>CM049308.1:57050123-58411373 GCA_026874595.1 Sipunculus nudus | reverse complement strand
CAAAGCACCACAAAAGAGATTTGCAAGCTTTACAGTTCCTTTGTGTACCCTCGAGAAAAGATGGATGTATTTTTAAAAGTAAATTGCAAAATATATAACGTCCAGGCTTACGATTAAACCTAAATTAAATTTTAAAACTGAATATGAACAAAAAATAATATGACAAATTACAGCTTCAAGTTGAAACGCGTGATAAAAAATGATAAAATTATAAAAAAAATATATAGATATCATGAAGTGTGTTATCAAGTTTACTGTCAGTAATTGTATTTTAAAACCCCCATTGTATTTATAACGGTGCAGATTTTCTCAGAGCTGAGGAATGATAATAAATCAGTTATAAAATAATGTTTATCTTCCTTTGTCAAATCAGTGTGATACGTTTGCGCGGATGTCTAAATCATAACTATTTTATGCCCTATAAGCTTAAAATATGTATATATATATATATTAAACCATTTCTGCTTCAGTCTTTTTATCTTTATAACAACAGGATAACCGTTCACAATATTGCGATAATCTTGATCCAAAGGCAACTGTTTAGATCGGGATAATTAAATCTGCTTCTAGCTTGCCAGAGACTAATCAAGAAATTAGGCCACACATAATAAAATCCTGTTCTACTGACTCTGGGGACAAAACAATATGGTTATATTACACTGAAACAGAGGGCTTTTTTTAATTTTGATTTCTTAACCGGCCAAGATGCAATACTTGGAATACAAAAGTTTCTTTAAATGGTGTAAATGATCAACACAAAATTTAGCCGTTCCATACCTATAAGAATTCTTTAGGGGAAACTGTGCCAAAGCATAAATTTATAAAATAACCAAGAGTCGAATTTCGATATGCTAAACAATAGGCAACGAAAATGGGAACTTCGAAGAGGACGCCCACTCCCATAATGTCCCCCTCTGCGCTCATCCCCCCCCCCCCCCTTCCAAAATCCTGTATAAGCCCTTAAGATATACTTCAAATGTTGTAAGCGATAGTCTAGTCTTCCCATGGCGAAGTTTGTCAGACAAGTCAGATGGCAAAGCCTAATTAGAACACTAAATATCTAAGTTATTTAACATCTGCGATGTCATATAGGTATTTAATTCGCATCAATGCGATCACGGCATCCAGCTATGTTGATGAAGTTTCACATTTATTTCCTTGCAATTCAGCGAGTCAACAAAACAGTTGTTTAATATTTACAGTGTGCTTAGTGAGTTGCAGTTACAGGAAGTTATCAAAGTTGTAATGGAATTTAAAGAATTTATAAACTTTTACTTCAATTTTACAAAAAAAATCACATTTCATGAAAGATATTTTCAGGATTTCACTTTATACCACAGTTTCTTATGATTTTACTTTGAAATATATCTTTCACAAAAGGATCAAAGGGTCTCATAATCATAATTGGTTTTATCAATCTGATTCCAAGTGCAATCTCTAATCACCAAAAAAGCAGTTTGTGCCCACCTTTGAGAGGGATATTCTTATATTAACGTTCATATGTGCGAAAAAGCCCACACACTTACAATCAAAATCTGATATTTGGTCAAACTGATTACAGTACGCCGATGTGGATATGAATCAAGCATATAGGAACGTTTTCGAACTGGTAGATTTTCAACAAATAAGTCAGAATCAAAATGCTATTTTATTAATAAGGTAGATTTCGCTTTTAAAGAAAGATGCGGGGCCCCTCATTGGTATTCATGGAAAGTCGTCTTGTTCAGTCACGTGACTCGGGGAAGCTGCGACTGATTGTGATTGCATCCCGCTTATTTCGGGTTATCACCAACTCACGTTGTCTGGAGAACTCGGTCTCCACGATAATAGGGCTACAGGTGCGTCTGTCGTGGGATGGGCTTGATACGCTAATGAGGTGTGATTGACAGTCCCCCAGACAGCGGCTAATCAAGCAGAGCCGCAACCGACGGGCTGCCATGCATGCTAAAGACAGTCTGATCATACTGTCCAGTCGTCAGTGCTGTCAGTCACAAAAAGCACAGCCCGATCCGTATCTGTGACAGCTTATTGTTACAGCAAGCATAAAATCATCATCGAGATAACGAGATGACAAAACTGATGCAATGATTCTGACAGGGTATTTTCTATATTTCATGGGCAGGAGCGGTGGCTCTTTGCGTGCGGCTTATTGCGCCTTTATTACCATCATGTATTTATTAGCGCCCACTTAAGTCAGACCCGCAGACAGCCAACAGTCCGGTGCAGAAACATTACTGCGCGTGAGGTTGTCTTTATAGGTCCCATAAAGATCATATCTGCATGGCATGAATATGTCCTTTCGTATCATATTCTTGTACTGTACCTTGACTTGGTCTTATTTAGCAGTAGGCTTATTATTATTTTTAAATTCAGTAGATTTTTCACTAACTAATAATACACAGTTCTCCCCTAATACGCACCTTCAATTTGCATTGATCAACTGCTAATGGCGTGTCCGCTTGGCGAAACGGGTTTATGAACTACGTGCACAGATGGAGACACTGTAGCTCTAGGGGCCGTAGTTTAACTCTAGGTTTTTAGGTTTATAGGGATATAGGTGTAGCTCTAGGGCCGAAAGATATGTATACGATATAGCGCACATCCTATCACAGCATTGTACATGCGTGTCTTACAAAAATGTACTGCACAAAATGCATGCGGGTTTCTGAAAGAAATCTCAAGCAGATCAACGCATTGGGGCTTTCAGGAATACGCATGTCAGTATCAATTAGCATATTGCATGTGATTTAAAAATAAATTAATCAGTAAAACACATGGGAATTTTATACAATACCTCACTCGGTAAAAAGCCAAGAAGATGTATGGGGGTGACCTCGTGCTTCATAATTCAGTTACTAAGGTACCTCAGCCTTTGGCGGTATACCCGTGCTACTTCCATTTCATGCTGTGTATATGCTTTGAAGTTGAAGGTCTTGTTTCTCATTCCAAATAAAAATTATATATATATATATATATATATATATATATATATATATATATATATATATATATAAACAATATTGTACTTCGCTACAGATGAAACAGTCAAGGAAGTTTTACCATTCATGTTTAAATAAAATCGAAAGTCTGTTTATTTTATCAGCGCAATAATTAATTTTGATTGATAAAGGTTAGAAATTAATTGTGTCCCGTTGTGGCGTCAGTTGTTTTTATTTGTTTAAGGTCACTAGACGAATATAGAATAACTTCAGTGGCGATTTCCACTGAGGTTACAGTAATGAAACGAAAACATGAGTGATCGAGTTTGCAATAGCAATAGCCTTGATTTGATATGTAGATGTTCCATTGTATTACAGCTTGAGAGGAAATGGCTCGGAGTTATGATGCTGACATTTGTCTAGAAACAAGGTCTTCTTCAATTATATTTGGAACAATTATATAAGAACCTAGCAGAAGTATGCAGATTTCACCTAATTTGTGAGATAATTTTTTACAATTTACCTTTTTATAATAAGTTACCTTATTTCTACGTAACTTGAGTTATCTGTAAGTCCTTTTGACAAAAATCATTCGGAAATACATAACCTTCCATTTGTTAGACTAAAAAGTCGGCTTAATTGATATCATTACAATACAGTGACGTTCAAAGACAACTCTAGGTGTCCTGGTCTTAGTATTAAATACCCTAAATGAATCATATAGATATATGAGATATACAGAAGCAGAAAATCTCAAAATTCCCCCCCCCCCTTTTTAACAACTGTAAATGTAAGTTTTTGTTCCAGTAATATTATATTCTTCCTTTGAGTTGCTAAGATTCCAGTTTATGATATATTTTCTTCACGGAGATGACGTCATAGTGATATTACCCTTCTTATAGCACGCGACCCATTGTGTTTTGTTGCTCGGCAAAATCTCAAATTAATAATTTTATTATAAGCTTTTTATATATTAATTTATACACAAAGTTTTCATAGGTCATCACACTTCCTCATGTGATGACATCTGAATTACAGCATAGATTCAATGGATATATTACCAAAAAAAAACAGGTGTACATGGCTGTTGGAACGATATATTGTTTCGATGACCAATTAACAATATGGACAACACATCCTTAAATAAAAGATATGTGGTAGATTGAGAAAAACATTGTTACATGATTTGGTAAAAATCTACATAAACATTGGTTTATTCAGAGGAGTTTTTTTCTGCAGCAAATTCTGTTTGTTTCACCAATGGATTTAAAAAAGGTTGTTACTCCTTTTTTTCGAACTTGAATCATACGAGGGCTTACATACGAGGACTACACACGTTTGTTAGGACAACGAATCGTAAAAAAATAAAAATAATAAGAAATCTGCATTTTAGTGTGTTTCAGTTAAATGTATATATAGATATACAGTCGGTTAAAAGAAAGTAAGAGCTAGACGACTTATGACAATGCTTAATTTTAAGCTCCTGATGTCAAATGCGTCTCAAATAGAACGAAGAATTAAACTAAAGGTCGGTTTAGTTACCTAATTACAAAGAAATGAACACACTTTGAGCGGACGACAGGTTAGGCCATGTGCAGCAGACGACAAAAGAATCGTTTATAACAGACGACAGAAGAGTTGTTATGATAGTTCAGCATCGCTGGCTCAAAGGTCCGATCAGCCGGCAAGAGGTGACGCTAGTTGTTCAGGGCGCTCCACTTCTATCACACACAAATCGATTGGAAGGTCTCCGGGGCAGAATTGCAGCTAACAACGCTCCTATTTGTTTTATTTAAGACTACCCTGATGGTAATTAACCGATATGAACCGTAGAAAATGCTCGTTTACGCATTGTACATTGGCTTTGGAATCCTATAAAACGCGACTGCCGTGAACAGACAGCTGTTGCCAATTACACGTTATTACAATATAGTTGCCTCTGTAGACTGTTTTCTTGTAGCTTTAGCCACGGTCATTTCGGAAGGTATGAGGTACAGGACACCCGTTTATAAAGATGTGTAGAGGATAATATAGCCTATGTCGTCTCTCTTATACAAAATGTTGATGGGTGAAAACGCTATTTTGACAGTAAAGGCGGCCTTTCATAAAGTGATAATTGGAAAACTGCACAAATCTCTTGTATTGAATGTGACCGTCGACACCAAAGTGGATCTTATTGCACCTAACGTAAGCTAACGTAGCCTATAGAATTAATATGATTGGTTGTTGGAGTATTACTGAACAGTATAAGAAATGTTGCAACTATCGTAAGCTAACGTAGCCTATAGAATTAATATGATTGGTTGTTGGAGTATTACTGAACAGTATAAGAAATGTTTTACATACCGGGGTGTTTAATTTATGCGAATTTCTTAACACCTACACACCGACAATTGATCTTTCTGTCGACCCAAATAATTACTTTTTTTTTAATCCTAATGAAATACTTCAATTATGGCAAACCTTTAAAATACTTTAATGCAACATGCGAGTCATTAAGTTATACAAGTCATCAATATCTTGGTATAGTTACCACATGCCGTGAGGTAAACTTAAAAACTCTTCGCGAAGGCAAAATATTTCACATGAAAGTGGTAAAATTAATCATTTGCTGTAGGATAAAGGTCGCTGAATGCCATAATATTGACAAGGCAGTACATGTTAAGCAAGTTTCGGTTGAACGCAGTTTTTTTTAAGAAATTACCTAAAAAAAGTCAAATTCATTCAAAGGTTGTAGGGAAACGCGTTCAAACGAGTCTGACATATATAATTACACAATCTCTGAAGAACAATTAGCCAGGAACGTAACATATAATGTATTTTACAGCTATGACTGAATTAAAGGTTCCCAATCACCTACATTTTTAAAAAGAATTTATGTGATTTCTGGCTTCCTCTGTGTATGTATTAATGATCTAAGAGTATTTTTGGTTGTGAAAAGTTCTTATAAGGCCTTCGTGAAGGATAAGTGAACTTGTTTATTAACATCATGTTGGTAAATACCGCATTGATGATGGTCATATTTTTTTAAGAAATCTTAGACCCTATTCATTTTACAGATGGCTACCTGGTGGCCATATTGGATTTCAGAAAGGTCTGAAATCCGACAACAAACATCCCCTAAAAGGGAACAAACATTAAAAAAATCACAGACACTGCACTGACAAAAGGATTCTAAGGTGGCTACCTTGAAGACATAATGGATTTCTGACAAGTCTGACATTTGATATCACACATCCTAAAATAAGAGACCAAACTTGTGGCAATTGCTCCAAAGAATATTACAGTAATGAATGTCTAAAACAATTCAAAAGGCATCATCAGGTAGAAGAGCTCTCATATCGGATTTATGGACAGGCAAATGTAAAAAGTGTAAGTCCAATATTTTTTATCACCTTGCTTTTTAGTGGGGTCAGCAGGGTAGGTAAACTGAAAAACCTGAAAGAAAAGAAATGCAGAAAACATCACTAAGAGTCTTGTAAAACAAAAAAAGTTATCCTAAATCCAGGTACAGACCCTCAAATTATCAGAACAAACACATGCTGGTATATCTGATGATTTGTATATAAAATATTTAGAAATCTAGGAAACTAAGTTTATTGCTATAATTCCATAAAAAAAACTGCAAAATGTTCCCATAATCTAATAAATCAGTAGCTAAACCTTAATACAATACCTCGCGCAACGGAATGTTTTTGTTATGGACTAATGAGGTTCAGTGGGCCGATACAAAGGGAGTCATGTATCACAAGTGTCACTCACACTTATGGCCACACAGATGTACCAGTTGGAGTGCAATGGTATATACATGAAAAATAGAGATGGTCTACAAAGTAAGTTTTTATTGTGAACATCCCTGACCTAGGACCTTGGCCTTTTGCCCATATATCAATTGTATTCTTTCTGGAGTGTTGGGTAACTTCTAACCACTTAAACTACTAACCACCTAAAACTGGAGTAATCACTTGGCAACCGTTGTGTGAATAACTTTGACATGCGACCTTTAAACTCCTGACAAGCTGACCACAAAATCAATAAGTTTTTTCTTCAAGCAAAAAGACCCATAAATATGAAGTTTGAATCAAATTCAGTGATGCATAGATGGGACATATGTGAAAGACTGAAGGTTTTTGGATGAACAGTTTAGCTTGAAATATATTCACAAGCATTTGGTACAATTTAGTTCTGTGACCTTGACCTCTGACCTTTTGAACACCAACATCTATAGGGTTCTTCCCCTATTGGTAGGTAAGCCCTGTATGGCAGATGGATGGTATAGGTTGAAAAGTTTGCCTTTAAATGACACCAGGCAAGAAGTGAAGCTGTGAACTTGACCTCTGACCTCAAAATCAACAGGTTTTTCCCCCTTTTGGCAGAGAAGCGATATGTCAATGCTGGAAGGTTTGGAATGAAAAGTCTAGCTTGAAATGTGTCCCAAACTTTTTTCAAGAAGTGGATCCTGTCACCTTGACCTTTGACCTTATGACCTCAAAGTCTATAGGATTCTTCTCCCACTTGGTAGGTGAGCCATATGTGAAAGATCAATGTTTTGGATGAAAGGTTTGGCTTAAATGCATCCACAAGCTTTTCAAAGAAGTGGGTCATGTTACCTTGACCTTTGACCTTGTGACCACAAAATAATTATGGTTCTTCCCCTGTTGTTAGGTAAGCCATATGTGAAAAATACACCCCGTAACTCGGAGAATATAGACTGCAGTGACCTAATTTCATGTTTACAAGGAGATTTTTTTAGAACTTCTAAGACTGCAAAGGATTCATGATCCTGTCCCTTACGGGTACGATTTGTGCCCTGCTAGCGAACGGACGGCCGGCCGGGCCGGAGGGACAGACGGAAGGACGACGGACAAAGACCCATCGCTATAGTACAGCATGACTAAAATCAGCTGAGCTTAAAAGGACACATGAGCCTGAATTTCATGCGACTCATTGCTAAATTTCGCCATAGATTTCTGCTTGATCGCAGGGTTTCCAGTTTTGCCATGGTTTCTCACAGCGCTATCGTCCGCATTGTATCAAAGTAACATTCTGTATTTCAAAGTGGGTCTACATCATAGATAACCTGAAAATATTTTTTCAGAGCGCTCTAGCTGTAAACATCTCACGTATTTACATATGCGTAGATTAAACATAATCATTTTACTTCGCCACACAATATAGTTCTCATCAGCCAGCATAACAACGTACCAGGCAGGTGAGGCCAGTGTGACTTGAACACGTTGATCGTTTGGTGAACTATCGGAAGGCTGAGCCCATCAGAAATCCGAGTCAGCTATAAAGTAACGATGTTTCCTGAAAGGTGGCGTGCGTGTACTCATAGACGGCCTGGAGATGCCCTTTAGCGTCGATCTGTACGTTTAGCTCAGCTGTTCATTAGAGCTTGTGAAATTATCTGATGATTGAACAGAATTAAAAAAGACCATATGAATACACAAGACTGTTTTTTATAACAATAAACTTGGTCAGGTCATTTTGCCATTTGATGATACATCTTTTACCAGAAAAATACAGCGCTTGTTTAATTTATACTGCAAGTTTAATCTAGAAAGAACATTGAGGAAATATATCTGTGCAATAATTTAAGAAAATGTATAGTTTAAAAACTAAACTACGCATTACATACGTTTTTCTTGTTTTAGATTTTTAGAAAGTGGTTCACAATCCCCACCAGATGTCAGAACTGGCTGCAGTTCCTTCTATCTTTCCAAACGACATATGGCCTGGCCATTCTTATATAAATCAGTAGGTATTCAAATTTGACCCAGAGGTACACATCTGTCGTCAACATTAACCAAACGTGACAGAATGATTCTAAGATAAATTCCAAAATGAAAAAAAACCATCTCTTTAAAAATCGGTGAAATGCATTTTTAATCGACATACCGTTCATGAAGTTAATAAAACACACCTACTAATACAATACATACCTGCAATTATGATGACCGAGTGTACGGTGGTCTTCATTTGTGAGTTATTATTGATTTTGGTCATTTTTAAATACTTTTTACAAAAATCATAATAATATATCTGCATAACGGTTGCAAGATACAATCACTTAATTATCTGAGTGAAAGTAATAGTGTTAATTATCGGGGAAGGACAGTAGTTATTGTCTGCCATGTTTGGTGACTAGTAAATGTCAACGTTAGGGCTCGCTTTCAGTTATTGAAGATTCATTAACATTGCATTAATATGTGTACTTTGTCAAGCTATTAGTCCATTTTGGCTGCACATAAAGGTTTACTATCAAATCCTCACGGCACACGTAGTTGCTTATTCCAATTCATCTGTTTCATACGTTGTTATAGTTCTGTATATGAGTAACACGGTCCTCTGGTGTCTGTTTGCCATTTAAAACTGCTTGACCAGATCGAGGTCCGACTACACATTAAAATGAGATGAAACATGAAGGAATAAGCCTCCGATTGGAAGCTGGAAAATTCCTTGTTTTTTGAAGACTAAGTAACCAGGTGGCGTGCGCACTGTTATTTTTTTTGCGCCACTGATCGGGCCCGATGCAAGTTTATTTCCAATTTTAGAGATAACTATTGGGAGAAATCATAATTAGAGGGGAAAAGACAATACCTCATGCATCTTTAACAAGTGCGGTATGTAGAGATAAACATCCAATATTTTTGTGTAAAGAGGGTCTGTATGTTTAAATAAACAACTCATCAGCTGTTTAGCAAAAAAAATGTATCGTGCAGTGTCTTGTCTGATAAACAATCTCGATGAATCCATATAGCGTTACTTCTTTATCTACGCTTAATTTACCATGTCAGGATCTCAATAAGTACATATCTGTCATATATGTAGCTAGGCTAAATTCTGAAGCACCAGAAGCAAACCTAGGCCAGCTATACTAACCATCAATTATATAAAACAGTTTTCAGTCTGCCTACAAGCGTAACTGTTCAATAGAACGAGCATTTGTCGAAGGCGAAATAAGAGACTGTTGCTGGATTCTGGACGCACAGGTGCTAGAGACAGGACACTTAATGTTGGACATTCCTCTGCCAGACTCAGATCGACCTGCAGTGTCCACGTATTATTGGATGTATCATTACAGTGTCATAACTACTTTAATCCATAAAAGGCATTCCTATCATAAACAAAAATAGTCCTAAAATGAAATATTAAATATTATTTTGGTCGTGAACTAACCAGTCCTTTCCACATATAATTCTATTTATCGCCCAATCGCCGGGCACAGGGTGCTTACCTGCAGGTAACTTCATTTCAGTGCTACTAAACTTCGTCTTTTCCCTGTGGAACGCGTCGGGACCAAGTCATTTCTCATGACAAGGCTTCATCCATCCGCTTTGCACAGCACCTTTTTTAACAAAACATTTTTTAGCAGGGTGTTTTTCATAAAGTTTGGAATGCTTTGCGGTCATTTCTGTTGACTTTTGCAAGCCCACACAGCCAGTAATCCTTTCCTTTTTCCATTCAGGGGGAGCAAACAGTGCTATTTCATAAATGGAAGCATTTGAACATATAACCGCGCTAAAGTGGCCCATAACTAAGATGTTTATCCAGTTGGGGGCGTGTCAGCTACGAGTGATAAGAGTGATCGCGTTCAAGGGGACTGCCGATTGGGTTTCTAATGCAACCCTATTCTTTTTCATAGTATATTAATCTACCTTTGATGGTTTAACTGACATCAAATCATGTTTTTTAAAAAGAGAAAAACTGCTGTAATTCGTGTTTCCAAGATGGTTACCAATGACCTTAAAGGGCAGCTGATAATTGGAGTGCCGTACACAGGACTGACCATTTAAGACATCTACTGCTTTTGTACTAGACAGCATCATATTTTATGGAACCGCTAACATATTTGCTTGGAGGTTAAGGCTTCGTTATTTGTTTGGAAGCACAATGTCTGGACGGAGAACAGCAAGCATATGAGGTTCCCAGAGGGTCCATTTTTAGGACCAAAGATCTTTAACAGATCTCACATATGCATATGTCACACATACATGTGCACGTTTCCAGATAGGAGATGTAGTTTCTCCAACGCTAGCAAACAATCGTATATGCAGGGGCGTCAACACTTATTTTATACAACCTTAATTGTAATATATTTGAAATGTGTCACAAAGACAATATATATATATATATATATATATATATATATATATATATATATATATATATAGGATGTCCCAACTTTGATTACGCTTCCACGCCTCCCTTGAAGATAAATTGACGTCACTGGCCATATGTAAAAGAAATTAAATACTGGATGAGCTAAATTATATTAATTTCATGAGGAAAACGTGGAAGTCAAGGTTATTTAATCGAGCTCAGAACCGGCGGCGTTTTCACTAAACAGAGGAGATAATGACATTGCATCTGCTTCCTCTGTGCGTTATCCTGGTGTTACTTTAGATTCCTCTTGTCTAAAGAAGAAACAGATTGTTAACATGTGCGAGGTTGCTTTTTTTATGATTAGTGTTGGCGATGACTGTTATATACAGCTGTAATTTACTTTGGTTTTTTTCACGGGTACGGTGTGACTATCGTCGCGGGTAGGGTGTGACTTTTCCTTTTTGATTCTGTTATGATTTCTCTGTTATACTCTCCTGTAATGAAGTCAGAATAAACACTATTGAATTTTCTAAGTCGTAGTTGGCTCCGTGTTCCATATGGACCTGGATTAAACTCGCCAAGTTGGGCTTATGAGAGTGGTCCCCAACATTTGGTGCCTGTCAGACCCGGGAAAATATCCTGTGTTATCGTCGTGTGGTGAGTTTGAGTGTACGCAGCTATGAGCAACACGGATAATTTGAAGCGACTTAGGAAAGTAAGGGCCGCAGCCAGAGGCTGGGCTACTCGAGCCGCACGGGCGTTAACAGATGTTTTGGCGGTGACTCCGGTTGATCGCATTGTGTTACAGGACGCTGTTGACGAATTAGATAAGCGGTTAGCAGCTGTTGACGAGGCACAGTCAGAACTTGAGATAGAAATAGACCCGGATGAACTTGAGAGCAATATTGAGGAAGCTGAACAATTCAGGCAGAATATTAGGAAGCCGAGGATACAAGCGGCAAAATGCTTGGCCAGTTTGTTAAAGGACACGGACTCTGAGTCCAGTAAGACGGCAAGTGTTACTGATGTAAAGCTGCCGCGTTTGGAATTACCTAAATTCACAGGCGTGTTGACTGAATGGCAGCCGTTTTGGGACCGCTTCATTGCGCTAGTGGATGATACAGACCTGCCAGTTATTAGTAAGTTCTCATACTTACAGTCGCTCCTAGATGGTGAGGCTAAGACAGTCATAGGTGGGTTATCCACTACAGTAGAGAATTATCCCGTTGCATGCAAGATATTAGAAGAGAGATACGGCCGTAAAGAACGTATTGCTTTTGCTCACATACAGGGGCTATTGAATGTATCCATACCAAATCAGACCAAAGGCTCAAATGTCAGTTTGTTATGGAAATTACTAGATGAACTTATGAAACATGTGAGAAGCCTTGAAGCATTAGGAGTACGTGGCGAAGAGTATGGTGTTTTCATGACACCGCTGATATTGTCAAGATTGCCCAATGACATTCGCATGGAATGGGCCCGCAATGGAGAGGGCAAAGAGAGAGACTTAGAGTGGTTGCTCTCTTTTCTTAAGACGGAGATTGACAGGAGAGAACGCTCAGAGGTGTTTAAGGGAATGACACGGAGTGGTGATGACAAGATCAAGGCGGAAGAGAAAAGAGCTGTACAACCACGTATAGCTACTGCCTCTGCACTCCAAACAGCCACAGGTTCGGCCAAATACAGTTGTGCCTTTTGTGGGAAAGGTCATAGCTCTGAGAGATGCCGAAAGATCTGGAGACTGTCCATCATTGAGCGTCACCAGAAGCTGCAAAATTTGGGACTCTGTTTCAGGTGTTTAGGTAAAGGGCACTTGGCCAAGGGTTGTATTGCTAGATGTGCCAAGTGTCGAGGTAGGCACCATGAATTGTTATGCAAAGGTATCACAAATGATAATGTCAAAACACGAGATATTTCTAAGAATACAGTTGAATGTCAGGTACCAGAGGTAGAACAAACACAGGAAGGTTCTGTTTCACATGTTCGTGTATCGTGTGCTGCACATAGAAGTACAGTACTTCAAACCACTAATGTTTTGGTACATAGGGCTAAGGGCACTGTAAGGGCCACACTGATGTTCGATACTGGGTCAGATACTACTTATGTATCTAGTTCTCTTGTGCATAAAGTAGGACCAAGGTGGGTATCTGGGAAATATGTGTCCTATGCAGCTTTTGGGGATAAGAAACCAAGGTCAAATTCATCCCATGACGTGTATGAGCTTAAGCTGCAGAATAAACAGGGGGCCATGGAAGTTATTCATGCAGTTGAAATTGAGACGATCAGCGCTCCCATGTATCGGCCTCAGATACCACCTGATGTGCTACAGTCAATGGACAAACTGATGTTGGCAGATCAATTTGAAGGTAAGGAGATGTCTATAGATATCTTGGTTGGCCTTGATTCATACTGGGACTTGGTCAGGCAGGATATAATTAAACTCTCAGAAGGTCTTGTAGTCCAAGATACTGCTTTTGGATGGGTAGTATCGGGTAAAATTGATCAGGTGAGTCACGCTCATAGCCTCTCCGTTTCACCTCAGTTGTTGTGTTTAACGGATATTCAGGACAGCAGTTTAAGGAATTTCTGGGATCTTGAATCAATCGGAATAGATTCTGTAAAGTCACAGGACTCTGGTCCTGAAGATCCAGTCTTGACCCAATTTAGGGATACTGTCCGTTTTACTCACGGACGTTATGAGGTTGCCCTTCCATGGAAGGTGCCATTGGGGTCAGCAAGACTTCAGAACAATGAAAAGCTTGCTGAAATTCGGCTGAATAATCTATCTAGGAAATTAGCTAAGAATCCTGAGTTACAGAGCAGCTATGATGAGGTGTTAGTCGAGATGCAGGATCAGGGCATCATTGAAGAGATACCTACAGAGGAAAAGGTAGTTTCAAACCCTGTGTACTATATGCCTCATCACCCGGTTATAAGAGAGTCTAGTCTTACCACAAAAGTCAGGCCGGTATTTGATGCATCGTCTACCGGATTTAATGGTGTTTCATTAAATGATTGTTTGGAGGCAGGTCCATCCCTCATTCCTAGTTTGGTTGAAATTCTCTTGCGCTTTCGACGTTGGAAGGTAGGCTTGACCGCAGACATAACCAAAGCATTCCTGCAAATCAAGGTACGCAGGGAAGACCAAGATGTTCATCGGTTTCTTTGGAACCACCATGGTGAAGTGAAATCCATGAGGTTCACCAGGGTACCTTTTGGCAATAAGAGTAGTCCATTCTTGTTGAATGCCACCGTTAGATACCACCTTGCTAGATATCCGCCTTCTAGAGCCATAGAGGAACTTCAACAGAATCTGTATGTAGATGATTGGCTTTCTGGGGCGAACACTGATGATGAAGCTTGTGCATTGTTTCAAGAAGCCAGCCGGGTCCTTTTAGATGCTAGCATGCCCCTGGCAAAATGCACATCAAACAACAAAATAGTCAAGGAGATGTTTTTCAAGGAATTTGGTGCAAAGCATCTGGTTTCTGATTCTGTCAAGATTCTCGGATTGAAATGGTTAACTGCAACTGATGACTTTGCATTTGATGGAGTCACAATTCCACCAGATTTGGTAACTACCAAGCGGGTAGTTCTTAGTTTCTTGGCTAGATTGTATGATCCCTTGGGATTTCTCACCCCTTTTATCATGGTGGCAAAGGTCTTGATGCAGGACATATGGCAGTTGGGTCTTAGCTGGGATAAGGAAGTTCCTCCCGCTATACATGTGGTGTTTTCCCAGTGGATTCAAGGTTTGGAGCTCATTCGAGCATGGAGAATCCACAGATGTTATACAACCTTACCTTGGTCAGATCAGATGGGCATAGAACTGCACTGTTTTGGGGATGCTTCGGAAAGGGGATATGGTGCTGCACTTTACATCCGCATTCCCAAGGTGGATGGTACATTCGAGGTCTCTTTAGTCATATCGAGGGCCAGAGTTTCACCCATAAAGAGAATATCCCTACCAAGACTTGAACTCTTAGGAGCTCTGTTGACCGCACGATTGTTGAGATTTGTTCTCAATGCACTCCAACTCCAACAGGTCGTTTACAAATGTTGGACAGATTCTTCAGTGGCTTTGGGCTGGGTTAAAGGTAACCCTAGTAGGTGGAAACCTTTCGTAGCGAACAGGGTCGCTGAAATTCAGGAGCTCACTGACCCTACTTGTTGGGCGCATTGCCCAGGAAAAGACAATCCAGCAGACCTTGTGACCAGAGGCATTTCTGCAGAAAGCTTGATATCCTCAGATTTGTGGATGAATGGTCCATCTTGGTTAGTCCAGCCGATCACAAGTCACCTTGATGATGATCAGGTGGAAGATTGTCCCCAAGAGCGATTGCCTTCGCTATCGTTGATTACAGACACTAAATCTCATAATGCGTTTGAGATCAGTAGGTGGGGCAGATTTAGCAAGGCCATCCGGGTTGTTGGATGGGTTTTGAGGTTTGTTCATAATTTAAGACATCCGTCAGATGTTTATAGGGGAGATCTTGGCCATAGCGAGATTTCAGGGGCCAAGAATCTCTTGTTCAAATACACACAGGAACAAGCTTATATTGCGGAAATTGAGAACCTTAGAAAGAGTAAAGCGGTTCACAAAGGGTCTGGGTTGGCCAGACTAAATCCGTTTTTAGCGGAAGACGGGTTGCTACGAGTAAAGGGTAGGTTGCAACAGTCCAAATTGACTTATGAAGAAAGACATCCCATCATTATACCGAAAGGCCACCTGGCAAAACTAATAATACGGCACCAGCATGAACAGCTGAAGCATGCCGGTGTGGATACAGTTATATCAACCCTCAGGGACAATTACTGGATTGTCGGATTGAGGCGCCTAGCAAAGACTGTCAAACGTGAGTGTATCCACTGTCAAAGGATAGACGCTCAAGCAAGCAACCAACCCGTAGCTCCCCTCCCTGATTTAAGGGTTCAGCAGGCTCCACCCTTTACGGTAACTGGCCTCGACTACGCAGGTCCTCTCTACTGTTCAGACCTTCCAAAGAAGAAATTATATATTCTGCTGTTCACTTGTGCCGTAGTGAGGTCTGTGCACCTCGAGTTGACAGATTCTTTGAATCTATCTGACTTTATGTTAGCCCTGAGGCGGTTTTCAGCCAGAAGGGGATTACCTAGTGTCATATACTCCGACAATGCAAAGACCTTCAAGTGTGCGGAGACTCATATGCTGAAATGTTTCGGGCCAAATAGTCCTAAGTGGAAATTCATTATCCCAAGGTCTCCATGGTGGGGAGGATGGTGGGAGCGGTTGGTGCGCTCGGTGAAGAGTGCATTGAAGAAGTCATTGGGCACGCGCTGCCTTACTAAAGTGGAGCTAGACACTACACTGCAGGAAATAGAAGCCTGTATTAATTCTAGACCCTTAACCTTTGTTGGAGACGAAGTGGAAAGTGTCTCCCCTCTGTCTCCGTCCCATTTCTTAATAGGTAAGAGAGCAGGGTTCCAGGCCACAATCTCTGAACTAGAAGAGGCAGTGACTCAGCGGGACCTTACTCTCAGGGAATCCAACCGTCAAAAGCGGCTCAATTTATTTTGGTCCCTTTGGAGTAAGGATTATATAAGAAATCTCCCACCAACAGTCAACAAGTTTGTCGCCAAAGGCGATATAAGGAAGGGTTGTATCGTCTTGATTAGGGAAGACAATGTTCCTCGAATGAAATGGCCTTTGGGGTTGGTAACTCAGGTTTTCCGCGGCAGGGACGGGGTGATCCGTAGTGCTGAGCTCAAAACAGCTAAAGGACTTTTCACTCGTCCTATTCAAAGGCTGCATGACTTGGAAGTAAACTATCAGAGTGGTGCTTCGGATGCCGTTAGCCCAGAGAATGTAAACTCGAACACTGGTAATGTTCCGGATATCAGAGACGGTAATAACCAGAAATCTAACAAAACTGGTGAAGTTCAGGTCACGCGTGCTGGACGCGTTGTTAAACCTGTAAACAGGTTGGATTTGTAAAGTTCATGCTTTAATTCTTGGATATACTTGACTTTTGTTTAACTTGTCATTAGTATTGGAGTATTTATTAGACCTACAATATTGTAGAGCTGTTTGCATCTACAAGATGTACAACTAACGTATTACTAAAGTATGAATACTTTTTAATTGGTTATACTAGAAATTTAAATCCGCTGAATATGATGTTATAATAAAAAGTTCATTTTCATGTAATTTTCTGAGTATCAAGATATCAGACATTATCTAATAAGGTATATTTCATTGTTAGATCTGCTCTTAGAAGTATATAAGGACTAGGTACTTTGCGAACTATTGTGTACTTAAGTTTAGATTAATTTGAAACAAAGGTGTTGGAGTACACTCCAACAGGTGGGAGGAATGTTGGCGATGACTGTTATATACAGCTGTAATTTACTTTGGTTTTTTTCACGGGTACGGTGTGACTATCGTCGCGGGTACGGTGTGACTTTTCCTTTTTGATTCTGTTATGATTTCTCTGTTATACTCTCCTGTAATGAAGTCAGAATAAACACTATTGAATTTTCTAAGTCGTAGTTGGCTCCGTGTTCCATATGGACCTGGATTAAACTCGCCAAGTTGGGCTTATGAGAGTGGTCCCCAACAATTAGAAAGCTCAGCTAAGTATGTCGCTTTTAATCAATCGATATGGTATAAGGAAATTCGTCCGTAGTTTGGTAACTAGAATGATAGATTTATTAATAATCTTCTTTTATGTAATAGTGATTCCAGGGTTATCACTGGATCAGACTGGAATGAATGTATTACCAGCACAACGATTGGTCTTCATTGCTTACCAGTGAAGGAAAGACCGTTTTATAAAATTTTATGAATGCTTTTCAAGTTATTCAAATTTCTGCCACCAGATTACTTCCAAAATATGCTTTATGTTTATGCTCCTGTAAGGATCTTGCGGTCTGTCCACAGTTGTACCTTGATGGAGCCGTGAACCAGGTTGTTCAATCAAGGGACAGAGCGTTTAGTCACAGTTTACCTGTGATATGGAAGGGATTGCATTCGGATCTTAATCTTCAACAGTCATAGAGGCTGTTATATGTCATCTATAAGTCCCGCTACATATATGTCACTCATACGTGTAATTTAAAAACGGACATGTATGTTAATTTCAGAATATTCTAGGGATGGTATATTTTTTTGTAATATTGCTGTATACAGTGTTTCTGCAAACCTTCAATATTTGTTTAGAATTTGACATAATATCAATGTAAGGGCCATTAAAAATTGTATGTTTTAGTACGGTGCTATATAAAAGTTACATTATCGTTAACATTATTATTTATTGCCTTCAAAAGCGTTATTGTAGTCGGAGATGGACTTAGAAAAGTACAACAACACTGTGTATTACATTGAATGATTTATTGTGCAGCTGTTTAAATATACTCATATTGTCCAAGATAACATACACAAGACATCGTAATCAGCAGGTATATTCAAGAAGGTATCGTATGTAGTGAGAACTAAACGTAGCAAGAAGATCTTGTACGAGAGTACTGCAGTAAGAAGGTGGTTGAGACCGACAACAGAAAACGTATCACGTCTCAGATTTAACCTGTTAAAATATTATCAATACAACTCCTGTGTATTAAAATATAAGCCCTAATCTATCTTGATGATAGAAAATAAACTGTAGTTTTAAATACACTGTTATCCCCTAGTAAACTGCTTATCCGTTTACACTGACACCTTCATGACTGCACATAGAATACACATGCGTGAACATACAAGCCTGAACATACAGTGTCTTCTGTAACAGCACAAGTTTTCTTCCCAATAATAACGTACCTGTATTTCAGCTTAGGCTGTTTACACTGAAGTCATACTACTCTTATTAAATAATAATATGTCATATTACACTTCCACTATTTTATTGTAGCCATGTTTCCGTTGAAAGCAAAATGATACCAGCTGAGTGTGAACGCCTCAGAGCCAATGTTGTTACATTTTGTCTTGACTGACACCGTTCCGCCCTAGCCTCTTCCACAGAGGCCCGGCATCCCGCCGGCACATGACCCTATGGGCGCGGGGATGTGTTGGTAAAAATCATTTTGTATTATTAAAGAATTAAATAAATCCGGTTTCAAATCCTTTAGCGTACATTTTGCATGGAACTTCACATGGTGTGCTTTATACATAAACTATATCAGGCAAATGTAAGTTTGCAAGCATAAAATGACGCTTGAATTTTGCACAGAAGCTACTCTACATACCCTAGTTTAAGATGACCTAACTTTAACACCAGGTTATATAGTCCAGCGGTTAAGCTCCCATATTTGGAGGAATTGTGCAAAAAATGAAAGAAGCATGAAAGTTGGCCAAAGTATTCTTTGGAGCTTATTAATGAATTTCAGATATAGGGCCAAGCTGAAAAAAAATTATCTTGGCCAAAATCCAAGAAAATGTCAATAACTTGAGTTAAAATGTCCATAGAAAACATTGCAAATACTCTAATATTATGTTTTTTTGGGCTGAAAAATTCAATTGTTGAGGATTCAAACTTCTTAAGATACTCATTAGCTGGGTTTTTATCATGAATTTGGTAATATTCCCATAAGTCCAGCGGTAAAACTGCATATTAAGAAGAATTGTGCAAAAGTTGAAAGAAGAATGAAACTTGGCATAATAATTTTCCAGACCTACTCTATATGTTCAGATATGGAGCCGAGCGGAATTCACCATGTTTTTGTTAAAATCCAAGATGGCAGCCAAGATGGCCATCGAAATATAAAATACCAATACAGCCGGTTATATTTGTTCTAGAATGCATTGCAAGTGCACTGTTTTTATGTTATTGGGGTCGAGAAGTTCATTTATAAGGGTTAGAGGTATGTATCATGAATGTGTGTTTTTGTTGGTATTGAAATTGTACTAAAATTACCCTTTTTACCAGCACATCTAACGGTAAAACGTATCTGTTGATTACCCTGCTGAAATTTGATAGTTTTGTTAATTTTAAGTATTTAAACACTGTCTCCTTCAATTTAATTAAAGGACAGTCGATTGGTAAAACGCTCGGCTCTCTTCACTTGCGACCAAGTTTTTATCTCCGATGAGGCTATGAGAGTGGGTTGTAGTGGTCCGAACAGAGTCGGTTGTTTTCTTCGTGTCCTCTGATTCCGTCCACTACTTTGCCATCCGACCCATGGAAAGTGCCTTATTATAACCGGTTGTACAATCCATGTTAAAGAATTTTTTTGTTTAAAAGTAAATGGTTCTTTTGCCAGCTTCCAGACTCTTTGCCTGCATGAAGACTCAGTACAAATTTTATCTTCAAGTGCACAAGAAGCAAAATTGTAGATCAAACGGAACCTTGCACATGAGATAAAAAGAACCGATAGTAAGTTGAAATTGTGTGTGTTTTACCAGAAGAAAAACGCTCTTGTCCTGACAAATCTAAAAGAAAATATTCAGGCACAGGTAAAAAAAAAAAATTGCTGGCAATATTACAAAGAATGCTGAAATAAACTGTTCTGTTCAGTAATAATATTCAAGAGTAGTGTATTATCAAAAATGTAGGTTCACTTAATAAAGCATATGGTTTGAAATACAAGTTTCCCAAGCATTCTACAATTGGAAATAAAACTGACAAAGGGAAAGTGTAACTGTACTGAGGTGCCAGATCTCAGAAGCTGAAAGCACAGAAAAGTTACAATCACCAAACAAGTCGATATAAACTAAAACCAAACTTTGCACTGAATTTTGAGGTAATCAAGTTGAAGATAAAATGCATGTCTGGCACCTGAGGGTGCATTATATTTTTTTAACCTTGTTTTGTGAATTCGACTGTATATATCTTCCGCCTTGCTTTTACATTTTCTGTGCATCTATCCATGAAAGATCAGCTGGCTCGAACCTGGCAGCACCGTCTCATACATGTAATAAATATTGTTAACAATAAATGCAGGTACTATATGAATCTACAAATGTGCATAATGTCAGGAAATGAAAGTATTTTGTCGACATAAACACATTATGCAAAGTGAATTTTAATGGCAACTCATTGGAAAAGAACTAGTTCAATATCACAAAAAAAGCATCACAACAAAGGGCAGTGATATTTTACTGACACGTGTTGGTTTTTTCATACGAGCATACAGTCTAAAGTTTGCATTATCACCATGTAAAAAATAGTAATCTTCAAAAGGTAACTACATGAGTATTGATTATTTCATTCATTTATCACCATATTACAAAGCAGCATATAGCAACATGTTGCGCACCTCTAAATGTGTGTTGATTCTGTTTGAAAACCATCACTTCATGGCAAAAAAGCTTAGAATCTATACAGCAAGCAGGTGTGACTTTCTACATAAGCGCGTATCTTGTCATGCACGCATGTTGTCTAATTAAATAATAAACAAATGTCTTCCCTTTGAAACAGACATGATGTTCAAATACATGTAACTAGCACAGTTAATTCAATTTCAGTTGAACTTTTTTTCTATTTCTTAATTGCACTAATATTTGAATGTTAATATAATGTTTGTAGATTTTTAAAAAAATTACTAACAATTTTTCACGGATATATCAAGCTCCCACTTTGATACTTAAGTTTCTTTCATCTCTCACCTCTGCAAAGCAGTTAATTCATTCGTGAGCATGCAAATAATGGGATATCAAACAGAGGAAATCAAATATGAAAGATTAATATAATAAAACCTACCCCAGCAAATGACACTTTCATTTAAAGGTGCAGTATTTAAAAACATTATCAAATTTAACCATTGGATGTACTGATGAAAAAGGGACTTTTAGCAATTACAATTTCAGTAGGTACATAAGGCAGAATCTATACAGCTGACAGGTGTCAGCTTCTTAAATAGGTCTGTATCCTGCCACGCACGCATTCAGTCTGATATAAAAGTTAGAGGCAAGATAAACTCTATATAGTATGGATTGTCTAATTCATTTAATTATAATATATAGTTTATATTGACAGTTAGTAATAATTATTATTACAGGCAACTCTCCATGGCTTGGATGGTGGCGTTTGGTGGTATATATACAGGGGTGGAGGAAAGCGAAGGACAAGGAGGAATTCACCCACTTTGGACGGGCCATTACAACTCACTAATAGGAACGATGTTGATTAAGCGTTTGACCACTCGATTGTCCATTACATTACATAGAAACAGACATAGGGCTCAAATACGTAAAATTAATATATATATATATATATATATATATATATATATATATATATATATAATCTAAAATCTAATTACATATTTGTAAGTTTAAAACATTCTAATGATTAGTGTTCAAGTTCAATCCTAATTTTATTGCAGATTTCGACAGATAAGTTTTTTTTGCAACCATCACCTCTTCAAAGCATTTACATTTGTAAGCATGCAAATAAAGGAAAAGTCAAAGGAAGAATATTGAAGTAAAAACTGTTCTACAATTCAAGCATCAAAATGCATGACAAAGCAGACAAACCTAAGCCATCAAAGGACACTCTCATTCGAATACAATTACAATGTATGGGACTACTGTGCAAAACCCAACAAATAATGTTTGCTGTACATGTGCTAGTAAACGAAAGCAAGTTTAGGACAATTTCTATATAAACAAAACCAGGATTCATTCACATAGTCATTTTACAGACTTTAAACCCTTATAAATGAATTTATCGACCCCGAAAACATAGGAATAGTGCACTTGGAAAGCATTCTAGAACAAATATAACCGAATATATTGATATACAATTCTGCGGCCATCTTGGCCGCCATCTTGGATTTTGACCAACATGGGGTGAATTCCGCTTGGCCCTATATCTGAAAATATTGAGTATGGTCTGGCCAACTATTATACAAAGTTTTCATGCTTCTTTCATCTTTTGCACAATTCTTCTCTTAACAGCTGGACTAATACAGATGACAAACAATTAACATGTTACAAGCAATAATCTGTTCACACGTCAAAGTCTAAAGATGACCAACCAGAAACCTGCAAATAAGCATTCCGGACAATAAAACTATGATTTTAACAAACACAACAGTATTATACTATTATATTACAAATATATGTGGTCAGCATTTAAGTTAAAATCCTAGTAAAAAAAGGTTTCAAAACAAAAATAATGCTTGCCATGAGTCTAAACATGTTTTGGACAAAAAATAAACATATGTAGTCAGCAATTACAGTACAAAACTAATAACGAACAAATCATGCTTGCCATAAACTAAAAATATACGTAACTTTCAATTAAACTTGAGCCTCACCCTAATGAGGCTAAATGTATTGTCATATATTTTAACAGATTTGACCAGTATAAAATAGCCTAATTTACATGAAATGCTTGCCATGAATTATCAATCAGCCCTAATGAACAAACCTCTTTCTTGCTTGTTACAAGACTAAACATAAGTGGTGCGGCCACATCGGCTTTTATTTTACCAGAGTATGTGCATACAGTTATATGAAACACGAAAATAGTAAATGTCATGTTTCAATACTAAACAAGGCCTACAGGCCTAATGCGAACCTGTGCAATGAGATTACACCAGGTATAATGCTTCAATGCTGGACCATTACTTTTCAAGAACATGTGTAACATGTATATGAACAATGCAAGTACTAATCACTTAGAACAAGAAACAATTAAACAAACATCACTACTGCAATTCTGCCATGGGTGCACACAACACAAAAACTAGAATATGGGTAGTCAACAAGCGACTACGTGTATATGCAAAATCAGAGTGGGAAAGGTGAAGTGAGGCACAGATTGAGTGGCAAGGGGAAATAGAGTGAGGTGTGTTGCATAATAGCCTAAATGTCTGCAGCCGAAATATGTATGTAGGTGGCGCCACCTGTCATAAAATCAAGAAAGCTGTCCAGGATGTATACACATGCAAAATTTCAGGTGGATAAGTCCAATCAATGCAGAGATATGAGTGTTTTTATCCCAAGGCTGATGAACAGATGGACGCTGTGCAAAAATGGTTGCAGGTGGCGCCACCATTTTTAGTATATGTTATAAAGATTTCCAAGGGCTACATTTGTGCAAAATCTTTAGCCTTATCAGTCAAACGGTTCCCGAGATATGTGGGTTTATGTGTGGAAACAGACACACAAATGGATGCTCAGCAGAGAGGAAAGGTCAGAGGTCAACCAAAAATGAGGGCGCAGCAGTTCACATATGACCGATCATAATTCCGAATTTTAAAAAATTCTGCCCAGTGGTTATGAAGGAGTTCTCCAGAAACCTATGCGGCAATGGCGGCAGCGTTGGCGTCCGACTGAAAACAAAGTATCTGCAAAACTCTGTTTTGGCGAATACAATGATTGAAGCTGGCACCACCAGTATGTCAAACAAACCCCTCCTATGAAATAAGCAAGGACATAAACTGTGCAAAAATTATTGTATGTGGCGCAACCAGTTTTGTACACTATAAAGCTACCTGATACGTATATACATGCCCAATTTTAGGCTGATGTATAAAATTCCTCTGTAGAAATAAGCAGGCGCATACACTGCAAAAGTCAATGTAGGTGGCATCACCTGTCTTGTAAATGAGAATACCATCAAAGATGCATAGACAGGTAAAATATCAGTCCAATACATCAAACTTCCCTTGAGTTTGATGCACTGGGCTGACAAGGCTTAGGTGAGTAAGGCAGTTGCCCCCGAGTGACCTGTGACAAATTGCTGCCTCAAGCTACTGCACTGAGTGAACCCTTGACCTGCACCTGGCTGGCTGGACTGAGTGAACTTTTGACCTGTACCTAGCTGCACTGAGTGAACTCTTGACCTGTTGCATAATCTGACATAGTTGGCAGTCTGCCAAAGCTATAAATAGATTCGGGCTGCACTTTGGTGCCAAATATGATGCAGTGAGCAGTCTGCCAAAGCTATAAATAGAATGCAGCTACTGCACTGAGTGAACTCTTGACCTTTACCTGGCTACACTTCTTCCAATCCTGGCACTGTGCCAAAACTATTTATAGGGCTGACATCATCTTGGCTAATGGCCAACATCAAGGCACTGGCAATCTGCCAATGGTAAACTAAGTGCTGCCAACTGTACACAAAAGTGGTCCCTACTTGTAATAACTTTGAAATTTATTTTCCCAATACAAAATGCTTTTCAGCTGACTTTTTATAAGAAAGAAATCAGGAATATATGTAACATATGTAAAATTATTATGGATACATACTGAATGAAAATTAAAATACAGATATATCTCATTGATGGCAAATTCTTGAATTAAGTTGAGTAGGGATACCAATAATGTATAATCCACGTACAGTTGTCTCTATATAGCCACAGAGAACTGAATATCCATGATTGTAACATTGCCTGGTATGATGAATAACTTAAATCATAAATCTAAATTTTTTAAAAGCTTTTAAAAAACATTCTTGTCAATATTAACCAAAGATAACCTGAAATCTAAATGTCAAGTGGCATGATGTAATAGATGCTGATAAACCAGGCTAGATGTAACAGCATCACACTGTTAACATATATGGTAAAATGACTCAATTCAAATTCCATAATTCAGCCAAAAATCATTCATGTGGAACCATTAATGACAATTATTATAAGAATAATTGTAGGGATTATTCTTGTAAAATATTTAACAAACTGGCTTCAGTGGCATCAGTCGAAAAACATTTTGCAGGTTTATAACTCATATAGGAAGATGCAGCAAACTGGCTAAGTTCAGCTTCCCGTAACTCAGCTAAAAAGCACTGAACCAAAACCATTTGAACAAACTTGAATTATCAACATCTGAGGATAATTAATGTGGGAGATTTGAGATTTTGGCCAAGTGGTTTTTGAGAAGAAGATCTTTGTAGCCACTGAGCTAAAATGGGTTGTTATGGCATATGACTAAATTCAGCTTCCCATAACTTAGCCAAAAGTCACTGAACTGAGACCATTTGAACAAACTTCAGAAAGCACTACCTAGGATCATTTCTTTGCGATATTAAACATTTTGGCCATATGGTTTCAGAGAAGAAGTTTATTGTAGCCCTCAGTGTGATACAGGCACTGATGACCCCATACAAAAAAGGCCGATGCAGGTGGCGCCACCAATACCTCAATTTCAGATATGACTTATGTGACCAACATTGGCATAAAATTGGTGATGATAGCTCCAGCCGTTTCTGAGATTTAAAGTTTAATATGCTTTGTTGCACAGGTAACAAAATTCAACCTCCTGTAACTGGGCCAAAAATCTCCGAACTTGAACCATTCGAACAAACTTGAGAAAGATTGTTCCAGGGATCATTTCTGTGAAATATTGGACAATTTGGCTGGACAGTTTCGGAGAAGAAGATTTTTAAAGCTTTTTTAGCTTTTTCCCTCTGAAATCTAAGAAAATGCAGTTAGAAAAAAAATAAACAAAATCCGATATAGTTTTTTGGATGACTGATTATTTGCAAAATATTTGGTGATGCTAGCTCCTGCCGTTTTTTAGATAGCTATGGTTAACGTACAGACGACGCACGACACGCGACGCACGACGGACGACGCCGCACCATCGCATAAGCTCACAGGTTCGCTAAAAAGAACGCTCAATCTAAAAACATATGTACAAGGTTGGTAATATATTTTATATCAACATTACCTTTCGGTCAGTCTTTAGTGCTCAAGATATCCTAGCAGTTAATATACAAATATATCTAGGATTCACATTATCAGAAAAATAGTTAAAATGACCAGTCCACAAAAAACACCTACCTACTTATTCTAAAATTTTGAGTCCGAGGATAGTTTATTACCGATAATGGTTGAAGTTTTAGTTTGTATATCAGAAGTATAGTTAAGGAAGTTTTTCATGCATTAGCCATCAGTCATTTCTTCTATATTTGTGTGCTGAAAATTGTTTACTGGTTTGGATAGGAGACGGTAAACATATGGTGAAATAATGAATATTTCATTTTTTTATGTATTACATTAAAGTATGACAGTCTGACATCAGTCAGAACACTATTCCAAGAGAATAAATTTAGCAATTTAATTAAGCATATATCCTTAACTGATTTAACCAATTAAAATCCTTTAATAAATTATATAAGCTTGGCATTATTTGTATCAATGTTCCTTTCTTTTCCGGGTGTTTCATGTTTATATTTAAGGACGAGCTTGATACCGTGCTAGTGCTGAGCGAGATAATGCCCGACCTTCGGCAGGAGATCTACATAAAGTCGCGCGACACAATAGCAAATTCTCCGATACCATAACCAACTGCCAAAATGAACTTCTGAAAAAAACACACGTAAGGCATGGTACACGTGTCCTTTGCTCAGGCAGAAACAACCTTCTAAGTGAAGAAATACAGAGTTAAAGCCAGAATTTTGTTCAGTTATAAATCTTTTGCGAAACTCTGAGGCAGGGGGCACCTCCTCAGTCGTGAAAGGCCTCTTCAGCTCTGTGTAACATCTAAGGAGCAAGTAATACCCCAAGGCATAGGCATCGTAAAACACGAAATCGCGTCCAGGTTTCTCCAAGTCAGCTCTTAAGATGTCATCCATACATGCTGCAGTAAATCGGCTGAAATAAATTTCAGTATACGCTTGACCCAATCTTTCTCCTCTTCTGACTATTTCTCTCAGTATGCCTAAAGCTTCCTCGTGAAGGTGTTGGATCATGAGAAACTGAGCGTACCGGACTTTGATGCATACCAGATACGGAGGATATGCCAGTGCCATCTGAAAAAGTTCCTGTGTCTGCTGCAAGCATTCCTGCTTTTCTGACGCATTCAGTTTAGCGGACATTGAGTAATTATATATCAAAGATGCTTCCTCTGCCAGTAACGTAGCGAGCACAACCGACTTTTTAGGGAACGCATGACTCAAAATACATATTTTATCATAAGCAGCTTCAGCGCTTAGCATATCATACATATTCCTAAGAATGAATAACTCTGAATCTTTGTCAATGTCCATTTTGTCTGATACATTCAAGTCAGCCTCGGTCTGGAAGCCTAATAACCAGATCATTTTAAAAATAGAGAAAACCATATCGTGTCTGAAATCGCAAGCATACTGCAGTGCTATGGTTTTGAGGAAAGAGTGAAGTGTATTCTTCAACGATTGTTCCTGTTTGGTAAGAAGTTCCTCCAACCCTGCCACCATGTTTCTAGATAGTAATCCCATGCCTGGCATCACAACGAATTTGCTTTGGAAGTCTATAAGTTTTGCAATGGGCTTCATTCTGATTGAGAGAATGCCATTTAACCATCTCTGTATCACTTCCTCTGTCACGCTGTCAATAAGGTTTGCCTGTGGTATAAAATAATTCGGTAAATACCGGCGTGTAAGAAATAGTAACAATTTGTCAAGAAGATATAACAACATTTTACCGAGACAAGATGTATTCCAGTGTGAAGTAGGAACTTCCTCGCAAACCCAGAATAAGGTTGTTAGGAGATAATATGTGGCAATCCCCTCAGTGGCACCACTATTTTCGAGTTTTATTAGAACTTTGAATACTTTGTAACACACTCTCTGTGAATCTGTCAAACCCTGTCCCAGCTTTTTTTCAGCTACCGAGAATGAGAACCTCCACTCTATACTTGGTCGAGTGCTGAGAGGGTGAGATTTCTTGACCACATGGCAGCCGGGTGTGACGCATTCATTTAATAAATCTTTACTCGGCCAACCATATTTCCGTTTTCTGGTCGTCCATTCATTTGCCTCTTCTGGCCAAGGGATGGAAATGCAAAACACAAGGTCAGATTCAATATTGTTTTGCTTTTCCAATCTAAGTCCAATTTCCGGGTGAGCTATCCCTCTGACGGCATTCATATTAAAACAGAATAGAATTACTTCTTGCCAATACTTAATAAAATCCTTGTGGATATACCGACCATTCAGATCTTTTATGTAGGGAAATCTGGTGTGAAAACCATCCAACCTGAGGTAACAAAAGCCTGGATTCAGGGAGGGGTGTATCCTGTGCGTCTCGACCATGAAATTCAAATGATCGGAGTCAAGAAGATACATCACATCTACGTCAGTCAGTGTAACACATGAATTAGAAGTCCTATTGATCACTTCTGGTAAAGCCAAAAGGGAATTTAAGCTTCCTGTGGGAATTAATACACTTGGCTCTAATGAACGTGGAAAATCTGTGTCAGGTATCGACTCTTGGTCGTCATCTGGGAAACAGTATCTTACTGCTGCGGAAAGGAAAGCCAGTGGTGTGCCGGTGACTGGATCTCGCCTCGCCATTCTGAAGATCTACAACGACCAGAAAACTACATTTGTCTATCTTTTTAAGGTAACCCATGGATATAAAAGCTTATTTAACATCTTCTTCTAGTAATGAAACTCTGAATATATAACTCTTTATTGAAATGATGTGCATGTAAACTAAAAATAAGTAATAGTCAAGGAGTTGAATTCTTGTTCAGGAGATGGTCAAGTACCGCATACGAAACATGGAAGGTTTGACACTTGGGGTGGGTAGAGAGGTTCATATATAACTTGCAAAGTATTTATGGAGTAGAAAAGTGGTTTAATATGTTGTCTGCAGGCCATCTAGAATACTCGGATTTCGCTGTCGGATCAATATACAATGTATTTCCCCTGTCCTCCGATGAATGCTACAATGGCGTTTTTAGTTTCTTTTTCTTAGTATTTGACATCGGTAATAACATACTTTAAATTTAACAGAATCGGACTTGGGAAAGTTATTATATCTCTGTAGTATCTGGGAGGAAGAGATTGTGACAAGAATTCGAAGATACCATAATTATCACCCTGTATAAAAAGGTATCAGTAGATTAAAGATATCCCTTTTGTTCATCGCAAGGAAAATGTTGGTGCGAATCCGATTCAACCACCGAAAACCACAATTTCCGACAACTGCCAGAGACATATCTTGGAATTCGACAAGTCCGTAATGACATGATGCTTGCACATAAGTGCACGTGAAGGGAAAGTAACCTGAAGTGAAAGAGACATAACCTGAAGTAAAGGGAACATAACCTTAAAACGTATACAGTCATCCTGACCAAGGCGTCAGATACTGTTAATAGAGAGGCCCTGTAAATACTCATTATGAAATGATGCTGCCAATCGACAGTAAATTACTCAGTTCGCTGCTTTCATAAAGTCGTCATGGCAATTTGTCCGTGTCACCCTTTCCATGAACGCAAGGAAACATGTCATATGGCTGGACTGCTGAAGTACTTATTGCGATACTTCATGTTTTTTTTGTCAAGATTGAAGCCAGAAGCATCAAAGCAATAATAATAGCTCAGATTCACAGGATTACTGGAGAATTTCCCAGGCCAACGCCATCCACACTGTAATAGCCCCAAAGATATTAAGGTTCACGCACAGGACCCTGCACACCAGAAGTCCGAAAGGGGAGTAAGGCGACATACTTAGCCATACACAAATGATCCACAAGAAACAAGACGCACATGACGTGTTCGTAGGACATGGTGGGCTACCAAGATGCCAGTGATGTAAAACTCTAAAAGTTCATACAACAAACAACACGAATCAGCAGAATAAGGGCAAAACTAAAGGTACTTCCAGAGGGTAAATCTGAAACATGCAGAGGAATAAATAATCATTTTTATTATAAATTTGAAGAATGTTTAGGTGGTAGTAGTGTGTTTATATAACAGCATACACGACTGCAGCTGGATCGAGCCGACAGGCCAACAGGGTCGAGTTCTTGACTCTAAGTAAAAAAAAAATTCCAAGTCCAGAACTAAATAGCTTAACAGAAGGACATGTCTTTAATATTTTCAATTTACTGAAATATTGGATGTCATGTTTGATATTTCAGGGTTACTATTTACTCAGTAATACATGTACGGGTTTTATTTATCTATTTATGTTTTCATTTTTATCTTAAGCCTAAAAGTAAACCTCTGTCTTTAAGGAAATGGTGTTCCTCCATGCTGGTGAGAAATTATTCGGCGGGCATACACTCCGCATAATAATCATTAAAGCGATGGAAACAGGCACAAAAATAACAGCAATGACAGTGATCATGTGAACATGGTATGGAATCGGCTGCCATTTCAAACACCTGTGATTTTCGCTCTGCATATATATGGGGATCTCTGCCATATTTGAAAAGCCAACAGGAATTCAGTTCGGAGAGGAGGTTCAGATGTTATTATTTGATGACAATTTTTTGTTGTTATGTGATAACCCTGCAAATCTATATAAGTGTCTTCGTCTTTAAAAAAAGTGAAAATATTTAATCAGCAGAATCAATTACTGATAATATTAAGCCGGATATTTCAAACACACGGAATAAGCAGCATGAAATTGTAACACACGAAGTCTTTCATAACATGTCTTTTGTTTCTGATTAAATCAAAAGACTGTGACGGACATTTAAATCATTCAGACAGCAGCATATCACCACGATAAGACCACGTGTCCTTGACCATGACGACCTTAAAATGTTGTCGTCGTGCAAACATGCCATAAATCAAGAATGGTGAAAGCGACGTGCAGGTTAAAATGGGGAACTGAAAAAGGTGCTGCCACGTATCCGAAAGAGACAAACATTTGATTCCATGGTAGTACGAAGTGCAAATGATAATCCTTATCGTAGTTCCGAGTGCGCATGTGCCAATATTCTAGGTGAAAAGGTCATGGCACATAAACACCACGTGCACTTCTTTGCGCTGGTCTCACTGGTGTTGCTGTTCTCTGATTCAGGTTCTAATCATTCCTCATTGTCTGCTGCTATCAGTGTGATTATGTCCACTTTGGACGTATTTCGATCGTGGAGGAGTGACAGACTAGAAGAAATATCTGAGAGACAGAGAGGGTCGCCCGTTACCGGGAGAAAAGAGGAGTTATAGTTGATGTATTAGGTCGAGGACGAGCACAGATTATAGTGGCATACGTCCTGCCTTTCAGGTACACACTTCTTTTGAGTTACGCCTGTACTTCGATGGCAGTACAATGTCACAGACGAGGAAAAATCTTGTAAAACACTGAATAATTACTGATAATTGGCACACTAGGCCAAGGAATGCCCTAAGCTGGCTAATCACATAAGACAATACTTAGCTCTACCAGATATCCGTGAGGGCATTGATGGGAGGTTTCCGGTCAAGATACGCGGCATTCATAGATCCACATCAGAGGAATGTCGTGTTATATAGCCCGGTTTATCAAACACTAGTGACACTGAGGATTGATACGACGCATCAGATATAAAGCTTACATGTTCAACATTTTTCTGACATTAACAAAAATTAATGGGTTAGCAAAAATTTCAAACGCATATTTTGTTTAAAATGACTTCTAAAGTCAGCCATGACCGACCATACTTGGACCGAAGTACGCCACCATAATTTGATCCCAGGACGGCAGTTTGCTGGACACGTACGTGTATTTTTAAATGATAGAAATGGATAATGTATCAATAAGTGGTTTACTATTTAATAAACATGAATTGAACTAAAATTATACTTTTAAGCATTTTTTTAACATAATTATCAAATTGCCATTTGAAGGCATAATTTTCTTAATTGAGATATTGAGATCATTATTGGAATACTGAATGAGTTTTTACCGTAATACAAATTTTTTCTTTGCAGGGCAGAATTGAAGATATTTGGCCCATTTTGCACACGCAGGCGGATATGAAAACATCCTAATTTAAATTGCATTTTTTTCGTGAACCTTACATTCCATTTAATCATAAACATTAAATTGAAAAGACACTTAATACGTATATGAATAAGGAAATGCATATTTCTTTAAAGACATTTTTTTCCTTATTTCAATAAGCCACACTTAATATTCAGTGAGATTATTAGCACATTATATATCTCTGTATACTACGTGTTACATGCATGGTTTTGACTCTTCGTATCCCTCCCTAGTAATATCAATATTTTCATAATATCTTCACAATTTATATATCATTAAAATGTTGTGGTTTTTGCTGCATGTACCTCTTTACATGCATTGTATTAATGTGCAAGTCATCGACCGTGTGACTCATCGCATGAATATGACCACAGGCAGAAGATATTTGAGTCAGACTTATCACAATCTATTCTCCTGGACTCCTTCGAAATCGATATCATACTAGCATTAACTCAACACTTGTACAATTTGATAGGTTGTTAAGTGGTTACTCAGCGAATTCAACTCGTAAAGTGCACGAGTTGTTGACAACCCGGTTTTTCAATCATATATTCATACTATACATAGGATTTCAGAACTGCTGACATCAGTTATCCGACCTACGCCTAAAAAACACAGGCGCTAGAAAATGCAGATCTAAATGTTCATCCTAAAGTGGTTGAAATGTATATTTATGAAAACAATTTATTCAAGTCATTTCTTGCCGTGTCTTGTGTGATTGGCGGCACAGGGGAGCCAGAGGCGTAGCGTGCTAATTCTCAGTAATTATTCAATGTTTTACAAAACTTTTCCTCGTCAGTCACATCGTACTTTCATCGTACATGTACGTACAGGCGTACATCAAAGGCGTGCAATGGGTACCTCTTCATCTACTGACGTCTCACATGGAACCGGAAAGGTGGTTGTAAATAAAGCCTATGTTATGCTTATGGCATTGATTGATATGGCGGTCTTCAGATTTCCATTTATTCAGCATGTATTTCCTCATTCCCACACCCGATTCCTGTACAAACATACATTTATTTGTACCCAAGGCCGAATAAACATAGACACGTGTATCGTTTGCAGGTTTGTTTATGTGCCTTGACATTTGACCCACAAGCCAGCGCGGTGGCGGGATCGCGATTAGGCTCATTTGTATATAAAAGTTAGTAGTGAAAGACGTCACAGTTATTATCCAATTTAGAATTATTACGTATCCCCGTCCATAGGTTCCCAATGGGGAGGTCCGCGTTCTGCAGCCCTTGAACTGCCTACAATTGCTTATAAAAATTTCCCCGCCGCCATTTTAGTCTAAATTTGGCGGGGGAGGGGGTCTCCTATGTACTTTTAAAGCGACCCTGGGCACTTAACAGTGTTACAACCTGGGTACAGTTATGAATAATCCTCACCTACCAAAATCTTTCACGCGCTTTAAACTTCTCTTTCCGTATTTGGAGCCTTTTCCCAGCGTCCGTTAACCACTTGCTTCCTCTAAAACCTTCCTCCGTCCCTAGACCAACTCGCTCGTGCCTACTGGGCAACTCCGCCCCTTACAATCTCACAACAAGGCAACTTCGTCCCAGGGCGGTCTCGCTAGTTATTTATAAATTAATTTTCATTACATAAGAAGAGATACCTTGTCTACTCATTTAAGTTTCAGTCACGTGAATCATTCATTTCGAAAGTGTTCAGTGCATTCTTAATACTTCACTACTTGAGTTATACCATCATGTTGTAACTTTTATGCTGTGTTCTGTTTTGTCCGATAGGCTGATATGAGCCCATGACAGTTGCAACTACATTTGGCGAGCTTGCTTTCGGCTCATATTGGCAAATGTAGTTGCTAATTTAATCTGGGAGGAAACTGGGCCTAGGCAACACGGACTCGCACAATTTAAAGAGAAAAAAACCCGGTTTTACTGGAATAAAATGTAGAGTCTTATCCTTCAAATTATCAGGACTGCAAATATTATTTAAACTTGAAATGAAACTGAAAGATACTTACAAGGCTAGGTAGAATGACTGCTCTTATGAAGTAGGGTAGCCGACACTGTCGTAAAAACAACTCCAGGCTGAAATAGAAGCCATACCCTGGCTGCCCTAGAGGACAGCCTTCTATAGGGCCCTCTGGTTTAGTCCAAAAGAGGAAGGGAGTCACCGGGGCAAAACAGTTTTACCCCCAGAGTGGCAGTGCCTGTGATTGGCCGATAGCCGTTGCCCAGCTGATAAGCAACTGTCATGGGCTATGTCAGGCTATCGGACAATAACAGAACGCAGCATGGAACTTACAATATCTTATTTTGCATGTTGTTTTTTGTATCTTCGAACCAAGTCCCTTGGGAATAGTGTATGAAAACATCTTAAAGCTCTAAATACATGGTCGCAGCTTATAACACCTTCTTTGAAAAATAACCATTTTTTATTGAAATGCTGTTTCAACATTCCCATACAGGATTCAAATCAAACCATTTTTTGCAGTGAACCAGGAGGCAGGTCCGTGTAGAGATCGTGTAGGTTTAATTAGTTGGGCAAGGTAGAGGTTGTTTGCTTCAGATTTTCCTGTTATACAGTTCACGTTAAACTCGTTTGTTTAAACCCTTGATCTGTTTTCCTGGCTAATATGACCCTTGCATCATTTATAAAGCATTTCTAAAACCATAGCCATATATAAATGCCACCCACCCTAAAGAATTCTTAACACTGGAAACGAGTCCTGCCCATGACACCCCAACTGTGCAAACGCACTTAAAAGAAACTAAAGTTTAAACATGGGACTTGTTTATGCCTTATCTTTTATCATAAAAGAACAAGTTTACCCTCTTGTCGCCGTACAGCCTGAGCATAAACCAAAGGTCATGTTCATCGTAAGGATGCTTATGCAATCAAAATACTATACAGTACACAGTCGCTGCAACATCACAGCGGAGTATTTGTAGTTCTCGACAGGGAAAGTATACAAATGAATGATAGTTGACAAAGTCATTTGAAATTCTCCAACCAGTCTAGTAAAGAGCACCCTCCCCAGACGTGAATCTCTCATAAGGACATAATATCTCAAATGCACCGTTTTATAATTTGGTATGATTCTGTGTGTAAGTTAACACAGGCCACGTGCCACCCGATGGTGTCCACGCTATGCTTCCGAGGTGTGATGTATTCCAATCTGAAGGAGATGCCTCCTCGCAAACCCAGAATAACGTTAACAGGAGATACAAAGAGACTATCCCCTCAGTCGTGCCACTTCTTTCAAGTTTTACAAGAGCTTTGAATACTTTGAAGCACACATGCAGTCTGTATGTCAGAGTCTGTGCAAGTTTTTTTCCATGCAATTGAGAATTAGAACCTCCACTCTATATCCTTCGTTGAGTGCTGAGACGGTGAGCTTTGTTGACAACATGGGCACCCGATCTGACGCAGTCAATACTTGGCCAGCAATATTTCCATTTTCTAGTTATTCACTCCAATGCATCTCTCGGCCAAGAGATCGGGAAGCAAAACAAAAGATCACTTTCCATCATTTTTGTTTTAAATTTGACGCCAAGCTGAGGTAAATTTGGCCCACTTTCTCAGTTAAACACACTGCAACATCATGAGATTTCAGTTTGTTCATTTTAGCCTTACTTTTATGCTAATGGTTATCTTCTAACATGTTGTTTTTGGACTGATATCAAGATGTCGTAGGTTTGAATGAAATGAACCAGCTGCATAAACAAGATATATCATTCTCTGTATTTTTTCTTTAATAAAAAGGCTATTGAAGAAATGACCGTACAAATATTTAACAGACGGAACTTTGAAAGCATTACCTATCAACCTGAGGTAACAATAACCAGGGTTCAAGGATTCTGCTTCAAAATGTCAAATCAATATTTCTTGATTCATCATGTCGATGTCACCCATTTTAAATGTACTTCACAGAAGTCTTTTTAATAAGATAATGTAAATTCAGGGCCATGGGTCTGCTTCCTGTAAAAATAACCAAAGGTATATAAGGATCACCTGGTGCTCACAGATCCATATCGTTTTTACCTGTAAACTTTGTATAGTTATCTGGAGAACAATATCTCACTGCTGAGAAAACGAAAGGGAGGGGCGTATCGGAAACTTGGTCTCGCCTTCCAATCATAAAAATCTGCAATTATCAGAAAACCGTATTAATGAAAATAATTAATTGTTTTGGTAAATACAAAGGATGAATATCCATTAAACCAAGGGTACATAAGCTAAGTGCAACCGACGTTATATCTTAGCCTCCTATAGGAAAGGCAGGTTACACGGGTTTATATGCTTATTTCGCTATCTTTATTAGGTTTAAATTTTTTTGGATTTTTTTATTTTCCCAGGTCAGACCCAGTGGAAAACCTTTTTCCTTTTTTTCCTTTTCTTGACATTGGTGTTCCGAAACTGACCTTTGGTCAGAGTCATAAACAAAGATTACAATCACTGCTGACTTGCGGGTAATCCTGGAGGTGTGTGTGTTTGCGTTTGGGGGGGCGGCTTTGAGTTGAGGCGAGTTTGCTCGGGGGTGGGGAAGAGGTTTCCCCGGCGATCATTCAGCGATTGCAGACATCTAGCATGAATCATTTACTTGTTTTTATTCTTACGTTTTATTGGTTTAAAAAAAAATAACCTTTGACCAATTTAATATTCAAAGACAACAGGTTTGCACCGGATATTTATTTGGGCCTGAAACTAATTGTAATACTGCATAGCATTCATTGGACAAAAAAAATTTGCCACAACAACGCAAATGTAAACATGCCAATAGTTGTGACATACCAGGCTGTGCTGTACGGCTAAACAGCCTGTGGATCAGTAACTGATGTAACCAAAGGATGGTCATTCACATACGCATTATGGAGTTGTCCAACCAGCTCAGTGACCATTCAAACCTGACGGTCAGCAACCAAGTCTTGTATCAGAGGCCTCTATAAACATTTTCACCCACCATGCTCATAAGGTATTATTCAGACAATATGAAAAATCTTCTTATTAGTCTGGAGATATTCCGACGGACTGTAACGACACCTAAAGTATTCAGTATAAGTTTTTTTTTATGTACAGAATGTTATGGTTAACACTGGACATCATGTTCGTGTAATGTCTTCCAGGGTCTAGATAGAACTATTTACAATGCACTTATATGGGATACAGAAGCTATTTGTTTTGTCTAAGTTAAAAATTCCATAGCTGATAATAGCTGTCTGATACTTCAGGAGTATAAGGCAGTTGGGTCCAAGAAAATTAATATATATTCAACTGAATAGTATTCAGAATGTCCCAACAGTTGATATCAGATTCTCCGATCTTAGACATCCTATGGATATCAGTGAGGATCCTGTGACTGTTAAGACATTGTCTTCACATGAGTGTACAGGGTCAAAAGGGAACATTTTGAGAAAAATTCTGCTGTTAATCTAAGGAAAATAGACAATTTCTCCATACTACCAAAACCGGGTTTACGCACAGTTGGGCAAATATATATCACCCTGCTTTAGTCTAGACACGTCTACACAGGAGCAGGCGAATTGCTCATAGGAATACACGTTAGAAAATGACATTTAATTTTGTGTAAATGAAAATAATGTTGACAGGTATGAGTTTGAAATGTAAAAATATATCAATTGCTCTCTGGCAAAAGCGCTTATTTTATAAATATGTATTTTAATGTAGTTTATACATGTATTTTAATGTAGTAAAGGCATATATAAATCAGCAAAATATATTTTAACCCACTGGTTCTTTTGTCAAAAACTGGATCTCAGAAGGTAATAATTGGCATTTTAAACATTACAAAGGCAGTAGGTAATTTATACATGTATCACGTAGCAGTATTCACTAATCATGTGAATTATAAAAACTGAATTTGCATTGAATATCGTAAAACAGAAAAATTTACAACAACCGGATGTTTTATCAAATCCAGTAATGGACCCTCATCGCCAACCTCAGATTAATTGCATCCCTTATTTACTGGCATGCAAATCCTTCAATCACATCCGATTAAAATCTGTTATTTTTAAATGTGAAACGTTCCACTTACTCTCTTGTAATACGGGGTAATGAATGCATGGATATTGCAAACCATTATAAGTGTTGAGGGTTTGATTGACTCATTTATTAGAGCGTGTGTTCGAGACCACTTGCAGCAGTCAAGATGATAGCACTCTTGATTTTGACTGTGTGTTACACACATGCCAATATTTGAATATAATCCAAACGAGGTAGGCTGAGGTAAAGAGTCCTCAAACATGCTGGGCCCTCCGGCAGGGTCTCGCTTTGAATCTTAAGATTTCCGTCCCTTTGAATCATAAGATTTACTTTAATCAAGTGGGTACCAAATGTTCATTCTTTATTGAAAACGCCTATCTGATTAGCTTGATTACTTAAAAAAGCAACAAAAAACATAATTATTCAATACATTCAAGAATTTGAACCAAACTATTGTTACAATCATGAAAATCGTCACACAGCATTATATGATCAACTGTGATCACCACGACAATTATTAATTTATGACACATCGGTTGGCATTAACTTACGGAATATTCTACAAACGTTTATGCGTTTTGATTCATTTAGCTGACGGATCCAAAGTTCCTCATTTTTAAATATGTCCATCTGTTCAAACGGAACAGCTTTGACTCGTTGCCTCAAGGTTTTGTGGTATTACTCTTGTCAAATTCATAGCCTTGTCTACATGGAACGATAGTCTTTAATGAGACCATATTGAACAAATCATGATGCTCTCTGTATCTTATTGTATGTCTCGTGTGATTATCAGTTTCCTTTATGTTTAAACCATTTTGGTTTTGTAAGAAATGACAGTAAGCCCTTGCGTGAAGGTATGGAAGCCAAAATCTAGATTTTATCACTGAAGCTAAATATGAAAATAATTACACAAAGTATAATAAACAAATAATCATTTAAATTATTAAACAAGAGAGCTTCGTCACAAATATGTATTTACCGTAAAACAGAATAAATGATGAATAGATTCTCAACTCTATGGAATCTCCATGGACAGGATCCAACATACATAGTTTGACAATTAGGATTGTTGACACAGGATTTGAACAGGCCGTCCCTTATCTTATGACGAAGATATAGTTTTTACATATCGCGGTTTAACTTGGGTACAACTAAACAAGGCTGATTTGTGGAGGATGACTCATACAGACAAAATTTACCTTGATATTGTGCACGCATAAACCTAAACAGGACACAGATTACCATCGTCCAAAATACAAATAAATATCATACAACGGTGTACAATAAGTGACGATGTTTATCCGTGAATAGTCATTCGTATACTTTTTTGTATAATGAGTCAGTGAAATTACATTGGTGTAGTCTTTAGGTATATCACTATGCACTGTTTGGGAGTTGAACCTGTTTCCTTTGAACAACAGTTATATTTATATATTTCAGAAAGCAACTGTTTATGTATGATAAAATGTGTATTGAAGTCGTAATAGCTGTCGCAGCTGTATTAAAATAGACAGGGATTCTAGCATACTGAAATTTTATGAAAACTAAACACCATCTAGATGCTTTCATATTAATAGGGATATTAAAATTGCTAGATTTGTAAAACATATATTCATTTATACATGTGTCACAAAAACACCGATTTTTTACAAATATATTTCTATTTCTTCCAATCTATCTACATCAATGACATCAACGATAACGAAATAAACACATGAAAGCTGTTTACTTCGCCTTCGGAATCCGATAATAAGTTTACCAGTTAGACAAAAGGCAGACCACCTCCTCAGTGCCGCCATGACATTTTTTTAGCACATTTTTAGCACATTCATATGAACAGGTTCATTCCCCGTGCACATGTTTATAGGTCTGCCTACTATTATGGTCTCCTATTGCATCTCTAAATTTTTGGTCAAGATGGGTTCGACTGATAAGGGGGACACCCAAGTAGAAAGATACAGAATTGATATAGAAACTACAACCTATCGCGATGTGCTGAATGCATATGATATCAATGCTGAATAAAAGAAGGACGTTGTGGTGCATGATTATACGTAGGTGTATATCCGTCTCTAAAGTAAAGACCTTCGAGTTAAATTAACGAGCCAAACATGCACTGTCAACGCATTTAGGTCTATAAGGAGCAGCATTCCTAAGATGAAATAAAAAAAATTTCGTTGTATTACGTATACAATGATAGAGCCATGTTTTAACAAATATAAATGAATTCATACCAATGCTGATGCAGGGTAAATTGCTTTATTTACTCTCTTAGTATTAGATATACTATCATAAGTCAGTAGATACTCCATATATAATTAAATATATGCCAATGTTCCAACAGACTCCATATGGGAAATCCAACAAGACTCGGTAAAATGTATAGAAAACAATTAATGATAGCCTTCAAGTTTATTGTTTCTTGCCATTTTATGGACAATATGCAATATATAAACCCTTTTTTACATTGGCTACATGATATATTTGCATATTAATAGAATGTAATATGGACTGGTTAAAATGTTATATATATATATATATATATATATATATATATATATATATATATATATACTCCTGCTGTAACGCATTCGTAATACGGCTGCGGCATTCATTGCTTTTATGTGAGCCTTTTATAGTCAATATATAATCTTCTCAATCACTATTTTTACGTCTGCCCTTTGAAACCTATGATTAGGTCATTGCGACCTATATCTTTCGAGCTATAGAGCTAAAAAAAAGTACCCCCTAGTATAATTACAAATCCAATATTTGAATAATTAATGCACTGATTGTCATCATTATATCCATAAATATTGATCATTGAGTGTTTTATTATTCCTGAAGACAGGTGGCGCCATCTGTAGTTCATCTAATGTTTACGTAATTTGTTGGTTTTTTTTAGACCTTCAAATGAAGAAGTCTGGACGATAACAGGGCACAAACCATTAAACTTTTTCAATGTTAGTTTAAGGCAAATCTCCTCGGAAACCTGAAATTGGCTCATATTGACTTATATTCTGCGACCTTTCATCTGGAAACATTATTTGAGCATCCTTTTGTATCCCAAATTTCCATTATTTTAGCACCCTGAAAGTCAGATGGGCTCAGATTGTATCAATTAAGCCTATAATCTTCTAACGCAACAACCTGGGAGTTTCTGGGCTCATTTCTTGGGAAACTTTAAACTATGACCTATGATGACCAAATGATGACCTATATTCTGCAAGTAACTGACCAAAAACATGACCTTGAGTAACCTGGCCGTACATCCAGGGTGGTCCTTTGCAAATCTAAAAAAAACATGAAATTAGGCGACATATATTCTGCGAGCTGCTGGCCGAAAGCATGAATTTTAGCACCCCGGAGAGTCTGACGGGCACAACTTGTATCCATTTGGCCCACCGACTTCTGATGTGACATACAGGAAGGTTCTTGGTAAATGTTCATGAAAATATGAAATTAGGACACTGTGAGCTATATTTCGTAAGCTATAGGAAAACAATCAGTCAGTAGAAGCCAGATGTGCACAAACTGAATCAAAAGCCGTAGAATCTGCTAATTTTAAATCTGAAGAAGTATTGGGCATATTTTCTTATGAACCTGAAATTAGGTCATGATGACCTATATTCTCCAAAAGATTGGACAGATACATGATTTTGAGCAACCAGACAGTCAGACAGGACACAAATTGTAACTTTTGAGCCTAGAATCTTATAACACATTATCCAAGGAGTTTCTAGCAAAGTCTCCTTTGAAACCTGGAAGTAGGTCATGGTGACCTATATTCTGTAAGCAACTGACCAAAATATGCCTAAGAGTACAGTCAGGCATGGCACCAAACTTTACTGTTGGACCCAAAACCTTCTTATATTATATCAAGGGAGATCCTTGGTTAGTCTCCTTTGAATTCTCAAATAAGGTCACTGTGACCTTTTCTCTGAGCTGTGAGGAGAAACCCTATTTTTGAGCACCAGAAAGTCAGACAGGTCACAAATGTTAACTGTTGGCTCTAGAAAATATTTCTGAATACAAATGGAGGTTATTGTAATGTCTCTTTTGACATCTTTGACATTGTGACCCATATTCTATGAGCTGTGTGAAACATCATAATTTGATTACACTTAAAGTCAGATGGACACAAGTCACAGGAGTTTAACATAGAAACATCTAACTTTGCATCTGGGGAGTATCTAATAAAATCTTCTTGCTGTTACCTATTTTATAAGGACTTAGGGGATAAAAACATGATTTTGAGCATTCAGGAAGTCATTCTACCCATTACAGTAAAATCCCGCTGACGTGACCACCTGCAGGACCAGGCAAAGTGGTCGTATTAGCGGGATGTTGTACATTAGTCTGCCAATATTAACGCAGAGAGGCGCCACTCAGGATAAGAACTATTGTGGTTGGCTTTTTTCACCACATGACATCCTGCAGTGGCGTAGAGAAAGTTTTTTTTTTCATCATTGGGGGTATGCTTGTCGCAACAGCGCCAATATTTACGCTAGCGCGAAAAGGGGAGGAGAGGGGGGGGGGTGAGGGCGAAAAGGGGAGAGCGGGGGGGGGGGGAGGGTGAAGGGGATGTGCCCCCCCCCGGTTTGAAGCTGTAATTTTTTTCAAAGTTAATTGGTGCATTTGGATGAATACTTTTAGTGAAATTTTGTTCGTTATAGATATACCAATTACCATTGAATATGAAATATTTGTAGGATAATGAATGATTACCGTATATGATTAAAAAAACATGGAAACTTTGGCCTTAATAATTATATGACTAGTAGTGAGACTGTTTCCTTTGTCGTGTCGTCAGGACGTTACACAGGCTCGATTCACAACATTGAACTGAGAAAATTTTGACTTCAGATCCAGGCACTTCCTACTTGGATTTCATTAAGACCAACATGTCACGGACCTTTAGATTGTCATAATTAATACATTTCATAAAGAAGCTCATTTTTTCATTATTAGCCATACTGATCGCTAAGAAACTTATTTTATTGAGAGGAATAACTTCAGCAGTTTAACAACACTGATTATGCCACCTTTATGTTTTTTCCCACTGTTTAATCAATCAAATATTTTAAAATGAAAAGATAATACAAGAGAAAGGTTGATTCAAACATGTGTTGTTGCCTGGAGGAATGATGGCTAAGCAGTTTCTTAATTGGCGACAAATTGACATTATAATCCCATTGACAGTGAACATTCACAGTAAAACTAATATGTCTCAGCAATCCTGAAAATAAGTGTGCTTACTATTCGGGTCATATTGTTGGTTACCATATACTAGTTGCAACTACAGTTGCCGTTATGTAAAGGAAAACAGTAACTTCCCACTGGATAAAAATTTGACGTGTGTCACGGATAAATAATATCTCATTTTCCTAAAAATCTGTATATTTTTATCTGAAAATTCATACTTAACATTTCTCAAGTATGCTTGCAATGGTGAGGATCAACACGTTGATCCCGGGTAACCTCGCATCTACTACAATTTGATGTTGCACATTTTATTGTTGTTTTCAACGCTTTGAGATTCTGAAGGTTGCGACAAAGCACATCAAATAAATAGTTTCAAGTATTCAGAAATATTCAAGTAATCATGACGGCTTCTGTTGCTCTGGAGTAAAGCGCAGGACTCAAAGCTGGGAGATCGTGAGTTCGAATCTCCGCCGAGGCGGTGAGATTTTTCACGTTCAACCCCACCCAGGGTGAGCGCTCTGCAGGCTTAATGGGGAGACTGTATCCAACAGTCATGTTTCACTCACAAATGAGTTCACCTTTTGGGGGTTCCTAGGTGTTATGACTCAGCAATGGGGATGACACACACCAAGGACCCGCAGGAGTGGTACACTGATCCTGGTTAACACCAGAATGACCAGGTATAAGCTCCTGTCACGTAGTCCGAAACCGAAATGGAATTCTGCAGATGTACATAGTAATAGTTAAGCAAACATTAACCACATGGAGGCGGTTACCTCAACCCAAAAAAATAATCAGAAATATGAATATTTGCCTGTCTATCCCTGATAAACATAAAATTAGAATAATTTTTTAAATATTTGCAAAATTATTTGCAGAATACTCACCCAATAGGCAAATATATTTGAAGAATAACAGATGCATGAAGGTAGGAGTTACTATATATCGCCAATAATGCTAGAATGTGATATGATTCAACATATATCAAAGAGGTCATGCCATCTTAATGTGTTTTATTCATTTTGATACTTGGGATTATTATGGTTATCTGTTGAATGTCGCTTACAAAAGTTGGGTGACTAATATAATGCATTATTAATATTTAAACATAGAGAAATTCATTATTTTAAAAGGTAAATATAAAACCGTTTGTCACATGATTAAAAAATGTAGCTTATTCACATAATAATGTTCCGCATTAATATTAAGTTAACAAATAAATACCTATAAAACTTAAAAATGCTTCAATTTGACATAAAATAACTGATGTCATGTACACAACCCTTCGGTGTGAAAGTGTGTCTTGTAGGTACAAGATCTGAGGACAGAAGTGCATAGCTTAGCCTATTGGTATTAAATGATTCAAATAATTCTGTACCAAAAATTTCTTAGTTTTGGTAAACCCATTAGACATTGCAAAATATTTCTAGTATCAAGATTTTTCACATCACTTCCACATATTATCTAAGAAATCTCATTGGAAAACCCATTCGAATAATGGGCGATTGATGTTAACTTTTTGGGAGGATGATTCTTAAAGTTGTATAAATTGAGTCATATTTAAAATTTGTTGGATACATATCTTAGGAAGAAATATGCTACACTTATTAAGTAAGCAGATTTTCTCTACTTATGATCATGTAAAGCATGTGATCTTCTATGCTTGCTTATAAGATGATGGGTTTACAATTTGTCTATAATAATGATCACCGGCATGCACAGGGTTTAAAGATTTACAAAATAATTGGTTTCGTTCTTTAATTTAGTCCAGACATTGGCGGCTATTAGTATTGTTAAGCCTAAGGTGACCAACCCTGGTTGACTAATGTGGTAACTTACTGATTTATGTTATTTTCAACATATCTGTAAGTTTTTCTCTTCCACTTTTTAAAATCAAAGCATTTTGGTAGCAAAAACTGAAGACATGCCATTTTAATTATGAATTCTGCGACAGGGTTTTAAATGTTAAAATCCCCATTTTATCCAACACACATTAAAAACATTGGGGGGGGGGGAGTATAATACAATGGGCCATACCCCCCCCCCCCCCCTTGTCAAATATTATATACCCCCCCCCCCCCGGGATCTACGCCTATGGATGATCATCTTTGGTCTATGTCTTCTACATTAATCTTCCATTAACTTGCCTCCCCTTAATTGTATTCAAACCACTAAACAGCATTAATAATTGCATGTACATTAAATATTCAAAAAAGCAGTATCTTCAAGACGTTGCAAAAATCACATTACTGGGTGTAAACTCTGTCCATTTTGATCATTATTTCATTTCATCTTGCTGTGAATAAATAACCCTTATTCTCACATATATGGCATAGTTTTGGTCTGAGAATTTTGGTTAGTTTCTTTTTAATCTCTCCGATTTTTATGGATCACTGAATACATGTTCATAATAAAAAAATAAATTGCATGTCACAAAAAATGGTTTAAGAAATGATGACACACCTCTGTAAAGGTTGTGGTCCCAACAAATCACATATTTGGTGATTGTTGTAAAGAAATACAAACGGCTTCAACACAAGGAGATACTGAAAGGAAGAACATCAGAGAGGCTGTTATTTCCCTACAACACAGAAGAAACTAGTATTAGGCTTCCAAGCATTTCATGAAAACAAAATTTCCCTAATTAGGGCCCCGCTTGAAAAGCGGTGCCCTATAGTGATCACCATGTCAGTCCCTCCATCCGTCCATCCGTCCTTCCGTCAGTGACACTTTCTTTCGCGCGGGATAACTCGACAAAAACATACTGCAGCTTTCCCAAATTCACAGGGATGATTGGTACCTTTGAGAGCTCCACACCTATCGAATTACAAACTTGTCGGAATTCCAGTATGGCCGCCACAGCCCATTCGCTGATTTTCTTTCGCAAGCGATAACTCAACAACAATATACTTCAGCTTTCCCAAATTTACAGGGAGGGTCGGTACATATGAGAGCTCCAGACCTATGGAATAACAGACCTTTAGAATTCCAATATGGCTACCACAGCACGATCGCTGATTTTATTTTGTATGCAATAACTCAACAACAACCTACTGCGGCTTTCTTAATTTTACATGGATCAATTGTGCCTATGAGGGCTCCAGACCTACCCAAATAGACTTGCCCAAAATCAAATATGGCTAACAGACTAACAGACTATTGCACACATTATTTCAGACCTATCTTCTTTAATATCATTTAATCCTGTAGAATTTTTTACCCTCATGCATATGGATAAAAACCTGTTTCTGTTTGTCATCTTTTTTCAAATTTAAATTAATTTTTCACCGATATGTAAACTAGTCCAGCACTAGCAGAAACGCTGGGCCCTCTGAGGACCATTGTCCGACCACATCTAGTTTTTCCAAATGTATTCAGAAAATTCCAGGATCCTTCGCTATGGTATCTTATATTCCAATAGATACATTGTTTTGACCTGAACATAATATGACAAATTAACTGACCACGTTTTCTTCTTGGTCACTCTGATTCGCAAAAGAATTTATGTGATCCTGTACATGTTTCTCAAATTTTCCGGACTGAGAAAAATAAAATAAAAACTTTTGTTTTCCAGATTTTCTCTGATTTCCGAGAAAGCTGGTAATCCTGTATTATACATAGGCTATGCACGAAATAATGTTAAAGAAATGGTAACATTTGATTTTGCTGCCTGCTATCCAGTATCTTATACAACCGGTAAATCCCCTTGCCAGTCTGCCTCGTAGTGTAACACGTTGTTTAATTAAATATCATTATACAATTTTGTCAATTATGCTAATTGACAAAATGTTTAGTATCAAGGTTTCGTATTTGGCAATGTCTGCATTCATATTTAATGAATATAAACATTGTAAGATCATCATTAGAGAGAAAGAATATCAACTCTTTTAAATAAGTAAATTATTTCAGAAATTCATAATATATTACTACCATTACAAATCTAAATACGGATTTGTATGTTTCATGTTTAGGCATACACACGAGTTGTTTAAATTAGATTTATGTTTGTAGAATGTCTAGACCATAACATGCCATGTATGTAATTTTGAAGTAAAATTAATTTTGAATTCACTAATTCTGAGTTTGTCCTGTTGTAAATTGTATATAAAAAATTCAAATTCAGTTCACATCACAAATGTCCTCAGAAGGTCATAAGGGAGATAATGCATAAGCTCCTTTTTTATGGGTTTTGAACTAGGGTAAAGTTGTGCCCCCTATAGCAAAATCCTGCATCCGCCACTGTTTCTGTTTGTAAGATGTCTAGACCATTACGTGCCATGTATGTAATTTTAAAGAAAAGTTAATTTTGAATTCACTTCTTCTAAAATGTCCTCGGCAGGTCAAAAGGGCGATATGGGTTCAGAGCGAGGGTGAAGATAATTATTTTTCTGAACCTTGTACCCTCTAAATGATATGTATTATCAAACTATCTAAAATTTGCGCGGTGGCTTAAATTAACTGATTTATCCCATACTTTTTTCCGAATGTAAATGTTTTACATTAAGGCTTATTTAAACGCAATGTCCTGTACATAGCTTACATTTTACACACTGGTGCAACCGTGCTTCATATCTGACGGCAAGATATATTATGAAAGGACTTAAGAACCAGCCAAACACATATAATTGTAGTTTTATTGTGTTTGTATATGAAATATTCATTAAGAAAATTTCGTATTCTCTGATTATGTAGATGGGGACAAAATTTAAAGTGTCTCATTGGTAATAAGAAGCGTTAGGTGAGCGACAATAGGGGATTATTGCCTATATATGCTTAATGGTTCACAATGACCATATTAAGGATAGCTAATGTCACAGGATATCTATTAGAAAGTTAAATCAACTACCTTAATAAAGATCTTTTTTTTTCTTCCATGTATCAAACTATCACATTAAATTGGTTAATAATTTTAAAATTTTAATACAAAATTATTAAAAATAATAAAAGTGATAATAAAAAAAATTACTTTATTTCTTACACTTCTTTAGGATTCAAAGTAAGTAGTTTGATAGGCATGTGTGTGTGAATGTTGTGCGTGAAACGGAAACGTTGTTGTAATTGGGAAAACATTGACGTAAAGGTGCAGTTCTTGCTAACCTCAATTAAACAGTGCTGGTCTTATTTTGATGCTATATACCACCCTGATTTTACTCTTAGGTTGTTGGCATCACTGTGTTTGAAAGAAATTTAACTTATAGTTGTGTAAGCTTGTTCAAGTGATATTTAGTTCACTATAAGTATGGAAGAATCTTAAAAATTTGTTTAAATATTTTAACAGAATAGAGAAAAATTGAAAAAAAATCCACATTTTTATGTTTTTGTTCTCAAACATGGACTACAGTAAATGTTTTGGCAATTGAAATAATGACTCTTTACTATATGTTTTCTTTAATCTATATTCTCCATATGTAAATGGTCAAGAAAGATCTGCATCGCCAGTTTCCTAAGTAACATATACATGTCAAAGTGACGATGAAAGGACATTTTGCTTGTCGCAGGTCCTGTAAATGTCATGAAAAAGTCATGAAATTTTGATTTGCTCAAAGTGTATAAACCCTGCTTTGATTATTGATATGTATGTGATCATAGATTTACCAAATGTATTATACCGGTAGTAGCACTTGAATATTTCCAAATAAAGTTAAAAAAAAAAATAAAAATATTTTTCTCAAGTGGATACATGTATCTTTCTGAAAATTAAAATGAAAGACGTGATGATAAGTTGTTGAAAGTGTTTGAAAACCTGACATTGATTTGACTTTCAAGGTAAAATCTGCCGTAATTTTTTTTTCTTCAGATGTGACACACAAATTGTTTCGACTGAGATCTCATACATGTTTGAAGACTGATGACATTGAGCTTGGTCTTCAAGGTCAAATATGCGAATATTTAGGTTTCTGTTTACCCCTAATATTTGAAATACTGCTTCTGTTTCCTTCAAATTTTATTACCAAGACATATTTCCACCAATATCTCGGATTTTTTTTTCGAAAAAAAAGTGACCTTGATTTGGTTAAACCAAGATCAAACGTAAAGAACCCGGTAACATTTGAATAATTGCTTTTCTTTTCTTCAAATTTAATACGCGAATTATCTCTACCAAGATCTGGACAAGTTCAAACATTTGTGAACTTGACCCTGGTGGCCTTGTCATTTGTCAGCACATGCATGCACCTGAAGAAGGGGCCTGTTTTAGAAGGGGGTATGCCTGGCCGCTGGGGATACTCTGGCATCTCCGATGCCAAGAAAGTTTTAGTTTTATCTTATTTGAGTAAATTATTATGCCCCTGTAGTTGAAAGCCGTACAGCTTCTTGTCCGATTGAAAATGAGTGGTGCTATTTTATCTGGGTAAATGTAGATGTCGATTAAAGGTCATGGTAATTATCGATAAAAAAAAGGGATCGGCTTTCAAGTGACATGTTAATACTGATAATCGTTCAAGGGTCTGAGAAATGACACTAGTGGCCTATTGGCCGTGACGCTCAGTTAAAACTGACATGTTATTAAAGTCCATAATTATTGGAACCGTTTACTTCAAGTTTGGGTTTCCATATTTTTTTTACCATAAACTTTAGCTTGTTGGGTTTGAAACTTCCTCTCCATAGTTTATTTTTTTTATTTTAATTGTTGTAAAATCACAATACGTCGGTTATTGTCAAGAGCATATATAATTGTGATTAATTTGACACGACTACTGTTTATAATACTAGAAATAAACGAAACCCATTCACCTGATACCCCCTCCAGTCTAAAACATGCATAATCCTATGCATGACCTCTGTTATGCCCTATTACGTTAACATAAAAATATACAAAACAATGTATAGCAGGTTAAGAAAAGTTTTATTTTACATTTTACATATATAAATATGTAAACAATGCTTTATGAAGTGGATCTTTGTCAGCAATATTCGTTTATTAACACAAGAAGAATGAATGGGTCTTGCAAATAATCAATAACGCAAGTTGTTAATATGTCTACGTAACGTATGTATTCGGATTAAGCTCTTTTTGGCTAAATATGTCTTCATGCATAATATAATACCTGATCTTCGCCTAGAAACGAAATGTGAACTTAAACTTTTCACCTTTACACATGGTTTCACAAGCAATACATTATTCATACAGCACGGCCCTAAGGTGAACAAACAACCGAAAAGACGCTACCCCAACAATTAATCCCCAGCCCGTTTATACAAACCATTGTGGTTACTATATGACTAAACATGTATGGTCATTAATTAAAACTACATCTCTAATAAACACCATCATCATGATTGTCTAAACATATGTGGGCAACACCAAAACTCACTCATACATAAACCTTCACAAAATTAAAATGTAAAATAGTTAATATTAAGCACTTAATAAAACATACTTAATATACAACAGTTCAGTTCTAAATGCATGTATGCACACAACCCTTGAATGGTTGTAATATTGCCTTCGCTACTGACAATTAAATGCAGTTTCTGCAGTGGGCTATAACTATATATGTCAGTTTGCCTGATTGTCTCTTAAAAGTGTACAGACCTTTGTGTGACTAATCGAAGAAATATACCGTAATCAATGCTCTTATAGTCATAGGATAATATCCTCGGTTAAAACATTTTAAAAAGAATTACAGTGGAACCCCGCCTTGCGACCAACCCGCAATTGCGACCACCCCCATAATTACCACTTTTTTTTGGTCCCGCATATAGGATTCACGTAACTTACAGTTTCACAAATACGACCACCTCCAAATAACAACCTCTTTGGTCAGTCCCCAAGGTGGTCGTAATTGTGGGGTTCCACTTTAAACCTTACTTCATTTATTCATGAAAAGGTATACTCATGACTAAAATTGAGATAAACTCATATAATATACTGTGTAAATAATAATTAACTATTTGATGCTCCCTTGACGGGAATAAATATTACATATTTGTCCTTTTTAAATCCACAAAACGTGTGAAAAAATATAATATTGAGTTGAAACTTTCTGGCCTTGTTCAGGTAATTTTAACTATGATGGATATGTGTTCCTTTCTTCTTGATTGTTAAGGATATTATTGCCTCCGACAGGATGGTATGCGTTTTCCCCGTTCGTGTGTTTGTGTGTGTTCACATTCTATCACATAATCATGAAAGGAACCTCTCATGAAATGTTCAGGGATTTTCTGGAATGGGCCAATGAAGAATCAATTAGATTTTGGTTTTGATTTCATCAAAGAATATACAAAAATGTACAGAATATTCACAGTTGCATGAATTAACCTGGGATTATTGGCCGAATAAGTGAATGCAAACAGGGTTTGGGACCATTCCAAAACAGAGACCTCTCCATGGAGCAGGCTTGCATTCCTAAGAATGCAGATTTATAAATAACTTTAACACCTAGTGTCGTCCACTGCCTTGGCGAGATATATATAATCAACGACCTTTGGCAGGAGATCCAAATAAATTCGCGCTACACAATACCAAGCTCTCTGACGACTTTCCCACTCGTTAAAAGAAGGCTCCGACAGAAACAGATGTAAAGCGTGGAACACGTGACCTGTGCTGAGACAGAAGAAACCTTCTAGATGAATTAACTCAGCGTTTAAAATTATATAATTTCTATCACCAACTAAACTTTGGCGATATTGTGAGAGAGGGGGCACCTCCGCATCCGTGAAAGGCCTCTGCATCTGTGTGTAACATCTGATGAGCAAGTAGTAAGCCAAGGTTAAGACATCGTAGAACACCACATCGATTCTAGTCAAGTCAGCTCTCAAGGTTTCGTCCATAAATGCAGCGTTGAATCGACCGAAATATACATAAGGTCATTTTTTTTCCCAAATAGTCATTTCCCCGCAATTTTTTACGATTTCTTTCAGTATCTCCAAAGCTTCCGCATGGCGGTTTTGGGCCATGAGAAACTGAGCATACCTGAACTTGATGTTCAATGGGTAGGAAGGAAGAGCTAGTGTAACTCGAAATAATCTCTCTGCTTCCTCTAAGTATTTCTGCCTTACTGACTCACTGAGGTTATGTAACATGGTGTACTGATAGTACAAAGCAGCCGTTTCACTAGCTAATACAACAAGCACGCGCACCCTATGATCGCCCCTAATCGGTGCAAGGACATGGTGGTTAGGGATACATATTTCACCGGTAGGAATATCTTCCATGAAAGAACTATACAAAGATATAAGCAAGAATAACCCTTTGTCAATGTTAATCGTATTATCTACACTCAATCCATTTTCAATATGGAAACTTAATGAACGGCTCATTTTGCATGTGGAGAGAACCATATCGGGTCTGTAATCACAAGCTTATGTCATTGCTATGATTTTAAGGAAATCAAAAAGTGCAGCAGCCATCATAGCCAAAGACTGTTCCTGTATGGAAAATGCTGCAAGAAGCTCCACTCCTGTAGTCAGGTTTTCAGTGAGGAGGATTGTTCCTTCACGCACAGCGAAATTGCTATGGAACTCTATTAGTGCCGCCATAGGCTTCATTCTGATTGAGAGAATACACTTTAGCCATCTCTGTATCACTTCCGCTGGTACATGGCCAATGAGGTTTGCCTTCGGTATGTAAAATTAGGTAGATACCGGCGTGTAAGAAAGTGCAACAGTTTATCAAGAAGACAAAGCAGCATGCTCCCGAGATTTGGTGTGTTCCAATGGGAAGAGGAAACCTCCTCGCAAACCCAGAATAAGGTAGTCAGGAGATAATAGGACACAATCCTTTTAGTGGCACCACTTTTATGATACTTCACGAGAGCTTTGAATATTTTAAAGCAAACACTGTGCAAGTCTGTCAGATTCCGTGCCAGCATTTTCTCTGCCATCGAGAAAGAGAAGCGCCATTTTATACTTGGTCGAGTACTGCTGGGGTGGTTTTTTTTCACCACATGACAACCGGATGTGAAACACTCATTCACTAATTCTTTACCTGGCCATCCAGATTTCTGTCTTCTGGTTATCCATTCGGTTGCATCGCACGGCCAAAGTATCGCAAAGCAAAGTACAACGTCACTTTCAGTTTTCCATGTCGGTATTTTAACTGTAATGCAAGGTTTTTGTTTATGGATATTTTGTTCACTTGTCTCATTAAAACCATATTCACCAAACTGAATTTGCATAGAATCTTTCACATGTTTAATATATGCACAATCGATAAACCAGCCGTCAAGATCTTTAATGTAAAGAAACTTGGAATAATTACTTATAGCCCTGAGGTAACAAAATCCTGGTTTTAAGGAGGGATGTTTGCTCTGTGTTTCAATGAGGAAATTCTCCTTTGGAAGGAGACACATTACATCCATGTAAGTGAATGAAGTAGTCTTCCGAGATTTTTTGTTCAGAGCGGGAACATTCAGTCCCATAGATGAGCTTCCTGAAAACAGATATGTTGCCTTTGGGGTTATAATATCTAAAATGTTTACAAATGCAACGCTTCTATAATCATCTGGAAAACTGTATTTCACTGTTGCGGAAAGGAAAGCCAGCGGCCTTCCGGAAACAGGATCTCGTCTGGCTATTTGGAAAACCTGCAAAGAGTAGAAAAACTTTTTCCGAAATTAGAGTAAACGTGTAATAACGGATATTCAATAAATCATTGACACATAAGCTTGACATATCCCTTATCATAATGGTATGTGCGTTTCAAACAGAACACAGTTAATATCAGAGTCATCATGGATCATCAGAACATACCTATGTAAATATGCAGACGGATTCTTTTGGCACTTTGATTAATCCTGTTTACGGTTTCCATCATTTCTAATTATATGCGATGGAGGTCAGGTGGTGATCCATGGTGAACAATCACACGTTTGGAGGAGCACCATTTTTACCAAAGGAAGACAGGAATACCCGGTCCATTTTGCCAATAACTTGAGGTCGAAACTTAACAAGTGCATCACATGGTGCTGTTTTCATATAACAAATGACCCATGGGTCATGACGCTCAGCCGACTGAGAAGTTGACAATTTGTCTTTGCACAGGCAACTTATTCAGATAATATAGGTGGCCTCATCGTTCATGCATATTAGTTTATCAAGACCTATAAGCACAACAAAACTGATGACAATTCATTAAACCGTTCCTGAAGAATTTGGCAATTGTTGTGTATTTTGCATTATTTCTGGAAATTATGCCCGGGACTCGGAGAATGTAGGTCATAGTGACAATTATTCTGTGGGGATGCTTATAAGCCACATAGCTCGGGGAGTATATGGGTAACAGAGAACCTATTTCACGTTTCCAAGCAGACTTTACAAGGACCTCCCAGTATGTAAAGTAAAAAGATTCTAGGTCCAGTGGTGAAGATTTGTGTCTTGTTAACGGATGACCGCATCCATAAAGGTATCAAAAATAGAGAGAAAAAAAAATGCTTAAAAATGTGAAAAATCAAGGTGATGCCACCAGTCTGCTGAAACTAATGAAACACTCCATGATAGATATGCATGCAAAGAATCATGTTGATCAATGCATTGGTTTTTCAGATACTGGAGCTTTTGTATCAAAATTTTAATGATTCGGGGGGGGGGGGGGGTACATATGAGCTCAATATTGGAAACAGATTAGATCCTTTTTATATTGAAACGATACAGGCATCGTATAATACCAGATATAATGATGGGAATACATACAATATATGTGGTATGTAAGAGATCGTTGGATAAAAAAGGGAAACTTTTCAATTTATTATCTGGAAGAAACGTGATGTCCTAACAAAATTTTATATGCAGTGGAGAGGAATAAGTGGTATAAAACAATATCAACAAGAAAAGGTCAAATCGTATGATACAACAGAATCAGAGGCTCCACAAGCTAAAAAAATAATGGAAAATGAGATCCCTTTTGTAAAAAGAAACAAAAATTCTCTGTATTCATATTATGTGAGGAAGCAGCTTAGATCTCTATACAACCCCTAAAGGTCAGTAAATATATAGACAGTGTGGCTAAAAACTGGAATACTGTATTTCGCATTCCTTTCAATGTATGTTTAAATGTGAAGCAGTTTTATTCAATACAGAATGATGCATGACTTTTTTTAACAACTCTTCTTATATAAGTGGAAGATTAAAAGGGATAACAAATGCACATTTTTTAACTATGATATTGAAACAACTGAACATATGTACTGGTCCTGAATTCATATAATTCCTGTATGAAAATCATTTGTTGAATGGTTTAAGGAGAAAATTGGACAGGACATTCATCTTAGAAAGGAGGATGGCAATGCTACAATTAACACATTTAAGATATTGTTGATATATACTATACATACTATATACTTCAAGGAAAGCTAAGTTGACTGGACAGATAAAAACAAGAATTAGAAATGTATATAATATTGAAAGGGACAAAGTTAAAAATAATCCACTTTCTCTGAAATTGTTACACAATATTAAGAGACGGTGAAATATATCACCATTAAACGTTATAAAATTTAAACACATGCTCACCAGTGATCCAGTGTGCTGATGATAAGATACTGTTAATAGACGGTCAGAAGGACTGTACACCTGGAAGCAAAGAAAATTACCCTTAAGGGGCAAAACAACAACATCAGTTACAACACTAGTAATACACCACAGTCAGTTGGAATTGTGTGTTTTAAGGAAAACGCTCTTGTGTGCTCCCAAATGTGTTATTCAGGCAAAGGTTATTAAACATTTGCTGGAAATATTACAAAATTTGATGTAATAAACTGTTCTTTTCTGTAACAGTATTCAGAAAGAATCCATTCCCACATTAACATATGTTCACTTAATGAAAGGAGCGGTATGAAATACAAGTTTCCAAAACATTCTGCATTGAGCATAAAGCTGACATAAAAAGAAAACTCCATAAAAAATGCCAGACCACAGAATATGAAAGCACAGAAATGTTACAATCACCAAATAAAGTCAATGATAACTCAAACCTAACTTTGTACTGAATTTCGATGTTATCAAGATGATGAGGATATGAAGCATGTCCGGAACCTGAGGATGAATTATATTCCTCAAGTTCGACTCTCTGTCTTACGCCTTGCTCTTCCATTTACCTGGCATACATTCAAGAAATACAAACATAAGCTAGCATTAACACTGGCAGCACCGATTCATGTCACTGACACATGTGGTAAATATTTCTAATTATACATGCATGTACCACCTGAATTTAATATGTGCATAACGTTAGCAAATACACGTTTTTTGTTGGCACCAACACATCATTAAAGTGAATGCAAAATCGTTGGTAAGGAAGTACTGAATTATCACGAAACTATTATGACTAAACATCAGGAACCTCCATATAAAAAAATAATATTACATCAAGAGGCCTTGATATTTTACTGACACGGGTTGATTCTAACATACGAGCATGCATCATCGCCACATCACAAAATTAGCAATCTGCAAAAGGTATCTACATTGGTGTTGATTATGTCATGCATTCATCACCATAGTACAAAGGTAGCATACAACACCAGGTTGTGCGCCTCTTAATGTTTGTTGATTATGTCTTCATACCAGCCATCCCCTCATGGCAAAAGAAGCATGAACCTATACAGCAAACAGATTTGAGCATGAACATATGTGCGTATACTGAATTAAAAAAATGAAGAAATACCTTTCCGTTGTGACGGGCCTGGTATTCAGATACAAGTTACTAGTACATGTATATTAAATTTTAGCACAACTATTTGATATTTCCAAATGCACTAAAACAGGTTACATATATGTTAAGTTTATCGTAAAAATTATATCACATTTGCAGTTTTTTTAAAATCATAACTGATTATTCTTCTCGGATATATATATATATATATATATATATATATATATATATATATATAAGCGCTTATAATATGGTACCAACAGGATTGCTAAGTTTCTTTCACCCATCACCTCTACGAAGCAGTTAATACATTCGTTAGCTTGCAAAGTTTAACTGTTGGATATGCTGATGAAAAGGCAGTTTTAGCACATTTTCAATACGAACCATTAAGGTATAAAATCTATACAGATGACCGGTGTGAGCTTCTTGATATGTCTGTATCCTGACACGCGCGCATTCAGTCTTATATAAAAAAATATAAGCAAGATAGACTTTATTTGGATATTTTAATCTATGTTATCAATATATATAATATTTATATATTTTGCAATTAGTTGTTATAACTTTTACAAGACACTCCATCGCACGGATGTTTTCGTTCGGCAGTGTGTAGGGGTGGAGAAAATCGGGGGACACGGAGAAAACCACCGACCTTGGGCGGGCCACTACAACCCACTCTGATAGGCACGATGATGATCAAACCTGGGGCGCCAGAGCAGAAATTCGAGCGTTTTACATTGAAACAGACATAGGGCTCAAGTGCTGAACTTGCATATTAAATTTCAGCACAGCTGGATTTTTGCATTTGAAACTTAAGTTGATCGTAAAATCTAAGTACAAGTAGGCAGGTTTTAAATATCCTGATGATTATACTGTTTGCGGACATATGAAGTTCCTAATTATATTCTAAATTTTGGCAGATAAGTTTCTTGCACCCATCACATCTCAAAGTAATTATATTTGTTATCATGCAAATAAAGGGAAATTAAAAGGAAAAAAAGAAATATTGCAATAAAAAATTGTTCTACACTTCAAGCTTAAAATTCATGACAAAACCTAGCCCAACAAATAACACTTTCTTTTGATTACAGTCACAAAGGGTGCGACTATTGTGCAAAATTCAACAAATAATGTTTGCTGTTCTATGTGCAATTTACCAAATTACAATTCAAACAAAAACAGAATTTATTCACAGTCATTATTCAAACTTGAAACTTTCATTAATGAATTTCTCGACACGAAAAAAAAAAAAAAATTGCACGCGCAAGGTATTCTACGGCAAATATAGCCGGATGTACTGATACTTTATAATCCGGTGGCCATCTTGGCCGGACCTTGGATGTTGATGAAGATAGGGTGAATTCCTGAATTCATACCTGAAAATACTGAGTTTGGTCGGGACAATTAAAGTATGCTTCTTTCATGTTTTGCACATGTAATTCTTATCTAAACAGCTGGACTAACACAGCTGATTTCAATTTCATTTTAACAGCGAAACATATAGCTTCTACCTGCCGGACGCTTTGTAAATTGTAAATGACAAAAGTTCTTGAGTAGGCTTGCATATATAAAAAATATATGCAATGTTGCATTTTTGAATCCAGAGGTAAAACCTTGATTATAAGATTCAGAACTATTGAACTTATAGAAACATTTCATTGACGACTACCCTAGAGAACATATTTACGAAATGTCTGGATGTTACACAAAATACTGCAGCAGCTTTCGCCCTTTTTATTAGCTCAGCTGACTGAAGGTCATCTGAGCAAAAGCGATCACTGTTTGCCCGTCGGACGTCCGTCCGGTCGTCCGTTAACAAGGCACAAATCGTAACAGCTTCAGCTAGAAATGCTAACTGATTACCCATATCGGTACAGAAAAGATTTCCTTGGAAACCTGAATTTATGTCACTGCGACCTATATATCCTTTGGTTTATGGGGCTCAAAAGTACCCCAATATTAATTAACAAGGCCTACATTCCGAATCCGTACCAGTGCAATTGCATATACACCAGGTATAATACTTAAATGCTGGACCATTACGTTTCAAGTACTTGTATGATATGTACATAAACAATGCAGATACTAAACATTTTGAACAGGAACCAATTACACAAACAACTGCTAATACTGGCATAAATACACACAACAAAAATGATTGTAGGTGGCGCCACCAGTCTTGTATACGACAAAGCTACCTGAGATGTATACATGTGCCCAGTTTCAGGCATATATATCAAACCCCTCCTGAGAAATAAACAGGAACATACGCTGTGTAAATTTATTTGTAGGTGGCGCCACCGTTCTAGTATACGACAAAGCTATCCAATGTGTATAAATATGCACACTTTCAGGCTAATATATCAAATCCCTCCATCAAATCGCATACACTGTACAAAAGTCATTTTAGGTGGCGACACTAGTCTTGTGAATGAGAAAGCCATCAAAGATGCATGGACAGGTCAAAATATCAGGCCATTACATCAAACTTCTTTTGAGTCAGGTACAGTGGGCAAACCAGGCTTAGGTGAGAAATACAGTTGCCCAGAGTGATCCGGAACGATTTGCTAGCTCAAGCTACTGCACTTAGTGAACTCTTGACCTGCACCTGGCTGCACTGAGTAAGCTTTTGACCGGTACCTGGGTGCACTGAGTGGACTCTTGACCTATTGCATTATCTGACAAAGTTGGCAGTCTGCCAAAGCTAAAAATCGATCCAGATTAACCTTTGGGTTGTTGCCAAATATGAAATAGTTGGCAGTCTGCCAAGATATTTATAGAAACAGACACAATATTGTCCTTTAGGTAAATCTGTTAACACATACTGAAAGACTTTGGCTACAGTGCTTTTTTTCAAGCTGACACACCAATAAGATTTTTTTTCTATTAAAATGTTAAGAATAATAAAAGATGTAGTCTTGTTACAATATACTGTTCGTAGAGGATTAGATTATATTATTTACTAATAAAACAATGCATGTAGGTATACTGCTTGTCAATATTTATTAGGTTGATTTACAGTTAGATGAATGAATACCCAAGGCAGAAACATGGTGAATGTGCTGTGAAATATTTCGAATTAACAGAAATGTCCCAATGGCTAAATGTTTACTGCAGATTATACTGTGCTGTAATTGAGGTATGAGGAATACATGGATATGAATTAATGTGTCTATAGAACAAACTGAAATTGAAACACTTGAAAAGTTTCTTAGACATGTAGCAAGGCGAATAAAGCGATTACCAGATGGTACTCTGAAGGTTATGACAATTATCATTGGATTATACTCACTTGAAAGTTTTATTGATGGGAGAAGTCTGCTAATTCTTTGAAGATTATTTATTGTCCTAAACATCAGTCTTCTTAGAAGTTTAGTCATTTATGAATGAAACAAAGTAAAATATAACCTAACACCTCTTTATCCAGTAACCATATATACGAGTAAAACTTGTAGAAAATATTATTTAGATGATTTTGTTAATCGATGGTTAATAGTTGGGAGGCTATGTTCAATTTCAATATGGAAAAGTATAACGAAAAAGCAGTTAAAAAAGAGAATTTAATCGGAGGAGATCCGAATGCTTATTGTACCCGCGATCATAACTTTTAGTTCAGGTCTCCGCGTTTATCGCTTTTTTTGCGGTGTGTAGCATCAAATGTTTTAGCACATGTTAGGTAATGTGGTGCCATGATTTAATTATTGACTTATTGATTATTAAATTCATGATTTCTTCAGTAAGTTATGAATATACCATACATTGCAGGAGGGTTGCAGTACTTAACCAAGGTGAGGGGTGAGCTATGAGAAATATGCAAAATCACACATATGGACATATTCATGTCGTGAGAAATGTCTAATACACTGGGTGTAAATGCAGGGATTATTTTATAATCCTTACCATTTCCCAGCACTTCTTTATCCTTATAATATATGTATTTAATATATATATATGTATATAATATCAACGAGAACATCTAGTATAGGCCAAATATAACCAAGCCAGCGATAACGACATGCTAGGTCGCTCTGCACAGGTAATTCAACTCTGATTCAGTGACGAGAAAAATCAAGGAATGGCTTTTGAATACCGGTTAAGAAGATAATCCGCTTTCAAAAACAAATTTTTATTGTTAACTTTTGATAGCCCCATTCCCTGTCGTAATTTTAAAATCCTGCAAATATTTATGTCATGTAATTTCAGACCCGGTGTTGCGCCAAACATTTGTTTGGTCATATACTGGCACCAATAAGCTTTCTATCACAATAAGAATTCGTGAACAGGAACAGAAATTAAAAAAAATATACATATATTTAAACAGCACACCTTTTTACTGGTACAGGACTGAGACCAGAAAGACCAGAAAGGCAATCGTGCATTTTTACTTGTACCACAGGTTACCTGGTAGGATGCGGTGTTTTTGTCATTGTGTTTTATCTGAGGTCAACGAATAGTTCAGTGTTTGCCTGACCTAAACAAACGTATACCATGAACCACTTATAAAACACCTCGATAAGTACAGCCGTGTATTGCTGATAGGAACATCAAATTGTCAATGATAAGAGCACTTGTCCTGTTCACCATGATAAAGAACACGCCCATGCTGTTTTCACAAACCGTCATGAAAGACACATCATAAATCAGGACTGGATACTGCCATACTGCACTCTAGACATGGAACTAACTCAAGTCCTGCCACATGTCCAGAAAAGAAGAACGTTTCCTATCGAAGTACAGACTATAAATGAATATAAATTAGGGCCGATAGAGACAGCATTTACGAGGATCATGTGGCATACTACAAAAACCTGGATTTAATTAATTATTAAAACCAAAATTGTCCAAGTAACAACAAGCTTTACTCGCTATATGCAACCGCCCCATTGCGCATGCTCAGACCCACTGGATTCATTGTTAAAGGGGCCTACTCACCTATAAAGCACGTTGAAATAACACGAATGATAGCGTCTTTTCTTTGAAATAAATTGGCACCTGCCGAAATATTGCTCTGAAACTGTTGGCTTACTCCTATACACGAGTGTTAAAAACAGTGGACCGGGCGCAATCACAGGCGTCAACATAAACATTCGGCCCATGGACCGTAAAGTCTATCCAGCAGAGATATATCAGAAGACATGTAGGTCCATGTATTGACTAGTTTGGACTACTCTTCGTTTGTAGCACATACACAAAAGCGTACCTCCGGTCACGCGGCCTTGCTATTGTACAAAGACACAGGTGGACTATGTTTACTAACATGCAGAACCATAACAAGGTGTTAACAGATGAAGGTAATGACACCATGTGCTTGGATTGTATTGCCTTGAAACTTTTGCATTCGTTGTTGAACTGATAGTGTATAGAATAGGCATAATATTGATTATTTCCTTTTAGAGAATAACTATGCAACTTTTCTCTGATAAATCATGGTCAAGACCTGGTTAGATTATCACAGAAATGGACGGTTTGTAGGAAGGCCATACACTCACCATTTTCACCATCAATAATATTGCCGCAACAGTATCTTTGTTCACCTGAGTTATATATATATATATATATATATATATATATATATATATATATATATATATATATATATATATATATACATATATATATATATTGTATATATAAATATATATAAAACCTGGTAATTTTAAACCACTCTATTTTTTTAAGCATTTCTTCTCTCCAAAACACAAAAATTGTACTTTTCTCAGAAGAAACGGCGTTACTTGTTTATTTTGCTGCGGTTGAATTACAATAGTACGGTGGCTCGTATAGGACATGCACATTTTTTTTTTTTATCTCGTTCCCACGCGATAGTATCTCGTTCCCACGCGTTAGTATCTCGTGGCCACGCGATAATTATCTCGTTCCCACGCGTTAGTATCTCGTGGCCACGCGATAATTATCTCGTTCCCACGCGTTAGTATCTCGTGGCCACGCGATAATTATCTCGTTCCCACGCGTTAGTATCTCGTGGCCACGCGATAATTATCTCGTTCCCACGCGTTAGTATCTCGTTCCCACGCGATAATTATCTCGTTCCCACGCGTTAGTATCTCGTGGCCACGCGATAATTATCTCGTTCCCACGCGTTAGTATGTCGTGGCCACGCGATAATTATTCAGACGACACAGCTAAACAAAAATATCCTGGAGCGGAGATCTTGCAGTGTGATATATACAGGCGCTGCGCATGAAAGGTCACAAAATGGACAGATATGAACTTGTTCAGGCTTTCTTTTCGCTTGGAATGAGTTACAAGGACATCGCTTTTTGCCTTTCAAATTACGGCTTTATTATTAGCGAGAGGCATCTCAGACGAGTCTTGAAGTCTGCCGGGTTAACCAGAAGGAAATTTTACAACGATGTCGGAGAAATTATTCTGTTTATTCAGAGACAACTTGAATCATCTGGTAAACTGCATGGTTACCGCTGGATGTACCAAAAAATTCAGTCGAGTGGCTTTAAAGTGCGCAAAGAAGATGTCCCACTGATATTGTCCTGCCTTGACCCTGATGGTGTCGCTTTCCGGTAAGTGTCTCAGTGTTTCTTAACAAATGTCAGTATTTTAATTTGAAAAAAAAAAAAACTTATACCATAACTGAGTACTTTTTAAAATTCTTCAAATAAGGTGACGACCGTTAAACGCCTGTCTACACACAACGAAATGCAAAATTAATTTACTGCATGCCGAATTATCAAGTATCGATGGGGAAAACATCACAATTTAAACCGTGCATCCCCCCTCCCCCCCCCCCCCCTCCTCTGAAACATCTTTCATTTTATCTATTTCTTCTCCCAGTTATTCATAAATAATTTTGATTATTTTAGATATTTTTTATTCCCTACAGCAATTAGATTATTAATTTATCCACAGTTTATTATACTTTTTTTCCTAAGTTGAGGATATAAATGAGCAGCCCTGTGATTTAGAGAGTAATTTTTCTATAATTAAGGAGGGAGGCTTTCCGTTATTACATAATCCTCTTTTTTTATGAAAGACGCCTAAAATGTTTTCTTTACATTGCATATATAAACATTAAAAAAAACCTGGCTTTAGATTTTATTCATTAAGGTGAAATAAAAAAAAATATTTATATATTTCATAGGCTGAAAATATATTATGGATATTACGATAATTAATCTCTCTCTCTCTCTCTCTCTCTCTCTCTCACTCTTGCTCTCTCAATATATATATGTGTTATTTAATGCAGTAAAGTAGAGCCCCCCCCCCCCCCCCCCCTTTTCTCGAATTTCTGGATCTGCCACTGAAACATGATAAATTTATATAAATATATACATGTATAAGCCTTAAAAAAAGGTATGGTTCTCAGGCACTTTTTTTCATAAATCAATGCGGGTGGGCGTTTTTTTTTTATTTTTCGATAAAATATAAAATGATACGGGAAAAGCATGATAATAACAAATTTATTTTGCTTAACAAGTAAAGGCACTACATAACAAAGGAAATTTTATCAAAATTGAATGATTTTATCTTCTTGAAAGAAATGTCCAAGCGGCTGGAGCTCGAAATTATTAAGTTTCTATTGAAAATAAAAATAAAAATGTTTGATGCGGGGGTATAATATTGACGCGGGCAGTGCCTGAGAACCATACTTTTATTTATTTTTTGGCCTAATTATGCTAAGAAGTATGGCAATAGGTTTTTTAAACCCGAATATTATCACATGGTTCATGATTATTATAACAATAATGAACAAAATTTTATATATAAAAATCAATTTATATTATTATGAATTTATATCTAGCATATGACCAACTTTTACATAATACATCAGATGGTAAAGGACTTACGGGTAAGGTTAAATACTGCTGCAGGTAGGTATGGTAGTTCATTATAATACGTTATATTTTTAATATAATAATTCTGAAAATAATTCAATTCACTCCAGTAACTATAAATACTGTTTGTGCATGTTTTAGACAGACACGTCGACTCCACAGACGTTCGTACCATGCATCAGGGCCTCATTATGCCTGGCATCTTGACGGGTATGATAAACTGAAACGATTTGGGTTTGCAATACATGGGTGTATTGATGGCTTCTCCCGGCACCTCATCTGGCTAAAGGTGTACACAACGAACAATGATCCCAGAGTAATTGCTGGGTACTTCTATGAAGCCTTGAAAGAATATGCAGGTTGTCCAAGGATAGTGAGAGGAGACTGTGGAACAGAAAATGTTCGTGTTAAACTCATCCAACAGCAGCTGATGGGGAATGGTCAAAATGGACATCACACAGCATACATAGAAGGTTCAAGTACGTCAAACCACAGAATAGAGCTGTTCTGGTCTCATCTAAGAAAACAATGCGCCGAATACTGGATATGCCTGTTCTCTAATTTAGAAGAAACAGGACAGTATCTAGGTGACTTCATTGACAAAAACATTGCCCAATTTTGTTTCCTGGCAATCATACAGGTAAGAGTCAGTTTATACATTGTGACTACAGTTTGAGTCAGCCTAGGTTATGTTGGAATCAGGATTACCATTTCATATAATGCGATATAAATCTGAAGGAAAATCTTATGTGACACAGATAGTAATATAATTGAAAATCATATCAACCACTCAGCAAATTACCTTTCGCATTTGGATAGATACTCCATTAACTACTACTGCTGTTGCTATTCTTCATATTTATATATTTTTGCAAAACCAAGCTCTTAACTTTAAATCATAAATTTGTCTTTCAATCCATTAACCCCCCCCCCCCCACACACACACACGAAAATGAAGCAAGAACATGGTTTCTAGTTTATAATATTAAAAGAAATAATGGAAAACGGCAAATTATATATATATATATATATATATATATATATATATATATATAATATATATATATATAATATATATATATATATATATATATATATATATATATATATGCTACAGTCAATGTGTTAAATCAGACATTTTGTAAAATGCCTGAAAATTTCAATCAATTTACAAAGTGTCTGATTCACCCCGGCAATTTATAGAATGACTGAAATTTTCAGGCACTTTACAAATTGACAGATTGACTGAATCGATGCGAAATAGTTTGTTGCACATGTCTCATTATTGTGAAACAAACACTGCCAAATTGTATAACTTACTACATTTGAGTAAACTTTATGCCCGTTCCTTGGCTATTTAAAAAGAATACAGATCAAATAATAAACTGCACAGACCGGTGAGGGTATAACCAGAATCACATGGCTGAAATATGTACACTGTTAAAATATAATGAAATATGCATACTATTTTACAACTCATATGACTACATTTTTTGCTCATGTAAGAACCAGAATTAAGCCAAATGGAAGCTTTTGATTAAACAAAATATTAAATTATGCAGTAGGCTTGCTAATATATGAAATTTATGATGAAGAAAGGTTTATGATAACCACAGTTACATCGTTGAAAATATCTGATAATATCAAATACATAAGTTAGATATGCTAAAGTGAGTTACAAGGATATATAGGGTTTAATCACAATATCTCTGTTTGTTACTTTCAATGAGTATACCACCTACATTCTTAGAATGGAGCCAAACTGTGATGGTTTGGAATTTTGAGCAGTAAACTGACCAAAGTGGACATATTATATTACCTCCATATTGTAATAAAAGAGAATGTTATTTGGCCATAAAAATAAGCTCTTTTCAATTCGAAAATATGAGTAATTTACAAAAAAATGAGACAGTTTCTTTAGGTATTAATGAAGTGTAGATCTATATATATATATATATATATATATATATATATATATATATATATATATTACATTTTTATGCGAGACTAAAAAATAGAGGAGGATGCTTTTTGCAGGCGGTTTCTTCAGGGTGAAAAAAACAGCATAAATGGAAAATTAAACTTTTGACGACATTGTTGCTCCTCAAGGAACTTAAATTAAAACAATAAGTGTTTCAAATGTGAGGAAAAAATATGTGATATTTCAAAAGTTATGGGGTTCACAACAAGTGCCAATGGGTCATGACGCTAAGCCGACTGACATGGTGACAATATATATTTGCACAGGCAACTAATGAAGATAATGTAGGTGGCATCATCGTACATGCATATTAGCTCAAGTTCTTCAACACCCGTAAGCACACCAAATCTGATGACAATCCAACCAGCCTTTTTTGAGGAACCTAGCAATTTGTGTGTATTTTGCATTATTTCTGGGGTGCGCAAACATACCCCGGAATATAGGTCACAGGACCCAATTTCAGGTTTCGTGGGAGAACTTTTGAGGAACTCTCAGGATGTCAAGTTAGAAGATTCTGTGTCCGAGGTTATGATTTGTGCACTACTTTGGTATCAATTTTCAATTATTCTGGGGGTGCTTATAAGCCCCATAGCTGGGAGAATATGGGTAACAGACACGTAATTTCAGGTTCCCAAGGAAATTTTTCAAGACTCCCTGGATGTCAAGTAAAAAGATTCTAGGACCAAAGGTTAGAATTTTTGCCCTGTTAACAGTTGGCCACATCTTCAAAGGTCTCAAAACAGAGGGGGGAAAATCATTAAAGAAATTGAAAAAAAATACAAGTGGTGCCACTGGTCGGCAGAAATTGATAAAACATTCCATGGCCAATATCCATACAAAGAATAATGGTAATCAATGCATAAGTTGTTCAGACACTTGAGCTTTTGTATGAAATTTTCCATTATGCTGGGGGGTAACTTCTGAGCCCAACAGCATGAAGAATATGGGTGACAGAGACTTAATTTCAGGAGATCTTTTAAGGATCTCCCAGGATGTAAAGATAGAAGATTTTAGGTCCAGTTGTTACGATTTGAGCCCTGTTAAGAGATGACCGCATCTTTTTAGGTCTCAAAAATTGATGAAAAAATCGTGAAAAGAAATCGAAAATAATACAGGTGGCGCCACCAGTCTGCAGAAACAGATGAAACATTCCATGATCAATATCCATGCAAAGAATCATGGTGGTCAATGCATTAGTTGTTCAATTACTTGAGCTGTTGTATCAAATTTTCCATTATCCTGGGGGGAGGGGGGGGGGTACTACTGAGCCCTATAACTCGGAGGATATTGGTAACAGACTTAATTTCAGGTTTCCACGGAGATTTTTTTCATGGACCTCCCAGGATGTCAACCAAGAAGATTCTAGGTCTAGTGGTTACGATTTGTGCCCTGTTAACGGACGGACAGACATACGGACGGCCGGACGACGGACAAGGAGTGATCGCTAAAGCTCAGATGACTTTCAGTCAGCTGAGCTAATAAACTGTTTATTTCACCCAATTTGACCTTGATTATGAAGGTCAAGGTCACAGGTTTTCGAACTTGTCCGAAATTTAACAATAATTTTTATTCTGGCCGATTCTTCCTTGAAGATCTAGGTCAAGGTCACCAGTTTTCGAGCTCCTCAAGGGACTTAATTTAAACAATTTGTTTTTCAAATTTGAGAAAAAATATGCAATCCTTCAAAAGTTATGGGTTCACAACAAAATACTATTTATGCCTTTTGACCTTGATAAATGACACGTCGACGCCGCCGACGCCGACAGACCAAACGCTATGTCTCCCCTCATGGGGACGGGAGACATAATCAATAGAAACTTATAAGGAAGCATAATATTGCATAAGTTAATGACATTGGAAAAAAAGATTGTGGTTTGTCCTACTTTTGAATTTTTTGGTGCGGACTTTTTCATGGTGGTTTCATTTTGGCCAGTTGGAGTTATTCCACATTGGTGTATAGTGCGTCATCAATAGGGAAATGGTATACATTTTATAGTTTATGTATAATGTAAACTTATTAAAATTATAACGATGCAATTCCCGAAATGTCTAAAGCAGAATGTTATGTTTCTTCTGAACATCTCGAGTTTAGGTCCAGGCTTATCAGCCATACTATTCTCGTCCTTTGTGCATATCTGTGGTATAAATTTGTTAACCTGCACCAAAAAATGTCTTGTCCGAAAATAATATTATGGAAACAAGCAGGGGATTTCTTACTCTACCCTACGTGCATCAGTTGAAAAAACGTGAGCTACAGAAATTACATAAATATATTTATTTTTAACAAGAAAAAAGATTAAGGAATTATGTTTTACTACAACTCGAGACAAATAAATGTTCTGCATTATTCATTCATTCATTGAGGTATCTAATTACGGTACAAACATGTGAATTAAACAACAACTTTTTTACTCTCCGATACATTGAATGGATATATAGGCCAGGAGATTTAGTACTAAAGGTAAAAACAATTGCAACAGAATTTCTGTTTGCACAGTGCATTTTCGTAAGGTATGTAGTTTGACATATTAAAAGTCTACCTAAATCAACCGATTGGATATATGAAAATTTTACGTTTTTCTTCTACCTCAATTGTAATTAAAAAAAAATTGATTTTGACTTAAATGACATTACAAATCCTCTTTTCATTAACACTGTTTCCAAACACTTCACTCAAGTAAACAAAACTGTTTGATGGATAACATAGAATACTAAAAAGTGTCAAATTGAATATGTATTTTGGATAAAAAAGTAATTTTAGGTGATTTTTCCTTCATAAAAATAGCGTATTAATAGAGTCACTTCACAGACATCTCTCTTATCCCTTTCATCTTTCAACATATTGTTGTATGTTACGCTGAGTTCCATTCAATTATTTCTTGGCTATGTTTTAAAACAAATTTTGACAAAATACTTTATTTCTTAAGAGAGATATTGCTTCTTTTGGACTTAAAGGTTACCCCTACCCCTTAGTTTCAAATCATGGTATACGAGCATTTTAGTCGAGTTGCCAGTGTGGGATGACTTTGAGTGGTCTATATTATAATTTTTTTTTATGAATTTGTGAAGGTAGGGCTCCACTGATACTTTTGAGTTGGCTTGTGCTCATGACGATCTTGGGTAACTTTTATAATATGCAAATTAGGGCCGCCATTGTTTAGCTAAGGAGAACTGGTTTCAAAAGGCCGAAGCGGATTGATTGGATAGAGAATGTGTGCCCCCATGCAAAGCTTAACATTAAAGGCTTGAAGAGTGAGATTGGGTTTAATGATATAAACCATCCGCCACTCTAGAGTATAAAAGTCAATATATGCTCTAAATTGAATAGGGGTTTCATAGCTGAGAGTCTAAAAGTCTACATATTGCAAGTTTGATCAATTAAGTGTTGGTGTGATATTCTATATATGTTATGTAAATATTAGGAAAAAATAGTCTTTAAAAAAATGAGCGAGCATATCCGACAAATTTGCTTGAAAGCGTCTATCAAGACAATATAAGATTAAGATTGTTTGGTGTAGATAATACACATTACAGCCAAGCAGTTACAAAACTAGATGATAACTGTTAGATTGATTGTTCACTTATATATGTGGTCCATGGAGAAATTTAAGCATTGTTTCTCTTATTCTATTCTAATGGTTGGATATTTTCAGAGGCCACACTGAATATTGTTTCCTGTGTTCAGCAATTATAAACTGAACTTTTGGCAAAAGTTCAAGGTAAAGTCTTGCTACACAGTACCAAATTCTTGGACGGGCTTTCATTGACGTCTTATCTCTTGCCAAGATAAAGAGGTACAAAGCCTCGCAAACGTGACCTGTGCTTAGGCAGAAACAACCTTCGAGGTGATGAAGTTCTATTTCCACTGCGATTTTTTCACGGCCGGTCTCCCGCTGAGGAAACAAAGACACCGATGGGACTTCATATTCGTCTACAGGTGTTTTCAGCTCAGAGTAACATCTCATTATCAAATAATAGGCCAAGATCTGGTCCGAATATCTGACGTTTTTACTTGCTGCAGCGAGCACGTCATCTCTCAGGAATTCATCCAAACAGTCAATGGTGTATCTACTAAAGTGAATGGATTCCATCGTTTCCTCATCCTGCAAGCCGCTGGACTCACTGACAGTATCCTTCAGCAGATCCAATGCATCTTCGTGCAGGTTTTGGGTCATGAGAAATTGAGCATATTGGACGTCAACACATACAGGTTGATCTCCAAAACCCACAGCACATCCAAAAGCATTCCATGCATGCTGCAAGTTTTCCTCCCTAATTGACTCGCTTAAGCTTAAGGATTGAGACAAACTGTAATGAAAACAGGCCCTCTCCGCACACATGATAGCAAGGACTTCCCTTTTACACTGACCGAACATTCGTGGTACCAGAGGATCTATTATGAAAACTTTATCATCTATCACCTTTTCTATGAAAACGGAATACAGAGTTATTAGCAGAAATAATTCTTCATTCAGTCCCATTTCAAAATTGTCATTCAGTGTTAAACGATGGCCCGGTTTACAAGTAAAAAAATATATCAACTTGGCGACGGAGAGGGTCATTTCATGGTCGTACTCACAGGCATAGTATATCCCCATGACCTCTAGGACAGCGATAATGTGACTTGCCATCATGGTCAAAGACAGTTCCTTTTTGGACAAAATGTCAAGACACGCTATCCCTGCCCCAACATTATCTGACGGAAATATTCTGTCACGGCCCATTTGATATCTGGTATGGAACTGTACCAGAGTTCCCAGGGGCTCCTTTCTGATTGAGAGAATGAATTCGGTCCATCTCTGTATGACTTCCCCCGTTATTCCGCCGATGAGGTTTGCCTGTGGTATGAAATAATTCGGCAGATACCGACGTGTAAGAAAATGTAACAGTTTGTCTAACAGACATAGCAGCAGGCTGCCAAGATTTGATGTGTTCCAATGTGAAGAGGGAACTTCCTCGCAAACCCAGAATAAGGTTGTCTTTAAGTAGTAACTGGCGAGACCCTCATTAGCTCCATTTTTGCTTAGTTTTACGAGAGCTTTAAATACTCTGTAGCACATTCTCTGAGAGTTTGTAAGGCTCTGTGCTAGATCTCGCTCCGCTTTAGAGAATGAAAACCGCCACTCCATCGTTGGTCGGTTGCTAAAAGGGTAAGCTTTGTTGACCACATGACATCCGAATCTGATGCAGTCATTTACCAGTTCTTTACTCGGCCAGTCCGACCTTCGTCTTCTGCTTTCCCATTCAAAAGCTTGTCGTGGCCAAGGGATCACGAAGCTGAGGACAATGTCTGCATCTCGACCACTCTTTTTAATCTGAAAAGCGGGTCGAAACATTTTTGGACCAGGTTCATCGTACTGCCAATTATCTACTTTTTCTGGAAGTGATTCCATTAGTAACATGCTCACTCTTTCTTCAAAGAATGTGTTACCAATATAATAACCCTCATTATATTTAGTGTAGTGGTGCATGAATGGTGTTACGTTATTCACTATAGCGTCCTCATCTTCTGTAATCCTCAGGTAACAGAAGCCTGGGTTTAGGGAAGGGTGTTCTTCCTGGGTCTCAACACAGAAGTAGTCCATCAGGTTAAAATGTATCATAATGTCCACATCGGCAATTGACAGAAACCTCCGAAGACCTCTGTCGACAAGAACAGGCAAGTTCAGACCCTCTGGAGTACTCCCTGTGATAACTGTATTATCGCTCACTACCGATACCCAAGGCTGACCTTTTAATTTGCTAACATTTCCGTGCAATTCAAGTCCTAAAAAATCATCAGGAAAAGTGTATCTCGTTGCTATGGACAGGAAAGCTAGTGGTACACCGGAAACTGGATCTCGTGTCTCCATCTGTTGTCTGAAACGATGAATGAATATCCTTGCTCGAAAGTAGTACTTTATATGCGTTACCATAAAAATCTACTTGACACCACCAGTAAAGGCCCTCATACAACCCTCTCATATTTTTACCCTCTTCATAAAAACCTGGGTCCTACAATTTATTGTAATAGTGTTTATCAAAATAAGTAAAAACGCGCTTCTGCTATAACGTATGTAAAAGTAATCTCATATCATATATTCACTAAAACTTGAATCATTGTTAACATTTTCTACTATCATTACTTCAAGTGGTTGCCCCCGAGATAGTTATCTACCTTTAGCAAACATTTGCTAACAAAACTTTTTTCATGTATCAATACATGTTTCGAGGAGTATATTTCTTTTTATAATATCGAGTATCAAGGATTATGAAGAAATTTATTGTTCTACCTATTTTAGTTGGCTTTTAGCCGTACTACAGAAAAGAATTCAGTGACTCAGACCGATGGTACACTATAACGACTCTGTATAACTGTGGTATACACGTACTGTTTATTGTATATCACAAAAGTTTAACATTTTAACTGCCATTAGAACAATTGATATCTACATATGAACATCCTTTCATTCGATTTTCAATATATGCTCTAATTTGGCTAATTAAATGTCAGGTTTGTCATATATGTATTTATCTTGAATAAGACGTAATTTAAACATTATCTATTAATAATAATTTCTGAACAACAAACACCATGTTTTATACATCTTATACATTACACAGAGCCGTTAATGTATTTCATACAACATATATGTCCTTGTTTTTTTGTCGTTAAAATTTCAATTTGGGACTATGTCTGTAATTCATTCCCTGTTAATTGCGTGCTTCTTTATATTGTCAACTATAAAAATGACAGGTCAGGAAGGGCCCGGCATAAGGCCCAGTGTGGGCTGAGCGATGCTTGAAAAAATATAATCTATGACCTAATTACATTCAGAGACAGAGGGAAATGGCCCAAATCAGTATTTAAATCTGAACCTAGATGTGAAGGTCTGAATCAATGATAGTCGAGTATGGAGGTATTGGGGTGGAGCCTCTAATGCAACAGAGGCATAATACATCTGATGAATGAAACTGTAAGCCTAGTCAGCATATAAATCAACGATCTGTGACCTTGACCTTTGAACGTGTGATGTCAAAATCAATATGTTTCTTCCTCTATTGTTAGGTAATTTAAAAGTGAAAAAATTTGGATGAAACATTACAATGCCTCCGTGACCTTTTTAAAGGTGTTGTTACTGTGACCTTTCAAATGTGACCCCGAAATCAAAAAGGTTCCCACATTAGTGGTGGGTCATTAAGAAGTCAATTTAAAATCCATATATTAATTCAAACTGGAGTTATCATCAAGAAACATATTTGAGGACATATAGCTCCTGTGACCTTGACCTTTGACCTTGTGACACTAAAATCGGCAAGGATCTTCCCCTATTAAAAGGTGAGCCATATGTGCAAGATGGAAGGTCTGGGATGAATCGATTATCTTAAAGTGCATCCATTTTTTTTAAATGTGGGTCCTGTGACCTTGACCTCATGACTCCAAAATCAATAGGATACTTGCTTAAATAGTGTATCATATATAAGAAAAGTTTGAAATCGATATGTCAATCCTTACTCATTATCATCCGGAAACGAATTTGTGGACAGACAGAGAGACAGACGGACGGACGCACAGGATGATAACTATAGGGCATCCGCTTATTCAAAGTGCTAGATTACTTGTGTCAACATGTCACTGCATACAGATATAGGAATATCTTTGAAATTGTGCGCACAGCTTGTCATTCACTAAGCGATAAGAGCATATATAACCGCTGGTAAAATGGAGACATATTCGCCCAAAAACACACTCAAGTTTCTTACCCAAATGAATGGACAGAATAAGCTATAGAGGATGGAGGAGTGATGAGATAAAGACACATTTCCACAGACTAATTTCCTTATGCAACAGTAATTGAGAGTCCGGAAAAGGTATTAAAATACAAAAGTTTCACACGTTTCAAGATTTGAAAAACTTACAGGTCCCTGTGACTGTTATACTATATAGATCGTTTTTTGACCTCTTTTCAGGCTCAGACATTATGGAATTATGAAGTACGTGTTCTTGGTTGTGTAGATCCATATTTGTTCAACGCATGTGTTCGATTGATTTCATCTCAAAACTTCTGAAAAAGTAGAAGAACCCGGGTGACATATATCAGAACAATCTATTGTGACAGATTTATATCATATTTTATTGGATATAACAAACTGTGCGCAGAATACGTTTTGACCGATATCATACTAATGGACAACAGTGAATTTGACAAAATTAAACAAGTAACCCTATGAGCATGACTTTAAATGATGATTTGTATATATGTCTAACTGTTGCATAGTATTCATTTTTTCTGCCAAATTGCTTATATTTTACTGCTGAACTGACAATGTTGGTTGAATGCCAGTTTAAAAATCAGCTAAGACTGTGATATGCAGGGGCGGCGCCCCCTATTATTCTGCTACCACTAATGCAATTCAATTTCTGGCAAGTGTTATATTTGTAGACTCACTTTCATTTTAAGTTCGATTATAAAATATGGCAGGTTAAGTTAATAAAAAATTGCATGCTTCGCTCTGCGTGCATGGTTATGGTAATATTATAGTCCCACAGTAAAATGCAACGATCAGATACACGTATTCAGAAAAAGGGGACTTTTTTTGTTTAAAAAAAGCGGGCCATTTTGTTTGAAGTGTGCCAGGATTATGTGATTGTAGATTCACAACAGGTAATTGTTTCATGGCTTGGCTATCATGTTTGTGTGATAACAGTCAGCAAGTAATAAAGATAGTTATTAAACATATATCCATGTACCTATATATACAAAACAAACATTGTTCATGCAGTTTATTAATAAGCGTTGATGATCTTTTTAATATTTCAGACAACATTTTGTGTGACCATGTATCTTTTTAATGCCACTTCCATTTAATATATATATATATATATATATATATATATATATATATATATATATATACATATATGCCTATACATATATGACATGTCTAAAAGACGCAGAACAGCACCCTTCCCGATTTTGGTGCTGCGCCCCCTCTATTTTCAAATCCTGGATACGCCACCGATATGTCTACTATTTGCAGTCCCCAAATATCCTATACATTTGTTCATAAAGGAACATCATCTGCGATGGGGTATACCATCACAAGTACCTCAGTCAAGTCATATAAACGCCTTAACAGAATGAAACCTGAATATATCATTGTTGTAAAAATAGATAAAAATTACAGGAATCTGTGTAAGTTATTCTAATATTTAATTTGAAAAATAGTATTCATACAATGACCCCTTTCAGCTCAACAGGCAAATAAAATTTTATTATATGAAATTCGGGGGGAGTAGGGTCTTCCAGACAGAGCTGGACAGTATACATTGACCAGCCCTTGCTAAAAGGGGGGGGGGTGGTATATACCCCCCTTCCCCACTGTATTGACGCCCCTGTATGGGCAAGTCTAACAGCTGATGGCAACGGTAGATGACATAAATAATCTACAGCTTCTACACTGACTGTATATTAAGCATCTTCTGTTGATTCAAATTTCCAATACAAACAGATAATATACACGCACAAGCCTGGATACATATACTTACACGATAACCGGATATTGGTCCTACAAGTCACACCTCCGCCCGGCCTCTTCTGCAATGATAAAAACTCATAGTGAGTGGTATTACTAGATTATATCATACAAAAGGCATTTCGGAATAGGACTGGAGGTTCGTGATGCAGCACTTTGCTAACAAACATTCTGTTTTCGTACACGTTTGTAAGCACAGCAGTGAATACTCATGGTTATGTCGAGGGTACGGAATTTCCACCCTTGCGTCAGCCACGTCTCTGGAAACTTTGTGGTAAAGCCTTGCTCCGAAATACCTATTGGCTCAAGTTGCGAGTCTGCGGAAACACCACCGATCTACAAATAACATGCAGGAAGTACCACTGAGCTTGTACGTGTCAGGGGCGGGATTAGAAGGGGGGGGGGGGGGGGAATCAGTGGTACCACCTTTTCGAACTCCTTTGCTTTCCTAATTTTTAATAAACCCTTCTAGCACTCCCATAACACCTGTTTACTTGTGTCCGGTTGTGGACAAGCTTTGAACAAGCTTCATATGTATACCATCATTAATTTGTATTTTATTTCTGTACTGTGTGCATATTTGATTCTCTTTTTTTCCATCTCTCTCTCTCTCTCTCATTTTGAATGATCTCACTTATAATTACGATTATACACAAAACATCCTGGAGTTTGCCGTGTCCAGGCTGTTTACCATGTGAAACAGAATTGTGTGCCAGGCTTCTCGTGTTACAGATCGTTTGTGGTTACTGGCTTAATAAATATTTCTCGGTATATTATATAAAATATATAATCCATATATATAATATAGAATTAACATATACAGTGGAACCCCGCCTTGCGACCACCCCGCAATTGCGACCACCCCCACAAATACGACCACTTTTCTTGGTCCCAAATATATGATCCAGGTAATTAAGTCTCACAAATACGACCACCTCCAAATAACGACCACTTTGGTCAGTCCCCAAGGTGGTCGTAATTGTGGGGTTCCACTGTACTTAACATAAAAAGTGATTTTTTAATCTTATGCCAGGCGGTAATATCTCAAAATTATGGTTCATGCACATTATGACACTTAAATATTCGTATATATATAGGCTTACAAAAAATACCCAAACCTACGTCTATGAGTCAATGTATACATAACGTTCTAAAATCAAGTCTAATATAACATTAATTAATCCACTATTAGGGCATCTGTGTTCAGCTTCTTGGTTACCTTATATCAAACTCCTCAGTACAGTCAAGGTTGAGAATTTCGCTACATGGTTGTGTAACTGCACAAAAAAATGTTTGTACATGTTCGAGCAGCTTATTTATCTTACAGTGGAACTAAGATACGGAGGTACTACTATTATGTCATCCCACCCATTTGTTGACAATATCTGACCCATCGAAACACAGGAGCGTTTTAAGTTTGGTACCACATAAACATGAAAAAAAATTGCAGTGGGAAGATTGATACATTAAATAGATACTCAACATTGACGTGCAAGTATAACGTGAAGAATTGTTAATACTTTGTTAAAACTTTTAATATATGAGAAGTTAATATGTATGATATTATGCGTACTTTCTCTAAGGAAAGCCAACAAACTTTTGTTTCCATGGGGAACCTGTTCATAGCCTTGAAAGGCATGATGGGTCACAGGTAGGGCTGTATCAATATATCGATACGAATACGACGTCGATACGATATCCGTATTGCGTTGCTTGCTTTATTGGTCGTATCGATTATTTGCTAATGAATAGGGATATAACTCTAACTTTAAATATAGCTTTTTTTTATCTAAATGCACTTTATATTTGTTGCTTTGGTGTTTAAGACTTTTTGATAAATGTATATACGCATGCATGTCAGTACTTCCATGACAAGCAGGCGCATGTGAGAGAAAATAGGAGAATGATACTGACGTTCCTCTTTATTCACATCACATATTGCTATATACAAAATTGTGTAATTACATGACATAAAGAATACAGACTATAATCTTCCCAACAAATGCAATAAATCAGTGTATGTGCCGGGGGGGGGGGGGATGCTAAGGGCTCAAAGAAGATCGAGATTTTGGTAGTCTTGATTAGATAGATTTTGATAATTAAAATCAACTGGTCTGTTTATATATTTAATACCAAGCTTAATCTGCTTAAGTGCATAGCATACTAAATATTCCAATTAACTGTATCGCAATACGTATTGTACCGGAAGAAGCGGACCAATACCGAGCCCTTGTCACAGGCGATATATATATATATATATATATATATATATATATATATATATATAATTATAACAAATATTAACTACTACTAATTATCATAAGTTGACATAGGGTTATAGGTTTGTATTGCAGTAGTTACATAACCACGACAGATCTCTTATTAAGCTCCCATGGCTGGGTAGGATAAGAAGGGTCTATCTTTCCTCCAGGTGTACATCGACGAAGAAAGCACCATCTGACAGGTGTCGGGGGGGGGGGATGTAATTTGCACAGGCTGATTTATATAGGATCCCAGTTTGGGATCAAGTACCCTCCTTACGTAGCGATCATAATATCAATTTATTCAAAACCTCCTTCGCTTGAACCGCTGCACTGTTTGACAAGTGTTCCCGATTTTCTCCCTCGGGGCTTACCCTCGATACTTTGCTTTCTTTGGATTTATTTGAAGTTCTGATGGTGAAAACCGGAAAACCTTGCAGCGGTTAAAGGGAAGGACTGATAGTATGGCCGAATAATCGCTGTTTAAGGAGCGAAGATATCAAGCCGAATCATATTAATACATCATGTATCATTCGGTGCCTTTCTATTCATGTGGGTCTTGCGTGAGATTTTTAGACTCCAGCAGTGTTGGGCTTTGGCGATAAATAAGGTTAGTGCCCCTTTCCATTTGGAAAGTTGGAAGAGTTGACATAACTCTATTATACAGGCATAAAAGAGTGTATGACCAGACTTCGCCAAGTACCAGCACTAAGTGTAGAGCATGTGGCAGGAATTAACCACCGTGGTAACTGACAGGTGAAAGCCTGATTTGTGAGAATGGATTAGTAAGACATAAATCCCATAAACATTATAATATTTACAAATTTGTTAACTTGAATATTGCATTATTATGCGAGACAAAAGATTGGGGAAGAGACTTTCGGCAGGCGGTTTCCTCAGGGTGAAAAAAAAATCCGTAAGCATTGCTCGCACGGGTTACAGGACGCAGGCAGCTTGCAGGCGATACCGGAAATGACCCGTGGCCATAGAGACGGAGTTTCAGTTTGGGGTGTGAGCTCACATGTAAACAGTTGTGTTAATTTATCATTCTTAGCATAATATTGAGATTATGGGCCGTTTACACCTATGAATGCATCCTGATGCAAGACCATTGCGATACATTCCTCGACATCACTTGCATCACGACTCGAGTAGGCTTCCCAGCCCAGTTATCCGTTTGCCTACTAAGTCGGGTTGACATGGCTAGATGATTCAAGGATTGTTATTTATCCATCTGCTTGTTGGTTATTCTTAGCGGCCACACAAAATACCGTTTCCTGTGCTCAGCAATTGTACACTCGACTTCTGGCAACAGATCCAGGTAAATTCTGGCAACACAGTACCATATTCTTGGACGAGATGTCTGGAACAAATTATATCTTGCCAACTGAAAGACGTACAAGGCTTCGCAAACGTGCCCTGTGCTGAGACAGAAACAACCTTCTAGGTGATAACTTTCAACCAATACTGCTTGTCTTTCAAGGCCAGTCTCTCGTTGGAGAAATACAGAAACTAATGGCACTTCACCATCTGAGACAGGTATTTTCAGTTCCAAGTAACATCTCATAAGGAGGTAATAGGCCAACATTTGATCATAAAATCTAACCCTTGCGTTTGCTGCAGCGACTACGTCAAATCTCAGGAATTCATCCATACAGGCATCAGTGAATCGACTGAAATAAATTGATTCCATTGTTCCCTCATCCTCCAAATCAATGGCCTCAGAGACAGTGTCCTTCAGTAGATCTAAGGCATCCTTATACAACTCTTGGGTCATGAGGAATTGAGCATACTGAACACTAGCGCTGAAAGGCCGATCTTCAAAACCAGCAACAAGTCTAAAATAAATCCATGAATTCTCCAAATGCTCCTGCCTAATAGACTCATTTAGTCATGTAGATTTATACAGACTGTAATGAAAACAAGCTGTCTGTGCAAACAGTGTAGACAAGACTTCTCCCTTGCACGCATTTACCAATACCGGGATTACTGGGTCCATTATGAAAATATTATCTCAGGTCACCTTGTCTATATAAACGGAATACAGAGTTATCAGCAGATACAACTCTTCATTCTCTCCCAGTTCAACGCAGTCATTGAGAGTTAAACAATGACTAGGTTTAGAGGTCAAAGAATATACCATCTTAGCAACTGAGAGAGCCATTCCTTGATCATGCACGCAGGCAAAGTATATCCCTATGACTTCAAGGACACCGACAATCTGACTTTCCATCGCGGAAAAAGACTGTGAATCTCTGGACCAGATTTCAAGGGACGCTATCCCTAACCCCACAGTATCTGGGGCAAATATTCGGTCATTTTCCATTTTGTACCTCGAATGAAACTGCACCAAGGCTGCCAAGGGCTGTCTTCTGACCGATAGAATGAACTCCGTCCATCTCTGTACGACTTCCTTTGTTATTCCGTCAATTAGGTTTGCTTCGGGTATGAAGTAATTCGGCAGATACCGACGTGTAAAAAAGTGTAACAGTTTGTCTAGCAGACATAGCAGCAGGCTGCCGAGATTTGATGTGTTCCAGTGTGAAGAGGGAACTTCCTCGCAAATCCAGAATAAGGTTGTCTTCAGGCAGTAACTGGCGAGGCCCTGATTTGCTCCACTTTTGCAGTGAGTTACAAGGGCTTTGAATACTCTATAGCACATTCTCTGAGAGCCTGTAAGGCCCTGAGCCAGCTCTCGCTCCTCTATCGAGAATGAGAACCGCCACTCTATCCTCGGTCGAGTGCTGCGTGGGTGAGCTTTGTTGACTACAAAGCATCCGGATCTGATGCAGTCATCCACCAGTTTTCTACTCGGCCATCCATTCCTCCGTTCTCTGCTTTTCCACCCAGATGCTTGTCTTGGCCAAGGGATTAATAGGCAGGGAACCAGATCCGCATCTTGACCACCCCCTGTTATTTAACAGCAGGTCGAAACGTATTTGGGCCAAGTTCATCATACTGCATAAGTTTATAAGCTGTAACATCTGCTGTCCATTCCCTCAGAAGTTCTTTCACTGTCTCGTCGATAAATGTGGTATCTATAAAATAGCCCTCATCATATTTAGTGTAGTGATGCATATACGCCGACCCGTTATGCACAATTGTGATCTTATCTTCTGTAAGCCTGAGGTAACAGAAGCCTGGTCTTAGAGATAAGTGTTCCTCACTGGTTTCCACACAGAAATGCTCCATCAGGTCAAAACGAAACATGACGTCGACGTCCGAAATTGTCACACTCCCTTCCTGTGTTCTTGGGCAAATAACAGTTCAGACCCTCGGGGCAACTTCCCGTAAATATTATAACGCCACTCTTTACTGAACACCATGGCTGACTTTGAAATTTCCTTGCAATTCAAGCCCTGTAAAATCGTCAGGAAAAGTGTATCTCGTTGCTATGGACAGGAAAGCTAGTGGGACACCGGAAACTGGATCTCGTCTCTCCATCTTTTTTCTAAAACGGTGAACGAAATATTGGGAAGTAAATGACAACACATAACGTACCATTTACACAGGCAACTTCAAACGTTTCTTTTGTTCTTTATAAAACGAATAAATTCTGGAGGTTATTTGAACGATGCATGTGAACACCAGCAAGATCTACAAATGACCATGCCTGATCTACCAATAAACAAGTATGATAAAAAAGCATTATTCATTAACTGAAAATCATTCAGTGTTAAATATTATATATTAACTTCATCAAGTAGTCTCCCTGGGAAACAGGTATCTCTGTACTTCATATACTGAAAAGTCACACAGATTATGCTCTATCTTATAATTCATCCATGGCTGTTGTAGGTCAAACAAACGTTTTCCAAATCTCATTATATTATTATATAACAATATTGCCGATAAAAAAATATTAATATATATTTAACATAAAATGAGCCCAATTCCTGCAGGAAAAACATTTTTTCTATCTATTTTTCAACTTAAAACATGAGGTTGTGTGAATTTTACAAAAACTATTGGCACATCTATGAGCACTATCAACTCGGCAGTGACGTCACACACTGGGAAATCCCCTGTGACTAAAAATTCTAGATCTCAGTAAAAGCACAGTATTTCTACCTCTGTCAGTCTCAAATTTTCAGCAGAGAATAAAAACAACATGCATTACTAGGTCTGAGTTGTTGATAAAATTCAGTCCATGATGTCACACGTGTACCAGCCAATCAAATCAGGGCAAAGTCTGGGATCTGGATGAAATCCCATCACACAACAAACGCACATATAATAGGTTTACTTAACCTTGTAGGTCTCCATAAAAGCTTCATAAAAGCAACAAATTCATAGTCTCAAAAGTGGGTCTGATGGAGTACAAAGTCCAGTAATGCAAACTGAACCACGGGTCATGACACTCGGCAGAAATCTTTTACAAAAAAGTCCTGATAATACAATGGAAGAAACCTGGAGAGTACTATGTGATGTATATCACAGCAACAAATATACAACAGTCTTAAAATACCTGTCTGGTGTCTGCCAATTAACATCTGTTTAGTCAATTCACAATATAAGGCTCTCAGTTTGGCATTATATAGTTAAGGTTTGGCGTAAATGTATTCGTTTAAAAGGGACATTATCAGGAACAATATTATGCCTACTCTTTCATACTATAAGTTCATTTTGTTTTATACAAAAGTTTACCAGCAAAACCATCCCAGCACACAGTGTCAGTTTAACACCTTGTTATGGCTCTGCATGCATGTTGGTAAACACAGTCCACGTGTGTCTGTTTACCATAACAAGGTCGCGTGACCGGAGGTTTGATTGTGAGCCGCATCAGGCGATGGTTAAGCTAGCGGAACAAGTATTACATTTTTTCGGATAAGTCAGTCTTTGGCCTCTCCTGATTGACACGTGTTGTGGCTCCGGAATGCACACGGCCCCACGCGCTGTGTTTATGTTTACATCTGCGTTCGCGTCCGGTCAATCGTTTTTAACACTTGATTACAGGAGTAAGGATACTGTTTCAAAGCAATTTTTTTGCAAGTACAAATTTATTTTAAAGAAAAGAAGCTATTTTTTGGTGTTATTTCGACATGCTTTTTATTTGATTGGGTCCCTTCAAATGAGAAGTAATCTAAACAACATCGATTGCTTACAATTTTATGAACAACAACACATAATTTTAATTATTAATCATGTTAAACAGAACCATTAGCATTGCTGTATTTAATAAAACATGCTATTATTTATCATATTCCTAACATTTAAGCTGGTGACTGTATCTGTAATTTAGCCCCTGAGATTTGCTGCTTTACGGTAGCTATTATTTATATAAACTAAAAGCGCTTGATTATTAGTGTCCACATATCACATCATACAGGTGTAGGCGAATCTTTTAAGTATGCAATTTACCCATTATCAGTTACAAGGTTACAGAATGACCAGATTAATATAAAAGATTAATAAGATTAAGTTTAATGGGGCCCTCTGATGATTACCCTAAAATAATTTTACAGTCCTCATTTCAGGCGTGCACAGTTGCACACTTGTTCTTGGATATGTAGATGCATCTTTCGAAATTCGAGACAGGTTCTTCCCCTATTGGCAGCCAGGTCAACTGTATGTGCAAGTTGGAAAGTTTGGGATGAAAAGTTTGTCTACAGATGAATCCACATTCATTAAAAAGAAGTGGGTCATGTGACCTTGACCTTTGACCTCATGGATTCAAAATCAAAAGGGTTCCAATATGTCAATCAAAACTGATGTTATCTTCAGGAAACAAATTTGACAGACATACAAAAAGACAAACAGACCGACAGACAAAAGGATAGGGTGATTACTATAGGCCGTAAAGGGCATCCACTTAACCAAGTGGCTCCATAAAACACATGAGGTTTCAGGACACTACATTTGCCAATCTGATAGTATTAATATAATTTGAATCTCAAAATAAAAAAAAATACATAAAAAATAGAAAAATACAGGTGGCGCCAACAGTTTTCAGGAACAGAACAAACCAGTCATAATCTATAAGCACACAAGATTGAAAATAAGGACACTAGATGAAACCACTGTACAGCTGAGAAACTGACACAATTACTGTCATTTGAAACTGACATAATTACTGTCATTTGACGGTTTCAACAATCGTAAAAATTATTAAAAAAAAAAAAACACAGGTGGCGTCACCAGTTTCCGGGAACTGAAAACGCTGGTCATGGTCAATATTCACGGCAAGATTAACAGCAATCCATAAACCCAATTATCAAGCTACTGGACGTTTAGTATCAAATTTTTAATTATTCAGGGGGGCGGGGGATAATTCCGGAGGATATAGGTTGCAGTGACCTAATATCAGGTTTCAAAGGAGAATTTTCATTGACCATCTTGGATAATCAATTACCACTTTCTAGGGCCAGCGGTTACGATTTGTGCTCTGGTAACGGACCACCAAGCGGCACGACGGCCGGACGGACGACGAACGAAGCGCAATTCCTAAACCTCAGTTGACTTTCAGTCAGCTGAGCTAAAAATAAACAAGAGATCCAGGGTCTGATGTTTACTCTGTGAATAACTGTGCATGATGGTGGGTGAATAAGAAATAAAAAAGTGAATGTAAAAATACCATTTATGCACTTCCAAGTGGACACTGCGCCAAAAGTTTACAGAGTGAACAAACTGAAAATGAGCCCGAAAAAAAGAAGAACAGAAGGCTGCACCAGTCCCTGAGATATATGGTAACATACACAGCAAATTGTCAATTTTTTGCGACCGCCCAAATTTGAACTTCCGTAAAGACACCATCTTGACAATAATTTGACTGAATTTCATTCATTTTCCCCTTCCTTATTCCTTTCCTCTTCCTTTAAGAAATTGCTTACTTTGATATGAAAGCCAAAATACAAATACTTTATGATATATCTTGGAAAAAGCAGAAAAGACCGTTACAACCCGAAGAAAGTAAGTCAACATAGGTGGCGCCACCTGCAGTTCAAAATCAAATATTCATATGATCAATATTCCTGTGAAATTTGGTGTTGAAGGCTGCGGCAGTTCCTGAAATATTTGGCAACACACATGACATAATTTATGGAAACACAACAAATTACGATCGGCAATATTTGAGCATCCGTAAAGTCATGAAGCCATCTTGAAAATAATTTACCTTAATTTATATTCATTTTATTTCCCTTCTTCTAGGAAACTGTTGATTATGATATGAAATCCAAAATATTAATACTTTATCTTGGAAAAAGTGAAAAAGATCATTACGGCCTGCAGAAAGTAAGTCAACATAGGTGGCGCCACCAAAGCTTTATTTATTTTTTTTTTTTTTGCATATTCATCCCCTGATCAGCTTCGTGATCGCAGCTGCTGCGGCTGTTGAGCTTTTTGGTAACAGACAAGTGTACTGTGAGAAGTCGACGCTGCGCCCACAGGCACTCGTTTCCAGCACTAAAATGGCCTAGAAACCGTAGACGCTTTGAGTATGGGCGAACACACCGAGTATGGGCGATATACCCGTTATAAAAAGAACTTTATAACGGGTATATCGCCCATACTCAATGTGTCTACGGTTTCTAGGCCATTTTAGTGCTGGAAACGAGTGCCTGTGGCTGCGCCATCGCATAAGTTCACAGAATGAACATAAAGGGGGGGGGGGGGGGGGGCGGGATCCGAACCGCAAACCATTGGTCTGAGACCCTTCCCAAAAAAATATTACGGCGGCGGAAAAAAGGGAGGATGCGGACCCCCTGGACCCCTTCCCCCATCCGCATCTAGATGATACTGGCATCGTCAGTGATATCAGGCTTTGTTAAAGTGCCCTATATGCATCCTTTACCTCTTTCTGTCCTGTGACTGTTGCAAAGGTGGTTTATTTCGCCGTTTACAGTTAAGTTTGTGGCATGACAGGTGGTTCGGTGTAACACGTCTTCAGGGCATGTTTGTTTTCTTCTGAAGTTCTGTATCATGTAAATATGAAGAGTATCATCTGTACAGAACGAATGCCTCCCTTACAGGAAAATAATAAATGGGGATCCTTGGGTGCTATCCAACCACTTGTGTTCCTGTGATACGCAACGTAACCGTTAAACTGACCCCTCGGGGGTTTTTTTTTTTTTTTTTATGCCTACAAGGCTGTTTACAACGGCCAGTCCTCTCCTGTTCGTCTTGTCGTCGGCGGCCCGCGGGAGGGTCCCACAACGCGTTCCAATTTCACAGAAAACTTCAAAACCTGTTTACTTTTTACATATCAGGTAAGTTCATGCGATCACCTTGTTACCATATTTCATTTAACCGCAATCTAAAAACTTCCTGCAACTTTTTTTGTTTTCATAATAATGATTTATCATTATATGATTATGAATCAATCTGTCATTCCAATGGCATGGGCATGGCGGATTAACGCGGCCCCGCGCCCCGCTGGGCAATGCAATTTCATGCATCATTGCAACTTGATTTTGTACTCCGTCACCTCCTGTGGTAACCTGTGACTGCCCCCCCCCCCCCAAATCCTTTCAAAATATTATGATCCCTACGATTATCTCGATTGAGCCAGCAGATGGGCTATAGTTATGTTAAAGTTGTAGTGGGGTTGTTAGTGTTACTCTAAAGACTAAAGCGTCCATTTGGAGTAATCAGAAAATAATATATTTGCTATGCTGAGACTTGAGATTTTGATGCAACAGCCGGTTGTTTATCTGTTAGTAACTTCACTCAAAAAGGTCCATTTGGAGTAATCAGTATCATGTTGAATATCTTTAACGATTAATCCTTTGTAAATAAATTTTACATGTGGTTTTGACATACATTTTATGAGAGTAATATTAATTATTATTTACATTTCTGGATAATTGGGAAACTATTAATTGTATGGTGAGATAATGTATCATAAGGCCTACAGCCCTGAACACACGACTCCGTAGGCATTTATATTGGGCTGGTATAATTGTGATACAAGCCATATGGGGAATATACTGCAACATTCATCCATCCTGTTGCATTGATATTATGGAAAACAGCCAAACTTGCAAACAGTATTATGTACAAGTTGGCTGCTATCTGCATGGTGACCTGTGCGAGCCAATTGCTTGTGTCCATGAAGTCAGAAATTCAATAAAAATACAGGGGGATTCACCTAAATGCTGAGTTAAAACTGTATTTTTCTGTCAATAATGATGAAAATATTTGCATCCTCATAGCCCCTAATAGTGAGGTCCTCATAGTCCTCATAGTGAGATGCTAATATGCTTGTCATAGACTCTCTAATGTGAGAGGGATGAAATGGTATTATATCAGTTAAGCAGTTACAGATACAGACATGACATAATCTGATAACTTTCAATTCTGTATTGGTTGATAAACAAAAATGTACAGAAATATAGGATTTTTCTCAAGACCAAAACTAATTAACCCTTAGTTTTGATTGCTTAATATGTTGATATAAACAAGGTGTTCTGCACGTTTCAATGCACAGATCCATGTGCATTACAAGATTAAACATAAACCCCTATATATATATATATGTCACAGGCGAAATTAGAATCCAGGCGGATTTAAAATCGGCCTAGGCGAGATTGAAATTTTGATTTTGCCTAGGCGAGATTAAAATTTCAATCTCGCCTAGGCGGATTTTAAATCTGCCCAGGCGAGATTGAAATTCTGATTCCGCCTAGGCCAGATTAAAATCCTGCTATGATTATATGTAGGATTTCAATCTCGCCTAGGCTGATTTTAAATCTGCCTAAGCGAGATTGAAATTCTGATTTTGCCTAGGCCAGATTAAAATCCTAGCTTTTAATCTGCATCATTCAATTCTTTGGTTTAATCATGCTGATTGTTTCATAATAATTGCAGTTTATTCTCACATTTGGCGTGGAGAGATTTATCTGTTGAGAATTGTATATCTGAACATCTTAATGAATAGGACCATTTTAGGAATTTAAGATCTGCCCTGGCCAACAAGATGGAAATTTTTTTTTTGCTTGTTTTAAGTGTAAGTTTTACAGAAACTTTGGATTTTGAAAGAACACTATATCTTAATGAACATAAAGAATAAATGGATTTTTATAATCACTGATGCTAAAGAATGCTTTACAGAAGTGATGAAGTTTTTTCTGACAGGTGGGTGAAATTTAAAAAAAAACACAGGTATTTTTTCAGGTTTCAGCATTTATTTTTTGCCTTGGCAAATAACATTAAATTTTGGCTTTTTATTAGCTGAAAGGGGCAAGGAAGATACAGGTATTTGAAGAATTTAGTTATTTATATTGTTTATTATAAATGGTGCATACTGCATATTTTAGACTGTGATTACCATGTAGTTATGGAATTGCTAAATGTTAAATATAATAAAAGAGTATCTTTTTATACATGTGTTCTTGGTAGTTACTCTCAGAATATACACTCCTAGTCTGTATAATTCCCTCAGTTATTTATACAATAATATCTGTAATTTTTTGCAGCTACTCAATGTTCTGAGGCTCAGTGTTCTTGTGTCCACTTAAAAGAAATAGGGAAAAATATACCTTAACAATAAGGTTGAGATATTCTAAGTAGACTGGTGTATTTCAGGATATTTTAAAATAAACTGTTTCTCTTGGTAACATCTAAACTAATATATTCTCATTTAAACTAGTGTATTTCAGTTTATCCCAAAATGAACTGGTTGACTTCTGGATATCCCAATGTGAACAAGTGTACATTGAAATATTCCAATCTCAGTAGTGACTATCCCCATCTCAACCGTTAAGATGGGGATTCCCATCTCAAATAGTTGAGTTTCGAACTCAACTGGATTCCCATCTACACTGTGACATATATATATTTTTTTATCAACATTTTGTGTGAAAATGTGCTGTAGAACACGGTGGAAAAAAATTAAAATATTAGGTAGACTACCAGTTTTGCAGATGTGTACATTAACATATTTCGTGTTGTTTTGTCAGTCTGCTAAAATTAAATTGCTATTAAACATGTTAAAAATAAAAGGACAACCCCAGTAAAATCATGAGTGTAATAAATCTGAATTTATTTTAAGCTCAAGTAACTTGTTTTAGTCACTAATTTTATAATGTTATCATTAAATATTAAGATTATTCTTTTGAAGATATACATTATAATGAAATAATCAGCATGATTAAACCAAATTATTTAATCAAGCAGATTAATAGCTAGGATTTTAATATAGCCTAGGCGAAATCAAAATTTTAGTCTCGCCTAGGCAGATTTTAAATCTGCCTAGGCGAGATTGAAATCCTACATATGATCATAACAGGATTTTAATCTCGCCTAGGCAGAATCAAAATTTCAATCTGGCCTAGGCAGATTTTAAATCCGCCTAGGCAAGATAGAAAATTTAATCTCGCCTAGGCGAAATCAAAATTTCAATCTCGCCTAGGCGGATTTTAAATCCGCCTGGATTCTAATTTCGCCTGTGACATATATTTACCTTTTATGTGTGCAGCACATTGGTAAACATAGAAAAAAACACTAAGACTTCCCCTTCTGTGATATTTTCACGATAAATACAGATTGTACTTACGATAATGAGTACTCAAGTACATCCTGGGTAAGGTAGACTAACCAGTTGTCTTGAGTTCAAATTTTGATACAATATTTCTGTCCTGTTTTAACCAAGCTATTAAGAGGAGTTTTTCCTTCTTTTTTATACTCTATATTTCAGGTAATTTCATCAGTTATAAAAAAATTATAATAGTAGGACTTCCTAAATAAAGGGTTTTCTGTTCATACTAAAATAGGTGAAATAAAGTGAAAAACAGGTTACCCAATACCACTGTGGTGGCACCTATTGGCGAATGTGATAACTAATTAAACAGCCTTTGTCAGCATTTTTCAGCATTCAGATTGATTGTGCAGAGTAAGATGGATGGAGAACCAGTTTAAAAAAAAGTGTAGTTTGAAAAGGTATGTGTTTTAAACTTAAAAGCCATGAGTTAAAGAATCAGTGAGATAGATGGAAAAGTAATTTATAAAAGATATGTCTTTCAAAGCCATGAGTTAAAGAATCAGTGAGATAAATGGAAAAGTAGTTAAAAAAGATATGTGTTTTAAAGCCATGATTTAAAGAATCAGTGAGATAGATGGAAAAGTAGTTTATAACATTTTACTTTGAAAAAGTAGTTTATAACATTTTACTTTGAGCCATAGAGATAGAAAGTTCAAGAATTAAATGGAGAAATAGTTTGTGAAAGAATGCTATCGAAAAAACCATACAGTTGAAGACTATAGATTAGAGTTAGTTGGAGAACTAGATTTGACAAAAAACAAATCTTTGTATTTTTGTTTTATACACCCCAGACTCTACACAGTTTGCTCCTTGGATGTTATATCTTGTGGCATTTTGTATTTGGACTGATCATTTGGAAACTAGAGATTTTTCCTTGCCTTGATCATGCTGGAAACTGGTTGCCTTTTTGTTCGGAGGGTTTCAATTTTCAAATTTGCGTTATTTGCAAAGGAGGAATTATCGGGATAATGAAACCTTTGTGAATAAGGGGTCCCATCATTGAAGGAAAAGTTGAAAAGTTAAAGGCTGACATTATGAATAACTTAAGGGACCCATGGGTCTCGACGCTCAGCTGTATTTGTCTTTCATGATATTTATAAAGAAATTTTTTTGAATGACGGTCCTGTGACCTTAACCAATGACCTTGTGACCAAAAAATTGAGAACTTATTATTGCAGATTATTGTATCATTCTTCTAAAATATGCAGGTTCAGTGACCTTGACCTCTGACCAGGTAACCTCAAAATCTACAAATTTCTTCCACTTTGGGTAAGTGAGCAATGTATGAAAGATGGAATGTTTGGGATGAAAAGTTTGATTTACATTACATCCACAATCATTTTAAAAATATGGCTCCAGTGACCTTCACCTTTGACCTCTGGACCCTGAAAATCAAAATGGTTTTTACTTAAGTGGTGGGTCATTAATAAATCAAGTTTTGAAGCCAATCTGTCTAGCCAAAGCAGAATTATCATCCCTAAACTAGTTTGTGAATGGATGGGCCCTGTGACCTTGACCTTTGACCCTATGACCCTAAGTCGAAAAGAATCTTCTCCTATTGGCAGGTGAGTATTATCTTGAAGATTGACAGAGAGGGTGATAACTATATGGCATCCACTTTTTATCAATAAACACACAAGGTTTTTGGACACTAGATGTAATTACCGTACAGCTGAGAAACTGACATGATTGTTGTCATTTTAAAGTAAACAAAAAAAATGGAAAAATATTCGTAAAAATAAGTTAAATACAGATGGCACCACCACTTTTGGGGAACTGACAAAACTAGTCATTGTCATTATTCATGGCAAGATTCATGACAATCCATGCATTAATTATCAAGATATTGGAGGTTTTGTATAAAATTTTTTATTATTCTGGGGGGTACTTACAAGCCCTGTAGCTGAAGGAAATAGGTAGGTCGCAGTGACCTATTTACAGGTTTCCAAGGAGATTTTTTATGGACCTCCCTACATTTTAAGTTATAGGCTTCTAGGGTCAGTGGTTACAATCTGTGCCCTGCTAACAGACGGCCGGACAGATGACGGACAAACGCCATACCTATACCTCAGTTGTCTTATAGTCAACTCAGCTAAAAATAGATCGTGTATGTTCATATTTTAAATATCAGATCTTTTCTATTGTCTTTCCAATTTCCAATATTTTTTTAAAAAGATTTTGTGTGCATGATATATGATACAATTAATTTACATTATAAATGTTATACTCTGTGTATAGGTCTTTTGTTATGTGAGATGATGAAAATGGAACCCTCGCGAAACAATGTAAACCTGAAAATCTCAAAATATTAACCCCGCAAATATGAAGCCAACCTCAGTATATTATATAATCAGGGTGGGCACATTCTTCCCAGAAGAAATGGAAAGGAAGGGTAGAAAATCTTTCTTCTTCAGGAAGAAATATAGTCACAACATACATGTCATTTATGTTGTTCAAATGACATTTTTGTTTGTCATATCAGTTAAAAATCAGAGCGATTGTTTACCCCTTTATTATATAAAAGGTAGGGTTGTAACAAATGTCTGAGCTCTTGAGAGCTTGCAATCTATGCATGACATCTGAGCATAAATATTTGCCTACTACAATATCACCAGTTCACAAATCTTATGAGAAACCTTGATTAAGTATTTTAAAATAGCATAGAATAAATTAAATAAATTACTAGAATGAACTTGATTTAGAATTCTGTAATTTGCTGTCCTCAGTGATACAGGCTGTAAGCTGGTATAGTCCCTGCCTTCCAGTCTGTAGTTGAGAGGTCCAGATTCAGATATTATGTACATGTACATTAACCAACGTGCAGAGGGGTATTTTTATTCCTTTCAGTGAATTTTACTGGGCAAAAGGTTCACAAACCGATTTGCGTATCGCCATCTTGTATAGTGAATTGGTTGGTCTCTTGAGCTGTCGGGCTTACACAGCCCTAATAAAAGGTATGCAACAAAAACTCTTGTTGTCTGAAGTACCTACTGGGTGTGACTGCTTTTCCAGGGTTGTGATTTGGAGTGTGTGGCTCACTGGGGTATTCTTTTGTTGATAAATTAAGATTAACTCAACTTGAGTTGGGACATATTTCAGGGTTCAGGTTTTCTTTATAAATAATGCAGGGCCAGTATTTAAGTTGAGTAATTGTATCCGCTAAAACGAAGTTTTGCGGATACTATGTTTTTGACCGGGTTCCGCCGCCACTGCCGCCACCGCGCTTGTTTCTGGAGAACTCCTCTGAGACTTCTGGACGGATTTTTCCGAAACTTACACAAATTATCGGGTCACATGTGAACTGGTGCCTAACCAATTGGCCTTGACCTCTGACCTTTCCTCTCTGCCCAGCGTCCATTTGTGCGTCTGTTTCCACACATAAACCCACATATCTTGGGAACCGGTTGACCGATCAGAAAAAAAAAAATTGTACAAATGTAGCCCTTGGATAGCTTTATAACATACACAAAAAATGGTGGTGCCACCTGCAACCATGTTTGCACAGTGTCCATCTGTTCATCTGCCTTGGGTTAAAATCACTCATATCTCTGCAGTGGTTTGACTAATTCACCTGAAATTTGGCATGCGTATACATCCTAGATAGCTTTCTTGATTTTATGACAGGTGGTGCCGGCTTCAATCACGTTCACGCTGGAGACATCCAAGCTCATATCTCGGGAACCGGTTGACCAATCAGGAAAAAAAAATTTACACAAATGTAGCCCTTGGATAGCTTTATAACATTCACAAAAATGGTGGCGCCACCTGCAGCCATTTTTGCACAGCGTCCATCTGTTTGTCTGCCTTGTGTTAAAATCACTCATATATCTCTGCAGTAGTTTGACCCATTACCTGTAATTCAGCATGCATATACATCCTGGATAGCTTTCTTGATTTTATGAAAGGTGGCGCCACCTATATTCACGTTTACGCTGTAGACATCCATGCTTATATCTCCGGACTCGTTCGACTAATCAGAAAAAAATGTTTTACACAAATGTAGTCCTTGGATAGCTTTATAACATACACAAAAATGGTGGCGCCACCTGCAGCCATTTTTGCACAGAGTCCATCTGTTTGTCTGCCTTATGTTAAAATCACTCATATCTCTGCAGTGGATTGACCAAATTAACTGTAATTCGGCATGCGTATACATCCTGTTTAGCTTTCTTGATTTTATGACAGGTGGCGCCAGCTTCATTCACGTTCACGCTGCAGACATTCATGCTTATATCTCCGGACTCGTTTGACCAATCAGGAAAAAATTTTTTACACAAATGTAGCCCTTGGATAGCTTTATATCATACACAAAAATGTTCGAGCTACCTGCAGCCATTTTTGCACAGTGTCCATCTGTTTGTCTGCTGTGGGATAAAATCACTCATATCTCTGCAGTGGTTTGACTTTCCACCTGAAATTTTGCATATGTATACATATTGGATAGTTTCTTGTTCAAATAACAGGTGGCGCCACCTACAATCATGTTTACGTTGCAGACATCCATTCTAATATGTAACACATGTAACTCTATTTCCCCTTGCCACTCAATCCATGCCTCACCTCACCTGTCCTACTCTGATTTTAGCGAATACATCATGTAGTCTCTTGTCGACTATCCGTATTCTAGTTTTAGTACCCTTTCCAGAGGTCCGAACGCAAGGGCAGACGTGAGCGTGATAGAAATCACTTTTCTGATAATATCACAGTACTAGAGTGTTTCCATATAAATGCACATCAGCGAACACGAGCTCAATTTTCTGAATCGTGCCGGGTAACAATTCAGAAACCTGATGCGCAGCATTCAATGGAGATGATGTTCAGTGATGATGCCCTGGATACATTGGTAGAATCAGAATTGGGTTTTAGGCTGCCTAAAACCTGTTTTCAGCAGGGCAGAGCCTAAAACCTGCCTTTTACTGCCTAATAGAGGTTTTAACCTGCCTAAAACTGCCTATAACTGCCTCAAACCTCACATACCCACACCTATAAATTGCACTTTAACTATGTTTTATTGTTAAACAGCTATAGCAATTAAAGAAATAAGCTCAACAAATTAAAAGTGAGGAAAACTTTGATCAAACTAAATAAATTAAATCATGATATAAAATAAAACAACATGAATTCAACACTACTTCAGGTTTTCCATATAAACACATTTCTCTGATAAATTTTACTTGTATCCCAAAATCATGTTCTGAGGTCTCCCATCTCCATTACTGCCATTACAGCCAGTTTAAAAAAATGCTTATACTGTAAGTTTATAACCAGATACTTTGATTGGCCACTTTGATAAATCACAAGGGATTAAATTTTGTTTTATATGCAAAAGAAGTTTTCCAGAATTTAAAAAGTTGTTCCATTTACACTGATGAATACTTTATATTGTAGTCTTACTTACAGATCATGTATGTTTTGTATGCCTGTAGCTTCAAAAGGCAAAAAGCAAAAGATAAATTTATATTTTTAAATTATAACAGATCTTTTATGCTAGCCATAAACTAAAAATATGATAATATCTTTTACATTATCTGATAATGAACAAGAATATCCACGGGTTGTTTATTACCTTAATAGCTAGGTCATCCTTTGTCAAATTTTACGATTTTATGCACATACTTAGTCTATATAATGATGGATATGCTCTGTTAACTGTATGATGAGATTGAGAAAATAGAACCCTGAGAAAATAGAACCCTCATGAAACACTATAAGTATAAAACTGAAAAATGCAAAAAAATATATAGCAGTGAATATGTGGCAAACTACAGAATACATGTATTCATAAACACTTTTGGGCCGTGTTCAACCTAAAGGCCTGAGAAACCTACATGTCATGGTCAGGGGTCCTGACTGCATCACTCTGTAAAAAGTTTGACTCCAGAACAGTTTATGGGGCAAGGGCTTTGATTGCATCATCATAGTCATGTATGAAAGTTCACCTGAACATCTCCTAGGACACTGCAGTGGGACTTATGACTGCATAACCTCAACCAGTTTGGTAGTTTTCTAGATATTTAAGTCAAAATTTAAACAAATATAGGTTTTAGGCACTTTTGGTGCCTAAAACCTGCCTAAAACCTGTTTTAAGCGGGGCAGTTCTAACCAGGTTATAACCAATGGTTAAAACCTTCCTGCCTAAAACTTGCCAACCCTGGGTAGAATTAATTAAATGAAAGGCACTGTTCTGTTTATATGACACCACCTCTCTTAATCACAATGTTGTTCAATCAATTAGTAATGTGTGACATTAGAATTCCTTACACCCATATAAACAGTATGATAAAAGAACTAAACTATCACCAGGTGTGACCAGTGGCATGCAAGAAAACAGAATATCATATAAATCAAGATGGTAACAAAGAGTAAAAAATCTAATTTATTTGTAATTCATGACAGGTGAGATTCCCTGATTGTACATGCTCATTATCATACCTATGACCATGCAGTCATGTTTTAATAATGAATTGTATTAACATTTGGATTATATTCTCTAAACAGAACCAAATAATATATAAAACAAGTGAAATAGACGCACTGAACCTGTAAGCCAGGGTGGATTTCTCTGGGAAGTTTTTGTAATCAACTAAATGAATTAACTGATAGTAAAAGCCAATTTCACATTTTCACAATTTCACAATTTATTTCACATTGTAGCAAGATTGAAGTGATTGTGTACCTTGTTCATGGCATTTTCCAGTCCTGCGTGCTTGTAAAATCAACTTTTCAAACAGATTTCAAACCCTGCCTGCAAGTGATGCTTCAGGAGCCAGAATAAGTCAGCAGCTATTCACTGTACACTGCACATAACTCACTGTACTGCAGGCTGTTTGACTCAGATATTGCTTGTATGAGATAAAGTACGTTGCTTCACAGTAGAAAAGTACGCTGCTTCACAGTAGAAACACAGCAGGAAATGATGCAATACTGTTTACTAATAAAAACACAAGTTATGTACTGTCTATGAACATTGCCTGAAACAGCTGTTCATCTGTTTGAACAAGAACCTATATGTTTTAGTAATACTGATATCAATTAATTAATTAGAAAGAGTTCAGTGGACTTACTGTTGTGCGATGTTTAGCAGCTGCAGTCTGCACTGGGAAGCTGCATGACAGTAAGGCCACATCCTATTGGCTGATGCAACCACTTAATCTCGATAATTTAACTAGATCCTGTTCTTATTATAAAGACAATTCAAATTTTGCAGATCTTTAGTAATATAACTTTATTATTAAATTTAATATTTGCATTCAAACTCATTTTATGATAGAAATTCTAACAGTTAAATTTACTGTGGTTATATAAAATGAAAGAGGTTATTGGTAATATGCAAAAAAAGCTGTTTATGATAGATGTTAGATATATTAGAAATGGTGACATGAAGTCATCTGAGCTGTATAGTAATCATTCTATGTTTGTCGTCTGTCTTTCTGTTTAATCCATTAATAGGGCACAAACCTTAACCACTTAAACAAGAAAACTCTAACTGGACATCCATGGAGGTCATAAAAAATCTCCTTGAAATTATGTCACTATGACCTATATTCTCTTAGTTATGTGGCCTGTTTGTGCTTTTTAGAATAATTAAAAATTTGATACAAAAGCTACAGTATCTAAATAACTAACACATTGATTGCCATTATTCTTTTTGCGTTTCCTTACATATTAGGCATGGACAGTTTCATAAGTTCCTGAAGACTGTTACCTGAGTCAGATGGGCTCAAATTGTATCTATTAGGCCTAGAATATTGTAATGCAACATGCAGAGAGGTTCTGGATAAATATTCTTGGAAACCTAAAACTAGGTCATGACCTATATCCTGTGAGTGACATGCCAAAAATATGAATTTTGAGTACCCAGACAGTCAGACAGGGCACATACTGTTGGATCCAGATTCCAGAAATGTCCTTCTTAAATATATTCCTTCCAAAGTTATGGCACTGTGATATATATTCTGTGAGGTATGTGAAAGAACATTATTTGATTACCCTATAAGTATCCTATAAGATGGACACAGGTTGTTGCAGTTTTGTGTTGAAACTTCTAACTTAGCATCTAGGAAGTTCCTTGTAAAACTTCCTGAAAACCTTCAATAAGGTGACTGTTACCTATTTTCTAAAGAATACACACCAAAATACATGAATTTGAGCACTCTGGAACTCATTCTGGCCATTGTTCAAGGTTCCTTAATAAATAATTTTCACCAGATAACATCAATAAAAAATACATGCATCACATGTATGTCAAATTCAGCTGAGCATCATGGCCCATGGGCCACTAGACGATTCCTAAATTGCATCAATATTTTTTCAACTTTATTGTTTTTTTTTTTTTTCCAAGTTTTACCCTGACTTTTTTGACAGGTGACTATAAGTCAACTGATACAGTCAACTGGGCTATGGTACATGATGGATCAGCATCATACTTTTTAACAAATCGAGTGTAAATATACCAAGTTGAGAAGAGATGCTCCACTTTGTGGTGCTTTTACTTTGTCAGTTGATGATGACAGTTTTTAATATGATTGTATGTTTCATTGACTTGAGTTACATATGCAGGGACTTACATTATTGTGTAATATTATCAATGTATCAGTCAGATGAGCATTTTGCCCCATGGGTCATTATGTCATCTGAAGATCCTTGTTCAAGCTTTTTGCCACTTTTTTACTCTCTTCTATTCAAAATGGTGCATATAGTGTGTTGTAACCCATGTGCAGTATGGCATATTAGGGCACCACTTGTCAAGCAGTGCACCATAGTGATCACCATGTGAGTCTGTTGGTCCTTCTGTCCTTCTGTCGATCCATCCATCCATCAGTGACATTTTCTTTCACGCACTATATTTCAACAACAACATGCTTTAGCTTTCTTAAATTCACAGCCATAATAGGTACATATGAGGGCTCCTATTGATAAAAGCCTGTTTCACTTTATCATATTTTGAAACTATAAACTAAACTTTTTACCCATTTGTAAACTAGCCCACCACTATGGGAAATGCGGGGCCCTCTGAGGACCATGTTCTGACCACATATATTTTATACTGCACCAGTCAAACAAGTCATCAGTGAAGGTGGAATGTGGTACGTGGGCACTTTAAATCCTATGGTGCAAGTGCACTTATGAAAGAAAGGATCAGAAACCTTACCTTTTCCACCTTACTTTGATGGTCTGACCATGAAGAGAGTTCTTTCCACGTATTTCATTTGATCTTAACATAGAGGTCATTATGGTAGACCTTGTCAAATGCTCTTTTGATCTCCAAGGCAATGACACATACTTTTCCACCTTTGCCCGAGGTGCTTCACAATTCAGATAAGAGGATGAGATCAGCTGTCCTGTTGTCAAATCTTAAGTCCAGAAACCAGTACTGTCTACTGTGATTAGATTGTTGTACACTAGGTAGTTCTTTCCTTCTGTGTACTGCTGTTTACATAGACTTTGTTGAAAACAGTAAAGTAAATGTGCAGTATTATGTGGGATCAGCTCTGGCATTGTTCTCTTTGTACTGGTATTCCTTGCTGAGGCTTTTTTCAACTGCTCTATGGATACGCCATTAAGAGAACAGTGATGTAGGACTCGAGTTAGGACTTGGACTTGAGTCCTTACTTGAGTCTACTATTTTAGGGACTTAGACTTGAACTCGAGAGTATTTGACTCAGTCTTGTACTCGAGAAATCAAACGGGGTCGATCTCAGACCAATAGAAAAAAATATGTGATAAAGACTTCTAACAGGCATGTGTGAACTAATAACAGAATATTACAAAATAATAAAACTGTACATACCAAGCTTCAGCTCTGAATCGAGAGCTTATTGTAAATAAACTAAAGATAACAGTAAAAGCAGATGTAAACTACCAGTAAATTAAAAAAGTTACACAATAAATTTTCATTTTAAATTGCTTAGGCCAAAATAAAAAAAAGGTATGGTTCTCAGGCACTTTTTTTCAGAAATCAATGCGGGCGGGCAGTTTTTTTAATTTTTAATTTTTTGGTATATTTCGATAAAAATGACAAATGATTAGGGAAAAGCATGATAATAACAGATTTATTTTGCTAAATAAGTAAAAGCCCTACATAAAAAAGGAAATTGTATGATTTTATCTCCTTAAAAGAAATGTCTGAGCGGTTGCATCACAAAATTGGTAAGTTTCTATTGAAAATCAAAATAAAAAGTTTTGATGCGGGGGTTTAAAATTGATGTGGGTGGTGCCTGAGAACCATACCTTTTATTTTTTTTTGCCTTATAGAGCATATTTATATTGGATTCAGATTCAGACTTCGGTTCCAAATGACCCCGACTTAGAGGTGAACTTGGACTAAAACCTCAGGGACTTGGACTTGGGTGGTATGGACTCAACTGCATGAACTACTAAAGGTAAACTTGGACTCAAACCTCATGCGCATGGACTTCAGGCTTGGGTGGTATGGACTTGTCTACACTTAGAGAAGCATAGCTGGAAGAAACAGAAAGGAATAAACCTTTAAGGTGCTAGTGAGAATCTGGTCAGGACCAGATACATTTTCAGACTGGAGCTGCTGTCCAATGCAGAGGTCTTTAGGTTTAGAGATGGTTGTGACTTGCATTGTAGCCTAATTTATGCTAAACTAGCATAAAGTACCTTTGTTTTTGTGCCAAAAATAAGATTTCTCAAAATGTGATGTACAGATTGTCCAAAAATCTGGTATCATAGATGACCAAGAATAGATTAGTGACCATGAGTAGGTTGGTATAGTCTTTTGGACTTTTAGTCTTTTAGCACTGTTTTAGTAATTTAGCACTTTTTTAGTTTTTTTTTAAGCAGCTTTTAGTTTTTTTAGCAGTCTTTAAGTCTATATCAGCAATGACTTACACAAGGTATTTTTTTATTCTGATGATCCATCTAGTACCTTTGATAGAATTTTTTTAACTTTTCCATGTTTAAAACTATATCAAGTGTCATATATCAAGTGTCAGTACTTTCCACCATGTTTTTGGAATACCTGTATGGAAAAGCCCCAGAGTTTTCTGAGAACACAACTCTGTCAGTTTGTCAAACACTTTCTTGAACATACAGTACCAATATATTTTTGATATTATAATCTCTACATGTACTTCTATATATAATTTCATGTGATTCATTAAAAACAAATATCCTTACATAATATAAATGAATTTCTTAACACAAAAAATGTCCCTGGTGATGCCATTATATTTTTGGAAAACATGTAATCCTGAAAGGACATATCTGTGTACCAAAAACACTTAGCATGATGACAATAGGGAAATTAATGATATAATTATTGCAGCTGTCAGATATTGTCATAATCCCATATAGCAGTTTTCATCCCAACCCTAATAAGGACCAGAGAATATGTTGGTGTGACAATAGGGAACGGTTACTTTCTAAAAAAAATTTGACTCTCTTGTTTGTCTAGACCAGCTGCGGGCTGCTTCAAGGTGACACTTGGGTTAGTAATAATAAGAAACATCATCAATAATGATAATAATAACTCTAATACTAATAATACAGAATGGAAATCTGCAGATGTACATATACTTAGTTAAGGCAGCATTAAAAAAAAAAAACTCTAATACTAATAATCATAATGAATAACACTAATACTAATGAAAATATTTAGTAATAATAATAAATAATGATAATGATAATAATTGATAGTTATTGTATCCGCCAAAACAGAGTTTTGCGGATAATATGTTTTCAGCTGCACGCCGCCGCTGCCGCCGCGTAGGTGTCCGGAGAACTCCTCCGTAACCGCTGGGCTGAATTTACAAAACCCGGGATTATGTTCGGGTCACATGTGAACTGCTGCGCCCCGATTTTGTTTTGACCTCTGACCTTTCCTCTGCGCTCTGCGTCCATTTCAGCGTCTGTTTCCACACATAAACCCACATATCTCGGGAACCGTTTGACCGATCAGGAAAATTTTTTTGCACAAATGTAGCCCTTGGAGAGCTTTATAACATACACAAAAAATGGTGGCGCCACCTGCAACCATGTTTGCACAGTGTCCATCTGTTCATCTGCCTTGGGTTAAAATCACTCATATCTCTGCAGTGACTAGACTAATTCACCTGAAATTCGGCATGCGTAAACATCCTGGATAGCTTCTCTGATTTTATGACAGGTGGCGCCACCTAAATTCACGTTTACGCTGCAGACATCCAAGCTCATATCTCGGGAACCGTTTGACCGATCAGGAAAATTTTTTTGCACAAATGTAGCCCTTAGAGAGCTTTATAACATACACAAAAAATGGTGGCGCCACCTGCAACCATGTTTGCACAGTGTCCATCTGTTCGTCTGCCTTGGGTTAAAATCACTCATCTCTGCAATGACTTGACTAATTCACCTGAAATTCGGCATGCTTATACATCCTGGATAGCTTTTCTGATTTTATGACAGGTGGCGCCACCTACATTCACGTTTACCCTGCAGACATCCAAGCTCATATCTCGGGAACCGTTTGACCGATTGGGCCAAAATTTTGCATGTGTCTAGATCTCACATAGCTCTTCATCATAGGCAAAACTGGTGGCGTCACCTGCAACCATTTTTGCTCCGTGTCCATCTGTTTGCTGCCACGGGCTAAAATCACTCATATACATGTAGTGGTTTGACTTATCTGCCTTAAATTTTGCATATGTATACGGCTTTCTGGATTTTGTGGTGGGGGGGCAACCTACGTACACAATTTGGCTGCTGACATCCATGCTAATATGCAACACTCTATTTCCCCTTGCCACTCAATCCATGCCTCACTTCACCCGTTCCACTCTGATTTAGGTGGATACACGTAGTAGCTTGTCGACTACCCGTATTCTAGTTAATATAATAATAATAATGATAATAATCACACAAAGGAGCCCAAAAAACCAGACTACCGGCAGTAGGAAAGGTTGCATAAGTTGCATTGAAAAAGAGGTTAATACCTCTTTAAAAAATATTGAAAAAAATGTCTCAATGGATATTTTGTCTCAATATCTCTGTGTTCATCAATAGGGCTCCTTATAAATTGGTTACTTTTTAACTTTATGAGATTTGCAGAATCAAATTATAGTGGTGTGCCAATTGATTTATAAAATCAATGATATTTCCTTTTCTTTCATAAGTGATTAAATTGATTGCATTTTTTATAATCGACCACAAACCATTATGAACACACATCCAAAGAAGTCATATAATAAAAAAAAATGCTCTTATTGTGTCAGAGGTATAAGAAAGACCAGGCATAAAGTAGGGAACAGCATTAACTGAACCTTGTGCAGTGGGTCAGCAACCAACTGCCACTATCTTGACTTTCCAGTGTGATCTAGAAGTCAAGACTTAATTTACTCGGGCAGTATTTTAATTATTATTCTATAGCAGCGATTTCATGGTAAAATAAAATAGTATATAAAATAATTGATTAATAATCGACCATCAGTTTTTTTTTATCATCCAGTAATCGAATCAATATTACCAAATCCTACCATTAATTATTTTTGTATTGTCTAGTAGACAAAGTCCATACACTTAGCGACACTTCTTTTAAGTGAAGCCTAATATAACTTACAGTTCATAGAGATTTTGATGTATTTTGATTTTATTTTGATGTATCAATGAAAAGATAAATGAATACAAGCCACTTTTGGGAAATTTTATTTAATATTATGAAATGACAAATTTTCTCTTTAAGATAATTCTGAATGAAAATTTTTAATTTGTTTAAGTGGTAGTTATCTCAAATTTAAATAACTCGCAGATAGTAAATTTATAACAAAAACTGCAAAGCTTTATTGTTTCAGTAAGGAAATAAGTGAATATATACTCAACTTTAGAGAGTATATAGTTAAAACTACTGCTCCAAGAAAAAAAAGTTAAAGGGCTTTTAAAACTTACAAGGGACATGCATATATGACTGTAAACTTGTAGAACGTGTCTAGCTGGAATACCTGAAACTTAAGTTTTTACTTTGTATAATTTATACTGGATTACTTTTGTGTGACTACATGGCATACCTCTTATTCAGTAACTGAAGAAACTATGTGGTTAACAAATAGAGATCCTAAAATGGACAAAATTGTCTAATAAGAATTATAGTTTAGTCTTATTTGTTTTATACAGTAGATTAATTTAAAGTTTAAAATAAAGGTACTCATATAACTTCATCATGAGGAATGAAAAGATTCATTTAAGTGATAATTGAAGTCATTTGAAATTATAAATTGTTACCTGCAACTAATGCGATTATTTTTATTATTGTGTTTTTCCTCAATAAATTACACTGTAATTAATTTATTTGTCAAATAAATAAGTTTCTTAATTGCTTTACATGGGCCACACAAGGAAGGATAGAGGATAAAAAAAGTGAGTTTTAAACATAAAAAAGTGATAAATAAAAAGGATAAAAAACTGAAGATTAAATGCCATTAAGGTCCCTGGCACAGTGAATGTCCAGATATAAATTAATCAAAATCCTCATATATCTGAAGTTACACTGCCAGGCATGTGCGAATGATTGAGATAAAGTGAACATTTTGAGCAAAACAGTCGTCATGCAGCGGAACTAATCGTGTGGCTTCCCCTGAATTGGTAGGGAACTTAGCCTTTAATGGTCTTCCGAATGGAGTGTGGCACATGAGAGTTAGGAGCGTGATGAGTTATTGTACTTTCCATTCTTTGGGGCATACTCATTACCTGCAGGTGGGGTGCTCGGGATGTGAAGAAATTGTTTGCGATAATTATCACCTCTCGCCTACTAACGTGGACATGCCTGCCTCTCTTTAAGGCTGCAGCCCCACCTCCAAGCAAGACACTCATAATTGCAATTAGCAAAAGCTGTTTATTCCTAAATGAAGAGAAATGGGAACATGTGTTGGTTTCCTGGGATTTTTCTTCCAACAATGGGGCTGGTTTAGCACCCAGCCGTTTTCTATAGGTGCCCAGAATTCGGCAGGTCCAATTTCATTAAGAGGTAAATTGCTCTCAATATCATGGGCTAAACAGTGTTTGGATCATTAAAACACCTTGTAAAGGGGGCCTGATTCAATAAGATGGTAGTCTCCGACACGCGTTGAATCTGCTACAGAAAACTGGCGATGAAGTTTTTAATTGGATCACCGAGTGGGCCCCTCCCATTGTATGGTTAACAACGTTAACGGGATGTAAACTTTCCGGGAAATTAAATTATGACATCCTTGAATGGACAGTAAACTTGATTATTGAGTCGTTTTGAAACACGCTTCTGTCATTATCCCGGGGGATTAAGCTATTAATAGTTATCCCCCTGCTGTAGTTAAGCATAATATATAGTGGCCGCATGTTCAGAGAGAAATTTGAGCAAACCGTATCCTTCGCATTCAATGCTTTATTAAGTAATAGGGGGAAATGACATTGTGCTGCTCCAAGCTTTAAATCACATTATTGTTTCACTCCTCTGATTAATTGCGCCATTTGGAAGTTCGAATGCTAGGAGTTTGATTACATCAAAGTGGGAGCTTAGGAAGAACAGTGTATATAAGTCGGTCTGGGACTGATCTGGCCCCGCTTCAATATCGTCGTGCCTGATTGAGTCGTAATAGCAATGTTTCCCTTTGGCAATGGGATTATGTATCCTGCAGCCTATGGACGCGATTCCCCAATTGATCGCAGATTTCAGCATTCGTGGTAAGAGATTTATTGTGATAAGTTCTGTCGGACAGCGGTCTCTAGTTACCTGAGAACTAATAGTGATGATTTAGATGACCGCACTGACCAGTGGTGCCATTTTATGGTCACATAGGGTTGTCCAGTCAGACGAGTCATTTCAGTGCGGCAGAATACTTGTCATTCTGTTTTATAAATCTGTCTGTCCCATTTTTGTGTTTTTGAACAACTTTCAAAGTTTTATCTGCACTTTTCTAAGATGGATCTAAAATAATTAATTTCATTGTGTTCGTGTTCTTCAAGATCATTTAAACATTCTAAAAAGATATTTCTAAATGATTGAATTAGTGTCAGCTTTCTCAGAAGACTGAAGTTATTAAAAATGAGAAAGAAATTAAAGAAAACTTCATGTGAATCTCCATAATACTTGCATTCTAGTTTCTGGGCACTGGATGGGTTTAAAATTAATTTTCTTGTAACATCTAGGAAAACAGGCATGTTTAAATCAAACAGAACTGTTGTGAAATAAAGTTGTACCATTAAAAAATCAAGTATGGTTTACTGGTACAAGTGAACTATTTTCTTTGTTCTTATACTTTGTACTGTATATTTCTGATTACTTCATGAACCAAGAAACACTCCACCGATAGTGGAAGTGAAAGAATAATTAGAATATTTGCTGCAATAATCCTGATGTGATCAGTTGAGGACATTTGTGTTCTTATAGAATCTACTTCACTGTGCACCATGGGTATAGACTATTGCTGTGAATAAATTGTTATAAAAAAAAAAAATAAATGTTACCTTTTTCAGATTAGATTTTTTTAATTATTAAAGAATAAACATTACAGTGACTATCATTAATATTACCATTACCTTTTCAGAGAATAGAGAAAATTAGAGAATCAAGGTCACAGTGACTTTAAATAAATCATTGTAAAAAGCACTTAAATTTTTAGCTTTAAACATGTGTTTTGATACTAATGATTCATTTATCTTGAAGTCTATAAAGTGAATTTGATCCAGTTTCTTGAATTAGCACTCATCTAAATGTTTGAAAATGTTATCATCAGTTTCGATAATTCTAGTGGTGTCAAAATCAGGTTAATATTTGAGAAGAGAAGAAAGCTCATAAGTTCTTGATTAGATGCATCGTCAATATAAAAACAGTATATCTAGAACAGTTGCTATTTTTAACACATATTCCTTTTATTTTTTATATTAGACAACAAAATTTTATGTTGCAGTTTATTTGTGAAAAACTATAGTTCTTGCCATGAAAAATGATAAAAGCATTTTATTAAAAAGGTTTCGAATAAGAAGATAAATGTTCTGCTAATTAAAATAACTGAAATAATTGCCTCATTATAGACAAAAATGACTGAAATTAGGATGTATATGTAGTTTTTCTTGAATCAGATTATAAAAATCAAAAGTTATAAAAAATTATATTTTTTATTGATGTATATAAACAAAATGAAATTAGTTTTATATGCAAAAGTTTACTTACCTGAAAGTTATGAAAGCTTGTATGTATAAACTGGACCCTTTTGCATTATTTGCTGAAAGCCCTGTATGTGCTTTGTGAATAATTTTAGATCATATGAGAGTAAGATAATTAGGGCCTGATATATAACAGAAAAACATTTTATCCCTTTTAATGTAAAGTGTTAATGTAGATAAAAGATATGACTGCAGAGGTAAACCCTTTAATATTCAATTTTACTTTATTCATTCATAAAGATAAAATCCTTAATGTTAAAAATAATATTTAAAAATATTAAATTTATGTTTAACATAAAACCTCATTGTTCAACAAAATAATACCCTTTGTATCATGATTGCCATTCTGTCAAAGGACGTACATCATATACAATGACACTTTGTTTTCTGTGTGGGTTTGATATAATTCCCAATCATGCCAGAGAAGGATGCAGTATGTATCATCTTCTCAATACATTTTTAGAATTTAGATCCAGCAAGTTCTTTAAATTACAGATTACTCAGATATCCAAATTATTATCTAATCCAATTTGTTTCTTTCAAACTTTTTTTTGGTGAATATGTCATACTTTTTGGTGTGCCTTATTCATTATCATCAGTTGTATTGACAATGTTAATATTTATTGTTTACAAAAGGACAATTTTTTTTCTTTATTTTTTATTTTATGAAACATATTTTAATGATGGCTTATGCATTCAAATATATTTTCTTTAAATTAATTTTCAATCTCTCTGAAATACTTTTTCTTAAGATAAATGTTTTATCAAATTGAAAAGCTTTCATGTACATGAAATGTTGAAGGAAATACCATACTTACATTGAAGTAATTAGCTTGAAAATTTCTGCAGATTTTAGTGGAATTATTACCAGATAAAACCTACTTGTGTCCATCTTTGAACATGTTGATCATGAAGTATAGGTTTTTTAAGTCCCTCCAAATTTGAATTGTCAAATTGATGATGTTATTGACTCAAAATTTTGAAAAGTAATATTTGTAAGTAAATTTTAAAAAAATAATTTGTGAAATTATAAGCTTGTGGTCATTTAGTATTTCAAAATCAATGAAATTGTTGAGAGGTTGAACATTCCTGAATTAGTCTTATTCAGTTAAAATTCAGACCAAAATTACATCTGAAAGGTTAATTAATAAGTAAAAACAGAAAAAGTATTTACTGTGACCCTTTTAATCTTTTTCATTTGTTCATTATTTTTTTGTGAAACAAATTACATCTGAAAGATTAATTAATAAGTAAAAACAGAAAAAGTATTTACTGTGACCCTTTTAATCTTTTTCATTTGTTCATTAAATTTTTGTGAAACCCATAACTTTTGAAGTATTTCACATTTTGTCTTCAAATTTGGTACACATCTGTCTCTACATTGTTCTAGAACGAATTTGAAAACCATTGACCTTGACCTTCATCTTCAAGGTCAAATCTGCCAAAATGTTAAATTTTATTGGTTATTTTGTAGACACGATAACCTTTGAAGGGCTGCATATTTCCACCAAAATTGGACACACTAATGGTTCCTACTGAAATCTCAGATGAGTTCAAAACCCGGTGACCTTGACCATCATTATCCAGATAAAATCTGCCAAAATGGAAAATTATTGTGAAGCCCATGACTTTTGAAGTATTTCACATTTTGTCCTCAAATTTGGTACACAGATTGTTGGTGACCTCACAGGGTCAGATCTCTAACAGTGTCTTCATTGATATAACCTCTATGCAAAGTGGGGGGGGGGGGAGACATCTGTTTTTGCAAGTGAGAAAACAAGCAATTTTAGTTTTTGTGTGTTTTTTAAGTGTGTGAACCCTGTTATATAATATAGTTTTCTAACTTTCTGACCATGCAGAGTACAAGTCAAGTTTATAACTAAAAGTGGGGTATTTATGATTTAATATTTACAGAGGCGGTAGCTAAATATTTTCAGTTTTCCCCTCAAGATAACCCTCAAAATTTTTTCTTTCAGATTTGGTTTCTGATGGCCATCTTCTCCTGTGCTTGAATAAATAATATAATTCATCAGGTTGCAGGGTTTCTGTTTTCTCAAAGTCTTTTTGTTGTTGAATTTGTAGTTTTTCCTACTTGAAGAATTTTGCAACAATTAATTAAATGAAAGGCTTCCAAAAATAAAAGCAGTTAATAATTTGTTTGGAAAAAAAATGAAGCCAACAATAACTGGTGTGGGACAACATTAAAGTCAGGAGGACTAGTTGCCTGTGATGTGCCCTTCCTTTACAGACCATTTATTGTAGCAGTTTTCCACTCTTTTTGGATACATGTAGGACATATAGCTCAGTGGCTTAGACATTGGAGCAGAAGGTCCAAAGTGGGATTCCAAAAAGTGGGATTGACTGTCATCCAGACACTGTAGGAATGACTTTGATAGAACATCTCTTTGGTTACATGAGGTTAAAATATAGAAGCTTACGGCGGTTGGAATTTTGATATTGAGCCAGAGTACTCCAGTTTACTGCCCATTTTTGTCCCTGTTTTGTCGCATCATTGTTCATTATAACAGGTTAAGTGCAAAGGAAACCTAAAGTTTGGATCTATTAAAAACAAAGGAAGAAATACTTACCTTCCATAATTTGAATAAGATAATATATATAATAAGGATGAAAGAAATCCATTGTTTAACCCTACTAAAATCAGTCAAGGTCAATTGCAAAAAAAAATGCCTTAATTGTAGCTGCTGATTGGAAGATGTCATGATATACACACCACACTTTAAAAACACTATCAACCAAATGTCATCAGGAACTTATTTCCATGGCAAAATGTCTTGTTAGTTTGGATGGTATTAAAGTACTGAATCCTTTGACATATTACAAAGGGATAAATCCCACATTCTGACGAAAGCATAACCATAATATCTGCAGGCCTTTAACCTTTAAAAAAGTTGACTTTCATCCAGACACTCTAGGAATGTCCTTGATACATGATCTCTTTGATTAGAGATATAGAACAAGAATACACAGAGAAAGTCTGACCACCCCATGTGGGAATTGAACCCATGACCCTCTGATAGCCGGTTGTCTACTCTAACACTGAGCTAACAAGGATACCCAAATCGTCTGTGTATCAGCACACTTTCACAAGAACCAGCAAGCTGATGTCAGTGTATTATAAATAATGGTAGTATATGTGCTGACTTTGCATGCAGCAATGATAATGTGTTGCCTTTTGAGGTTTGCAACATTTATGCCGGGTTGATCTGGCTTTTTCTGTGTATTCATGTTCTAGATCTCTTTGATTCCATGAGATTAAAATATAGATACTTTTGCTAGTTGGTTTGACATTGAGAGAGGTTGATCTTTTTCACTGCTTATTTTCATCCCTTTTTTTGTCACATTAAAGCTCATTATAAAATAACAGGTTAAAAGTACAAGGTAAAGCTAAGTCTGAACCTATTAACAACAAAGGAAGAAATAGGTTCTAGAATATTTGAATAAGATAATAAATGTATGTAATAGGGCTGAAAAGAGTCTATTTTTCCCACACCTTTTCAACCTGCTAAGGCATTCAAGGTCACCTGAAAAAAAAGCCTTTAATAGCTACTGATTGGATGATGTCATGATATACACACCAAACTCTAAAATTACCACCAGCCACATTAGGTCAGTATGACCTAATTTTCATTGCAAAATGTCTTCTCAGTTTGTAATGTGTTCAGATGCTGAATCCTTGAACATACTACAAAGGAAATTATCCCATATTCTGACAAAAGCATTATCATAATGTCTGCTTAAGTCCAAACAGTGATTACATTTTAGGGCTATCCTCTACTAGATGGTTTGTTTGTTTGAATTATTTATTGATACAATGTATAATAAATGCATTTAGGTGGTATCTTATGTTTGCAAATATAGATAAACATGTATCAATAGATTGAGTGCAAGCTACTAAAAGCTTTTAAAGCTCACCCTTGGTTTCAAAGATAATCATTTTCTGATGGGAAAAGGGGTGCGATTTTATCATTTGGATGATTTTGAAATATGGAAAAGTGTGAACATATAGGAGATTATAAGGTGCTAGTTGAGAGGAGAGAGAAAAATGTCATTTTCTTTTAAGTTAAAATATGATGGTTCTTGAGCCTGAAGTTCAACTTTGCTTAAAAACTGTGCATAATACAAAGATCACTGTGCATAATGCTAAGATAACTTTTATGGTACTTAATTGTGTGATCAGATGTAATTGATATAACTGTTACTTCAAATTTTACATCAGTAGATAAAAATTGCATATACTTGTTTCCTTCCTTCACAAACATTTAAGATCAATCATTAAAGAAAAGCCAAGTCATAATTTATGTATTTAAATTATAACAGATTCTAGAGGATGGAGGGTCTTTCATGGGTTTTTAGCTGACTTTAAGTCAACTGAGCTATAGTCGTGGTCCTTTGTATGTCGTACATCCATCCGTCCGGCCGGCCGGCCGTTAACAGGGCACATTTTGTAACCTTTGGACCTATGAATCCAAAATTTTGCATACAGTTAGATGTCCCCAAATCTCCTACCATCTCCTGAAAATTGGATCACTACGACTTCGTTCCTTTGAAATATTAAGGAAAAACCGCAGTTTTTCCATAAAAAAGCCATTGTTACACTTCAAGGCTGCCTAATATCAAAACCACTGGTCTGTTTTTGATTATATTAAGTATTCATATTCTGCCATACATTTTCTATAAAAATACCAAAAATTAGGTCAGTATTGAGTATTGTTTTGAAGTTATGGGTCCAAATATATTGCAATTTTTAAAAAATCAGGAAATATATTTACTCACTTAACATGAGAATTGCTGAAGCTGGAGACTTTTTTTTCAGGGATATAACTTTATTAAATCAGCATTCAATTATTAACCCAAAATTAGATATGAATTTTGCAAATTTTTAAGTTATTAGCATAAATAAAAAATCAATACTTTAAATTTTGTCCAAATTTTGGCTACGGCACGTTTTTCTCTTGTAAGCACTGTTGATTTAATTTTCACAGCATATATACATAAGGATTTAATCTTTTAAAATCTGAAATTTCAAAGGATTTGATTGAGAAGAGAAGCTTTTATTCAAGTTTTTATTCACCATGTCAAGTGTTGTTTACATCAGGTACCTTGTACCCACCTAGTAGTACAGCCTTCACTTGTATTATGTAACCCTCTCTAGGCAGCTTGCCTTGGCTCAGGCCACTACTAGCAGGCTTCCCCTCTGTCCTGCACTCCACCCCCCCACCCCCACCCCCCCAGCTGGTGCATAAACTAGATGAAAGTTATAATTTTCTGTATTTGATTCATTCTTATTCTAGGCTGTGCTACATTTTAGATATTGTATTGTACCACAAGGGTTACAATGATTAAAGTGCACATTTAATTGTGTCCACAAATTGGTTTATTGCTATATGAAAGTGTGAATGTTCATCAGGTAAGTAATTCTCTACTTCAGAAGAGTAAAAACTTCACCAGGTTTGAAATTGACTATTAATTCCAGTAAAAATTTTAGCTGAGATAGTATTAGCACAATGATGTTGTTTGTCCCTCCTTCAACTAACAGGGTGTATACTTTATTTGAAAAGATGGCTTTATTTTATCAGATTTATCTGAATCTTTTATATTTGTGAATAAAATTAAGCATGTACTGAAAGCTCCAATGTACAAAACTTTTTAATAGTGATGCAAGGAATATTCTTGAAGATGCCATTTTGTGGCATTTTTTCTTTTAAATTCAGTTTAAACATTTGTGATTAAAAAAAAATAAAATATATGTGTATGCATAATATGACCCGATATGAGCTACACTCTGGGTAAATAATGATTGCAACTAAGAATTCTAATATTTTAACTCATATTTTTTCAGATTTTTTATTACAAATTTATAAAACTTGTAAATAAAAAAAATGAATTTTATAAAACTGTTAATGGAAAATGTTGATATGCCAAAAAATTGGCTTAAATATAAACTTAAATGCATTATACCCTTGAAAGTGAAATAAAGGTATAAGTCCATTCTGTCCACTTGCCTCTCCATCTGTAAATATTTCATATGCATCACAGTATCTCAAAACTTTTACTGTTTTTCTTCATGACAGTTTTGTCAGAGAATTAGTTTTGCAATCATAAATTTTGAACCTTACTATAACCAAGTAGGAGGGCCCTTACAATAGAATATTTTGCATATTTTGCATTTGCAAAAATTTCAAACTTCAACTGAGCGCCATGACCCATGGGTCCCTTGTTTTTACCATGTGTTTGAGATACTATGGTTGCCTTTCCGCATATGAGGGTTTCAAATTCACAATATTGGTAAAAGGGGAGTTATCACAAAAGTAAAACCTTTGTGAATAAGAGGTCCCACTTTGAAAGCAAAGTTGAAAAGTAAAAGGTTAACTGACACTGTTAATAAAACTAGATTGTGTATTTCAAAGCTTGATATTTTGAATTATGTCAGATCTTTCCAATTGTCTGCCATTATTTTAGCTCAGCTGACTATAAGTCATTGTCCATTGTCTGTTGTCCGTCCATCTGTCTTTCCGTCCATTAGAATGGCACGTTAGACTTAAGAATCCAAAATTTGGCATACTGTTAGAAGTCTCCAAAGTCTCTGACCAAACCAAAAACTTAGTCACTGCATCTTTGGTTCTTCAAGAAATTAAGGAAAAACCTCAATGATTTCATTAAAAACCTATTTTCACACTTCAGGACTCCTTAATATGAAAATCCCTGATCTTTTTTTCTTCATATATGCCATATATATTCTATATATTTCCTATGTACATGCCAGAAATTAGGTCAATGTTACATAAATGTATCCGCCAAAACAAAGTTATAGGATAATATGTTTTTGACTGGGTTCTACGGCCCCGGTGTTAGTTTTCTGAAAAACTCTGTGACCACTGGACCGATTTTTCCGAAACTTGACACCATTATTGGGTCACATGTGAACTGGTGCCAAACCATTTTGTGTTGTCCTCTGACCTTTCCTCTACAAATTTTGCACAAATGTAGCTCTTGGATAGCTTTATAAAATACGCGAAAAATGATGGTGCCACCTGCAACCCTTTTTGCACATCATCCTTCTGTTTGTCTGCCACGGGATAATTTCACTCATATCTCACCAGTGGTTTGACTTATCTGCAACAAATTTTGCTTGTATTTACATCTTGGATAGCTTTCTCGATTTTGTGGCAGGTGGTGCCACCTACATACACATTTTGGCTGCAGACTTCCATGCTAATATCTCAGGACTGGTTTGATGTATAGGCCTGAAATTTTGCATGAGTACTATAGATCGTACATAGCTCTACAGTTTACACACAAATTTGGTGGCCCAACTAACAACCATTTTTGCACTGTGTTCATCTGTTCATTTGTTCATGGGTATAAATCACTCATATCTCATGGTTTGACTTATCCACCTGAAACTTTGCACATGTATACATCTTTAATAGCTTTCTCTTTCAATTATCAGGTGGCACCTTCTACAATAATATTTACATTGCAGATTTCATGCTTATATGCAACACATCTCACTCTTTCCCCTTGCCACTCAATCCATGCCTCATTTCACCTGTCCCACCTTGATTTTGGCGGATACACGTCGCTTGTTGAATTCCCATATTTCTAGTTTTAAAAGTTATAGGCCCAAACATAATGCACTTTCTAAATAATCAGGAAAGATTTTAACTCACATAACACAAATAATGTTAAAGCTAGGGACCTTTTTTCCTAGGATATAACTTAAATTTTAATTGTATACCCAAAATAAGAACAGAATCTTGTAAATCTTTTAAGGTTTTAGCATAAATATAAAATCAGTATCTTAAATTTTGCCCAACTTTAACTATGGAACATTCTTTTCCTGTAAGTACATTTTATTTAATTTTCACAGCAAAAGGATTTAATCTGTTAAATTCTGAACTTTAAAAATAAAAGTTAAACATTTCTTCAGAGGCCCTATTGTATTCACTTGCATTTGAAAGCTCCAGGCAGCCCACTTCTGGTCAATATAGCTCTGCCTGATCATACCTGGTTTGTAATTCATCACTGGGAGAGCATTCCTGCTGTTATAGGTGTAAAGTTATTTTCATGTCACCTACCCCACCCCTCCCTCACCCACCAAGGTTGTTATTGTTTGAACTGTATTTCTTTTATTGTAAAGCTGTTTCATCTCTAATGTACAAAACGTTTCTTGAAAAAGTAAATCAAGGAGCAATCCAGAAGATGTCGTGTTATGGTAATGGAACATTTTTAGCTCAGCTCACTGTATTTATTCTGATTTTTTACTAATATTTTTCTATATTTTTTACTATAAAATCACAACAATCATGTCAGATTTCAGCTGTGATTGCATCTAGTGTCCCAAAACCTGGTGTGTTTATTGATGACAAGTGGATGCCCTATAGTAATCGACCTGTCTGTCTGTTCATCTGTCTGTCTGTCCATCCGTCCATCCAAACAAATTTGTTTCCAGATGATAACTCCAGGTTGGGTTGATGTATGGATTACAAACATGACTTACACTTGGCCCACCTCTAAAGAAAGAACCTGTATGATTTTTGGGTCATGAGGTCAAAGGTCAAGGTCACAGGACTCACTTATTCAAATCAATTATGGCTGCATTTTAAGCCAACTTTTCATCACAAACTTTCTAGCTTGCACATAAGCTGACTTGCCATATGTCATGGGACAGCATAAATGAATTTGGGGTCACAAGGTTAAAGTTCAAGGTCACAGGCCATCTGTTCACAAATTAGTTTCCAGATGATAACTCCAGTTTAGTTTGACATATGGTTAACTTATATATGGCTCACCACTAAAGTAAGAACCCTGTCAATTTTGGAGTTCAAAGGTCAAAAGTCAAGGTTTCAGGACCCATTTCTTAAAAGGAATGTGTATGCATTTCAAGCCAAACTTTTTTATCACCAACCTCCCATCTTCAAGATAGTACTCACTTGCCAATAGGGGAAGATTCTTCTCAATTGGGGGTCATAGGGTCAAAGGTCAAGGTCACAGGGCCCATCCATTCACAAATTAGTTTATGGATGATGATTCTGCTTTGGCTTTAGACAGATTTGCTTCAAACTTGTTTTATTAATGACCCACCACTTAAGTAAGAAATTCAGGGTCCAGAAGTCAAAGGTGAAGGTCAAAGTAGCCACATCTTTAAATTATTGTGGATGCACTTTACATCACACATTTCATCCCAAACTTTCCATCTTTCACACATGGCTTACTTGCCCAAAGTGGAAGAAATCTGTAGATTTTTTAGGGTTACCTAGTCAGAAGTCAAGGTCACTGGACCCACTTTTTAATAAGATTTTTACAATAATATAAATGCTGCAAGTTCAAGGATAATAAATTCTCAGATTTTTTGGTTACAAGGTAAATGGTAAAGGTCACAGAACTGTCATTCTGAAAAATTTCTTTAAAAAGTTAAAGAATTTAATTGTATCCGCCAAAACGAAGTTTTGAAGATACTATGTTTTTGACCAGGTTCCGCTGCTGCCGTGGCCGTGTTTATTTTCGGAGAACTCCTCTGAGACTACGGGACGGATGTTTCCGAAACTTACACCAATTATCGGGTCAAATATGAACTGGTGCCTAACCAATTGGCCTTGACCTCTGACCTTTCCTCTCTGCCCAGCGTCCATTTTAGCGTCTGTTTCCACACATAAACCCACATATCTCAGGAACCATTTGACCAATCAGGAAAAAAAAATGTACAAATGTAGCCCTTGGATAGCTTAATAACATACACAATAAATGGTGGCGCCACCTGCAACCATGTTTGCACAGTGTCCATCTGTTCATCTTCCTTGGGTTAAAATCACTCATATCTCTGCAGCGGTTTGACTAATTCACCTGAAATTTGGCATGCTTATACATCCTGGATAGCTTTCTTGATTTTATGACAGGTGGCGCCACCTACATTCACGTACACGCTGCAGACATCCAAGCTCTAATTTCGGGAACAGTTTGTCCGATTGGGCCACAATTTTGCTTGTGTATAGATCTCACATAGCTGTTTATCATACGCAAAACTGGTGGTGCCACCTGCAACCATTTTTGCACAGCGTCCGTCTGTTTGTCTGCCATGGGATAATATCACTCATATATCGGCAGTGGTTTGACATATCTGCCTAAATTTTGCAGTTTTATACTTCCTGGACAGCTTTCTTGATTTTATGACAGGTGGCGCCACCTACATTCTAGTTTACGCTGCAGACATCCAAGCTCATATCTCAGGAACCATTTGATCGATTGGGCCAAAATATTGCATGTGTATAGATCTCACATAGCTCTTTATCATACACAAAAACTGGAGGGGCCACCTGCAAACATTTTTATAGTCGCCAGCCTAGGTCTGGCGACTATAGGCTAATCGTCTTGTCTGTTTGTTACTTGCCGGAATCAAAGATTTCGGCAAGTATGTTGGTCAGTTCCGTATGTTTGTTTGTTTGTCTGTCTGTCTGTCTGTCTGTATGTCTGCGCTCTACGAGCCACAATTTTAAAGCAATCGCTCTGAAACTTTTACATTAAGTGTAAAATCGGTTCTTCTCGGAGCCTTTTGTTTTTGGTCATGATCGGTGAAAGGTCAAGGTCAGGGTCACCGAAAAACCTAAAATTTTTATTTTCTTCATATCTTCGACAATAATAATCGTAGCCGCATAATCTGTAGCTCATTTTACTCCTCTTTATGTTAGCTTTCCAATTGCTATCAAATTTTTCCGGTCAATTGTTACCATGGTAACGTATTTTGGGGGGAAAATCGGAAAATTAGAAAATTTCACTCCAAATTTCTCATTTTTTAAGTTAGAGAGGTCTAGTTTTTTGCATTGTGTAGCATTTAATATGCTCTATGGAAAATTAATGCAAGTCTCGCAAAATCTGGTGCCATTTTTCGTCAAACGAGATTTTTCGAGATTTCATTAAATACGATTTTGAGGTGGCAGTTTTACAGCTAACGTTCTAAAAGTGACATATTTTCTGTTTTTCTGTATTATCTCGAACTTGTTTTTTCATTTTTCGAAAATAGCCACCAGGGGGCGTGGTACCGGAAACACTACAACTTTTCATTTTTTCGCAATATCTAAAAAAATATTAAGCATATAACAATTTTCTTTGTCGCATCTAAAACTAGGATCATTGCCTTATTCCTTCCTACATATAGCCTTGTGCTGCCGTTACCATGGTTACCAAATTTTGGGGTTAAACTTAACGATCTGAAAATATGTATTTTTGGCTTCTATCTCGGTTAATATTTATGCTTTAAGGGTCTAGTTAGCTCAGCTGACTGAAAGTCATCTGAGCTATAGCGATCACTCTTTGTCCGTTGTCCGTCTGTCCGTCTGTCCGTCTGTCTGTCTGTCCGTCTGTTCGTCTGTCCGTCTGTCCGTCCGTTAACCAGGCACAAATTGTAACCACTGGACCTAGAACCTTGTAACTTGGGATTCTGAGAGGTCCATAAAAAATCTCCTTGGAAACCAGAAATTAGGTCTCTGTTACCCATATCCTTCGAGCTATGTGGCCCCAAAGTACCCCCCAGAAAAGTCAAAAATTTCATACAAAAACTTCAATATCTCATTAACTACATCACTGATGGTCATGATTTTTGGCATACATAATGATCATGAGATGTTCGATCAGTTCCTGCAGACTGGTGGCGCCACCTATACTGTTTGATTTTTTACGAATTTTTATCTCTATTTTTGAGACCTTTGAGGATGCTGTCATCTGTTAGCGTGGCACAAATCGTAACGACTGGACCTAGAATCTTCATTTTCGACACACTGAGAGACCTATGAAAAGTCTCCACGGAAACCAGAAATTAGGTCTCTGTTACCCATATCCTTTGAGCTATGGGGCCCAAAATTACCCCCCAGTATAGTCAAAAATTTCATACAAAAACTTCAATATCTCATTAACTACATCACTGATGGTCATGATTTTCGACATACATATTGATCATGAGATGTTCAATCAGTTCCTGCAGACTGGTGGCGCCACCTGTACTGTTTGATTTTTTACGAATTTTTTTCTCTATTTTTGAGACCTTTGAGGATGCTGTCATCTGTTAGCGTGGCACAAATCGTAACGACTGGACCTAGAATCTTCATTTTCGACACACTGAGAGACCTATGAAAAGTCTCCACGGAAACCAGAAATTAGGTCTCTGTTACCCATATCCTTCGAGCTATGGGGCCCAAAATTACCCCCCAGTATAGTCAAAAATTTCATACAAAAACTTCAATATCTCATGAACTACATCACTGATGGTCATGATTTTCGACATACATATTGATCATGAGATGTTTCATCAGTTTGTGCAGACTGGTGGCGCCACCTGTATTTTTCAATGTTCACGAATTGTTTTCTCCATTTTTGAGACCTTTAAGGATGTAGTTATCTGTCAACAGGGTACAAATCGTAACGACTGGACCTAGAATCTTCGTTCTTGACACACAGGGAGACCCATGATAAGTCTCCATGGAAACCTGAAATTTGGTCTCTGTTACCCATATCCTTTGAGCTATGGCACTCCAAAGTACAGCTCAGAATAATGGAAAATTTGATACAAAAGCTAAAGTATCTGAACAACTAATGCAGAGATAACCATAATTGTTTGCATGGATATTGATCATGGAGTGTTTCATAAGTTTCTGCAGACAGGTGGCACCACCTGTATTTGTTCGTTTTTTTTTACGAAATTTTTCTGTATTTTTGAGACCTTTAAAGATATGAACATCTGTTAACAGGGCACAAATCATAAAAACTGGACCAAGAATCTTCATTCTTGACACACAGGGAGACCCATGAAAAGTCTCCATGGAAACTTGAAATTAGGTCTCTGTTACCCATATTCTTTAAGCTGTATGGGTCCAAAATACCCCCCCCCCCAGAATAATGGAAAATTTGATACAAAAACTGCAGTATTTCAATAACTACAACACTGATGGTCATGATTTTCGGCATACATATTGATCATGAGCTGTTCCATCAGTTTCTGCAGACTGGGTGTGCCACCTCTATTTTTTTTCAAATGTTTACGAATTTTTTTCTTTTTTTTGAGACCTTTAAAGATGTGGTTATCTGTCAACAGGGTACAAATCGCAACAACTGGACCTAGAATCTTCATTCTTGTCATGCAAGGAGGTCCTTGAAAGGTGCCTGTGGAAACTTGAAATTAGGTCTCTGTTACCCATATCCTTCAAGCTATAGGACTCCGAAGTATCCCTCAGAATAATGGACAATTTGATACAAAAACTGAAGTATCTGAACAACTAATGCAGAGATCACCATGATTTTTTGCATGGATATTGACCATTAAGTGTTTTTATTAGTTTCTGCAGACTGGTGGAGCCACCTGTATTTTTGTATCAGCCAAAACGAAGTTTTGCGGATACTATGTTTTTGACCGAGTTCCTCCGCCGCGGCGGCGTTCATTTCCAGAGAGCTCCTCGGAGACTAATGGACCGATTTTTCCCAAACTTACACCTATTATCGGGTCACATGTGAACTGGTGCCTAACCAATTTGCATTGACCTCTGACCTTTCCTCTCTATCCAGTGTCCATTTGTGGGTCTGTTTCCACTCATAAACCCTCATATCTCGGGAACTGTTTGATTGATCAGGAAATAAAATTGATACAAATGTAGCCCTTGGATTGCTTTATAACATACACAAAAAATGGTGGCGCCACCTGTAACCATGTTTGCACAGTGTCCATCTGTTCATCTGCCTTGGGTTAAAATCACTCATATCTCTGCAGTGAATTGACTAATTCACCTGATATTCGTCATGTGTATACATCCAGGATAGCTTTCTTGATTTTATGACAGGTGGCGCCACCTACGTTCACGTTCACGCTGATGACATCCAAGCTTATATCTCGGGAACTGTTTGACCGATCAGGAAATAAAATTTATACAAATGTAGCCCTTTGATAGCTCTGTAACATACACAAAAAATGGTGGCGCCACCTATAACAATGTTTGCACAGCGTCTGTCTGTTAGTCTGCCGTGGCCTAAAATTACTCATTTCTCTGTAGTGGTTCGACATAACTGCCTAAAATTTTGCAGGTTTATACATCGTGGACAGCTTTCTTGATTTTATGACAGGTGGCGCCACCTACATTCTAGTTAACGCTGGACACATCCAAGCTCATACCTCAGGAACCATTTGACCGATTGGGCCAAAATTGTGCATGTGTTTAGATCTCACATAGGTTTTAATCATACACAAAACTGGAGGGGTTACCTGCAAAGATTTTTGCACAGTGTTTGTCTGTTTGTCTGCCATGGGCAAAAATCGCTCATATACATGTAGTGGTTTGACTTTTCTGCCTAAAATTTTGCAGGTGTATACAACTTGGACAGCTTTCTGGATTTGTGGTAGGTGGCACAACCTACATACACATTTAGGCTGCAGACATCCATGCTAATATGCAACATACCTTACTCTATTTCCCCTTGCCACTCAATCCATGCCTCACTATCCGATTTTGGCAGATACATGTAGTCACTTGTCGGTTACCCGTATTCTAGTTTTAAAAGTTTACACATTTTTCTCTATTTTTGAGATATATAAATACAGACTAAATCTTGGCCTGTTGGTTAATCTGTTTGATGCTTCAGTTGAATGGGTATATACTACCATTCTGATGATAAAATTTCCTTTTGCGAATCTCTTCCCAGTCAGCTGAGCGTCATGACCCATGGGTCACTTGTTTTTAGCATAAGGCTGCTTTCTCTTGGTTCTAAGCCATTTCATTGCAATTCTCGTCAAATTTCGCTCGGTTTATTGCCAAACGAGAAATTACGAGATTTCACAGAAATGCTTATAACTTGATCACGGTTAATGCTAAAATGGAGTAGTTTTTTTATGCATTTGGTAGTATTTCAGAAGCTGGACATGATTACACTGCTAATCTCGCCACATCTCGTATCATCTCCCGCCAAACGAGAATATTTTAGATTTCAAACAAATGTCTTTATGTCGGTCATTTTCATGCTAGATATTTTATTTTTCTATTGTTCAAGAATCATTTGACTAGTTTTAAGTGATAAAAGTGAATATCTCGTCATATCTCGCACCATTTCTTGTCAAACGAGAACATGGGACCATTCAAAGAAACGCCTATAATTGTGTTATTTTTATGTGGAAGACTTATAGTTTTCAGCATTTGATAGCGTCTAACATTCTCGGTCACATTATATGATTATATTGTAAGTTTCTTCGAATCTTGCATCGTTTTTCTTCAAATAAAAAAAAGTACATCCAATTGCCATGACCATAAGCGATGGCAGTATGTAATAGTAAATGTCGGCAGGGGCATTACATTTGACAGTTGGAGCTTTGTTCTATGGATGTGCGATGGTCCTTGAAAAGACACAATCCGGATTGATCCCACCTGTGCTTTTGGTGGTGGCCTCTTTTCATTCTTTGTATGGCCGCACTTTGTGGATTTCAATGCATTGAGAGCTTAATGACCTGTTGTAAAGGATAATCCCTTAAAAAAAACAAAAAAAAAACAAAGAGAGAGGCTCCCCGAAATGTTACGGAATGCAGAGATAGTGTTGCTGGTAAGCACAATCACAACTATAATATCAGGGACGGATCCCCGATTTGCAGTTGGGTGTGTCAAATCAGGGACGGATATCCGGTTTGCAATGAGGGGTAGGGGTTAAATATAAATTATACATCATATAATAATAAAAATAATAATAATAATAATAATAATAATAATAATAATAATAATAATAACATACTGATAAAATTTCGCGAAGCTTACTTTTATCATTTTGGTAAATAACCACCCAGATGCCGCTGCAGTAATCATTATTGTACCATATCTCCAAAACTATAAACTGTGTCACAACTTTGATTGTAGCATCTGAAACTAGATTTAATGCGTTTATCCTCTTGGTTACTCTTTCATATTCTTCCCTTACCATAGTGACCTTATGTAGGTTACAATTCATGACATTCAAAGTATGAAGAATTATTCGAATAGACTGTGGCTTATTTTATTCATGCTTTCAATTTGGTATGGCATGAGTACACGACCTTCACCTGGAGTTTTTTTTTCTGTCTGTCTGTCTGTTTGTCTGTCTACTCGTCTGCGACTTTTGAAAATCAGTAAAACCACATAAAGATGTGCTTATGTTTTCCAAACAATAGGGGTTGGTCATTTGACCTGTTCCAAATGTTTTTTGCCTTTCTGCTGTTTGTTGTCTGTTAGTTTGACTTTCTAATTTCTACTTCCGGCAAGTCCCGACCTATGGTCGTCTAGTTTGTTTGTTTGTTTGTCTGTTTGTCCGCACGCTACAGGTCGCAATTTTGCAGCAATTGATCTGAAACTTATAGGTCAAGTGTAAAATCGGTATCCCTCGGAGCCTATTGTTTTTGGCCTTGATCGGTCCAAGGGCAAGGTCACGGTTCTTGGCAAACACTGGCGACTATGTCATGATTACATCTTGTTGCACAAGTCTTTCTGTATGTTTGCTGTGGGATAAAATCACTAGTATACATGTAGTGGTTTGACTTTTCTGCCTAAAATTTTGCATATGTATACAACTTGGACAGCTTTCTGGATTTGTGGTAGGTGGCGCAACCTACATACACATTTCGGCTGCAGACATCCATGCTAATATGCAACACACCTCACTCTATTTCCCCTTGCCACTCAATCCATGCCTCACTTCACCCATTCCACTCTGATTTTGGCGGATACACGTAGTCGCTTGTTGACTACCGTATTCTAGTTTCCTTTTAAATAATTAAAGCGAATTAAAATATAATTAAACACATGACCATGCATAATTTAATAATATATAAGTCAAATTATGGATTTATAAATTTGCAATTTAGAATTGTGAATTCTTAAGTGTTAATTTAAGAAATTTATCATTATGCAGATTTATTAAATATATTTTGTAAAAAAAAATATAAATACATCTGTGTGCATACTGTGATGTTATCTGACCAAATAAACTTTCAATGTTGCTGAAATTTGGTATTGTGAATCAACTTGTATATTCAGATTTATATGTTATACTGTAATCGTGTAAACTTTATAAACTTGAAAAAAATTATCTAATGAAAAGAATGAGGACCTTATGCAAACATTTTTTCATTATTTTTCTGCCTCAGCAGAATATGAAATAAAGTGATCAATAGCTTTGTTAGCTCAGCTGACTGAAAGTCATCTGAGCTATAGCAATCACTCCTTGTCTGTCATCCGTCCCTCTGTCCTGCAGGTCATCTGTTAACAGGGCAAAAATCGTAACCACTAGACCTAGAAACTTCTATCGGTAAAATCTCCTTTGAAACCTGAAATGAGGTCACTGTGATCAATATCCCCTGAGCTACTGGGCTCTAAAGTACCCCCCAGAATGGTTAAAAATTTCATTAAAAAACTCCAGTCTCACGATAACTAATGCATTGATTGCCATGATTCCTTCCATGCATGTTGATCATGGAGTGTTTCATCATTTCCTAAAGACTTGTGGCACCACCTGTATTTTTTCTTTATATTACTCATATTTTTATCTATTTTTGAGACCTTTAGATGAAGCAATCTGTCTGTTAACAGGGCACTAATTATTACCAGTAGACCAAAAAACTTCTAACTGTACATCCAAAGAGGTCCTAGGCAAGTCTCCTTTGAACCTGAAATTAGTATATGGTGATCATCATTTTGCGAACTACAGACTGAAAACATGATTTTAAGAACAAAGTCAGTCAGATGGGGCACAAATTGTATCCTCTAGACCTAGAATCTTCTTACATTTCAACAATGTTCCATAAAACATCCAAAAGTACCCCTCCCCCCAGTAATTGAAAATTTGATACAAAAGCTCCATTATCAGAATAACCAATGTCATGATTTTTATCATGCAAATTGATCAGGGAGTGTTTCATCATTTCCTGGAGACTGGTGGTGGCGCCACCTGTATTTTTCTTTTTTTAGCTCAGCTGACTATAAGTCATCTGAGCTATAGTCGTGGTCCATTGTCCGCCGTCCGTCTGTCTGTCCGTCTCCGTCTGTCCTTCCGTCCGTCCGTTTGTAGATGTGGCACGTTTTGAAACCGTAAGACCTAGGAATCCAAAATTCGGCATTATGTTAGATGTCCCCAAGATCTCCTACCAAGCCGAAAACTGGGTCTTTGCAGCTTTGTTCCTTTGAGAAATTCAGGAAAAACCTCAATTTTTAGCTCAGCTGACTGTAAGTCATCTGAGCTATAGCGATCACTCTTTGTCCGTCGTCCGTCCGGTCGTCCAGCCATCCGGCCTTCTGTCCGTTAACAAGGCACAAATCGTAACCACTGGACCTGGAATCTTCTTACTTTACATCCAGAGAGGTCCATGAAAAATCTCCTTGGAAACCTGGAATTAGGTCTGTGTTACCCATATCCTTCGAGCTATGGGGCCAAAATCATGATGGTCATGATTTTTGGCATACATATTGATCATGAGATGTTCCATCAGTTCCTGCAGACTGGTGGCGCCACCTGTATTTTTCGATTTTTTACGAATTTTTTTCTCTATTTTTGAGACCTTTAAAGATGCGGTTATCTGTCAACAGGGTACAAATTGTAACAACTGGACCTAGAATCTTCATTCTTGTCATGCAAGGAGGCCCATAAAAGGTGTCTATGGAAACCAGAAATTAGGTCTCTGTTACCTATATCCTTCAAGCTATAGGACTCCAAAGTATCCCTCAGAATAATGGAAAATTTGATACAAAAGCTGAAGTATCTGAACAACTAATCCAGAGACCACCATGCTTCTTTGCATGGATATTGACCATTAAGTGTTTTTATTAGGTTCTGCAGACTGGTGGAGCCACCTATATTTTTTTTAAAGTTTACACATTTTTTCTCTATTTTTGAGTTATATTAATACAGACACAATCTCAGCCTGTTGGTTAATCTGTTTGATGCTTCAGTTGAATGGTTATATACGACCATTCAGATGATAAAATTTCCTTTTGCAAATCTCTTCCTAGTCAGCTGAGCGTCATGACCCATGGGTCACTTGTTTATTAAAAACCTATTTTCACACTTCAGGACTGCCTAATATCAAAACCACTCATCTGTTTTTCCTAATATTTACCATAAATATTCCTCTATATAGTTCCTATATACATGCCAGAAATTATGTCTGTATTATATAATATAAAAAAGTTATGGGCCAAAACATAATGCATTTTGTAAAAAATCAGGAAAGATATTTGATCACTTAACACAAAACATGTTAAAGCTATGGACTTTTTTCCAGTAATATAACTTTAATTAATCAAAATTAAATTGTATACCCAAAATTAGATCAAAATCTTTAAAATTTTTTAAAATATTAACAAAAATAAAGAATTAGTACCTTAAATTTTGCCCAACTTTGACCATGGCACGTTTTTTTTTCCTGTAAGTACTGTGGATTTAATTTTCACAGCATGTTTTTGTTAGCATTTTGTCTGTTAACACCAAAAATTTGAAACCAGTTGATCAAAAACTGTAGATTTTATTCAAGTTTTCATGCACCATGTTACTTATTGTTTACATCAAGCTAATGTCATGCAGTTTGCATGAGCTCAGCTCCCCAGCTTCAGCTCTCAGTTCCTAAAATTTTACCATACAATTAGATGTCTCAAAAATCCTGTACCAAGCCAAGAATTTGGTTGCTAGGACTTAATGCCTTCGAGATATTAATGAAAACTTCATATCATTAAAAACCCATTGTTACACTTCAAGAGTGCCTAATATCAAAACCACTGATCTGACTTTAATCATATATAATTTACATATTTTTCTATACATTCAAGTTCTCTATGCACATGCCAGAAATGATGTCAGTATTGCGTAATTGTTTTAAGTTATGGGCCCAAACATAATGCACTTTTTAAAAAATCAAGAAATATATTTACTCCCTTAACAAGAGGATTGCTGAAGCTAGAGGTTTTTTGTCAGGGATGTAATATATTTAATCAAGATTTAATTGAATACACAAAATTAGTTCTAAATTTTTCAAATTTTATAAGTTATTAGTATAAATATAAAATTAGTACCTTAAATTTTGCTTAACTTAGACCATGGCACGTTTGTTTCCTGTGAGCACTGTTGGTATAATTTTCATATCATGCACACATAAGGATTTCAGCTTTTTAGTTTAGAAAGCTGAAAGAAATTGGCAAAAAATTGTAGCTTTTATTAATGTTTTTATGAGACCATGTCAGACCTTGGCTCTCTCTAGCCCCTCTTGAGTCACCTGTATGTTGACCTTGTTGAACTTTCAGCACATTATGCATGCTTGAGGCAAGGCATAAACTGGGGCAGCCAGGCAGTTTATGGCCAGCCACAGTTGATCCAGGTGTTCAACCCAACTCATCTAGTAGTTTTAACCAACAACATAACAATAAATTAATAAATTTTTAATGGTTTTCAATAACAAATTAAAGAAAAAAAGAAAAAGAAATTAGTTAGTTGATAATAACAGGAAATTAACTTGCAGTTACTGATGATATAAGAATCTTTTATTGATGGATAGAATGTCATGTATTCCAAATAACACCATGCAGTCACCTATGGTATTTTTCAGTTCAATTTTAATGATAAAAAAGTAAATCATATCATTCATTACTAATCATTAGGGATCATATGAAGGAAATTAATGATAGATAAAGATGCAGTTGATAATATTAATCTAGATTCCTACTGTGTCTAGTGTGTACATTGATGTGAAATTAGTCCAAAATGAATATATTACATTTTTTTTTAATATAAATAAAAGCAATAAAACCAGGTACTTACGATCATTATTTAAATGTGTGAATTTTGTATATTCTGGATTCTCAACATCATTGTTTGGTTAAAACTGAATAAATACCAGACATGGTGCGAATACTTTGCAACTGTATTTAAATACCATTATGAATATGTACTCCATTATAAAATTTCTTTCATAAGAATGGGAATTCAGGTAAAAATGAAAGTATATGAATACCAGTGCAAATACTTTCGAAATGTATTCATGAATGCATTCATGAATATATTCTTTAATATTATTTAAATAATCATTTCAGTTATATTTTATTTTAAAAAATCATACGATTCTCTTATTATTTTTATTATATAAATTATATTTGGGACAATATTTGTAATTTTTTAAAATAAATAGTTAAACTCTTATATTTTATGTTCTGCTTATAAGTTATATGGCCAAGTCAAAATCTGTGTTACAATAGCACTCCATTTGTTAATAAATTAAATGAAATCAATCCTCTTCCCTGTCTCCAAAGGTACTATCAAAATCATACATAAGCTAAACAACAACAACTCATAATACAGCTTATTTTTTTACCACATAAAATTAGCATGTGCCTCAGTCTAAATCATATTTTTTTATCATATATTACAGCTGAGCGCTGTGACCCATATGTCCCTTGTTTTACACATTATTTTCTCTATTTTTGAGACCTTCAGATGAAGCAGTCCATATATTTGTTTAGAGGGCACAAACTATAAGCACTATAGACCTAGAAACTTCTTACTGACATGTACATCTGGAGAGGTCCTAGGCAAATCTCCATGGAAACCTGAAATTAGGTCATGGTGGCTTATATATTGCAAACTAAGGCCATCAACTGGACTTTGAGCACCCCTTGACTCAGACAGGCACACATTGTATTTGCTAGCCCTACAATCTTCTTACATTACATTCAGGGAGGTATTGGGTAAATCTGTTTTTGGTTTGTTCACTATTCACAATATTACATTATGAAAAAAATCTTAGCCTCATGACCAGATGGTAAATGTTTCAACACCCCTGCTGGTGTGGTAGACACTTGGCCTGAGTGACACAGGATACAAAATAACTTGATAGGAACTGAGTGCTACCGTATCCTGTCTTGTAGTCCCAAACCAAATAGAAGCTCTGCAGATGTTCATACTTGAATTAAGAATTAGATAATACAGCATGAAAAAATTCAACAGGGTTACCTCCAATAAAAAAAAATTGATTTACCAGTACTATCCAATACAGCATCATAAATTATTTAAGGTTTGAAATTTGTGTGGAAATTTACAGCCAGCAGAACTTCCAAGGTTTTACCAGGAATCTACAGACCCCCTTTGTTTGTCTTCTTGTGTTAAGTGTTTTGTATTTCTTTAAAGATGAAGGTATAAATTAATAATAATTAGTATAAACAGATTTGTGCAGTCAGAAGTTGCAATTTTATCAATAGAAACCTTCATTGAAATGACCTGAAATCACTACTTCATGTGTGGGATCCACACTAAAATCTAATTGATTCTTCATTGGCCTGTTCCCGAAATGCCCAGAAATTTCATGAGTTCCATTCAATATTGTGTTAGTTACATTGTTAACATATATCTGATATAATAAACACACACACACAATACACACACAAAACATACCCAATGCATAGGCACTAACGAAAAAGGCACAAAAGAGAGAACATATGGAGTCATATGAGATGAAGACTGTTTCAGAGGTAGATTTTGACCGGATTGTCAGGCCAGCTTCTTTTCCTAATATAAACTACTTTTTAATGAGTTCTCAATGAATTTGTTTAATCATACATCAAAAATAAGTAGAATCTTTATAAAACTTTTAAAAAATAAAGTATAATAAAAAACTTGATACTCTCTATTTCTAACACAGGCCAACACATGTTGCTTGAGTGTTAGTATACATGTATTAATTAATCATGAGAAAAAAAAAGAAAATTGATTACTTTTCACCAAATGGTAATTGGATAATTAATGTCTCAGGGTTATTCACACCGCAGCCTAGGTTAACTCTTTATGCCTTTATGCCATGTATTTATTGTAGACATTTTAGTTTGCATTTGTGGTAGAAAACAGAAAAAAATAAAAAGTTATAAGATAACTAAGAAATATCTTCTTCAGACTATAATGCAGCTCCCCATCAACAGATAGCTGACCTAAGAAAATCTAGATGAAAATAAATATGGACAAGAATTAATATAATTTCGATTACTTTATTCATGATGAAATCATTTCTGATCGAAGCACACGAATCAAGTGTGTTTATTGCTGTTGGTGTTGGTTTTTCAGAGGAGGAATTGTCCCTAATCAATTTTGGAGGGAAATCATTCATACTTGAGTTAGCATATCCAAGATAACTAGGAGATGTGATTACGAGATTATTGGATCTGATTCCCAAACATCCAATAAATGGACAAAAGGATAACACTGATATCACATGCATGGATCTCTCACAGTTACCAATGCTCTTTAACAAATGGAAAATATTGTTATGTTCTAATAATAGGAAAGGAAAGAGGCTGTCAGATGGGTTTTATAATAAAGTCTTATTAGGTTTTGTGAGTTTTCTGTTCTTTTTGTTGTTGCAAAGAAATGCTAAACATCAAATAAATACAGCATATTTCCATAAAAGCTATGTCTTTTTGGTTGAAGGAATTACTGGAACTCTCTGTAAACATCTGAATTCATCTTACTTTAACGTGTATGTAAAAATGCCTCCTCACTTTTTCTTAATATATTAAGTTAATTATGTCTTAACATGGCATTTATATTAACAGAAGAGAGGAGTTGACTTTAAGGTTGCTGCAGAATCATGTTATAACAAGATGTCTTAAATTTGCATTATAAATCACTTAAGTTTAGTTGTAATAATTATTGAAATATTGATCAGTGGAATATATATATAGATGGTATAGAACTTTTTTGTGTAGGTTGTGTTTTAGACAAAGTTAGTGCCTGTTATATAGTTTTTTATAGTACAGAATATGACATGACAGACAAATGAAATGTTTCCTTGGATATTTTAATATATCAATGATAAATTACGGTATTTCATTTTTTACAAAATTAACTTTTAGAATGCTGTACTGTTATTTGCAGATATAATAAAAGCAGCCAGTTCCACTTAAATATTACTTATTAACATGAAATTTCTGTTTTATTGAAACAATCTGCAGATGAGAATTTAAGGAAATAGAATGAAGTTTGACTCTAGATGGAAGGATAAAATGGAAGAAAACAGGATATATTATGAAGTCTAAAGCTTTTTAGTACTTTCAAGTCAAGAACTTCTGCAGCTTAAACTGGAAAAAATATCAAGTATATAAGATGAGAATCAACTCTAGATATGATCCCACCACATCCTATGTAGAAAGAGACTAACATCACATCCACTAAGCAAGCAGGCTTTTCAAGTCAGCTTGATCTTACCTTGCACCCAGTTAAATATTTATAGACCTTTGGTTTTTTTTTCTCCTCTGAATTTATCCTTATCTTTGAGCCTAATAATAAGTAGGTAGTAATTAAACATTCACATAGATATCATCTGTATTGTTGCTGAAGGAGCGCCTAGGGTGGGGGTCCCTTACTTCCTCAATTATTATAAGGGCACTCGATTGCCATCTTTTTCCTTTTTTAGCGAACCTGTGAGCTTATGCGATGGCGCAGCGTGGTCCTTCGTCCGTCCGCCGTCCATGGCTGTAAGTCAGAAACTGTCGGAGCCAGCAGCTCCAAATTACATGTAAGATTTCGTCACATGTGAAACTTGGTGGCCTGGAGCTTATTATTGGGTATCTGCATTAATTTAGGTTTTATAGAGAAAAAGCTTAAAAACCTTTAAAAATCTTCTTCTCTGAAACTGTCCAGCCAAATTGTCCAATATTTCACAGAAATGATCTCTGGAACAATCTCTCTCAAGTTTGTTCAAATGGTTCCAGTTCGGAGATTTTTGGCCGAGTTACAGGAGGTTGAACTTAGTCATCTGTCCAAAAAAGCACACTAAAATTAAAATCTCAGAAACAGCTAGAGCTATAATGACCAAATTTTATACAAATGTTTGTCACATATGTCATATCTGATTTTGAGGTATTGGTGGCACCACCTACATTGATGTGTTTTTTACAAGCGAAAATGTAATTTTAAACTCTTCTAGCTTATACACTGATTTATGATGAAACTGTTCAGCTGATTGGTTTTAACTTTACAAGAATTATTCTATGGTAGGGTTCTGCCAGTTTTTTTAAGAAAAGATTGGGTAATTACAGTTTTAAAAAAGCATTGTAGCCAATTGAAAAAGGCTTTCTGTATTTGAAAACAGATTTGACTTCATGCAGCCAAGTCAAGAGGTCACTCAGTACAAACAGGTGGGGTCCAGACATCACCATGGCAACTGACCTGGCTGGGGGGGGGGGTGTCTAGACAATGTGTCTAGATGTCTAGACACAGCATCTAGACGTCTGGATACAATGTTAAGATGCAGAATTCCCAGATTATTGGAACTATATCTTTCAACTGTTTGAAAAAACTTGGGTTGCATGTGTCTAGATCTCACATAGCTCTTCATCAAAACTGGTGGTGCCACCTGCAACCATTTATGCACAGCGTCCATCTGTTCATCTGCCTTAGGTTAAAATCACTCATATCTCAGCAGTGGTTTGACTTATCCACCTGAAATTTTGCAGGTTTATACATCCTGGACAGCTTTCTCGATTTTATGACAGGTGGCGCCACCTACATTCACCTTTACTATGCAGACATTCAAGCTCATATCTCGGGAACTGTTTGACCGATTAGGCCAAAATTTTGCATGTGTATAGATCTCACATAGCTCTTCATCATAGGCAAAACTGGTGGTGCCACCTGCAACCACTTATGCACAGCATCCATCTGTTCATCTGCCTTATGATAAAATCACTCATATCTCAGCAGTGGTTTGACTTATCCACCTGAAAATTTTGCAGTTTTATACAGCCTGGACAGGTTTCTTGATTTTATGACAGGTGTCGCCACCTACATTCACATTTACTCTGCAGACATTCAAGCTCATATCTCGGGAACCGTTTGACAGATCAGGCCAAAATTTAGCATGTGTCTAGATCTCACATAGCTCTTCATCATAGGCAAAACTGGTGGTGCCACCTGCAACCATTTATGCACAACATCCATCTGTTCATCTGCCTTAGGTTAAAATCACTCATATCTCAGCAGTGGTTTGACTTATCCACCTGAAATTTTGCAGGTTTATACATCCTGGACAGCTTTCTCGATTTTATGACAGGTGTCGCCACCTACATTCACATTTACTATGCAGACATTCAAGCAAATATCTTGGGAACCGTTTGACCGATTGGGCCAAAATATTGCTTGTGTATAGATCTCACATAGCTCTTCATCATAGGCAAAACTGGTGGTGCCACATGCAACCATTTATGCACAGCATCCATCTGTTCATCTGCCTTGGGATAATATTACTCATATCTCAGCAGTGGTTTGACTTATCCACCTGAAATTTTGCAGGTTTATACATCCTGCACAGCTATCTCGATTTTATGACAGGTGGAGCCACCTACATGCACATTTACTATGCAGACATTCAAGCTCATATCTTGGGAACGGTTTGACCGATTGGGCCAAAATATTGCTTGTGAATAGATCTCACATAGCTCTTCATCATAGGCAAAACTGGTGGCGCCATCTGCAACCACTTATGCACAGCATCCATCTGTTAATCTGCCTTTGGATAATATCACTCATATCTCAGCAGTGGTTTGACTTATCCACCTGAAATTTTGCAGGTATTTTACATCCTGGACAGCTTTCTTGATTTATGACAGGTGGCGCCACCTACATTCACATTAACACTGCAGACATCCAAGCTCATATCTCAGGAACCATTTGACTGATTGGGCAAAAAGTTTGCACGTGTATAGATCTCACATAGCTCTTCATCATAGGCAAAACTGGTGGGGCCATCTGCAACCACTTATGCACAGCGTCCATCTGTTCATCTGCCTTGGGATAAAATCGCTCATATCTCAGCAGTGGTTTGACTTATCCACCTGAAATTTTGCAGGTTTATACATCATGGACAGGTTTCTTGATTTTATGACAGGTGTCGCCGCCTACATTCACATTTACTCTGCAGACATCCAAGCTCATATCTCGGGAACTGTTTGACTGATTAGGCCAAAATTTTGCATGTGTATAGATCTCACATAGCTCTTCATCATACCCAAAACACATGGTGCCACCTGCAACCATTTATGCACAACATCCATCTGTTCATCTGCCTTAGGTTAAAATCACTCATATCTCAGCAGTGGTTTGACTTAAATCCACCTGAAATTTTGCGGGTATTTTACATCCTTGACAGCTTTCTCGATTTTATGACAGGTGGCGCCACCTACATTCACATTTACTCTGCAGACATCCAAGCTCATATCTCGGCAACCGTTTGGGCCAAAATTTTGCATGTGTATAGATCTCACATAGCTCTTGGCGCCACCTGCAACCACTTATGCACAGCATCCACCTGTTGATCTGCCTTGGGATAAAATCACTCATATCTCGGCAGTGGTTTGACTTATCCACCTGAAATTTTGCAGGTTTATACATCCTGGACAATTTTCTCGATTTTATGACAGGTGGCACCACCTACATTCACGTTTAAGCTGCAGACATCCATGCTAATATGCAACACACCACGCTGTATTCCCCTTGCCACTTAATCCATGCCTAACTTCACCCGTCACACTCAGATTTCTGCGGATACACATAGTGGCTTGTCGATTCCTCATATTCTGGTTTTAAAATGTCCTAGTCCGAAACTTGCAGGTCAGAAATGTCCACCTGCAACCACTTATGCACAGCATCCACCTGTTGATCTGCCTTGGGATAAAATCACTCATATCTTGGCAGTGGTTTGACTTATCCACCTGAAATTTTGCAGGTTTATACATCCTGGACAATTTTCTCGATTTTATGACAGGTGGCACCACCTACATTCACGTTTAAGCTGCAGACATCCATGCTAATATGCAACACACCACGCTGTATTCCCCTTGCCACTTAATCCATGCCTAACTTCACCCGTCACACTCAGATTTCTGCGGATACACATAGTGGCTTGTCGATTCCTCATATTCTGGTTTTAAAATGTCCTAGTCCGAAACTTGCAGGTCAGAAATGTCCATTTTGCTGAAATCATAATGACTAAGGTAGATATGCAGGACTTAGGAGGATCAATATTAAATTTTAAAAATAAACCTCCATTCATACTCCTAAACTTTGCACAGGTTCGCATTAGGCCTGTAGGCCTTGTTTTTAAAATATGAGAATCAAAGAAGCTGAAACTGTATATAACTGAAAATATTCAGATACTGACTTGTAACTTTCAACAGTGGCAAAGAGAATCAGCCAAAGTCATTTTCTTGCCCATAACAGGAACAAAACGGGGTCAGATGACTTATCATGTAAGACATTTAATGACAGTCACAAACAGACCGCCATAAAGATTCTGCATTGCAGTATGAGAGACCACCAGTTTATTTTATGGTTATGACCATGACAAGGAAACTATCTGTTTCTCTGCTGTATGTAATCTAGCTCTTGCATTTTCTTGTTTTTACAAATGATTTATCTTAGATTTGTTCAGACTTATTGATTCATCTCACAAATCATGCCCACTTAGTTGACCAAAACATGGAAGTATACTGACACTAAGATAATATTATAGTTACCTTGAAAAAACATCAAGTAAAATAATGTAATCAGGGGAACATCCAAATTATAACATGATTATTGGTGTATTAAAATTAACATTTTTAAGTGTTTTATAATGCTGTTATATAAATTTATATTTGTGTGTATGGCATGGCACATTATTCAGCTTTTTTTCTGTTCCTCATTTTTATTGAAGGAAAAGGTTACATTTTTTGCTGTCTTATAATTTTAGGCCAAAAAAATTCCCCCCCCCCCCCCCATTTAAATTTTTATTTCGATTTTAATCTGTCAAATAAAAATACCGCCTGCCCGCACTGATTTATCAAAAAAAGTGCCTGAGAACCAAACCTTTTTTATTTTTTGGCCTTAGCTATCTTTAATATCACAAGAGGTTGGTTGATTTGTCAGTACCGGTATGAAAGATCTGCTTTAATTGTCACCTGTCCACTGGTTTAACCTGAGCAGACTTTTGTAAATGTATCATCAAATATTTCTTTAAATACATTTGAAGTAGCAATATTTTTCAAGATCAAAAGTTATATTTCATTAAATGGAACAACATGTTTTTCCTCTCACATTTAATACAAATTAAGTTGAATACTCTGAAAGTGTGATTGTGTAACAGTGTGTCAGGCTTGTTATAACATAATGCACTATAAGGCTTGTTCAGACGCTTCAGAATTATATGTGAAAATTTGTGGGTTTTAAGTTTTATGATGTTGAATACCTGTGGCCAATTTCCTTGAATGAAGCACCCAAACAGAATTAGGTTAGCTTTACAAATATATTTTTCAAAGCTAACCTATCTGCTGCCATTTCATTATTATTCCAGCATCATTGTCACTTCAAAGTTTTCATGTACATGTACAGGTCCCAGCACATAATTACTTACTTGCAGATCTACATTGCATGAACCAATGATCACATTGTATTCATTAGGTTCTCATCTGAATGATCTTAGCATCATTAAAGAATCCAAGGTTTTCCAGTCATATTTTCAAAACAAATACTTCTTTTCTTGGGCATACAAAATAACATCAGAAATTGGCTTTAAATAAAAAAACACCAATTATTTTTTAACCGAATGAATATTTACAATCCACAAAATGGAACTTCAACAAATTCTTCAAATGATATGTCAGTGAACTGTGCATTGTTTTCATGTAAGATTTTACATTGCTGATTTTCAGCATTCGAGGTCTTTTGAGGGTGTAAATTGGTAAGATCTGGGTTTGAATCAGTGTTATTTTTCCTAATACTAAGAACAATTGTCTTGCCAGTTTTAAAGAAAAGTAGTACTAAACTTGTGAACCAACCAAAAACACTTGAGTAAAACCCACATTCTTCTTTGTTGAAGCGGCAAAGTCTAGAAAAATATAATGTCTGGCTGATAGCAGAAGCAAGCAGTCTAATTGCCCTAGGTCATGCATTGGTTAGTGGGAGGCATGTCAATTTATAGCTTTTTGATTGATTTAGGTAATAAAATGAAGAAAAATGATTACTTTGAAAATAAAAAATATATACATTGTTTAGCAAAATGAATTTTTCACCCAAAAAATATTGATTGTTGATTTCTGCATGGCTGGTAACTTTTGACAGTTCATTTGGCCATTTTTGAGTACCATAGCCTTTTTATTACAATCAAATTTGATACACCATGGGGAAAAGCCTTTATTCCTGGACATCTGTGACATAAAATTACCCAGTTAATATGTTTTTCTGGTCATTAGCATTCAGATAGAAGCCTGCAAGGATGACACCTTGTAACATTTGAAAAACTATTTCCCAGATTCCTTTTTTTCCTGACAATTCCATCATAAGTAATCTTGAAAGTTAGACAACTACAATTTTGGAGATGAGTATCAAGTTTTGATGGTTTGTGTTCCAGGGAGGGGGCATTTAGCATTGATAAGATCAAATCTAAGTTAAATCAGTCATCCAAAGTTTGGATTGGTAAAATCTGGTAAATCCTATTTTAACATTTATTTTTCTGATATGACCTGCATTTTTCCTAATTGATGGAAAAAGTAGGTGATTGGTTAACTGTCCCAGAGCCAGAAGCAGTGTCATCTAAGATATGATTGATGAACATGACTAAAATAACAATTTGGTATTTTGTTGCTTGAGCTTTGACAAGGCTCACCTCCTTGTGTAAAAACACCATCACCATGTGTCAGATATTCCTAATTGTCAGATGCTACAAACTTAATGTTTTTACCTTGAACAAAAATTCAATACAACTTATTTATCTTGATGTTAAGTCTTTTTCATTTCATTTATGGACCAGTGTTTCTTTGACATAATTTAATCCATAAGGATATTTGGGAAGAAAAATTATATCTGATGAAATTTCAACTCTTAGCAGAAGTGCCTATAATTTTGTTTTTGCTGACTTCGTGTTTATTTTAAATTTATTTTCTAAATATTTATCCAGTAATTTATCATGTAGGTTAAAGTGATCAATATTTGTAGCACATTTAATTTGGACTCTATTTTTCTCATTTTCTTATGATAAAAGATAAAACCATACAGTATAAATTTTCAGATATTAAGAAGATATATTTTGAAAGTGCCATAGATATTGAATGATAAAAATATTTTAAATATTCAGTGGATATATAATTGAGGCATAAAATAATTATTACCAGCTGACATCTGTTGAGTGTTTATGGGTATTAATAGTTTAGTTAAACATTTATTTCTAAAATAACTTGTTGTCATGTAATATTTTTGAAATTGCCTTAAAAAATGATAAATCTTAATATCTTTAGTAACAGTGATATACATTTGTGAAAAATTGTTTTTGAATGGGAGAATGCTTAGTTTTCATATTCATTTGTGGAAATATTCACCCAAAAGTATTTTATCTGTTTATTGTAATTAGTTTTGTGAAAATTTCAGTGAAGAGTTTAGGTAATATTTATATATATATAAATATATTTATGTATTTATCACAGAATGATGGGAACATAACCAAAGCTTTTTGTTTGATGGGAAAATGGATTTTACTTTAAATTGGAACGCTTAAATTTCAAATGATTGGATCTTGCTGATTAAGATTTTAATTCATATTTAAAAGAAACTAAAACCAACCATACCATATATGGCTATCCCATTTAGACAATCACCCCACTATGATCACCAGACATTTTGTGGTTTAACAGCGTGGAATATGATTAATTTTATTGCTTTTATTATCATTGAGTCATTGTCATTGTGTCTGACAATACCATTATATTAAACCTTGAGGTTAATTCAACATGAGGTTCATATTGTACTTAATTGTATCCGCCAAAACAGAGTTTTGCGGATACTATGTTTTCAGCTGGCTGCCGCCGCCGCCGCCGCCGCCGCCGCGTAGGTGTCCGGAGAACTCCTCCGTAACCGCTGGGCGGAATTTTCCGAAACCTGGGATTATGCTCGGGTCACATGTGAACTGCTGCGCCCCGATTTTGTTTTGACCTCTGACCTTTCCTTTGCGCTCTGCGTCCGTTTGTGCGTCTGTTTCCACACATAAACCCACATATCTCGGGAACCGTTTGACCGATCAGGAAAATTTTTTTGCACAAATGTAGCCCTCGGAGAGCTTTATAACATACACCAAAAATGGTGGCGCCACCTGCAACCATGTTTGCACAGTGTCCATCTGTTCGTCTGCCTTGGGTTAAAATCACTCATATCTCTGCAGTGACTTGACTAATTCACCTGAAATTGGGCATGCGTAAACATCCTGAATAGCTTTTCTGATTTTATGACAGGTGGCGCCACCTACATTCACGTTTACGCTGCAGACATCCAAGCTCATATCTCGGGAACCGTTTGACCGATCAGGAAAATTCTTTTGCACAAATGTAGCCCTTGGAGAGCTTTATAACATACACCAAAAATGGTGGCGTCACCTGCAACCATGTTTGCACAGTGTCCATCTGTTCGTCTGCCTTGGGTTAAAATCACTCATATCTCTGCAGTGACTTGACTAATTCACCTGAAATTGGGCATGCGTATACATCCTGGATAGCTTTTCTGATTTTATGACAGGTGGCGCCACCTACATTCACGTTTACGCTGCAGACATCAAAGCTCATATCTCGGGAACCGTTTGACTGATCAGGAAAATTCTTTGGCACAAATGTAGCCCTAGGAGAGCTTTATAACATACACCAAAAATGGTGGCGCTACCTGCAACCATGTTTGCACAGTGTCCATCTGTTTGTCTGCCTTCGGTTAAAATCACTCATATCTCTGCAGTGACTTGACTAATTCACCTGAAATTTGGCATGCGTATACATCCTGGATAGCTTTTCTGATTTTATGACAGGTGGCGCCACCTACATTCACGTTTACGCTGCAGACATCCAAGCTCATATCTCAGGAACCGTTTGACCGATCAGGAAAATTGTTTTGCACAAATGTAGCCCTTGGAGAGCTTTATAACATACACTGAAAATGGTGGCACCACCTGCAACCATGTTTACACAGTGTCCATCTGTTCTTCTGCCTTGGGTTAAAATCACTCATATCTCGGCAGTGGTTTGACTAATTCACCTGAAATTCGGCATGCTTATACATCCTGGATAGCTTTTCTGATTTTATGACAGGTGGCGCCACCTACAATCAAGTTTACGCTGCAGACATCCAAGCTCATATCTAGGGAACCGTTTGACCGATTGGGCCAAAATTTTGCATGTGTATAAATCTCATATAGCTCTTTATCATACGCAAAACTGGTGGCGCCACCTGAAGCCATGTTTGCACAGCTCCCATCTGTTTGTCTGCCATGGGATAAAATCACTCATATCTCGGCAGTGGTTTGACATATCTGCCTAAAATTTTGCAAGTTTATACATCCCCGACAGCTCTCTTGATTTTATGACAGGTGTCACCTGCATTCTAGTTCATGCAGCAGATATCCAAGCTCAGATCTTGGGAACCGTTTGACCGATTGGGCCAAAGTTTTGCATGTGTATAGAGCTTTCTGGATTTTTCGGTAGGTAGCGCAACCTACATACACAATTTGGCTGCAGACATTCATGCTAATATGCAACACTTCACCCGTTCCACTCTGATTTAGGCGGATACAAGTAGTCGCTTGTCGACTACCCGTATTCTAGTTTCATAGTTGCAGCACTTGTAACATTTTCTGGAGACTAATATGGATTAATAAATCACAAGACTGTAAGAAGTATAAGGGTTATACAAGGTCTTTCTTTTTGGATATGCAAATTAATGTAAATTCAGACATCTGTATGGAATATTTTGGTTAAATATTTATACTTACATTTCCCCTTCATACAGTGTGTGTTATTGAAGATCTAATTGATCTTGTCAGCAAAGACCCGACCTGCTTCCTCAGTGATCAAGTATAATCAACTAATAGTTATCATCTCTGTAATGTTAAAAGTGTAATGTTAATGACCATTGTTGAATATCTTCATGCAGAGCCAGATTTTTAAAATGTATGTATTAACCAAAAATTGTTTCAATTATTTTTTCCTTAACACTGTGGTTATAGACTATTTTCAGGGTGCAAATTTACACATAAAATAAAAATTCATTTAGAATGCAATGCATTCCTACATGTAACATTGAAATTTAATAATTATGCACATTTTTCCAAAATCACAAAAAAAATCGTAGAACTATTCCTTGATTTTTTTACTGATTTTGATTTTGTTTATCAGAAAGGGGTAGGTGTTTGGCTTATAAACTTCTCTACAGAATTTTTTAAATTTATAAATTGGGGTAATTTATGCGAGTTTTCTTCAAATTTATAGCACAAAAAATGCTGCTTCTTTATTTCTGCTTGTATTATCTGATTTGATTTAAAGCCGCCATCTTCATTTTTTCACCATGTTTAAAACTTGTAGGTAGGGCCTCCTGAGATATTAATTAACTTTCTTTGTTGAAAAATCCATTCCATGTACCTAGTGAAAATTGTATTACTGTAAAATCTGTGAAATTTCGTACCTCAATGAACTTCGTACGCGGTCTTTCTTCAGTAACCATAATGATTAAAATGACATGTTAAATTTCGAACTGCCGATGGTCTGTTACGCCACATTTGACGTTAGCAAGACTGCCGTGAATGTAACGCTGACATAACCTCACCCTTTTATCTGGTTTTGAACAAGCCTACCTGTCCGATCGATGTGATTGCCATGCTATTGATAATTAATATGAATTATATCTACATCATATAGAATGTAATTTGACTGAAAACTAAGATTTTTGTTACAGTGACAATAAAAAAACTTTAAAAATCCCGAATGTGAGTTGCTTAATTGTGTGGGATGCGAGCGACACGCTGTGAATAATTGACAGGCGTCCATGAAGTTTGACGGAGGTTGAAAATTGGATAATCAGGATTAACTCCGTAAATGATCTCAAGACCACTAGCTTTACTTGTACAGTAAAGGGGGATTTCCGTGTGTAAGCCAGGTTCAAATTGGTCTCTTTCAAGCAAGCTCGGCGTTCCGGTGTATGTAATGCCAATGTTAATCAGTTTGAAAATTAAAGCTTATTTCCATTAAAACATTTAAAATAAATATCTTGAATGTCACACCAGAACGACTCAGTTGCGAGTACCCGGGCTCCGTATCACCCAAGAAACAAGTCACACGCGATCAAACGGTACATCAAAGCGCTGGCAGACGTTCATGAAGTTAAACGGAGGTTGGATATTTGATATTGGATAATCAGGATTGATTTACTCTTCAAGTGATCTAAAGACCTCTAGCTTTTTGTGCACCATAAGTGGGGATTTCAATGCGTAAGCCACCTGACTAAATGTTCTCTCTGGGCAAAGCCCCGGATGTCACGCAAGCATGTACGGGTGTCGAGCTTCATGACAGGATTAAATCCTTCAGATATACTTTTCAGATTCCTTTTCCAAACTGATTTAATATAAAATAAACAACACAAGTATAGAAAATATTGTTTTTATTCATGAAACTTCACGGTACACACGGATGAATGCAAAATCGGCGAGTGAATACTTGAGGCTCCTATTATCGCCCACTGCCGACGAGGCATCTTAACCTGTCAAGACCATAATTTTAAAACTGCTGAAATCGACTGTTAAATTTCGGACTTCCACAAATTAAATTATTTTTTCTGTATGAAATTTCACAGATTTTACGGTATTTTATGTTGCAGGAATGCTGGATAATGAAGTTCTGGTTAAAAAGCTTTTACACTGCCCTGTCCCATACCCTCTAACTTGGCTGCACTATATGAGCCCCCCCCCCCCCCCCCCATTTAAAAAACCCTCTATCTGAATGTGAGTTTTATAGATTTTCTCTCTGATGGTATTTTAATTAGGATTGCTCTTCTGATGAAGAGACCAGGGTGTATTAGCCTAGGAGAGACCTTGTCAGTGTCTGAACTAATAATTTTCTGTTTGACAAGTCAAGGTATCAGCCTTGCAATCTGGAAAATCATGGCAGAGTACTGCAGGTGCATGAACCATTGTCAGAATGAAGCAGAAGTACTTTAAGATAATTATTGTTATTATTTACTGAAATGCCTTAGTTGGAAGTGCCATCTTGGATTCTTTTAGATTAGGTGACTGAGGTATATAGGAATGGTGCTCTGTTGGTCCTCCTTCCTGCCATCTTAGTGTGTGTCCTGCCTTATTCCATCTTATTTTATGGATAGAAATTTGATTTTTTTGTGAAACTAAAGTTCAGAATGAATGTGAAAGAAATATTTTTTTTAAACAAGATAAAGAAGAAACAAGATAAAAATAAGTGTTCAAAGCTTGCATGAAATGACTCCTGTTCTTTCCAGGGTAAATGAGAGTTCTCATTTTCCCATGTTTGAATTTCAAATATGAATTCAAGTTTCTCCTGGGCAAAATGGGAATTCTCAGTTCTCCCAAGAGAGACAGGAATTCTCAATAATTTCAGGAAGAATGAGAATTATAATTTTTCATGGGAAGATCAGATATCCTTTCATACCATCTCTTGATTCTCATTTCTTCCTCGAATTATACATATATAGTTATAAAATTATGAAGTAAGTAATATTGTATTCAGTATGAATTGGCTGTCATGAAAAAGTATGTGTATGAAGCTATGAAATATGTAGTTTTATAGTATCCATATAATATTGAAAGATCTGTTACATGCTTTTAATACTATATGGTAATGAATTGATAAATAATTGTGAATTTCCATAAGTAATCCAAATCAGATAAATAAAGTCATTTGCCACGAGATCACTATACATCATCACAAAAAGTACCTAAAATCTAGATAAACTGTCAAATGTACACCTCGCTTGTATAAAAAGTCAAGTCTTAACATATAATATCAGAAAGATCGAACCTCAATAAATAAAGGAAAACTTGAGAATGAATATTAGTATTTCTTAGCAGTGAAAGTCTAAGGGGGAAAACAGCTGTGGTAAACTTAATTAAGGAGAATAATTAAGAAATAAAGGAGTTTTAATTGTGAAATAAAGTTATAGCCATTTTGTGATGCAGATATATTATGAAGATATTTCAAGGATTCTGAAAACCAGTCTTTGGGCACTACCTGATCCAATGGAGAGAATCAGCAATTACTATATATATGTCACAGTGTAAATGGGAATCCAGTTGAGTTTGGAACTTAACAAGTTGAGAAGGGAATTCCAATCTCAACTAGTTGACACAGGAATATTCCAATGTAAACTGGTTAACATTGGGATATCCATGTTCTGAACTCAACTGCATTCCCATCTACACTGTGACATTTAAAATTACTTTTTAAAACTGTGGTGTTTGACTTAATAAGAAGTCCCTGAGGTCATAAATTTTGTGCTTTTAGCAGACCAAGAGATGAAAAACGGGATATTTTGGCAAGTGGCAGTGTGTGAGCCTGCAGTATAGGGTATAATCCAACAATTAATACTCATATACTTAAGACCTATTGAAAATAAGTTTATTCATGATGATTTAAAATTCACTGTAGTAAATGTATGAAAAGTCTATTTGTGTTGTATGAAAAGTCCATCTTTTGTAGTTGAGGCCCTGTGTTCCTTATGAATTAAAGTGGATTGAGTTTGTAAGTAAAAATTACTAAAATGATTAAAACATTTAATTTATCAGTGAAGTTAATAAATAATAAAGGCAGTTCAGTTGTCCTGTATATCTATATACTTTATAGTATTTGTTTCAAAAGTCTTAAGATTTGTGAAAATTTAAAACCCATTAAGTATTTTAATGCAGTTTGCATTGCATACGAATTAATATTGCTATGCTGTGCAGTGTCATTAAAGTTTACAATTAGCTGAGATTTATTGTTTGAATTATGAATGGTCAACAGTTACCAAACACCATATGCTGATCTATTTAAGTTCCAAATAAAAACAAGTTAATTATAATAGTTTTATAATAATATTATAATATTAATAATAATAAAAATATTAATAAAAAAAAACTGCATATTTCAAGCACATTTGGCACTTATTAAAATTGTATCATGCACATTTGATTGAACAAATCAGTGAAAACAAAGAATTACCTAATTATTTTAAATTTCTAAGTTTATTTATTTAATTCAAAATTAAATATAGAATTGCCCTGAATAATATTTCAATGTTTCTGCGTTCACCTTCATGCATGAGCATTATTGTTAAATATGAGTTATTGAGTATAAGAAATCATTTTTCATGATTTTTTTAAAACCTTCACATAAAATCATGTCAAGCTTTAAGCATGGTCTGAATTAAAAAGTTAACTTGTTGACAAATTTTATCCATTAAATTATTCACACAAATTGAATGGACTGAATATGTCAAGTTTGGTAGGACAGACATTGTTACAAAGTGAGTGTGGCTAAGACAGACAGCAGCTAGCTGAAGCAAAAGAAAAAAATATTGATCAATTTTAATAACAATGGTAGAGACAGAACAGACTTTGGTCAACAATATAGGACTAGGCAGGCTGCTTAATCTGGGTATAACTGTATGATAGTACCCTAGAGAAATACATCCTAAGGATAGATAAGTGTTCTTTTGAATCCAGTTTCAAAAGACTTTGAACCTTGGGAGATTTATGTCAGTATGGTCACCTCATGGTGTTCTTTTTTCTTTTTTCTAGTGTCTGGAATTTTTTTTAACCGTATGCATTTCTGAAGATGAAACATGTAGACCGCAGCTGATGATCTGTTGTTGAGATATTGTTTCAATTTAAATGTAAAATATAGTCAATAGATAATATTTGATAAAACAACAATATCATTTCTTTATGTGCTAGTTAAGTATAGGTACCAATAGTGGTGGGAGTCAGTTCCTTTTTCATAATTGATCATCTGTTTGAGCAAACCGATGGATGATCGATTATTAATCGGTTCAGACAAATATAAAGAAATATGCAATTATCTGTGAAACTGTACTTCATTTAACCCAGCCCGCATGTCTGAGTAATTTAACCTTAAGAATATGAGTTCTTGCCTTTTTAATTTTCCTTTTAATACTAAGTTTTGCTATTCCAAGTATCATTTTAATTAATTATAATAATCAAGAATTATACCACAATTTACTAAGTTCTCCGTTCTCACATCTACTGTGTCATGCTTAATTACATACCGAAGTTATTTGGTAACACAGGCTCATTATATGAAATGTGAAACCATGTAAAAAAATGAATCATTCTTGCCTCTAACATAAAAGCATTATGGAAAAAAACAAGTCATGATTATGGTGTAATCGATAGTTGCCTTTGGTAATCGAGCGCTTGAAAGTGGCAGCAAACCGACTGACTTTTGATAAAACTCGATGATCTGCCCATCACTAGGTACCAACAAAAGAAGAAGAAGAACATCCAATCAACAATTAAATGCATTATTAATGTCCACTCTGGAATATGAGTGAAAAAAAATTTGATATGTTATGTTGCAAATTTTCCAGTTTCATATCAATCATGTATCCACTAAAGATATTTTATGCTAGGGGTACTGGATACATTTGAAATCTTTACAGACATGAGGCAGTGAAGGCACCCATTAAGTTTTAATGGTATTTAATGAAGTTTAATGAATAAAGTAATATTGACTCTCATTCCAGTATCAGTCAAATAAAAAAACTGCTCTGAATTGATTGAAAATCTATATATCTCATTGATTCTTGAGAATTTAGTGTCAGAAGGAATATCAGTATTACATTTTTACAAACACACGATTGTGTCAATAAAGAGGTGTCAATTTTCATTTGAAATGTTCAATGATCTGTAACAGATCCAGCAAGGTAATTTGGCCCCAGTCCACCCACATTTCACATGTATTCGTATATATAGTGATGATTATACACAATTTACTAATGCATACTGTTAAATAAAATGTAAAAATTGATATAAATTCAGATTATTTCCAGGAAATTATTTTCATTATAGCTAACAGTGTTAGAATCTTTTGTTTTCATGTCTTTGAACAGTGTTTAATATTTCTTTTGTTACAGAAATATTTTTTGCGATTTAGTTAAATGAATACCATCTCCAGGATCTTCTTGACTATCAGTATATTTAAACTGACTGTCCTTTTCAGAATTATCTTGATTTTAACCAAGGCAAAGTAAATTCATTTAGCCATGCAAGAAAGAAACAAGACAGCTGGGCAAAAGTGATTCATTTGTTTGAACCAGCAGCAGCCATGCATCAAATCACGAGCTCTCATGGTGAAATGATGTAAAGAGAAGATCTGAGCAAACCGCGAGCACGAGAAAATAAAAGTAACCAGGCGTATGACCCTCCCGGGAAGGCGGCTAACAACTTGTGTCAGTTGTCATACAAGCTAGAAATATACAGGGGTGATAACAGCCAGAGGTTTTAACTGGAGTGTGGAATAAAACCGACAAGTCAATAATACCGTGCCACTGCAGAGGTTGGAAAGCTACCGATGGCAGCGTGTTTGTATTGAATGGGTGTCAATAATTCTCAAATGCCCATCAGAAAATGGAAGCTGGAATAAAAGTAGATGGTATTATTCCCTTAGAGGATGTGCAGTAAGTCATCATATCCCTCGAGCATTTTTGTAACACTTAACCTCGTGAAAAGATTCGTTTTCACAGTTTTCTTTTGGTTGGATGTGCGGATGTTACATGTTTGTTTCATTTCATTGCCATTTTGGTTTGGAATCCAACCTTTATGACACAAATATGATGATATGATGACACCAACTCATTAGGATGGTTACAGTAATAAAATCGGAATAGTTCATAAATAATTTTTTTCTGTTGGCGGAAAACTTTTATATGCCATTTCCATATGGGTCTTGTCTGTCCATGTAACATTGTCTCAGATAGATGCAGATTTACAAAAAAGTTTGTGACTTTATTCCTTGATATCTCTGATACAGCCTGACGATATCTGTTCAGGTGGTAACCATATTGGTTATTCAGTTGTAGTACTGTTGTACTGTGGTTTAAAGGAAATTAAAGGGTTGATTTTCAAATATAAATGATCTTTTTTTTCTTTTTCTGACACACTTTAGTATTCCATAGGTGTCTCTTATGGAACTTATCCAGAAATAAAATATCTTTGATTTAAAGTAAAAATTGACAATAAAACCTTAGTTGTGTTTCTCATTTGAAAAATCATTAGAAATCTTGTACAGAAATTTTAGAATTAAGTCTTGCCTAATATTGTTAAAATGTAATAATTTCTCCCCAGATGAATAAAATTTAAAACAGTAATACTAAATATTGGTTCAAATTTTCAGGTTGTGAATGTGATCGAACCACAAGTTAATGAACTGTTAATAATGAACAAAATATGATCAACTGGTATTGGTTATTTCCAATTTCTTTCAGGGTCCTCTTGTTTTATGATGAGATTAACAGTTTGGTAGTACACAAAATACATCAGGTCCATAATATCATTTTGACATTTTACAAATGACTGTACTTTATTCAAAACAGTTTATATTCTAAACCATTTTATTTTAACTCACCTTGGTAATTAATTTATCATATTGTATGTACCGCTTTGTGTTAATTGATAGTTATCACCCATGGTGGTTTGTCCTTTCTTCTTTTCTCTTGTTTATTCATCCATTTAAAAATTGTCTAGGAGAAATATGAGTTGATTACACTTGTCAGTTTTAAGACCGAAGAGAAAAAAAAAATTGTAGGTATCCAGCTGTTTGATTGACATTTGTCTGTAATGTGTTCTTACCTCTACCTGTCTTGGTTGTGTCTTTGTGAGATGTATAAAAAAAAGTTGAAGAGTTTCAAGGGAATAATTGGCATTAAGAAAGAACTTTAAATTACAGAATGGATTTGACAAAAAATAGAATATTAAGAAATTTTTAAAAATTAATGCCTAGCTATGGTCTGTCAATTGTATTTTAGGATTTCATTCATGCTGAACTATAGTGACAGTTCTGTCATACACCCAGCCATCCATCTTGTTATTACATAGCAGGACAGACATTATTAATACAATGGTTTGTTTAATATTTGAGTGGTTAAAATTTTTTGACTTTGACTCTTCCAGTGTTTTGTCAGGGTTCCATTTTCATGATTTACCCATGTAATATTGTCATTGTCATTGAACTAGTTTAAAGAAAATTGACCTTGCAATTTCTTCCTTAGTGGTATTCACATTTGCAATTTCAAATGTAATAGTTCATTTTTCAGTTGAAAAAAAAAGATTTCTAAAAATCGCTTCAAGGTAATCCTGATATTGTGTTGCCTCCTTGATCCAGTCATTTTAAATATTGTAGCACTGGTGGTGTCACCTATCATATTTTCATTGCTAAAAAAGTTCTGAGTAATTATGAAACAAACCATTAACATGCAGTGTAGTGAGAGTTTAAACTTTACAGTCATATGATTTGCATATGATCTTAAATTGAACCAATTAACTGCAGTCAGGCCACCATCATATAAAGTTTGAATAAATTAAAAGTTTATTAAAATGTTCACAAACAGTTGTGAAATAGTGTATTTTGAGTAAAAACTTATTAAAAATATATGTTTCTCAATTAAACTTTATTGACATGAAGTGTGCAACAACATAAATCTTTGATAATAAGTACAGTACTAACAAAGTTAAAAGTTTTGAAATTTTACTTTTACTGATATTTGGGTTTATCATGGGTCAGCTGACAGTCTTGTCCCTTATGGACCACATGTTTCTTTTGTTTAATATTATTAATCAATGAATGAATCATTGTGGGAAAGTATATTTGTGTTATTCAAGTGGATCCATACATGGCCAACTGTTTTGAATCTGTTTATAAGACTGTAAGGATGATTCAGTAGGCATAAATTTGATGTGGCCTACTGTGAGTCATGAACCTAGTCATACAGAAAATTTCACTGCAATGACTATATGATCTGTTGTAACAATATCATATGCAGGGTTGGTATAACCTTATAACTAGGCAAAGAGTAAGGGAAAACATAGTATAATACATGGGGAGTGTAAAAACTTATGTTCAGATTTGGTATCTACAGTAACCACCATACTTTCCTACGTCTCGCATGAGTTGCCTGTCTGTTACATATTCTGTAGGAGATATGCTTGTATATGGGCATAAATTCACGAACATTCAGGGATCTGCAAGATAGATCAGTGTTCAGTATAGTGTGGTAAGCCACAATATTGTTTACACATGGTATTGTTACAAGTAAAACAAACATGATTAACAGTTGGATATGTTTATTTTAAATGACAAATGACTTGCGGGCTATGTGTTGTAAAAACTGACAAAAATTTTTTCGGTACTAAATATTTTAGTGTGATTTTCAATATGACAGATTCTTCCGCTGACATTTTTGACACTGATGACTCTTATGTCAGAGGGGCAAACTTTTGCTATTTTCAAACCAAATTTTGCATGAATTCAGAATGTACTAAACAATGACTGTTTGTAATGTGTACATTTGCTGGATGCTTCAGGAGTAAACTCACTGTCAGGCACTACCTGCAAATCACAGGGTATTATTTACTGTGGTCGGCTTATTGTTCGCTGGGGTTTCAAATTCGCAATATACAGTGGTTGGCTTCATATTTGCTGGGTTAAAATGTTGTGATTTTCACCGTTTCAGTGTTTCGCGAGGGTTCCATTTTCGCAATTTCAAAATCCAATAGACCAATACACAGAGTCTAACCATTATTTTTGCAATTAATTATATCAAATTTTATGTGCACAAAATATTAAAAAAAAACAATATTATTAAAGGCAGACATTTGGAAAGATCTGATATTATCAAAAATGTCAATTTTTGAACATACACAACATATTTTTATTCATAATGTCAGCCTTTAACCATTCAACTTTGCTTCTACTTTAGATCCTCTTATTCAGGAAGGTTTTAATTTCTAGATAATTCCACTTTTCCAAATATTGTGAATTTGAAACCTTTGAGAACAAAAAAGGCAACCAGAGAAAGCAAAAGGGAATTTTATTTTAAAAATGAAACCCTGTGTGAATAAGACGCCTCATCTACACAGGGGAACTGTCATATATTATATAGCCTTATTGACCCTTTATATGTATGTTATCCAGGCTACCACACCTGCATGATTGAAAGTGAAAAAAGATTGCAGGATCATTTAAAAATCACAAATAATTTGCAAAAAAAAGATTAATATTGTAAAAGATAACAAATATTTTGTTTACTGTGTCATTCAAATATTGACAGATATTATTTAAATCAGATTTTCCATATCATGTCTGCCTATAGGGGAAAAGAAGGTTCTTGTCAAATTCTTTTTATTTTGTGGACATATTAAATAATCAATGTGATGATTGATATACTATGGGTAGATTACTGATTGTAAAAAAAAGAACCCTCATGCAACAATATAAAAATGAAGATCATGAAAATAAACCTCGTGCAAAGCACAGTATATATGGCATCTTTACCACAACCAGTTGTGGGTTTATGTCTTAGTCAGAACACTCCCTGGCCAAGGTCTTTAACTCAAAGGCACACTCTCTTTATCAAGGAGTGGATAAGTAATTGGTGACATGTGAAAATAAAAGATTAATATTCAAGCACTTATTATGTTTGAGAAGTAAAATTTCTTAAAATCATGTAAAGGCAAACAAAATTTTGCTTAATATGATTGATATAAATGCACATTGTGGAAAATAACTGTGTCTTTTCCAAAAGAGAAGATCATGTTCATTATGGGTAGTGACTAAGGTAATTATATTTGAATATATGATAAATGACTAAACTGAACAATCCCTACAAAACCTACAACCTCCACATTATAGCTCCTACCAGGGTCTGCCTAAATTAATTTGAACATATAAGGTTGATATGATTAATAATAAGGAAACAGATCTTATTGTACAGGGTTGGCAAACTTCCGGGAAGAAAGGTATTTCTTCCCTTCCCAGGGAAGAAAAGGAAGTTTCTGGGAAGAAAAGGAAGTTTCTGGGAAGAAAAGGAAGTTAGGGAAGAAACTAATGACTTTTGTCCACATGTTCCCACAAACCTTTATTAATAATATATAACATAGCTAAACATGCAGATATAACAGAGCCACAGAATAATGTATCTGTTGTTCAATATGTACACATTGTTATTCATATATAAACACTCAATCTAGACTAATATTTTATACAGAACACTGAATTCAATAGTCCAAAACATGGCTTCCACGCAGCATCCTGTATGCAAACACAAGCTTATTTGTGAGCCCATACTGGCTTCCTATTCCTGCCACCCTTGTACATTATAAAATCATCAAACTGACAAACTGAGAACAGTGACACTGACACTTTATCTCACTCATCCAGACTGAGGCAGATCAGTTATGTCAATGTTTTATATGGTCAGGTTATATCAGCCCTCCTCTAGACCAGTAACTAAGTAATCTACTCATTAGTGAGCAGTTACTCAAAATGAACTCAGCTTGAGCTCATCTTAATTACTCAGCTGGAAAACCAACCCCACAGTGCAGGCACCACTGGAGTGTGAGTTGATGTTGAGTTCATCCTAATTACTCAGCTCAACTGTCCAAGCCAAACTCCACCCCTGCAGGGTATGTACTCATGTTGAGTTCATCCTAATTATTCACCCAAACACCAGCTCAAGTCCACTGGAGTGTGAGTTGATGTTGAGTTCATCCTAATTACTCAGCTCAACTGTCCAAGCCAAACTCCACCCCTACAGGGTATGTACTCATGTTGAGTTCATCCTAATTATTCAGCCAAACACCAGCTCAACTCTACAAGCCAAACTCCATCCCTGCAGTGTATGTACTCATCTTAATCACTCAGCAGAAGCCAAGCCTTCAGCACCAGCAACAACAACTCGGCTAAAGACTATACCATCCAGCCCCATCACTCAAATCACATAACAATCACCTACTAAGGGTCTGTTTGCAAGCTTTTTATATAACAAAAGTTGTCTCTCTGATTTGCACAAATATGATATGCCAAAATGTCACTTGAACAACGTGAATGACAGGTATGTTGTAAATCTATTTCTTCCCTGGGAAGAAATGGTGGGAAGAAAGTATTTCTTCCCTTACCTTCCCTTCCCTCCGGGAAGATTGTGCCAACCCTGCAAGTTATTGATTGTGGTTGCATGAATCTAAATATCTGAACCTCACTTAACTGAAGGAATTCTGTAATTTCAAGCCTCATGAAAGGGTTGTTATGCTTTTACCCAAGTTTGTTCATCAGTCGTTGTGTGCAGAAATCATTATTTTATATTCACAAATGATAATTGAATAATTTGTCCTGGTATCAGTGCTGTCTACGCTCATCAGATGTAGTTGATAAATGTACAATTAACTTGGTGTGATATTCATACATACAGTTCTTTAAACATCAAGTGCACCCAGTGGACAATGCATAAATTCATTGAATTAGTGGATAAGGTTTTAATCCAAGCATAGATAGACTATATTTGGCTATTTTTTTTTAAACACAGGCCTGATTGTTTGGTCATAAGAATTGAAGAATTTTCTTCACATACCAGGACTTTTGATAATTTTCAACTTCACATTCTTACTAGTTAATTTAGAGAACCCTTAAAACTGCTCAGAAAGAGCCATGGTCTCATGTGGTTCCAAAACATACTGAGAGATTGAACATTTCAATATCAACTCCAAGGTAGTCCATTCTCAATCCAAAATATTGCATATTACATTCTTTTTTGGCGGCCAAGACTACTGGTAAATTGGTGAAAAATAACCATTTGCCAATTAATCACTTTTGCATGCAGCTCTCTCTCCCTTTCATTACCATTATCTCTTTTACTTTCTCTCTCTCTCTCTCACTCTCTCTCTCTCTCGCTCTCTCTCATTGTTAACATTGTTTTAAATAACTTCATTGGGGATTGAACCCCTGACTTGCAGTTTCTTAGCCCCTTCCCTTAACCAGGAAAGTTCCCACACTGCCAAATCATATGACTTGCCAGCTGGGCTGAGCCTAAACCAGCCAGAAATATTGGTAGTTGTTCTTGGCAGCGACGGGTTAAATTTGATCAAAAGAATGAAGCAAAATGGCAGGGTGAGAGTTATAGCCACCTGAAGGTGTGGTTCAGTTGGAATTTGTATCTTACGAGCACAGGCTGCCAGCGATGTTACAGACAGTCAAGTAAGCTGGGCTCGTTGTGTCAGCCTCATTTGGTGCCCACTAGGTGGGGGGAGGAGCGCAACTCGCAACTTGTCAAGAGAGGCCGTGTAAATCTATCTTGATTATAGTGTTTCTGTCTTCACTGTAGCGATTGGAAGGTGTACGGCAAGAAACTGATCTCGGGGCAGAATGGGTCCTTAACGGCCTGCTGCGTAATAATCATACACTGCCCGGGTCAATGGGAGAAATTAACGACGGATTTATGATAAAAGCACCAGTGGGAACGGAAATGATCAGGTCGCCAATTCCTCTCAGAAGAATTTATCATCTTTTATCTAAATGCATTTCCAGAAGACTTTTTTTTTTATAAGGGTGATGGGTCTGAAGGTGTACCCACACCCTGTAACACTAGTAATAAAGGAACTCATGCTATTTTCATCCTATACAGTTTTATATGCTAAGTGATAAATGAGTTTACAAAAGTTGATTTTTTTGTAATCTTACGCCGTATATGAATGTGGAGCTAGTTTAATTTCTACAGGTTTAATATATTATGACCACAAATAATTAAACTAATTAAATTAATACCTAATTAAATGTATTTTTTCCATACTACTCTTTCCATTTCTGGCTTTACTTTAAATACATTAGGGAGTGTATTGTGCACAGACCATTATATCACATTATCAGCACAAGCATAATTCTCACATGATTGTCTTTTAAAAATGACTCTTGAATTTGACAGGTGATGTATTGCAGATAGTGATAATATGAAAATGATGTCCACCTTTTAGTTTTAATTTTGCCTCACCTTTTATGTTCATTTCTTGTGCAAATTACCGGCATCAGTAATTCATGTCAAATAATGTTGAGATAATTTTCTTTGTTGTAAAAGAAAAGAGAAATAATTAGTAAAAAGACAGTCAAAGACTTAAAACAGCTGAGATAGGAAATTTGTGCTATGTTAAAATGTCACCATGAATTAGTTATTGTTGAAGGGATCTGTGATTTCTGGATAGAGCGGATCTGTGATTTCTGGATAGAGCTGTTTGTAGGAATAAATCAAAAGTATTTTCTTTTTCACAAAGTTTAAAACAAAATTTTAATGCATCTGTGTTTTTTTGCAAGATCTTTAATGAATTCATATTAAAAAGCAAAATAAAATATTAGTGAAGCTTTTTGCAGCTGTTACTAACTTTACTGTCTATTTATGTTTCAGTGAGAAGAAGGAATAAAAAATGGCTCAAAAATAGATTTTTAGAGTAAAAGGGCCATTGACCATTGAAAGATAGGTTTAAACTTATTAATTTTATTTTCCTTTGTCCTTTTTTGTACTTATAAATCTTCATCTGTATATTTTACAATAATCGTATTATTATCTGTGAAAAGTTTTTTGTTGTATTAGATGAAAAAATGTGTTTGAGTTTTACCGATAATGCATGTGCATTAATTATTAATTTTACTTAAAAACACTCTAAAACTTTTACAACTTGAACAAAATAATTTCTTAGTTTCTCCAAGCTTTACTTGATATACTTCTGAACAAATCTATTTTGCTTGAATCAAAGTTAATTGAGGATTATGTATTTTCATGATTTAATGATTCTGTATTTTGCATGATATAAAAAAATTCAAACCAATCAGGAGCGGCAATTCACTATCATTAGTTCAGCTTCTGACTCGCTTTGTATTTTATGATAAAATTCAATGACAACTACTTTGATTATCATAATCAGTATAATCACCAAGGTCACTTTGGGTGAGAGATCTATAGATCTCAAATATGACTGGAGACAAAAGATTAAAGTGCTTGAAATGCATTGTTCAATTTAATACCAGGCATTCAGATGGAGTTATTGCGGTTAAATGAACAAGCTCGTTGAGTGATATCCCACATGTGAGATATTTATTGTGGTTTGTGATTGAGCAGATGCAGGCTGTAATTACAATATAATACAATTACTGTTATGAATGTGAGTTGAGGTCAGTATATCATCACTCCACACAGTGTCCCTCGGATCTGGCTTTCATGAATATAAATCTCATTTTTATGGTGGGCCCAGAGCAAGGATCTTGTAATACGGCCCCCTGGCAGTGCCTTACCATCAGAGGGCTAATTAGCAAAGTGACAAAAACCATCGCAATAAACAGTGACAGACACACTGGCCACAACTTGCTGCCAGTGCCCCCTGGCTTGCCCCTGCGACACCACAGCCACTTGGGTGGTGTTTCTGGGTACGCAAAGCTCCGAGGTTGTGGCTTTGTCATGCTATGCTTTGCTCGTCCCATGAGACTTCCACTCCCGGCACATGTCATCGTAGTCCATGCATTAAATATGCCGCAGCAATCTCAGGCGGTCCACAGGGGAGTTTCTTTTACCCGCCGCCTCCTCAACTCACCAGACTTGGGTTGGTCCGTTACAATAATTGTTCTCTGTTGATTCGGTCTTTGTCAGTTTAAATCTGGCTAATTAAGCACAGGATTGACCTCTATTGTTTGCGAGGCCAGAGATATTCTACGTACCCTTCTGTGAGACAAGCCAGGTTGCTTAACTTTTAACGGGCTTTCTGGTCTGTCTGTGTGACTGTTTTGTTAATCAGTACGGTAGTTACTTATCTACTCTGCTATTTGCTGAGCGGAATAACTGAAAGAACTTTTCATCCCTTAGTAGTATTACATTAAGCTTGTTTTAAGCTTTTCACCTGGAAACTCTGCATATGGATACTTTAAATTTATTTTCATGCTGACATAAAATAGGATTGTCAGTTGAAAGTACCAAACTGTACACATTAGATAATTCATATTACTTACAGAAAAGTAGGGTATAATTTTTTAAATAAAAATCCTGTATTAGAGGTTCCTGAAAAGTGTGTTTTTATTTGTCTTAAAATCCTTGAAGAAATTATCAGCCACTTTAATTTATTTAACTTTAAATAACAAATTTAAATAAGAAAAATAATCCCACACAGTGGTCATAGTAATTTTTGCAATAGGGACATAAATCTTCAATACCTTAACAATTAATGCTTAAAGCACCTCCAAAAAAGTACATTTGGAGATACCACGTAATATATGTGAAATAAAAGTAAAATGAAATTTCTCACAATTTATATAGTTTTTTTTGGGGGGGGGGGGGGGGGTTAAATTTGAAATCAGGGGCATAAAGTTATTCAACAAGATCACTATAGGGCAAAAGATGAACTGTTGAAAGGTGGAGGGTTGTGGAAAATATGAAAAATATTGAAAAAATCATTGTATAAGGCCAAAATAAAAAAAAAAGGTATGGTTCTCAGGCACTTTTTTTCAGAAATCAATGCGGGCGGGCACTTTTTTTATTTTAAATTTTTTGGTATGTTTCGATAAAAATGTCAAATGATAAGGGAAAAGCATGAAAATAACAGTTTTATTTTGCTAAATAAGTAAAAGCACTACAAAACAAAGGAAATTGTTCGGTTTTGTCTTCTTGAAAGAAATGTCGGAGCGGCAGCAGCTCAAAATTGGAAAGTTTTTATTGAAAATCAAAATAAAAATTTTTATGCGGGGGTTTGAAATTGATGCGGGCGGTGCCTGAGAACCATACCTTTAATTTTTTTTGGCCTAAATGAGCTTAATTATTTAATAACTTATAATTTCAAAATATATTCTGTATATATATATCCTTGCTATACATATCGGTCATCTGCTGTGTAGCCAAATGCCTTTTGCCAACAGTATTAAATACTCTACTGGAAATAATGGTAGAAATATTGAGTATAGTAATCCAAATAAATATATTTTAATTCAAAGTATAATGTGTATAAAGGTTTAAAGTGTTCAAATATTTTTCATAAATCGGACAAAATGAAATATTCATTATAAACTTTGATATTGTACTTGATAGCATTCTTTTATATTCATTAGTTTAATGGCTTAAATCATGTCATTATGGCTCTGTTATTTAAGATTTTAAGGATAATTGCTGACAGCTGATACATAGCATCTGTCACATGACATTTATGCAAGTGATTAATATTCCCTATTAGCATGACTGAAGTCAATATATTTTGGGGATTTTTACTCCATTTCTGTTAAATTATAGTAGGCCCCTTGGTGTTATTATAATTAATTACCAGTGTGCCTCATTCATTAATTACAAGCATATAGCTAAACTTTATTTCACTTGTGCAGCATTTCATGGTGCATGATGCATGGTTTAATTAGGCTGTTTTGTGAATAAGCATTTAATTAAGAAAGAAGAGTGATCTGTTAGAACAGTGTTGTCCCGCTGCAAAAATCCTGTCAGCAGTAGTAGTGGTGGTAGTAGAAATAAAGGGTCATTGTTAGTGGAAATAGAAGTAGTAACAGTAGAAGTTACATTGGTAGAAGTAGTAATAGTAGTATTAGTGAAGTAGTAACATTGATAGTAGAAGTGACATGAGTTAAAGTAGCCTGTGTGATTGGAAAAGGCACTTAGTAGTAGGCAGTAGTAGTAGAAGAAGTAGTAGTAGTAGTAGTAGTAGTGGTAGAAGTAGTCGTGGTAGTAGTAGCAGTTGTAGTAATAGTAGTACCAGTAGTGGTAGTAGTAGCAGTAGAAGTGACATAAGTGAAAGTAATGTCATTGGTAAGGGCAGTTGTAGTAGTAGTAGGCAGTAGAAGTAGAAGTAGTAGTACGTAGTACCAGTAGTGGTAGTAGTATTAGTAGTAGTACCAGTAGTGATAGTACTATAGTAGTAGAAGTTGTAGTTGTTTTAGTAGTGAAGTGACATTAGTGAAAGTAGTGTTATTGGTAAAGGCAGTAGTAGCAGGCAGTAGAAGTAGTAATAGTAGTAGTAGCTAGTAGTACCAGTAGTAGCAGTAGTACCATAGTAGTAGTATTAGTACCAGTAGTAGTAGTAGTTGTAAAATTGGTAGATGTAGCAGCAGCAGTGGTAGTTGTTTAATTCTCATTTTCTCAGTTAATTATTCTACCATCTTGTATTGATTCCTGAGAGTTAATTGAGCCTCTCATAGAGAATCAGATGGAGTTGGTTCCTTGAAGTTCCAGATGTGCCCTATAGGTGGCAGCACAAATCACTTAGTTTGTTGATGGAATGGTGGGTGTGAACATGTTCATTACTCCCTGATGGCAGCTAGGCCTGAGGGAACCTGAGTTACTGTCAGTACCTCTGGTTATTGCGAAATGAGTGACAGGTGTCAATCTTAGATAATATGAAATATATTTATTATCATATCAGAATTTTATAATTTTTTTTAATACTTTTCCAATGATAACATGAACCACTTTATATTCTTCTGTAAAAGTGGATCTTGAGATACATGTTACCTTTTACAGAGGCATAATAGTAATTAATGCTAAAGACACAAAGTCCTCTGTAAAACAGTTAATATTTTAAGTTTGGTCATGATGATCAGGACATTATCATCATCCAATTAACATGTGGTACTGTAAATATGGGTTTTTGTGCAGATATGCCCCATGTTTGTAAAATAATAGTTACAAATTTGGTCAGCAAAAAGGATTAAAGTCTAAATTGGCTGTATTACATCATACAGGAAATGATAAAGTATCAATAAAACTTGAATGGATAATTATTGATTAGGTTAAAACTGAATAGCTCATATTGTCATTTTTGTTATAAGCAGGATTATCTTATTTGCAGGTATAAAATGTAGTTTTTCTTACTGATTATATTTGAATTATTAAGAATAATGGATAATTTAGAAAAAAATTGGTTCTATAGTTTTTATTATGATAATAATTGTAGGTTTTCTTATATACAGTTATATCATATTCAATATTCTTTTTATTATGTCATATAGGTTTGCATCAAGACAGTGTCGCAGTATTGAACTTCAGTTCATAAATAAAACCCAAACTGGACTAATCAGTAACTGTGCAGTCTGTAATATTTTATATACCAGGTAAACCAGTCAGATTTTTGTCAGTGAGAGGAATAAATCCAATTTGATATTATGCAGTTGTAATTGTAGTTCTTTCATTTCTCTGTAACTCTGTTCCATCTTATTAACACATGGTGTGAGAAATGGGATTTGGACCTATGTGTACACCAATGGTGACCTTAAATGTTGTATGTTCTTATTACCTGATTAATTATCAACCTAGAATGTATGAGAATTAACTCATAAATAGCATGGCTCAACTTAAACAGTTAACAGCTTGCCCAGGGCAAGTGAAAGTTCCAGAAAATAGTGGGAGGGCAACTAAAAGTGACCTCCTATTTGCCTGACTGGGCAAGTGGGTCCAACACAAACCTTTATCCAAAGGCCTGAAAAAGGATGTTTGTGGTCTTAGTAAATACAATCAGTGATTTTTGTAGGGCAAGTAAAAATCTTGTAGGGCAAGTAATAGCTTGATGTTACATGCTTGACTGGGCAAGTACTTCAAAAGTTAATGTGGAGCCCTGAATAGTACTTGGTAGGACTTGGTTGTAAAATTATGTTCGATGATTGAAAGAAAATAAAACGATCAATGATCATTATTCAGTTATTATATGTACCTTCTATAATACTGTGAAACTTGCTGTATAGAATTATATCTACAATATTGAATGAGTAAATGATTTTGATTTGTTCATTGGTACAATCAGTTGACTGGCACACCACTAATAAAGAGTGATGGCAGTCACTTCATATTTCTTATACAGTAAAACCCCACCTAACGACCACCTATCTTTAGGGTCCACCTAAAAATAACGACCACTTGTTCATGGTCCTGATTCTTTTTGCTCTTTTTATAAGACCTCGCTTAGATGGCCACCTCTAAAATACAACCACTTTATCGAGGTCCTGTTGGTAGTTATAATTTTGAGGTTTTACCATATGTGATATTTATTAGATCATCATGTCAGTATTTTATCATGCAAAACTAAAATATTTAATTGAAGTCAGGAATTTGACTTGAAATAGTAGTATCAGCCATGAGACATGTACATAGTAACATTGGTAAGAGGTTCACCCAGAATAAGCTTTCCAGCATCCTTTCACCTCTAACATCTAACCTGTGCAATATTAGCCAATCATGGTTAAGGGTTCCTTTCAGCTGCTTTAAAGATTTTGTTTTATCATCACCTTGTGTATATTAACTTAAAGAGAGATTTCATATAATAAATGAGTTTATAGCCACCTCACCACATTCACATTCTCTGTATCTTCTAGTATTGAAATTGTGACATGAAATAGTTTCTTTTTTCATAGAAATGTTTTTCATCAGGTAAGATTTGTCAGTGATTCATTTCTAATGAGGAAGTTCCCATTTTAAAAAGATTTCAGATGCTATGTAGGTTTACTTGAAATAAATAAAATGGGCAGTGTGACAAATATACTTGTATGTTATACTGTTTTATATATTTAGACAGAACAAGAACAAGCAAGAGCCATGTGGTCTGTAATATTCTATATACATTAGTCCGCACAACAGTTTCTGAGTGTAATGAACCCAGTTTGATTTCATGCATGTATGTGTGATTTTAGTAATTTTACCTCTGTACTTCATCTGACATATGGTGTCAGAAGTGGGATTTGAACTGAAGACCACTTTCAATGTGATACAAACATTATGAATTATGTTAAACATTATGATATTATGAATATGTCAGTTAATATATCATAAACGCTCTGGTTCTATCTATTGAATTTTTGCAGACATTTACTGACTATTAACTTTTTTTGCTGAAAAAGATGTTATATATATATGACATTTTCTTTATGTCTTTAACTTTCATTGGTATATCCATATATCTCATATTCAGTGTACTGATCCTAGAAATTTAAAAAATTCCTTATGTTTTTATTTAAAACAAAAAAGGATAACATCTATTATACCGTTTAGGCCTCAATCTTTTTCATTAACACATGAATTGATGGATTTTGTCATATTTCACTTCTTTATATGTGCAAACATAAGCCAAAAAATATCTTATATTTGAGGACATCATAGGTTTGGATATTCTGCTATAAAGGAACATTATTCTCTGATAGGATATTCTTGAATTGTGGTATATCGTTTCCTTCATGTAAATCACCAGATGCCCATATTTCTTTCTCGATGTTCCCTATAAATATCACAACCAGTTTTAGCACCGTGCAGCAGCCATAGAAAAATGGAGTACTCATTTGATGTTTTTTGTCCACTAAGATGCTTGGGACATTAAACCTGATTAGGGGTCGAAGAAAGAGAATATTTGTCTTTTATCATGTTTCCTGCTGTTTCCCGCTGATGGTGATCAACGAGTGCGGCGAGATGCACCCTACATTGATGGAGGCTGGCTAGCTTTCTGCAGCATTTGAACCGGAGATGGCGTAATTCTATTTCCATTAGTCGACTGAGGTTAAGTGTTTGTGATAGGGCGCAGAAACAGCCAGGTATAATGGCTATGTTCAGTTTCACTTTCCCAGGGATCTCTACACTCGACCACAAGTCGGTGCAATGAAACCTTTTATTTTATTCAGATAATTGTGTCGCTAATATATTGTCTTTTGCCGACTGAAGCCTGATGTTAGTTAATGTTCATTAACGTAGCCCCTCTAATGAATGTTTATTGATTCTCTTCAAGCCGAGCTGCGGGGCTAGAAGTGACTAATTAGGACTATTCTTGATTTCATTAATTTGGTCCTGGTCCACTGGTCTTCAAGTTCCTTGACTTCCGACAGCATGCCCAGTGTAGCGAAGACACTACATTATTGATCACTTCAAACCTGAATCAACCAGACTGTACTGCTTGAGGCACACTATATAATGAAGGTGGAGTTGGCAATAATATTTGATTATTGATCATTTGTTCATCAATTTACCTGAAATTAACTGTTGTCCTTTCATTACTGATTCTCTTGTAAATTAAATGAATTGAATAAATGCAGTTTTGGAAAGAGAAGCATTAAAACCATAATAAAACATGATTTTATTTACTCAAAAATATGATAACAGACTGCGATAATGGAAAAATACAGTATTTTATATCTTCAAACCATGCAAAGAATACTGTGGTTGCCTTTTTGTTCAAGTGGGTTTCAAATTTGCGATGTTCACAAAAGAGAAAATATCATGAAAATAAAAGCATTGTGAACAAGAGGCCCATTGTCAAAGGCAAGTCAGAAGGCAATCAACTGATAAAATAAAAATAATAAATATTGTATGTTATCATTAATCAAAGATATAGCCTTTAAAAATAATCTGATCTTTCAAAATAACTGCCATTTATTGACAATGAATTCTTCTTGTTCCATATTTATTTTGCCTCCTTAAAATCTTGACGTTTTGGGCACATATTACTTTGTATAATACATAAAATGATGGATATACATTGTGTAGGTTATTGTTTGGTGATATCATGAAAATTGAACCCTTCTGAAACAAGAAAAGGTGAAAATCCTGAAATTTTGAGCTGGCAAATATGAAACCGTCCATATACAAATAGTCTTTTGGTGAAAAAAATTATGTTTTAATATTGTATCATAATAATGATTTTACCTTTTTTGTACAAAGAAAAGTTATTTATAAGACTATGGTTCATATGAATATAAAACCACACCATAAATAAAAAAAGAATTGAGTTTCTTTTATATTATTAATTTTACAAAATCTTGATTGGCACAGATTACTTCCATTTTGGAGTAAAGGTATCCCCCCCCCCCTCCACCCCGAAAAAAAACAAAAAAATTTCAAAGAAAGAGTCACAGAGAGTAAAGTCTTTGGTGTGGTCATAGAATACATATTTATATCATAGTTCACTGATAAAGGATAATGTCAAATGTAATCAGTTCCTCTGAATTCAAGGCTGTTTCATCAGTTTATTAATATTCCTTATTGTCACACCTAAATTGATAGTATTTTAAATTAGAAAGTAACATTTAAGGATGAAGAGGCTTAATGTTTTTAGAATTAAAATAAATAATAATTTGAATAAATTATAAATAGCTATGATGATATTTGTCCCAGTTGCCATATAAGTGAGATGCAAAAAATAATGCTCCCTCCCATATCATCCCCACCCCTATTCTATTCTGTTCACATCATATAGGTGTACTATAATTATATCTTATAGGTGTAATAGGCAATATGAAACACATTTGATCTCAGTCACAGAGTGAAAGAACACTGACACATGCACAGGTAATTAGCAGTACATATAAGTAACATTCTGAATAGGTACACATACAGCAGTATGACTAACATACAGAATGTTGCAGAGCCCCCCAGTGAGTGGCTAGGAAGTACTATATGGGGGCAGTTGTTAATTTGTAAACAGGGTTCTAATGTACATGTGGCCTAGTGACTGAGATGCCCTGGGGCTTATATTTACAATGACAACAAATGTACTGGGGCAGAAAGGTTACACCCACAAACACAGGTACAGCTAAAGGGGGGGTATCTGGTCCCCGACGCACACACTGGGAGTTGGTTATTACCAGGCAGTCTTACAGCGCAGGTCACAATATTACATGTCATTATGACAGCTGATAGAGACCGCCATCTGGTCTGATTCCCAGCCTCCTGTCACTGTTATGCCTCCCAGGTCTGGCTTATACAGCCCTTCTTCCTTGCCACTGTTTAATCTGAGAGTTTATCTGGCCAGTCATGTTTTTGTAAGTCACACTTACTGAGGATGGCATTACTGGCCTCAGGGCATGGTAGTTGCTCATGTGTCCACTTTATTTCCTCTTGTTATTGTACAGCTTTGGTTGTTTTTGTGGTTTGTTGTCACAGTTTTTGTGGACAATACACATTTTTTTTGGTAAATACCAAGAAGTAGGACATTTTGATATTATTGTATTACAATATTATTCAATAAAATATAATATTAATTGTTAATAAAGTAAAATAATCTATACTGATGATAAGGTAATATATCCATGTTGTTGGCAAAATACATGCTGCTGCTTTTTTATGAGGATGAAGGTTTTCCTATTGCTTAATATGTTTCATATTACAGGAGTAAACTGGAAAAGTGACTTTCATCCTCTTGCCCTATTTCCTCAACATTTACTAACAACCTAGGGTTCACTCAAGTGTGCTGCCTTTCAGTCTGTACAGCTGTTTATCCCTTATCCACCTGCCCTGACTTTGGTGTACTGCTTGTTGGATCTGTACAGCTGTTTATCCCTAAGCCACCTGTCCTGACTAGTATTTAACCTGTAAGTCTGTTCAGCTGTTTATCCCTGAGCCACCTGCCCTGACTCTGGTGTACTGCTTGTTGGTTCTGTACAGCTGTTTATCCCCAAGCCACCTGCACTGACTGTGGTGTGCTTCCTATTAGTCTGTACAGCTGTTTATCTGTGAGCAACCTGCCCTGCCTCCGGTGTACTGTTTGTTGGGTCTGTACAGCTGTTTATCCCTGAGCCACCTGCCCTGACCCTGGTGAACTGTTTGTTGGATCTGTACAGCTGTTTATCCCTAAGCCCCCGGCTCTGTGGTCTGCTGCCTGTTAGTTTGTCCAGCTGTTTATCCCTAAGCCCCCAGCTCTGTGGTCTGCTGCCTGTTAGTCTTTTCAGCTGTTTATCCCTGAGCCATCTGTCCTGGCTGGTATTTGGCCTGTTAGTCTGTACAGCTGTTTATCCCTGAGCCACCTTCCCTGACTGTGGTATACTGCGTGTTAGCCTATACAGCTGTTTATCTCTGAGCCACCTGCCTTGACTCTGGTATACTGTTTGTTGTATCTGTCCAGCTGTTTATCCCTGAGCCATCTGTCCTGACTGTGGTATACTGCCTGTTACCCTGTACAGCTGTTTATCTCTGAGCAACCTGCCCTGCCTCTGGTGTACTGTTTGTTGGGTCTGTACAGCTGTTTATCCCTGAGCCACCTGCCCTGACCCTGGTGAACAGTTTGTTGGATCTGTACAGCTGTTTATCCCTAAGCCCCCAGCTCTGTGGTCTGCTGCCTGTTAGTCTTTTCAGCTGTTTATCCCTGAGCCACCTGCCCTGACTGTGGTATACTGCCTGTTAGTCTGTCCAGCTGTTTATCCCTGAGCCACCTGTCCTGACTGTGGTATACTGCCTGTTAGTCAGTCCAGCTGTTTATCCCTGAGCCACCTGTCCTGACTGTGGTATACTGCCTGTTAGTCTGTCCAGCTGTTTATCCCTGAGCCACCTGTCCTGACTGTGGTATACTGCATGTTAGTCTGTACAACTGTTTATCCGTGAGCCACCTGCCCTGACTGTGATATGCTGCTTGCTAGTCTGTACAACTATTTATCCCTGAGCTACCTGCCCTGACTATTTTGTGCATCTTGTTAATCTGGCCGACTGTTTATTGCAAATTAAATCATACAAGTATAAATGTCATATTGGACTCATTTAAAAAGCCATATAGTAATTTGTCCCATGACAATGATAATTTAGTGCTCATCTTACATATACAAATATATCCATCCATCCATAAAAAGTTTACGCTCGTCGAGCAGCTACAGGTTGCTGGGGTCAAGACCTCAGCCCGGTGCGCTTCTTAAGCAGGTTCTCTGAGCCAACAGATGCGATGCCACACCACGCAAAGCAGAGAACTGTGAGAGGCCGCCACCGTACATCTCGAGCCGGTGCCCTGTTAGGAAAGCTACAGCATCCACAGCTGCAAGGGCAGGAGCAACCCACATTTCCTCCACCGATCCCAGCAGCGGAGACCCAGGCGTGCCATTCGAGAGCCGAACTCGATCTTGTGACAAATATATGTAGTACAGGATTTTCCGCAGTGTACAGTTATGTTATACAATTTGTGGACTGCATTATGTGTATTCACATAATATATCATCTGCGAAGAATCTAATAAATGTTTTAAATTATTAATAATAATTTGTAAATTACTTAGTATTGCCTACCACAGATACTCCATATATCTGAATCAAAATAAGTTTTCAGTGAACATCATAACTGTAATATTAAGTTTCTGTATGCATACACTAATATCTATACAATAAATGACTCATAAAGAAATTAGTTATATATGATAAACTTAGGGTGACATCATTCTTTGAGTGTTTATGAATTAGTTGACACTGCTATTGTGAGCAGATGTACATACTGTTTGTACAGAGACTTCCTAGAAGTAGCTGTGTTTTTGACCTGGTTGTTAAGTTTATGTACTACAATGCTATTAAATCCCTGCAGGGGATGTCAGTGTAGGGGTGTTATCACTACAGAAGTCTGGGTAACATGCTGATAAATTATGCATGTCTCAAGATACCTGAAGAGTGAACATTAATTGCTGCCACTACAATTAGGAATGAACCTATTGCTTCCCAGTCAGTGGTGAAGTGCATTGACACAACTATAAACCTGTGCACACTGGGAATCGTTGCAAAGTTTTGTTGGCTTAACAATCCCGTGCACACTTGAGCTCTACAAGCAATTTGAATTGCAAATTCACTTTCAACTCTCCCAGTCCTTGTGACCCCACACCTCAGCGGAGAAGCAAGAATTCAACAAAGGTCAAATTGCACACTGTGAGATAGTCAGTGATTGAATAAATACCCCACTGTATGGATGGATGTTCGCTCTAAATCGGTGCAGTCCTTTGCTAGTACATGCCTACGCAACATTGCTTGCTTGTGTTTACATAGGATTAGGTTATTCTGGGGCAATGATTACATTTGTCCCGTCTCGCTCTTTTTTTTTCCGGTAAAACGACCTGATTCAATGGTTGAGTGCCTGCACTAGAAGGCAAAGCAAGAAACTTGTAGACTTTTGTTGGCTGATTGACTGGCAATTGAAAATTTGCATTAGTCCGTCAAATGTGACCTGGCACGAAGCAGTCGTATTCAACTGAAGGACCTTTGTGTGTTTTGTAACTTGGTGTGTCAGTGTCCTGGGGAGTCTCAGATATTCTATATATTTTATGCTACTAATACACACATGCACACATGTCATAGTTCATATATAAAGTCATTTCTTTTTATTTTTTATCCTTTTTTTCACTCTATCTTTTCTTTCTATTTCTCTCTGTCACTTTCTTTCTCTCTCTCTCTTTTTCTCTCTGTCTCTGTCTCTCTCTCTCTGTCTCTGTCTCTCTCTCTGTCTCTCTCTCTCTCTCTATATATATATATATAAATATATATATAATATATATTATATATATATATATGTCAGTATTTGATTATATACTAGTATATATATATATATGTATGTCAGTATTTGATTTATTTACTATTATATATGCTATATATAGTTATAATATATGCAGTATGAATGCTGGTATTACAGTATATATTACAACATATATGGGACAAATCTCCTGTTTGTTACATTTGTTAACTACAAGCACATGTACAAACATTGCATGTGTTAGTATGGCAACTTTATCTGTAATACCTGTATTAATTAAGGAAATAAAAAGTGAGAACAGTGCTTCTCCTTTCAAGGTTGTTTAAAGCAGGTGTCTTCCAGAGTAGAAGCGGTAAGCAGTGTTTTATGAGTTCACCTGACCCACGATTCAAGGAGCACCCAAGAATGTCACATGACCCCAAAATAAATAACATAAAAAACTTTCTACAAACACTGATTGGCGATGCTCCAAATACATACTGATGATCTGTGTGTATACGTGAACATGAAGACCAGTGAGGGGCATGTAGCTGTAGGATAGCTCCCCCGTGGGATCGTGGGATACAGAGTGACCTAGCCTGTGTATGTCTGTATATGAGGATCTACGTACACTCATGCAGGGATCTTGCAGGTTGTCTATGTTTTGTTTATATCCTCCCTGTCTTCTTCCTGTTTGCTTGTGTAAGTAGGGATCATCATCCTGTGTATATATCTGGTCCAGTGTACACTCTGTGTACTGTGTTATACTAATAGAGGTGGTCTTATTTCTTATATATATTGATATAATGTTTGTGTATGTGTACATGTGTGTGTGGTATTTTCTGAGGGTGTTGTACCATGAAACACCTGTGTGTTCATGATAGAGGTGTTATATATGTGTTTGTGTGTGCATGCTAGATACATGTGTATCTATTTAGTCATGTGTGGTATATTTTTTGTGTATATCATATCAATGAAGGTGTCATATATATTTTTATTCAGTATGTGTGTGTGTGTGATATATATGTTTCATGTGATTACCTGATTGCATATATCTAAAACTTTGTATAAGTCAATAGGTTGGCCACTTTTAAGTTAATAATTTGTTTGTTTGTATGTCTGTGCTTTCTTGCATGTGACAGTTCTGTATACTTAAACTCCAGTGTTTGCATTTATGATGGAAGCTGTATATACACACAGTTTTTATTGTGTGCTGTATATCCTCAGTGTGCGTACACTATATATATATATGTCTTTTTTTTAACTTAATATCAAACATATGTTATGCACATGATTTTCTAAGGATTCTTTGAAGTGAGATGCCTGTGAACATTCCTGTATATAATTTAGTGTCTTTGTGTAAGTGGAATGTGCCTCTGTGTGTGTGTGTGAATTTGTTTTGGATTTATGAAATCTCAACATGTGCCCCATGTGCATTTGTGATTCAAATGCACTTAGTGGTATGCTTGCAAATTACTGCCAAGTAAAAAATTTGCAACATCTATTCATAATCAGTTTGGAGCATTGGCTAAAATTAGAGTGATGTGTGTTTATGTGCACATGTGTGTCTTGATCACTCAGGTACTTAAAACATATTTGTAACATTTACCACAGCTCCACTTCCTGTTACTAAGATAGAGTTATACTTTATTCATGTATGTATGTATATATATATATGTGTATAATGCTGGCTAATTGTCTGTTGACAGATACACATGACTTCATGGAATGTGCAATATAAGTGTTTCATGTGTCAATGCTTTGTGCAGTACAGCCATTCTGCAGATTAAAAAAGTGTGTGAATTAATGTTGTACTTTAAATTTGTATGATTTATGTTTGTCCCATGCTTTTAAGTGTTTCAGATATTGTACAAATGATTAATGATCGGTGTGCATGTGTATAACTGTATGTGTGTATAACTAATATTTACTTTAAAGCCAGCAATATGTTTGGCACTGTTAGTGTTTATAGGTGTAACTATTTGAATTGTAATTGGGGGAATGATTCCTTGTGTGTTTTATGTGTATTATGTGTGAAGAATGCATGTGTTTGTGTGTGTATATATATGAGTTAGAGAAAAAGAGAGAAAGTTAGAGACCATAAGAGAGAAAAAGAGTTAGAAAGGGGAAAAAGAGGGTAAAGCCAGAGAGGGAGGGAGAGAGATAAAGATTGAGAGATACTGACGTTTGCGTGACTGTCTGATGATGGTAGAAATGCGAGACATACTTCCGAATATATATTCACAATCTTTTTTCACCATGACCAGTTTTCTTTACTGCACGTTTGAAGCCTAAAAATCTTAAGTCTGAAAATAACTGTTTGTATTTAAATGCATGTGTGCATGGTCTTGCACATGTTTTGCAAATGTATATTAATATATATATATATATATATATATATATATATATATATATATATATATGTATATATGTTATTTATATAAATATATATATATATATAATATATATACACACATAAGTATGTGATACAATCACAGCATTATAACTCAACACATACTTCCATTAGTAGACACACCAATTCAAATGTTAGGACAGAGATGATAACACAATCAGCTCTGGTACTGAATTGCTTAATTATACATCATTACAGAGAATTATCACAATTCTGTGGTTCAGATTGTTCACACTTTGTACATCCCTGCACCAGGAACCTGGTTATCAGATGCAGTGGTAGCATACGAATACTTATAAGCATTGGCCTATAGAAATATGGCCACCCTGTGCTGTGCATTTGTCAAATATAGCGGACAAGTAATTGTATCCGCCAAAACAGAGTTTTGCGGATACTATGTTTTCAGCTGCATGCCGCCGCGGCCGCGTAGGTGTCCAGAGAACTCCTCTGTAACCGCTGGGCGGAATTTTACGAAACCCGGGATTATGTTCGGGTCACATGTGAACTGCTGCGCCCCGATTTTGTTTTGACCTCTGACCTTTCCTCTGCGCTCTGCATCCGTTTGTGCGTCTGTTTCCACACATAAGCCCACATATCTCGGGAACCGTTTGACCGATCAGGAAATTTTTTTTGCACAAATGTAGCCCTTGGAGAGTTTTATAACATACACAAAAAATGGTGGCGCCACCTGCAACCATGTTTGCACAGTGTCCATCTGTTCGTCTGCCTTGGGTTAAAATCACTCATATCTCTGCAGTGACTTGACTAATTCACCTGAAATTTGGCATGCGTAAACATCCTGGATAGCTTTTCTGATTTTATGACAGGTGGCGCCACCTACATTCACGTTTATGCTGCAGACATCCAAGCTCAAATCTCGGGAACCGTTTGACTGATCAGGAAAATTTTTGTACAAAATGTAGCCCTTGGAGAGCTTTATAACATACACAAAAATGGTGGCGCCACCTGCAACCATGTTTGCACAGTGTCCATCTGTTCGTCTGCCTTGGGTTAAAATCACTCATATCTCTGCAGTGACTTGACTAATTCACCTGAAATTTGGCATGCGTATATATCCTGGATAGCTTTCCTGGATAGCTTTTCTGATTTTATGACAGGTGGCGCCACCTACATTCACGTTTACGCTGCAGACATCCAAGCTCATATCTCGGGAACCGTTTGACCGATCAGGACAATTTTTTTGCACAAATGTAGCCCTTGGAGAGCTTTATAACATACACAAAAAATGGTGGCGCCACCTGCAACCATGTTTGCACAGTGTCCATCTGTTCGTCTGCCTTGGGTTAAAATCACTCATATCTCTGCAGTGACTTGACTAATTCACCTGAAATTCGGCATGCGTATACATCCTGGATAGCTTTTCTGATTTTATGACAGGTGGCGCCACCTACATTCACGTTTACGCTGCAGACATCCAAGCTCATATCTCGGGAACCGTTTGACCGATTAGGCCAAAATTTTGCATGTGTATAGATCTCACATAGCTCTTTATCATACACAAAACTGGGAGCGCCACCTGCAGCCATTTTTGCACAGCTCCTGCCTGTTTGTCTGCCATGGGATAAAATCACTCATATCTCGGCAGTAGTTTGACATATCTGTCTAAAAAAGCAGGTTTATACATCCCCGACAGCTCTCTTGATTTTATGACAGGTGGCGCCACCTGCATTCTAGTTTATGCAGCAGACATCCAAGCTCATATCTTGGGAACCGTTTGACCGATTGGGCCAAAGTTTTGCGTGTGTATAGTTCTCACATAGCTCTTTATCATACGCAAAACTAGTGGCGTCACCTGCAACCATTTTTGCTCAGCGTCCATCTGTTTGTCTGCCACGGGCTAAAATCACTCATATACATGTAGTGGTTTGACTTATCTGCCTTAAATTTTGCATATGTATACAACTTGGACGGCTTTCTGGATTTTGTGGTGGGGGGCAACCTACATACACAATTTGGCTGCAGACATCCATGCTAATATGCAACACTCTATTTCCCCTTGCCACTCAATCCATGCCTCACTTCACCCGTTCCACTCTGATTTAGGAGGATACACGTAGTCGTTTGTCGACTACCCGTATTCTAGTTGTCTTTGGACTAGGCCATATTAATTGTGTGGTTATACATGTTTTAAGGTATAGGGATACAAAAATCATGGATTTCAATTCCAACATCTTCAGCACTAAACATAAGGTTTTCTCTTTTTTAATATACGCCCATCATATGACGGGAGTATTATGGTATACCCACCATCTGTCCGTTAACCTTTAGTGTCGCTGCGATAACTTATTTGGGCTTTGATAGATTTTCAAGAAACTCACCATAACTACCTACCAAAAGATTATCTTGCCTGAGTTTGATTATGGGCAAAATCCACGCATATTTAGTAAGGTCAGAGGTCACTAGGCTAATTTGTGGTGTTGCCATGATAACTTATGAAGATCATGAAAGATTTTGATAAAACTCATGAGAAATGTTAATCAATAAAACATCTCGCCTAAGTTTTATTTCCAGCAAAATCCATGCATATTTAATGAGGTTAGAGGTCACACCACTTTGGTGACATACCAAAAATCCTATGGATTTTCATGAAACTCATTATACATATTTACCAGTAGAATTTCTCACCTAAATTACCTTCTCATCAAAATTCATGCATATTTAATGAGGTCAGAGGTTACCAGATACACTAAGGGCATATTATGCACGTTTGCAGTGCTCTTGTTATTCAAATATTGTTTCATTTGTTATCTTTATAAGCCCGTCTTATTATGGTATACCACGCATATTTAGTAAGGTCAGAGGTCACTAGGCTAATTTGTGGTGTTGCCATGATAACTTATGAAGATCATGAAGGATTTTGATAAAACTCATCAGAAATGTTAATCAATAAAATATATCACGTAAGTTTTATTTCCAGCAAAATCCATGCACATTTAAACTAGGCTACTTTGTGGTTTTGCCCCGATAACTTATGAAGATCATGAAGGATTTTGATAAAACTCATCAGAAATGTTAATCAATAAAATATATCACCTAAGTTTTATTTCCAGCAAAATCCATGCATATTTAATGAGGTTAGATGTCAACCCACTTTCGAGGCACCTTGGTGACTTACCAAAAATCCTATGGATTTTCATGAAACTCATTATACATATTTACCAATAGAGTTTATCACCTGAATTACCTTCTCATAAAAATTTATGCATATTTAATGAGGTCATAGGTCACCAGATACACAATGGGCATTATGCACGTTTGCACTGGTCTTGTTATTTAAATATTGTTTCATTTGTTATCTTTATAAGCCCGTCTTATTATGGTATACCCAATGTCCATTACCTTTTAAGTTTTACAGCAGTAACTTACCAGGGCTTTTGATTTTAACAAAACTCACTGTACTCAACTAATTTCCAATTGGTAATCTTGCTTATGTTTGATCCTAGGATTTACTAATAGAGTTTCCACCCAAATTAAATTCTTGGCAAATTGCATACATATTTATTGAAGTCAGAGGTCAACAGGGTCCTTTGTGGTGTCTCCACAATAACTTCCAAGGAATAGGATTTTGTTGAAACTCAGAAGAAAAATAACCAATATAATATCTCACCTATGTTCAATTCCCAGCAAAATCCCTTCATTTATAATGAGATCAGAGGTCAGCAGATTTCTTTTTGGTATTGCTGTGATAACTAGAAAATTGGTGGGTTTGTTGACATTCAGTATGAATGTTAAACCATTAAAGGTAACCCCCTTTGGTCCATTTGTCTGCATACAACAGACTATTGCAGTGATCTTGTTGGATAATGTCCTGTCATACAAACTTGAGGAAAGATATCCCATGAAATGTCCTACATTTGCACAGACTGAAGCTTTTCTCTGGAGCAGTGCTGATTATGGTTCTTTAACTTATAGCACTTTATGTCACAATGATATATTTAGAAATCTGGCTTTGGAAATCCATCTTGTTCTATCTGGCCATCAGGTTGGCTGACTTTTATCAGGTTGCAAATTAAAATATTAAAACACCCAGATCAAAAGTGGATCCATAGGGGGTGAGGGGAGTCCAAGGAGTCCAGACCCCCCTTTTTCATCTGCCACAACCTTTCTTTAAGGGATTCAGACAAAATTTTGCTGCCTGGACCCCCCCTTTTCTGGACCTGGAGACCTTTTTTTGGGGTTTCATTAATCCTCCTGGGTTGGACCCCCCTTTTCCTAAATCCTGGATCTGCCCCTTGCAGATAGTTCAGTTTTGTGAGCTGTATTAAAAAAAGTCATGTTTTTTAATAATAGTATCTGGAAAGTCAGATTCATCTTTTGTTCAGTCTTGCTGAACAGTCTTGCTGAACAGATAGTATGCATTGGATATCAGATCCTTAAATTGAAATGTTGTATTTCAATACAAGTTTGGCATGGTCATCTTCCGTTTATATTAGGTCTTGATTTTCTCAGCTGATATTACCTAGGTCATAGTTAAACAGGTTTTATAAATGCCCATGTAGAATCGATACCTCCAGGCCTTGCAGATTGGTGCCGGGGTCATGGTTTGATGATATGGTGCATTGGATTATGGGAGTGAAGGTCCTGGTTGAAAACTTCGCTTCCGTAATTCACTTCCTGTTTATTAATAACAGGGTACCTGATCACCCTTTGACCTTCATAGAGAGACTCTGATATCTAAATACCTGGTATGACAAAAGAATTTGAAAAAGTATGAAAATACACATAATGCATTTCATGGTTATATGATATTTTATAAACTTTACAGTAATATATATTTAAAACCTAAAATTGACGAATTGATATTCAATTAATATTTGATAATAATGAAATTAACATATATTGTAGTTTTGTTCCCTTTATTTTCATACAGTAGACAAGGCCATGGACCTATGTTTGAAAAAGCATATACTGTTATCTATGATAATCAGTATGGTTAATTTATACTAGACAATTACATATTAGCAATATGCTGGAAATACAATATTGGAAATACACAAAGAGAGATAGTACAATAGCAGTTGCATTAGAGTGATTGACATTTGATAAGCTTGGGAGGTGGTTACTATTATACAGTTTGAAGTGAGAGCACAATCCCTAACCTGATGAAGTGTCCAGGAAGTCTCGTTCAATCTGATCTTTGAACTTTTTCTGTGGATCCGTTATGAAACAGCAAATAGCATAAATTTCAATGTAATTCAGATATGTAATATTATCTGAATAAATACAAGCACAAATTGCACACCCTTAAACTTGAATATACATGCTAATGGTGAAAATGGAGGAGACAATGAAAAATTGATGAAAACAAAATATGATCAGGGATGGTACTATGGCTGTCACAGGTACACCTGTGATACTTGATAAGCGTGCCCTAGGTGACTATTATTACATCTTTTTTTTCAGTGATAATATAATGCCTAACCCTGTGGAGTGGCTGGGAAGGCTTCCTTGATCCTGATCCGGTCGCGATATTACCCCTCAAGTACGTGATGGAGAGTTGTTTGTATATTACAGACCCTGAAACTCAAACCTGTTAACGCAGTATTGACCATGTCACATTAGAAGTAATGATTTCTCAACTGCTTTCCCACCTGATCTGAGACAGAGAGCTTTATTGGTATTATCTTCAGACTAAAAATAGAAGGGGCCTAACCATAGCATTGTTGGCCACCCAGTTGGTAAACAACAGGAGGTTAGACCATAAAGAGCATATCAAATAGTAAGGGGACAGACTTTGATTGGGCTGTTAAAGGCTCATGTGTGCCTCAGATTGTATGTCAAGGAGTTCACTTAGCAGGAATCGTCTTTTAAAAATTCTCTATTACGATTCATGTTTGAAATAAAATCCTTTATGAGTTCATGACTTCAGTGATCGTCATCCTTAAAGAAGATAATTCTAGTTGGGTAAAGATTTGTCTATATACGAAGGTGTCATAAAACGCTTGAGGTCTGAGAAATAATCCCTTCACCCAACCTCTTTGGGCCCCTGGTGTTCAACTGCCCAAATAATGCACAGGTGTGGTATTTGTCTGTACTTTTGATGCAAGTAATCTGTTGTTTACAAACACAGCATCACCTTTGGATCAGCTACATAATGGTACAAACGCACTAGAAAACAATGAAATAGCCAGTGATAAAAATGCTTAACAACGGTCTCCAGACATAATAAAAACAAAAATATTGACATTTTGAATATGTTTTGCATGGAAACTTTATGTTTATATAGAATAAAATATATCTCCCTTTCTCTCTTTTCCAATGAAAATGAAATATTATTATACCAATGCCACTTATCCTGTTGCCACACAAGATTATGAAAATAGGGTTCAGGTTGAACTGTCATGACTAATATTTCAGAGAAAAGGTTTACAAGAGGATATAAACTAAATAAGAGGAAAAAACATAAAAAAACATGAGTTTTTTATGCAACTGGAAAATGCTTCTGTAAAAAAAGTAATTCTTAGAGACCCTTATTTCACTTTTATTTCAGTTCCACCTTGGGTAGAAGTTTTGGAAAATCTACAATCAGCTGTTGTCATCCTAATGAGGTTGCTTCTGCAAAAAGTTCTTTGGTGGCATATTTCTCTGTCAGGATAGATCCTTGCATGAATATTTCATTAGTTTTTATTCCGTAGTATAACAGGTTCTTGCTCACACCAAGCATTATAACATAAAAAAGTCATGCATGTATGTGTGAGCAGCATAAAATTAAAATGCAACAGCTTTTATTGTTGATTTGTTTGGAATCACTGCATGGGCATTGATGCATGAAATTCCTTGTGTAGTTCTATATATTTATTCATTTAGCTCAAATTATTATATACTACTCAGACCTAAGTAATGGAAATGGTTTGAAACATGGAATCTTGTTTCATTATAACAATTTGGGCAAACTTTTAATGAAGATTATAGTAGTAAGCTTTTGTGTGATAGGTGTTATTACGGTGCAGTTTGGCTTATCTTTATTTGAACTTAAGTGTTAAGGCTTTAATATAGGATGTCCTTATTTCATCTTCACAGAATTTCTGTGTTCTCATTTATCTCTGCTGAATGTCTGATCCTTACAACTTGGAAATCATTGAGGTTATGATAGTAGTGTAATGTCTATTTTGAATAGTTCAGTTTTTTTCTCTGCCATTGTTTCATTGGTCAGCCATGGATTTGTTTGGTTGTCTTGCACAGTATAAGACACAAAGTCGTTTGCAGTCCTGTTAGGCTCAAGTGCATTTTGATAAGTCTGTACCTAATTTCAAAAACGGTTAGAGCTAGCATCACCAAATTTTTTGCAAAAAAATCAGTCATCTTAACAGCTATATCGGATTTTGCTTATTTGTTTGCTATCTGCATTTACTCAGATTTTATATGGAAAAAAAACAAAAAATACTTTAAATATCTTCTTCTCCAAAACTTCCCAGTCAAATTGTTCAGTATTTCACAGAATTAATCTCAGAAACTGTCTCTCTCAAGTTTTTAGAATGGTTCCAGTTTGTTGAATTTTACGAAGTTACAGGAAGCTGAACTTAGTCATTTGGCCAAAAAAGGATACTAAAATTGAAATGACTAAAAAAGGATACTAAAATTGAAATGACTAAAAAAGGATACTAAAATTACAGTATCAGAAACAGCTGGAGCTGTCTTCACCAAATTTTATGCAAAATGTTGGTCACATGACTCATATATGAATTTGAAGTATTGGTGGTGCCACCTGCATCAACATTTTCTGTATGAGGGCCATCGGTCATCAGTACATTTACCCATAATTTCTCAGGTATAGCGGGAGCTAGCATCCTCAAATTTTATGCAAAATCTGTCTCATATCAAATGTTGTGGGATTGAGCTTTTTGTGGCACCACATGTATTAACTTACATTTTAGGGGAAAAAGCTAAAAAAAACATTTAAAATCTTCTTCTCTGAAATCATTCCCCCAAATGGTTTAATGTTTCACAGAAGTTATCCCAGAGACAGGCTCTCTCAAGTTTGTTCAAATGGTTGGGGTTTGATGAATTATGGCCGAGTTACAGGAATTTTAACTTAGTCATTTGGCCAAGTAAGCATACTAACATAACAATCTCAGAAACTAAGTGCTAGCATCACCGATTTTTCTGCAAATGTTGGTCACTTGATCCTATTTGAAATTGCAGTTTTTGTTTTGCCACCTACATACACCTGTTTTGATGGACAAAAACCTCATAATTTTAGCCTCTTTTCAACCATTTTACGATGAAACTGTTAAGCTGAATCGTTTAGTTTGTCACAAGAAGTATCCTAGGGTAGGGCTCTTTCAAGTGTATGAGAATAGATTGAGTTCATTGATTTTTGGTACAGTCATAGATAGCTGAATTTGGTCTTGTGCCCATAAGTAAGCCTATTCAAACTGAGGGCTGCAATAGTCTTCTTCTGCAAAATTGTTGTTTCAACTTCTGTGACATTGCCCAAAAATGATTCTTGGGAGGCCTTTGTTCAAGTTTACTGAAATGATTTTTGGCAGAATTATTGGACCTTTAACAATTTAAGGACTGCATCTTTTATTATTCTTAACATTTTGATAAAAAAAATTAAATATGTCAACCTAAATAAAAAAATGTATTGCAGCCAAAGTCTTTCAGTATGTGTAAACTGATTTGCTAGCAGGCCAAGATTGTGTCTGTATCTATAACTAGCTTGGCAGACTGCCAACTCTTTCAGATTTGGAAACAAGCCAAAGGTAAGTCTGGCTCTATTTATAGCTTAGGCAGATTGCCTACTGTGTCAACTGCACCCAGGTACAGGTCAGGAGTTCACTCAGTGCACCCAGGTACAGGTCAAGAGATCACTCAGTGTAGCCAGCTGCAGGATAAGAGTTCACTTAGTGTAGTAGTTGGTTGCAGTTCACTGGGGCAACTGCCTTTCTCCCCTAAGCCTGGTTAGTATATGCCTGCTTATTTCTCTGGAGGGACATGATATATCAGCCTGACATTGGGCATATTTATACATATTGGATAGCTTTGTCTTATACAAGACTTGTGTTGCATATACAAAAAATGTTTGCATAGTGTATGTCCCTGCTTATTTCTCAGGAGGGGTTTGATATATCAGCCTGAAATTGGGCATGTATACATCTAGGATAGCTTTGTCGTATACAAGACCTCCTACAATCATTTTTGTGTTGTGTGCGCCAATGCCAGTATTTCAGCAGCGATGTTTGTGTAATTGGTTCTTGTTCAAAATGTTTAGTATTTGCATTGTTCATGTACATATTACACATCTTTGAAAAGTAATGGTCTAGCATTGAAGTAATATACCTGGTGTATATGCCACTACACCGGTCCACATTAGGCCCATAGGCCTTGTTTAAAATCCTTAGATTTTGTATTATTTCCTCAGATCTGCAATGAAAGATGTAAAATATTGATGGATGTAAAATATTAATGGGAATTTTAAAATTTTGTATGTTACTTTTACAATAAAATTATTATGTGAGGTGTAGGTTCCTGATTGAGCCCGAATGGCGGACAACTGATAGAACAATACTTAGAAAAGGTGATTAAAGGTCTTCAAATTATTCAGGCACACACACACGCACTCATGAAGAGGAAACAGAACGGATGATGTAGTTGTATATGTATTTTTTATATAAAATAACACTCAAGTGATTGATGTCTTAGAATAAGTGATTCTTTCTTTAACATGATAGGGTTAATGAAAGAGTCATGGAAAATTTGCAATGAATAATTTAAGTATCTGAAAATGAGATCAAGGTTTTAGAGTCATAATATATTATGTATATTTGTATTTGTGTTAACAGCATATGTTGTTCAGTCACAAATGTACTCATGTCATTTACACTACTGCACATGTAGGGTAATGATATATGTCCTACCTTTCTGCTTCTTAAAGGAAACAGTCACACAAAAGATGATGCACAGTTCTCAAAAGATGATGCACCAGTATAGACAGCTTGATAAGTGATCCAACTGCAATAGATTGATGAATCTTGCTTGTTTCTATTAACATCAAAGACCTAATAGTAACTTGTTAGATGGAGATTGATAACTAAAATATTTCATCATCAGCACAGTTACAGGCTGCTGTCAGGTTAACAAGAACCACTTGCTCCTCTTTTATGTTCTATCAGCTAGCAACCAATTGAAAAGTACTTTTTTAATAATTGTTCATCAAATAGTTGAGATGAAGAAATAAAGGATCCTTGTGATCATAATAGTCTTTGAAAAGAAGCTTTTTAGCTCAGCTGACTATAAGTCATCTGAGCTTTTGATGCGGTCCATTATCTGTCCGTCTGTTAGATAGGCACCTTTTATAAACCATTAGACCTACGAATTCCAAAATTTGGCATACTATTAGATGTCCCCAAAAATCTCCTATGAAACTGAAAACTGGGTCACTGCATCTTTGTTCCTTTGAGAATTAAAGAAAAAACCTCAATTTTCCATTAAAAAACCTATTACCACACTTCAGGACTGCCTAATATCAAAACTACTTATCTGTGTTTTTAATATTTACCTATTAAGTATTTTCCTATATATTTCCTATATACATGCCAGGAATTAAGTCTGTTAAGGGTAATTTCTTTAAGTTATATGCCTGAACATAAAATATTTACTCATTTAACATGAAAATATTTGAAGATAGAGACTTTATTCCAAGTGTATAACTTTATTTAATTAAGATTGAATTGTATACCCAAAATTAGATATGAATTTTGTAATTTTTTTAAGTTATTAGCATAAAATAAAATTAGTGGCTTTGATTTTGCCCAATTTTGACCATGGAAGTTTTTTTTTCCTGTGAGTAATGTTGATTTAATTTTCACGCATGTAAACAAAAATATTTGATATGTTTAAATCTGAAAATCAAAAATGTTGAAAATCAGGCTAGATATTGAATTTTTTTCTTGGGGCTCTACTGTAGTCACTTGCTTTGTCCAGATGCAGGTAGGCCACTCCAGGTCACTGGAAGTCAGCTATGCCATGTTTCCTGATTTGTTACAGGTCACAGGGGGAGATCCCCTGCTGTGACAGGTGTACAGTTATTATCATATCAACTACAAATTATAAATATATATTATAAAAATAAGATCCAATAGAACAAACTTGTAAACTACTGAACTGTCAACAATTTATCAAAAAGTTTGGTCACAAAATATTAATTGCAACCAGTTCTTACTCATCAAAACAAACCATCATGTCAACCAGCCATGGCCTTATATTACCTTTTCCTCTTAGACTTTATCTCTATTTGATATTATTTTAGATTGTTACCTTCAAGATCAACTACAGCTTAGCACAGCGACCCATGGGTCCCTTGTTTTAATTTGTCAGTTCTTTCTATTTAATGGAATATATAGATATGTCCATAATCAAGGGTCAGATCCAGGGCTGATTGATGGTCAGTACCTGACTGGATGATGTATTAACTCAAGGATCAGATCCAGGGCTGATTGATTGTCAGGACCTGACGAGATGATGTCCTTACTCAAGGATCAGACCCAGGAGTGATAGACCATCAGGACCTGACTGGGTGATGTTTTTACTCAAGGATCAGATTCAGGACTGATTGATGGTCAGGACCTGACTGGATTATGTCCTTACACAGATCAGGTCTAGGGCTGAATGATGGTCAGGACCTGATTGGATGATGTCCTTACTCAAGTCAGATCCAGGGCTGATAGATGGTCTGGACCTGACTCGATGATGTCCTTACACAGATCAGGTCTAGGGCTGAATGATGGTCAGGACCTGATTGGATGATGTCCTTACACAGATCAGGTCTAGGGCTGAATGATGGTCAGGACCTGATTGGATGATGTCCTTACTCAAGAGTCAGATCCAGGGCTGATAGATGGTCTGTACCTGACTGGATGATGTCCTTACTCAAGGATCAGATCCAGGACTGATTGATGGTCAGGACCTGACTGGATGATGTCCTTACTCAAGAGTCAGATCCAGGGCTGATAGACTGTCAGGACCTGACTGGATGATGTCCTTACTCAGGGATCAAGGATCTGACTGGATGATGTCCTTACTCAAGGATCAGATCCAGGACTGATTGATGGTCAGGACCTGACTGGATGATGTCCTTACTCAAGAGTCAGATCCAGGGCTGATAGACTGTCAGGACCTGACTGGATGATGTCCTTACTCAGGGATCAAGGACCTGACTGGATGATGTCCTTACTCAGGGATCAAGGATCTGACTGGATGATGTCCTTATTCAAGTGTCAGATCCAGGATGATTGAATGCCAGGGTCCCTGTTCTTCAATACCTTTTTTGTGAAAGCCAGACTAGATGACGTCTTTAACTCATAGGATGGAAAAGTAATGGACTAGATAAAACAGTTGATTTGTCCAAATCAGGGTCTGGGCCTTGTTATATATTTTCATATTTGAAAAGGTAACACTGAATGGCACTTAAAGGGGAGAGGAGTGTGACTGTTGGTCCTCAGACCTTTTTCCCATGGATTCCTTGTAATATTTTTCAAGTTAATATTAATTTCTAGTCAGCTTAAACTTTGTAATAAGAATTATTTTACAAGCAAGTAAACCTTTTTTAACAATTTGCAGGATGATTAGGCCAAAACTAATAAATATACAGCTTATTTTATTTCCGTAGGCACATGAAATATTAAAAACCAAATCAATCAAAGGTTTATTTTACATTTTTGTGAATTTTCTGATGGATGTTTTGTTTAATTTTGAATAATTATATTTTTTTAATGTTTGTTGTCTCTGTTTTCTAGGTATTGAAAGTTTAAAAACAAAAAATTCAACTAAACTGACCTATATTTTCAACTTTGCTTGCTGTTTATAAGTTGGTGCAATCCAGGCTGTTTTATTTTGTTATAAATGTATATTTCTTGATTGTGAGAAAAAACAATGATTTTTATTTGTCATTTTTTATGTCTGATTTTTTTAGTCTCTTCAGGTTTTGTTCAGATGCCTTGAACCAGTTGTTTTATCATAAAGGCTGTCTGCCCCTTTTTTCTCAGTTTGCCTTTTTCAGGCCCTTTTTTTTACGAAATGTTGGATTTGATGTTTACTGAGCAGGTATTGTCAGATTGACGGAGTCCATAACTGATGTTTCCATATTTAGTGGAGGTCCCCGGAAGCATCAGCGCAATTGGCAATGGCCAAAGGTAACGACCACTAGGACCCACTGTTGAAAGCACTCCATGCATCAAGCTTCACGTTGGCTTACTGGTAGTCTGTCGTAAATAAAAAGCTAGCCCATCATTATTGTTCCCGCGACCAGTGTTCTTGTGTGCTTATCACTCCCCCTGCGTGGCCAGAGCCGTGTGGGGGATGCGTGCGGCCGGCTGTACATTAGTCGTACTTAACGCAGATCCTGTCATTAAACCTCTCATCCATGCTCGTATGTTATAGTGATAACGAGAGCTGGTAATGGGGGCCGCTGAATATTAGCACAGATTAGTTGCAATTGTTGCTTGGCCTGACGATACGCCTCTTGACCCTTTCCTAGTCACACTGGCTTTGAGTCAGTGCCGGGAGGGCCATGCTACAATGGGCAAAGGAAAGGCTAAGTCCCAAGGGTTGACAATAGTAGCAAGAGGGAAGAGTAATGCGGCCTGTCATCCCCCCTCATTCCACTGTCTGCCAGACAGCTTACCACGGGTCAAAACAATTTGCCCTGACTTGGTGCTATATGTAATTAAGTTAGAAAACAGGTCATGGGTTTTGCACATGATGCATTTGTCATGCAGATGAAAGGTAACTATAATTTACCATGTACCTTTGATTGTATTTGATTTATTTTTTTTCTACTGATTATAACATTTGATTTTCAATTAACTGACCATTGCTGATCAAATATGATGAAAGAAAATTAATTCTAAAATCAAAATAAAAAACTGTGATTTAATCACAGTAGATTGATTTATTACAAAGTGTATAATTTTTCAAAGAACTAATTTAATATTAAAATCAAAGTAGAAACCTGTGGTTTAATCACACAAATTTGATTTATTACAGAATTCATACTTCCTCAGAGTACTGAAATTTTAAATGCAAAACCATTGAAAAGTTGATAAAAGTGAAACAATTTTCCTCTAAATTTTTATCATTTTATTTCTCAGCTTGGCTCTCTCTTATGGAAATGAGGGTTCGATTCCTGGTATGGCCAAGATATTTTTTTTAATTGGCCTCTCGAAGGTCAGTGGATATCTAGATCCTCCAGTTTCCTCCACTCTTAGAGAAATATGAATGCCACCATCAGAGCTATGGAAAGTGCCTCGCATTAATTAGTGGGTATAATTATTTTATAAGCCATGTAAAACGAATAACATTTAAACAAAAAGTAAATTGCATGTACAGTAACCACTATGATAAACATATCATCAATTAATGTACATGATGCCAGTGCTTTAAATGTCACTCAGTGTTTTGTAAAACTGTATGTTTGCAATTTTTTTAAGTCCTGTTTAGACCACCTACCAAGTTGAGGCCCCTGGCCAAAGTCATTACCACAAGGGTGTACCCTCTCTACCCACAAGTTAATTAGAACTGGTAATTGGTGTCAGGTAGATTTAGTGTGAACTGACTGGATGATGTCCTTAAACAGTGATCAAATCCAGGGTTGATTGATGGTCAGGGCCTGACTCTGTGATGTCCTTACTCAAGGGTCAGATCCAGGGCTGATTGATGGTCAGGATCTGACTGGGTGATATCCTTACTCAAGGGTCAGATCCAGGGCTGGTTGATGGTCAGGACCTGACTAGGTGATATCCTTACTCAAGGGTCAGATCCAGGACTGATTGATTGTGAGGACCTGACTTTGTGATAACCTTACTCAAGGGTCAGATCCAGGGCTGATAGATGGTCAGGACCTGACTGGATCGTGTCCTTACTCAAGGATCAGATCCAGGACTGATAGATGTTCAGGACCTGACTGGATGGTGTCCTTACTCAAGGATCAGATCCAGGACTGATAGATGGTCAGGACATGATTGAGTGATGTCCATATACTTTTGGTTAGCTCCAGACTGGATGATGTCTTTTAGTCAGAGGATGCATATGGAATAGTATAAATGTATATCCATATTTTAACAGAAAACACTGACTGCTTTGACAGAATGGGTCAGTGGTTCTTGGACCTGAAGTAGGTTAATATAATAAACAGGGGGAAAGACCAGGATGTTAAAGTCACATGATGCTGACAGTATGATGATATATGAGTTTAAACAACCTTTACTTTTCTTTCTCTTGTGTCATGAAACCATAAGATTATCTTTATTATGAAGTGATCAGGTACAACCAACTTGATCATTTACTGATGAAATGTTATATTTCACTATTACTTCATAAAATATTTTAAAGAATATAAATTTATTTCAAATTGTCTATTTTTAAGTAAATGGTGTTAAGAAAAAAGTTCTTTTCCCAACAGAACAGTTCTCAGCGAACTGGTGATATTTTAACTGAATGTTTTCGAATGGATGTACTACTCAAGTCAACGGTCCCTAGACGAATATCACAAACTTGAACCGGGGCTGTATGTATGATGTTTGTTGTTGTAAACAGTTGTAAACATGTCTTCAGAGACTGTAGTGTATATTTTGAAACTTTTGCTTATCTTTAGTAAAACCTCAGGAGGACCCAATGGACAGTAAAGCCCAGTAAAAATGTGGAAGCACTTCCTAATTGTATCAAGAGGCATGTCCCACGGTGAACTTACTGATCTGGTGGGCCTGTAAACATAGCGGAAACAGTTCACCTTATTGTCTAAGGCACCTTAAGTGTATGTAGCGTTGAACTTAAGAATCCCTCAGCCACATAAAAACTAAACAAGTATTTAGGTAATGGCATTGAGAGTAAGCGGTAAACAAAATTTTCTTGAGTGACTGGAGTAAGTTAGCACAGTAGTGAAGGAGTTAACTGCCAGCCAATGATTACTGAGAAGCTGACTGTACTGTAAATAACTAGGCCAGCACTGTAAACTTGTGCTCAGGTGTTTAGTCTACCCTTTAATCTTACTATGGTGATATGAGCAGGAAGTGTGTGATTGGATGTTTTAAACTAACTATACTGTTACATATATAGCACCTTTCAATCTATGATACCAGGGTTTGATCTAAAGATTTTTTCTAGTATGTAGTATTTTATGTAGTATTTTAATTTCATCAAGAAATTATATTGTCACTTTCTCATTTTTTTAAACCTCTCATAAAAAAAAAATTTTTTTGCTGTAATTAATGGCTTAGCGAGCAAAGTTAATCTCTATCGGGTGTACACCTAAACAAGAAACGCCGTTCGGTCAGGTAAGATCAGTTTACTTCAAAGACTATTACCAAAATGAAATTTACAGAGTCAGTAAAAAAAGAAACACAACCTCACAAACACGGTTGCTAAAATTTTATGCTGTTTCGACCAGCTGTGGCCGGTAGAAACGATTTCCCTGTTTGCCAAACCCTGTCATTGTCACCACATACTGATGAAATCAAGCAATTTTTGCAGTACCAAACATCTGATTTATGGAGATCGTTGGTTAGACAATGTCAGTTGCAGTTTCCAGTAAATGGGCCGTCATTTGCTTTATATACTCACGGTGCCACAGTCAACGTAGCTGAAAAATTATAAACACTGACAGTGACACGGTTTCAGTGAACATTTTCCCGCCAAAATAGTCATGAATGAAGTCACTTAGGTGAGTTTTTACTACGAACCTCTTATTGGCCCTTTGCTTATAACACGTGACAGCTCCGCGAGTCACAATATCGTTTGTTTGGGCCAGCCTGCCTAGGCATGTGTTTATGCAAATCAATGTGTCACATGGTTTTAATGCCCACATCGGCGGGTGACAGTGTGAATATCGAAAAAAACTTTCATCAAATGCGACAGGGAAGAGCTTCCACTTGATTTGTAGTCAAATCAGAACCTTTTTCAATTGCTCAATGTTTTTGCACGCGGTTTTGCCCGCTGTTTCGCCCGAGTAACGAACATGGTAAATTTTTCCCTGGCATTTTTCTCCACTTGCGCACAAGTGTACCGATCGTTCCACACATATAGGTACAATCAGTATAATTTTTATGGCTCAGATTAAATGATCGGCACTGTCGGGAAATACCTTTTTATTATAGAAATCAAGAGCATCTAGGAATAACAGAAAGGCTTTTTTTGAAGCACATGAAGGCAGATTTTTACCTGGCCAGATGCGTTTGCGGCAGATTATACCAACAAAAATTATTTACAGACTAGTCAAAAAAAATTTCCAGCCGCTGTCGAAAATCTTGATCTGCCAGGTTAGCCCCAACACAGTTTTTTTTTAAGGATGACCAGGTTAAATGAAACATTTATGCAAAATTTATACATTGGATATTAAATGTTGTTTGAAATGAAGTTTCAGCCTGGTTAAATAAAGATGGCATGCGCGGTAAGCTTGGTTAGAATAAAAAAGAAACGAGATCGTACCAGCCCGCCGAATTTCACACTCACTGCGGGCTAGCGGGCTAGCGTTAAGATCAAAACCTGGATACAAACTGAATCAGTAACAAATTACTCTGAAAATTAAACAAAAACAAATTACACTCCAAAGCAGTAACTCTCATTACACTAAGATTCAGTAGCAAATAACTCTGTGAATCACCATCTTTAATTACATTGTGAAGTAGTAACAATTAATTCTGTGAATCACCATCATTAATTTCACTCTGAAATAGTAACAAATTATACTGTGAATCACCATTCCTTATTACACTCTGAAATAGTAACAAATTATATTGTGAATCACCATCACTTATTACACTCTGAAATAGTAACAAATTATACTGTGAATCACCATCACTTATTACACTCTGAAGTATTTACAAATTATACTGTGAATCACCATCACTTATTACACTCTGAAGTAGTTACAAATTATACTGTGAATCACCATCACTTATTACACTCTAAAATAGTAACAAATTATAATGTGAATTACCATCACTTATTACACTCTGAAATAGTTCCAATTTATACTGTTAATTGCTATCACTTATTATATTCAGAAATAGTAAGAATTTATTCTGCGAATCACTATCACTAATTACACTCTGAAATAGTAACAAATTAAACTGTGAATTACCATCATTAATTACTCTGTGAAATAGTTACAAATTAAATGTGAGTCACCATCACTAATTACACTGTTAAGCTGAAACATATTACTCTGTGCATCACCATCATTAATTACACTTTGAAGTAGTAAAAAAATTACTATGTGAGTCACCATCACTAATTACACTGTGAAGCAGTAACAAATTACTCTGTGAGTCACCATCACTAATTACGCTGTGAAGCAGTAAAAAATTACTCTGTGAGTCACCATCACTAATTGCACTGTGAAGCAGTTACAAATTACTCTGTGAGTCACCATCACTAATTACACTGTGAAGCTGAAACAATTTACTGTGAATCACCATCACTAATTACACTGAGCAGTAACAAATTACTCTGTGAGTCACCAACACTAATTACGCTGTAAAGCTGAAACAAATTACTCAGTGAGTTACCATCACTAATTACACTGTAAAGTTGTAACAAATTACTCTGTGAGTCACCATCACTAATTACACTGTGAAGCTGTAAAAAATTACTCTGTGAGTCTCCATCATTGTATCCTCAGACAAAGTTGGGGGATACTATGTTTTCATGAAGGTCCCGCCACCGCCTCTGCATATAAATCTTGTTGGCACAATAACTAAAAAAATATTTCACGGATCTTTACCAAACTTGGTATATGTATAGATATGGGTGAGAGGACGACACATATTTAAAATGAGGTCGTGACCTTTACTGGGAGAGTGTCATTGACCTTGAATAGGTCCAATTTTGGGGAAAATCACACAAATTCTTGAATATCTTAAGAAATCTTGCATGGATTGATCCCAAAATAAAGTGATCGAAGATCATGGATAGGGTTGACATGTTCCAGAAACTGGTGGCGCCACCTGTTATACTTTACTTGTTTTTGTGCCTTTTAATTCCCTCAAAATTGCCACTTGACAGTACTGTGAGCATTATTAGTAAAAAACTAATGGACAGATTTCTTTATATTATGCATATACATAGATATGGGTTATTGGATGACGTTTATTTAAACTGGGGTCATGACCTTTTCTATGAGAGTGTCCTTGACCTTGAATATTCCCATATTTGGTGAGTCACACAAAATCTTTAATATCTCAGTAAGTGATACTTGAAATGATCCAAAAATCAAATTGTCCCGAGATCTTGGATAGCTTTGTCTTTTGCAGAAGACAGGTGTTGCCACCTTGTGTGGTTTTCTTGTTAAAATGATGTTAACGCAATAACTTTGTAAGAATTTGAGGTACAGTCACCAAACCGACAGGTTTGATGCATCTTATCAACGGCTAGGTCAAGTTCAGACATGGATGACCTTGATGCAATTTTCAAGGTCACAGAGGCGATAATGCTGAAATGTTGTTAACTTTAATATCTCACTGAGGGATGCATGGATTGGTCCAAAAATCCAATTGACATAAGATCTTTGATAGCATTGTTTTCTGCAGAAGACAGGTGGTGCCACCTTATGTTGTTTTCTTGCTAAAATGATGTTTAAACGAAATAACTTTGTAAGAATTTGAGGTACAGTCACCAAACCCACAAGTTTTATGACCTTATCAACGGCTAGGTCAAATTTGAAAAGAAACCATGGTGGCTTGCCAAGTGTCAGTCTCTGCATCTGAATTCAAAATGGGATCCTATTCTTCAAGGCTGGGGGGCAGGAGGGGGGGGGGGGTAATTGTCTGGGGATACTATGGCACCTGCGGTGCCAAGAAATATATAGTTAAATACACTGTGAACTTGTGAAGCTGTAACAAATTACTCCATGAATCACCTATTACACTGTGATGCAGTATTACATTAATACATTGTTAATCAAAGTCACTTAATACACAAGTTTCACAATATTAACACATCACACTGTGAAGAGTAACACCAGTTACACAGTAACTATGAGTAAAAAAATTTAACATTGAAAATGTTAAATCAGTAAATGGGTAATAATGTAAGAGTCAAGGATTTCTCATCTTCATACCACCTTTAATTTCTATTATCAGTAAACTTATCAAGAAAAAAATGCAAATTAATAAAATGGAGGCAGGCGAGATTGTTCTGTGTGACAAATTAAAAAATGTTCACTATTTACCACTAGAAATTTGTATGGAGAAAAAAGTTGTAGGAATGATGCATGATACTACCTTAAAAATAAATTAATAGAGACATGATTAAGGTGAACGGGTGAAACATAATCAGACAAAAACATCATTTAACAGGAGATAGCTTTGTTATCATTTAACAAGAGATAGCTTTGTTATCATTTAACAGGAGATAGCTCTGTAAAAAAAGTCATTAGACAAAAACATTATTTAACAGGAGATAGCTCTATGAACACAATGTCCATAGACAAAAACATCATTTAATGAAGATAGCTCTGTGAACAAAATGTCATTTGACAAAAACATTATTTAACAGGAGAAAGCTCTGTGAACAAAATGTCAGTAGACAAACACATCATTTAACAGAAGATCTAAAGATCTTTAAACAAAATGTGTTCAGCGAAAAAACAATTTTACAGAAGTAAGGTTTGTGGACAAAATGTCATCAGACAAACACATTATTTATCAGGAGATAGCTGTGTGAACGCCAATAGACAAAAACATCATTAAATAGGAGAGAGGTCTATTAACAAAATTTAATCAGACAAAAAACTTCTTTTACAGGAGATATGTCTGTGGACAAAACATCACCAGACAAAAACATTGTTTATCAACAGGTAGATCTGTCAACATAATGTTATTATACAGAAAACTTTTAGGAGACCAGTCCTTGAACAAAATGGGTTCAGACAAAACACTTTTTAACAGGAGATTTGAACAAAATATCATCAGTTGAAAAACATGTTTTACAGTAAATAGGTCTCCTGACATTATGTTAGTACACAAAAACATCATGTAACAATAGATAAGTCTATGGACAAAATGTCATTAGACAAAAACATCATTTAACAGGAGGAAGTTCTTTGAACAAAATGTCATCATACAAAAACACCATCTGACAGGAGATAGGTATGTGGACAAAACGTCATCAGACAAAAATGTTGTTCATTAGACAAACAGGTGTCATGTTGAGGCCTGCTGAGATGAAGGACATGTTTAATGGCCGACACATGTAACGAGATTATCAAAGCAGTTTCAAGAGTACTCGGAGAGCTATTTGGCAGGAAATGCAGACAAAAACTATTTAACAGTACACACAAGTACATCTTGATCTCTGACCCTATCATTCATCACAACTCACACACACGAAGGTATTGTTTTACCCGAGGTGGATAGTGATTAGAAAAAAATGTGAAACTCAATGTGATCTTTTTATAAATACCGTCTGTGGGGAGCTGCAGGCCACTTAACAATGCCTATCTGTCACATACTATTTGTCTATCTGACCTATCGACTAAGACTACTGATCTTCCAACAGAGTTAGACCACAAACACAGCTTCATTTGAGTACATTAAGGTCTAGGCTGAACTCTGACACAGTTCTTGTATTTTTTTTTTACAGGAGTGTGTGAATAGTGTACATTTGGCCTTTAATTTTGAAGCTAATAATCTTACAAAGAAAATGTTACATAGAATATACTATAAGCTTACCCTATTCTTGATAAACCAGGGCTGTTGTGGCATATACCTAAATAAGATGTAACAGGACTTTGTCTTGGGGAGGTTGTATATATATATATATATATATATATATATATATATATATATATATATATATATATAAATATATATATATATATATATATAAATATATATATATACACATACATACACATTGAATATCAGTCTACATAATAGGTTACACCAAAAGTACATTCACTCAGTAGAATCATGTATTAAACAAAGCAGCTATGTTTATACAGTAGAGAGCCATGGCTTGTAGATATCCTTGCTGTACTTAATCTGATTTCTTTATTTACAAATGACATACAGTGACTGATGAATATATGTAATGATAATATTGTGATTCACGGTTGATAACGAACAAGGAAGTGTACCGAGGGTGTTGTAATCCCAGCCAGGCTCATATTACACTTAGAAAGAAAAGATTTATTTGATCAGTGTATTATTAATTGTTTTGATAGCTAAAACTCACATCTAAGTATAAAAAAAATACAACATACAAGATTAATTTCATATCAGCTCACAGATTTGGATTGTACATGATCTAGGTGCATGGGCTAAGTTAATTACAAAAGACAGGGACAGTGAAGGGAATAATTTACTTTAAATTGCAAAGTTACTTGCAGTTTATGATTTTTATTAGCAGTTTTAGCATTTGCTTTATCTTAGACTTTTATATATGTTATGGCTGGCTATCCAGATCTGGAGTATCAATTAAGATAATTGGATAATTGAAAAAATTTTATTTTCATTTAATCATTTTATAGATCATATGTTAATCAGTTTATGAAACCTATAATAATAAACATTTAATGCTGCTCTCTGTGTATATGGATGTTCCTTTCACATTGCTCTGTTAAACAACACCTTCTTTGTGAGTAGTTACAAAGGCATAAATGGAAGAAAGATTATTCAATGTTGATAGAGTGAATAAACTGAATCTGTTTATGAATTGAGAAAACAAAAAACTTCATATATGTTGAAAGCCTTTCAGTGACTAGGGTTTTGGGCTTTTAATAATCTGAGTATGCCTAATTAACCCTTATACATTAAAGTGTCCTTTATCTGAAAAGCTCAGGGGACAGGTTTTTTGTTCTCATAAATGATCATTTGGATAAACAGTTTCACAGTTTCATGATTGCCAAGTATGGGGCATTATCAGATACTGACAGACACAAATTAATGAAGCTCTTTCATGAAAAACCTTTGCAACAACATTTTTGTTATGTGTTCCATCATTTTAACCAATGTAAATTATCACATGAAATACAATAAAATTATTGCTTATGGATCTGGAAAACTGATCCGCATAGCGAATTCCATGTAATCTCTGTAAATCTGCTTGGAATTAGACAGTCCTTATTAACAACTTTTCCTATTTTCCTACTTTGTTTGCATTACAGATAAACAGTCAAATTTTCTGTTCTCTTTCAATTACAGATATACTTTTTAAAATTTTTCCAGTAAACAGTGTTTGGATAAACAGGGCTTTCAATTGGAAGAAAATTTAGAGTCTGGATCGCTCAGGCCAAAATGTTGGAGAGTCCCATCTGAGTTTGGTGTGTCCTTATGGGATATTATATGTAAAAAAAGATCATTTTTGTATTTTATGCCATTATCGTATCATTATATAATCAAAAATTGTGTCATATGATTACTTTATTAAAGTGAATTATTAGGGTGAGTTTTCAGCACAGTGTTTACACAACCAGCTAGTCTGTTTGAGTTAGCCAAACATTATTCAGTTACTGCTACAAGGGCATTGTTGAATCTCTCAGGCCTACAGTCAAAAGTTTGAGCATCCCAACAGATGCATTGACCCTAGAGATCCAAAAAAGATTTCGAGCGTCACAGAAGCTTACCCTCATGATCCTGAAAGCCCTGGATAAACAATGCTCTACTGTATTTGACTCAAAATATTAAGGAAAATGTCAAATAATCTCTCTTATGTTGCTGAGGTTTGATTTGAAATATTCCACTTTCCTGAAAGTGCTCCAGGAATAATGTAGTCCAGTCTTTTCAGCAGTGGATTAATGACTTGTACTGTTCCTTAGACAGCCATTAAACAGTGAACCTGCATCGTTTACATACCAGGTAGTTCTCTTGTTTCCGCTAGCCCAGAGGTTGAGTCACTGCACACTTCCTATGTGTGGGTGTTAATTTCCAGCCCTGCGCCAATTCATTATTAGCTGTTCATGCTGTCATAATTAGCTTGGCTTCTGTCCATTAATTGCTGGTGCCATTTAAGCTCACTTGATTTGTGACCTCTTTAGTTGTTGGGCTCCACTGCAAAAGGTATTTGTCAATGGAAAAAGGAGACTAATTGATACTTTTTCTCTCCAAGGTGGAAACTTTTATGATGGAAGGCTTAGTAAAAGTATCACACAATAAATGCAGGTTGATATTGTCTAATCCATATCCAGGTAGTAATATTATGGGATCTAGTATAGTGTTGTGGTCGCAGCATTGTATTAAAGAGAATGAGCTACTGTGTTCAAAAAATCCAACTCATTCACATGTTGAGACGGCCTAGAAATTTCCATTAAAATCCTTTATCTAATGTAATTTTTTTGCCAAGTTTATGTTTTCTTTTATATATTTCTGGTACAGGGCTTACAAAATTTCCTTTGATGATGCCTTTGTACTCGAACAATTATGCCTTGTAGTTGGATATTAGTTTACAGTATCATTTTAAAAATCAAAAGTTTGATGAAAGACTTTGGAAGATTCTGTGAAAATTTGAAATTCAAGACTTTTACCATGCCTCTGTGTTTGAAGATTTAAAATTTCAGGAGTTAACCATACTTCTGTAATTGAAAATTGAAAATTCAGAAGTTTAACCATGGATACCTCTGTAATTGAAAATTTGTTAATTCAGAAGTTTAACCATACCTCTGAAATTGAAAATTTGAAAGTTTTACCTTGCCTTTGAAAAACAACAATGTACTTGGTTGAACAGCAAAGAATGATTCTGCGTAAATTTGCAATAACAAAGTTTGAAGAGAGAATAAGGAATGTGTCATGCAGGGGGAATTAAAATTGCTTGTGTTTTTTCTTTGTTGATTTTAAGCATCAATTCTGTGATTCTGTCTTAATTTTTACTACAGAAAGTGCAAGGATTAAAGTTAAACTCACTCCAAGAGATTTTTACTTTTATGTCTGTACAACTACTGTATGTATTTCCCGGGATACTCCTAGAATATCATGCATACAAACCCGTGATCAAACCTTAAAGATAGCATTTGTTTCCTTTGTAAGTAGTATTTTCAAGAATCCTTCATTATCTTCCAGTTAAATAGTCAGATGTACATGTCATAGATTTAAATTTACAAATATCTTTAAAAAACAAGATGGTAATAAGATGACAGGTAACTTGTGTTAACAGGATGCCTTAAAAAAAAAAATCATGGATTGTAGTAAATTAAAATTATAAGTGGTAATGTCAACTACATATAACTTAAAAAACATTGGAAATAGAATAATAGGTGATTTTCACTAAGTTTTTAGACATGAAATGTGGAAAGCTTCTTTGTAGTATAAAAGCCACTGTCCTACACACTTTACAGATAACCTTATCCAACGAAAAGTGTCAAGTGTCACCTAGTACAGTCTCAATATACGCTTAAGCTAAAAAAATTAAAAAAAGGACAATAATATCATTGTGTAACTTGTGATAAGTGACACATGGCAGAGAATACAAAAATGACGGCCTGTAACCTCATAAGCACTGGTGTAATTTCACCGTGCTGACTCGGCAAAAAACTATTATTTGAAGTTAACCAGGTGTAGTGAGCCTGTGCCGGGGCTCATTTAGCCATGTGGTGAGAATGAGGACCTTTAACGCGAGATCAACGATTTTGAAGAGGGCAGCACTGCCTGTAGCTGGTCCAGTGCATTCCCAGGAGAAAAGGCACAGGAGCCAGTCTATGAATCCGTCTGCTGCAGCCTGCTGGAAGGCACCAGAGGGATTTCTGGAAATCCTTGCTCATTTCTTTTTTCTTTGTAAATCTCTGTATCACTGCATCGGGCCACTAGAATAAGTAGGCTCTGATTATGCTAGGATTTGGATTCACTTGATCCATTACACTGCAGGATTCATGATAAATATCTTTATCTGTACACTGATAATTTAATTGGCTCAGAAGATCTTAGACAAGTCTAAATACATGAACATTGGATCTTTCTTTTTTTATTCATTTTACTTTGAAATGATTTAAATTGAATTTGAAACATGATACTTTCCAAACAGAGTGGTATGTACTATGTCCTTGTGCACTGTAAGTTTTATCAATGATAGTTTGTCAGAGTATATTAATTTTTCCATGTATGTAGGTCCTTTTGAAATATTCTTGTTTTCTTGTTTGTTTAGCATATGTTTCGAGGACATATAGGCAAGTTTCTTTGAATAGGCATCCATAATTATTCTAATTTCATATATCTTTAATGATACAATTTTAGTTTCCCAGAAATTTGATACTTACTTCAGGGATGGTATACTAATTCCAGGAAAGTTAAAACATTGAGTGTCACATTTCAACAGTTTTCAAGAAAAAACATTTAAAAAATTTTAAAAGTTTAAAATTAAAGTTTAACACTTGGAGACAGATCTGATTTGGTAAAAAAAGTGGAATTACAGTTTGTGTTAAATTGACAGCAAGCATGCTTTATAAAGCTTTTTGTTACAGATTTGTAACCTGTAGGTTGCAGTCTTAGCTTAATGAAGATAAAGGTATAAAAATGTATAACACAGTGAATTTAATGATTTGTGTTAATGTGTAATTTCTAGATTAGAGGTATTCTGTTCACAGGGATATTGATAATTAATAAGTCATGACAGTTATATAGGTGATACAGCTTACCTCTGCAGTCAGCTTTAAATGTCTTCATATGCTTTAATTGGTAGTATACCTTAATTAGCTTTGAACCTGTCTTCATAGCTAAATGCCTTAACCACAAAGCTACACACCACCCCAAATGGTTAACACTAGTTTCAAAAGATGCATATGGTATCACATAGGAAATCAACTACACAAGTAAGTATTTAGTAAAAAAAATGACAAAAAATCTACCCACTTATATTTCATACTTCAATGATCTTAAATAGTTTTCAATGATCTTCAGTGGTAGAGTTCAGATGGGATGAAAGTGTCACTACTTGGCATATGTAACCATGTTGATTGACAACTTTTGACAGGTAAATCAAATAGGTTAAATTGGACAGTCCCCAGATAAGGACTGAGCATATCATATGCACAGGTGAGAAAATTGATCCTTCATTACCTTACCTGTAAGTGTGAGTAATGTGTTTTACTTTTCTTAACTGAATCTTAAAGTGGTAGTATTAGCTCTAGATGAAAGAAGTAGTTTTAAATGTACAAAAAATGAGGTTCTTACAGGTGGCAGATCTGTTATGTTCCATTTGATGTTTTTTTTTATAAAACATCTGGTTTACATTATATACTACAATAATATGTATGAATCATTCTATATAACATCTTATCATAGTTTACTTTCATAAGCATTGTTTTAGTATCTGTACTTTATGCTAATACAGGATGTACTTTATATTGTAAATAATTTATGTGTGTTATATAATACTCTATACATCTTAAAACTTGTAATACTATATGGCAGAGAATATGCTGTATATGGCAGATAATATGTAAAGCATACACGTATGTTTTCCTGTACTGTACTCTGTATGCAGTGACCCAAGGTATACAAATTTCTTCTCATTTATATATACTAGTATAACTATTTCATTATACATATAGAGGCAATTTTTGTGTTGAATAAGCAAGTGTATCAACTTGATAAATAAAATGACATCAATTAGTACACCATAACTTAAATAAAATGAAACTTATAATCACAGGTTGATGAAAATGATACCATTACTCTTCACCTGTTTACATACATCTTATATATACAGCATGACACATGCACCTGTGTATTTTTCTTTTTATACACGTTCACAGAGTCAGGTATGAATTAGGTGGAACAATTAGGTGGAAGTGTGCGGATAACGTACAAAGCACCTCTGTCTGCTATAAGACACTCAGGAGATGTGGTCGGACTCCGCCTCGCGTGTCTCTACCTGCCATTGTTACCCTGTCCACTTGAGCTTTAATTAGGATGAAATTCCAACTTGCCATTGTAGGACAATGTAGGCACGGTCGTCCACAAGCACAAAAAAGCTCCTTTGAGAGGAGCTAGCAAATAGGTATTTGGAGTAGTGTAGGTATTGCTTTTGTTTCGGTGTCGACCAGGTATATCATTTTGTGCATTCATATAGTCTTGAGAGGTTGGTTGTGTGCTCCCAGCGCTGAGCTGAATACATATGTGGTGTCTTATTCATTATTCAATGGCTAAAGCACATTTTGTGTTTACAGAGATGTAAAACTTGTGTCACATATGCCTGTGACTGAAGCAGGGTTGCCCGCCTAAACACATTGCAAATGGCATTTATAGTGATTTCATATTGACTTTATCGGGGCTGAAGTCCCCTGTGTGGCAGGGATGGCTGGCAGGCTTCTTTATCTAGTAAACAGATTATATTATATAGGATATAGACAGGGTGAGGGCAGGGAGCATTTTTTTCTATACACACATAAGAGGATTACGGGACAAGTACGTTTGCCTTTAAGTCTCTTCACTCAAGACTCCTCTCAAGTTGTGTTTTGCCAGAAAGTGCAGGCAAGGACTTGTGTAGTGAAGTTGCTTGATTGGTAGAAAAGTTACGGGGATTGACTGACGGGGGAGTGCATGCTTCCGAGTCACTCCATCCAGTGCTGCCGCATACCCCATCAGACTGCACGAGCTTCATCAGACAGACTGTTAAGGCTGTGTGGAGGGGTGGACGGGACCCCGTGTGCATGTCCACAGCCAGGCCAGACGGGTGCAGTGCCATGGACCTGTCAGACCGCTGATCAATTAATTGGACTGCGAGATCCCATCTGGGCCCCCGAAGCCCATCAGAATTTCAAATACAGCCAGAAGAGGGAGGTGGAAAGATCCAGCATCGGCGGAATGTTGATGATGGCTACATGTAGGTATTAAGGCTGCCAGCGAGTACACACGTTTCACATGCTCTCCGGAATGTCGCTGTGTCAGGTCGCTCATTCGCCGACCAACGCGTCGTCCTCAGCTCTAGCGATGCATCATCTTCTGCCCAGTCAGGTGTACCACGCCGGATTTACAGGGTTGGTGTTACTCCATTCTATTTTAATATTGACCTGTCTCGCAAAAAAACTTCTTCAAAAGTTCTCACAGGAAGGAAGAAATAATAAAAAGATAGTTCCTGCTCAGCGCTGGCTAATTTATCGTGAAAGACGCAGTTGCGGGTTCAGTCGGAAAACACTGGTTTTGTCTCCCGTGCTTTTATGGGAGTTTTGCATTTTAAGCATGCACGTGGTTTAATGACTTCGATCTGAAAACTGGAGTAAACTAGGAGGATTTGTTACTAAAAAATTGGTTAATCCATCATAATTCATTGTGGCTCTATGGAAAACCACCTGTAATTAATGAAGATTGATGAAATCAGTTTCAAAGGGGTTAATGCAATTAATGAACATGTCAATTAAAAGGTAGGAAGGTGTAATTTGTACTTTCAACCTTTTTATCAATTTTGAGTTAAAAACTTTAATTTTTTTTTTTCTAGTCATGTAAAGTTTTTTATGTATAGCATATCTAATATATATATATATATATATATATATATATATGTTCAACTAATTAAATGACAGCATGTTTTAAAGTTCGAGCATAATTCCAAGAAATTAGATAAAGAAAAAAAAATTAAATTAACAATTAATACATATAGATAGCACATCAAGAGAACTTATCCTCCACTTTATCAGATAAGTAAATAATCAGATCAAGATAATAATTAAATGAGAAAATAACAGTTGTTTGAAATTTAATTTATTAGCCAATTAAGGAAGTCCTAATAACAATAGGTAATCTTAGAAAGAGTGAAAACAGGGAAAAAAGTATTAATATGAAATAACTAAATCAGTTAAAGAAAATGGACAATAAACAACTGCACTATGGGGAGAACTTTGTTTTTATAAAATTTCGGTATACAGTATTTTGTTTATAATTATCTAAGAATAAAGTATATATAATTAATAATTTATAAGAAGAATGTTTTTTTATTCTTAAGTATTAGTTTACAGTTATATGCAATATATAAAACTGTTGTAGATTCAGTATTAAATTACACAAGTACTGTAAATCATTATTATATGAAGGCAGATGAAAAGCATGATGTTTGGGCCTATGCTCTGACCAGTTGACTAAGAGTCCCTGATTTTTATATACACAGTGTAGGATACTGTAATAGAGCAAAAAAGTTGAAAACCATAGCTTCTGTGTGTAAAGTGAATTCCTAGCACAATCAGATTATTGATGAATAGGAGCAAAGTACAGCAGATTAATTGTCTTTGGTAGAAGTCGATTATTACAGTTATGAATAGGTATATCGTGAAAAAAAACAAGGATTGCAAGTTCAAGAGAATTAATAAATTATAGCATGATACTATATCAAGTAATAATCTTAATATAAGGAACAATATAGATTCTTATAATATATAAATGTAGAAGAAACACTTTGTGATGTATGGCATTCACACAGATTGGATATATATATATATTTATATGTATATGTATATATATAAATATATATATATACAAATATATTTATATACATATATATTTATATAAAATCATAGAAATAAGATTTAATGTATATTAAACAGATCTGTGATAAAGTAATTTAAGCTATTTCATAATGGTAGTACATTTGCATCCTACTAATATATACTTCATCATATGATTTCACACTTTTTTCAGTTTAAACAAACAAAATCAACAGAAATTGAAAATTTTAACATTCTAAAATATGGATTCTACAGCATTTAATTAACAAGATAATAATTATTTGGGTTATATTATCATGATCATCTTAAAATAAAAAATAAAAAAGAGAATATATGACATATTGTTTCATTTGTTCTGTTTATTTAATAACTGAATAACCTAATAACTTAATTAAAAAGGCTGACATATAATTAATATATCATTATATAATATCACATAAATAAACCTGCATGTTTGGAAGCCCCGTAGAACAGTCGCTTATGTAACCGTGTCGCCTTTGTAATAGGCTGAACATTTCTCCGTGGAGAACGTGACCTGAGCACTCTCACCTCCAGGCTATGCGGGGAGAGTAGGTTTTCACCTGCGCTTTAGAGAATCACTGACCCACAATCCAGTAAGCGTGTCGCTCCAACTGTGATACAAACTATAATGCCATGTATAGATCACTATTTACAAGATGTACACTGTAAAAATCAGCTTTGATACACTGCCTGGCTCATAGGAGGGTCATTTAGACTGATCTTTTTGTAGTATCTTTCTGGTTTTATATCCCCGACTTTATTATACAACTTGTTACTACTGGTAGTATTAAAACAGCTCAATATGTCTGTGCATTCATACATACATGTATTCTCATTGCAAATTTTGACATATATTACACTCGGGAATTTTATTAGGTTATATCTTTTATTTCATGTTGTCAACTGCAGCATTAAATATACTGGTTTCTTTGTTATTTATGAGTTGCAAATTTTTATGATAGATATAAACTTATAACAAATACATGTTCTTAAGTAAATTATATAAAATCAATTATATGTCATAAAAAATTGATAAAATAAAACATAAACACATAGAATTGAAATCTCAAAATTAGTTATTAATCTAGTAAAATAGTAGATGAATATAAGTCATTTTCAAATGTTTTACCCATACACAGTCAGAACAGCTAGTTCACTTGTATTTTTTTAATATTTTTATATATTTATTATTTCAATTATATTAATTCTTAGATTTGTGTTTGTTAAATCATATATGTGTGATTTTATTAAAATTGTATATGAGTCTATATTATCTTACTATCTTAGTAATTTAGCATTTTCTCTTTGAAGAATTAAAATAACATTTGTTTCATATATGAACACAATCATGTAGAGTACATTTAAAATATTAGATTATAATTTTTTTCAAATAATTATTAAATTATTAAAGTAACTCCCTCATTTTAATCTTTTAAGTAGACAGTTACTGTTTTACAGATTTTATGGTAAATAAAATTATTGCAAATGTACCAGTAAAACTAGTTCTGTGTATTAAGTTTACCTATCTTTTCAAAATTATTTTACTATAAGGTTTCCATTGTAAAAAACTAAATTGTACCACTATTTATGTGCAGAGAATTATTTTTAAAAATTTATACCCCATCTCAGCAGTGTGATTTTTCTGTTTTATTAGCTGTATCTCTAAATGAATATAATATATATTTTAACAGTCATTTGAACCAGTTTGAGGGGATATGTCTCTTTCATTCTTGATTTCAGCTAAAAGTGTAATTTATAATATTTAAACTCTTTAGTACAGGTAGAGAAGTAAATGTATTGCAATATGCTTTTACAGCAAAATGAAATAAATTAAGATTATTGAGAAATTCTAAAGAAATCAGTATATTTTTCTTGCATTTCTTGGAATTTTAAACACTTACAGCATTTTCTGTTGCACCTATCAGCAGCGACTGGCACCACCATCTTGCATCAATAACATGGATAAAAATGCTACAAATATTTCCCTATTGTTTCAGTCTGAAATTCTTAGACAGGCACACAAGAAAATTGTTGGGAAAAGTGTATAATCTTGAGTGTTTTATGAACTGTGGCACCAATTTCACTAAGTAAAGGTAAATGCTAGCGACTTAGGGGCATATCATATTTACACAATAAGCACATCATCATATTATCCCTTTTAGTAATCACCCTGAAGCTGTGTTAATGATATTTACTGGGCAATTAATAGCGTTTGTTCAGTGTGCCCCTTTGAACGCGCGTGCCTCAGTTGATAGCCATTTATCCACGTGTGTGAGTGAGCAAACCCCGCCTCATCAACTTGTTTTCATACTATCTTCTGTTGTGTCACAGAATTACCCCCTAATGTTGATGTCTTTATCTATTGTTTAGTTTTCTTTCCCAGACTGCTTGGTATTTCAGCTTTGTTTGTATTGATGTTGAATTAAACATGATTATTCGGGAGCTCAACATGTAATGACCGGCTTAAGTAGCGACAGTGGAGCCTTTCACCCCAGGTAGCGAACCTAGTGCGGGAATCTGCTTTTTGTGTCTGCTCCTGTGGCAGTTCTCTATACACTTAACAGACATCAGAAATGACGACTTTGAAGATATTAGAGCAACCGAACACCGTATTTATATCCCCTGTCTTGTGGTACATTATATTTTTGCTGGGCTAAATGTTGAGTACATACAGTTTATCTGTTTGATTGGCTAGTTTTATGCAATTCGTCAGGTTTGTCCTTGCAATTTGTCTTAATCAAAGAAACAAAATCACTTGGGTAATTTAGAACTTTCAGAAAATGGGCTGCAAGGATGGCCATATGAAGGAAACCTGTGCAGGCCCCAAGGAAAAGTCAGTCCCCTTTCTTTCTCAGTCTTTCTACATCTGTTTATCTTTTCATTCCTCCATTACTTTTAGTGAGTTTGAAGAAAAATTCAGGATTACATTAATTTCTTTTCTTTTGAGTAAAATGTATTATGCATGAAAAATGAGTGAAAATGATTATCCCACGGTTATATTTGTGCTATCAGAACTGACTATATATTTTCTGTTAACTAAATTAGAATTTTTAAAGATAGAACATGTGTATAGCTGGGGTTGAATTTAGTACATATCTTCATAACAGATAAAATTTTCTTTTTAATTTTCCTTGTATGATATAATTAATATGCAGCTTTAATAGTGCATATATGCTTGTTTCTTATTGTAATGTCATGTTGAAAAACAATATTCTTCTTTGACTTTAAAGATTAAAATAAATATAAAACTAAGATATATTTAAATTAACTATTCAGTATCACTATGAAATGTAAATTTATTTTAACAGTAATCAGAATTTATTCCAATACAATATAGTCTTTTCTTATTAATTGTCAGTCATCTTGAACTCCAAACCTTGAGAATAACTTATTTTTGCATTTGTGCTTTTTTAATAAAACAGTAATCTGTATATTTAAATATGGATACATTTGAAGATTTCATGTAAACAAAATACACAGTATATATTTAATAAATAAACCTAGCCGTTGAATGTGATAAATGTTGCTGATTTCAGTTCTTGTGACCTTAAAGATGTGAGTGCTAACTCATTTTCTCATATTCATCCTGCCCTCAACTACTACAATTACCAACACTAATCAGTGATGATTGCATTCATACAGTCGATCCCATCATTTCACTGCACCCGTCATAAAAATTAAGAACATATTCATTAATCCTGACATGTTCTGATGTAAGGCCGTGTAATACAGGATCAGATGGTTAAAGGTTCATTCGGTATTCTGCCGGCCCGCCGGTGACGGCTGCAACACAATCCCTGCGCTCTCAACAGGTGCCTCATTTCCACATGCTGCTGAACTCCTGATTACAATATGTGTAAATAAAATACACTAGTCAGGAATGCATGAAGCCTCTGACGGGACTCCGACCTAAGCGGTTGTAATATTGAATTGTATTTTACCGCCACCTTGAAAACCATTAACAGAAAGCTGTATTTAAACAAATATTCTGTGTAAATTTTTCTGTTTTGTATTTGGTAGTATATTTACCGTTTATAATTATTATATTCATATCAGAAATTTAAAGGAAATTATATCAGTGTGTAAAATAAAGATATAAAGTACACTGTGTTCAGTTTATGTATGTATATATTTTTTAATATGCAATATTTTATTATATATTATAAATATTTGGTAAACTTTGATATATTATTATCATCTTAAATGTTTAATATCAATTTGATAAATAGAAGATTCCATTTATCCCGTGATCGATTAAATATAAAATAATAGGGACAATTTTTTGTAAAAATGATTTCAGTCATAGCATATCATCATTTATATATGATTGCATGATTATTAGATAAACAGAGAAAGTTTACATCTCAATATTCATATTTTTCTTATCAATTTCTTGGCTTAATTTGTAAATTAAATATTCTGTTAACTAAGCTAGAAACTGGATATTAAGTATAAAAAAACTACCAGCTTGAATACTGAATGATAAATGAGATAATGGAATTATATTCAACAGTTACAGATAAAATATTCTTGGAGCTCCTTTTCAGATACACAAGGTAATTTCATTTAAAATCATTACAAGTTGAGAAGTTCAGGAGAACTTGTATGACAGGTCTTTTCTGTAATCGTTTTTGAGCTGATGTTGTAATAATTCTATTTTCCTTTTTTGATTTTTTTTAAAGACTGTTGCTAATTATAAATTTTAAACTTGAAGAATATTGAAAAAAATAAATGTGCATAAATGTAGTTTTTTATATTTATGAAATCATATACAGGACATTTATATAAATATAGCCATGTTTGCTTGTGTCTGTATAAATATGTCATGGTTTTCCATAATTTGTCACATAATCAGTTGTCTTGAATTGAAATGTGTATAATCATTTGGTTATACAGTGTTTAGATTCATGATATAATTCTGAGGAATTATTTAAAATTAGTAACCATCAGGACTAGAAGTCATGCACTATATTTTAAAAGGAATTTTGTATAAATCATTTTAGGTAATATAATCTTAAAATTTTTTTTTTTCATTTCTGTTGATAATACAAATAACTCTTTGATAATCTGCATATAAAGACATCATAAAAAAAAATGGATGCTGGAATCATGGAAGTAAGCTAAAATATTTAGCTCTAAGAGTTAAATTTTACATTATGTGAAGTAGCTAGTTAACATATTTAAGATCCTATATTCATAGCACTCGATCTGTCTATAATATATTGCTGTGCATTTTAATATTTCAAAGAGTATGATTAATTACAACATATTCATACTTGAGTGTACATTGCTTGTAAAAGGTCATTCTCATGGGCTATAAATAGGTTTGTGTAAAAGCACAAAATGATTGATGATTTAAGCAACTTATTACTCTACCCTTTCTTTCATTTAATATTGCTGTTATATTGAATAAAGGCAAAGGTTACATAATGAAATGAGAAGAGAGATCGAGATCTGCAGATAATATCACAATTAATAAATACATGCACAAATAATAATGAATGATATGAAAAATAGATGAAAGAATAAGAATGATCTGTGACACGATGTAAGTGCAGATAGCATTTAAATTGTCATATCTTATACAGCATGCCTGAACATTAATATGTGTATATAATTGTGTTTTGTATAGAAGGAGTATATACTAAAAATTCTCTTTGTTTTGTCATCAGATTCCCAGATAAAAGGTGCAGAGAGACGTTAGTATAGAAATAGGATATAGAGCTACCATTGTTTTACTGGTCCAGCTGAAAATGAGTGGATAAAACAGAAGTCAGAATTCATTTAGAAATATATACTAGATGTATAGATATCAATCTACGTTTATAGAGTCAAAGATTTTCATGAAAAACTTGAGTTGTTTTTCCATCTTATTAACCTTTTGAAACTTTGATGTTTAATATACATCTTCAGGACTCAAATATTTTGATAACTCAAAATATATATAGTATAATAAAGTGAGGTGTACATCTACCAAAGCTTGTTCTAGTGTATTGTACTATTAGTTTACTGTATTAGGCTATACCATACAATAGTACACATTCCACTAATTTAATTTGTTTTATATTTATTCTATTAAAATTATTTTTTTTGGCCTTGTACTAAATTTATAATAATATGTAGTGTAAGACAAAAATATAATTATATATTTTAAAAATACAAAGAAAATAAGAAACTGAAATTAAAATAAAGATAAATATAAGTGAAAGATACATTTGATTTTCCTAAAAATCATGGTTTTGAATATATTTATGTTTTTGTATGTAAATGTGGAAATGTTAATCCCTCCTTACTTTGCCTCTCCCTAAAAAAAACCCCAGAAAAATTCAGTTGTAACGGTTATGGTCTATAGGTGGCACTAGTTGTATTGAATAAAGATAACAATTAGTGATAATATAATTTGGTTATGAATTAATACTAGATTTTCTTTATATTAAAGTAGCTTAGAGTTACATGCCATTGTATCTTTAAGAGGATAAAACACTGATAACATTATAATTACAAGGCTAATTTATCAATTGAAAATTTCATGAAACCAGAGCCTATATTGTCATTGGGAATTCTGAGCTGATGGCTCCATATTCTGTACTTAAATACTCAAACTTTATTTTATTGTCACAGAACTAGAAGAATATAGCACAAATACCTAACCCAGTGCTTAACATCCTTGTCTGTGTAAAAGAACTGAGGGTCAATGTTATATAATTATGATTGACAATTTGTGTTAACTGGGATTTGAACCCTGGCCTCTGTTCCAGAGGGGCCCATGGTGTCCACTGAACCACCTAGCTGACCAAAGAACTACTTGATCTAATGAGCCTCTGTGAACTCCATTGTGGTTATAAAGTGATAATAAGGGAGAGAGAGAGGCAGTCCACAGGGAAATAAAATTATCCATGATTGATCCCTCTCTGGATCCATATCAGAACAAAATAAGAAGTTATTCTTGAGATGAGGACAGTTCATACAATTCATGTCATTTCCAGTTATAACTTTTGGGTGGACCTATTTACCAACAAACAAACATACATACAAATCTATAATCATGTCAGAAATATTAACCTCCAGGACAGAGATAAAAATTAACTTTTAACTTCATTAAGATTTAAATTTCATGATGAAGGATGGTTTGCATAAAGGTTTAGACCATGTTTGTTTTAATTAAAGTAACAGAGAATACTGATGATATTTTAACTATAAATTAAATTATCTGGTCTGAAATTTGAGAAAATGAAGTGTCTTTTGTAAATATTGATTGATGTGATCTTCTCACAGACATATATTTATATATTAATATTATTATTATTATTATAATTATTATACAATTGAGGAGTCTCATACACCAAGCTTATAAGCTCTGTGTGAGGCTCTGATACCTCATTACCCATAATGCACTTGGTTTTACGAGTGACAGACACAGTGTCAGGACAGCCCAAATGCTCCCATGTCAGACTCTGTTGGGGCTCTTAACATTTTGTCATGGTAGAGAGATCGATTTTCACAAAGTACACAGCATATGATTAACTTTGATTGGACTCTAAAGAGAGAGAGAAATTCATGAAGGAGTCACACACTGACTTTAAATGTGCAGGAACTCAGTGTTATTTCAGTTTTATGTGTGGCTATATATATAAACCATGGATGAAACAACAGAGTACATATGACTCATTGATATGGAGGAAAGCCTATTGTATCATTTACCAATAAGTGATTGTACATTGGTACCAATATATTAGAATAAATAGCAATGATTTATTTGCATGTTTCACATGCAAGGATTTCATATTTATGGATTATTAGAAATTAAATTTTATTCTTATCAGTATTTGCAAGCTAAGGTCAAAGAAAATAGAGATTCTAAACAAAACAAATTGTAATTTTGTTTGATCATACTTTTCTGGATGTGTTGCTTGCTTCCTTTGAAGCTTATTTATAACAGCCAACAAAATGAAAATAACAAAACATTCCAGAAGTGTACATATTTAAATGCATATCACACATGTTATTACTTTCTACCTTTTAGTGTTATTTTATATATGTTCAGGGTTTTCTACTGTACAGGCATTAAATCCTTGAGAGATCCGTGAAAAAATGTGTTTCATAGCCCTGGAAATGCCTGAATGCAGTTGAGTGTGAAAATTTCTTTAAAAAAAACCCCTTAAATGTCACTCAAATGACTTGCTATTGCAAACCAAGAGAAGTAAGGTATATATTAAAACCTGTTGCCATGGTAGTTGTACCCTTGGGTTTTACAGTACTGTGCCTTTAGTGGAGTTGATGATATGTCTTGTCTGGAACGTTTTAGATTCAGTTTTATTGTGCACTTTCTTAACATGCTCACTAAAGACTGGTTGATATAAGACAATTTGTTTGTAAAGGAGGGTGTTTAAAATTTAAATTTGTCTCTCAAAAAGCTTTGAAAGATTTTGAAAATGAGTTCCAAACTTTCTAAGGCCCTGATCTTATTGGTAGCAACAGATTTCTTTATTTACTTGACATATATAAGCAAAAGATGTTAACCCAGGTATTTCATCATCTCAGGATTTTCCTTGGATAACATATTTCAGTTAAAGGAATTTTTTTTTTTATTCTGGAAAGTTGCTTGAAGCATCTGATTGTTCTATCAACTTTAAGAACATCTCCTGGGGAATTAACATGGCATTGCTGGAGCTGAAGTGCTTACTGCAGACAGGATCCAGTCCTAATCAGCAGTTATAAGTACATTTTGTAATTAGAAATATTGATCACATGAGCAGCCACTGTAGATATTTACTTCATAAGGTATGTCTGCTAATTAATAAGCCATCAGAGTTTTAATGGCCTTTTCATGAAAACCCAGTATAAAATTCATACTTTACAAAATGAAGGAAAATGTCAATTTATATTATTCAACCAAAGTACATATTATGTAGATATGGTTGAGTGAGCAAATCCTGAGAATGTATAAATATAGATAATAAATTGTTCCCCCCATGATGACAGCTTTTTATATAATGATTTGGTGTCTGGGGGTCACTTGATTAAAACCCAACTAGAATAATATTGATAACAAATCATAAGTACAGATGGTAAAATTGAACTACATTAATCTTTATGCATGGTGTGGTGGGCATGTTTTTAGAGTCTGGATGCTCTGCATGTAGACAGCTTAGCAGCCATAAAAAATAGTACTAATTTAAGCGAAAAATGCTTTATCTGTTACATGTGGAAGTATTTTTTAAGGTATCATGCCAATTCTCAAATACATTATTGTGTAGTTTGAGTGGAAGATCTGATCTTCCTTCACTGACCCCAGTTTCTTTGAAAATTATCTGAAACGCTATATTTTAACGAGCTGAAAATGCAAATATTGTACATATGTTATAATATACCTTTATGTGCATATATAAGCATCTCATGTGCCAAATTGTTTTTTCATAAGAAAATATGTCTACAGAAAACATTTTCTTGCAGGATTATGTAGATGACAGTTCTGATAGTTTTCACTTTTCTTGTTTAATGTTTACAACTGACACCCAGTATCTAAGACGGTAGGGGATGCGGCTTTAAGAGCTAGGTTTTATATAGATACATTGGACACAGATGCACTGATGATAAGCTTTTGATGGCATAGAGATCTGATATTAGGTAAGAAAGAATCAGTTGTACTTGTAGAAATCAGCTTAGTTTAGAATGCTCCTATATACATGTTGTAAGTTTGCTTGTACTGGTGCAATAATTGGTGCAAATTATGAACAAATCATGCATGCCACCAGGTGGCAGTCCTGTTTGACTTTACAAATCAAGATTTTTCAAGCCTCCAACCAGTGTTTCTTTGGTGTATTTTTTTTCATGTTACTTTTCCTAGTTTGGGAGTTGTTGCGCATGTGTAAGATTGCAAGATCAGACCCCTGGTCATGCATTCTTGTTATTTTAAATAAACATATTTTCAACTCTGAAATTCTGATGTTGATGCTAACTATCAAACGTTCAACTGAATCATCAAATATTATAATATATTTTTGCCACTGAAAATGAAAGCTGTTCTGTAGCTGTCTATGACATTTTGGGGTAGACATGACTTGCTATTGCAAACCAAGAGAAGTAAGGTATATATTAAAACCTGTTGCCATGGTAGTTGTACCCTTGGGTTTTACAGTACTGTGCCTTTAGTGGAGTTGATGATATGTCTTGTCTGGAACGTTTTAGATTCAGTTTTATTGTGCACTTTCTTAACATGCTCACTAAAGACTGGTTGATATAAGACAATTTGTTTGTAAAGGAGGGTGTTTAAAATTTAAATTTGTCTCTCAAAAAGCTTTGAAAGATTTTGAAAATGAGTTCCAAACTTTCTAAGGCCCTGATCTTATTGGTAGCAACAGATTTCTTTATTTACTTGACATATATAAGCAAAAGATGTTAACCCAGGTATTTCATCATCTCAGGATTTTCCTTGGATAACATATTTCAGTTAAAGGAATTTTTTTTTTATTCTGGAAAGTTGCTTGAAGCATCTGATTGTTCTATCAACTTTAAGAACATCTCCTGGGGAATTAACATGGCATTGCTGGAGCTGAAGTGCTTACTGCAGACAGGATCCAGTCCTAATCAGCAGTTATAAGTACATTTTGTAATTAGAAATATTGATCATATGAGCAGCCACTGTAGATATTTACTTCATAAGGTATGTCTGCTAATTAATAAGCCATCAGAGTTTTAATGGCCTTTTCATGAAAACCCAGTATAAAATTCATACTTTACAAAATGAAGGAAAATGTCAATTTATATTATTCAACCAAAGTACATATTATGTAGATATGGTTGAGTGAGCAAATCCTGAGAATGTATAAATATAGATAATAAATTGTTCCCCCCATGATGACAGCTTTTTATATAATGATTTGGTGTCTGGGGGTCACTTGATTAAAACCCAACTAGAATAATATTGATAACAAATCATAAGTACAGATGGTAAAATTGAACTACATTAATCTTTATGCATGGTGTGGTGGGCATGTTTTTAGAGTCTGGATGCTCTGCATGTAGACAGCTTAGCAGCCATAAAAAATAGTACTAATTTAAGCGAAAAATGCTTTATCTGTTACATGTGGAAGTATTTTTTAAGGTATCATGCCAATTCTCAAATACATTATTGTGTAGTTTGAGTGGAAGATCTGATCTTCCTTCACTGACCCCAGTTTCTTTGAAAATTATCTGAAACGCTATATTTTAACGAGCTGAAAATGCAAATATTGTACATATGTTATAATATACCTTTATGTGCATATATAAGCATCTCATGTGCCAAATTGTTTTTTCATAAGAAAATATGTCTACAGAAAACATTTTCTTGCAGGATTATGTAGATGACAGTTCTGATAGTTTTCACTTTTCTTGTTTAATGTTTACAACTGACACTCAGTATCTAAGACGGTAGGGGATGCGGCTTTAAGAGCTAGGTTTTATATAGATACATTGGACACAGATGCACTGATGATAAGCTTTTGATGGCATAGAGATCTGATATTAGGTAAGAAAGAATCAGTTGTACTTGTAGAAATCAGCTTAGTTTAGAATGCTCCTATATACATGTTGTAAGTTTGCTTGTACTGGTGCAATAATTGGTGCAAATTATGAACAAATCATGCATGCCACCAGGTGGCAGTCCTGTTTGACTTTACAAATCAAGATTTTTCAAGCCTCCAACCAGTGTTTCTTTGGTGTATTTTTTTTCATGTTACTTTTCCTAGTTTGGGAGTTGTTGCGCATGTGTAAGATTGCAAGATCAGACCCCTGGTCATGCATTCTTGTTATTTTAAATAAACATATTTTCAACTCTGAAATTCTGATGTTGATGCTAACTATCAAACGTTCAACTGAATCATCAAATATTATAATATATTTTTGCCACTGAAAATGAAAGCTGTTCTGTAGCTGTCTATGACATTTTGGGGTAGACATGACTTGCTATTGCAAACCAAGAGAAGTAAGGTATATATTAAAACCTGTTGCCATGGTAGTTGTACCCTTGGGTTTTACAGTACTGTGCCTTTAGTGGAGTTGATGATATGTCTTGTCTGGAACGTTTTAGATTCAGTTTTATTGTGCACTTTCTTAACATGCTCACTAAAGACTGGTTGATATAAGACAATTTGTTTGTAAAGGAGGGTGTTTAAAATTTAAATTTGTCTCTCAAAAAGCTTTGAAAGATTTTGAAAATGAGTTCCAAACTTTCTAAGGCCCTGATCTTATTGGTAGCAACAGATTTCTTTATTTACTTGACATATATAAGCAAAAGATGTTAACCCAGGTATTTCATCATCTCAGGATTTTCCTTGGATAACATATTTCAGTTAAAGGAATTTTTTTTTTATTCTGGAAAGTTGCTTGAAGCATCTGATTGTTCTATCAACTTTAAGAACATCTCCTGGGGAATTAACATGGCATTGCTGGAGCTGAAGTGCTTACTGCAGACAGGATCCAGTCCTAATCAGCAGTTATAAGTACATTTTGTAATTAGAAATATTGATCATATGAGCAGCCACTGTAGATATTTACTTCATAAGGTATGTCTGCTAATTAATAAGCCATCAGAGTTTTAATGGCCTTTTCATGAAAACCCAGTATAAAATTCATACTTTACAAAATGAAGGAAAATGTCAATTTATATTATTCAACCAAAGTACATATTATGTAGATATGGTTGAGTGAGCAAATCCTGAGAATGTATAAATATAGATAATAAATTGTTCCCCCCATGATGACAGCTTTTTATATAATGATTTGGTGTCTGGGGGTCACTTGATTAAAACCCAACTAGAATAATATTGATAACAAATCATAAGTACAGATGGTAAAATTGAACTACATTAATCTTTATGCATGGTGTGGTGGGCATGTTTTTAGAGTCTGGATGCTCTGCATGTAGACAGCTTAGCAGCCATAAAAAATAGTACTAATTTAAGCGAAAAATGCTTTATCTGTTACATGTGGAAGTATTTTTTAAGGTATCATGCCAATTCTCAAATACATTATTGTGTAGTTTGAGTGGAAGATCTGATCTTCCTTCACTGACCCCAGTTTCTTTGAAAATTATCTGAAACGCTATATTTTAACGAGCTGAAAATGCAAATATTGTACATATGTTATAATATACCTTTATGTGCATATATAAGCATCTCATGTGCCAAATTGTTTTTTCATAAGAAAATATGTCTACAGAAAACATTTTCTTGCAGGATTATGTAGATGACAGTTCTGATAGTTTTCACTTTTCTTGTTTAATGTTTACAACTGACACTCAGTATCTAAGACGGTAGGGGATGCGGCTTTAAGAGCTAGGTTTTATATAGATACATTGGACACAGATGCACTGATGATAAGCTTTTGATGGCATAGAGATCTGATATTAGGTAAGAAAGAATCAGTTGTACTTGTAGAAATCAGCTTAGTTTAGAATGCTCCTATATACATGTTGTAAGTTTGCTTGTACTGGTGCAATAATTGGTGCAAATTATGAACAAATCATGCATGCCACCAGGTGGCAGTCCTGTTTGACTTTACAAATCAAGATTTTTCAAGCCTCCAACCAGTGTTTCTTTGGTGTATTTTTTTTCATGTTACTTTTCCTAGTTTGGGAGTTGTTGCGCATGTGTAAGATTGCAAGATCAGACCCCTGGTCATGCATTCTTGTTATTTTAAATAAACATATTTTCAACTCTGAAATTCTGATGTTGATGCTAACTATCAAACGTTCAACTGAATCATCAAATATTATAATATATTTTTGCCACTGAAAATGAAAGCTGTTCTGTAGCTGTCTATGACATTTTGGGGTAGACATGACTTGCTATTGCAAACCAAGAGAAGTAAGGTATATATTAAAACCTGTTGCCATGGTAGTTGTACCCTTGGGTTTTACAGTACTGTGCCTTTAGTGGAGTTGATGATATGTCTTGTCTGGAACGTTTTAGATTCAGTTTTATTGTGCACTTTCTTAACATGCTCACTAAAGACTGGTTGATATAAGACAATTTGTTTGTAAAGGAGGGTGTTTAAAATTTAAATTTGTCTCTCAAAAAGCTTTGAAAGATTTTGAAAATGAGTTCCAAACTTTCTAAGGCCCTGATCTTATTGGTAGCAACAGATTTCTTTATTTACTTGACATATATAAGCAAAAGATGTTAACCCAGGTATTTCATCATCTCAGGATTTTCCTTGGATAACATATTTCAGTTAAAGGAATTTTTTTTTTATTCTGGAAAGTTGCTTGAAGCATCTGATTGTTCTATCAACTTTAAGAACATCTCCTGGGGAATTAACATGGCATTGCTGGAGCTGAAGTGCTTACTGCAGACAGGATCCAGTCCTAATCAGCAGTTATAAGTACATTTTGTAATTAGAAATATTGATCATATGAGCAGCCACTGTAGATATTTACTTCATAAGGTATGTCTGCTAATTAATAAGCCATCAGAGTTTTAATGGCCTTTTCATGAAAACCCAGTATAAAATTCATACTTTACAAAATGAAGGAAAATGTCAATTTATATTATTCAACCAAAGTACATATTATGTAGATATGGTTGAGTGAGCAAATCCTGAGAATGTATAAATATAGATAATAAATTGTTCCCCCCATGATGACAGCTTTTTATATAATGATTTGGTGTCTGGGGGTCACTTGATTAAAACCCAACTAGAATAATATTGATAACAAATCATAAGTACAGATGGTAAAATTGAACTACATTAATCTTTATGCATGGTGTGGTGGGCATGTTTTTAGAGTCTGGATGCTCTGCATGTAGACAGCTTAGCAGCCATAAAAAATAGTACTAATTTAAGCGAAAAATGCTTTATCTGTTACATGTGGAAGTATTTTTTAAGGTATCATGCCAATTCTCAAATACATTATTGTGTAGTTTGAGTGGAAGATCTGATCTTCCTTCACTGACCCCAGTTTCTTTGAAAATTATCTGAAACGCTATATTTTAACGAGCTGAAAATGCAAATATTGTACATATGTTATAATATACCTTTATGTGCATATATAAGCATCTCATGTGCCAAATTGTTTTTTCATAAGAAAATATGTCTACAGAAAACATTTTCTTGCAGGATTATGTAGATGACAGTTCTGATAGTTTTCACTTTTCTTGTTTAATGTTTACAACTGACACCCAGTATCTAAGACGGTAGGGGATGCGGCTTTAAGAGCTAGGTTTTATATAGATACATTGGACACAGATGCACTGATGATAAGCTTTTGATGGCATAGAGATCTGATATTAGGTAAGAAAGAATCAGTTGTACTTGTAGAAATCAGCTTAGTTTAGAATGCTCCTATATACATGTTGTAAGTTTGCTTGTACTGGTGCAATAATTGGTGCAAATTATGAACAAATCATGCATGCCACCAGGTGGCAGTCCTGTTTGACTTTACAAATCAAGATTTTTCAAGCCTCCAACCAGTGTTTCTTTGGTGTATTTTTTTTCATGTTACTTTTCCTAGTTTGGGAGTTGTTGCGCATGTGTAAGATTGCAAGATCAGACCCCTGGTCATGCATTCTTGTTATTTTAAATAAACATATTTTCAACTCTGAAATTCTGATGTTGATGCTAACTATCAAACGTTCAACTGAATCATCAAATATTATAATATATTTTTGCCACTGAAAATGAAAGCTGTTCTGTAGCTGTCTATGACATTTTGGGGTAGACATACATAAAAACAAAGAACTTTTTAGCCCATTTTTGCAATAAATTAAATGCCACACTACCTGTTAAGGCTGGAATTATACCAGCCTAAATAAATTAAGAAAGTGGTGATTCTTTTCTTTAAAGTCTCATAATCAAGCGCAATATTATGCCTATTCTTTCACACTATCAGTTCAGTTTTGCTTTATACAAAGGTTGCCCAACAAAACCAACCAAGCACACAGTCTCAGTACCTCACATATGGCTGTTTAACACCTTGTTATGGTTGTGCGTGTTGGTAAACACAGTCCACATATGTCTGCATGTTTACCATAACAAGTTGCGTGACCAGAGGTTTGATTTTGAGCCACAACATGCGTAGTTTCAGCCAGCGGGAACATGTTTTGTCAGTCAGGGCATATCCTGATTGACACGTGTTGTGGCTCCATGATGCACACGGCCCAATGCGCTGTGTTTATGTTGACACCTATGGTCGGCCCAGTCCACTGTATTTAACACAGGAGTAAGCAAAGGTTTCAAGGCAATATTTTTGCAGGTACAGATTTATTATAAAGGAAAGAATTGGGCCCCTTTAACATCTCAAAGTATTACCAAAAAAACTGTTGAAATCTTATTTTAAAGATTCTCTTAATTTTTCTCACAATAAAGGAAAAGATACTTTCTTCATCATGACCATTTCAGTGCCAGTATGTAAGCAGATAATACTTTCTTTAAAGTTGTGTGAAACTGCGAAGGCCAATTATCATACAGAAAGAACCAGTTCCTTAATTGTGTTGCAAGTGCAGAACAAACAATCAATCAGTTAAGACACCAGCATCCTTTGCTGTTCACAGCAGGGCCCTGATGATGGTTTTGGAGGTGTGTGCCTCTGGAAACTTGATAATTTAGTAGGTCTTCCTCCAGATCGAGGTACTTTTTTTATGTATTAGAATATTAATGTTTGGCAACAGGAAGTTTCCACATGAAATAATGCAAATTCTATAAATGCTTCTTTATCATTGCTCTAATCATCTACTTATTCTGAGTAAGTCAAAACTCAAAAAACGCTTGATTGAATCACTCAAACAGCCGGGGTGGTGGGCCATAAGTTCAACTAAAATCTCCAGAAGTCTTGTCAGATTAGTTCAGAATTGACAAAAAAAAAACATCCAAAAAATCATATTCAGGCATGAAAAAAATAATTCCATCGAATATTGTTTGGAATAATGTTTCAAAAAGCAAGAGTTTTTGTTGATGTTTAGTAATTTGTTTTGCGTCCAACAAACTGAAGACGCTTACTTATCCCTACTTGGCATTCAGTGGTTGTATATTGTGATCAGCTACACATGGGCTCCGCCAGGATTTCTTTATCACAAGAGAAGATTACAAGGTCAAGACAAAGATATGTATCAGAAAAAAGTGGTTTCCTGATATTCCCCCCTGAGTTATATTTGATTGAACTATGTAATATAAGATTGTCACCAGGGATGTTTTTGTTCAATTATTTTCAAATTCAGAATTTTTGTTTTTATAAAACTGATGTTGAATTATTCTTCTTTTTCCTTGCAGTTATTTTTAATTCTATTTTTTTCTTTTTCTTATGTTCTATAAAATATGTTTCTTACTGTGTTATTCTTCCACGCAAAGAGTTCACTTTATAAAAGTAAAATATCAGGGGTCAAATATTGTTTGTTTTTTAGTATTCAGCAAACCCATAAATTCCTGTATACTCTGTTTACTTTAAAAAAAATCAGTGAAAATAAGAGGTAAAGTAACTATAGCCGGATTCAAAAAAGTAATTTTTGCCTTTACCACATAATATTTCTGTGAGTTTAATTTCAGTTATGAATATTATAATTGGTAAATTCATAAACTACATTTTACAGGAATGGTGTAAAATAAATGAGTTTCAGTATGTTCTGGTCATGTTTGATTAGGTCATCATCAACTTAGTGCCTTTTTTGTTGTGACTGTTGAGGAAGTCATTGGGAACAGTGTGGTAATCCAAATCAGCTTATCCCGGACCCTAGTTAGTCATCTGTAAAAACTATAGACTCCCGTAGCAGAGGTCAGCGTTGCTGTTATGATCTTTGTGCATTTAGCATCCTATTGGTATGCATAGATGCCATCATTATATTGACAGACTACCTGACATATTTGGCGCAGAGAAGGGGCTCCGACATTTGGTCCTACAGGTGAGCGCGGAGCTGACGGTCAACATTGTATTAATGCACTGCCCCAGTCTAAACATACAAAATGGCAGCGCATATTTTTTTAGCACCCATGTGTGCATGACCCTTCGGGAGTTTGGTTGGATTGTGACCTATGGCAGGCAATAAGTGCCATTTCACATGCTTTCCCTTCACGTATTTGTCGCCGGGGCTATTACGGAAATAGTTATTTTTTTTCCTCATGTGTGTGTCTGGCAGCGTCTGATAATCCATAATCGCCCAGCTGTCCTTCGACACCGCAACCCAGACACACTTGGGTGTTTTGTTGCCGGGTGACTGTGCAAGAACGCTTTATCTAATTCGTGGTAATTTACCACATATGTTTGTTGTCATCTCTTGTACTCTTCAATCAGCAAGTTTGTACATTTATCTTTTGTGAAGTAATTCTGAAAAGAAAACTCTTTCAAATTGGCTCTCAGGAAAAAAATTTACAAACTGCCTTTGAAGAAAATAAATTTACAAATTAAAAACAAAATAAAAATTTTTCTTTAATACTTTAAAATTTTCATTTTAAAATCAGAATCTTTTTATTTTCAATCATTAAGACATGTATGTGAATTGGTTTGCTGTACAAATATGTCTCCCAGGAAACCTTTTCTACATATTATACCATATGTCAAATATTATATCACACAGGTTAAAGTATTAATTATTTTGTCATATTATTTGTATTATATGTTTTTTAACATTTAAATCCTGCTAGATCATCAATTCTTGTATTAAAGGTAGGGAAACCTAAACAAAAACTTCTCTATATTTTTTGCAATTAATAATTACCATACAAGCCTTAATTGAATTTAGTACCTCAGCACAGCTCATCAGTTGAGTTAATTATTTCATGTATAGGCAGAGTATCATAGATTGTCAGTGATGTCTAGATATTCATCAAGGCAGACATAATATACATCATAAGTAAGTACAGAGTGAGAAACAGGTCACAGAACTATATATACATACACTCTATAATGACGGTAATATGTCATACACACAGTGTACCTGTTATACTTGTATCAGCTGATGGATCCTGAACTTATAATCAGATATCTGGGTCATCAGCGCAAGATTGCCAGGAGGTATAGACTGTAGATCTATGCTATTGTGGTCCTTTACATTACAATGCCTGTTAGCATGGGACCAATGATGAAACTTTACTTAAATAGCAATAAAGAGCAGATAAGAGGATTTAATCACGTGACCTGTGGCAGTTTAAAGAGATGCAAGTCAGGTGTCGGGTAAGTTATGGTATTAATAATCACCTCTTGATTATATATTTTATATCTCTGTTGCCATATTGGTTCTTTACATGTGATATAAATATATATATATTTATCATTGACATTGTACTTTGTATTTTTTTTAGTACATGAATATTATCAGAGTTTGCACATATTGTTTATTTTACACAGATTTCTGAAATTTTTCTCTCTTACTACTGGTAGTTGCTATGAACACCAGTATATTTAGACTTTAATAGACAAAATATTGCAGGCTATGAAGAAATAATTAAAAAAAAATATGTTTTTAAAAAAATTTATAATTGAATAAATATCAGTGATTACTGAATTTAGATGTATTTAACACATGTCCTGAATATTAATATATTACTTTATATCATGTAGTCAATACAATTAACTTAGATATTGATAACTTTGCTACAATGCGGTAACAGGCTATGATGAATTATGATATTTGAAGAGATGTCAGTTTTTCAAATCATATTGTTCAAAGTATTAATAATTGTCACATGACTAAAAAAACATAACATATATATAATTAAGTCATGAGGTTATTATTTTGATGTAGGCTTAAAGGGCACAGTAGGTTTTCCAGGTTCTTGAAGTACAGTATTGTAGGCAAGTGGTATATGAGTATAGAATTTTACCACTAGCGGGCTGTCATATTTTTCTGCTATGTTCTCTGGAGATGAATGAAGCTCGTGTATGTCGCTCATTTACAACCAGTGTTGCGAGACCAGAAAAAAAGATTTTGCTTTGCATATTATTAGTATCACTGCTGTCATTGAATTCATCATGTCACTAGTCTGACCTTGTCCTAAACACGGCCAAAGTAATTACACTGTATATGTTGATGTGTTTAAATATATACATTTGTAATAAATTTTCAGTTCAGTCAAATGAAGTATTTAGTTATTTGAGTTGCAGTAATGAATAACCCGCCATCCATTAGAGATTTAAAAAATTAAAACCTGACCTCCAGAGAGGTGCTGGTTCAATTTCAGTGGAAATCCAAAATGAGGTAATTGAATTTAAAAATTGTATTGTAAAATTTGAAAGGAATTCCTCATGGTGTTCATGGTTGCTGAACTAATGTTTTGCTTAAGGCACGAAATTTAAAATTATACTTTATTTACTCATTCATTGCTGTCATGCAAAGTGTGAGCTTAATCAACACAACCGGTTCTGCAAAATAAAATATATTCGTGGATATTCGTGTACTAATAAGTTTCAGTGCAGTAGCACATTTTGACCAAAATTGAACTTTCTCTGTATTTATAGAATGGATTGACATAAAATTAATTCTAATAATTTAACTTGATTGCATGCTTGTAGTACCATCTTGAATATTTCAATTTATGACACAAGTTAATGAGTAAATTTTAGACAGACTGAGAGGAATCTTGTGGGAGTTTCTGCTGTGCAGCTTGTACATAAAAAAAGGTTCATAACCATATGCAAAAAAAATGTGTACTATCTCACATTAATAGTTCATTTGGCATTCCATAAAAGTTTCCCAGCAAAACTGTCCTGGCACACAGACATGCTATCTCCAGTTCATAAGTTTTACACTTTGTTATGATTCTGTGTGTGAGTAAAACACAGTTCACATGTGTCTATTTACCTAAATAAGACTGTATTACTAGAGATCTGATCTTGCATGTACAACATCTCCCAAACAAGGGAAAGAAACATGAATGTAGAAACAGAAGAAACATAATTTAAAGCTTGAAAAAAGAAGAAACATAATTTAAAACTTGAAAAATCATGACTTATGAAGTTGCATGGCACAGCTGCATAAAAGTGATGTGCACGCTTTATTAATGTTAAGTGCTGATGACTGTGCCCGGTGCAACCTTATAATTTGCCACTTGTATACAGGAGTAAGCAAATGGCTATAGAACAAAATATTTTCAGATACCAAAATATTTGAGGAGAAAACACTAAAATTCATATATATTCAACATATATGGTGTGTGAACAGGTCCTTAGGATGCTTATAGGGGTTGATGAGTTTATTTATGTATCAAGTCAAATTTTTTTGTGGGTGGACTATCTTAGGTTCCCCTCAGTCTAAAACTAAAAGTGCCTTTTTCGACTTTTTATCTTTCTTCTGCCCATATTTGTTTTTCTTGCACTCATTCGCAATTTCAGATATCTAGTTTTCACTGGTTCATAAATTTAAGATAATAAAAGAATAATACTAGGATAATAAAACACTGATTAAATTTATTTTCAAAGCAAGTTCAGATTTATGTTTGAGTATTCTGAATTTCTTGCAATCACACAAATTTATAGAAATTTGAAAACAATAGTTTCAATGAAGAACAATGCATTGATAGTTTTACTATTGGTATTTGCACTGATTGACATTGTTAATTTCAGGAAAAAGTTATGGACATGGCATGCGCCTATAGCATGTCAATAATATTATTTTATTTAATCAAGTCTGTTGTAAAGGTTAATCTCTAGAGTAAATGATAAAAACAAGTACACCAGCCTCTTGTTTATAAACAATTGTACCAGTAAGATATCTCAATAAAATATGGAAGAAGTCCTCACTTGTTTTGGATCAGTATAAAATGTACAGAGACATGACATTCATGCTGAGCGAGATGGAGATAAATTAGTATTCCGTCTGAATGTTTTACCACATTTGATTAGATTGTATGTATTCCAGACACATATAACATTTTGAGTCCAGTGGTGAAAAAAAGCACTCAGGTTTTATAAATTGTTTCTGGTATTTTCAGTATACTGGAACTGCGGAAGGAGAAATCTCGTGATGCGGCAAGGTCAAGACGGGGTAAGGAGAACTATGAGTTTTACGAGCTGGCCAAACTGCTGCCGCTTCCACCAGCGATTACTAGTCAGTTGGACAAAGCTTCTATTATTCGTCTCTCCATCAGCTATTTGAAGCTGCGAGACTTCTCCAGCCACGGTGATCCTCCCTGGAACAGAGATGGACCACCACCGAATAAATCTCTTCAGGGTAAGCTGTCTTTCTTTGTCTTTGATTTCTGTTTCTTTAAAGCTGGCTATTCACCTCCCTTATTTTATTTCTTTAAAGCCAGCTATTTACCTCCCTCATTTTATTTCTTCAAAGACAGCTATTTACCTCCCTTATTGGTAAAATTGATGTGATTTCTGACTTACTCTGGATAGTTATTAATCAAATGAACGTAATTCCTGTGAAGAAAGGTCTCTGTGACATGTGAATGAGCTTGTTTATCTACAAGCTGTTAGTAAACAAGGTGCATGTGCCAATGTTAACAAACAGAACAACCAGATAACCTGAGGTGGTTGGTTGCATATGTGAGGAAGTTGAAAGGTCATTAGTTGCAAAATGGCCTTTGCAAAACTCTAATTCCTATGATGTCATTGTTGAATGTGTTTTGATTATTTTAGTGGGCCCCAGGAGTAATTAAAAAGTGCATAGATATAAACAAAATAAACAACTTGTGTGCCTTGGGATTGGTGATTTCTTGCCTATTATTATAAATGTTTCAAGGAATTATATTTAGTTAACAGATGTCAGATGTTGGAATAGGCCCCTTTAAAAAATCCTGTTGTTGGAGGTATGTGCTCTCTGTTTAAAGTTTGCACCAGTGATTTTAGAGTTGGTGAAGATTTGCAAGAACAGTAAAATTCAGTCTGTCACCTTAGCAAATATTTTATGAAGTTCTATGCAAACTCTTGGAAAAGTTGTTGCCATCATAAGACAATTAGGACCCTTGAACCTGAGACTCAGTCTGGTTATAAATATTATTGATTTTTAGCTCATCTGACTATAAGTCATCTGAGCTATAGTCGTGGCCCGTCGTCCGTCCATCCGGCGGTCTGTCCATTAACAGGGCATGTTTTGAAACCGTTGCACCTAAGAATCCAAAATTTTGCATACAGTTAAATGTCCCCCAAATCTCCCACCATACTGAAAATTGGGTCACTAAGACTTCGTTCCTTTGAGATATTAAGGAAAAACCTCTGTTTTCCATTAAAATCCCATTGTTACAATTCAAGACTTCCTAATATCCAAACCACTTATCTAAATTTGATCATAGTATATATTCATATTCTTCAATACATTTCCTATGTACTTATAAAAAATTAGGACAGTATTGCATAATTTGTTAAAGTTATGTGCCCCAAATAAAATGCACCTTGTAAAAAATTAGGAAATGTATTTACTCACTTAACATAAGAATTGCTGATGCTAGAGACTTTTTTTTCAGGAATATAACTTCATTTAATCAAGATTCAATTGTATACCAAAAATTCGATCTGAATTTTGCAATTTATTTAAGTTATTAGCATAAATATAAAATCAGTCCCTAAAATTTTGCCCAACTTTGGCCACGGCACGTTTTTTTCTGCAAGGTCTGTGGATTTTAATAATCTGCAAAATTAGGCTAGTTATTGTTTTTTTTTTGGAGGCTCTTGATGTACTGTGGTTGTCTTCTTATTTGCGGTGGTTTCCAATTTGTGATATTCATGGGCGCTCTCCGATCGCGAAAATGGAAACTAGCAGTTTTAAATGCATATATGTACCAGGACATGATCGTTAATTTCAGTAGCTGCCAATAGTTGGTTACAGTTGAGATTAATCTTCCGCTCCGTAGTGATGTCCATCGAGCCTGGTGCATATACTTTAAGTTATTTGGTGAGAATAACAGGGCCCATTTAAAATAATATAGGTCGGTTTACATGCAAAAACCGTGACCCTTTGCAGGGATGTGCTGACCCGACTAGTACTACTCGACTAATGATAAAGCGCGAAAAAAAGGAACCCTGTGAAATTTTTTAAAAACACAAACCGCAAACATTCAGACCTGCAGTTATAAAGGCAACCACAGTATTCCCTTACATTGTCAAGCAGTCCACTTTGGTCACTGTAGGTCATTCAGTGCAGCTCTCTATGCTCTCCGGGGCTCTTGTTATGTAATCCCATCACTGGGGCAAGCCCTCTCTCTTGTTGAGCTTGATCAGGCTGTCTATAGTTAATACCACAGGGAGCCTTCCCCCCCCCCCCCCCCCCCATTCTGTTGACAGACCTGTACTATAAGTAAGATGAATCTTATAATTTTACATTTTTTTGCACAGAAAGTGGTGACAACAGTGACCCCTCCATCCACTTACCCTTTCAATATACAGGACAAATATACAAGATGAATCTTATTATTTTAATGTTAAATTAATTCTTTTTGTAGAGACTTGGACTATTTTGATTTTTTAAAGAAAAAAATTCTTTTTGTAGAGACTTGGACTATTTTGATTTTTTAAAGAAAAAAATGTTCAGGAATTTAATCCTCAATTAAAATGTGATAAAATATTAGGATCTAATGTAAGTGCTAACTGGCTAGATTTAAATAGACATAAATACTTTGTAGCATTTCATTCATATCTCTTAAAGTTGGCCGGACCTAGGTGTGAATAACACTGTTTAACTTAGTTTTAAAATCAGGATTATTGGCCAAGGATTGTTGGATTAAATTTTAACTCATATGCCCATATATTTAACTTTTTAAAACTTAATTACCTTAACACATTATTTGTTAATGAAATGTAACTTTTATATAACATTTACCATAGAACCATTTTTCCCTTGGTGCATCATTAAATGGTTTCAGGCCACAGGTTTCATTTATTACACAGTGCATATGCTTGAGCTCATGTTCATTATTCTATAATTTACAGAGTTTCATTTCATCAGGGCTATTTTCTCTTAGCTTTTCAAATGCTTATATACATGAAAAATCAAAAGAAATAAAAATATTTTGCAGTTGCTAATATTTTTCCAAAATTCAGCTGAGCAACATGACCCATGGGTCCCTTGTTTACTCTATTTTTGAGACCTTAAAAGATGTGGTCATCTGTTAACAGGGCACAAATGATAACCACTTGACCTAGAATCTTCTATCTTGACATGCAGGGAGGCCCATGAAAGTCTCTTTGGAAACCTGGAATAAGGTCTCTGTTACTCATATTCTTTGAGCTATGGGGCTCTGAAGTACCCCCCAGAATAATGGAAAATTTGATACAAAACTCAAGTATCTGAACAACTAATGCATTGATCACCATGATTTTTTTGCATGGATCTTGTTCATGGAGTGTTCCATCACTTTCTGCCGACTGGTGGCGCCACCTGTATTTTCCAATTTTTTCCAATTTCTTTTCTCTATTTTTGAGACCTGAAAAGATGTGGTCATCTGTTCACAGGGCATGAATGGTAACCACTGGACCTAGAATCTTTTTATATCGACATGCAGGGAGGTCCATGAAAAGTCTCCTTGGAAACATGAAATCAGGTCTCCGTTACCCATATTCTATCAGCCATGGGGCTTTTAAGCACACCCCAGAATATTTGAAAATTTGATACCAATGTAGGGCACAATTCATAACAATTGGACCCAGATTCTTCTCACTTGGCATCCTGAGAGTTCCTCAAAGGTTCTCCCCTCAAAACCTGAAATTGGGTCACTGTGCCCTATATTCTTAGAGTTTTGGGGTATGTTTGAGCATCCCAGAAGTAATGAAAAATATACACAAATTGCCAGGTTCCTCAGAAAAGGTTGGTTGGATTGTCATCAAATTTGGTGTGCTAATGGGTCTTGATGAACTAAAGCTAATATGCATGAATGATGATGCCACCTGTATTATCTTAATTAGTTTCCTGTGCAAGGACATATTGTCAACATGTCAGTCGGCTGAGTGTCATGACCCATGGGTCACTTGTTTAAAGGATAAGGAGGAATAGTTGGCAGGTTTTAGTTTAGTTTTATCATAGCACTGATAACTTTTGGACCACTCAGTATTTTTTTTCATGAAATTTGAATTGTTTCTACCAATATTTCAAAGGGCGTTCAAGAACTGATGACCTTGACCTTCAAGGTCAAATCAGTAAATATTATATTTGTGAACCCCAAACTTTTGAGGTAATACCTATTTGTTTCCTCTGATTTTGGGATTAGAGGCTCAAAGTAGGGATTAAGACACACATTTTTGCATTGGAAAAACAAACTCATTCTAGTTTCTTTCAGCACTGCAAACTGAAAGTTATCAAAGATACAGTGATGTTCCTTTGTCCATCATTAAGTATTCTAAATGTGTAGTCATCTCACAGTCTGGCTATCATTAATTGGCAGAGCACAAATCATAATCTAAGACTAAGAACTTTCTGTTTAAAATCAAGCAAGGTCCTTGTAAAATCTATGTAGAACCCAAAAATTAGGTCACTGTGGCCTACATTCTGTGAGCTTCAGGTGGAAAAGCAATGATTTTTATAACCTGTAAGTCAGATTCTTCATTGCTTTCCTTTGGAGTAAATATTTTGTGTTGGCTCATAATCCTTAAGTACTTCTTTAACCTGCCATGCCTTTCAGACTGTCAGCATGAAAAGTTTGAACAGAATTATACTGGTATATTTTAGTTGTTGTGCAGTGATTGATTGTAGTATTATATTTGATGATGTTATGTGTGTGCATGCAGTGTCTGTTGTCTGTCACCAGATATATCAGGAGAAGTTCCAACAATCCAGCTTTTACAGTAATAAAGTGCGTAATTATATTTTTTTAATATTATTATAATATATATTATTTCATAAGCAGCTCTCTAAGTGGCCAAAATAAGTGGCCAATTAAAACAATATTGGCTTAAAACAGCCCCATATCCTCCTGCCATGTATTGTGATACAGCATGGTGGTTTAGTGGCAATGAAATTATATGGAATGAATCTGTCTAAGCTGTCTTGGCTAATGATATTTTCAGCTTACCCTCAAGGATTCACTAAATATGTTTAAATAATTGTTCTAAAGATCTTATAAAAATGAAAAGATGGTGCTCTAGCTCTGGTACATACTCTGCCCTTGGCATGTACTCCTTCGACAACAAAAAGGTGATGGATAAGGGAGTGTTTAACTATTTAACCTTAAAGTAAGGAGATAGTAGAAGTGAATAAATAACCTGAATGCCTTAATAATTGTTTAGATGTCTGTATTACTCCCTTATCAAGACATACAGTCTGTTCCACTGTGGGGATTATTTGGTTGTAGATATTATAAATGCTAATATTTCTGTTCAGTGTTTGATAATTACAAAGAGTGTGAATGCTGTGGTGAAAGAGGTTAAACTATGCTGTTCCAACTTCAAAATTTTAATGTTTTAGGATGTTGTTTTCAACCCTTGATTTAGAACATTTCTGTTCCAATATTAAATTAATGTGTTACACAAGTTATTATTTACCTATCTCTTTGGTGAAAAAAAAATCATGACAAAAAGTATTTGTTTCTTGTTGATTCAGTTGTTTCAGCTTCTTTGCAAGGTATGATTGTCAAGCAATGTTAATGGGAAACAATGGTTAATTTTAGAGTCAATATGCCACACATCCAGGGCTTTGGTGGATTTTCACTGTAACTACTCTGAGCAATACCAATTATGGTAATACCAATAGACTACATGTCTTGCCTAAATATGGTTCTTGGCAAAATCCAAGCTTGATTGTGGTGATGCCATAATAACTTAATTATGAGGAACATGATGGATTTGGAATAAACTCAACAGAAATCTTTACCAATATATCAACCCACTTAAGTAAGATTTTTTTAGCAAAATCCATAAATGTTCGAGGTAAGGGGTCACCAGACTTTGGTGGCCCCTGTGATGACTTACAAAAAATAATAAATAATTACCAATATAGTTTCTCATCTGAATTAAATGCTATGCAAAATCCACACATATTGAATAAGGTCAGAGGTCACAAGGTTTCTTATTTGTGTTGCCATGCTTACCTACCAGTAATATGATAGATTTTGCTGAAACTTGACAGAAATATTAACCAGTATAATATTTCCTCTAAGTTTGAATCTGGACAAAATCCACACATGTTTAATGAGGTTAGAGGTCACCAGAGTACTTTGGTGTATTGCTTTGATTACTAGGAATTTGATGGATTTTGCTGACATTTAGTATGAATGTTAAACCATTAACTCCCCTGTAAAATCTGAACATAATAATTAACAAGCTTAAAGTCCTTAAGACATATAAAATGGGTGGTCCTCTTGTTCCTTGATCTCCTAGAATTATTAGTTATAAAACTATATTAGTCTTTTCTTAATGTTTGTAGGTAGTAGAAAGGTAGGGACACATTGTGTATGTGACTTCCTAGGTGACAAGTCTTAATTGCCTCCTAACGGAGATGCTTTGAGCTTTGCAAGTTTGTGCAACTGATAAAACAGTCAAGGTGGCATTGTCCTTCATCTGCCTTCTTCCCCATCCAGAGGACCAAAGTACTGAGGATTCAGATTTTCTGTTGGTCTTTCTGAAATGGAAGATAAACTCAAATTTGCAAGCCAAAAAAAAAACCATCTGAATCCACATAAAAAAGAGTTAAATTCATAAAATATTGCAGAAGGATTATACCCTTAAATATATATCCTTGGGATGAAGGAAATTTACTTGGAAAAGGAGACAACTCTTAGAATATTGTTTATCAAAATAGGAGATAAAATAACTTTGGTATGACATATCCTCAAATGAAAGATGGCCTTTTGTATCTAATTAAAAAGAAATTTTCTGATTATAAAAACATGATTAAAAAATTGTTCAACCAGTTCAGGAATATTGATGAAATTTCCTCAAATTTAAACTTCAAGGAAAAGCAGTGGGATGCTTTTAGATGTTTCTGCAGAACCCTGGAATTTCTTGAACAGTGTCATTCTTTGTGGGTCATGGTTCTTATCTAAAAAAATACTCTCCTGACATGACTTTATTATGAATCTTCAAAGTAAATGCATCTAGATCTAAATCAGTCACTTCAAATGCAGTCACTCAGGATTTACTCAAATTGGTGATAAGTTTTCTCCTTGACCTTGGCTTCCCATAGATTGGGAATTCTTTTATGAAAGATGTTAGTGGTCCACTCCATCACTGGCCCTAACATACCCGTTCCCAGAAATAAACATTCATTAAATGCTTTCAGGTTTAGATTGACATTCATTAAATTTTTTTTTCCAAGATCAAGGTATACCTCTGGGGACGGAGACATATTATCAGTATGATTAAGAAGAAAGTAACCAATTACATGGCAGTGGATTATATGTGATTGAGCAGTCTTAGGGATTTCAGATTTAAAAGAAATTCGGGGATCAAAACTTTATTCAGATTTAATGAATTTCTTTAGCTGATTAATGAAAAATCTACAAGTCTGTGGTGGGGTTTGAACTCAGGCCCTTTAGCTGTGAAGCATAATACCCAGGACCTCCGAGGTGGTGTTCCAGGTTCCATGTTTTTATATATTCTGAGATTACTCAATTTATAAAAGAGATTTACACTTAACTCCAGGAATGGCTGATTAGATTTTATCTATTCATTGTTCCAGTTATGCTTGTGTCTGATTAGATTTGACAAATTTTGACACCAAGCAGGGGGTAAGAGCAATTTGCATATATATCATGACGAGGTCTGAATGAATGCCAATATGATTGATGAGGAAGCTCAAACATGTCTATCTTTGGGGTGATAGGGGTACAAAATAATACAGCTTACAGACAGGAAAGAATCCCTGCAACAACACCAATCTATCGCAACTAAAGCAGTTTACCCTCCAATTTATCCTCGGTGGAGAGAAATGTCATTAAGGTAGTTGTACTTGGACAAGATTATCATGGCCCCGGACACAGAAGTCAGCTCGTGGAGTTTTTGATATATTAGAAGTCGTCAGACCCACCCGTCATACAGCGACGCTAGTTGTGTCAGTACAAGCCTGCAACTGGCGGATCCCTTATCAGAAACTCTTCTACAGACTGATCCCCAGCAGGCTGTGATCTATATCTCTGTGGACTTGGGAGCAATTGACGATTAACCTCCCGACAAATTAACTTTGACAGGCGGTAACACAGAAAGACAAATTTGTCTCTGAAATTCTCTGTTTCTGCATGGAGAATAGAACTGACCTCCCTTCACAATTGTGCTCAAGAGTTTAGCCTTTCTGACCCCGTGTGTCATCTTTTTCAACAGAGCGGAGGCTGGGGAGAAAAAATAGCCCTCCTGACAGAACGAGAGACAATAGATCACAGAGCCTGACTTGATCCACCGCCACTAAACACCTGATTGCCATAAACTTGCCTAAAAAGATTGTTCTCTGACAGACAGATTAGTTACTTGTTTTCTGGACCTTTAACAGAGAAATATGGATCTTCATTTATTTATTATTTTACTATCCTTAAAAATACAAGGTGTTAACAATTAGATGATAAAATTCATAAATGTCATATGCCGTGGAATCATTTTACTGTGTTTGAGAAGTCCAATATGTTAAATTAGATAAAATAAACTATATATATATCTTCAGTTTGAAAATGTGAGCTTGTTAAATTAAAATAAATTATTGTTTTAAAATAATGGAGTTTAATCTTTGTCTTGCCTTCAAAGCAAACATTCATTCACATTGAATAAATGGCAGCAAAAACATTCTACTTGCTAATTATCCATGTGATCTTTAATTAGTTAACATTTAGGCTGTTATTCTATACTTTTCCAGATAATCTTGACACAAATGCAAATTTCCAACTCTAACTGATATGCCATTTAAATGTTTAAAATATAACATATAAGTTTTATTTTACTGAGATCATTATGTAAAAGACTTCTTTAAAAAGGATATATGCATTAAAATATTCATTGTATGCAAATTGATAACAATATGAGAGTAAAATATGATATACCTTTGCTGAAGGATTTATTAATTCTTATGGAAATTTAACACTTAAAAGACTTTTCTATCATGTATAAAGTTCAGTATGAATGGATTATAATGATTGTATATGCAGAGCCTAATATGGAGCTTTTTGATCCATTAGTCTTTTTCAATTTTTTTGTACATCAAGTTTTTTTGGTTAAGTCTGTGTCTGGCACTGTCTGCTGTGAGTGTGTGTCTGTGCTAAGTACAGTCATTTATGATACATCATAAATGTAAATTCTGTTTAAATCAACTCTTTCGTCATTTCACCTTGGGTTAGCAGAACAGCCTTTTTTTCCCCACCATGGATCTTTCTATAAACGAGCCCCTTTACCCTTATAATGTAAAATTACATGCAAACAGATGGCATAGCACTTGGCGAGACAGTAGATGTAACGTTGGCGAGTCCCTTTACCTTATCAATATCAGTGTGCATTTGATGGATTGCAGTCTATAGTCACAGCTCATTAAACAAACATTGGTTCTTTAATTTAGGTTCCCCTGTTTCCCGGTGCGTATTGAATATAAACAGACTCCAGAAACAGCTCACAGAATGGGCAGGAAAAGAATTTGGTTGTGATCGCGCGACGGGAACTGATTGATGCAGGGTGCGGCCTGAAATTCCACGGAAGTTGCCGCACAGTGAACCCACAATATCATTTCCTGGACGAAATGAGCTAGCGACCATATCAAACTATTACAGTGGCTAATTTTCCTCCCAAGTCCAGATTTAAGACACGCTCCCCACCCTGAGTGATGGAGGACCAGAATTTGTATGCGTTGGGCATCTTTCGGCATTGTCCGTAGCCGACAAAATACCCAGCAGGTCCCAGTGGGGACTGCCGCTGTGTCCCTGCAAAAAATTGGTGTTAGCCAGTTAATCTGTTCCGAGCTCATGAAGGTGACTTGATGGTACCCCTGCGATGTGTGCGCTCCTGTTCCGGAATGAAAAATATATCCATGTTACCTGAGTGGAAGCTCTCTTTTGCCACGGTGGCGATGAATTTTGTCACTTTGTCAGCGCGTGACACCCTGAAGTGACATGTTAAACTGCACTCTTCCTTGTTGGACTGGCTTAGCATACTAATCAGTGGCGGCTTACAGCAGGGCTTAAGATGGGGTCATGCTAAACACTTGTTGTTAGCCATAAGAACACGCTGGCATCTTGTTTATTTGCCAGCCTGATAATCCTGTTCGCACCTAGAAGAAATCGAAACCAGCACTTCTGGGGGTCGGCTATGATTAGGGCCATATTGGCCTCCCTAATTAGATTAATGACTCATTACTCTGCTTTGTGGTGCGATGTACGATTGATTAAATCAACAAATTATTGCCGTTTCATGTTCAGGGGCTAACAAGCTAATATTATACAGCAAACAAATTTGGTGCAAATTCAGTTCTGTGATTCATCTGTAGCAGACAGACCAGCTCCAACTTATCCAAAACCATATTTCCCACAATTCCACTGTAAATTAATGTATAAAATATGCAATGTTGACTAACACAATGACAGCACTTGATGAAATATTTACTTTTACATAAACATCAAATTCATGAACTTGTTTTTCATGCTTTATGCATTTTTATATTGATTTATATTTCACTCAAATAAATAAAATAAACATTTAATATTTATATTTTTAAACCAATTAACTTTTGCATTAATAATAACAGTATTTAATATAGCATTTATCAGACAGGGACAAATGTTTTCATGCAGATAAGAAATGATTTATAAATACCTTCTATGAAATTCTGAAAAATAAAGGTTTAATTTTAAATATTACAAATATCATTATGGACATTAAATATGAATATTTGACTCATGTTGGAATTTATGCCCTATGATTTAAAGAAAAATTAACACTGCTTTTCATCCCTTGAACCAGTGAGACAAAATCCATTAGTAAACTTCAAAATCTTTTTATGTGAAAAGCCAGAATTAAATAGTTAAATAAGACATTTCCAAAAGCATTATTATAATTTAGCCTAGTATAGCTCTATCTCAGATGTTTTGTTTCATTGTTGGGATGAAAGATTTGATGAAAAAATGAGAAAGAAAAGTTTTTAAAATTATCTTGGATTTTTCTATTTCCTTTATAAAACATATTTTTAACCATATTTTTAACTGGGAAAGTGTGGTATCAGTGATGGAGCGGGGCAGACGGATGGACAGAAGGAAGGATGGATGGATGGGCCAAATTAGTAGTCATTCCTCATGGCAGGAGACTAATAACAGAGAGAGAGAGAGAGAGAGAGAGAGAGAGAGTTATAGAATTACATATAGCCCTGATGTATAGTAATGATTGTTATAATTAAAAATGAAATTGCTGGCATGAATAAAATACCTGAGAGAAAGCAAGAGAGAGGTAAAACCCTCCTTTATCAACCTCCTAACAAAGACAACCTACTTTCTTCATTATTTAGAGGTTCTGTAGATGATGTTATTACAAATATCTACAACTTGTGGTCCTGGCACATCCTGTGTTCAGCGCGTATGCTGGTCAGGTGCCCCTTGACATGTGACCTAGCTCAGATCGCTTATGCATTATGGACATAAATGTAAGTCAGGACAAGCCAGTCACTACCCGTTTTTCATTTTGCGCTACTCGGTTATTAATCTATTAATATATGCAGCTGATCAGACTTTCTGACGATATGTAGGAATACTATATCTTAGAGTCCAAGCCTCTCAGAAATTGACAGAACAACTGAAGAATGAGGTCAGTTTAAAAGTAAGCAGGGAAGATGTAGGAAGTAGTGGGTAATTAAAGGAATTTTCTAATGACTCAGATGGGAAAGTTTAATTAATATAAATTATGTTAATTCAAATGCAGCAGCAGCTTCTTATTACTACCTTTGTTATATATAATTGATACTTAAATATTGAAATAGACTGGTGTCAACTATCTTAACATCAAGTGTCCATATAGGCATATTCATCTCCATAGGCTACACACTGAATTAAGTGCATAACAGTTGTACATATAAGTGTGTTTATCCATGAAATCCTTTGATTGCAATGTATTTTACATACCAAATATGGACACTATTTATGGAAATTCTAATTTTGGTTCATATAGTCAGTTCTAGCAATATATCTCTGAAAAAAAGTATCCTGTCCCCTTAACAATTGATTTTTCAGGATTTATTAGTACATTAATACTTCTTCTGATATTTTTACACTTGCAGCAGTTTCAGACATATTGATCAAACCAGTAATGGTTTACATGAATTGCGCGAAACATTCCTCATATGTGGGTAGAAACAATGAAGTTCTACTGATAGGTTTGATAGACCTAAGTAAATATGATAAACCTAAGTAAATATGATAAAAGTCCTTAGTCTTCACAAACAAAATTATTTAACCTAAAAATCTTGCACAGAAGGCCCTAAAACCAGTGACAGATTGAGATATTATTATAATTTTAACACCTGTAATGTTCCTTTTTATTTTACAGGAGGTCCCAACAGACGACGATCTGTGGCCTCAGTTGCACGAGAGATCTTTGAAATTCATCAGGGTACTCATATACTGCAGGTAGGTGACATAAATAATTATCATAGTGAAAACTCAAAGACCTGATATTTCAGTTCAAGGTCGATAGAAAAAAATAAGACAAAAGAATTGAGCTCAGCTGAAGGAAACCACATTTTTATGTACATTTGAACCTGACCTAGGCCTCCAGGCATTCTGTGATCAGTGGGATCTATAAGGAAGGTGTTACAAAGAAGCTACAAATGATAAAGAAACCATAAAAAGCACAGACAGTGTTCTGTTTGCAGTTTTCTTTTTTTTGAGACTGGCAGCAATGATTGAAAACCCACGTGAAAGTAAATACAGGAAATTGAAGCAGGAGAACTGTTTGTCCTGATCCAGAAATGCTTTTCAGTGTTGCTTGACAAGAGATCATTATAGTTGCCTCTGATTTGAGTCCATTGAAGTTTCAATTTCATGTTTTGTCTTAACACATATAGCCTGGGGTTCAGTTTTATTTAAAGTTGGTGTAAACACAGTTGAGTTGACAGTGTTCATCCATGAACAGATTTAGGTGTTATATCAAAATCATTTGTTTTACTTTCTTCTTTTCTTGAAACTTTTTTTCACTAAAATGCTTTATAAAGTCTTTACCATAATGAAAGAACATTCTTTTGTCTTTTTTACCTCTTTTCATGCGTACGTTTTTTGCCTTTTCCCTTTATTGTATGTTAACATTCTTTTACAACCATTACTTGTTCTGTGTTAATTCATTTCATCACCCTTTCCTCTCTTGTAATTTCATGTTCTTCCCCTGTGCCCCTAATGTCCCAAGCTTTGCCTGCTCATATTTCAGTTTTGCAATTAACTAATTTGCCACATCATGTTTCATCAGTCATGGTGACATTTTGGGGGGGTCTGTGTTGCTCTTTTTTATTGACCATCACCAGCCAAGGCAGTGTGACATTTGGCATTGAATGTTTTGGCCTTTGCTACTGGCCTGTCGCCCAATTAGTTGGGCGAGCAAATGGGGGGTCGTGTCAGGCCGCCGGCCACTGTGATCTAGGTGATCAGGGATTGTGGGTAACAAAGAAGACGCTGACGATGCCTGCTGGCCATAAGAAGAATTGCCGTCTCATTTTGATGCCAGACAACCTAAACTGATTGGCTATGTGTCTGAGCCTTAATTGTACCCCACTGTTACTCATCGTGTCTTTTGTTATGCCTTTTGCCACTTGTTGTATGACACTAACAAATATTTACCAAAGGTTCAGTGAATTATATCGTCACCATTTTCCTTTCCTTTGCTACAGTGTTAAAGATAATTAGAACTCATTATATCATGTAACTAATAAAATTATCAAACCTAACACTTAGATGGGAAAGCATAGCTCAGAAAGACTTTACTCATTCTGTAATTTGAGTTTTAAGTTTTGTGTCTAATTTAAGGAAAAACTCAAAATAAAAGTAAACCACTCCATCCAGGGGCTAATATCGGTACTTAAAGATCATAGGATAAACCAAGTTATGAATGATCCATGACATTTCTGAATTTTTTCATTTTCCTTCAGTTAAATAACTTTGTATGTAAATAAAGTTTTATATGGTTTGGTTGATGAACAGTGACCTTGCTGTCAATGAGGGATTTAAGCCAAATGTTCTGATTGATGAGTTAAAAGGCCACAACTGTTTTAAGTAGGAAATACAATGAAGCCTGTGTAAGAAGACCACCTGTGGGATGGGTCAAAAGTAGTCTTAATTCACAGGTGGTCTTATTAGACAGGTGGTCTTTCAGAGAGGTTCCACTGTGTATAGACATTTGATATCTCTTAGCATATAGTTGTATTATGTATGAAACTCCATGTATCAGGTCTCAGATGTAAGCCTTTTAACCATTAGAATTAAGAGATAGTGGTGCTTGATTGATTAAGAGAGCAGGAATCTCCTAATGTTGAACTATGAAGGTGAATAAAATTACTTATTTAAAGATCAGCAATTTTCACATTTCACACTGTTTTTAAGAATTGCACCCCTTTTCACACCTCCCCCCTCCCTTGTATATACAGTGGAACCTGTCTGAAAGACCACCTATCTAATAAGACCATTTCTGTATTAAGACCTCTCTTGATTGAACTAAAAGCAATCACATTGGTTATAACTGATCAATCTTATAAAACAACCTATGAATTCAGACCATTTTTGGCCATTATTGGTCTTATTAAATGTCACTGTATTTGACTGATATACATGCAACATTTCGATACTCTCCCATAAGCCACCTTTATACTCTATCTATGCTTTCACAGACCTTTATTCAGTGAGCTGTTCTGGCATCTATTTCATTAATAATAAACAAGGCAGCTGAACCAATCAAATAACTCATACATTTGTTCTGCGCAGACATCTGGTTAGTTGTTTCGATCAAAAGTTTAGTATTGCTAGGAAGGCATCAAGAATCTGACAAATCAAATAAAGCTATGTTGGCTTGTCCCGTTTCTAGTATGTGTTCTTGTTCAGATGGCACGTGAACAGTTTATTGTTTGCATTTTGTTAGTTGGATTTGTTTGGCAGTTGTGAAGACAGAGTATTGCACATAGGCAGTCATTCACCTGCTGCCTTGACACCCTTACTCTAAAAATAATGTTTGGGAATCACCAGAAGGCTTATGTCAACTGGCTTGTACCAGCCTTAGTCGAGACATACAGATGGTGATGACAGTAGGAGATGGGTATAGGCATTTTGTGTAATAACCAAGACATTCTCTCTGGGAGAAAGTCAGTGTGCATATTTAAAACCAGGGTTGGCTGGCCCAGGTTGGAATCTTAAGTACAGACAGACCAGAAGGTACATGCCACACTGGCACACCCTACAAACTGGAGCCTGCAGAATGTAAGGTTGTCAAGGGTAGCTAGTGCCAGTTAAGACGATTCTGGGAGATAACCTCCACTAAAATGAAGATTTTTACTTGAATATAAAGAGTGAGAAGAAATTTCTCCTTTTCTTTCATTCAACTTGACAGGCAATAGTTCATCTATCATCAAAGTTAAGTTTTTGTAATGTTTTTGATGAATCAATGTAATGTTTTTGATGAATCAGTAACTTCTCTCACTAATTAAAAATACTGTTTAAATAATTGATATTATTGTATAACTGCTTTAATCCTATATTCTGAGCATTTTGATGCAATCAAAAAACTTAATTCCTTCCCTCAAGTTTGCTGATACATGTTTCCTTGCCACCAAACTGTCACTGAGATAGTGAGAATCTATCTTCATGTCTCATTCACAGGTCTGTATCCAACCCTGACAGGTTTATTTCTCCCAGTTTCACGAAACTACTCATGGGGACTGCCATTTTTACACACTAAAACCCAGAAATCACAGGTTGCATGTCAAAATTGTAAGTGGATTGCTTGAATACCAGAAATTGCTGGAAATATTGCAGCAAAAGTACTTTTTTTTCAATGCTCTTTGTAGGGCTGATGAACACAAAATTTATTAATATGAATGTTAATTTCCCTATACATTTTGGCAATTAAAACATGACCTTTGAATTTGGTATTTAATTACAAATGTTTGTTGCTTATGAAAAATATGTTAACAATGATAAAGAATGTTGAGCAGTAACTGAAAATTGTATTAATTCATTCCAATGACAGCATATTAACATGGTAATTCAGTCACATGTTTCCTTATTGGGAAGGAGTTAAATTTAATTCAAAGCCAGACTTTCTTGTTTCAAGAAGTATCATGCCTGGGAAAAAAAGTTTATTGAAGTAACATCTAATGCAAGATCATAGTTATCTGCAATCCACCAAGCTGGTTTCTGCTTATAATGGAATATAGTCCCTGCTAGGTTAATCCCTTCTGGAGATGGGGATAGCATCAGTTTACAAGGTCCAATACACTCCGTGATTAGGGCCATCTGGTAGTAGAAGTCGGCAGGCTGATGTTTTTTATCGCACTCCGATTCCGGCACTTAGATCCCTCTGAGGCCTTTTTCTTGCCAATAACACTGTCACTTGTCTAAGTGGCAAGAAGCCCAATATATCACAATGACCACTGATTTTTTTCAAACTCAATCATATGATCAGGTTTTGATGGAAATGATGTCGGCTGCTGGCGAAAGAATTTTTTTTGTCTTTTCATTGTCTGTTACTGTAAACAGACATGGCATTAATCTTCCGACACCTTCTAGTGTATCATGGGAAGGGTTGAGTGTTTGGTAGTCCTCGGTAATGATGGATTGATGACAGTGCCTGTATAAACGCCGTAAGGCTGATAGCTTGCAGCTAAGTTGATGGAGCATTATGTTATCACTTCCCTGCCAAAGCAAAGTAAGTCCAGACCTTTTTGACTAAAAAAGTTGTTACCTGTTTTACTTTATAAGAAAGGTTTGTAGACCTTGGCACTGTGAGAGGTAGGGAGTAACTTTTTGTAATAGGTCCATGTCTCATTTTTGTTGATCAGTGGCCCAGAAAAAAAGACCCACAGAGGCCTCTCCTGATTCAGTATAGGCAGTATCAGGTTTGTTCTATTGTTTTCATATAAATTTAAGTTTACTTGGGGGATAATTGTATTATCAAGTCCTTAATTTTAATGAACTATAGCAGTCTGTGAATTTCAATGTCCTTTTTATATTGCAAGACCTTGGAATTATACACCTTAGTTTTCAAAGTTATACACAAAACTATAACTTGCAATGTATCCTAGGATTTTATATTCACGCAAGCTATAAAATATGTACCATGAAATGGCATATACAGAATGGAATAAAATTACCTTTTTATCTTGTTATTATATTTACCGACACTTCCCATATAACCTTTATTGACCACCCAAGTCTCATTTGGGATAGTTAAATAATATAACCATGTCCACTTTTGAAGAACTTTGAGGAACATGTCCTTTATCAAACTTGTCAGTGTGAAACCCAAAATAAATATTGCTGAGGAATTTTCAGAATAAAACTTTAGGATTTTTGTCCTTTCATTAATAGATGAGCTACCTTACATGTGTGACATCATATCGAAGATTATATATGCAAATTTTGTATTTGTTATACCCACATCCAATATCAAAATATAACAGGATATGCATATTCCTAGTGTGTCAGGATCTTCTCAGAGTTCCCAAATAAACTTGTGCATCTCTGACCCATTGGTCAAGGGTTAGTCACTCTCTAGGCAGTTGGTCATTTCCTGCCACTCACCCCTCAGATGCGTAAGGTTCTGTCACACCAGAAGGCACGTGTCATGTTGATTAAGGCACTGTACAAAGCACTACATGTGTTTGGCATGGGGCAGCCTTCCAAGCAGCTACGCAAGGTCCCATAGTAGCGTTACATCAGGCGTAATCATATCAAATAATCGTCATGGAGAGAGGAGGAGGCCGGGGCCTTAGCAAGTGCAGTGTGCGGACTCGACAGCACATTTGTGGTAATTTGTCTAGGGACCATGAGGACGACTACCGTTCCCCAGCCGGGAGTTACTTGTGGCCGCCTTGACAGGGTTATCAAATAAACGGCTGTTCCGGCACTTTTTGAAAACCCCCAGCGTATCAACTTTTTCTAATGACTTGACACCCTTATGCAGACTTCATAGGTCACTGCCTGTCTAATTTCTCAGGTTTCTGGTCTGAAATTTATGTCTCTAATTTAAGTAATTGCCAAATTGTGATAGGCACATTTGTTGAGTAGGGACCTTCGTGATAGATTGCTGTAATTTTTGCCGTGTTATGCCAGCCCTAACAATAATGATATTGCTGATTTTTCTCTGTTTCAATACAGAGTCTGGCCCTTGAATGGTAATGATCAGGTCTATGTTGATATTTATATCATCAGGATATGTTACTTTCTTTGTAACCAAGCTTTTACATGGGGAGTGTTAAAATGTTTTTCTCTTTTTGGGCATGTTTTACATGGGTTTAATGCAGTGGTATATCACTTATTAGTCCTTGGTGGGTATTTGAAATGTCATTATGAGATCACATTCCATTGGGTATATTTCATCCAAGCTGCACTTGTCACCTTATGCGATGAGTTATTTTATATTCACTTTTAACGGACGTCAATTTTACTTATTGGCATCAATCACCCCTGTCGCCAAATGATCATCTCAGGCCAAGTCTCATGAGGAACCTTGGGAAATTGTCTTTCTGTTGATAAGTGCACCCTCCTCTGTAAAGCGTAAGAAAAAATTGAACCAATTTGTATACCCTTTCCACTCTGTCAAGGTTTCCAAAACCACTTTAGGATGCACGGAGAGCGATGAAGACTGATACAACAGAATGATTGAGCGATCCCTAGTATAAGGATTGAGTATTTCATCTATAACATATTTTTTTACAAGTTAAGTATGATTTGATACTGAAAGTATATAGGGTAAAAACCTTAAAAAACAAACTCTGGGTTCTTATTCATATTCTGTAAAGGTGTTTTTGAATTAAAGCCCTGTCTGTATACTGGAGATGCAAATAACTCATAGGTATATAGTTCATGTCATCTGTTCAACAATATCCAAATTGTCACATTTATCTCTTAAAAGATAAAAAAATAAAATATGAGAAATCTCAAATCAGATAGATGCATCCTGACAAGATCAAGGTAATCCTACTTTATTATATCAATATACCATGGCTTTTAGCACTTTCTGTACCACCCTACTGTAAATTGAGGATATGGGTGTGGTCTAAAAAAAGTGTTATGCCACTCTAAACTTTGCTGCTTCATGTCCCTTGGCTACCTAATTCTTTCCTCAGATAGATTCTCGACTTTACGCTATCCTGACATTTGAAGTCCTTTTGTGTCACATCCCTTGGCCCCTATTGAACCCTAATAGGTGTATTTCCTAAAGTTTTCGAAACCATGCACTCATGGGGACTGCCATTTTGCACATACACTCAAAACCCTGATGTAATTGGTCACATTTAAAAAACTATGGGTGTACTCCTAATTTTATCAATTTAAAGCACATATATCAGTCAACTTGGGGGGAAGTACACAAATATAGTTATAGTTTTCATTGAAATTAGTGTAATTTGGATGCAATCATGCAGGTATTAGATTTGTTATTATAACACTGTTGTGTATTTACAGGAAAGAATACCTTGATTTATTACCAGTGCAATCTATTGTCATTCTCTAAACTACAGTACCATGTTGATGATAATTTTGTAAAATTCTTTGCATATCATTATTTAAAGATAAATGAATGACAAATAAGTTTAAGAAATGTAAATAAATTGAACCTAATATGATGTTGGCATGAATTTATTGTTATAGTCAGTATTGTTATAGTCAATAGAATATTTAGATTGACAATCAAACAAGGAATCAAACTGAGGAAAGGATTTAATATCCAGTTCCCTTTGAGGATGATACAATTGTTGCTGTAGACACTTATTTAAGTGTTTAATGATTGAATTTATTTTTTAATATGATGTTGGACCCCCTTTCAGGGATCGTTAAATTTTGACATTTTGGCTAAGATTTATCCTACCATCATATCAAACTATGAGTCACACTTTGCTCAGTGTAAACCAGATTCTGTCATCCTACATGCCATCCAACATGCACACTTGCACGCAGAAAGAACTGAATGTTTTCAGTAGTAAAACCAGTATATCAGAAACACATGTCATTTGTGCAGTGAAAAACAGGAAAATACAGGAGATGAAGACCTAAATTAGGTAAAGTGTAAAAATTTATAGACCAATTTTATAGGAAAATATATAGGGGTTCAGTGGAACATCACCTGTAAAATATTTTGTTTGTGTGTCATGTTTGTTTCTACTTATCAGTTACTGATGTGGAAAACATCTAGGTATTCACCTGTCCAGCTGATTGGTAGAAAATGAAAAATGCCTTTCCATGCACTTATTTGCCTGTCTGGGACAGGTGGAAAGGCGTTAACACAAGGCAGGCATGCAAATACAGCCCTCAATGGAACTGCATGATTGTATCATTCCCATTACATGAACTTTGCTGCAAGTGAACCCATTTGACCAGACTGAGTATTTATTCTAACAGGGCTTCACCAAGTAACTGACTTCTGTGGCTCAGGGATAGAGCACAGGACTCAAAAGACTCAAAACCGGAAGGTCGTGAGTTCAAATCTCCAACGAGGAATGGTGAGATTTAACGGTCAGCCCCAACGCAGGGTAAGCACTGTACAGTATTAATGGGAAGGCTGTAAACCCCCACAGCCATGTATGACTCACAAACGAGTGTGACTTTTGGGAGGTTCCTCAGTGTAATGACCCATCAATGGGGATTATTACACACCCAAGACCTGCAGGTGTGGTAGACACCAGGCCTGGGTGACACCAGGATATAAAATATAATAACAGAAAGCGAGTGCTACCGCTCTGTCCCTTAGTCCCAAATCGAAATGGAACAGTGCAGATGTAAATACTTAGCTTAAGAATCAGACAAGTCAGCAATAAAGAAATGGAGGGGGTTACCTAGCTGTTCTGTTGTGAAATTTTTACTGTTAAATAAATGTTTCTGTTGGAATCCCACATGATTCTTCCCTTCAGACACAACCGTTTTTATATCAGGGAATTATTGTTGTAATAGTCTACCACTGGGTGGCACCAGTGTTCTGTATCAGACAAACCTGCAGACTCTCCGTGTCAAAAATGGAATAATTAGTTTGCTGCTTCTGTTGCAGAACTCATTTACTTTGATAGCAGTCACCAGACAGGCCACTAGTATAGGACTTTATTTTTTTTTTTGTTTCCAGAAAAGGTCATTGTCCTCTAGATGGCACCGTCTGTTGAATGATGTTTAAGGTAATGAGATGATCAAAAGATCAGGAGTATTTAAGAGATGAATGGTAATGGCTATTACCAAGTTAGAATTTTGATATGTTGGGTAATTTGGTCTGAATGGGCAGTCTGGACAGTCGTGGGGTAAAACGTTCTGCTCTCGCCACTTGTGACCCGGGTTTGATCCCTGGCATCACTATGCGAGTGGATTGTAGTTGCCCGCCAAAGGCAGGTGGTTTTCTCTGGGTTCCTGAGCACCATTGTCTGATCCATGCAGAGTGACATGTTTAGTTTTAATAACTATTTGGATGATCTGTGTGAAATAAATAAGTGTATATTTAATTGGCAGTGTCTTAAACCCCAGGCTTTGGATCCCAACTAAAGTAATTCTGCTGGTATGTCTTAGGAACAAATCATTTTGACTTATTTAAAATGTCTAAATAGTTGTACTTGCACTAATAATAAATATAATTATTCTCATATTTTACCAAGGCAAGATTAAACAGTTCTCACCTGAATTCACAGTTTGTTCCTTAAACCCATGCATGTTTTATATTCTAGCTGTATTCTTATATGCAGCCCCTGGGTAGTTTCATCAAATAAGATTTATTGTAAAGATAGGTCCTGTTCAGGATTTTACTTTTCACTTTCTATAATATGGGTCTGATATGTTCCACTCTGATTAAAGTATTTGCTGTCTAAAGATTGACTTTATTTTTTTTTGCATATTTCTTAATTTTAAGTCAAGATCCTCATCATGTAGTCTGTTAAAGATATCTTATACAATAGTTTTCTTCACTTTTCTATCAGAAGTATACTATCTTATGCCTTATTTCTTTAGCATTTTGACACACCCTTCTGATATTTATATTGACTGGACACAGGAAAAACTCAGGTATACCATTGGCTCTTTTAATTTTCCTGGGGAATTCGATCCATACCCTGTTCTATATCTTGATAAACTTGTGTAAAAAAAGTAATCAAATTTTCCATTGACTCTGACTCATCTTTCAGCAAATATTCCGTAAAATCTCAAAAAAATTCTCAGGATGTCTAAAATAGATTAATTTTTCCCCATGTCTTTGAAAGAGTATCTACAGTTTTAGTGAAAGGTGTGGATGTTCTAATGATTTGCTGACAATTAACACCACGTAGATCTATGAACAAACACAGGAGAAAACTTAACCTCTTTGTTGGTCAGAGAATTATTATGTCGGGTAGCATTCCGACAGAGCATATGGAGGAGTATGGGAACAATGCCCTGGGAGCTCCTTTATACGCTAGTTTTTGGCTTCTCTCAATGGTGGCTTATTGTGTTCACATCCAGATAGCCACTTAGAGAAAAGGCAAAGAAATAAGCACAAGAGCTCCCATTACTATGCCGCGACAGCGGACAATAATTACTGCGCCATCAGACGAGATTGATTGGGACTGATTTTTCTGTGTTTTTGTTGCGGTCCGCCAAACAGGGTTAACTCATGGTAGCGTCTTACTCAGAATATAGATAGCCCTGTGTCTCCCTCGGACAGGTCCACTTGCTTCGTTACTTGCATCTTTCATGCCACTGCGGGGACGGGCGGAGGAAGAATAACAACCAATCACGGTTCATGTTTAATGGTGCCCGACTGGAATGCATTTCCGTGTAAAACCAATGCAACACAGTCTGACAAGGGAAAGTTGGCTCCCTTTGTTTATTAAACCCAACTTTCTTTTAACCAACCAGGGTATTATGGGTCGACCATAAGAACCTGATCAGAATATGATCTGCCAGCAAAGCTGGGCAAGAAAATGGAGAAAAATCACTAAAGCCTTCCAAGGCCAAAAAGCCTAGGATTTTTTTGTTCCATTCTGTTAAAGTGACGATTTAGGATAAAATCTTATCTGTCTGATAAAGATTAATTCAGCTTTCTTCTAAGCTGAGCAGTTTATTTTTGCCCAAGATGCATAGATATTTGGAAACTTTATTATTTGTTTGCTTTTTTAGGGGATACAGAGATAATGAAAAGTTAACGCTCCACACAACTTGATCAGTTCTTTTCAGGGCAGATGAAAGACGACTAAAAAATGACGCGTTTGACAAACTGTCACAGCTTGTCTGGTGGACAGGTTATTAATGTTTTTTCTCACTGTTTAGGAGCCCCAACAGAATCTATCAGGTTTGTTTACCAACAAAACAGCCACACCATGGCTACAGTGCTAGATCATCTTCTCAGATTGAATCCAAGTGGATTCAAAGTCACAGTTTTGTTGATATTACAAGTGTATTTTATGGTCATCATAATCATAATATAAGTAAATCAGTCATCAAGCAGTTTGTAATACAAATAGAGATCTTGAAACAAGCGAATGTATATCTGAAAATGTATATCATTTATTCTTTGATTCATTTTTTGCAAAAAATGTATAAACATATATATATATAAATTTATATATATACATATACATATATATTAGTTGATATTACTTTCTTATTCTTTTTTCCTCAGTATGTAAAAGTTTGTGTGACTGTGAAAGATGCTCAGTATTTTAGAAAAGTGAAAATATATACTTTTAAATAAGGAGCTTGCTGTATGTGATCACATGAAATTAGTAGCAAAATATATGAATTTTGCAATATCTAACACATGTTAGACTTCCTTAAGGGTTTGTGAAAGCATCATAATGTAGTAAATTGTAATATTGTAATTATAATTGTACCTTTATTTAAGCATATTATACCTGATATTTTGATTCATATTCCTGGCTCTCATTACCTTTGCTATCAGATAAAGAGGAAGTTAAGGATATGTCCCTGAAAAAATTATATTGATCTCCAAGGTAAATGTTGTTATTGACCAATCATGGTTATTTAAATTGCATATAAGTGATTTTATAATATTTATTAATTTTATTAATTGTGTACAACATGAATTCTAGATCACATTCCATTTACATTTTTCAAAAAGTTATATGAATTATATTTTAAATGAAACTGTATCATAGCCTGATCTCTGGTGACAATATTTGATACAAACCATTGGGATTCATTTAAGGTGAAATCTCCTAATTATCTAAATTTTATTTAAATATTTTAAGGTTCACGTTTGGCAGGTTCACTTTCTAATGATGTTCCAAGGGAGATGCTTTATATAAATCAAAGCTTCCAAAGGTATACATTAAATACATGTATAAAAAAAAATCCACAGGTCCAATGAATACATTTATCAGCAGGACACAAAATGCCACTGGACAAGACAAGACCTCGAAATACGACATATAAGACAAAGATGGCTGACTCAGGACCTGAACTCAGCTATGGCCTTGCTGCTGATCAACTGTGGATGCAAGTCTTAATCACACATCAACATATAATTCTGCAGGCCGTCAGGTTGACAGGGAGCAACGATGAAGGGTGATGTCAAATACTCTATCAACGGCAGGTCTGCTGACATGCAAGAGACAGATGACAACCTGACATGTCACTTGGCTGACCTGAGATGGAGTGCAGCATCACAAATCACCCTTGTTCCCATCAACTCTCTGTCCAATCAAAGGAGACTTATTGAAACGGGGATGATTTCATATCCAAAGGTGACTTCATCGACTGGAGCTTTAGCCGGTGATGCTGAAAATCCACTTGGCAAGTGTGGATGACAAATTCATCTGTTATTGGCGATATTTGCTTTTTATAGGTTGCCTTTGCGCTTCCTTGTCACGGAGAGGTGAACAGGCCACATATTAAGTAGCCATTCTTCTACGCTTGAGTGGTTCCGCTCTTGGCTGGTTACCCTAATGTTCCCAAACAGAATATCAGAGTGCCTTAGCACCGACCAGCAGTTGGAGTCACCTGGGTAATGTGTTCGTCGATACAATGCAAGTGTTCCACACCTTAGCATGGCATCAACGCCTGTATGCTTATCTAATGCACTTGACTGGCGGTATCTTCTCTGCAGATCAAATATCAAATAGGCCTCACCGGCAAAGTGTTTCATGGATTTTTAGTAGCGCAAAACGAGTTTTAATGAAGCGACTGTATGGGGTTGACTGGGATAATAAATAGAGTTGTCTGAAGATGAAGGACTGTGACTTTCCAGTAGAGAAACATACAACAGAATTAGACATCTGCTTTTAAGTAAAAATCTCAGTCACACTGTGAAGATTGCTGGCTTCATCATTTAACTTTCTTCACTCCCATGAATTAAATAATAGTATTAATACACTTCACATTGCTAATTAACTATTCTGTTATTGTTTGCCATTTTAAAATCTTAAATAAATTGCAGATTTGTTAAACTCTATATACAATTGAAATCCTCCTTAGCTGTTTTAGCAATTGAAATCCTCCCTAGTTGTGTCCGCAATTGAAATCCTCCCTAGCTGTGTCAGCTATTGAAATCCTCCCTAGCTGTGTCAGCAATTGACATGCTCCCTAGCTGTATCATTGTGAAACAGAAAAATTCAGCATATCCCAGGGTCTCAGAAAGGGGGTTTTCCTTAGTCAGGATTTATCTTGTATGGCATATTTCATATTTCATACATTACTGAGGCATTCAAATTTAGCAAGTTAAATTTAGCTTAAGTGTTACTGTATAAATAAATTATACAGTATTTTTTTTTATATTTATTATCTATATATATCTATATATATCTATTATCTATCTCCATATATCCATATCTGTCCCTCTCAGGATAGATATAGGTAGAGAGACAGGTAGACAGATCGATAGATAGATAGGTTAGATAGATTAGATAAGATTAGATAGCTTAGATAGATATTTATATATATATATACTTATAGATATATTAAGAAAGTCAAGATATGAGGGACCTCTTATTAGATATCAAAGCTAATACCGCAACATAGACCATACAAGGTTGACTAAGTGACAAACGCACAGAGAACATGGAGTTGTCAGGGCATCCAGCCGAGCGATTAAGGACAAGCGTGTTGTCAACGAGCAGCAGTAAAATGGCCAGACAGATACCTTTCATGACCACACACACGCACGCTTGGCCACACATTGCATAAGATGCACTCAGGCCCTTGCCTGCATCAATATGCAAGTGTCGTCGCAAATCTTCTACGCTCCATCTCTTTATTTTTACCAGTCTTCGAGACTGCTTTTGTTTTTGAATGATCCCACCAACCCTCTTTTTTATCCTTCCAACAAGTTTAATTCCCTTATTAATATTTGAAAGTTTCTGTAAATATGGTAATATATTCAAATGGTATTATTCATTAAATGATAATTGCAGTCATACCAGTCCATTTATATAATGTTATATTCATATTATATTATATATATTCATATTAAATTCATGAAGGGTTCATTCTCCTGGACAATATTTATTTGTGAGTGTTATTTTGCAAAATCTTTATACAGAAACAAATAAAGAAAATTCAGACATCAGTAAATAAATTTATGAATAATTCACAATTTATTGGTAATAGAGAAACGATGAAATATTAGATATACCTGTAGTCTTATAGGATACAGAGAGTAATAAAACAATAATAGAGTTTGAAAATTTAATCATTTTATTATTATATGTTTAAATATCAGTTATACATATGATGGCAGTTCAGAAAAACACAAAAGATTTTGTCAGTTACCAAGTTCTTAACAAATAATGTTTGTTACATATATTAAGAATCCTTGTTTCAGGTGTTCTTTGATGAGTTGTGTTAGGGGGTGACATAAAGGCGGACCGAACTGTCTCGTTAGTGAAGCTTGCTTTGCTAGCAAAGCGGTTGGTATGCCGGACTTGTAACCACTGACCTGGGTTCAAAATAGTAATTTTGGTTTTTATTGGTAACTATCTGCATGGTTATGTCAAACTTTGATTAATGATAATGACTAGAAAATGGTAATTTGCAGAGCATCTTTGTGTGCAACTTGGCAATTGATTGCTAAATATTGATTGAGGGAAGAGTTGAAGAAAGAAAATAGTAATTAACAATACCATCTGCAAGTTTTGTTTGTTACTGTGTATGTTTTGTGTGTTACTGTAGTTAATATCACCCATGATTTGGCAGACAGTCAGTATGTTTTGGTGCAGACCGATTAAGCCATCATAAGACAGAGTGGCAAATCTGTTTTGGTTGTGATCAGGGGCGGGATCTTTGACTAAGTGGCTTCCCAAGAGAGCCAGCGTCCAGTCAAGTGACCAGCTGAGTACTGTCCAGTGAGACTGATGACCAAGAGACTCAGACCACAAGCACCCAAGAGGACCACAGAACCAATTAGGGAGCCGGGGATATTTAGCACGCATTAATGTCGGGATCCCTTGTATTACAGTGGGCTACTCAGTGTGACAAAGCTGGCCCTGGAGAACTTCCCAATGTAAATGACCAAAGCAAATCTTAAGGACACGCTGCTGACACAAAAGGTACAAAAGACGGATACATGGGCTTGGCGCTGTGATGAATACACCATGGATGGGGCTTATGGCCCAGAGACGCTAGATTACGGCACCCCTGCTGAATGTTCCCCCACGAGGTAGCAATTCACCCCTAGCTTGGTCCTGCTAATCCGCAGCAGAAATATGAAGATTGCGGGTTTTACTCATAATGGGGCTGAGGCTTCTTTGATGAGCCCCGATTTCGCTCCTTAATTTAATTTTGACAGCAGATTATAAATTGTCCAGTGATGCCAGAAGCTGGTGTAGACAGCTGAGGTTGCTGGGAAGTCAAGTCCCATGAGCATTGTTACGTGCAGTCACTTTATAACGTTGTCCGTTAGTAGGATTGGGAGAGTAGAGTTTAGTAGCCAGGCCATCCCTTCATGCTGATTGAGCCATCGAGTGTCTGATCTCTTCTTGCCAATTTCATTGGCTCGTTTCTATTGCTCCCTTGCAGCAGAGGAAATTAAACTAATGTGCCCCTGCGTCTTATCGTCTGACTCCAAAAACGCTTAGACACCTCATTAAGATAGCACTGCCCTTCCGAGAGGGTCTGCTTTCATTGTGTCCGCGTCTTTCATCAGAACGGAAGAGGTTTTATGGTGATGCGAACAGTAATGCAACCTGATAATTGTCTGCCCAAGAATACTTTCTGGTCCACCCTGGGTCTTATCCCAGCGTCCTAAATGACAAGGCGTCCACCTATCTCACAAAGCTGATGGTTGGTTTCTATATACTATCGCCAGTGGCTTGTCTGTATCTGTTGCTTTGTTAGACCTCTAAATCTCTTCAGGAATACGCTTAGCACTAAAGCAGTCTTGAGTTGTAAGCTGGGCTTATGTGGTAAAATTCATGAGGATTCAAAAGAATACCCAACGTCTGCAGAATTTTCTCTGAAACCAGATACAGCGCAGATAATGCGCTTTTTTTTTGTAACTAGATACTCTTGCAAGGCTCTTCTCATCTTGTGTTATCTGGCTGAGGGATTTTATTGTAAATGCTAATTCGCTATAAACAGATGGGGTGTCGACATGATGACAAAGCACCTGTTTTTGAATAGCCACTTGATCTTTAAGTACAGCTTTTGTTCCAAACAAACCCGATAATGGTTGTTCTGGCTGCATTGTAATGAATTTTATATAATCTTATGTCTGTTTTGGAAATACCGATACAGCCACAAAATTCAGCAGAACTTGAAAACTTGGAGACCATTATGTTAATTGTAGGATATATTAAAATACCCTTATTCTTACTTCACCTATTTGGTGGCTCCATATATTTTTATTTACTAAAACTTTTGATGGGTCTCTCTTTTTCTCTGTCTGTGTCCATCTCTGTTATTTGCTCTTTTTTGTCTTTTAAATCTCCCGACCTGTATGGTGTTCATCTATTTTTATCTAATGAAATTTTTTTATGTTTTTCCCTTTTCTCTGTCTGTGTCCATCTTCGTTTTTTTCTCTAATTGTATTGTATTTCTGCTCTCTTTTTGCTCATCTCCTCTTTCAATCTTTATATTTCTCTTTCTTTCCTCAAAATCAGAGACCATTTTTTCAACCTTTCTTTTTTTATATTTTTCTTTATCCTCTCATTTTATATCTTCGTCATATATATTTCCTTATTTTCCTCCATGTCTTCCTGCCATAACTTCCTTATATTACCACTCTCTTGTTCACCATCTCACTTTCATTTTTTCTTTTTCTCACTATCTGTCTTTCTCTCTCTGACTCCCCCCCCCCCCCTATCATTTTCTATTTTCTCTCTCTCTTTCTTTCTCACATGCTTTCTCTTTTATTCTGCTGCACCCTCTTTTATTCCCTTCATTTTCCCTTTTTCTATTTTCACTTTCATGTTTTCGCTGTCTCCTTCTTTCTCTCTCTCATGTATTTAATTGCCTTTCTAAGTATTGATCTGCTTTCTCCTCCACTCTCAGCATCACCCTCTTTGACTGTGATTTATCTTCTCAACTTCCCTTGCTGAACAATGGGACAAAAGAAGGTCGCAGGAATGTACAATTTACCAGTATTCAATCATATCAGACTAATTATATAATTGGTACTTTCACATGTCTAAAGCACTTAATTTGAGTCAGTGTGATCATAGTTGACAGTTTATCAAATAAATCAATTTACTTCGGACCACTTGTTGTGTTGGAGACTTAGCAAAATCACCTGACTTCACCTTTTTTGGTGTAATTGGGTGTTACCCTGGGTACTTGTGTGTTCTGGGAGCCTTACAGGGGGTCGATTGGAAATGAGACACTATTGATAGTGTGAAGTATTTCAACAGTGACACTGGGTCTCTCTTGTTTAAATAGGGCCCAGCACTATGCGCCGAGCCCCTGACAGATTGACCACTCTCTAAATCACACAAAGCCGTTTGGAGGAGAATAGTCACAGCCAATATGTCTTCTCCAGATTAGGAGGCAAGAAAAATGACAAAGGGGTGACTCTGATTCGAAAGGAACCAAATTACATCTGAAAATGACAGGCGGGCATTGGCTGCCTGGTGTTCAATTATGGCGAGTTACGCACACAGAAGCGGGAATTATTGAATTTGAAGACAACCAATTGGGCCTTGTCACCCCATGTATGTTGGAGTCGGGACCTATTTTGTAACGTTAAAAACACAGCTGCCTGCAGAGCCCATTGGGAAATCACCGATAGCTGCTACATCTGTATTACAATTGGGGGCCTGATAGCTATGGTAATAACGACTAAAAACTGGTAACAGATACTCTAAGGTTGGCCGATTGCCTCGCAGTGGGATGTGCACCCATAGATTACAATGACATACCAGGCCACTCACTAGAACAGCAGGTTAAGACACTAACTGACAGAAGGACAGCAGCTTTTTCAGTCGCTTTTTCTGCCTGCCACTTCTAATTGTGGCTGCCTCGACAGTCCACAACAATCCAGCATGTTCGCTGGTTTTTCGTTTTGTTTAGCTTCTGCGTCTGGTTGTTGAAGTTTCATTTCCACAGATATCAAGTTTTATTGATCTGCCTTGCCTGATGAAATAGTTATTAGGGGCTTATATAATGAAACAATAATATTAAGGTCAGAATGTTAAGCAGCTGGGTCAGCCCCATTTTCAAAATACCAGGGCCATTTCAGATTCCTTCCCATCAACATTGATAAGCTATCAAAATAAAAGTATGCTTATGAATATTTATGATTTAGGGAAGATGTGTGTTTTTTTCTTCTCGAGTGTCGACATGAAAGACAAATGGGCTTCTTCGGCATCTCATTGTGATAGGCCCTGCAAGTCAGGGAGCCCTCCACAGAAACTCCGGAACAAATTAAGCCTCGTTTCAACCTGAGAATGATTTAGTTTATGAAATTAACTGCTGTTAGATTAGAACTGCAACCCCTATCACCTTCACAAGGTATTTATTTGTAATCTATGACCTCATCATGGGAGCGACAATACCATTAATTCATATATTTTGCTATAATAATCATGACAAATGCCAAACCAGATTGGATACTGTGATGGCTTTGGCCAGGACGTCCTCTTAGAAACAATTGCTTGGCTTTTAGTGCAGACCATTAAGAGGGTAATGTCTTTGAAAAGAAGCCAAATATTTTAGAGGGAGTGTTCCATTTGGAGGCCAATTTGGGGGACAGGAAGGCTGACTAGTTCGAGTTGTGCATTCTTGTCTGAAGCGGGCGGAAAATTGGAATAATGGCACAAATAAATCAAGTGGTTTTGACAGGCCTTGGAGTGACGTGGTTATTAGCATCAAATTGTATTAGCTGTAATGAAAAGACACCTGTTATGGCCCCCCGAGCTGACGGCCTGATAGACGTGATGGCTGGTCATGCTGAAAGTGTGAGGAAATGGGCTGAACATCGTGAAACTGCATGGTCCTCGCAGCTCCAGTCGCTGGAGCACCTGTGTTAAGGGAATGGTCCCCTGCAGAAGTGCTCGCTTCTCCCCGAGTTCTCTGTGCAAATGGATCCCTCGTGATAGGAATACTCGGCCAGATTTCCACAGGTGTGGCCTGTGAATGCCGTTGGCTTTAAATATTAAATATTCAAAATGCATACATAAATCAAATGTGATCCCATAAACAACATTATTTCTTCATACCACCTGCTCAAAAATAACTAAAATTATTTCAAATAATTTTAAAATTTGTATGGACTTTAAAAATCTTGAATGCTCCATTATCTTCTATTTACATTTGTGGTAAGTTTATGCAAAGAAATATAATTAAAAAGAAAATATTGAATTTACAAGAGTTTCTTTGATTAAACTTTTCTGGACACTAAAACACATTAAATGAATACAATCTTACCAGATTTGTTTATTCTGACATTTAAGACCAAATATGAGATGAAATTCAGAAAAAAAATTACAAATTTTTCATTCTTCAAAATTTTAAAAAAGACAGTATGTGTATCAAGAAGGGCAAGCACGGAATTTTATTTTACCAACCCAATGAGACTGTATTGTCTGTGGTTACAGAGGGAAATCCTGAAAATATTAGAAATCTTTCACTGCTAGAGCTGAATATTTAAGCCCATGTTGGATTAAGTGTGGAAAAAGTGTGGAAACATTCTGAATTTAAACAGACTGCCAGTACTTTAATTCAAACACTGGTTTGCTGACATTGTAAGCACAGTGCTTGATCAGCACACATCTGTACAGTGCACCACTGATTTGTACTGTAGGATCCTAGGATCCATGATATATATTTTATTTAGGATTGGTCTGTTAAGTGCCATATTTAATCTATAATGGGTGAGTAAAGTGCTCTAGTTTAGCTAGGATAAGTTCAGGTAGTGCTCTATTTTATCTAGGACAGGTCTGGGGAGTGCTCTGGTTTATCTAGGATGGGTCTAGGCAGTGCTCCAGTTTATCTGGGATTGCTCCTAGATGATGTAGAATCTGTCTGCTAAGTACTCTAGTTTATCTGGGATGGGTCTTAGAAGTGCTCTAGCTTATCTTTGATGAGGTTGAGTGGTAGTTTTTAAGAAAATTATTAATAAACATTATTGTTGCAAACCCATGTAGTTTATAATAATATATAAAATTATTTCATAAATTTATATTGTAATATCTTTTTGTATTCACAATTTCTTCCCCATGTATTTCCTTTTATTTGTATTATCTTCCACATATTTGGAAAATTATGTGGTTTTTTGTGTGCATAGTTACTTGACACTGATGAAATAGTCGACTTTTGGGCTTAGTATACCTTTGGTCAGATTGTTAAGTCGATAAAGAAGCTTCTATCATAATATAAAAAAATCTGTAAGATAAATTAGATAAATGTAAAACATTAGGATAAAAAATTGATAAATATGGGAACCCTGAAGCTGCTGTGGTAAAGTATCCCAGTTTTTGAAGTCAATCCACACACCAATTTAACAATGTTATAAGGTAAAGGAAAAAAGATACTTGGAGATTTCTGTGATAAGTGGTAACTTTAGAAAGATAGGACAAGCCCTCTAGTGTTCCAGAGTCAAAACAGATTGCATCATTTTACAAACGTATCAGTTTTTGCCCCAATAATCCGGAGTTTGATTTCCAAGATTACCATCTGCAGGTGGAAATTAAGGTGGCGGCCCGGCGGCACCAGCACGATTAACTGTCAATTACAAAGGATATTACGCCAAGTGCTGTGCAATTTTCTACAGCAACGCAACACTGACAAAGTGAAATACAGGGGGCTCGGGATACACATAATCAGATACATCCAATTTGCAGGCCTCATAGCTTTAATGATGGGAATAAAGCCATGATCTGACTAGCTCACAATCAAGTTCATCTCTCGTCTGATAGGCCGAGAATTGAATGGCAGAAGGTCACGGGTAAACGGCATTCACAAAGACTGCTTCGTTTGCCCAGCTTCGGCAGTGAACGGCACAGGTCAGGACTGTGCTTAGTGTCAATTGTGCCAGAATGCTCACAAAATGCACAGTTCATCAGCAGCCAATTATTGTCCATGATTGCTAATTTACACGAACCCAAACTGTCAGCTTTGAACGCATCAAGTAATTGGATTGGGAACTAGCTTATATTGTTACCTTGCTTAGTTGGAGCATTCAATATGTGTGCAAATATGTCTATTTGGGGTTGATAGATTTGTAGGCATCCAGGCCCTTGTTGAATGAGCGGGTCGGGCTCCCATCGTCAGCAGCTAATCGAGGATGCCTAATGCCTTTGGTCTGGTTGTGTCAGCTTTTTCAACATGTGTAGTCCGGAGTACACGCTTGTAACTGCTCACACTTCGTCTTGTCTAAAACTGTGGCAGATCCTGAAAGGGACCAAAAAGTCAAAATGTCTCCAAAATGGCTCCAAATGAACTTTCCTTTTTAGCACTCTTTTTATAATGTTTCAATATGTGCCCTTTTGTATTATCTAACATTCAAGTGTTGCAAATGTAGAAGGATGACTTAATATGTATTATATTTTCTTAAACCTCTGGGTCTCAGTGACCCCTCTACTTTGATTGATTCAGTTTATGTGAAGTAACAATGTATTTTCAAATATCAGAGAAAACTCTTAATTTTAGATGATACTAATGACTCTTTCAACTTATTAACTTTTGGTTGATGTTGACCCATATTTGTGCAATATATGAGCACTTTTGCATTTTCATCCATGACTTAAATATCATCGAAAAGTGTTTTGAGGCATATTTCAGGAATATTGTCAATATTCTTGTGTATCAATATTGTATCATTCAGATTTCATATAGTTTTCTGGACCTAATTTCTGACCTAATTTAGCCATAAAACTTGGTCAGACATGATACCTTTATCAATACTATTGGCTCCTCTATTAATCATCAGAATTGGACCAAACCATGCATTATATATCCATCAAATTGTGTAATAGTACCCATTTTGCTCATGACCATCACCTGTGCTTTCAAGGTCAGGTCACAGTAGAAATTAGACTTCCACATTTTGTTAGCGCAATAGCACCAAGGGTTTAGATTAGATTTTGTTCTGATTTACTGGAAGGCATGGAGTAATGGCTCTTTTGAACTGATCAACTTTTGGTTGACCTCGAAATTTATTAGCACTTTTGCATTTTCAACAATGACTAAATATCATCAAAAAGTGGTTTTAGGTGTATCTCAGACATATTGTTAAAGAGTAATTGCTTCATAAGGACACATAATCAGAACTATTTTAAGAGTGATCATTCAAGTGGTTCAAGGGTCTTATAAGAGGATACGCTGTATCAAATTTCAATATTGAAAAATAATCCAATATGGTCACCAAGCAGCTATTTTGTAATTTAAGCATAGCAGGACCCCATTTGAGGTCTCTTTCATTTCTTGTCTTGAAAGAGTGAAAATAAGGGGAAGCACTGCAGGAACAAGATTAAGAGATACCATAAGGTGACAAATTATTTGAGTGATGTTTATGATTTTTGGACTTGGAGGTACTTGTATTTTGCTTGATGTCTATCCCATAATATTCTCCAGTTTTTCTTCAGATGCCTGAAATTGTCTTATCTCATTGATATAGAATATGAAATGTCTATAAATATAGCATTGTATACAACATTTGATGTTGGTGTTTTGATACAATTACATCTTATATGTTTAAAGATCAGAGTACCAGAATTAGATATTTTATTAAGACAGATGATTGGCAGATGATGTTTATGAAGACAAATGATTGACAGATTATTTTTATTAAGACAAATGATTGACAGATGATGGAACTTGCAGAAAGGTTCTGCAGCTTATCATCTATTTGTGTACAGTAAATAAATCGAATATACAACATACAGGTTTAAAAAGGGAAACCTGAAATATGGGAGGTTAAAAAGTTGGCTGTGCATTTGGCATTACTGTTCAGGGATCTGGGGTAGGAGGGTATTATCTTGGCAGGAAAATTTCTTTGAAGGACAAAGAGTGATTATAGTGATATCTTATCAGTGACTTGAACGGAGCAGTTACAGTATTTAGTTTCAGATCAGTTTCAGATATTTATTTATAGCGGCTGTAAACCACGGAGTGAGGCCAGGCTTGGTTTATGTTCAATGTCTGACGTAATAAAGTGCCAACCAGACAGACATATTTACATGAAATTGGCACAAAAACTGACAGCTAACCTAATATTTTCTGGTCCTATTGATCCTGTGGGTTTTGTCTAAATGTACTTGATGGGTAAATTACGCAGTCACTCCCAACAAATAAAAGGGCACGCGGCACCAAGACCAAGTTGGGTTGTTATAGCCCAAGTGGCTTGGAGTTGAAGCTTTCATGATAGGCTTAGTGATATAGTAGTAGTCTGTTGGGGAAGAGAACAAATTCCATCACCACCAAAAGGCAGGCTTTTGGTAAATAGCCGTCAAATAAAATAGCTATAAGAATATGGCAGAAGGCAGTGCTGGTTTCCTTGTGAGTACTGATCTATTGCGGTGATCAGCTGAGCTGTCTATTGATTTTGTGCAGGAGCTTCGCTAAACAAAATAAAGCTTGATTACAGTATTTGATGTAATACTATGAATATGATTTGAGGATGCCGGCACCATCTCTTTACCCCTTATTGGCTGTATAATGAACTAGCTCAACCTCTCGACACACTCGCTAGCCGCCCGCTCAAGGTTCTATCACCTTCATTTCTGGTGTTTCCACCACCCGAGGCACGATGACTAACTTGATTTGGGGTATTTAAGCCAGATACCGCAGCGGTATTGAATCAGTGATCCACGGGCCTCCCCACCCACTCTACAACTGTGTAACTTTCAACCCATCTTACCTATACAACTCTTTTTAGCCTTACAAGTAATATGGCTCCATACAGTGTAAAAAGAGACTTTCTAGTTACAAGCCATTTCAAGACAAGTTTGGGAACAAGTAGATGATTGCTATGTGTAGCATACAATTCAAGATCAGCCTTACAAATAATGTGATACCATCTAATTTAAAAAGAGACTTCCTAGATTCAAGACAAGTTATAAGACTGGTATATGACAGGTAGCCTACAATTCAGTTTTAGTCTTAAAAAATATGATTCCATCCAGCTTAAAAAGAATTTACATGTATCTTGTTTCAAGACATTTCAAGAAAAGTTACAGGACAAGCAGATGCTAGGTAGCTTAGATGGAAAATTTCAGAGTTTACATTAATAATTACAGAATTACTTAATTATTTATACCTTTTCTGTTAAATTTAAGAAAATTATGCAGCCATTTCCAGTATGACTTTTAGATAAATATTTAAATGTCAGTTTAACATAAGGATAATGGAAAATTCTGATTCACAATGATTGTAATCAACCATCTCTCATTTCCTTCAGCTTCCAAAAGCACCCTCCAATTTCCAAGGCATCTGTGAAATTAATTAAACTAGTTAATTGATTAAATTGTTAAATTCATTCCAACTCTTAATTTGTCCCTTCAAAATATGCTTAAACATATTGGCCAATGTTCATTTTTTCCCAGAATTAGTCTTTATCTATAGAAGTAATTTGTAACAGTTCTTCAATAACAATTTTACCTTTCCCAACATTTCAATTAAATCTACTCCTTAAGTCAAATAAGCAAAAGGAAATAATAAAAAAAAACTTTACTTTGTCTGGTGTTGACAATCACAAATGATACAAGTTCACAAGTAGCCTACACATGTGGACTCACTGCTTGGTCACGGCTGAGATGACATAACAGCGTGGATGATATTGTGTCATCGTAATAGGGGTCTCGGAACCTGAGTGCTCACCATTTCCTTCATTAATTGATTAATTGAATTGAATTAAGTTTTGCATAAACAACTTAGGCACAACTTGACACTGTGAATTAGATTTACATTTTTACCGTTATTGCGTTATCAAGATGCACTGCATTCTACAATCTGATGTCACTCCCTGGCCTCAAACTATCTGCCGGCAAACATCTGTTTCAGGTGTACCAAGGGTGACTTCAGTTTGGCCATCTGGTTTTCATGTTATAATTAAGATAATTAAATCAAAATGAAACAGCTAGCTTGAAAAAAAAGTACTCCTTCATTAACAGTCCATCTTTGTTTCTCATTCTTCATTAAAAGATGCAATGAATAAGCAATTAACATAAATAATAATACTCTGTCAATTCTGTAATTGTAATATTTAAATTTTGTTTCTATCCTCTGTTTCAGAAAGCACTATTAAATAATTACTAATATTTGGGTTAAGAATACTTGTGATATAACATATTTACTAAAATTGTGTCACTGCTTAACCCCCTACATACGAAACCTTAATATTGCCCTAAAAATTACATAGCTTGGAATATGACACTTTTATCCATTACATGGTTTAGACATAGTTAAGGTTACTTGAGTAAATGTTGTTTAATATTCTCCTGTGCATTAACATGTACTGACAGAAGTCATGCTCTGATTGCTTTTACAGGGAGAAAAAGAACTTTCAAACTTAAAACTTATATATCATAGACCTGATGTCACATATCATAAGTAAATACTGTGGTTGCCTTTTTGTTCGTGAGGGTTTTAATTTCGCGATATTCGCGAATGGGAAATAATCGTGAAAATGAAACCTTCGGGAATAATCGGCCAATTGAGAATGTTCTTCTTATTTAGTGTTATCAATACTTGTATGGTAATAGGTTAGAACAGAGAGAATTTTTTTAATAAATTACATCCTTGCAGGTATAGGGAAATTTAAACCTTTAATTTGAACTAAACCACCTATGCTGTGTGTACTGGCCCATCATTATATAAGAAAATGTCACAAACACATGACCTATTCTCATTTTATAAAACACAAAGGTATATGGTTTTGCCAAAGATTTGATATACTAGTAGGTTCTTGTGAGATCGCGAAAATGAGACCCTCGCAAAACATTAAAAATGGAAAAATCGCGAAATTTCAGCCTCGCGAATATGAAGCCAACCACAGTAGTCTTTTTTATTGATTGATTAAAAACTACACAATTAAGTTATGTTTTTCATATCTAGGCAGTGAATTAGGTCAATGTCTCATTTTCCCATTGCATTTTCCTATTTGGCAGTGAATGGTCAGAATTTAGGGTGACCCTGTGATTGAGCAGGCTTCCCTGTCTGCCACTTATATTGAGGTATCTGTAACGTCTGTATTTACAACTGGTTATTATAGAATTAAGGATTAGGAGGATAGGCATGGTCGTGAACTAATGCTTCATTCAGGATGGTACATAAAACAGGCAAAATAAAACATATATCTCACTAGCGATCTCTACAGTGTTAGGAGTTAGTGACATGGGGGTTTTATATTGAGCAGTCCTGCCCCATTTCCATGCAAATCAAACAGAATAGACCGGTTTAGGGGGTTTGGGCGCCATACTCTTATGAAAAGCTCCCTGATAGGGGCCGCGGTAACGTTATAAAACATATCAAGCCAGATTTAATAGGCAGCTCCGTGGAAGGTCCACTTTGCCATAAATCAGAGAAGCATTGACGAATTATCCCATCCGTCAAGCCACAATCAGGTTGGAGCCCTCCCAAGTTCATAGTGACCCAAGCGGGCTGTAACTTGCTTTTTTCTCAGCCGTCTGCCGTCAAAACTTGTTCGCCCAACTCCCCTGCTTTTCCTGATGTGATGCTACACGCTTAATCTGATCGGTTTCTTGGTAACAGATTGTGGGTGGGGGCCTTACCATAATATGTTTTGGTTAGCTGCAATAAAACGCAGACAAATTCAAATAAATTGAATGAATTGCTGACCATTATAGGAAAATGGGTGTTTTCGAGGAAATATAGTTGGATTGTATATAGGTCAGACAGCTTGCTAAACCGTGAGTGGTACGGTTGTGAGATCGGTGTTTGTTAAATAAAGAAGCACGAGACATAATTACGGCATACACTGATGATGTTGCTGCTCTGTTTCACGGCTCCGTTCAGGCTGAACATTACCAAATGGAGTGTCAAACATTGTTACATGATATTTACAGTTGAATGGCCACAGTTTAGATTTGCCAAACAGTGCTAAGTCTACATAAAACTACACCTTACCAGTGTAATACATGAACTTCATTCATGCTTAACATTGACACTAACTTTCACCTAACCCTACACTTTTTGTGTAAATTTCATATTCACTTGAACTTTAATTTTGGGAATGTCACCATGGTTGTGTTATTATGGATAATTTCACCTTTTTTAATCATTCATGTACAAATAATACAGCAGAGAATTTTTTTTTCTGGTCATATAAAGGGTTTTGTTCATTCATATCATTGATTTGGTATATTTTCATATTTATGCACATTTTGATCAGTTAATTAAAGTTAATTAACAGTACAATGTTTGATCATGATTTAATGCCTCTGCCGGCCAGGAGGTTATGCATTCATCCCTGTTTGTGTGTGTTTGATCACAACATAACTCGTGTGATCATGAATGGAATCACGTGAAATATTAAGGGCATTTTGGGAATGGGCCAATGATCAAAGATTCAATTAAATTTTGGTGTGAATACGGCACATGTGATCTGGATTCAGGAATGTCATTCAGGAATATTCACAAACATACAGTCACTTGTGCATGAATTAACCTGGGAATATGGGCTGAAGTGAATGCAAACACAGTTTTTGTGGACATGCCACAATTGGGACCCCCATATGGCAGAGGCTTGCATTCCTTAGAATGTAGATTTCTAGTTCTAACTTCTGTGCTTCACAGTTCACACTAACTGCAGATATTTTGTTCACTATATGTGCTCCTCTTTTCTTTAAAAAAATGTTTGAAATGATAGGTAGATCTCAGGATATTATGCCCTTAATTTTTATACATATTCACATATGCAGTTGTTGCACTTTCCCTTGTATTCCCAAACTTCATTTGTGGAATCTTTTTGGTAAATCATTACACATAGAGAAATGCACCAATTTATATTACATTTACATTTTCCTTTTAACTTTTTTAAAATCTCCAAATGTATTAACTTTACATGTTACATGCTTCCTGCAACTTCTCACATACATAAAACCTGAAGGCTTCCTATATATGTTTGCTTTACTTTATTTACATTTTCATTGACTGTAAACTGGTCACAAGTGAAAGCCCTTGTTGAGCCCTTGTTTAAGTATTGTCAGTTTGTTTCTAAGTGGTTTAATCTTGGAGCTTTATCATGTCTTTTCAGTCACTAGACGGGTTTGCATTTGCACTTTCCAATGATGGAAGGTTCCTGTATATATCTGAAACTGTCTCCATATACCTAGGTCTCTCACAGGTAAGATAAATATTTAATTGTTTAAATGTAATTAAATATAGGTTTGGAATTAATATTTTAAAGAGAACCAGAAATATAAAGACCATTTTGATCAGCAAAGTATTACAACAAATCTGAAGAAGAAATTAATAAATGAAATTCATTGATTTCTACAGGTAGAGGTGATATTTATATGACTGATGACCCTGTTAATGACGGTAATGCTTTTCCTTACATGGAAATGATTTAGGTGCAACCACCAATCTGACCTTTAAAAACTAAAGGGAATCCCTTGGAACTTTATAAAAAATAAGCCAGAAAAGGTGGATATCACAGCTTGAAGGCTGCTTATTTTGTTTATATCAATATATTTATAATATGTGGGGCCCACCAAAATAATCAAAATATATTCAGCAAAGGCATCTGGCAGCAAGTTTGATAAGCCAGAGCTTTGTAAATGGCATTTTGCAACAATTAGTGACCTTTTTACCTCCGCATATATGCAACCTACCACCTTAGGTTTCATGTTTTTCCCATTTGTCAACAAAGCTGTGTTTACAAACACATTGTTGATATAAAAGTTCATACATCTTTTACAGCAGCAATGTAAGAACTTTTCATATCCAGAATTACCCTTAGATCATTAATATATACACTGAGGAAGCCAGAAATCACATAAATTCTTTCTCAAAAGGTAGGTGAATGGGCACCTTTAATAAGAGTTATGTTCATCGATCAGCCAAGTAGGTATGGCGTGGATATGATGTTGATTAGAGCTATGATGCTGACGTGACAGTTAGTGGTGATGTGGAGATGATCCTGATAGTATAGATTGTACAGTTAGAGTTGATGTAGACATAGAGATAATGGTGAATTTACAGAGATGATGTTGATGTTAGAGGTGTAGATGATGCTGAGATATATTAAAGATAATGATGTTACAGATAGAGATGATGTAGAGATGATGTTGATAATTGTGATATTCCAGGCAGAGATGATAATGATGATATTGATATGACAGGCAGAGATGATGTTGATGATATAGATGTGACAAATTTGAGATGATGTTGATATTACAGTTTAAGATGATTTGGGATGATGTTGATATTACAGATGATGTTATGGGTGTAGGTGATGTTGATGTTAAATGTAGAGATGATATGGGGATGATGGTGGTATCACAGGTAGAAATGATGTTATGGTTGTTGATATTACAGGTAGAGATAATGTTTTAGTTGTTTATGTTCAAGTAGAAGATAATGTAGATGATGTTGACATTACAGGTTGAGATGACGGGGAGTAACGTGTTTGACTACATCCACGCTCAGGATCATGCGGAGGTAGCTGAGCAGCTGGGGCTCTGCCTCCCACAGTCATCATCCTCATCCTCTGCAGAAGATGGTTCAGCCACGTCATCACCAGGGGGTATGGGCTACATTTCTCACATCCCTAACAGAGGTACGAGCCTCTATCCCTCCAGAACCTCTGACACGCTGGCATGTACCCTATCCAGAACCTCAGACCTTCCACCCTTGTACCAAAACTAGATTCTGCAGACCTGTCTGGCTTTACCCTCAATAAAGCTTTTTTCGAATGAACCATATCAGATCTGGATAGCCTGTACCGCTGCCTCACAATAATCTGCCCCCTCTCCTGCCCTGGTGGAATAAGGGAAATCCTGAGACCCTCTGTTCCTCCATCACCAGATCGTGAGACTCTCTGTCCCTCCACCACAAGATCCTGAGACCCTCTGTCCCTCCACCACCAGATCCTGAGACCACCACCAATTCCTGAGACCCTCTGTCCCTCCACCACCAGATCCTGAGACCACCACCAATTCCTGAGACCCTCTGTCCCTCCACCACTAGATCATGAAACCTTTCTGTCAATCCCCTCCCAGATCCTGAAACCCTCTGTTCCTCCACCATCAGCACAGACCGACCCTGAAATCAGAAACCCCTCTGCCACCAGTTCCTGAAACCTGCTTTTCCATAAGCTTTTATAAATCTAGTGGTACACTTCTGACACCAGCATCTATAACCCTAATTGCCTTTGCTCCAGCAATTCCTGCGTGTGTGTTTGTGTGTGTGTGTCAAAACCTGCATGATCATCCCTGGCATATGAATTACTGACTTCCCTGACCTTACTCTACTAGGAAAAGTGTAAAGTGAATGGTTTCCAGTAACACCAGTGTCAATATAATACCTTTCCTTTGATACCATGCAATTACTATTAGTTTACTAAGTCTATACCCCATATTACTTATCAGAAAGGCATGTGCGGAGATGCAGTGTGTTTATAAGCTAAACAGTTAAGTACAGATACTTGAATAACCTGGTCTTCTTTCAGAATTTATTAAATTTGTTACTTTGATTTATAAAGTATGATTTATTTTTTAAATTATTTGGTTTCATCCATTATCAGTTGAAGAGTTTTAAGTGATGGTGATTTTAATTTGTTTGGATGATTGAGTTTAACAGCATGTAATTGACAGGAATCATTCAGGAACACCAAAAAATAGTAATATCATTTCACAACAGATGTGAGCATTGTACTGTTTCAAAATGTTTAACCAGTCAAGTTCAATTGTTCCTGATCTGGATTTTTGGCCTGTCCTCTCAGACTGTATGTTTATTTTTTGTAGCATTTATGAGCCCTGGTCCAGGAAGAAGTTTTGAACGTGCATTCTGCGTGCGGATGAAGTCGACCCTTACTAAGAGAGGTGTCCATGTGAAGTGTTCTGGCTACAGGGTCAGTGTTCCTCCTGTTCTGTTTAGTGGTCCTCACTTAGCATTATAACATATTAATAATTGATAAATTATGGAAAATTGTCTTTAAAGGATGTTTGACTCAAATACTGATATCACATGAATTTGCAGCTAGGTAAATTTAATTGTTATAATTTGGCAACAGATGGCAGCACTGTATTGGCAACATATCAAGAGGGTTGTAATTTTCAACTTTCATTCCCTTGTATTTATTTATGATAGTGCATATAGTATATAAAAAGTGGAACTGGTCTGAATGACCTTCTGTCTTGTAAGACCAGCCTTGGGTTTATCCAAAGCAATCACACTGGTTATAACAGACCTGTCTTATAAGGCCACCTGTGAATTAAGACCACTTATGGCCATTCTCACAGGTGGTCTTATGTGTATATATATATATATATATATATATATATATATATATATATATATATATATATATATATGTATAAGCGAGAGAGAGATAGGGAGTATTATATAGCTAGATAGGTTAATAGATATATAGATTAAGATATAGATATGGACATACAGGGGCCATAAAATATTAGGAATTAAAATACTTTGAACATTTGTGTGTTTCTGTAACTTGGATATTTTTATGTTATTTCAGGTAATACAGATGTGTGTGCACATGAGACCTCAGTTCTCATTCTCTTTAACACGTAAACATCCCCCTCCCTTGCTGGGCCTTGTGGGACTTGCGATCGCCTTGCCCCCTCCCACCATCCATGAAATCCTCATAGACAATGATGTGTTTGTGACACGCCTCAGCCCAGAACTTAAAGTCCTATACTGTGAACAAAGGTAAGATATAATATGATACATTGGTTAGATTTATAATCTGCCTTTCCTTGTTGCAGGAATAATGAATGATACAAAAAAGTTAAAATAAATTGATAATATGTTATATACATGGGATGAGAAAGGATTCTGAAACTAGAGTCATGAGGGACATTTTTTTTTTGTAAATGCAATGAAATATTTAATTGAATTCTGTTTCATACACATGTAGCAAGAAATTATTAGACATACTAAATGATGTTGCAAACTCTAAACACTTCTGTTTGGCTTGTTAAGCAGTGAAGGAGACCACGAGTGCATTGCACTTGCGACACGAATATAACCTAGTGTTTTGCACTCACAACACGTTAAAGGTCCATGGAGACATCATATCTACCTGACCTAATTGTATGAAAGTTGTAAAGCGGCCGCGTAATGCCGGGTCTGAAATATGTGCTTTGTCCTACACGACTTGTTGTTGTTGTCCCAAGCACATACTAACCCAGTTTTAAAACGACGAAATAGCTGTTTAAAATGGCAAAGTTTATGGTAAATGCTGGTAATCCTGTCTTACACCTGGTTCTCTTTTTAGCATACAAGTTTCAAAGTCATGACAAATATATCAGATGCATGGTATTCTAGTGGAGATAAATAAAATTAGACACCTTTGATAGGTATGCTAAATTCTCACTACAAGTGGAGATGATCTTTTAAATAATGACTGATGCAATAATGGAAAATAAATGTACATTTACAAGTATTTAATATACATCCATTTCTGCAGAGATATATTCATCTGCAAAAATTGTGATGAAAGACATAGTAGCTTTTAATGTGTGAAACTTATATATGTTAAAAGTTAATCATATGTAATTAATACTTAAAATATGTATGAATTTTAAAACTTGAAAGTTTGCATGGGAATACATATAATATATAATAATTTCAGGCTGGGTTTAAGGTGTTTGGTTTATATTTAGTATCAATGGTTAATATTTTGTGTGTAACCTTGTTCAGTGTCAGAGTTTAATGATATGCAAGTGTATGACATTTAATGATATTTAACACCTGTGATTGCAGAATAAGTGACCTGATGGATGTGAGTGCAGAGGACTTAACAAACCAAAGTTTATACAATTACTGTCACGCTGAAGACTTGCAGAAACTCAGGAAGTCGCACACAGACTGTAAGTATATCATCACCAAATAAACTAAAGCCAAACAATTTCTTTATTTTTAAATGAATTGTACAAGGGTAGGGCAGACTGTAACAATTCCTATCATTATTTATATGGACATGATAAGAAAATCTCAAACCTTTGAAAGGTGACTTTGAAAGGTCCATACTCTTAAATATAACAAACATTCCTATATAAGGCAAAAATATTTAGGAAACTTTGAGTTGCATTGTAAATTTACCGGTTTAATTTGGTCTAAAATTTTGTTTAGGTACCAGCTGTACAGTTTTGTCCTTGTAAATTGATCTTATATTGACAATATGATGGTTATGATTATGAACAACAATCAATATTGTTGTTATTGATGTTTTGTTGTTCTTCTATTATTATTGTTCCCCGCTTCCGCGGAACGAGGGACATTGATTTGGGTTTGTCTGTCTGTCCTTCTGTCTATTTGTCCATCAGGTTTTCATTTCTGTGCTATAACTTTCCTAAATAATAATCCAATTTCATTCAAATTTGGTTCAGTGATTGCTCTCATGCATACCTTGGTTGGGATTGGTTTTGGAGCGTCTGTCTGAAATATTTTATCACCAGCTCCTATAAAAAACAAAATTTTTCCCTTGTGTTCCCAATTCACAAAAAAATTATGACATGTGGGGATATCTTCAGGGGAAAATAAAAACTAAAACTTTTTGAGAAGGCAAAGCAAGAGTTGGAAGTGGCGGGGGACATAAATTCCACAATATACTTGTATTGATATTATGATGATTATGATTATGAACGTCGTTGTTATTGCTGTTTTGTTGTTGTTCTATTATAATTATGTCTTAGATCGGTACATATTACTGAAGTAGCACACATTAACGTACTAACATTCACAGACAATCTACAATTTCAGTGTTATCTAAAGGCCAGGTGTTGACAGACTACTACCGTCTGATGAACAAACATGGTGGATATGTGTGGGTGCAGACGTGTGCCACCATCATATGTAGTGTGAAAAACCAGGAAGAACAGAATATTATTGCAATCAACTATGTCCTCAGGTATATACACTGTTAAATATCAGAATTGTTTTATTATTCAGTGCTTGTGTAATAATGGGCTCATGTAGTTTTTGTTTTTAAAATTCCACAGTAACAGGGACATCTATATGCCAGGGATACCTATGAGCATAAGTTTTTTTATTACACACATACCACTTAAGCTAAAACATAGAATTATAAAGAAATGTATGAATGAAATTGACCCAGGTATGGTGGGATCATAACCACCCCTTGGATGTAGGATATTAAGACAAGTCCATTTATGATACAAGTTAACTTAAGATAAGTCCATTGAGCAAGCCTTTTAAAAGTAGGCACAATAGAACTTGTATAATGATATATGATGATTTGTCCATAAAGAAATGAATTTAATAGTCCATCCAGAAAACCAGGTTGAAAATTTATTTGCACATAAAACATATAAAACACATAAGATTGATGAAGGGGTGGGTGGCGGGTTTCAAATGGCAAAGCAGGAAACATTGAAAGGTCAGATTTTGTAAACACTGCTTTATATACCGTGGTTTGTTTGCCAGGGTTTTAATTTTGCAGTATTCACAAATAAATGGTTAATATGAAACTTTTGGCAATAAGATGTCCCTCCAACTAAGATTAACAGGAGGGGAAGATGCATAGATCTGCACAAACTGATTATTTATAATACCTCTGAAAATGTGGTTTGTAAATCAGAAACCAGCCCATTAATTAAATAATTACTATTAAATGTGGTAATTACCAAATGATATATCAACTGCGACAGAGGTCATAATATAATGACTGTAAAAGAAATTAGCTAGGTATTGTGGAATTATTTTTATTTTATTATAAATACAAATACTACTTCATGTGTATACTTAGATTTTATATGTTCTCATGCAATTGCAAAAATGAAACCCTTGCAAAACATTCAAAATTAAGACGCTGCAAAATTTCAATTATAAAGCTTTACCACAGTATGGGTGGGTTTTGGCTTTCTGGTTTATTGTCTGAAATAAATAAAAGCGACGATTCGAAATCTGGACTATAATGACATCAGTTTTATATGATTTTTCGTAGTTTAACCGCAGGTTTATTTGCCATTGATCAGTGCCCCTCACATTACCCAATTAATATTTTGTCTCAGGTATGACATGAAGTGCTATGAGCATTTAATCCTTAATATATGAATGCCCTATGTGTCTGAATATTAATTATATAAAAATTATCTCTGTGTCTTATAGCGGTATCGAGTATAGCGGATGTGTCATGGACACCAATCAGATGAAGTACGGGTCCCGTGCCGAGCCGGATGCATCAGATAACTCAGAGAGCGACACCACATCAGAAACAGGTAATAACATACAGTGAAGAAAGCTCATCTGTAACAGTGTAGATAACAAAGTTCTGGATAGACAAGGTAATAACATACAGTGAAGAAAGCTCATCTGTAACAGTGTAGATAACAAAGTTCTGGATAGACAAGGTAATAACATACAGTGAAGAAAGCTCATCTGTAACAGTGTAGATAACAAAGTTGTGGATAGACAAGGTAATAACATACAGTGAAGAAAGCTCATCTGTAACAGTGTAGATAACAAAGTTCTAGATAGACAAGGTAATAACATAGTGAAGAAAGCTCATCTGTAACAGTGTATATAACAAAGTTCTGGATAGACAAGGTAATAACATTCAGTGAAGAAAGCTCATCTGTAACAGTGTAGATAACAAAGTTCTGGATAGACAAGGTAATAACATACAGTGAAGAAAGCTCATCTGTAACAGTGTAGATAACAAAGTTCTAGATAGACAAGGTAATAACATACAGTGAAGAAAGCTCATCTGTAACAGTGTAGATAACAAAGTTCTGGATAGACAAGGTAATAACATACAGTGAAGAAAGCTCATCTGTAACAGTGTAGATAACAAAGTTCTGGATAGACAAGGTAATAACATACAGTGAAGAAAGCTCATCTGTAACAGTGTAGATAACAAAGTTCTGGATAGACAAGGTAATAACATACAGTGAAGAAAGCTCATCTGTAACAGTGTAGATAACAAAGTTCTGGATAGACAAGGTAATAACATACAGTGAAGAAAGCTCATCTGTAACAGTGTAGATAACAAAGTTCTGGATAGACAAGGTAATAACATACAGTGAAGAAAGCTCATCTGTAACAGTGTAGATAACAAAGTTCTGGATAGACAAGGTAATAACATACAGTGAAGAAAGCTCATCTGTAACAGTGTAGATAACAAAGTTCTGGATAGACAAGGTAATAACATAGTGAAGAAAGCTCATCTGTAACAATGTAGATACCAAAGTTCTGGATAGACAAGGTAATAACATACAGTGAAGAAAGCTCATCTGTAACAGTGTAGATAACAAAGTTCTGGATAGACAAGGTAATAACATACAGTGAAGAAAGCTCATCTGTAACAGTGTAGATAACAAAGTTCTGGATAGACAAGGTAATAACATACAGTGAAGAAAGCTCATCTGTAACAGTGTAGATAACAAAGTTCTGGATAGACAAGGTAATAACATAGTGAAGAAAGCTCATCTGTAACAATGTAGATACCAAAGTTCTGGATAGACAAGGTAATAACATACAGTGAAGAAAGCTCATCTGTAACAGTGTAGATAACAAAGTTCTGGATAGACAAGGTAATAACATACAGTGAAGAAAGCTCATCTGTAACAGTGTAGATAACAAAGTTCTGGATAGACAAGGTAATAACATACAGTGAAGAAAGCTCATCTGTAACAGTGTAGATAACAAAGTTCTGGATAGACAAGGTAATAACATACAGTGAAGAAAGCTCATCTGTAACAGTGTAGATAACAAAGTTCTGGATAGACAAGGTAATAACATACAGTGAAGAAAGCTCATCTGTAACAGTGTAGATAACAAAGTTCTGGATAGACAAGGTAATAACATACAGTGAAGAAAGCTCATCTGTAACAGTGTAGATAACAAAGTTCTCGATAGACAAGGTAATAACATACAGTGAAGAAAGCTCATCTGTAACAGTGTAGATAACAAAGTTCTGGATAGACAAGGTAATAACATTCAGTGAAGAAAGCTCATCTGTAACAGTGTAGATAACAAAGTTCTGGATAGACAAGGTAATAACATACAGTGAAGAAAGCTCATCTGTAACAGTGTAGATAACAAAGTTCTGGATAGACAAGGTAATAACATACAGTGAAGAAAGCTCATCTGTAACAGTGTAGATAACAAAGTTCTGGATAGACAAGGTAATAACATACAGTGAAGAAAGCTCATCTGTAACAGTGTAGATAACAAAGTTCTGGATAGACAAGGTAATAACATACAGTGAAGAAAGCTCATCTGTAACAGTGTAGATAACAAAGTTCTGGATAGACAAGGTAATAACATACAGTGAAGAAAGCTCATCTGTAACAGTGTAGATAACAAAGTTCTGGATAGACAAGGTAATAACATAGTAAAGAAAGCTCATCTGTAACAGTGTAGATAACAAAGTTCTGGATAGACAAGGTAATAACATACAGTGAAGAAAGCTCATCTGTAACAGTGTAGATAACAAAGTTCTGGATAGACAAGGTAATAACATACAGTGAAGAAAGCTCATCTGTAACAGTGTAGATAACAAAGTTCTGGATAGACAAGGTAATAACATACAGTGAAGAAAGCTCATCTGTAACAGTGTAGATAACAAAGTTCTGGATAGACAAGGTAATAACATTCAGTGAAGAAAGCTCATCTGTAACAGTGTAGATAACAAAGTTCTGGATAGACAAGGTAATAACATACAGTGAAGAAAGCTCATCTGTAACAGTGTAGATAACAAAGTTCTGGATAGACAAGGTAATAACATTCAGTGAAGAAAGCTCATCTGTAACAGTGTAGATAACAAAGTTCTGGATAGACAAGGTAATAACATTCAGTGAAGAAAGCTCATCTGTAACAGTGTAGATAACAAAGTTCTGGATAGACAAGGTAATAACATACAGTGAAGAAAGCTCATCTGTAACAGTGTAGATAACAAAGTTCTGGATAGACAAGGTAATAACATACAGTGAAGAAAGCTCATCTGTAACAGTGTAGATAACAAAGTTCTGGATAGACAAGGTAATAACATACAGTGAAGAAAGCTCATCTGTAACAGTGTAGATAACAAAGTTCTGGATAGACAAGGTAATAACATACAGTGAAGAAAGCTCATCTGTAACAGTGTAGATAACAAAGTTCTGGATAGACAAGGTAATAACAAACAGTGAAGAAAGCTCATCTGTAACAGTGTAGATAACAAAGTTCTGGATAGACAAGGTAATAACATTCAGTGAAGAAAGTTCATCTGTAACAGTGTAGATAACAAAGTTCTGGATAGACAAGGTAATAACATACAGTGAAGAAAGCTCATCTGTAACAGTGTAGACAACAAAGTTCTGGATAGACAAGGTAATAACATACAGTGAAGAAAGCTCATCTGTAACAGTGTAGACAACAAAGTTCTGGATAGACAAGGTAATAACATTCAGTGAAGAAAGCTCATCTGTAACAGTGTAGACAACAAAGTTCTGGATAGACAAGGTAATAACATACAGTGAAGAAAGCTCATCTGTAACAGTGTAGATAACAAAGTTCTGGATAGACAAGGTAATAACATACAGTGAAGAAAGCTCATCTGGTACAGTGTAGATAACAAAGTTCTGGATAGACAAGGTAATAACATACAGTGAAGAAAGCTCATCTGTAACAGTGTAGATAACAAAGTTCTGGATAGACAAGGTAATAACATACAGTGAAGAAAGCTCATCTGTAACAGTGTAGATAACAAAGTTCTGGATAGACAAGGTAATAACATACAGTGAAGAAAGCTCATCTGTAACAGTGTAGATAACAAAGTTCTGGATAGACAAGGTAATAACATTCAGTGAAGAAAGCTCATCTGTAACAGTGTAGATAACAAAGTTCTGGATAGACAAGGTAATAACATACAGTGAAGAAAGCTCATCTGTAACAGTGTAGATAACAAAGTTCTGGATAGACAAGGTAATAACATACAGTGAAGAAAGCTCATCTGTAACAGTGTAGATAACAAAGTTCTGGATAGACAAGGTAATAACATACAGTGAAGAAAGCTCATCTGTAACAGTGTAGATAACAAAGTTCTGGATAGACAAGGTAATAACATACAGTGAAGAAAGCTCATCTGTAACAGTGTAGATAACAAAGTTCTGGATAGACAAGGTAATAACATACAGTGAAGAAAGCTCATCTGTAACAGTGTAGATAACAAAGTTCTGGATAGACAAGGTAATAACATACAGTGAAGAAAGCTCATCTGTAACAGTGTAGATAACAAAGTTCTGGATAGACAAGGTAATAACAAACAGTGAAGAAAGCTCATCTGTAACAGTGTAGATAACAAAGTTCTGGATAGACAAGGTAATAACATTCAGTGAAGAAAGTTCATCTGTAACAGTGTAGATAACAAAGTTCTGGATAGACAAGGTAATAACATACAGTGAAGAAAGCTCATCTGTAACAGTGTAGACAACAAAGTTCTGGATAGACAAGGTAATAACATACAGTGAAGAAAGCTCATCTGTAACAGTGTAGACAACAAAGTTCTGGATAGACAAGGTAATAACATACAGTGAAGAAAGCTCATCTGTAACAGTGTAGACAACAAAGTTCTGGATAGACAAGGTAATAACATACAGTGAAGAAAACTCATCTGTAACAGTGTAGATAACAAAGTTCTGGATAGACAAGGTAATAACATTCAGTGAAGAAAGCTCATCTGTAACAGTGTAGATAACAAAGTTCTGGATAGACAAGGTAATAACATACAGTGAAGAAAGCTCATCTGTAACAGTGTAGATAACAAAGTTCTGGATAGACAAGGTAATAACATACAGTGAAGAAAGCTCATCTGTAACAGTGTAGATAACAAAGTTCTGGATAGACAAGGTAATAACATACAGTGAAGAAAGCTCATCTGTAACAGTGTAGATAACAAAGTTCTGGATAGACAAGGTAATAACATACAGTGAAGAAAGCTCATCTGTAACAGTGTAGATAACAAAGTTCTGGATAGACAAGGTAATAACATACAGTGAAGAAAGCTCATCTGTAACAGTGTAGATAACAAAGTTCTGGATAGACAAGGTAATAACATACAGTGAAGAAAGCTCATCTGTAACAGTGTAGATAACAAAGTTCTGGATAGACAAGGTAATAACATACAGTGAAGAAAGCTCATCTGTAACAGTGTAGACAACAAAGTTCTGGATAGACAAGGTAATAACATTCAGTGAAGAAAGCTCATCTGTAACAGTGTAGACAACAAAGTTCTGGATAGACAAGGTAATAACATACAGTGAAGAAAGCTCATCTGTAACAGTGTAGACAACAAAGTTCTGGATAGACAAGGTAATAACATACAGTGAAGAAAGCTCATCTGTAACAGTGTAGACAACAAAGTTCTGGATAGACAAGGTAATAACATACAGTGAAGAAAGCTCATCTGTAACAGTGTAGACAACAAAGTTCTGGATAGACAAGGTAATAACATACAGTGAAGAAAGCTCATCTGTAACAGTGTAGATAACAAAGTTCTGGATAGACAAGGTAATAACATACAGTGAAGAAAGCTCATCTGTAACAGTGTAGATAACAAAGTTCTGGATAGACAAGGTAATAACATACAGTGAAGAAAGCTCATCTGTAACAGTGTAGATAACAAAGTTCTGGATAGACAAGGTAATAACGTACAGTGAAGAAAGCTCATCTGTAACAGTGTAGATAACAAAGTTCTGGATAGACCAGGTAATAACGTACAGTGAAGATAGCTCATCTGTAACAGTGTAGATAACAAAGTTCTGGATAGACCAGGTAATAACATACAGTGAAGAAAGCTCATCTGTAACAGTGTAGATAACAAAGTTCTGGATAGACAAGGTAATAACATACAATGAAGAAAGCTCATCTGTAACAGTGTAGATAACAAAGTTCTGGATAGACAAGGTAATAACATTCAGTGAAGAAAGCTCATCTGTAACAGTGTAGATAACAAAGTTCTGGATAGACAAGGTAATAACATACAGTGAAGAAAGCTCATCTGTAACAGTGTAGATAACAAAGTTCTGGATAGACAAGGTAATAACATACAATGAAGAAAGCTCATCTGTTACAGTGTAGATAACAAAGTTCTGGATAGTCAAGTCTCAAAGTAGTTTCCAGTGTTTCTTAAAACTAAATTGCAGCTTGACATAATGTAGGATGTGTTGGGCCCAGAAAACACAAAAATATGTGTATTTTTCAGGGTTCAGTGCTGTCTGGTAAAAGGGGGGAAAACCAGGAAAATGAGCTTGACTTTTTTTCTTGTCTGTGAATTTGAGTCAAATGCACCAAATGAGGAATAATTTGCTTGGCTCGTAAAAGAAACAGGTCAGTTTTATGTTCAAAGAGCTGTCCGCTGAATGATTGGCTGTGATGGTCTGTACACCTTAGATCAAAAGCACTATCATGAAACATTGAAAATCCACCAGGGAAAACTGGAGAAAATAAGTAAATTTAGTTTTCCTTTAATGCCAGAAACCCCAAAATGGTCAGAAATGCTTTCTCAGACCATGAAAATATACTGCTTTGAAGTTTGGAACATTTCTAGAGTGGTCCAATTTTAAGTTAACATTTGTGTCTTTCTTGTCTGTTTCAGGTGAGAAAGGAGAAGAGGAGAGGAAGTCCCCGGCCACTAGAGGGAGTGCTGCAGAGGGTGCCCGTACGCTGGGTCACCTAAAACGTAAACACACGGCGAGCCCAGATGATTCAGAATATGACCCATCATCCCTTGAACCACGCAGCGTCAGCATGAACGGCAAAGATGATAGTTCACTTGATGGATACAGCGACGAGTTTGGAATCAGGGCTGGTGAAAAACGGGATTTAAAGAATTCTCGAAGGAAAATGGACAAACCTCGTAAACGATCTCGAGTGGACTCAGGGTCGGACTTGGAAATGCATGGTAATGCTCAAGATAAAGATATGGACTTGGGTCGCGTGAACGGATTGGAAGGGGTTTTGAGTGAAGACACTGATATGGATACGCACAACGGTACTGCAGTGGATCTCACATCTGTGTCGACCCAGCGCAGGGGTGAGCACACTTTAATGACAGCCAGGAGCCCACAGGAGGCGCTGGCATTGGTCAAGTCTCCAGCTCCTGAGGATCTGTCTGTAAGATCATCCCAGGTGTCTGTCGTAAGATCGCCGGGATCGCAAAACATTCCAAACACTGCCACATCTCAGTCAGAGAAGTGGCCTATGGACCTAAACAACACTGGTGTTTGCCAGTCAAATGGGACGAGTAATTCTGTCCGTGTGTTAGAGGAAGTCATGAATAAACATTTACCCTCGCTGTCGAATACTGAGGATCAGAATCGCTCAGGGTATTCAAGTGAGTTTGATGCTAATAATCTCAACCAGTCGTCCATGGGGTACCAGCAGAAACACCGTTCAACGATACAGTGGATCGGGTCTCAACATCCGTCCCATGACACCCTACCAGCAACAAACCTGCTTCGTACACTTTACGCTAACCGAGAATCTGTAATTAGAAGTAGCAGCGTGTATAATCCCCGTCCTCAGGTCTACACGGAAGGGGGCGTACAAGCCAACTTGCTAACTCCCCCTGGGAGTGACCACTCTCAAGGAACTACCACGAAATCCCCACCTGCCTCTGTGGCTTACCAAACCAATCCTCTGTCTGTCTCCATGGCAACAGTGCCAAACGAAACCTACAACATGACGCCACCCTCGTCAGTTTCACCTCATGAAAAATACCCCTTATCCTATGGAGATCAAAGCTATTCCACCGACGGAATTCCTGGAGGTTTAAGGCAGTGTGGGGTGGAGATGAGCTCCACCCATCCAATACCCATCAAACCCCAGGCCTACCCTCTCCCGGCACATACATCAGGCCACCTAGCTATGTATGGCAGGTCGGGAATGCAGTACGGAGGGACAGACTATTACGGGGCCACTCATTTTACAGGATACCCAACCCTGTCGTCCAACCATACCTCATATACGGAAGCTCAGAAAAACGGGACCTGGTGAACGTAACATGCAGTCTGTTTTCATGAATGTCCCTAGCTTTATATTTTCATTACATGTAGAAGATGGCAGAATTTATATCATTAAATAATGAAATATTCATAATACCTTTGTCAGGTAGTGTTCAGTGTTCAGTCTGTATCACTACAATAGTCCAGGTGTTACAACACAATTATAAATAGTGATTCCTTATTTTCCAGTGTAGGTAATATTTAATACCTTAGTATGATATTGACCACTCCTGTGGATATGTTTGTACTATTTAATTAAGAGAGAGAAAATAAGTGAGTCCACATATTTTCTTTTGTGTTTTCATGTCTTCAATAATATAAAAATAGACTTGCCATGACCAAGAATAGGTAAATTATTCACTTATACTGTAAACTGATTCTCTGGAAAACCAGAGTGGATATTAACTTAAGTTTATTGAAATATATAAAATAATAATATTCAGATGTATTAAAATGACCATGAAATAATGATCAGAATGAATATTATGATCATAATTGTATTATAATTTTTTGCTTTCATGAACAAATAATTTTTAAACATTTTGGATCTATAAGTGACCATGCCTTGTTCTCAGTTTGACAAAATTAAAACCTACTTTATTAATTATTTTATCAGGATATGTATGACTATAAAGGTGCCCTTTACACATCTTTTATTTTTCTAGCTGACTCTTTTAAGCCTGCCACCCACTGGCAATTTTGCTGCTAATTTTATCTGCGACCAGGACAGTCAGCAATCCTTTGCAACTGCTTGCAACTGGCAATCAGTAACCAGTTGCAGTTAGTGATATTCTTTGATTGCATTTGACTGGCGGTGAAAAGTCGCAGACTCGATATTACAGTTTCCTGTATTTTTTATCTTGGAGACACCAAACTTGACTAGATGGTGTCCACACAAGGACTAGTCACAGACTAAGTCACATGACAAAAACTCCCGCAATCAATTTAATGATATTCAGTTGGAAATCGCATCAACAGAAATCAAAGATGCCCACAACAGTTGCAAAGGATCAATCAATTTAATGGTATTCAGATGGAAATCGCATCAACAGAAATCAAAGATGCCCACAACAGTTGCAAAGGATCACAAGTGAATCGCAAGTTTTCTGACATGCCAGAACCCTTGTGATTGTTTGTGACTGCCAGTCGCAAGTCATGTCGCAAGTCCTGCTCACGAGCAATTCATATGCGATTATAATCGGTGACCAGTCATAATTCCTTAGATTCTAGTAGGATGGCATAACTTTGCTAGTGGGTGGCACTCTTTTGGATAGGTTAATTTTTTCCACACTAGGAGGTAATATTGACATGTTGCTGTCTGGTTGCGGTTTTTAAAATCTCTATATGCATGACAATCATGGATCTGTAGAACTCCCCTGTAATCAGTGAATGGTAATGTCCCCCCTTCATGTTGGATGATGCCAACTTATTGATAAAGGGGTGATAGATGTTGTGGTCAGTCAGAGTATAGTGTGTGTAAATTATGTACATGTTTTTTAAAATGGTAGCTATTTATGTTTTGTATGTTGTTAGTTACATATGTTTAATATATACTACCGGTGCCATTATTTGTACATTTTTGCAGCAATTTATTTATAATGATCACCATGGAGCAAGGATTTTGTTTTTCCATTGATGCAATGCATATTTTATTTATATTATAAAAATGCTGAGATCACATCATCTCGCCTACTTTAATCACCTTTGTTATCTTGCACATGTAATGTTTTGAATGCAATGATTGAAACCTCTCAAACATATTTTTTCAGCCATATTAAGTGAAGCTATTTAAAATTATTTTTTTTTGTAATTTCAAGGTACACTGTGAAAGAGGTATAGGTGATGTACCAGTTACTAATTAAGATTGAACAATTCTACAAAAAAAAATTATGTAAAGCATTCAGATCAATATTTACAGTTTGATATAAAGTCATATCTCAGTTATTTCCGTATCAAACATTGGTAGATGAAAATCACACGTGTCATTGTGATTAAGAGCTATAATGTCATAAATGGCTATACCAAGATATTCTTAAAAGCATGTTAAGTCTTTGATTTCATGATACCTCGCCTAAAAAAAATGCAGCAAACACCTAGTTATTGAAACATATACAAATATACAATTCTTCTTTTTCCGTGAAATCTACAAATAGGGATTAGTTAAAATCTCTGAACTGTACAAAAAGTTTCTTTGAAGCATTTAAGTGATTTTGATTTCATTGTGCCTCAAATGAAAATTCACCTGATACCTACTTTCAAAATTCAAAATACAGTCCTGCTGAATTCATGAAATCCTTCATCATTTTAGGATTAAATCCTTATATTAAGAATATACAAAATGCCAAAAAATTTTATTTTGAGTAAATTTTTGTCCATTGGTCAAATCTGTGCACTTTCAAAAACTCATTGCAATGAAGACTATAAATCCTTGATCACAAAATCAAGGCCTGAATTTCATATTGAAACGTTTATGTTGGCCTGACTTGTTTTATTTTTCTCATGGAGTTTCATCTGTCTCCTGTAAACAATGACATGCCTTAAAATCATGAATAAAACAAAATACTGTATATCTTTGAGTATAACCGGTTTTGAATACAGCATGAAGTCTGTTTCATTACCTGATAAAATGTAAGGCTTAAAGCTGGACACCTGCTCGCAGAATGTACTAGCAACCATGACATTAGTTAAACAGTGGCTTCCTGACTGAGGATGTCTGCACTCAAAACTGTTCTACTAATTCTCTGAAAGTGAAACATGAATGATTTTAATCATAGGAAGGCGACTGCATTAAATGTTTTTGATAATCAAGAACAAAATCTGTGAATTTATTGTTGGAATCTCACTTGAAAACCTTAATGAATCACCCTTTGCCCATGACTTTAACCTTACCTTTTGATTCAGCAGCTGTATTCTGGGATAAATGTTTAGGGCAATACTCAAAAGATATACAGCAACAGTATTGATTGGGAGTGACAGTATTGATCAAGAGTGATGAAATCTTAGTTTTTTTAATAGTATGTTATAATAATGAATAAAGTTTAGTCTTTGTTCCCTGTTTATATTTCCTTTCCATTGTGTTCATTATAAGGATTTGATTTCTTTGCATTTCTTCTTGTAGGTAAGATTTATGTTTGCAAGCTTAAGCATTCCTTGATAATCAAACTGATTCACTTGATTTTACAAAACTGTAAAGGTGCTTGCTTTTTTTAATTATTTCGTATGTTATGTTGATTTTGTTTTACTTGCTTCATTTTTGTGTATATTGTTTATCTAGATCTGAATGTACAAATCTGTTTGTTGTTGTTTTTTTATAATATGATGCAGTAGTACACTGTACACATACCACTAATCTAAACAGCTGATGGGGATTATTGAAGGAGGAATCATTTAATCTAGTTGGTAGGAGCTATAGACAAAAGTTGTTTTTTTTATATCTTTCAGTAGGTGAAAAAAAAATTCAGCATTACCTCTTTGGTACAGTTTGTATTAATATGCATTACTATGGGCACTGCACAAGTAGTATTGTAATGATACTAAACACATCTGATCTTTAGGGTCAACCACAATATTCTCTCTACTCATTTCAATGCTAATCCAGTGTGCAAGCCTTGTTGGGCCTATATTGACGATAAAGTGTTTGTTAAATATGACAACCTAATATTGGTCTGTTGTGGACTGGTAACTGGCATGCCAACATCTTTTTGCCAGCATTGGTGTTAACATGACCAATACAGTTTGTTTACCTTATTATATTAGACTTGTACTCACTTCTGATGCTTGGCCAATCTACTCACACTGGATCATTGTATTAGGTACTTCAGGAATCAACTGAAACCGAAGTTTCATGGTTTTGCAAATATTTTCATAAACAACAGGTATAGTAATGTTTCATGTTTAATAACCCAAGGTTGTCTTTATTATGTAAAAAAATATTCTGATGTTCCGTTAACTTCGTCCTTGTGAAATTGATAAAATGTTTTATGGTATCAAACGAGTTCCCATTTTACATGTGCAAGCACCTAGAATTCACTCTATGTTCCAGCTGTTTAAATGGTTTATCATAAACCAAATTTAATATAACAAATGTTTGTATTAGGTCTGTAATAGATGATTAGGTTTAAGTGTAGAATATCAGAACATGTAATGTCATGATAGCTAAACACAGGAAAGCCCAGGGCTAAGTGCCAGATTTGCATATGGTAAAAAGCTTGCACCATGTGATCTCCATATATGGTCTTGTCATCTACCTCCTGATTCTGGGGCCAGCCCCGGAACATGTACATTCTATATATACACTGTGATACTCTTGTGCTCCTGACTGTTGTGCTGTGTTGTCCTTTTGTGCCACGTGGATCTGTGGCAAAACATTTTGTTCATCCAGGCAAGCAGTGGATGGATGTCTTTTGAAAGAACAATTATATTTTATTGGCAATTTCATAGGATTTATATAACTTCTGAGGAATATTGCTTGTCCCATTTTGTTCACTATGATATCATGATGCTAATATATATTAATATCACTGTAGGGTGCAATGATATGTCTATGTGGGATATCAGAAATACTGTCCTATGGATAAATTGATGACCTGAACCTTAAAGCCCATGAATGTAAATGCTTTTATGCACATGTATGCATTTACAAAGTAATTAGCAGAAATTACAAGCATATAGGTCTTGTGGGCCTTCCCCCCAAAAAAGATGCTAGGCCGACCTCATTTTGCAGGGAAACCTCATTTAACGCAGACTTTATGTGTGAAAATTACTCTAGTGGCAATTTTCACACATTTGGTGACAGATTCATGGGTTTTACACAGGCTTAAATCATATAACCTACACATGCACGGTTTTAAACATTACTGTGAATATTTAAGAGGCATTTGCAGAAAAAATATTTTGCCAACTTGAGAGGATCGTGGAGCTAAATGGTAGAGTTAAATTTTTACTGAACAGTTTTATGCTTGGAACTTGATATCTGTTTGTCATAGTAATAGTTAGTGCTTTGTACATAGGCCGTTATGGGCATTTGAAATATATACGAGGTTGTACAGTGTATTGGCTTATTGAATGCATTGTAGGCAGCTTGTGTATACTTGCCATTATTAATCTAATATATGAGTCCTGTTAATGTTTGCTCACAAAAACCTATTTGCCAAGGGTAAAATGCCTGAAGATACTCCTGGAAACAAAAGCATCAATATTTTATTGGAAAAAGCGTATAATTTGCAGAGGATTTTGTCAATTTATCCTTCTTTAGCAGTAGCTTGGCATTTTAAAACCTGCTTAGATTTTGACACACACATTTGACAAATGAAAATATATAAACTGGGCAAGTTTACAGCAGCAAAAGATATGTAGTAAAAAATGGATATAGGGGAGTTGGAATTGTTTCTCTGCTGAAACATGGAGCACATTTAATCATACAGATGTGTATATACAATGTCCATCACTGAGATTATTAGAGAAGGTAGAAGATCGTTAACCTGCCATTACCTCATGTTCATTAAAAAACGAGCACTCTCCATCAAATTACTTGTATATTGATTTTAAAATATTTTTGTTCCCAACAGGATTGGGGTGAGTTTGATATCAAGAGTGCATTTTGGCTTTGCCGCTGTAAAAAAAAATTCAGAGACCTAATGATATTACTTGTGTTTGTATATTAATTTAGCTTTAAAAGCACTGAATGCCATTTTGTTATTTTTGTCCGACAAGGTTGGGCATTTTTGTATTGATGGGAAATGACCATGCATTAATGTGCATGGGTATTATGAAATAAATTGTATGCTTTGACTCCAGGAATGGCTGGTTTTATTTTTTCAGCTGAATCTAAAGCCAAAAGGTCACTAGTGACATCCTCAACCACCCTTCCCCCTGATCTGCTGTTTGTCCCCTCTATATCTCTGCACATTACTAATTCATTCATATATTCCGTGCTGTGCTTCAGATGTTTAACTGTCAAGAACTAGAAAACCAGAAGAGTGACTCTCAGGTTGCAAAAAATTAGGTCACTATGACCTAAGTTCAGGTTTCCCTGAGAGTATTTCCAGGAACTGCCTGAATTTTAAGTTTAGTTTTTGGAAAGAATGGTTATGATTTGTGCACTGTTAATGGACAGTCTGACAGCAAGACAACAGATGAAGGATGATCACTATAGCTCAGATATTTTCAGGCAGCTGAGTAAAGTATTCCTTAAATGTTCTGGAAAAAACAAATGTCTGAAAACCACTTGAAAAGAGGGGAATGTCTGTAAGATATACCATGGCTCCTGCTGAATCCTATATTTTCCTATGGTCAAAATTGTTTCCTCTAATTTACTATATTATCAAGCATTTAGATTATATCCTATTTTTTCCACTGCACAACTGTATTTCCAATATACCTGTTATTACTGAATAATTAGTAAAATATATACCTATTATTATTGAAAACATTCCATTCTTTTGGAGAACTGCTTGTAAGTGATTCAGTCACACAAGTACAAGAGAAATGTTCATATTCAGTTTCCGTTTCTAAACCCCAATTGTGCAAAGAAAACTATATTTTTCCTATGTTTTTGGCTGAAAATTCCCATAAACTCCTATACTTTTGTCTCACGTGCTCCTATAAAATTCCTTTTTTTTTCTTCAGCATCCTGGTGGTGGCCCTGACATATAAAATAAGGAAAATACAGATCTAATTCTTCCGATTCCTAAACCCCGCCCTTCCTAATATGTCAGACTCTTGTTCTCTGCAAAAGCCTATCCTCGGCCACTCGTCAACAACCCCAAGAGTACTCGAGCGCAGCCCCCCTGATAAATAATAATCAAAATCTGTTTACTTTAAATCCACAGCTCATACATAATGGATCAAACACAGGTCTGATGAGGCATCCATGTTGTCCACTCACTGCACTATCATCCCCATGAACAATATACAAACCTTCATTATAGGTTAAAATTTCATTTATTTCATGTACAAAATCTGTTGCTGTGTGACATAATATGACAAAGTAGGTTTCCCAAATAATTATAATCTACAGTACTCACTGTATATTAAAGTACTATTTGACAGGAATTTTCAAACAGAACAGGATGCAGTGACTGATCTTCTGGGAACTTGATAACAGCTGCATTCACTTAATCTCACACAAATCTTGCTAATGTACCAGTATCCAATATTTTAATAAATAATTAACTTTGAATTATTAAGTTACAAAATCCAAACTGCACATGAATGCATAAACAGGCTGGTCGCTTTGAACAGCTTTAATAATTAAATACTAAAATTATATATGGCGTACCCAAGTTATTTCACTACAGAAACATTTTTGGAAAACATATACTTTGCCTTTAATGTACAGAACAAGCAACAGTTAGTGACACTTGCATAGATGCAAGCAAGCAGCATACATCAGCAATTCTGAATGTATGTTGTAATCATAACCGCAATAGATAATGTATCTCCATACTCTACTGGACACAATGTACCTTCTGTTGACCCAGAACCAGTTTTAACCATATACACTGTATGGCTTGTACATCATGGTTTAGTTCTGAGATGATACAAAGTACACCAGGTCGTACACTGCTGTCTGTAGTACTGAGGTGTTTCATACAGTCTGTGCTTACAGTACATAGCTGTATCATACAGTCTACTGAACACACACTAGGCCCCCCAGTTCTACTAGAACTTGAACTCTTTATATTTCTTTGCCTGTTTTCCAGAGTCCTGCTGTTGTTTCTTTCGTTTCTGCAATGAAAAACAAAATACAAACAGTTAAAAATTAAGTAATAAAATGTAAAATAAATGATTTAACAAGCAGGAAGCACTTCCTACAATGGACTTTCATATTGACAGGAATTAAAAAAAATTCTGTAAATTTATACCATAAAACTACTTTTCAGACTAACTTTACACAGTAAGTGGATTTTGGTGTTCATATATAGCCTTGATTTATATCTTTTTAATTCTGAAAAGTATTAATCAAATTTAAAATTACTATTTACAAAAGTAATAAAGCAATGAAGAATATAAACCAATGTCAAGTGTTAGCAAACGTTAGCAAACTGCATGACAACTAAAATATCAAATTCATGCTATTATAATATTATATCAGGGTAATCTGTATAAAAACTCAATCATGTTTTAACCACTGTGCTAAGCCCCGCCCACCTTTTGTTTTGCCGCATGCTCTGCCACCATGTCACTCAAATCCTCCTTCTCTAACTGTGACTGCTGCTCTCGCATCGTCTGGTCATACTTGGCCTGCATGGCCGCTGTGTCAAGGTCAAGTTCTTCAGGGTTCAAGGCCACCTCGACCCCTCCAGCATCACCTTTCTCTGATGGTTTTTTAGCTCCAACCTAAAATGTTTATCACCAAAAGGTAATTAAAATCTCAGTCATTATGATATCATTATACTCATAAATGTCAATAATTCAATTTAAAAAAATGTGCATATAAATGGAGTCAAACACTGGTATGTAATATAACAGAGAGAGGCAAATTTTTACTTGCCATCAAAATATACAATGCTAGAATCACTTACTTTAAATATACATAAGAAACTATGTAACATAATATAATAAAACAATATATAGTATAACATAATACATATAATATAATATGATACATATACTATAATACAAATAATAAAACATAATGTATGGAATACAAAATTATATCATGATTACATATTATTATACACCTACCGTATACCCTGCAAAATAAATGACATATATTTGCCTTTAAACATAGCCAAACTGATCTTTATCTATATATGACACCATCCAATAAAAGAAGTGAGCCCCCCATTCCCCTCCCCGTGAATGGTGGTTATGTTAGTAAACGGATGCGAGCTTTTCTGTATTACAATCATCTCTCCCTCCCCAGATACTTCCTACTTCGCCCTCGAATAAGTTGCTCTACCAAAGCGAGGCATGACCTAGATACGGAGAATGAGGCGGAAGTGGGCGATGAAAGCCTACTCAGGGAAAATTTTGTAAGTGGAGCTTCTGGCGTGTGAATACTAACAGAGAATATTCTCATTAATACAGAAAACGCTCACATCGATGTTTATGTAATAAAACTAAATATGCACCACCTTGTTTCATGTCAACATAAACTTATTAACAAGTTTACCATAACTGTACTCCATATGAAACAGGATATCATTATCTGTTATTACTTACCGCTGCCATATCATATATATGAGCTGATCCCATCATCGCCCCGCCCACGCTGGTCTTCTTTTCAGGAACCACCTGGTACAGGGCAGGGGTGTCACCCCCTTGGTCCATGGCATCTTCTATCCTCTTTTTCCTCAACTCAATCATGTCTGGTGTTTCCATGCCAGCTGGTACTGACGTCAAGCCGCTTGGTGTGACCAGACCGCTAAAAGTATGAGGGAAGAACAAAATGAAAAGCATATGATGATTTACTCAAAATTCTGCAGGGAATTGTTTTTTTTTAATGTTGACTCAACCTATATGTATACAGCTGCAGAATTCCATTTTGAATTCATTAGATTTAGAAAAGTTAAGAATATGAAAAGCACATGATGATTAACTTCAAAATTCTGCAGAAAAAAAAATGTTATTTTTTAATTTTTTATTTTAATTTTGACTTAACCTATATGTATACAGCTGCAGAAATTTCATAATTCCATTTTGAATTCATTAGATTTAGAAAAGCTAAGAATATATATTTAACCAGATGAATTCACAAAAAATGTACTGACCTAAAGCACTAATTTGCTATAATCAATGCCATATATGTTAAGAGCAAAAATTTTATTCATTCATATACATTCTCCTGTAAAAAGGATGCTGTACAGCCATGGCTGTAGTTTCCTATTTTTAACTTCTGAATCTACACTCCTTTTTTAGCTATTCTGGCAGATATATCCTGATACAAAAATTACTGTGGAGTATACACATATAACAGTGTAAGATACACATCATATCATGTTTCCTGGAATGACCAGCCCTATATTATCATTAGCAAAATACACTACAAGTAGACATATAGCAAGAAAGAACAAATGGTTCAGTTTTGGACACCATATAGCTAATAAGTACTACATAATATGGGATCTGACAATAGTGTAGGATACATACGCATCTCCCGGCGTGACGAGGCCGGTACCATCGACCTCTCCCTCGTCCTCAGACTCCTCCTCCTCTGACTCCTCTTCAGACTCCGATTCTGACTCCAGTTCTCCCCAGTGACTCTTATCAATGTCCTCTTCTTGTACTGGGGCCTGTAAGGAAAGATACAATCAAACAGGAACAAGGGACCCATGGGTCACATCACTCAGCTGAATTTTGGAAAATATTAGTAATTGCAAAATATTTTTATTTCTTTTGGATTTTCATGTATATTATCATTAGAAAAGCTATGAGAAAATGGCCCGGCTAAAATGAAACTCTGTAAATTATAGAATAATGGACATAAGCTTAACCGTTTAGTGATGCACCAAGGGAACAAATAGGCCTACGGTAAGGTTTATATAAAAGTAACATTTCATAAACAAACAAGTGACCCAGGGGTCATGACGCTCAGCTGACCAGGAAGACATTGACAAAAGTAATTTTATCATCTGAATGTCAAATTTGAATGAAATACTTTTTCCAAACTTGACCTTTTGTATAAAATCATCCAATATTCATTGGGGTACTATGGAGCTCTGTAGCATGAAGGATAACAGACACCTATTTTCAAGGTTTACAAGATGACTTTTCAGGGGTCTCCCAGCATGTCAAAAAATAAAATTCTAGGTCCAGTTATTATGATTTGTGCCCTGTTAACAAATCCAAATGTTTATTCTGGGGGGTATTTCAAAGCCGCATAGGATGAAGGATATGGGTAACAGAGCTGTAATTTCAGGTGCACAAGGAGACTTTTCAGGGGCCTCCCAGCATATCAAGAAAGGAGATTCTAGGTCAAGTCATTATAATTTGTGCCCTATTAATATATGACCAAATCTTTATTCTGGGGGGTACTTCAGAGCCCCATAGCTCAAAGAATATGGGTAACAGGGAACTTATTTCGGGTTTCCATGTAGACCTTTTATGGGCTTCCCTGGAGGTGAGGACAGAAGATTCTAGGTCCAGTCATTATGATTTGTGCCCTGTTTACAGATGACCAAATGTTTAAAGATCACAAAAGTAGAGAAAAAAAATCGTAAAAAATAAAAAAAATACAGGTGGCGCCACCAATCTCCAGAAATTGATGAAACACTCCATGATCAATATCCATGCAAAGAATCATGGTGATTAATGCATTAGTTGTTCAGATACTTGAGCTTTTGTATTAAATTTTGCATTATTCTGGGGGGTACTTCAGAACCCCATAGCTCGAAGAATATAGGTCACAGTGACCTAATTTCAGGTTTACAAGGAGAATTTCCATAGACCTCCCAGGATTTCAAGTAAGAAGATTCCCGGTCTAGTGGTTACGATTTGTGCCCTGTTAACAGACAGACGCCTGGATGGCCGGACGGACGACGGACAAAAGGTGATCCCTACAGCTCAGATGACTTTCAGTCAGCTGAGCTAAAAATTGAAAAAATACAGGTGGCGCCACCAGAATGCAGAAACTGATGAAACATTTCATGATCAATATCCATGCAAAGAATCATGGTGATCAATATAATAACTGTTCAGATACTTGAGCTTTTGTATCAAATTTTCCATTATTCTGGGGGGTACTTCGGAGCCCCATAGCTCAGAGGTTATGGGTAACAGAGACCTAATTTCAAGTTTTTAAGGAAACTTTTCATGGGCCTCTCAGCATGTCAAGAGAGAAGATTCTAGGTCCAGTTGTTACGATTTGTGCCATGTTAACAGATGACCGCATCTTATGAGGTCTCAAAAATAGAGAAAAAAATTCGTAAAAATAAAAAAAATACAGGTGGCGCCACCATACTGCAGAAACTGATGACACATTCCATGATCAATATCCATGCAAAGAATCATGGTGATCACTGCAATAGTTGTTTAGATACTTGAGCTTTTGTATCAAATCGCCATTATTCTGAGGGATACTTCAGATGACTTACAGTCAGCTGAGCTAAAAACACTTAATGGTCAATATCCATGCAAAGAATCATGATGATCTCCGTATTAGTTGTTCAGATACTTCAGCTTTTGTATCAAATTGTCCATTATTCTGAGGGATACTTCAGAGTCCTATAGCTTGAAGGTTATGGGTAACAGAGACCTAATTTCAAGTTTCCACAGGCACTCTTCATGGGCCTCCTTGCATGACAAGAATGAAGTTTCTAGGTCCAGTTGTTGCAATTTGTACCCTCTTGATAGATAACATAGGTGGCGCCACCAGTCTGCAGGAACTGATGGAACATCTCATGACCAATATGTATGCCAAAAATCATGACCATCAGTCAAGAAGTTAATGAGATATTGAAGTTTTTGTATGAAATTTTGGACTTTTCTGGGGGGTACTTTGGGGCCCCATAGCTCGAAGGATATAGGTAACAGAGACCTAATTTCTGGTTTCCAAGGAGATTTTTCATGGACCTCCCAGGATGTCAAGTAAGAAGATTCCAGTTCTAGCGGTTACGATTTGTGCCTGGTTAACGGACAGACAGATGGACAGACGGACAGACAGACAGACGGACAGACAGACGGACGACGGACAAAGAGTGATCGCTATAGCTCAGATGACTTTCAGTCAGCTGAGCTAAAAATGTGTGAAGTTAATTAAGTTTTCAAAAGTTAAATATATGGCCATATGAGTTAAAAATTAATCCCACAAAGTTTGACCAAAATTCCTAGTTTTAATACTAAGTTAACAGTGTTATTCACACCTAGGCCGAGCCAACTTTAAGAGATATGAATGAAATGCTACAAAGTATTTATATCTTTTTAAATCTTGTCAGTAAGCACCTACATTAGATCCTAATATTTTATCACATTTGAATATTAGGATTAAATTCCTGAAATTTTTTTCTTAAAAAAAAATCAAAATTGTCAAAGTCTCAGCAAAAAGAATTTATTTAACATTAAAATTATAAGATTCATCTTGTTTATTTATTTAACATTAAAATTAAAATTTATTTACAATTAAAATTATAAGATTCATCTTGTTTATTAGTCCTGTGTATTGAAGGGGTGGGTGGGGGGAGGGGTCTTCGTTGTTACTGATCGTTGCTGAAAAAAAATGTTAATTTTAAGATTCATCTAGTTCATAGTACAGGTCTGTCAACAGAATGGCGTGGGGGGGGGGGGGGGTGGGGAGGGGGGGAGAGAAAAAGGCTCCCTGTGGTATAGTATTAACTGCAGACAGCCTGATCAAGCTCAACTCAGTGGAGAGAGGGCTTGCCCTAGTGATGGGATTGCATAACATTATGCCAACACCCTTGAGAGCATAGAGAGCTGCACTGAATGACCTACAGTGACCAAAGTGGACTGCTTGACAATGTAAGGGAATACAACAAAAGCCTCCAAAAAAATTCAATAACTATCCTAATTTTGCAGCTTTTATTTTCAAGTTTCAGATTTTAACAGATTAAATCATTATGTGCACAAGCTGTGAAAATTAAACCCACAGTACTTACAGGAAAAAACGTGCCGTGGCCAAAGTTGGGCAAAATTTAAGGTACCAATATATTTATTTTTGCTAATATTTTAAAAAATTTAAAAGATTTTGATCTAATTTTGGGTATTCAATTTAATTTTGATTAATTAAAGTTATATTACTGGAAAAAAGTCCTTATCTTTAACATGTTTTGTGTTAAGCGATCAAATATCTTTCCTGATTTTTTACAAAATGCATTATGTTTGAGCCCATAACTTTTTAAAATTACATAATACAGACCTAATTTCTGGCTTGCACATTGGAACTATATATAGGAATCTTTATGGTTAATATGAGGGAAAACAGATGAGTGGTTTGGATATAAGGCAGTCCTGAAGTGTGAAAATGGTTTTCAATAAAAAATTGAGGTTTTTCCTTAAATTTCTAAAAGGAACAAAGTCGCAAAGACCCAGTTTTCAGCTTGGTAGGAGATCTTGGGGACATCTAACAGTATGCCAAATTTTGGATTCCTAGGTCTTACAGTTTCAAAACATGCCACATCTACGGACGGACAGACAGACGGACGGACGACGGACAATGTACCACAACTATAGTTCAGATGACTTATAGTCAGCTGAGCTAAAAATTAGACCTGACAATAACAAATTTATTGGCCAATCAGAAATCTTACGCCAGATTCCAGAACTATTTGAGATGGCTAGAGCTCTTAATTATTTATTATGACATTTACTGGCATAATCTTCAAATCAGCTGAGCTAAAAATTAGACCTGACAATAACAAATTTATTGGCCAATCAGAAATCTTACGCCAGATTCCAGAACTATTTGAGATGGCTAGAGCTCTTAATTATTTATTATGACATTTACTGGCATAGTCTTCAAAAATTGAAATAATGGTACAAAGTACATAAAGCAGTAAGATGCTGACTAATTTCTCAATTTATTAATAAATTAATTATCAATACATCACTGGTCTAAACTAAATATTATGCATTAACCAGCAGCAGTATTTTCATGAAGTCTCCCAGTTTTTGTAACTGTGAAAATTATACTTTTCACAAAAGAAATACAAAAAGGCTAGAAAATTTATATTTATCTACATACATTAGGTAATATATATGCAACAGAAGTTTGATTTCTGAATACTGGAGAAAAAGATTAAATTTTCTTAAAGAAATGTCTATTTCAAATTTGCATGTTTTCTGATAGCCAATCAGAAATAGAAGCATTTCATTCTGGTGGTATAGTTTTAGATATGGCCACTAGATGGCAGCTCATATCGGTGTCCAGATTTGTAACCTACCTGAAAGTCTGTTCCTTGTGTTCCAAATACATCACCATAGAGAGGTTTACCATGTTCATCTACAGGTGGTTTGCCCCAGCCTCCCGCATGATAACCAAATGAACAGCCCTGGAATATATATAAAAACAAACTGCAATCAAAGGTAAACACTATGGTGATCAAGAACCATTACTTAAAACCCTGAAAGACAGTACAACCAGCATATATAAGGCCAAAACAAGGTATGGTTCTCAGGAACTTTTTTAAAGGAATCAACACGGGCAGGCAATATTTCATTTTTGACCTTTTTTGTATGTTTTGATAAAAATGTCATATGATCAGAGAAAAGCATGAAAAAAAAACCAGAATTTTTATGGCTAAAGAGGTAAAAGCACTACATAACAAAAGAAATCTTATCAAAATTGTATTATTTTATCTTCTTGAAAGATTAAAATCAAAATAAAAATGTCTGATGCGGGGGGTAAAAATTGATGCAGGCCGTGCCTGAAAACCATACCTTTTATTTTCATTTGAACTATGACAATCCTACTGAACTACCAATTTCAATCATACTGAACTACCAACTACAATCATACTCAACAACCAATTTCGCATTATATTCTGTCCCTGCACAAGTCTGCATGTTTATTCTTGACCCTTTTGAGAATAAAATATTTGACAAATAACTTTTGGCATCATATCTGCATGCTGATATTCCCTCGACTTATTGTAATGAGATATTAAATTACTTACAGTGGGACCCTGCCTTGGGACCACCCAACAACTGCGACAACCCCATAATTACAACCCCTTTTCTTGGTCCCGATTTTAAGATCTGGACAGGTAACTTAGAATTTCAGTATGACCACCCCCAAATTACAACCACTTTGGTTAATCCCCAAACTGGTCATATTGTTGAGTTCTACTGTTTAATTTGATTACATTGTGAATCTGGTGAATTTTCTATGAAGGGCTAGCACTAAGTTTCTGAAACAGCAGTACCACTATGGCCAGCTTGTCTTTGACAATAGCAACATCACGGACCTTATTTTGTGCTGGCCCATGTCATAAGCTTGAATAACTATGTATTTAACATGTTATAAAACTTTGTACTACTTTGTCACATTTTGGGTCTCACTTCTCATATATTTTCAATACAAGGTAAGGTAAGACTTTTTCAGGCATACATGAACAAGTGAACACAGCTTGGTGCAGCAGTAACCAACTGTAAACCAACAGTAAAGCATCTGATTGTGACAGCACTTGGTGAATCATTGCACGGTGGAGACCCCTGGTGGAGACAGGATAAGATAAATCAAGCTTACCTCAGGTATAGGTGCATTTAATCCTGCTATTTTGAGACTTGGATATGAAGGAGGAGGTCCGTAACGCTGCATGGCGATCAACCAGGGAGGAGGAAACTTCTCAGCATTCTGAAGGTGTTCAAGAACATGGTTATATAAGTTATATATTGTCACAGCTTTGTCTGCAGGCAAACGAGTTATACAATACACAGCACCCTTTTCAATGAGTCTGTCAGCATGAAATCAGCCCAAAAACTTCCCATGTACGCTATCTTTACCTCTGAATAATCTGTCACAAATGTCTGAGAAAGTTCAAAACCATTTATCCATTGCAAGCCCAGGAAATACTGTGGATACAGATTTTGTGGGTCTAAAATTTCATGGTTCCATGAAACACTATTTGTGGGGTTAAACTATTCATGGATAAATCATTCCTGAAAAGTTCTTGAAAGCAAATTTAAGGAAACCAGTGTACAAGTGCAGACATACTTTAAAACACAAGAAAGCCCATCACTGCTGAAATAGTTTAAACTTCACTCAACCCCAGGTAGAACTGAATACTTTATTTCACAAAATAAGAATAATTCAACAATTAAAAAAAAAATAAATAGTTTATATATCATTTTATTTGTGTATTATTAAATGCTATCAATATGACATTAATAGCCTAGACAATACTGTAGAACAAAACAATGACAATTTAAAACTTCTACAATAAACTAAAAGATCATGGGACTTTTCATTTTGTGGTAAAAATTACCCAAGAATTCCAAGAAATTAAAAATCTCCATGAAAAATTCAGTATTCACAATATTTACATATGTCCACAGCAGTTCTTGACTGGTGATATGAGTAAGTTATTTCAAAGTAAATCTATCTCCAGAAAAAATCAATTTTATCATATAATTTATTTTATCATATCATTTATTACAGTGAAACCTGTGTTATGTGACCAAATACTGGACAGGCCAAAACTTTGATTCAATCACTTCATGGGAGAGTCTTAAATTATGACTCTTCCCTGAAGCAACTGACTCAAATGTTTTAAGGATAATATAAATGATGAAGAAAAGTAACTCACCTGAAAAAAGATAACAATATTTTATTCTTAATTCATTTTCTACTGATCAAGCTTCCGGTTACTTTTAAGTGACACCAGTCACATTGTAAAAGTGGCTCTTATCAACAAAATAGTAGAAGGATTCTGATATCCTCAACCAATAAAGAGCTATTTAACTTTCAATTTCTATATAAGTATTTAAACACAAAATTTATGTTGTTTCAGTATACTACACAGCTTAAATATTTACTGACCTGACACAAAATCTCTAAAATTTCCAGAACATTCACTTTGTATTTTAAATTCAATAATTTCATACAATTCCCTGTGTATGCAGCACTCAAGAGTTACGCATCTAGGAATATGCACCTAGGAATTACACCCATAAAATTCTATCAGAGTGACTGAATGTATACATATGGGTATGAGCATAAGGGTATGCAGCACGTTTCGATTGCTGAGGGTAGCAACTGAAAACGCATCCACATTGTACGGACGGGGAAATTTCAAAGTTTGACATCAGTGATAGGGTATTCCTCTAGCAGATGACTTCTCTTCTCCTGCAGCTCTATACTTCAGGCCCAATTTTGCTCCATACATACTACATATACATACATACCACATACACATATATGGAAGACTAGCTTAATCATGTAAACCAATACAGATGTTATGCTCCAACTAAAATCTGTACTTACAGGTCCTGCAGGCATTCCTAGTGCTGTCCTTAGCTCTTCTGTTAAATTTCCTGGCTTCTTTTCTTTTAACCTGGTCTCAAATTCTTTTCCCTGTACAATAAATAGATGGCAATGTTAAAATGCTTTTGTATAATTAATATAACAAAAAAGCCAAATTAGCAAACGAATTGTTGACCTAACTTGACATATTAATAAAATGTAGATTATACTGAGTGAAAAATAAATATTTCTATAAATACAAATGATTTTAATATGTTTTATCTATAACATGAAATTGAGATATTATCTTCATATGTGTATAGTTATTCAATGTGACATCACTAGAATGCAAATCTTTTATAATTAAAATAAACTGTAATTTTATTTATGAATAAAGGAAAAATATAATTATCTTACAGATAAGCATGGTAAATCTTAATTACATTTATTTAGGCAAATCAGGGAACAGAATGAAATCATTAAACAGGAATAAGTCATTGTTTTAAGCATTAATAAGCATATAATATATCTCACCTCATAATAAAGATCACCGTGTATTGTCATTTTAGGCTTGACCTGCCATTTGAAGAATGCATCATGGAGTTTCTGGTAGTCGATATCAATCTTTCCCATTTTTGGCCGTACCCTTTCTCTCATTTTGGATTTCATTGTCTTTTGATCTTCCTGAAACATATCATAATTTGTGATAGAATTATTCTAGTTTTAAAGATTATCTGACAGACTGATCACCAAAATACATTTTTTTAAGTTAAACAAGGACCTAAGGCAGAAATAGTCCCCCGCTATATGTTTAACTAGGAAAGTGTGGCATCAGTGAAACCCAAGTTTTCCAAACCTTAGAAAGAACCCCTTTTCTTAAAGAACAAGTGACTCATGGGTCATGACGCTCAGCTGCCAAGCATGACCTGCGACATCATGGGCTGAGATTCACAACTTCCAGTCAAATTTTGAAGAACCAATTTGCCAATTTGTTGAAATTTTCTACGACAACAGAAATATATATCACCTATGTCTGGTTAAAACACAGTGAATTGATGGTCTGAGAAAAATGTATGATTGTTAAGGTATCCAGAACTATTCCCATAGCTTACTTGATACCTGTCAGTCTCAAAAGGAACACCACAAAGGGCAAATATAAGATCAAAATATAGAGCAAAAAATCAAGGAAATCCATGCAAGAATTATTGAGAAACAGGTGCTTCTGTATGAATTTTTATTCAATACAAGCCAACTGTACTGCACTTTCATATATGATGATAATATTTATTAAGAAATATTTGACCCAATCTTTTGCAAGATTACATTAATATACGTGCGACTGCCTTCACTTTAACAGTTCTTGAGATAATATGATTAAAAGGAATTTAAAGATGGTTGCCTGGTGGCCATTTTGGACTTCTGAAAGGTCTGAAATCAGACAACAACCATTCTCTAAATCGGACCAAAAATTGAAGGAAAATTACTGAAACTGCACTGAAAAAAGGATTTCTAAGGTGGCTAACTGGCAGACATAATGGATTTCTGACAAGTCTGACATTTGATATCACACATCCTCCAATAAGAGACCAAACTTGGGGCAAATTCTCCAAACAATGTTACTGTAATGAATGTCCAAAACAATTCAAAAGGCATGTTCAGGCGCTCATATCAGATTTACAGATATGCAAATGTAAAAGTGTAGGTCCAATATTTTTTATTATCACTCTGCTTTTCAATGGGGTCAGCAGGGTTGGTAAACTGCAAAACCTGAAAGAAAAGAAATGCAGAAAGCATGACTAAGAGTCTTGTAATAAAATAAAGCCATCCTAAATCAAGTACATATCCACATATTATGAGAACAAACACTTGCTTTAATATGTGGTGATTTATATAAAAATATTCAGATATCTAAGAAACTAAGTTTATTGCTATGATTCCATAAAATAAACTGCAAAATGTTCCCATCATCTTATAAATCAGTAGCTAAACCTTAATACTATGCTCTCATAGTGTTAATGCCTGGCTGAAGTATTCCAACAACAGTGTTTTGTTATGCAGTAACGAGGTACTTATCACTCAGCCTTATCACTTAATAGCCTGATACAAAAGGGAGTCATATGTCACCAGTGTCACTCACAATTACAGCCACACGGTGAGATGTACCAGCTGGAGTGCAAGCTTAAATATACAAGAAAAATAGAGATTGTCTACAAAATAAGTTGACCTGACCTATGACCTTGGCCTTTTGCCCACATATCAACTGGATTCTTTCTAAATGATGGGTAACTACTAACCAATTACATCTGGCCGGGTGTAATTACTTGGCAACCAATGAGTGAATAACTTAGACCTGCAACCTATAACCTCCTGACCAGCTGCCCTCAAAATCAATTAGTTATTTCTTCATGCAAAAAGACCCATAAATATGAAGTTTGAATCACATTGAGTGATGCATAGATGTGGCATATGTGAAAGACTGAAGGTTTGGGTTGAACAATTTCACTTGAAATATGTTCACAAGCATTTAGAACAATATTGTGACCTTGACCTTTGACCTTTTGAACTCAACTTCAATAGGCTTCTTCCCCTATTGGTAGGTAAGCCATATATGACAGATGGAAAGTATAGATTGAAAAGTTTGCCTGAAAATGACTCTACGCAAAAAGGAGGGTGCTGTGAACTTGACCTTTGACCTCAAAATCAACAGGTCTTTTCCCCTGTTGGCAGAGAAGCGATATCAGTGCTGAAAGGTTTGGAATGAAAGGTCTAGCTTGAAATGTGTCCTCAACCTTTTCAAAGAAGTGGATCCTGTGACCCTGACCTTTGACCTTGTGACCTCAACATCTATAGGATTCTTCTCCCACTTAGTAGGGGAGCTATATGTGAAAGATCAAAGAATTGGGATGAAAGGTTTGGCTTAAAATGCATCCACAGGCTTCTCAGAGAAGTTGGTTCTGTGACCTTGACCTTTGACCTTGTGACCTCAAAATAATTATGGTTCTTCCCCTGTTGGTAGGTGAGCTGTATGTGAAGGATGGAAGGTTTGGGATGAAAATTTTGGCTAAAAGAATTATTTCTGGGGGGTGCAAACACACCCCATAACTTTGAGAATATAGGTTGCAGTGACCTAATTTCAGGTTTGCAAGGAGATCTTTTTAGAACCTCTAAGACTGCAGGGGTTCATGGCCCTAGCCCCTACCGTTATGATTACTGCTAACGGACGGACAGACGGAAGGACGACGGACAAAGACCCCTCGCTATAGCCCAGCATGATTGGAAGTTAGCTGAGCTAAAAACATTTTGGAGCACAGAAAGTCGATAAACAGAGGTGGCGCCATCTGCAGGTTATGATCACATAAGAGTCATGTGCTGAGGAAAACTGTAACAATTGGTGAAGAAAGCAGCAGGGGGCTTAGAGAAATATAGTCAAAGGATGGGGCAGGACTGACAGATGGACGGAGAAACATTCAGAGACCATCTTAGTCATGCTGCCTTTTTATGGCAGGGTACTTAAAATGTTCTCATGTTTTAAATCTCAGTGATGACAACCTGATGCCTGAAAATCTGATATCAAAACATTATTAAGTAAAGGTGTATATATAAATTTCACAGTTGCTGAATAATACACATGCTTTCATGATATTTCTGCAGTATATTACGTGTATCTGTACACTGACCTTTTCCTGTAATGCCTGTCTCATTTCCATGATTCCAGTGTTCTTGATGTAGTCAGGAAGGTCAAATGGTGGTTTCTCAATACCACGTTTCCCCTGGAGGTACTTCCTCTTGAAGCACCAGTGTCGTGGCACTACCACTGTGTTTCTTGTTGCCTACAAAACAATAAATCACATAATTATACATTTAAACATTTATGTCTGATATTTCCCTTATGTGAACCATACAGGAAACATAATGCGGTTGGCTTCATATTCACGGGGTTGAAATTTTCACTTTTTCATTGTTTTGTGAAGGTTCCATTTTCACAATCTCACAAAACAAAAAACCAATACACATAGTTAAAACATTATTATGGAAATCAATTATATCAAATGCTAAATTTCAAAATTATATTAACATAACATATTGTTCATTACTAGCAGATAATAATTGAAAAGATCAGAACTCATTTAAAATTTTAATCTTTAAAAATAAAGGATCCATTTTTATTCATAATGGCAAACTTTTACTTTTCAGCTTTGCCTCCAAACAATGGGACCTCTTAATGGGACGAAAGTTTCATTTTCGCGATAATTCCCCTTTCATGAATATCGCAAATTTGGAACCTCATGAACCACAAGCAACCACAGTATCTGTCAGTAATGACTGTAAAATCATTGGTGGTCATGGTTACATCAAACATCCAAGTAAAATTCTCTAGTTAAATGGCATGAATAGATACTAAAGTAGGGCTGAAACGGGTACAAAATTTTGAACTCAAGTACCCGAAAAGCATTACCCGACTTGGACTCGAGTACTCGTCACCATGGCAAATAACACTGTAAAGATAAAAGGGACATCTTCTTGTCGATGCAAAATATGCATTAATTTCACTTCGTGACGGCCTAACTTTATCCCAACAAAGGAATAGATATAAATACTAAAATAAAACAAGGGACCCATGGGTCACGGCGCTCAGCTGATCATGATTGGACTATAAATGTTTCTCCACTGTGATACTATATCGAGTCAATAAAGCTTGTGAATATCATGGACATGTTGGGCTATTACAAAGGAATGTAATATGTGAGTAAATGATAAATGAAATTACCTGATGGATTAATAGAGTAAAATATAGTGGTTTATTTTTTATTTATTTAGGAGGGGTTGAAAATTGTGATATATTTGAGCAAATATGAATGCAATGACAGCAGTAATAAGCAGTAGTAGAATGATGATAAGGCTATTTGTTGAAGGATCTAAAGTGTATGGTAGTCTGCAAGCTTTCAATTTGACAGATATGATGTTATGATTAACTACAGATATGATGTTATGAGTAACTATGCTGATGAAGTGATTTATGAATTTGTGACTGTATGACACAATATCTCTTTAGTCTTGACAAGGTACATAATTGTGATGCCCACTATGTCTACATATTACACAATATTGACATAATTTCTGGCATGTACATAGGTACCTATGGACGAATAGTTATACAAAATATTATAGTTATATATATATATTATATATCTGATTCATCTTGTTCTTGCTTACTGAGGCTGACTTTGGGATGGGGTTCGGAGAAGGGAAAAGTGAGGGCAGCACGAAGGTCGATGTAGAAATATTCTATTGTAATGTTTTTCATTTATATAAGAATATGAAAAGCTAAGAGGAAAGGGGCCCTCCTACTTGCAATCATTATATATCCAGAGTGTAGCTCATATTGGGTCATATTATGCATACACATATATTTTATTATTTTTAAATCATAAATGTCTAAACTGAATTTAAAAGAAAATAATGCCACAACATGGCATCTACAAGAATATTCCTTGAATCACTATTAAAAAGTTTTGCACATTGGAGTTTTCAGTACATGCTTAATTTTATTCACCAAAATAAAATTAAAGATTCAGTAAATTTGATAAAATAAAACATCTTTTTAAATTAAGTATACACACTGTTGGTTGAATGACAGACAAACAATATCATTGTGCTAATTTCTATCCCAGTTTTAATTTATTACTGGAATTAATAGTCAATTACACACCTGGTGAAGTTTTTACTCTTCTGAAGTAAGGAATTACTTATCTCATGAACATCCACACTTTCATAGCAATACACCACTTTGTGGACACAATTAAATGTACACTTTAATCATTGTAACCCTGGTGGTACAATACAAAATCTAAAATGTAGCATAGCCTAGAATAAGAATGAATCAAATACAGAAAATAATAACATTCATCTAGTTTATGCACCATCTGAGGGGTGGGGGAGAGTGCAGGGCAGAGGGGAAGCCTGCTGGTAGTGGCCAGGCTGAGCCAAGGCAAGCTGCCTGGGGTGGGTTACATAATGCAAGTGAAGGCTGTACTACTAGGTGGGCTAGATGTAAACAACACTTGACATGGTGTATGAAAACAAGAATAAAAGCTATTCTTTACAATCAAATTCTTTGAAATTTCAGATTTTAAAAGATTAAATCCTTATGTATATATGCTGTGAAAATTAAATCAACAGTGCTTACAGGGGAAAACGTGCCATTGCCAAAGTTGGACGAAATTTAAGGTATTGATTTTTTATTTATGCTAATAACTTGAAAAATTTGCAAAATTCAGATTTAATTTTGGGTAAACAATTAATTCTTGATTAAATAAATTTATATTCCTGAAAAAAAGTCTCTAGGTTCAGCTATTCTCATGTTAGGTGAGTAAATATATTTCCTGATTTATTAAAAATTGCATTATATTTGGGCCCATAACTTCAAAATAATACCCAATACTGACCTAATTTTTGGTATGTTCATAGAAAATGTATGAAAGAATGTGAATATTAAACATGATTAAAAACAGATCAGTGGTTTTGATATTAGGCAGCCTTGAAGTGTAACAATGGTTTTTTTTAATGGAAAACGGAGGTTTTTCCTTAATATCTCGAAGAAACGAAGTCCTAATAACCCAATTTTCGGTATCGCAGGAGATTTTGGGGACATCTAACATTATGCCAACAGCCTGGGGAGCATAGAGATGTGCACTGAATGACCTACAGTCATCAAAGTGGACTGCTTGACAATGTAAGGGAATACAACAAGAGCCTCCAAAAAATTCAATAACTAGCCTAATTTTGCAGCTTTTATTTTCAAATTTCAGATTTTAACAGATTAAATCCTTATGTGTACATGTTGTGAAAATTAAATCCACAGTACTTACAGGAAAAAAACGTGTCGTGGCCAAAGTTGGGCAAAATTGAAGGTACCAATTTTATATTTTTGCCAATATTTAAAAAAAATTAACAGATTTGGATCTAATTTTTGGTATACAATTAAATTTTGATTAATTAAAGTTGTTTTACTGAAAAAAAGTCCCTACCTTTAACACTTTTGGTCTTAAGTGACCAAATATCTTTCCTGATTTTTTTTAACAAAGTCCATTATGCTTGGGCCCATAACTTTTTAAATTAAATAATACTGACTTAATTTCTGGCATGTACATAGGAACTATATAGAGGAATATTTATGGTAAATATGAAGAAAACCAAATAAGTGGTTTTGATATTAGGGCGTCCTGAAGTGTAAAAATAGATTTCTAATAAAAAATTGAGGTTTTTCCTTAATATCTCGAAGGAACGAAGTCCTGTTGACCCAATTTTCGGCATGGTAGGAGATTTTGGGGACATCTAACTGTATGCCGAATTTCAGATTTGTAGGTCCAATGGTGTTGAAACGTGCCAGTCTTAAGGACGGATGGACGGCAAGACAGACGGACAGACAGACGGAAGACGGACAATGGACCACAACTATAGCTCAGATGACTTATAGTCAGCTGAGCTAAATATTGATTGGAAATTTCAAAGCAAATAATTCATAAATGCAGGCTAAGTCCCTTCGAAATATGCTGCGATAATGACTATAAATAGGCCTACAGACTGCCCATAAATTTGCAGTAATATTCATATATGCATGTACATACACGAGTACTCGAGTCCAAATTTTGGACTAGAGTGCTCGGTAAGTATTACTCGGACTCGAGTACTCGAGTACTCCTTTCAACCCTATACTAAAGTACAAAATATATTAAGCCACATAACTGCATATCTGACTGTCAGATTAACACAAAATGAACATCTGTTCATCTGCAATTTTCATGGACTTTTTAAAAGTAAGTGCAAGATTCTTTTCACAAATTGCACAGGCCATATTTTGTATGATATTCTGATTGTTCTGATGCTGTTATCACAAGAAAGTGGGTAAAAACAGGTGCAAACTTAACTAAATGAAGGCACAGATTCTTATAACATGTTCATAAAAGGAACTGAATTCAGATGAGGAAGCTCTGCAACAAAATACAGGAATTTTTCAAGGAGTTCAAAGTAAATAGTGCAATTTTCAAGGCCTTGAAATTATTACTTTAAATTAAAGCACTTTCAAGGTTTTGAATGACCTGTACAGACCCTGAATGAATGTACTGTAAATTCCCCTTATAAGCCGCATGTGAGTTTCGTGAGAATCTGAAGGTTTCAAAGCACCAGTTTTGTGACTTAAGCTGTGGCTCAAGATGAAGAATCTATGGTAGTCAATGAAACTTACAACACGATTCATCTAGTAAAGGGCCCTTTACACAGGGCTGAAACCTTTATGCCACCTTTGAGAAACCAAAAAATGGCCAAGACACTCAATGGTTGCCTTAACCCAGAAAATCCTGTTTCTATGTAATTGCTCCAGGGATACTTGTGCCTTCCTTGAACCACCCACCATGCAAATTTCAGCCATTTTTATGCCTGCCTCCCCTGTGCAACCAATGCAACCACTATGCCTCCATTTTGCAACCATGGCAATGCTTGTGTCTCCCTTCTGCCTCCTTTGAGCCACCTTTGAGCAGCCCACCTTCTTGATGACCTTTGTGCAACTGTTTTGAACATGTTCAAAAATTCACTGCATCCATGGCCAAGTCTGAAACTCCTGTGTACCACCTCTGAAAGACCTAAGCAACCATTCTGCCTTCTTTAGGCCTCCAACAATGACCTGGTAAATTTTGTGGTTGCCCATGGAGGCACAAAGGTCACCCTTCTGTGTAAAGGCCCAGGCTTAACACAGACATTTTCATTTGAAGATACAACCATATTGTACCTGCCATGATCTCAGGTCAGATTCCAAGTGACAAATTTTAAAAAGAAAACAGAGCTAGTTTTACCTTGAGGTGAAGTAGAAGCTTTGGGTCTGATGCCGTGACATCATGCATCTCTACCAAGTCTGGTCTGACAACAAGCTACAACAGCAAAATCTCAAATTACTACATAATAAAGATATTCTCATTGTTTTAGTAATGCAACTTTCCCACAGACATGTGCACTTCATGTAATTATCTTCTCTTTGGTAAAGGCCACAATAGCTACGTGAGGAAATAAGCTACAAGTCCATTTCTAATTTTTTTTATTACCTGCTTAAATCAAGATATATAAATTCTGTTAATAAAGTAGTTGCATTTTCAAAATTTATCAATATATTACAACATATTTTTATGCAGAGTTAATTAAAGTATAATATTCTGAGAAACTGTTAAAATCATATGTGTTTACCTGTTTGAGTTCTGCTACACTGAGTCTGTTCAATTTCTTCATTTTTTTCTTTGAAATCCTTGGTTTATCTGGGTCTTCATATTCTTCCATCTATAAAATATACATTGATATACATCAGCAAAATTAACAAGACACAGAAGAAAGGGGATCAGCAAGATATAGCAACTGATGAAGCAATAGATATGACAACACATGTCCAGAAAAACTTTGTATCAAAGCCTTTGCTTTTTTTTATTTAATGGGATTTAAATTGATGGCCTACAGGCAAAGGAAAGACAGTTACACATAATGCTTAAATACAGTAAAACCTTGTTGTGTTGAAGTCGAAGGGACCCTCAAAAAAACTTCAACACATGCAAGATTCAACACAAGTGGGTGTTATTTGGTAATAATTTAACTAAAGATGTCTGGAATATCGAGTCTGTAACTTCGACATAAGCAGGGTTTTCGTGAGTTAGACACAACAAGGTTTCACTGTATTTGCTGACAGAAGGCACCACTAGCTAAAGCCAATATATTCATTGACTGACAGAGGCAATTTACTGAACCAATCAAGTGTAAGGTTTAAGAAAAATTCAATATGCAGAAAACTAAACAAATAAAAGAAACAACTCTGCAGGTACCATTTTATGCAACCTCTTAATTAACAAGCTAAGTCGTGGAATTTATGTCCACCCACTTCTGCCTCTTGTTGTCTTTCATGCTTGACTTATCAATGTTTTAGTTTGTATGGTGGCTTGAAGATGTCTCCACATGTCATACTGGATCTGTTTTAGTTTTCATGGTGTCCTGACGATGTCTCCATATGTCATAATTTTGGATGTGAAATATGACCAAAATTTGATACTTTTGTGTTGGAGCTGGTGAGAATAAATTTTCAGACGGACACTCCACAACTAATCCCAACCAAGGGATGTATGTGACCTAAATTTAAATGAAATTGGATAATATTTAGCAAAGTTATCGCACGAAAACAAAAACCTGACAGACAGAAAAAAGAACAGAGGGACAGACAGACAAACCCAAATCAATGTACCTAATTTCTTCCAAGGAAGCGGGGGACAGTTAAGCAGGGTTACATAAAGGTAGCTCTATGTATGTAATGAAGAAACGAGTCATTACTGATGAACACAGGACTGAGCAGGTGGCATAATACATGTTCATAACTGCATAAATTGATGTAAAATAACTGTATCATCTACAGAGGACTTCCAGAATTTCAAGAAAAAACTTCCCCGAGTCTCAACTACTTAATTTTCACAAGGCTAGAATAATTGTCTTGATCTATTTCTAGCTTGATAGAAATCTTTCATGCTGTTGCAGTGAACAGTATCTGCTGTGATCATGATTAAACTAAGACAATACATATTAGATGTATAATCTAGTAAATATGTAAACATGAGAAACACTATCACTGGTAGGCACTTATCACATTCTTCTAGGCTTATCAAATTCCATGATTTTCCCCTGATTAGAGACATTTTCTTAAAAAAAACTGAATTTTCCTGACTGAGCAGAGTTTTTAAGCAGAGAAGAATAAATATGTATGAAGCTTCACAAACTGCAACTGATTTGCATATATATGCCCTGCACGTACAGGTGTTCAAAAGACCTTTTCCACAAGCATTAATGATGTACAAAATAATCCTCTGCAGCATTCCAGTCATATCAGCCTGTATTCCGAGTTTGGTTGCCACAGTAACCTCCCTGTGAATGAAATATGTTTCTCAGCCTATTTATAGTACAAATCCAACAAAAATTTCTTTACCTGGGATGAAATTTCAATTTTTCACGCTCCCTGTACATAAATTAGACCAGTTCTAAACATGAATTTAAAAGGTTTGTACCAGTTTTTAGGGTAACACAACAAGTTGACACATTGTAAGATATGAACACTTGTGCTGTGTCGTGGCTGAATGAGAAAAAGTTGTTTCTAAGACAACAGACTCAAATGTGACTTAAACATCATCCAGTGTCAGCTGTTATAAATATTCATGAGAGATATATGTGACCCAATTATAATAGAGATTTTTCAAGTATCATTAAGAGGGGAAGTGACAGCGGAATCATTCATAGATTTAATTTTTCAAAAAGATCACCATCATCTTGTGAAAGGCAATAAAAAAATGGGACAGTAAAAGTGATGTGGGCCCTAGCCTGAGAGACAGATCACCAATTAATTTTTGCCAAAGGGGAGTACCACAACAAAATTATGTAAATATAAATGACCCAAACACTAAGTATCAGTCATCCCTGGCAGGTGGCACTAGTGAGGTGGATAGGGATTAATCATTGGTGGTTAAAATTCTGACCTCTTCATCTCTGTCTTCGTCATCAAGCAGGTTCCGTGGTTTCACTGGTTCAACAACCGGAGCAACTGGTTTAACCTCCTCAACCTTCTTTTCTGGCTCAGCAATCTGGAGAAAATCAGCATCAATAATGACATTATAAGTAACTTATATTACCTTTAATTACTACAGATAAAGATATGCACATATGGTAAGTAATATTCTGTAGTTGGCTTTATATTCATGAAGCTGACATTTCAATATATTTTCTTTTTAATTTTTCTGAATTCAACAGAAATCTATACTGAAAGTATTATAGTCCTTGTCATCCCCTCATGTTCACTGTTTTTTGCTATGAAAATTTTCATTAGTTACATTTCAAGGGAAACAAATTTTATTGAAGAGTTGAGGATTAAAGGATCTAATTTTCAACAAGGTAATTAAATACCAACCTTACACCCTATTTAAGAAACAGAATTATTTGTAAATATAGAAATCAGTCTACATTTTACAACATATCAGACCCACTTATTGCAGTCAAGGCAATCGGTCACATGCAAAAACAGCTTCAATTGACAGCTTCTGATTGGATGTTGTCATGTTAACACTCTAAAAAATATAACCAGCTAATACAAAGATGGCTACTCATGCCGGGACACATCATATCTACCAGATTATTGTGAAGAGACAAAAATGTTGAGAAATGTAAACTGGGAATTTATTGTAAAATTCTTAATTGCCATATAAGGTTGTCACTTCAACATGTAGTTTTCTAGGAAAAAATTGAAAAATATAAACTTCTAAGAAATTATCTACAAAAACAGGTGGACAGAAGGTGGTGAATTGGACAAATGACTGTATGCAATTAAATCAATGGTGTGATTATAATCTGATACTGTTTCTCATTTTTAGTCCTGAAAACAAGACTCAGAAAGCATTCTGACTGGAAGTCCTTGGTAGACTCTCTTATACTATAGTTAAGGGCGAAATGCCACAAAATTCCATCCACTGTGTAGACCACTGGTGAATGGATAATGTTAAATGTACTGCTGCCATGTTAAGATATGTTAGACATCTAATGTGGTCATTGCAATAAATGACTGTTCAGCTATGATGCAGGGTGTTTTATTCACAAATGATTATTTTTCACAAACCCTTTCATGAAGATCACAAAATTGAAACATTCAAAAACATGAAGTCAACAACAGTATGTTATTGTGGATGAACAGTGTCTTTTTTAAAGCTGGGATTCTTCAGTTTTAACAAACAATAAATTTTCTTTACATTTTGCTTATAATTCAAGTGTCTTCGCCTCAAAAATCCTTAACTTCAAATAATTTTTAAGTCATAAAATGAGGCTTCATCTCAAAGGTATGTGTTAAGTATAATTATCAATAATGTTTGAGTGAATTGACAGTTCATTCTTTAATTCATCAAAATGTTCTAGACTTGTTTAGACAGGTGAGGGTTTTACAGCCTAACTTACTCTGAATGTCTCCATAATTCTGGCAAACTGGGCATACATTGGGTCAAACCTGTCTATGTGCACCTGCTCTGGAATATACCTAAAAGCAGAAAATCAGACATTTTATATATCATATATGGATATAAAATTTCTGGATTCAGGAGGCACTAACTTTTATACACTGAGATGAGTAAATGTCTGCTCATTGGCCTGCTCACGACTTATAAAATATAACCCTTAGATGATCAATCAAATAATTTAAATCACTTCATACAGCAATTAACTGCTGGATAAATAATGGTATTTTTAAATCTAAAATTTTATATCCACTATCATCTACATCAAGGCAGGGTGTAGTGTACCATAACTGAGTGAATCCTGAAAGCACTGTGACATTAAAAAGGTGAATTACACTACATATTTACATGATATGATTGACTCACAAAGATTTCTAAAGGTACCATATTTGTTCATGTACAGGACGACAAATTTATCCTAAAAATATTTGGCAAAGAAGGGGGGCCGTCTTGTACACGGGTACAGGTTTTTCAGCGTCCTCAGGGCCGCCAAGGATAATTTACGGCAATCAGCATTATTATGTCGGTCGAACTGGACGGCGTGAATATCGGTGATCATGTCCGTATGGTGGTAATGTACACTCAATAAAAAACATAACAGTGCTTTGTTTATGTTTAAATTTATCGTTTATACATCAGATTTACATGCGCACATAGTTAAATAATTGATAAAAAAAGGTTTGCCCTTGCCGCACCGACACAGGAATTTTAACAGAATCAATATATGAAAGCCCTTCTGACAGTAGAGCCAGTGATTTCCCGCGATCGCGGACGGAATCGCGGAACTGACAGACCGAAACGGAATTCCCAATCCTGAAAATATATAAGTTTTAAAGTATATTTTGACAAAGATATTGTGGCAATTCACTTTAAAACAGGTATGCAGTGATATAATTGTCGATGCCGCTATCAGCTTGCGGGGCCTACCCATGTAGTCAGATCCGAGAGTACAGCGCTCGCGCAAGGGATGCTGGGAACTTGCTTATGCCATCCAGTAGCACGTAATATGCATATTAATACAAGGATGGTTTTTTCATATGGTGCAGTATTTACCGCGTAAAATGTGCACGAGTCCAGTGAATGCGGACGCTGTCAGCTGGCTTGCACACTGACATACACGGAGACTCGCACATGGCACTTCGATTACAAGACAACCAGTAGCGCGTTATAATTATAAACATGAAGCGGCCTTACCTCAGGTGCCGCGAAATTCACTGTTTGTCAAGCTTGTATTATTGGACTACATCAAGAAATGAATGTATTATAACGGGTCAGCAAAGTTCAAGAAAGGGACCAAGTTTCCGCGGGATATAAATATGACAAATTTCCTCACAATTTTATAAAGAAACCCCGGATTTGATGCGTATATCCTCTTGGGAATTGATCTATTAAATAGTAATCGAATGGAAACCCTGGTTTCTACAAGGTAGCATTGAACTTGTTGCACACAGTTAAATGTCGTAAAATAACGTAGTTCACGAAAGTCCTACTGGGTCATTACCTAATTACGTTTTTCCTCCCTTACTGGTACAACTGAATAAATTTGAACCTGACCGACGTCGTTTACGCAAACGTGATATATATTGTTGGAAAATTTGGTGACTGTGACATGGGTGTGGACAGGAAAATGTAATTTTCGATAGTTTAAGATCAACATGAGGAAGCCTAGTTAAGTAGAGCATCATGGAAGCCTTGGTTTCGTGCGCTGTCACTTGTCTACCTTAAGCCACTTGATGATGTGGGCGCTGATATGCAGTGGGTGTTTGGGGTGATCTCCCTCAAATTATGCAAAAGACTGACATTTCTTTGAAATAAATTTATCTTTTTTTCAAAGAGGAAGGTGTCAATGCCCTGTAATGCACATTCTCTTGACATGTTAATTCTTAGTGGGTGCCATCTCCTTGATGATAATTTATTACCCGAATATGGGTCCTAAAATTGACCCTTTGATGTCTCTTATGATATTAATTTGGATTTTGTATAATACTCATTCTTTGATATGTTAAATTAATTCCGTTTTGGTCTGCTCCATACCTTTCTATATTACTTTCCTGTTTTCACTTGCAGCATCATAAAAAAATATACCACTGACCATTTTAAGAATAAAAAATTATAAAATCCCATTTCAATCATCAGTGTTAAAGCAATCATTATGCTGACAAACTGATCCTCAGTAGCTAGCAGCTCCAACATAAGATGCTGAAAAAAAATTTGAACCAAAATTTGAGGCTCAACATGGGGGGTCGTCTTATACACGGGGTCGTCTTATACACGCGTAAATACGGTATTGTGAATTCTTTTACTTCCCTTGTCATACCTATTGTATCTTCTTACAGGTTTTTTTTATTGAATGTTGACAATAATGTGGTTGCATAAATATACCTCGAGTCACATGAATTGTAAAGCATTAACAAACTTATTTGGGCATTAACAAACTTTTTCTACAAAACACCTACTCTATTTCTACTTCATCCCCATCATCTGTCTTCCCGTTAGCAGCCTCCGCAGCCCGGGCAGCCTGCTGCTCCTTCTGTTCTTCTAGTCGCTGCTGTTTGGACTTCTTCTTTTTCTTCTTCTTCTTACGTTTCTGGAGATAAAATTTCAATAGAAATGATAGCACTGTATCACATTGCAACAAAAACAAATAATCATTTACTCAGTGAAAAATGATACATGGAAAACTGTGTATCTAACACGTTATTTGATCCATGATCAAATAACAACATCTTTACAACATGGAGCACACTCCTCATGCAGTGGATAAACACTGCTTTGTATGGCAAGATTTTTTGGGTCTGAACACCAGGGTCCCAACAAGCAGTAACCTGTAATCAGAAACTGTTTTTGGTACAGAGACAAACATCAGACTGATGAGAGTGGGTGTCCTGTTGTAATCAAACCAAAGAAACAGGTGTTACATGTTTAGAATTTGGAGCTGGATCATAATGCAATACCTCATTCTCATTGGTCTGATTACAATTCTTTGCACTGTGCGCACCCTTGTGTTCAAACCCACGAAATCTTCCTATACAAAGAAACAGTTACACAAGAGGAGATCTAGGACTACTGCAGTGTATATCCACAGTGAAAGGAGCATAAGCATAGAGTAGAACAGATTAAGAATGTGGTTTCGCTTTATTCCCTAAAAATCTGTTGTATCATGATTAAAGCCTGAAATATTGCCAAAATATATGATGAATACATTGTCGAATACAACAATATTTCTGCCATTCTTGTTGCCTTATAACGATTCTGAATTCTAAGGTATCACATTTCTTGCTAATTTCATTAATAATATATGTCAGTCTTAAAGAAATTTTAAGAACCTAAGATATACTGGTTACATTTGTGGGGTATCTGCAATGATGTCATTTATAAGGGCAGTATTCTACACAAAAACTGTATGAACAGACCTCTTTCTGTTTTTGTTTCTGTGATGGTTGTTCTGGAGCCTCTGCTTCCTCATACTCCTCCTCCTCATCCTCCCCTGCTGCCTCATCCATAAAATCATCAACTAACTCAGGGGCAGGGGCAGCAGGTGGCGCCACCGGTGCCTCTTCACCAACATTAATCTGTCCTGGAATGACATATCAGGTTCTAGTTTATAGGATTACAATTAACTTTGAATGTTCCATGCCTTAACTTAATGATCTTTATCTATCCTTGATAGAAACTGTTACATGTATACCTTTAACAGATCCAACTTATGCATTTAAATTTGCAATAAATGAAAGATGGTCATTTTAATCAGGTTTGGTAAAACTGTAAACTTTATACACAAGTGGCCAAGTAATCAATACCTGTACCCCAACCTGATATAAAGAATTCTGCAATAAACATGTGAAAATTACATGTCTGGTTTAAAGAAAGATTTCAAATGACGAATAAACCCCATAAACCATTCAAAGTTTCTTTCCCTTTGTAATTTAATATCCTTTAAAAGATCCTAAAAATCTTGTTAATACCTTTTTTCATATATATTATATAAAGGAATTCAAGGAATAAACTTTTGATACAGTACTTCTATGTGTTGTCAAAACTTGACTAATGTCATGGCCATTAAACACTTGCAAAGAAATGAGCAAAAGGCATAACTGGGTTAGGCATTTTTTTTCCTATTATATACACTCTTGTCATTGACCGGAAGCCATAAATGTACTGTGTATTTTTGTTTTCTTAAATTGGCAAATTAGCAATCTATATAACATTGATGCATCAACCTGAAAACTTTCAGAAAGTAAAATTTCATGACCCTTACAAGAACTTTTTAACATTGAAAAATTCATTAACTATGTAGAAACTTCAAACTCATATTTCAAATGTCATGACTTTTAAAAAATTTTTGATTTTTTAAGCAAACATTAAATCCACTTTCACAGTCTTTTTCTTTTCACAATTAAAATGTTTGTAACAGTCACAGACTGTTTTTAAACATTACCTGTATTGCACTTTAGGCAATACTAAGAACCACCTACCTGTTTCCACCTTTTCTATATCTTCGGGCTTCACGCCCACTTGTTGCGCTCGGACTCCTTTAAATGCCAGGACCTTCTCTAAGGCTTGTGGTAATGGCACCTCCTTAGGTTCAGCTGGCTCCTGTTTGTTTGAGCAGAAAGGAGGACTTAATATAACATTTGCATGGATCTTAACAAGTGATATTAATGCCTGAGGATAAATGTCATCAACAAATCAAAATATTTTACAAATCAAACCTCAACAAAAACCAGATACACTACAACTGTGTGCACAACATAATATAGCTGAAAAGATTATTTTAAAACTAATGAATAGATACATTTGCAGTTCAGCATGTTAGGCATCACACATCTTTCATCACACATAATGCGAGACAGCACATCATACTGTGTCGCTGATGTTCTGAATCTGGTGAAGAAACAAAGTATCTACAAAAGAACCTAACAGGTATCACCTGAAATCATCTGGATGTAATAAACTTTGCTAGTTAAACTAAAAATATCAAGAATTTTTTGCAGGTTTGTTGAAAGTAACCAAAACAGGGAACTGCCTGTATTAGGTATGCTACCCAATAAAGAGAGTTTCCCTTATATATATATAAATTGCAATAATGTTCCTGTCAGCGAGTCAATACTCTGTTAAAACAAGGAGAATTTTTATTGACCTCCCTGGATATTCAGTTACAGGTTTCTATGTACATCAATGTCAAAACATGCCAGTCTAACAGACAGAAAGAGGGATGACAGATGCTGACAGATCACTATAGCTCAGTTGACTTACAGTCAGCTTAGCTAATATCCTATGTCCTGTTTCTTTTTAGAAACCTTGTCTTACAACCTTGAATGTTTTAAATAACTTTATCAACAGGGTTGGCAGTTTTATCCACAGCCGGTTTAATCCACTGGATTAATCCGGATGGGATAAAACAGGTTTTATCCAGTTTATCCGAAGTTTAGGTGTATACTGTCTGTGAAGTACACATTTTATATTGAGTTAAGCTCTCCACTGTAAAATAATACAGTTCTAATAAGAAACATTGTTGTCTAGTTAACTTAATTATTTTGTGACCATATATTAACATAAAACACTTATTTTGTCACAGATGATGCCATGAACTTAACTAGACATTTCTTGGCACTGCAGGTGCCAGAGTATCCCCAGACATAGTACACCCCCCCCCCCTTTTTTAAAGATGTGCCCTGTGACCTTGACCTTTGACCTAATGACCCCGAAATCAACTGGAGTCTTGCTTTTTCAATGGGACATATATAAGTCAAGTTTGAAATCAATACATCAATAAAAGCAGGAATTATCATCCAGAAATTAATTTTTTGACAGAAAGCTCCTGTGGCCTTGACCTTTGACCTTGTGACCCCAAAATTGATATGGATCATCCACTATTGGCAAATGAGCCATATATTCAAGATGTATGGAAGACCTGGGATGAAAGTTTGGCTTAAAATGCATCCACAGTATCTTTTAAGATGCGAGTCCAGTGACCTTGACCTTTGACCTCATGACCCTAGAACCTATAGGGTTCTTACTTTAGTGGTGACTTAAGTCAGAGTGTGACTTATTAAACGTTATCATTTATTATGTACAGCCAAACTGCAAAAGTCACCCTGTAGGCCTGCCCTGTGACTGAGTAAATATTTGATGGCTGAGGATGATACATTATTGAGAAATTGACTACGAGCCAGAAGAGTAACATAGAGGACAAAGGGACTGCTCCTCATTCTGGTGTTTGTTGAGCATATTGTAAAGTTATAGCGGCTGCTGACAACAGTGAAACATAAACCTGGAGGAAATTGCCAATTACATATATAAAACTTTTATATTGTTAATATATTAATAAACATTCTAAACTTATTTATCCAGATTAGCATTTATGTTAATTTAATTTTTCAAGGTGATTTTTGTTTTATCCAGTTTAATCCTGTATAATCAGGATAAAACTGGATTAAATCGGATAAAACCCAGTTTTATCCATTGTCCTGTATTAACAAGTTTTATCCGGATAAAACCCAACCCTGTCTACCAAGTATTACATATGCAAGTGATAGCCTGATACTGCAGTAAAGAACTTCAAAATCAACCCCAAGCTCATGTTTAGCAACAATTTAAATCTTTCCTGTTTATGTCAGATAAGTTGAGGTCCTGCATGAGTAGCCATCTTTGTAGTTGGTCCTGCTTATTAGAGTGTAAACATCATCCACTCAACAGCTGTTAAATGAGGCTGTTTTCATACATGTGAGAAATGACCTTGAATGCCACACATTAGGCTGGACCATTGTAAAGCATTTAGTTATTTCTCTGTTTTACTTTTTTTTCTTCGATATTGTAAATTGTAGGCATTTCTTGTCTTTGCTGTAAATTACATTCATGTCTCAGTTTGACAAGTATGGAACATGTTTTTGACTGAAAATTCTGCTGTAAAAATAAAGATAATTTGAAACAACAGGTGGACAGTGAGTGGTGCAATAGAGAAGAGTTTCTGTTAAAAAGGACCTGACAAAACTTACAGGAGGATGAACATCTTTTGCCATCAGGGCTGGTGGTGGCGACATGCGACCTTTGTCAGGTCCTGGTCCCATTGGCCTGTCTGACGGCATACTTCGTGGAGGCATTCCCGGGTCCTGTGGGGCCATGCCTGGCCTAGGTCCACCCTGTCCTTCTGAGGTCACAGGCATGCCAGGTCTGGGAGGTCCTGAGGGAGGTGGTCCATCCATGCGAGGTGGTAACATACCCTGTGGTGGTCTTGGTGGGGGCTGACCACCCATCGGTGCCCTTGGTGGTGGTGGGGGTCCAGGAGGGACTCCCTGCACTGGAGGGCCCCCTGGTGGCCGTGGAGGTAACTGCTGTCCTGGCATAGGAGGCACAGACCCGGGGGGTCCTGTGCCAGGGTGTGGTGGCATCATCTGTGGCTGGTTTGGGGGACCTCCTTGGTTTGGTGGACCTCCAATCAAGGCGGGTGGCATTGGGGGTGGTGGACCCGGGGGTCTGCTGACAGGAGGCATCATTCCAGCTACCTGTGGGGGACCACCAGGTGGTCCAGGTGGTCCGGATCCCTGGCTACTGGTTGGTGGTCCTACAATCAAAGAATTCCTTATTCAAAGCTTGCTGCTGAAAACTTAATTTTATACAACATACAAAAAGTAACATCACACAATATTTAATGACATACACAGGTTCCCAAGGTCAAAAGTTGTACATTTTTTACATATTCTGAATTCAAAAAGAAATAAGTATAAATAAAAAATAAAGTTAGCTTATATTTTTTTTCATGAATATTTCATGAAATTTTCATGACTTGGAATCTGCACTAAACATTAAACTGTTGAGAGGACAATTTTTTACTATAATATCCCTTACCTGTACGGGGATGCGGATGAATTACTTTACTACCTCATCATTTACCTAGAGGGTACTGAATAGGAGATCAATTGTGTCATTACTTATCTGGAAGAGGAGGCAATTTACTGTATTATCCCTTTCCTTGCAGAGGCTAGATAGGAGTCAATTTACTGGATTATCCTTTACCTTGCACAGGAGGGAGAGGAGTATATTTACTGTATTATCCCTTACATGGAGGGGACTTGAGTTTATTCACTGTACTATCCTTTGCCTGGAGGGGTTGGAGAAGAATATATACACCTTGTATTATCCCCTGCCTGGAGGGGACTGGATAGGATTATATTTACTGTGTCATCCTTAACCTGGAGCAGGCATGATAGGAATACATTAAATGTATTATCCCTGACCTGGAGAAAACTGGAGAGGAGAATATTTACTGTATTATCCCTCACCTTGAGGAGGCTGAAGAGGAGAATATTTACTGTATTAGCCCTTACCTGGAGAAAACTGAAGAGGAGAATATTTACTGTATTATCCCTCACCTGGAGGAGGCTAGAGAGGAGAATATTTACTGTATTATCCCTTAACTGTAGGTGATTGGAGAAGAGAATATTTACTGTATTATCCCTTAACCTTAGGAGGTTGGAGATTAGAATATTTACTGTATTAGCCCTTACCTAGAGAAAACTGAACAGGAGAATATTTACTGTATTATCCTTCATCTGGAGCAGGCTAGAGAGGAGAATATTTACTGTATTATGCCTTAACTGGAGGAGGTTGGAGAAGAGAATATTTACTGTATTAGCCCTTACCTAGAGAAAACTGAAGAGGAGAATATTTACTGTATTATCCCTTACCTTGATAAGGCTGGAGAGGAGAATATTTACTGTGCTATCCCTTACCTGGAGGAGGTTGGAGAGGGGGTCTTGGTGGAGCTTGTGGAGGCATACCCATCTCCTGTGGTGGTTTATCTATAATCACCATGGAAGCAGGTGGTGGCCTCATCTCTGCTTCATTTTGCTGTACCAGGATCTACAACAATCTCAGACAGATGAAGAGGGAAGTCTCAGGAGGTTTTGACCAAATTACAGCAATCATTAAGTACTGGTGATTATACCCTTCATGAGCAAACAATTCTCCATACTGTTTTACTTATACTGTATATGTTATCTTTTACATACTCAACTCACCTGTTTCAAAAGTATAACGCTATGTTATTCATAATCTAGATTTTTCATATTTTGTATTTTGTGTTATCTGAAGATTCTATAACAAACAGACTCACAATTATCTTACATGTCTAATCATAATACTTACTTTTTTTCATTTATTTATTGTGTTTAATATATATTTTTATATCTATTTCTTATTAATTTCTCTGAGATGTTTGGAATAGGTCTATTGTGAATGAGCCTTGTTACACCACGTTCTGCTTACGGCCTGTTGCTGCTGAGCCATTATCTCTCTGCTGCGCTCCATGTCCAGGAGCTGCTGCTGGTGCCGGGCCTTCTCCAGCATCACCTGCTCCTCCTCCATCATTGCCTGTCGCTGCTGGGCCATCACCTGAGCATCTAACATCTGCTGCTGAAGCATCGCCTTCTCCTGCAGCACCTGTTCCTCCTGAAATACATTAAAATATGGTCATAAAAATCAAGATTAAAGCCATTTTCACACCACCAGGAGATCTGATATTGTTTCCTTAATTCAAAATTCAACAAAGGGCTATTGTATTCAAAACGGTACTGTATACGACAAGGTATTGGATTCTCTTCTCATAATACAATCTGTTTGCACTAAAGGGCATGCGTGTAAATATTCTTCCTATTGGGTATGAACTGCGGAAATGGTATTCAACTTGATAACATTTAATGTGTGCTCACATTGCATTCTGAATCTGGTATCAAAAGTACCTCATGATCAGGTTTCACTGATACTGAAATATCAAGAATCTATAAGCCTAAGTTACAAAAAGACCAAAACTCAAAAAGACTTAGACTTTTGTATGATCAATGGAAACCAGTGTATTTGAACTGGACTTCACAATGAAGGTCCTATTTTCTAGTCAGAACTACACTGTAATTACTTTACTTTATAAATCAACATGTTAAGAACTGACCTGCAACTGTAGCAAAGCCTGCTGCTGCTGGCCCAGCTGCATTTTCTCCTCCTCGCTCATCCCACTCTGAAAACACAATTTATATATAATATGTATGTTCGTAATTAGCAATGAATACATATTCACTCAGCACTTATATGGGACTAACAGGCCTACTAAAGTCATGACAGCAGTGTTACTATGTACACCTGACACTAAAACCATGAGAGACCTATAACACTGATCAATACATAAATTGGAAATGTATGGCAGAGGGAAAAATTCAGTTGAAAGTTACTGTGCATAAAAATTGAGCATATTATGTCATATGGAAAATAAAGCAATCTTTTTATAACTGAAATAAATTTTTGGATTATTCAAGCCCTTTTAATTTTTTTTCTGTACATGTAACTCCCCCTTTATAACTTAGGTTAAAATCAAAGGTTAACCTATGTATAAGACTACAAGTTATTCTATTTATGTTAAAAAAAATCTTGACTAATCCCAATTCCAAAAATCATACGAAAATAGGTAAACCTATTTACCTGAGGATCAGCCATTTTTGCTCCTTTGAAGCTGAAAATAAAAAAGAGGAATGTAATGAAACACCATCAGGCATCTCATTCATCATCATGAGTTTAATATATTCTGTCACAGATATTATGGAATTAAAAAATAGATGACCTGAGGTTGAGCGCTTGCCAGAAGCTGAAATAAGAAAGACAAACAGACAGACAGCTGAACAGGCAGACAGACAAGGCCATCATTCCTAGTATCATATGCTGCAATTAAAGTTGTAATATTGTTTATAATTTTCTGAGATATGACACAAAATCATGTTTAATAGTTTTTTATGTGTAGCACCCCTTGCTGGTTAATTTCCACACAATTACACCTTTTGATAAATTGCTTAAAAATTTCCACTTATAAAAGATTAAATCCTTATGTGTACCTGTTGTGAAAATTAAACCAACAGTGCTTATATGAAAGAAAATGTGTCATAGTTAAAGTAATAATTTAATATTAATGCTAATAAATAAAAAAACTTTTCAAAATTCTGATCCAACTTCTGATATTTAATTGAATTTTATTGGAATATAGTCATACGCTTGAAAAAAAAAACAGCTTTAACAGTTATCATGTAAAGTGGGTAAATATCTTTTATGATGTTTTGACAAGGTACATTAGGTTTGGGTCCATAATTTCTAAAATTAAGTTCAGGGTTGGGGTAATTGTAATGCATAATTTTAATTACCTGTAATTAATTACATTTTTTTTCAAGTAATTGAATGTAATTTGTAATTGGAAAAAAATCAATTACAAGTAAATGTATTTGTAATGATGACAAGAGTAAAAATAGGTGTAATTACAATTACTTTTCAGTTACTTTCCAAATTCATGACAGAGCACCATTCCTTATACCTCATTCCTTTGCTCTGTAAATCTAAAAACTTTTTGGTTAGGATTGTAAGCTATGAATAAGCTTATTGCATAAATGGTACCCATATATGTAATAAATATGGTAATTAGTATGCCTTATCAGTTATACTGGACTTTTATTCTGCAAATGCCTCCACTGCAATGAAGATAAAGTAACAAGCTTCCGTAATGTACACCTGTCCTGAGCTACACTACAACAAGTGTGGGCTTGCTACATTTCACACTTTCACTAAAATGGAGGCTGGAACATACTCATACTGATCTGATTACATCAGTGTTTATCTGCTAATTAGCTGACACTGAAAGAGTCACCGGAACAAAAGAGGCTAATGATCTGGGAAGGCTGGTATCAGAATTACCTCAAGTTTATGGCCCATGAAGTAAATAGAGATAGGTATCAAGATAGCAGGGCTATCTCAGTTGGCTGACTCTAACATTTGAACAGTCTCTAATGTTTCCTGTGCCCAGAAACTCTGGGCCATGTGGGTGACAGACAAAAGCCCACCCTGACAAAGGCCCACTGGACAAGAGCCCACTGGACAAAAACCCACCCCTAAAAGTGCAGACCTGGACAAAAGCCCACCCTTGAATAAAATGTAAAATTAAATGATTTTATTGTGTTTTTCTTAAGTTTTTTTTAAATACTTCTGTATTTTGAGAACCCTGTGGTACTGTGTGGAAGAGTATAAATATTATGATGAATATATATTAACATACACATAATAATATGAAGATTAACATCCAAATATATGTTATACCTAATAAGCCCACTGATGTAATTGTTTTTACAGGAAATACGTATACATTATATTATATAAATATTCTAAATTAATAATGATTTATATATATATATATATATATATATATATATATTTTGTTTTATTATGTTTTAATATATGTTGGATTTGTAATATAATATTCTTAGTACAATTATCATTCTTTTATGATTATATTATTTTATAATATATAATTTATAACATATATGTCTCTGTTAATAGTTTAGGAGAACCCTAGGCATTCTCTTTGATGTTTGTGTTTGTTTTGATTACATCACTTTAGCTGTAGAGACCCCAATCAGAAACCAATTAGCTAATTAGCCTGATTATTTGCTCAAAAGATTGGGGGTCACATTTCCCTTTGCGGAACATAAAGATCACAAGTATAATTATAATTAACAAATAAATTATATAATTTTGGTTAACATATAAATTATAACTAATTAGCCTATTTACATTTTTTAATTTACATGAAATATGTATAATATATCACTATATATTATATATTATGTATATGCAATATTAAATATATATATATATATATACAGAGTGATCTATAAAGTGATCTATGAAAAATATAAATATAACACATATATGTTCACTTATATATATTTATATATCTGTTTTAGCAAGCTGTAGATAGATATATAACAGATATATATGCATGTATATGAGCACATAAACATATATAATACTTGTCATAAGTATAAAAAATGTTACATACATTTTGAAAATGATACAGAAGTATTTAAAAAACTTTAGAAAAACATGATAAAATCATTAAAATTTATGTTTTAGTCAAGGGTGGGCTTTTGTCCAAGTTTGCACTTTTAGGGGTGGGTTTTTGTCCAGTGGGCTCTTGTCCGGTGGGCCTTTGTCAGGGTGGGCTTTTGTCAGGGTGGGCCTTTGCCCTACACCCGGGCCATGTATACTAGTTTTACTACCTATCATACATAAGAAGATAACCATTGTGAATGCACTGGATTTTCATAACCTTTTCATATAAATAATTTCATTGCATCAAATTGTAATATATTATATATTCAGCATGAATATATTTATATGAATTATTCACATGAAATGTTTGCACCAATGAGTTTAGTAAAATCACATTGTATTTAAAATTCCACTCCAGTGTTTATGACATAACATTAATCAGCACTGATAGTAAGGGAAATTAGTCGCTGATAAGATTTTCAAACATCAGAGGTTTGAACCTGCAACATTTATTTCCACACGTGCTCTAACTGGCACATGCCAGTGTTATCAAGAAGCAAGACATTTTGTCTGATAAAGGATAATATGTGATAAAAGAATATTAGATGAAATTTTTTTCCACAATTGACTTTATGATAATATGTTTAAAATTTAGTTTACTCATATGTGCTTTCAGATATTTCTATTTTGTGTCAAAACACTTATTCAACAAATGTTTCAATACCTGATACTATAAACAATACAGGCTATGTTCATATATGATGATGACAGCCAGTTTTGCCTTGCCATATGAGTAAACAAGTGTAAATCTGAACATTTTAATGACATAAGACTGGATATGTTTTCTTTGCAGTTTTTCCTTTTATAAATTTAATCAGTTGGCCTTTCTGTGATGAATGATACTTTACATGAACCATGCCTCTGTATATCATATTTTTTTTAAAGTAATTGATTGTAATTAATTACTTTTCAAAAGTAATTGTAATTTAATCATTACTTTGTGAGTTTGTAAAAAATAAGTATTTTGTAATTTTAATTGTAATTAGATTTTTTGTAAGTAACTGTAATTGTAATTATTACTTTTCAATGTAATTGGGTCCAACCCTGATTAAGTTAATGCAATGTTGACCTAATTTCTGGCATGTACTTAGGAAATATACAGAAAAAATTATACAAAAAAAAGCTATATTTATCTTGATTATCCTCATAATGAACTGTATAACATTAACTGTTAAAAATAATCATTAGTACGACTGAACTGCAATATAACTTAATCTCTGCACCTTTACATGTGATTTAGTCTTCTAAAAAAAAAATAAAGGAAAATTAAAGTCTGAATCATCTGTTTTAAAATTTCAGAATTTAAAAGCTTAATTCCATATACATGTGCATGATCTGAAAATAAAATCAACAGTTCTCACAGGGAAAACGTGTCATGGTAAAAGGTGGCAAAATTTAAGGTCACAATTTTATAATTATGCTAAAATGTAAAAAAAAAAAATAAAAGTTTACTAAATATCTTATTTCTCAGTAATTTCTGGTGTACACTTAAACATAAATTTATTTATTGAAAAAAAAACTAACATCAACAGTTAACTCATTAAATCAGTAAATTCTTTTTCTGCTGTTTTAACGAAGTACATTATGTCCCATCCCTAACTTCTACAAATCAAACAATGCTGACCTCCCACATGTACACAGAAAACAGTGGAGCATTTATGCTTACTATAAAGGCAGTAATACCAGTGATTTTGTTATTAGGCCACCCTTAAATGTAACAATAGGTTTCAATGGGAAACAGAAGTTTTTTGCTTAATTTCATAATTCTCGAAGCAATTAGGTCACTCTGGCAGTCTGGCCTAGTTTCAGGCATGGTAATAGTTCCTGCCCCTTTACAAACTATGCTAATAAATTTTAGGTTTTATTACTTTTAATGGTTTTGATTTGTGCTCTGTTAATGGACATCCTGGCTGCAGGACAGAGGCAATTGCTGAAGCTTCAATGATTGTAAGTCAGCTCTTTTGACTGCAAGTCATCTGATCAATCAACATCCACAACATTAAGGGGAAACTTAATTAGATGTTCACATAAACTTATCTTATCATTATTGTCTTAAACCCCTACATATCTGAAATCAGTCCCAAAAGTAGTTTATATTCATATTAGCCCCCATAAAGTATACATTATTTAAAACCTGGAACCATAATCTTTCTGAGTATTGGTATACTTTCACATGATTTTGTAACATTTTAAAATAAATTAAAATTCAGCCCAGAGTAACAATGATCATCTTTTTTATAGACTAATATAGAACTACACGACAATATCTCAAAAAAGTTTTTTGTATTTTTCTTTAAAGCACAGACCCCCATTTCAATTTTCTTAATACTGGAAACTTCATTAACAATTTTACATTTTAATTGTTAGTTATTAATAGCTAGATAAAACAGAACGAGGCAAGGACAGGGGGATGAATAGGGAAACAGCATGATATCTGTGTTGTTAAAGTGCAAAAAAAGTGTCTGTGTACACTAATCTGTGACAACTCTCTCCAGCAGGACAGCCAGGATACCAGTCGATTTGTCATCAAAGTTTTTTTGTCACCAATTTACATGCGGTAACACATGGTCAATTCGTCAACAATGTTTTGTCTGAAAAAATGTCAATATATTGTGATTAAAATTAATTATGACACCAATACTTAAAAGCTTGTTTAGCTCAGGATACACCATGCAAGGAGTGGATTACATGTAAAATATGTATAAACATTGCGCAGCATGGCCAACTGGACACCATGGTATTCAGGGCTATTAACGTCACCATAAACTATTCTTCACAGCAGCCCGTTTGAATATGTCTTTTTTTCAAATGGGCGGATGGTATTCAAGTATTACTAATACTATAAGTTAATTATAATCCACGTCCATGGCTGCCATACAGAAAAACAAACCACTAAGAGAGCTTTCTAAAATCTTAACCTTTGCAGTCTGAAAATTGCAGAGTGCAAAGACTTTTCTTGCAGTATTTCAGTCTTCTGTCATTCAAAATTCTGATCTACTGTCATTCCCCGGGCATTTGAATTGCTGATTTTAAGAACGTGCCAGGCCACGTCCCGCCTGGGGTATCCTGACGGTTCCCATTGCCTACAGTACAGCCTACACTACAGGACAGCCTAGCCTACAGGTAAATGTGTGACGATGTCCTGACGTTGTGCCGGTGACAGCCAGGACAGTCTTACCAGGCAGACCGCTCTCCAGACTTGGAGATTTAAAAATTCTGGTATAATTATTTGATAAAGATCTCATTCCATGAAGCTCGTGGAAATAAAATGTTACCCACCAGATACACTGTTATTATTTGCCTCAATATATCTTTGTGGACATGTGAAATGCGTCGGCCCGGAAGTCTTGCTATTCGCAATGCATGTTGGGTAGTAAATATGCGAAATCACCAAACATGGCTTCGAAAGCAGCCAAGAAAATAACAAAAGGTTTTGGTAAAAAGGTGATAGATAAAGTTCAGCAGAAACCGTTCTTAAGATGTCTAATTCCTGCTGGCAAAGCAGCGCCAGCACCACCGCTTGGACCTCAGTTGGGACAGGTGAACTGATATATATATTTGAATTAGGTGTTGCTAAATTGACATTGACTGAAAAGCATTTATTATCGCTCACGAAAGCGGCATGTCTCTTTGACAATCTCCACCAGAGGTCGCGCCAGTGCGACCATATCTACACCTTTCAGTCTTGTTTCCCGCATTAAATTAGCCAAATGAATACGCCTGACCCGCAAAAAAACCTTTGTAATGGGTATTGTCTTTTTATCAAAAGCCATTACATCTGCTACTTCTTTTATTGTTATTTCAATTAATATTATTATTAAAATTAAGGCCGTCCTTCCTAGGACGGGGGGGGGGGGGGGGGGGGGGGTCGCAGGAAGAAGGCCTCTTACGCTTCAGTGGACTAGTGCAACCACGATACCCGGTCGCACCAGTGGACTTGATTTGTGGGACGGGGGTCTAGGATCATGGCTGATAATGCCCGGTTATTTGGACAGCTCTAGGGATTAACCTGACGGCGGTCATTAATAAGATTAACATTTATAAAGCCTTGCAGAGGACCGTTATTAATGAGATCAAAGTGATTAGATAGTGATCGGGATTATTTATTTCTGGTATTAATTGCGCATATATAATCACCAGAAAATGCTTTATAGCTCCTCATAGCATGTAGACGATGGCCTAATTTTGACAATTCATTTTTTACTTGATGGGGATGATTTTGTTCAAGTATAAGTTACGCATATTTGATCATCAGAAAAAAAACTCTTTAATTCATAATAACGTCCATGGAGGGAGGAAAAATGGCTTCATTTTTAGAGTTCATTTTCAACTTTAAGTATTGGATTTTTTTGCCAGTTTTAGGATATGGTGTATCGAGTATGAACAATGGAGAATTTTATCTGATTTCTCTGAAAGGAACACACACACACTTATTGTTCATCTGGTCAGCATCTCGTACGCAAAAAATCGGATCGCTCTTTTTAAGACGAACTGTTTCCATATGTCCGTTTTAACGTGCTCCGCAAAAACGGACAGCATTGAAACGGATCGGTGAGCGATTCATCCGTACGTTTTACAGATGGCAAAAATGCCTACATTCCCCAACAGTGCCACGGCGCCAGGTGTGATGAGACATATTGACCTTTTTCCTGCCTGTCATCCTTGCAGTTTCAAAAGAGGCACGTTAAAGGGTATCCGCAAGAAAAAACGTACATACTTATAGAAACAGTTTTTGCGGACTGCGCAGTATAGAACGAACGTACGTCTTTTGCGGATATGTTTCAACAATTTTATTCACACAAATATCAATGGAACAAGACATTAATAATGTCAATACATTAACCATCATTCATCTCGGACATGAATCAGACGATAAACCCCGAACGGCATCCGAGAGTTATAAAATCGGTGATAACTAAATCAATGGAGAGAATTTTAGCCTAGGATTGGCTGTGCTTGAGTTTTTATTCCAAGACTGTATACCTGAGTACCTTTTGCACAGATAAGTTTCCCCATAACTGCAAAATACTTGCATTTCAGTTGACGTCCGGCCGACGTCCGACTCACGTCCAAGATTAATGACGGTTAATAAAATTATAATAAGTCCATATTTATTCACGTTACTCAGTAGGATCAAAGATCTATATACGGACAATGGTCAGGTGAAATTTTATAGGTATTTGATGAGTAGTTATTAAAATATGTCGATTTTTGTAAAATTGGCGTCTGACGTCCGGGTTTTACAGACAGCTGAGGTGGTCCACTAGTGGAAGCGTCCAACAAAAGACTGTCAAATGTAGTTTTTGGGCATAAACGTGATGAAGAACTTCAACATGGCACATTGTCCATCAAATTTGAGAGCTCACAGAGGTATTCAGGATAATATATGCCAAAAAAAATTGAAATTCATGAATTGATTCAGAGGTTAAAAATCAATTAAAATTTAATCCATATGAAATGATCTGTTAGGATATGGATACTTTATTAACTATAAGTTAAAATTATGAATATAGATATATTCATGAATAAAGACTACTTCATTTGCAGCTTTTGCCATTAAACTATTTCTTTTTCATGATCAGCACCCTTTTCAATGCACAATTTCCATTCCATGATGTAGGAGTTTACTGACAAGTTTTGTAAAGGTGCCTTCAGTATCTGAGATATGCAAATTATGACCAAAAAAAACATGTAGCATTACTAGTTTCCTTGAGGATAAAATTTATGCAGAATGTCTTTTGTATGGATAGATCAATAAATTTAAGAAGTGGTTTCATCTATCAATTACTTCAAAAAGATAGACCAATTCTGCCTTAGCTCTCGTTCTGTTGATACAAAATTTCACTACCAAGGCTCCTGCTTACTCTGGTATTTTCCGATGAAAAATTGTCTCCTCTAATTTTGTATATTTTCCAGCATTTAGACCATGGACTCTTATATTTTCCTATATTTTCAATGCACAATTTTGCTTTCAATATAACTTATTACTGATTAATTATTGTTATACAAACCTTTTATAACTGAAAACATGCAGCTCTTCTCTTATAACTGTTCATGTAAGTGATGCAGTCCTACAAGTAAAGCCATCTACACCATGTAAACCACAATTGTTCAGTTAAAACTATATATATTTGGCAAACAAATCCTATACACTCCTGTATTTTTGTCTCCCATAAGGTCAAAAAAAGGTTTGGTTCTAAGGCACTTTTTCAGAAATCCTTGTGCGAGGGCAATTTTTTAAATCTTTTTTTGTATGTTAAGATAAAAATGTCATATGATCAGGGAAAAGCATGATAATAACAGAATTGTTTGCTAAACAGGCAAAAGCATTATTTAACAGAGGAAATCTTATCAAAATTGTATTATTTTTATCATCTTGAAGGAAATGTCTGAGAGGCTGAAGTTCAAAATTGGCAAGTTAATTTTGAAAATCAAAATAAAAAAAAATTTTATGCTCACAGTGCATGAGAACCCTAACATTTTTTTGGCCTTAAATTCCTATATATTTTTGGGAGCCTGGTTGGAGCTGTGCATATCTTGATAAGACCAACTGAGATGGAAACAAGTCAAAATGCAGTAGTTGTTTTAAAGGTTCCCAATAGATGGCACCACCTGTCACCACATTATATAAGCCAATATTCTTCCCACTTCCAGCTATTATCAGGAACTATAACCATGTTATACTAACCTCATGCTAAAAAAAATGCATTTTTACACTTGATATTAATGCATTTTACATTAACTTTAAAGAAATAATAAATTAGTCATTATTGCATTATATACAAATTTTATTAAGCGAAAGAAAAATTGGCATCAGTATCTGTGATGAGAACATGTTTGATGATAAATAAACATGTACTGATGCAGGGTTTGAAAAATTATAGTTTATGTGCATAAAACATGTATGGATGAACCAGTATTTGTATAATGTAATTTTATATGTTCCTTTTTTTCTGTTTTTCAGAGAAATATTCAGATTGGTGCGTTTTGTAAAGATTTCAATGAGAGGACCAAAAACATAAAGCCTGGGACTCCACTTCCCTGCAGGATAACTGTGAATGTGAGTTAATGTTTTTGACTTTAGATATTATATAAGCAGTAGACATACATTATTTATTATCACAAAACATTGGGAATACTTCAGTTTTAAAGTCTTATATCTTATGCAGTAATGATTAGGGATTTTCAGTAGAAAGATGTACTTTCAGTTGGTTTATCATAACATTGGCTGTCTTGGTTATTTTATAAAGTGAGTACTGTACAGTGTGAATCGGTATTTTTTTAGAAAGGCACATTGTATATCATAAACATATAAACATATGAAATACAGTCTTTACAGTCAAACCTGTCTGAAAGACCCCCAGTCCAATAAGACCACCTGTTTATTAACACCACACTTAGGCTAACCTAAACCATTCACATTGGATTTATATGACCAGTCAAATAAGATCACCTTTGAATTAAAGAAATTTTTGGCTAGTCTCGTGGATGGTCTTATAACACTGATCTCACAGTGTCTGAACCATTATGTATATAGGGTAGATGACAATACAAGGGAATCTCACCTCATGACCACATTGCTATCACAACCACCTCGTTAGGACAGACACTTAAGTTCCAGACTGATGTAAATTATCAAAAAACTATGTATATCATACTAAAATACACACATATGCAAATACTGTAGATATATTAATAATGATTAGTGTAAATTATAGGAAGTGTATGTATAATAATAAACCAAGAAAATTGATAATAAAGACCCCTTGTGTTTCAGCCTGACAGATCGTATAACATTGTTATACATCAGCCCCCTGTTTCCTACTTCCTCCACCAGGCGGCAGGTGTGCAGAAGGGTGCTATGAAACCAGGTAATTAATATGGAACACTATCATGCTCATGTAGGCGTGTGTGTGTGGATGTGGGTATGCTTGTGTATGTATGGTGTAATCTAGCCCCTAGCTTTTGTGCTCTCTCCTTGCGCTTTGGTTCCCTCCGCTGAGAGAGCCCTAGTACGAGGTGTTTGAAAACTGGAGACATGCCACTGGACAATAAAACAATAATCTCCCAGCTAAAACTGTGTCATATGTAAGAATACAAACATATTGGTATCAAATGGTAACACAACATACCACTTTAAAATCGTCATGTCCATTAAACAGTTGAATCAGGTAGGTCTAGATCTCAAGCGGTAAAAACAAGCATGTCTGGAGGGGATTTCCCCAACATAAAAGGTCATACCCATTTTCAACCTCCAGTGCAGAGTCAAGAAATGTTGTGTTTATCTTTATCATTCATGATAAATTTCTGTACGGAGAATGATGCATCACACACGCCACCTGGTGATTGTCCCAACTTTAGGAACAACTGTCAGGTCCAGGGAAGGTAAACTTTTAAAGTGAGTACTGTTTAGGCATTAAAGCAGGGGTTACAACCAAATTTTTTTTGTTCAGGAGAATACATAAACATTTTTTGCCCCCGAAGGCGTAAGCTTCCCTGTTACAAACACAATATTGGATTTTATAGGAATTTTTGCCCAGTACAGGATTTACATTCTCCAGTTTACTTGAAGCTTCATATGCGGCGGTTATCCATGGAATGGATACATATGCCACATTATAACATGCAGTTAGGTGTAATCATGAGAAGCAGTTATGCAGTTGTCCCAGATCTCCTTTTGTTTAAACATGCTGCTATGTATTGCAAGGTTCTCTGGGTAACACCACCAGGGTGCGCACAGAGTAAAAAATTGTTATCAGGCTAGTGAGGGCATGATATCACATTGTGCATCCAGCTCAAATTTTTAAACATGTGACACCTGCTGTCAGTGGTCTGATTACACTGGAACACCCACTCCCATTGGTCTGATTCTTGGCCCTGTGGCAGAACTTGTGTGTTATGTCAGTGTATACCCATCAAATCAAAAATCATGTTATGTCATTGATTAGTTCATTCAGGTGTGTAGTGTGTTTAAAGTTCATATGATTTCATGATTCAGGGGAGGTTTTTGCATGTAAATGGTTAGGAGAATACTGGCAGGTGCTGCCACCTACCAAGCAGAAGTAGAACTAACAGTGAATGGTACGATAAAAACTGAAATATATAATTATATAAATGTGAAATATATAATTTTTATAAATGTATGGGAGAGAGACAAGAGCAGATAGACATGTTGCACTAGTACTTTATAATCTTTTTTTTGTAGGTCAAGAAGTTGCAGGAAAAGTCACATTAAAACATATATATGAAATAGCAAAAATTAAAAGCCAGGACCCTTGCTGGGAAAATGTGCCACTACAGACTATATGTAAAGCAGTGATAGGATCCGCACACTCCTGCGGAATCCAAGTGGTCAAAGACCTTGACCCTGTAGAATATGGACAGTACTTGGAGGAGCGGCGAGCGATAGTTAAACAACAAGAGGACGAGTTAGAGGAACAAAGGATGGCTAAGATGATGAGACTGGCATAGTTTAAGAATAGATGACCTTATATTTTGTTGTTTATTGTCTGACCATGAAGGAATTATAGCAGGAACTGATGAAGATCATATGGGTTGGATCCAGAACCTGGAGTCACCAGTAGAATACATAGAAGGTGCTGCCACCTGTCAGTGTGAAACGTCACTAATTTTTTTTGCTGGTGACATTCACCATAATTCAGATTAAACATTTTGGAGCCTATCAAATGCAGGGAGAGGCTGTCATCTGGGAAAAAACATGGACTCAATGTTATATACTAGTGGCATTGCATTATTCTAAAGTGTTTCTGTTTATATAATGTCACTTACTGGTAAGCACACTGGACCACAGCCATCACTAACCATGGCCACTGTACAGTAAGAAAACTTTCATACCGGTTAGGGTTAATTTCAGGATTTCATGATATGATTACAGTGGAACCTGTCTGAAAGACCACCTGTCTAATAAGACCACCTGTCTATTAGAACACCTCCGAGTGAACCAAAAGCATTCATATAAGTTAGAACTGACCCGTCTAATAAGAAAATCTGTGAACTAAGACCAATTTTGGCCAGTCCCATGGGTGGTCTTATTGTTGTAACACAGTGTGCACTGTACATACCACACCAGTGCCCACTAACTGGTACACAATTTTTAAACAATATCAACTGATACCTAGAATTTTATAGTAGATGTCAGGTAATGCCAACTCATTCTCAGTTTTCAAGGTCAATGACCTTTGCCCTGGCAGTGAAGGTTAAACAGTGAACACACAGTCTGTTCCTCTTAAAAGTTTAGTTTTCTCAACCAATAATGATGCTGTATACTACAAGTATTTAATAAATCATGATAATGTGACTTCTTTTTATGTATTTTATATCAAGGCTTTCAGTACATGGCAGTCCGATATTAAGAGTTCTGTTTTAACAGGGCCTGAAAAGTGTCCAGGGCATGCCTATGCAGCGTGATCAAATGGTGGTGCGGTTCTGTACACACTTCTCATTTATGATGTGTAAAGCCCAGTAAATATTTAATAAAGGACAATCATTATCATAGTTTGTATTTTATAAGACCCATTATTAATTCAAGGGACTTCCATTTATAGATCCTATTTTTAGTGAACACTCTTGTATTAATAAATAAATGTTTAACTGGAAGCAATTAGTGCACAGCATCGTTGCATTATGAAAGAAAACAAAACAAAAGAATTTTAAAAAGGGACATTCTATATTTATGGAACAGCCAGTCGATTTCATGAACCATGATTGGTTGGTAGTTTTTTTTTTTTTTTTTTTTTTTTTGTGCTGCATGTTAATAGATCGACATCAGTCATGGAGAAGGGTCATGGTGAACTTTGCCATGGAGTTGTGCTCTTGCAGTATATAACTACCAGTCAGGGGTAGTGTCTACCTTGTATTATATGATAAAGATGAAAGGAAATGGTCTCTTGGGGCTCATTTGCTCTGAGTATTTATTCCTTGGTGCTTAAGCTGTTCTCAATACCAAGACCTGTGAACATTTTTATTAAAATGCATTGCGTGCGAGGGATCAGGCCGGGTATAATAAGGGCACGGAAATACCACAGCAAAGTGGCAAAGTATTTTTCCTTGCGTTAATCTATCTGTTGAAAGAATTTTGTTTTGATGGACTGGCAGCCACAGAGAAGAGTCCAGAATAACACTTTTGTATGGCCCTGCCCCTCATTGTGGATTAAAGTAGGATTACACAGGTGGCACAGCTACCTTTAATCTCATTCAATACCAAGTGCCAAATACAGTGCAGGACACGGTCCTAACCTAACAAATATCCGTACTTAACTCACCGGCTACAGAACCGGCAGATAATATAGGGACACCTCCCCCTTAACCCCCCCCCCCCCCCCCGGCCATATACACATAAACTCATGCACAGACACAAAACCACTTCTGGACACGGGGAGGTTGTATTGAGGTGTGCGACCGCTTGCCAGTCTGAACATTTTAAAATGCTGTCATCTACCAATATTTTATCAGTCCTGTCTTACAGGGATAAAAAAAAGTTTTCCTGGTGCTATGATATTGACCTGTGCTCTCAAGGTTAAGCCACGGTGGACATAGGTCATACTTTGATCAATAACACGAAATCCTCCGCGGTTCTCGTTATAGATATTATTATAGTTTGACGGAAAGCATAAACATTTGATTAATCTCTCGAACTGATTAAATTTACATTGACCTTTCCCTATATTTGCGGATTTTTTAATGTTCTGTTGCCTTTTTACCTTTCACTTGATTTCGTATAAATGTCTCGCGCATCCAGACTTTGTTCTTATAAATTATCATCGCATTATCATAACACATTTTTCTGAAATTCGGTCAGTGACCCAGTATAGAAAGATCATATAGCATACATTTATCAGTGGCATTTGCTTAACATAATGTTCAGAATTACATTAAACAAAGCACTCTTCGTCTCTATACAATACTCGCCGATTTAGTATTCCCTTCCTTGCTATCAAGCTTCAGTCACAATTGACCTTTGGCATCATTTTCTCGTGTTTTCATTTATTTTATGCCGTTCATTTTCTGTACAACTCGACGACATGGGAGTTTCAAGAATGATGAACTTTTAGATTCCTTTGGCTATATTTGAAGAATTTATCAGCACTCTTTCTGTTCTGACCACCGAGTTAATTTCATTGAAATACTGTTTTAGGCATGCAGGTTATCATGATGAATGTTGGTGACCTTTTAAATGTGACCTTAACCCCCGCTCACAATGGTTTGTTGCAATGAACTAAGTCATTCCTTGCACCCTTTTACCAAAGGTCATGTCTATACTCAAACAATGAAGTGCGATTCGTAGGAGAGGTGTTATTTGGTCCTTATTTGCAAATGCCTGCTAAGATCTCCTTAGATTTGCGACAGATGGGCGCGCAAAGTTGGTTGCAAATGCAAGTTAATCTTTTTTTTTAAATATATTTTTGCCTTTCTTAAAAACTTTACTGGCATATTTAAATTTCAATACTTCGAACACCCTCCAACGAGCACCACTTGTGCCACAATTTTGAACATGCACTATCACTCCATTCGTTCATCCTCATCTTTAAGATATCTTCCTCAGCATAAGACAAAGTGTGTAAAAGTGTAATCTATAAAATGTCATTGGTTTGGATATACAGTGATATTTAAGTGATATAAGATGTACCGGAAGGAGACCATATTTGCAATTTCAAAGTATTTCTGCCGACTTGGATCGGCCGCTTAGGTGTCCGCTAGCCGGGTCGATTTTAGCCATCGGGCGGACAAAATGTTTCCGTTGTTTTGAATAGCGGGGTGTCCACACCAGAGTGGTTCATGAAGTAGTAAAAACGCTCGGTCGGCCAAAAAAAGTGTCCGTTAGGCTGGGTGGCCGCCCAGACGGGTGTCCGCAGCCCGGGGTTTCACTGTACATTAATATTATAAGGAAGGAAAGTAAAACTTTTAAGGCATTACAGTAGAAAAGCACAAGTACATTTCATGGAATCACAGAGGAGTGAACAATTGCATGAGCATGCTTATGGAGGGGGTTGAAGTATATATAGGTACTCGCGAACACGTGCGCAAATAATTTTATAACACGTTCTCATAAAGGTCATCTCCCATGATCACGCAGATCATTTGCAGATATTGGTCAGCAGTCTCGAGAACACATGTCACTTTTTATAGTTTCTATAGACAATACGTGAAGAATCTTGGGGAACATGTGTTACAAGGAAATTCCCAAATGTGTTCTGTTAAGCAGAGGGCTATATATATAAAGTCATGACCTTTTCTTGAGGGTTTGAACCTAATATATGCGACCTAGACCCCATCCCCTTTCCAGACCTGAAGAATTTTTAACGGTTTTCCCATTAGTCTTCTTGCCCCCCCCCCCTCCTTTCTAAAATCATGGACCCGCCCCTAATATACCACCCTGTCATTAATTCTGATTCTGTTGAGGGGGCGATTTCTGGCGACTGTTATGCATGGACATATCATGGATTTGCACGCAAGAAACAAAAAAAAAAATGAACTGGCTGAAAGAATAACTTTGGAAGGAAAAGTGCATGTGATCTGATGACCATGTACCTTGAATGTAAAGCCTGTATCTTTACACTTATACCTTATTAATGCTGTGGTGAAGGAGTTTTGTTGTACGTTCGTTCCACTAGTCATGATAATTCATTAATTCATAGGATATACACGGAGTATGTTTAATTCTGTGTATGCACCCGGAAGATATACTACAAACACACGTCGGAATCCGTCGTATTGTTCAGCCGTTGTTACTTCAGTCATATGTTTGCAATTAATACCTGTTTTTTCCCCCTAAGAGATAATAATTGACCAACATATGGGCGTAGAGGTGGTTGCTTCCCCCGTGTTTTGTAAATTTTTGTTTTATTTTCATGAAATTCTTGATAATTAAACAAAGCCCTCTCATTTGGGAGTGTGTCAGTACCTCCATGGTTACAAGTACACAAACAAACACCCGATTTTGAACTCTTACGTTCACACATGCATGTACGCGCGAATAATTTTGTATATTGTTGGATAACAAGAAATCAATGTAGACCGGTCCAGTCATTAATCATGTACCAATGGGAAGGGCAGGAGAACTGTCTGTATGTATAGGCAGGCACGCAATTATGCACTTAAGAAAACGCTCTCACTCTCTCCCTCTCTCCCTCTCTTCCCCTCTCTCTCACACACACATACATTAACTCAAAGTAGTCGTACATCTTACTTATATTGCTCATGAATAAGAAAAAAATTCTTATTTTTATCTGTGCGTGAAGCCTTTATTACAAACGATACTTTCTTCATTGTACAAAAGTTGCATACAAAATAATCATCTGTTGCATCTGTGAGGTCCATATACTTTCAAGAGATCAAATTTGTAGAAAAGATTGATCTGTGATATGATTTCTTAACCATACGTTTCATATACATGCATATAATGTATTTTGAACAAACGCGCATATATATATATATATATATATATATATACATATATATACATATATATGTATATTTATATATGTATGTATATATATATATATATATATATATATATATATATATATATATATATATATATATATATATATTAAACACTGAAAGCATATTCAACAATAGTGTAAGGCCTCGGTGGTTTAATGTGCAGTTTAAATTTACGCGTATGTAAGCACCCATTACCCTTTTGCACTAACATCTAATCAACTATATAATTAGCTTTATTCGTTAATAATCCTACTTGCCTCTATTATGTATACTACTCCATCTAAGTGCGTCAACATATGTACAGTGCACTAAATGCAATAATGATGATATCAACAAACAAGTGCCTTGTATTTGATTATTCATGATATGAGCGTCACACCATACATAGAGTGAAATAATGATATATAAGTATTCAACCACAGAGTTAACGAATGTTGACGATTGGTACATGATATGAGTGATTAAGTTACTACTTTGTTATTGAACATTAAATTCGTTGTATATAAATGCCAACTTTCTGAGTTTATTTTTATACATGCATATCCTAGTTAAAGACACTAAGTGGAAGTTATACATCATATAAAAAGTTTGAACAATCTTTTAAAACAGATAAGCTCTATTACCTGATATATTCTATAATTTTAAAGGCAAGGCCTGTTAAGAAACATCAGGGTAATTATATGATAATTTATAATAATTATGAGATCCAATAAACATATAGCAGCAGTAATTAAGCAGGCTGAATATATACTTTTATACATACACACAGAGGCAAAAGCATTCCATGAATAACGATGGCCCTGTGCATGATGTACCCTATCACTGAGCTTCTTCATCCTCCAACATGAAAATATATGCAAATATATGTAAATACAAAAAAGCAATTATCTTACAAACCCCTACAGACTTTCGACGTGCCTTGCAAAAGTATATCTATAATACTAAGTGTAGCCTTCTATGCTAAGTGCTGATATTAGCTCTAAATTACTATGCTTTAAGAAAACCAATTCCAGATAAAAAAATCTAAAAATCTATCTAAAACATAAAATAAGCTACTTGCAAGCCTTTCAACTATACACTTATCCGAGAAATTCATTCGTAAAGAAGAAATTCTGAGAAAAAATTAATAAATAATAATTACGCAACAGCATTCAGCCAAAGCATGTTCATGTTACAGATCAAGATCGTATGATCTACGAATATTTTTGTATTTCAGGCACTCTTTGCTGCATACCTGCAGGTGGAATGTCTCCATGTATGTGTGTTTGTGCGTGTGTCTGTGTAAGCAAATGGCTTTTCCAAATAGCCGGAGGACCATATTGGTTTTTGTGACTGGAAAACCATTTTACATGAGATCTTCAGAAAGACAAATGTAGACTAGAAAACACATGACTTGAAATAGGAAAAATATATGAAAACCTTTGCAAAGATGTAAAATACTGGCCTTGTCTGACTTAAAGAAAACAAACATGCCTGGAGTCTGCTGGTATGAGCCTCGATCTCTTGATCGCATTATCAATAAATGTAGTTTATTAGAGCCCTATATAGACGCAGAACATCTGTGGCACTCGACTGGCATTCGTAGAGAGCTGCCATGGCATTTATGTCACCGTAGCAACATCTGCGCCTGCCCACATGCCACACTAGCTCAGGTGTATTGAGGCTATACCAGTAGACACAAGTCATGTTTACCCTATACCACGCTACTTGTGCACATGCGCACTTAAGCGCTCGTATTAATTCGTGGAGGCCACCAATCAAAAGAGTCGCTTGGCACGCGCATGCATACAGGTGGCGACTCCGTCGGCCCGTGTCGGAACAAAAGATGCCAGGGTATTTAGTTATGTAAACACCAACCCCAGCTGTCCCAGTTGCCAATAGGAAGCACAATGCTAATATTGGGCCAACGGGGTGTGATATACTAAGAGCCTTTGAAGCCCTTTAACACCATGCATGTGACCGTGAGAAGTTCCTAAGCGGATCTTAAACATTGAAAAAAGGTTGATTAAATACCAACCAAGTCTGGCCATTTGGTGTCACGAGTCTCAGACGCGAGGCCATAAATAAATAAATGACAATATAAATAAATTATAAAGGTATAAATGTAGAAAACCAACAACATGTCAAACTAGAAACCACATGGCGATTATGTCTAAATGTCACACGTAACATCTGGGGTGTCAACCTTAAAGTAAACCCGATTAGCGGTATATACCCAAGGTATACATGACTCTGTCCCTGAGGAGCGTTGTAACATGTCTACTACAAAGACTAGTAAAGCCACACTCTTATAAATTAAAATAAATACTACAAGTATACCTAAGTTAGACTGATGACCTAATGTCAGTGAATAAAGTTAGCTCTAGAACTGCACTACCTAAGTCTTATACTTAATCCTAATTGTGGTCTATACTGTATAAAATAATATTAGTAAACAGTGTAGAAATAAATCCAAATAACCTGACTAAATGTACATTGCAAAGATTAAGGTTGAAGGTGCATAAAGTATGGACTAGTTCAGTGACGTGGAAAGATTTCGCAATAATATCAATTAATTGTATAAATAGTATAAATAATATTTTGTTTTGTTATGACTGCTAGCATATAAGGCAACACATCAGGATATATATATATATATATATATATATATATATATATATATATATATATATATATATATATATATATATATTACATTATGACAAGGCGACACTAATGAAAGCTTGGTGGTAAAGGTAAAAAAATACATCTTAATTAATACATTCTGTTCTCAACCGGTAACTGTAAGAGAATAACCTGTTTGTTTTCAGAAGGATGGCACTTGTTGATATGGCGGGTGAGGCCCGGTGAGCTACAGAAAGTACTGTTACAATACTTACAGGGGAATAGTTCACTTCCGTGACACCGCATGTGTTTTTCTAAAACGAGTTTGTTATTGAAACTACTTCCGCAGACTTTGCAAGAGAAGTCCTTCACGGCGGCTTGGGTTTTGCTTCGGGCCTGCTCGGGACGGCTCGGTTTAATTCCGGAGTGCTGGCTGATTCGATGTTTTTGCAGAAAAGCCTGGCGTCTGAACTTTTTACCGCATTCACCACACACGTACATACCGTCAGAATTTGCATGTTCCAGCGGACTAGGAGTGTCTCTGTCTTTATCAGTATCACCGTCACTGCCATGACTGTTTGGGGCAGGTAGAATTCGCGTTTGGCCAGCCCTAGCAGGACCTTGCGGTCTAGGCTTGTGCCAGCGTCTGTGCGAGGCCAAGTTGGCGGGACAGTTGAACACTTTACCACACTCAGGGCACCGGTACTCTACATGCACAATACGGGAACAGCGATGTTGTGCTAACTGGAAAGCGTCCTCGTACCACTCTTTACAAAGTTGACAAATATAGTCCCCGATTTTATTTTCAATCTTTTCTAGCTCGGCTCTGGCTTCAGGAGTGACCTCCACAAAGTTGAGCGAACTATCAATGTCACCTGTCACGTGCACACCTTCATCTTCAGAGTCACTATTACACTTGATTATCGTCCCCGAAACAGGCGACGTGTGGTCCAGCACAAAGTCGATCTTACGAACCGCTTTAGACTGGCGTGGCACTTTTGGTTTGGAAGCACTCTTGGCGGAGTTTATAATGTCACTATTAGCACACTTTTCGATGGGTTGAATATCTGTGACGTCATTAGAGATGCTACTCACATTTTTACTGAGATCTGTTGGTAAAGAGTTGACTGACCTCGCGGATTCTGGCACACCTGGTATTTCAGCAGACGACAGGCTACGTAAAGGCGCGCTTTCTGGTCTTGTAGGGCTGAGAGGGCCAGAGTAACCCTCTTTTCCCATTCCAAGAAGTCCGATGGCACCATTGTAGCGGACGGTCAGAGGCAAGGGGCTCTGTGAGAATCCCGAGTCCGGTGACCCTAAGTTTCTGCACCTGTTCTCCTGGTCAACCAGACAGGTTGCTGCGTGGTCTTCTTTCTCCGCATCCTCTTTGTTGCGGTAGGAATACGGCTGATAGTGTTTGTTTCGCTTTATCAAGAAACCCTTTGGCATACTGAGTCATAACAAAACCGACGCTAACTCTCCTGGAAGTGTATGAGTCAAGCGTTCCCTGCGCTTCCACTGACAAGATTCACACCAAATATGTAAAGGAAAAACGTTCCCAATAAAAGACTTGTAAATAAACTTTGAAAATGTCCAACAAGTGTAAAACTTTTAAAAGACTGTCAGCCTGCGCAACAGGAATTTAAAGTCCAGTTGCTGCCTATAAACACGTGTAGCAAGCTGACTAGGACAGTCCACACTAACTGTGTTGTATTTATACCTGGAAATCTTTGTTCCCCGCACTTGTCAATCGATAGTCAAACCCCGCCCCCTGACCGGGGGAATGCCTCGTGAGTACACCTGATTGACACAAGGGCTCTATTTCCAGGGCTGAAAATTTAATTCAGGTCCAGATGCCAGCAGACAATAAATAATTTTCCTCGCAAGGGCCCCGCAACGCGCATGTTTGTATATTATTGTGAAAGGTATTGTGGATTTATCGCATGGCCGCGCCCGCGCCAGCGGTTTCTGCAAGGAGCTCGCTGATTGGCTAATGGCTCGTGCACCTGCCCATGTCGTGTGTCATGCCGGTCAGCAAACAGTGGGCTTCCCACGAGTTGTGGCGTCGCCCGCTTCACCCTGATCGATCGGATAAAAATTACTTCACATCCATCAAGCATGGTATCAAATTCCATTGAAAATCACAGAAACAAAACAACACGCCCGGAGTAGCTTTGTCTTCATTTCTAATTTGGTGATAAATGCGGCGCACATACATAACCCTTGAATATTGCGCTTTGTCGTTAGTTTGTCTCATTTGACTGTATCAGATAACTTGTGCACCGTTTTATTGGATCAGAGCGTACACATTCAATCATTAACTTGCTAATCCTGAAACGATTTCGATCTCTGATATTTCATTAGTTGCAATTAGCCAGATTCACTTTGATGTTGAAATCTCCGATAATTTCATTGACCCGACTTTGTACAGATGGACTTGAAGTTATTATTCCAGTCAGGCTTCCGATCAAAGACCGTAAAAAACAACATCATAGAATTATAATACAGGTCCCACGCATTTGTAAAATTTGATCACGAAACTACCAATGCAAGTTTTACCTGTCACATATACTTTCAAACGTTGACTTTATCAATAAGGTTTATTTGTAATATGATATATAGACTGCATGCGTGGAAATTAAACATTTGGATGTTCAAAGCTGACCCAGAAACATCGGTCAAAATTGTCATTTTATATCAAACTCAATTCTCGTTTGTGCTTTGATATAACGTTTATCCAATTAAATGTTAATAAATTTGTCTTCCTTTACAGGTAAGTGTTCGAATCACCCACTTTTTAACAATATAACGAAATCATTGAAACTGAAGTTCCTGAACTATTTACCAATGACTTACGTAACTACACTATATTTAGTGTATATAAACTTCAGGATTTAACCGAATGAACGGTCTTATACATATATATGCCGAAAACCTTCAGCGTGATTGCATCTATATACAGAAATTTAAGTATATTTTCGAAGTTGGATTATAATGATGATGGAAATCATCCAAAATAGCGTTGAATATATATCGTTGCTTGTTGGTTATGTATCAGCATGCATATTAATTATAAAACAAAATGCATACTGTTTTTATTCATGTTCATTCATCTTAAATATAGTTGTGCTTGTGTGGGTATATACTAGTATACATATGTGATCAGAATCTAATTGATGTTTTCCCGTTATTTTGTGACTTTTTTGTGATCAATCAAAAAGGTCAAAACAGTTTTTTTTAATAAAGCGACTAAATCAATAATAAAAAGAACAGCTTAAAATAATGTCATGTATATTTTGAAACCCATGCACGCGAACCTCCTGCACATTGCGTAAATGTATACATGTTTATTAAGCGGTATGTCCATGCACGCGTGTGGGTTTAGGTATATATATAGGCCTAAGTCATTAATCACTTTCACCTAAACATTTACAATACATGCGAACACGAATAATTTATTAACCAAGAATATTTTTATATTATACTCAATAGGATAGCTAAACATATCTCAGACTATTATACTCCATAAAATACGTGCACTCTCCTTTTGGTAGATCAAAGGCACATCACGCGTCCCCAGAATGCATGCATACTCATCAATTTAACGGTTTACGAAAAGCATTATACATGCATACCATGCATGCACGATCACCATGACCATGCAGTTGTCAGAAGAATATAAACTGCAGAATATCTTGAATATATAAAGAAAAATAAAATTGTTAAATGCCAACGATATTTTAGATGCATGTAATACGGAGATGGAGATTAGTATGCACGCTTGCAGAAGTATTTTGTTGAATATTACTGAAGAGATAAACTTAATTTGAAGATGCTTAATTATCTGAAAAAAGTATGTTTAAAAGTATAAGAACACAATGGTTTAGTTTATCGCGTGTATGCTTACTTTATCAGAGTATGAATTTACATATTTTGCAAGATGTTCTCTTTTATATATGAATATTGGAGCCTTTCCAGGAAACAGCTCCCAACTCATTTATAATCGTCGAATGCATGATGGTATCTAGCTATATTTTTCTTAAATTTAGCATAAACAGGACGTATATAAAAACTAAAGCAAAATTGGGGAAAAAAGTTCTCTGTGCGTGATGTAAACCGGACCGAGGAAAAAGAGCTTTGAAGTATGATCCGTCACTCAGTGCGAGAGTTACGTCTGATGCCTTATCACGCAGGAGAGCGAAGATCAGTGAAAGAACGCATTTATTGGAATATTATTGGTAATCCAAGTATCAAAACTACGCCGAAACAGAATGCCAGGCAATGACCAAGCGCCGAGACATGGGTGATACAATTCTGAGTGCCAGTTGCTCGGTTTTCTTCAGAAACAATGCAATCGTTGGGGCATGTGTGGAGTCGGACCCAGGAAATCATTGTTCCAGGTTAGCACTGCTCTCTAATTTACATACAGCTGTGGCGATGTCATTGTGCGGCGCCTGGTGACGGCTCGCGCGCTCGTGTATTTATGGTAGCGGGCAGACGACAGTGCCTCGAAGCGCCAAACGACCTCACCGCCAATAAAACAAATGCAATGAAAGATGTCGCTACTTTTGGCTCTCACTTTACAAAGTGAACGGAAATTCATCATGTGATCTTTGATGTTTTCCGTACATATATTACTTTTGCGACATCTGACCTTCCAGGTATGCCCCCGCTTTGCGACTGATGGAACAACCTGCATGGTAACCTTTGTGGATGATTATGGTGATAAAGAGCCATCTCTCTTTTAAACATATTAGCCTATAAAACAAGCTAATTGATTATGTTTATACATGTATATACATACATATTAATATGTGTGTGTGCGTGTGTGTGAATAAACTTGTCAATGAAGTTTATTGTGCGTCACTTCTTAAAGTTCTATATCCTTACCATGCAGGTAAAAACATAACATTTTGATTTTTTTTCTCGTAAGCTTACGCCTATTTATTTTTTTTAAAGATAGCTAAACTATTGTAAAAAAAAAATGTCCATACCTTTTGATATGTAAAATCAATAGCTGCATGCACGCTTATTTTTATCATGACCTTTCTTAGGTCTTAGAACTTTGTAATACACTTAGGTTTGCCTGAAGTCTGAGCGACGTCTTAATGCATTACGAACATACACACTGCATGGTCCTAATATCCTATATAGGTTGAGAATTTAAGATAATCTTGGTTCTTTTTTGTTTAGTGTTTGCAACATGACGCGGTACCCATGCATATGTGTTCAAAATAGATTAAATTTTATAAATATATATGAGCTTTTCAGTACATCAGAACTCTAATTATCTATTGATGGGTTGGTCTTGTATGTTTACATGAAATCAGTGACCATATTTGTCGTTTATTTATTGTATTGAGAAACACATGCACTCCTTGAAACATATATGTTTTGCACATAATTACACTACATCAGTGACCTTTTCCTTATTGTATATATGAAAAAATTATTTTAAAAGATTTTTTCTTGGAAATGAACTTTTCTTGAAAATGAAGTTTATACATTTTCAAAGTCAGTTGCCATGTACCCTATGCAGCTTGAAATTAAAAAAAAAATGTAAGATTCGGCCACAAAATTGTCTCAATGACTGTAAAGATATGTACTTCATGAACGTGTAGCCATGTACATTCGAGGTAACCTAAGTACGCGCGATCGTTCTAATTTGCTAATTTGCAGAAGACAAAACCCCTGTCAAGGACTTTTTCTGCGAACGCTATAGGAGGCTTATGACATTAACAATAACAATGGCCCCGTATTTGTTACCAGCATGCCTTTTAATTATCGGTAGGCAGTCTTAGCCGAGGAATGCGGGCTGAGAGCGACGCATTCAGTTCCTGGCATTTGTTAATTTCATGGCTACACAAAGGCTGCGACTTGCATTATCGGGTTTCCTCTAGAAGTGACATCAAAATCGCCATTGTTTCTTGCTTTCCTGGAAGTTCCCAGGCTCGGTGGGGGTTGCAACAATAGGATCTCGGGTTGGTTCACGCAAATACGTGCACGTGCGCTGTTCCTGGGAAAGCGAGGCGCCATCTGCGATCATCGTCCCGGCAGCACGCGACTGTCGCCGCCCCTAAATCCACCTGAGATCGGAATTCCCAGATAAATCGCCTTCTTTCAATTAAAGCCATCACAGGTGCCCTTGAAATTACATTTATTTTGCATAACAGGGGCGGCAACTCGCGGTTTTGGCTTGTGGCCTATGACATCAACCAAATATTAATAATACAGTATGGTTAGCCTCCAGAAATTAAAATATGATATAAGCGGCTTAACGTCGGCATTTTCTGTGGTACTTGAATTGAAAAGGTATTATATCACTCCTAAAAGTAACTCTACAGTTGCAAGTGATTACTTAACTATTTACTACACCAACCACGAAGATAGCCTATCCTCGAACATTTTGTTTTCTTATTCTTTATATATATATATATATATATATATATATATATATATATATATCTTCATCTATCAGTTAAATCAAAGTAAAAGCAAACACGGCAGCTGTTTTTTTTATTATTATAATGAACGTGGTCAGCTATACTCGGTGTTGTATTTTAAGCGTTATCACTACCATGCACTTGCGGTACAGTACAGAACTGTACATTAACCGTGTGTTTTACCTTTCATAAAACTAACCATGCTTCATATAAAATAGCGATTACAATTCATATACATGTACTATGATTTACTATTATATATTAAACATTCCTGAGGCAAATAACACAAGATACTGGCGACATCCGTACTTTAAAGTTCGCTCGTACATTTGATTCGATATCATCGATAACGGCATGGAAAACGGAAGGTGCGCTCGAATATTTATGGTAGTGGGCAGACGACAGTGATTACAGCGCTATTTTCTTGATGAGGAAATCGACATCGCTCACGACAACACCGGGAAAGACTTTAATGATTGCAGTGAATGCATGCAGAGTTTGCAGACACGGTGATTATGTTTAAGCTGAATGCAGCAGTGAACTCAATTATAATTTTCAATGAGGAAAAATGACCTTTTTATCTTGTTTCTGAACACAGTGTTGCGGCGTGCCAAGAATGAAGACAAACAACCAAATAGTAAATTATAAGGTGCGGTGTGTCATAGGCCTCAGCGGTGAAAAGTTTCCGTTAACGCATATAGACCTACATAAACTAGAAAATGCCCCGAGAACCTTATGTATGTATCCCCAGCCAAATTGGAATGTGAGAAATATATGTACTTTGGCATGATATAAAAGCAGAGATATTTAACAAAATTACCAAATGTAGAATTCATTAAAAAATCACAACGTTTACCAAGAATTCCAATTAACCCAATCAGTTAAGGAGACTCTTATGGCACACGCGTCTTGTTAATTAGAGGTGGATCCCAATAACCCTTTTTGAGATATTGCACCACATATTAAATATGTATAATTTAAAATTAAACAATTCATTCAAAAATTTAAAAATTCAAGTGTGACAAAAACCTAACCAGGTCAGGAGACCCAAAAGATAACCTGTTCTTATAAGTAAGAAGAAATACACGCGAGTAAAACTCTTTGAGATATCACGTGGCATATTATATTTTTTAACTGGAAAAATTCATATAAAAAGTCCAAAATTCTTTCAAGTATGACCAAAACGTGATCACGTATGAAGACCCATAGATACACTTACCATGTAAATTAAAGTGGACACTGGTAACAATTTTGAGAACCTGTCTTATTTGACATGTTTCATTAAAAATTAAAAAAAAAAATCATAAATTATAAAAAAGTCATTGAATTTGAGCAAGCTTTTATTTATTGACTATAGCGGGCTTTGCATGATTATACGTCCAAGGCTTAATGGTTTGACCATGAGCTATTGATAATCTTACACGATTAATTGACAAATCCAGAAACGATTAAAATTTATAAGGAACATTTCTTTTAAGGTATAAATTTCCTTGTTTTACTGAGAGAGAGAGAGAGAGAGAGAGAGAGAGAGAGAGAGACTGAGACTTCATACCGTGATTTTCCAATCATAAACATGCATGACATTCAATTTTCATTCGATACAATGACATCGATGGAAGTTACAAATTTTATCTTAAGACGGTATTCACGTTTTATATGGCATTATAACATGTATGGTGCAGGAATGATGGCTATTCCGGGTACACAGAACTGTGTTATTACGTGTGAATGCGTTAATCTTCGGGAGGACGTCAATCAGATATAAAAGAGACAAACACATAGTAATAATGTGTATTCCTAATAGAGACCGGCATCAGTGGGAAAAGTAGTCCCTTGGTAATCAATACAGGGATGGATAATACTAAACCTTGTGCCACTGACAGCCTATAGCTGTTCGTTACAATGAATGGTAATGAGAACCTGCACACTGGACCCACGCACGTTTGATTAGACTGGCCCCCGCGTGCAGGATGTCACTTTCAAACACCTAAGCTTTCAGGGTCATGGAAACCAGATTATAGGTGGTTCCCATTGGTCTCATATAATCACTGTATTTTCCAAATGGGAAAGACCATTGGTAATTTTTAATGTAGCACTCCAAAACCCCTGCACGATTGGCCATATACAAATAACAATTACATATATAACTAACATATTCGTGTTTTTCTAAATAATGGTGTATTTTTATACATTTATTAATTTTAGGTTCTTACGAATTGTTATAAGTGTAATTTTATCTTGTGTTCCACATTTATGTAGTATGGTGTTTATACTTTCAGGAATCCACGTTGATAATCTCTCTCTCTCTCTCTCTCTCTCTCTCTCTCTCTCTCTCTCTATATATATATATATATATATATATATATATATATATATATATATATATATATGCTATCAAGGTTTTTATATTCTTTTACACATAAGTAAAAGTGAGGAATGTTACTTTTATTGAAAACACAATTACACACAATTTTTAATTGACTTACTTCTCTATTTTGATAATTTGCGAATATATCATACATGATAAGTAAGCGTATATAGGTATCTTAGGTAATCTTTGCTTGAACTAAAACTGTTACACATGGAACCTTCGGGGTTTGACCCCCCCCCCCCCCCCCAACCAACCAATATTTAAGATATATACGTCAACCGTATATAAAGGCATGATGATGTCTTCAATCACGACCTCATGTCCAGGGTACATGGATAATAACTACAGCTTGTTCTCTGTGAATATAATACGTATAATTTCCCCAGCAGTGACCTTTATAACAAGCTGACCACGCCGTTAATAATTAGGCGCGAAATTATACGGCGGTGTGGGCCTTTCATTTACCGTCATCGGATCTGTCCATGGACGTGATTGACGCATAAGCCTGTCGGGCTTTTGTAATTTTGAAGGAACGGTGCATGATTCAATACTTCATGTACACAGTATACTGTAATCACACCAAACACGACAAAAATAAAAACAGGGCATATATATATATATATATATATATATATATATGGGTCTTAATAAAAGTCTCAGGATTGAGCTTGCTCATGCATGTGAATGAATCATGTGGACCATGCATGTGATGGGTTTATATATGCATGGGTAAAAACACTATATTATCATAATTTTTAAAGTTAACATCCTATAGTCAAAAATAAGTTGGGGTGAGGTCGGAAGGGGGTTGTTTTACTTATATAAATTGAATTTTAGTATATTATGCATACCCAGATGTATTCTGTATCTTAAACAGGTATGCTGGAATTAATATAAATACAATTTATTTAAAACAATATATTTTTAAATACATATTTTAATAATATAGATAACATAAACCGTGTAATATATAGGAAAACCAAATGTTTCGTATAGGATATATAGTACCTTATAATTATTCTCGGCTTTTATGTACACACGCTCATGATTATACACGCTCAAGATTCCTTAAAACTGAACCGTGGTTTCCATAATTTATTGCATTTTGATAAATAAACCTTCAAACATTAAGTGACACTCTATAGGATTGCTAGTACTTAGATTTTGTATATTTGTAAACTTTTCACAATCTAATTTCGTGTTTCAGGATTAAAGATATACGCGCACGTGCACATGTGTGAACTAAAGATATACACTTTTGCGTCAGCACGATAAAAGGAATATCTTCACACATGCATGCCCTTTATATAAAAGCCACGGGCATTGCTAGTATATTATACAAGAGGCACATATGGAACTAAAGAAGAAAATGACACAGTTTGTGTATGCAATAAATTACTGTGATGATCTGGTGCATGCAGGCAAAAATACATATAGACCCGGGGCTAGCTTTTCCCACATTATAGTTTCCGGGAAGTCCTTTCCGATCGTGTGAAGAGTAAACAGACTTTTATTGCACGTGTGAGCTTGTTTGCGGAATGTCGCTCAGCCACCCCTTGTATTGTATATGGACCCTGTTTAATTATCCCGGCCGAGTGACAGAGTGACGATGGCCAATTAGCCAGGTTATCAGAGTTCCCAGTTAATCATCAAGAAGGGCCCGAAGAGATTTGAGGATTATGTTGTATTGCGCTTGGCTGTTCCGATATTTACCATGCGCATTTTCCACAGGTGATTTTAACGCTGGTTGATGATTATGTGTGGGTGCCTTCTGAAGACTAATTCGGGTAAAGATCGATCCCCACAATATAAAGGTGTACCGTAATATATAACTGAGTTTGGGTGGTGTGTAAGAGAATGCATGCAGGTATATATCTGGTTCAAACTCTCACAGAGACTCAAGTAAAAGTTAAAAACCACTGCATAGAGTAAACATTCCGCTGGAACACAACGGTAGATTTTAACGAAAAGAAAATCCAATGGCGTTTTAACTGATTTTAACACCTTCGTGCAAATACAAAATCAGGAACACAGATAGATACAGAGCATACAAGCCCTTCATTATCTTTAGTGACTGTACCCAGGTTAATAGATATTAAATGCAATAATGCATATTAGCCAACAAACAGTTGTATGTTAATGAATTCACATGCATGTGAATGCCGAGCAATAGACCTCTAAATCGCTATACATGGAGCGATTAAATAAAAATCGCGTTTGCGCGCGCTTTTCGTGCACGCTTATGGGAAACGCAGCTTTACAATACAGTGATCTCCAAATAGAATATTTTTTATCACATGCATTGATTATTAATATGCGCGATTAATCTTCACAATTTGACGAGTAATTCTTCTTCCAAATATATATATATATATATATATATATATATATATATATATATATGAAAAATGAAAAGATCTGTATGGTGTTATTCATAATGTATATATATCCTTGATTCACAGGTAACATAAAACATGTTATTATTAAAATGTCAGTATTTTTGCCTTTCGACTTTAAAGCCTACAGACCTGGTCGCGTGGATAACGTATATATATGTGGCGCGCCATCTTCCGATCTGACCAATCTTATAAGATGGATCTGACCCAATAACCGATCGGATGTTGGGTCGCTTATCTTAAGATGGGCATTCCATTTTAAGATGGGTCTGATCCAATAACCGATCATGATCTACCGATGCATGCTCACAGCTTTGAATTAAAAAAAAAACTGATAAAAAGATTAAATAAATGCTCATTTTTTTATCCCGGAGTACTATTATTATTAGCATTAAAGGTGCAAATGCTGCATGTGAAAGAGTAACTCGTGCAAATTTCTTCCGCGAATATGAGGTTAACCACAGTATATATAGCGCTGTTGCAAGTTCAGTGCAAAATGTGAACTAAACATCTTCATAAAGATTTTTTTTACGTAAACGTTAACTCATATTTTAGATTTTATGCTACGAGCTAAACTGATTTAAAAAATTACGACACCAATTTAGACAGGCTTTATTTTGAGACCATGTTGGACCCTATATATATCATCCGAAACAACATAACACTTTTCTTCATAAATGGGTACACGCTATTGATATGAGATTTCATTTCAGCCAGATAGGCGTGTTGTTTACTGTACCATTCCTGTGCCATATAAGACTTAATCGGGGCCAAGTGCGTGGAGGGGGTTATTGGTACATAAAATTCACACAGGAGTCTACGTGGAAGTATAGCCCCTTCGACAACACGCCCCGTGAAGGGCTGCCCGACAATCTCTTCCACAAATTATTGCTCCAGATTATCAAAATCGCGGTAAATGCAATCTGGGAAGATAATTTGTGGAGGTGCTTGCGGGTTTCCGAGCAGCGCTGTGCCTTCAGGTCGAGGGCCAGGACGGATTTACTGCACACGTTTCACAAGATAAATGCAGACTTGGTTTGCCCGCTGTGGAAGTCGGAGAGCTGACAATGTTGACAGAGCTCTCCAGAGCGCGAGTCGTAATGCGGCTTGTTCCCAGGTTGTCGGGGCGCGTGGCACGCGCGGGTTCCCCGCTTCCTGGCAGAGACGTTATTACTCTTTAGATTCCGTCGCTACCTCAGGTATTCGCTACGATCGATGTTCTGATCACCCTGTGGGCTAGCAACCGATAAATTTTTATGAAAGAATGTCTCCTGTGCGGTCAGAACAATGTCTAACGGCTCGGTCCGGCGGGTGCCGGGTTTTGCTTGAATCAACATAGCTATATCCTCCTTAATATAGCCCTCCAGCACTTTAACTATGCCGAGTGCCCCAAGGCAACCTGGCGATGCGTACAAAAACACATGATTTTCGAGGAATATATGAAGTCTCGTGCTGGGTCATTGAAATGACTTGATTTATTCAAAAACGTTGGGGATATAGAATATCATTCTGTGACACTCACTGAAATTAGCAAACGCCTGACAAGCATATATGAGACTATATCAACGGTATATATCTTATATCTTAGGATGTTAATAGTAAAGAACAAAGCCAGAGTATAGTGTATATACACTTCCAATTATCCAAATAAAAAAATGCTTAATTTTAAAAGCAATCATTAAAATTCTATACATGTGGGCATCATGTACACATATGCACTGTTACATATACAAACTATATATAACTATTATATATTATGTTTGTATATTTGCATATTATATTTGTATGTATACAAATATTATGTTTGTATGTAATCAAATAAATAAATATTATATGTTTTATTTGTATGTATTCTTGTATGTGTTTTGTATATTATAAAGGTGAGAATATTAAGAAACTATCTCTTTTCTATAGTCATGAACCTCTTTCTATATATATATAGACGCAACGAATTGTTGCGTCGCTTCAGAAGCAATATCTAAAGTGGCCAGATTTCGTGAAAACATTTACTCAAATAGGCGCCTGTTATACATTATAGTATGTGTTTATATTTTTACTCGTTATCATTTTGTCCTTAGCTCGACAATTATATATCCGAAATACTCAAATTATGGGACCTTTTTTTTATTCAATATTTTCTGTGACCAACTCACTTCCTAATTCTTATGAACTATCATTTGATATGGAAAGTGGACAAATAAATTAATTATGGATCGTATTTGCCTTAAATATAATTTAGCTTTTTATATACTATACATAAACATTAACAATTTAATGCTTGTTTAAACTTAATAGAATAAATAAAAAAAAATAGCAGCCATGCTTTATTTAAATTTGTCTCTATTTGAAATGTGTTCAGCTGTTCTCTTTTCACATTTAAGTCGGACTTTATCTATATATAGGCTTACAAATGCTGATTCGCGATACATGTTTATGTTAGGTATGTTTCTGCATATTTTTTTTCATAATTTCTTCAAAGAAAAACACGTGTATATTATGAGAAAACTTTCACTAGTACCACAATATCCTTTTCCTTTCCCTCATGTTTTATGATGGTTGTTGATGAGGTGACAATTTAATCCCATTAGAGTTTTATAGACTCTGCACCAAACGATCCGTGTGCGGAGCAGACGACACCTTGCCGATGTGTGTTTGGGCAACTTTCCGCCCCATCTGTGCAGGTTACATTGACATGCCAGAACACCCGCCAAGATACATGCGGGATCTTCCCACTTTCACGTTCAGTTACGTCATAGTTGCGGAGCGGAGACACGCGTCTACGTAACGTCACAATAAAACCCATTAGATCGGGTAGTCTTAGCCCATCTTCAGGGGACCCCGACCGCCAAAAATCTATTATCTCCTAACTGTACGCGTTGCATTTAGAGCTTAATTCACGGGATGGGCCTTGAGGCTGTTATTTTAACACCATACTTTCCCGTTGCTTTTAAAAGAAATAACAGGTGTGAGCAACAACGGTAAATGGTCCGTTTTCAAAGATGTAAGGCTCAAATTTTTGTATCAATTAAGGAGACGCGCGACCATGCAAACTAAATTGGGTTGAATTCATGTAAAGGCCCGCGCGATCGCATGCTGGAGCACTTGTTATAAGCAGATTACGAGAGTGATTGACCCCTATGTCCACGCGCCTCATCAATGGATTAAAGCCATGCTATGTTATATATAGGCTTTTGCGGCTGGTCATTAACACGTGCACATGTATCAAACAGTGGTCCCTCATACCGTTTAACACGCCAGGTGCCGGTATGTTTTGTCATCAATAATGTTAAACTATTAATTCCCATGAAATCCGCTTACAGAATTAACTTAATTGCATGGTTTGAAACGGATAACTTTGCATATTTTATACAAAGGAACCTGACATGATTTAATGTTAACGTATCCAGGCATAAAAAGTTGTCCTTGGCAGTAACGGTAACTCTCCTTTATGCTTTAGTGGATTTTTTTTAGTTTATTGACTTTTAAAACGATATACATACATATATATTATCACATTTGATATATACAGAACGAGATCCGAGTGTAATCTATAGCTCCCTTTATCATTATCCTAACTTTCATTATAATATCAGCCAGACATTTTTTAAGTCATTAGGAAGATAAGAATTTTAACATAGTGTATATTTATCTTACTTTTAAAATACGCCTTAAGTTACATAAAAATATATATTTGTTTTATAAACACACCTTCATATTAGACACACACAAATGTAATATAATATAATATAATATATATATATATATATATATATATATATATATATATATATATTAATATTTTAAAGTCATGCAGAAGAACATGTAAAAACATGACACAAGTACTTCATGATATTTTCGTATCAGATTCTTTGTTTCACAATTTTGATTTGTGCTAATGCACGACGATATTAGTGTTTCTTATTAATACTTCGATTAACTTTTATCCATTTCATGTTTTAAGGAGGTAATTGTACATGAAAAAAAAATATACCAAAAGGTTGTGTTGGCTTATGTGCATGCATGCAGTGTTTCTTTGTACATATATTCAGACACATTAACATATATATGTTCATGTAGACTGATTGTAACCAAGGTTCGTCAAGTTTGAAAACATTTTAGCTATTAATTATCAATTGTACATCAGCGCATGTGGTCAGCACAGAACATGACATTAAAAATTCCAATCAATTTGCCTCACGCTGTCAATTTGTCTTCCGTTAACGAGCACACAAAGCACAAATACATACACCCTGGGGACAAAAGATGACCGATGACCAGCGTCCGAGGAGCACTCGATGACCACTCGGGATATACTAATGAGATCTCTACAACTTTTCCCGCTTTGTATGAAAGCCTCTTCAAAGTAAATAAGTTTTTAATCCCGGATTACCTAACACCTCCGAAATGGCTCCGGCATCTGAGATTTCCGTTATAGTTTTACCATTGAATATTTGTTCACTATGCACCTGTTGCCGGAGCGTTCCTTTGGTAGTTGGTCCGGATCAAGGGGGTGTTTCCATATTGTTCTTGTGTATTTGTGCCTTCGGGCGGCACCGCTTTTACCTTTGGTCGCCGTGGGAGACGCCAGCTGACTTCCAATTTGCCACAGGTGAAGTTTTGAAGATGAAGTGCTTCAGAACTCCTAATTATCATGTGTTTTATTTCAGAATGGCTGCTGAACAATGAGACTTTTATTAAATGAGTTTGCAGATTGAAGCTTTCAAGCACCTTTGCATATTTTGATACATCCGCGTACAAGATATATCTAAATCATTACCCGTGACAAAGAATAATCAAAATATATTTTTGAAATGTTCTTAAAATTGTCTTCAATTAACAATTATGCTGTTGCGTTAGATGTCCCCCAAATGGCCATGCAGGGACTGAAATATGAGATAATATAAACATACGTTATATTCACAGATAATAATTTAATAGCAAATCGTCGGCGTTAACCAAAAATATGTTAGGTATAAAGGGGTTGTAGAAAATGTCCATAATCATATATATTTTAACATGTATATACGTACATAAGTACATGCATTATCATGCACTTGACCGCAGATGTTGTAGACCGATAGACTTATCATGGAAAGATGATGAAACAAAGCTCGTCTGATCCAGGGTTTTGAATATGTTTTTCTTTATATTTTGTTAAAAGATAAAATAAAGATTGCTTAGAAAGTGAATATATGTTTATTTCATTGAGGCTGTAGGTAAGCCCCTGATTAATCAATTGCCTATGCCGTTAATATGACGTTCGTGTTAACGCACCTATATATATTAGCGTCCAAGGCAATTTGAGTATGTAGAATATGAAATATAAACAAAAATATATACATATTTATTACATATATGCATACATATAAAAATATATGTAGTTTTTTTTTTATATGAAAAACGGATAGCTTCCGACCATGCTTCTAATTATATTTGATAGAAGTTTGCTTAAAGGTATTGTTAAATGTTATTTATATCAGCATGTTGAAGTGTAAAAGCAAATAATGCATGTAAGTGTTATTTTTATTAACCATATATACTCAACAGAAAGGAATATTTTGTCAGTAATGTATAATTAAGACAATGTGAAGGGAATTAGCCAAATAAGCAATAATTGACAAAATAAAGAAAATTAAAGTATGGCTCCTACGACTTGAGTGAAAGGCGAAGCTGTATGCTTGCACATGTCCATTTCGCAGCGTGCCTAAAATTACCGTAGCTCCCAGAAGTTAATTTGCCAAACAACACCATTAAATCTTTGATAACTAGGCTAGTCCAGTAACAAAATCGGTCATTATTCAATTTTCTTTTACGTGTGGCCAATTCAAGCAATCTTTTCCGCAACATATCTTTGCATATAAGGGGAAAACTATCGGCTACTAAGAACAAACATGAAGACAGGCGCACGTGGCGCTTTGTGTCGATTGGTCTCGCAATAAAAGGTGCAAGCAATTACTTATGGGGTCTTACACGGGAGTTGTAACACGTGTTACCGCAATTTACGACAATCGTCAGTCGGGGGTCGTGATAAAACCCCCGTCGCCCTGTGTTTTCTCATCAATTCTTTGTGTCGGGCTCTCGGTAAGAGTCCTTTACAGTTTTTGGCCGTGCGGTTTCCAGATAAATGTAAGCAACCATATGGTCCAAACTAAAAGAAAGAGTTTATATGCTCTGGAATCAGGCGTATATATAGTATGCATAAGCACGCACGCATGTCATCTGTATAAACCATTCTGTAACATATGCAATGTATCCTTAAGGTATGGTCAACAGGTTGTCTAGATCTTTATCTTGCGTGATATATCAATATTTATTGATGAAAGGACCATGAACATTTTGCTTTCCCCATCATAATGTCCACACCGGAAGTTCACTGCAGAAATGCATATAAAGTTTGTACCGATATAAGAATACACACACACACACACACACACACACACACACACACACACACATATATATATATATATATATATATATATATATATATATATATATATATATATATATAAACCGAAAAGCCAATGGTGAACTAAATAAGTAGGCCGAACATTCTTATTTCAGTCCGTCTATGTCATGCTATTTGTCACGTGCTTAGGCTATATAATGTTTTGAAATATGAGTTTCTTGAAACTGCATTTCATTCAAGTGTTAAATAATTGATAAGGAAACTGATATTATAATGTCGCAAACGACTTACAAGACGGGTGGAGTGCACGTGCCCTTTAATAGAGACATGTCCTGCGAGGATGCAGACGAGAGCCCGGATGATCGTCTGCCGGACGCCGGCTGAAATAAAGGCGGGGAACACGCGTTTGTGCCTCTCGTGCGCATGTGCGTGCGTGCCGTTGCGATACTTGTCGGGGGAAATGGATGTCCAACCGCAGCAGTATCCAGTGAATTGTGTAGAAAATGATTTGACTGGAGATGAAAAATTGCCATCAGAGTTTGTATTGGAAATGTGACGTTTGAATTAAAGCAACATGGAATCCCCTACCGTTCTGTTGCGGGTAATTTATGATTATCGTTTAAACCCAATGCTGGTTACCAGCTGTCGTTTGTCTGACCTGAAACTCTAGGCTTTTGTTGTTTTTGGTTATAAAATATTGTTAACCTGAATCACCCATTGCATCTTGTGTGTTCAGACAAAAAATTACAGAGGTCGGCAGAATTAAAGCTTTCTAATATGAGAGATATACGTATTCCATCTCCTCATATATACAGCTTTTATCTTTCTACACTCTTTATATGCAGCAGTTGTCAGGCATATATACGAAACGCACAATTGAAATGACATTTGTATATCTGTTATAAATCTGAATTCATAGAACAGTAATTTACTGAGTATTATAAATGTATTTCATAAATGATATATCCTAACAATATATATATATATATATATATATATATATATATATATATATATATATATATATATATATATACATTTTTCGACATTGAACATATATTATCAATCATTTATCGATAGGGCCCATTTTAAATGTAACTATATGCATAAAGCTGTATTTTTAATACTAATATTATGAAAATCTCTACGGCAGCAAAATTTTTTATGATAGATATGTTCTTTAAAAGTTGAAGAATTTGCTGCATGGTCGCATATATTTAATTGTGTAAGGCCTATGTATAAAGGTCAATAACTTTATATGGAATCCTTGCAGAAAACGAAAGATTATTTAAGATTAGCAAGTCAATAACGTTACTTGGAAATAAAGGTGCTATTGTAAACGCAATAGTCGCAATAATTTTAAGATTTAAACAAGACTTTATGTGCAGTTATACTCTCGTGAAAGTTCAAGAAATATCTGAAACATATGTCAATTAAAACAATGTTCAGAGGGCCTGTTCCTACGCCCATATGTTATATATGAGAAATGTGTACTTTGCCTTGTTTGTCAATAAGAAATTGAAATTTTACTAAAGTATTTATTGAAGTATTAAGAAATATATGAAATGAGCCAAGAACGCTGCTAAACCTAACTCAGGTTGGAGACCAATAAGCTTTTAATTGCTTTTTTGATAAGAAATGTATATATTTGTATCATTCTTTGAGTTTTTGCAGTGCATATAAAATGTTTGATCTAAAATTTTAAAAAAATTCTTAAAAAAATTACCAAACGTGCATGATCAAAACCTAATCGTGCAAGGAGAAAGATACGTCAGTTATCTTAAAAGAATTGGATATGAGTATGGTTTAGCAGAAGTTACATCTCATATGAAGATTTAGTTACGATTTTAAATTCTTAAAAAGATATAAAAATTTAGAATTCAAAATGTCAAAAAAATGGACCATGCATATGGGAGACCCTAAACGAGTCAAGTTAAGAAACGCGAATGGCACACCTGTCATTTTAATCAGAAGTGAATATGAGAAACGGTTTTGAGATATCTCGTTGCATATTGTTTTTTTTTTTTATTTATGGACAGACAGACGGACGGACAGGCGGACAAAACAACAGTGTTAATGCAGATGATCATTCCTGAATCATGACAGCACATATTTGGTATAAACAGTTTTTTATTTAATATATATAAGTTAGTATTCCTTTTCTAATACCTACATGAAAAGACGTGATACAATATTGTAAACATATTTCAGTGACTCAGTGAAAATAACAAACTTTTAATTATGACCACGAACAAACTTTGATACTATGAACCAACATGTTTAGGTGCAATGGCGTCTATATCAGAATCAGGCTTTCGACTGCACCAAGAACGTTTAAACGCTATAAATGCACAATAATAGTTAAAATACACGTATACCAGTTTTCGGAATTTTTATACCTCTGTGTCAAAAATCGGATGTACACTCTTGTATATATATATAGAAGAATGCAGGAGAGCATTTGCATTAGCCTTATCGTTTGCTTTGTTATCCTGCTGAAATAAATATGTTTAAACCAAGTAGCGACCTTTGTGATCAGCGTGCCTGCGTCTTTATGACGGCGTAACCACGTGACCTGTTCTTGGCACGTCCGACGGCAGGTGTCCGGGAACTCGACCTTTACACTCACAGAAGCTATTCCCCGCCTTTGTAATTAATTCAAAAAAATAATTATGCAGCCTGGGAAGCGTTTATAATCAACAGGTTGGGCAGGCCCTTGTCTATCGCCATTGATTGCTTTGGAAAGGAAAACAATCTGGATACTGGGCACGGAGATAGCCGGGGGCCCTGTCTGACCGAAACCGTGCACCCTGTTCACTCTCCCTGGCAAACAAACTCGGCCATCGGTTCTGTAGTTATTGCCTTACTCCATTAGTTCGCTATTGTGCTTAAGACAATGCACGGGACAATCGATTTAGTTGCACCGGTCATTCGCTCGGTTCTTGGATGCCTCCAAACATTTTGAAATATTTACAAAGCAAATATTAAGCACTTACGAAATGTCACTTGAGAAACCCATATGGAAAATAGCTGCACACGTTTTTAATTGAAACGGAAGGGAAGGGATTGCGCAGTCTAGGGCAGGGCTTAATCGCATTAACTGCGTATAGCATGCGGCGCGGGGTTTTCAACATGCGTTCTATAATTCTGACAATTAGGATTCATTGGATTAACAGACAGCGCTCGAACTGGGAGTAAAACCTCTTTAGAATAGACGAAGTTGTATTGTTCCCGTTTCTCTCCAGCCATTAGAAACAACGCGCAGTCCATGCGCACAGACTGTGCTATACTCGAGAAGAAAATTGGCCTTAGGCGTTGTAGAGATGATAAAAAGAACGTAGGAATAGCGGTTCCCCGCAAGAACAATAGGCTCTGCTTAATGCAGCATGTGCCAGATCCGTGGGTTCAGTGAGGCGTGGGCCGCGTCTCCTTGGTGAACCCCGCCGCGGCAGCTGCACGCGTGCGCGGCCCGGACCGTGCCATCCCATAATTATAGCCAAGTTCATAGAGCACTTCACATCGGGCGCATAAAAGGAACATAAAATTCATTCCCGTGTTTGGATTCTAGGATGACAAGCATTTATAGGTCTTTAGCCTTAGGGTTCTGATAAATTCAGTGCCTGGGCCAGTCCATGGTACTTAACTGGCATCCACAGGTGATTTAAGCCCGAGAATTTAACTGCCGCTTCGTCACTTTGCAGCATCCTCTATCATACCAAATATGGTCGCGCTGCGTCCCCCAGATATTCAATAGTTGCCTGTCAATTAATTAATTGCACTGGCTAGAAACATTGAGCTATAACTCGATCTGAGTTCTGATATGAGGGCTTTTTCTTCAGTCACGATACATGTGCGTGTGACATCCGAGCGCGCGTGCCCACACGCGGTGTCACAGAGCTCAGATATGGGTGCCTCTGTTGATATGCTATAGCAGATGATTAAATATATACATGGTGCCATGCGGGATGACTGTTATGCGCTTTTACATACATATCTGTGACCGTCATGTTTTAGTTATTGACACGAGCCTGACAAGTACATGTAAGAGAATGTGAACTTATTGAATGTTGATGCGACGCGCATATGGAGGGATATATATATGCATGTGTGTATATATAGTTGCGTTACAGATGAATTCTTCAATACAATTTATACCAACTTTTGAATTGTTTAAAAAATGTATATTAGGAAAACATCATCCAGTTCATCATATAAGGTAATAATAAACCTTGGTAATTGCACCGCATAATTATGCATATATATAACAGTTATTCCAATGATATAAGATTTTTAATCGTTATAAATATCGCTTATGTGTATACTTGAATTCTATAGATAGACGACTGGTGCAACGAGTTATTGATACATGCTAGAATCATGCAGCTAACAAATCAATAAAAAAATCGAATTTTATATTAAAGTCCCCGGTACATTGCGACACCGAAAGTTTAACCATAATTGTTATCTGCATGTGTATAGGGCATATGTGCATCGTTGCTTTATTAAGCTCTCTTAATCTCTCTCTCTCTCTCTCTCTCTCTCTCTCTCTCTCTCTCTCTCTCTCTATATATATATATATATATATATATATATATATATATATATTGCACATGCAGTATGAAATGAAACTTAGCTATTCTGGCCTCCCCCATATAGTAATATATATCAGGTAACAGAATTAAAGTTAAACGCTATATATATATATATATATATATATATATATATATATATATATATACTCTATATGTATATATATATATATATATATATATATATATATATATATATATATATATATATGCATGCATGTTTTTTAATATTTTGCTGTATAAATATGTTTCTCTCTTTTTTTAATTAAGCGGCCGTGTACATGAAGAGTTGAATACACACACACAAACACTCATATATATATGGGGTGAAAAACAGTATACTTGTAAATTTGCGTGAAAGTTTTCCGAAGTTATATAACACCATCTAAATCCTCGGCACACCAGCGTCTTTCTTTTATGGAAATGTACCATCGGCCCACCGAATTAATTTTTTTTTTCATAACTTCGGCCAACCACTTTTTGCATGACCACCCACCAACCCTGCCCCCCCCCCATGATGTATCACTGCATGTTTATATGTATATTTCACCTTGAAACTGTCCTTCTATAAACAATGCAAAAAATCATTTTAATATAAACAAAAATACGATATTTTGTCCTTTTTCATTTTATATACACTAAAAAAAAGCAGACTTGCATGTCACGTGTGCTGGATTTTCCTTTGCATAAAATAAAAATGTATATATAGCTTTTACCTTTACATCTATATATCTCCTCTAAATTACTCATTGTCTCTCACCGCACACTATAAAGTAGATATATAAAGAATAAATAAAAATCATAATTACTGGATTAATTAACGAAGAGCCAAATGAAATTTGCATATACATGGTATGAGAAAAGGTATATATATATATTTATTATGTATATTTAACAGGATGATCTGACCTATATATAAAAAATATATATAACAAAAGTACATAACAAATTATAGTTCCGATAAAGAGTATGTAAGCGGCAGAATTCATTATATTACTTCATCGGGATAAGTCTGTATATTTATCGGTTTGCATGTGTTGATTGACAGACACATGCATATATAGTTTGGCGATGACTATAACATGAAGAAATTGATACTGAAAAGAAATGTATCTACAAGTTGATGTTTCCGATGTACTCTAGTATATACGATAGGACAAGTCTTTATATTAAGGTTATTCTTGCGGGTATATAAGGTTATATCGTTCAGCAGGTATATGCGTGATTAAAGCAATCCGTCATTCCTTACTGCAAAAAAGAAATCCTGCAACCTGTAAACATGTCGGCAAAACCTGGTAGATATTTTCAAATTTTGGCGGAATCAGGGAGCACGCGAACCATTAATTTTCAAAAGCAGATGTTTCTAGGTACGTTGACAGGCAGCCGTGTTCTAAACACTGGCAGCTAGGTCAACTCGGGTCAGGCGCGTGCACGCGACACGAGGGGCGGGGCTTCTAGGCACAGCTGCCGCGCAGACGACAATACCCGTATCTAGAGCAGACGACAATGTTTCGCGCTTGTTGCCCATGAAATTCCTGGCTTCCAGAATAACGCCGTATTTCATTGGTTAAGAATTATCGCATATATAGTTGAAAACAATACTGATAAGTTTGAGATTAAATATCCAGGATACGGGGCCCTTCGATTTGACTCTTGTGATTACTTTCTTACTTGCCCGGAAGAATTTCAAGGAAAATTGCTTTCACGCGATTGGTGTATTCGAAAATGTTAGATATATCGAAGTATATATTCGAGAATTTCTGGGAGGGGTTTCTTCTCTGGTTTTACCTTGATGGCTTGTCAAGCAAGGATTAATATATGTGCATCGCCAGAAATGTTTACCGTCATCTGACCTATCACAGTTCAGAAACTTAAACTTTAAATTCGAAATTTGGAATTTCATGAGATGTTTTCGTCCCGGCAGATGCTACCATAACAACCATTTCCAGGTGCACTGATCTTTACAAAATTGCTTCACATCATCTGCTGGATTTAACGGAATTTCTGCTTGCACGTGGCTATATGCGTGCCCTGGAGTCCGTTTTATGATATATATTATGGATTCAAATCGTATAAACCACACATGTTCCTGTGCACAACTCCTGGCATTTTTAACGGTTCTAATTACAAAATAATAATGTGTAACAGTAATATTTATAACAAATCATATATAGAGAATTTATAAATATGTATGTATCCAAGAATTGTACCTTTCTTTATATATACATATATATCATGCAAACTGCATGGCAAATGTGTGAAAGGTGTACTGAGTTTGTATATATCGCAAGTATATATTCAAGGACATTAACAATAAAGTTAAATAATACAAACCGTGTGACGACTGTTAAGTCAAATATATATATATCGATCTTCAAATCTTGCAAACCTTATATACATGCATCTCTATCTCTCTCTTGAGCCATTGTATATTTTGCTGGCTCCGCCAATATAACATTATATTCTAGAAATATATTATTTATGCTTGTTTTCAGAGAATACACACACACATGCAGACATATTTATATATTTATATATATATATATATATATATGTTGGATCGACTGAGGTATATGCAATTTGTACCCCCACCTAGAAAGACTGTAAATTAAAAGCAAATTGATATAAAAATTTCAATCCATTCTTTAATCCATTTGTATGAAAAATCAATAAGAATTTCATATAAAAGTCCAATATACAATAATCATACATATAAAAATCATACATACATATATAATATTGAGGGCCTACTATAGTTTTTATTATATAATCATACGAAAACATGTATAATCTATATCACCGTATATATCGCCACATATATATATATACACGTATATATATGTTACGCGTATATATATATAATTTGCACAGTTTGGGCACGCGCGTACTCCTTGCAAACTGAAATTCAGCATACTTTTTATCTTTTTATATTCACGATTATATCGTGGATATGAGGATTATAATGTTGAATGGGAGAGTACATTGTCCTTTTATAGTTTCATACTTTGCTTAGAATATATATATATATATATATATATATATATATATATATATATATAACTACTCGGAATGCACATATGTATAGTACTATATAGGCATATGGCATATTCTTTATATAGTATACACAATAAACAGTACAGGTATAACGTTTTGAGTATTAACACAACATTAAGGTTTCAAAACTTTTCCAGTCAATAAAAAGTTTTGCCTTTGACAACTAAGCTGGTCATAACTCATGCGTGACTAACAAAGTCCATGTGTCACATGCGTATCTTACTCAGCTTCAACATGAGTAATGTTGAGGGTGGTGATGACGCGGGTCATTACGAGGAATCTCGCTCGATGACGTATCTTGCCACGCGCGCGCGAGCAATGTCGCCAGTCCGGCGGAGAGTTAACCAAATTCCTTCCCGGGACCTCCCCATTATTTCATTATCTGTAATCACAGGACTATTACAGGAGTCAATGCAATCGCATCTTCCCTAATCACTACAGTTGTTTAATTGAGTTTTATTGCCAGGCGAGGTCAGGTTAAAAGTTAATTCCAGAAGTCATAAAACAAAATCTTTGTCCATATGGACATGTATTATACCGTCCGTGCATGCAGGTCATTTTAAGCATATATGCGCAGATGCTACCATTTGTAAGCTGGTGGGAATACAATGTTGATATTTTATTTACCTGTTGAATGCACGTTAACTTTTTATACATGTAAATGCATGCAGGCATAGTAGGATACTCAAGCTTTGTATAGTAAGGTGTTACTACAGGGCTTGTCATATATTCATTAACTGAAATGTGTAATCGATGTGTCATCGAATGCATTATAAAGCCAGGCGGTGAAACATCTTTATAGACTAAATGTATGTATATATATATATATATATATATATATATATATATATTTATATATATATATATACGCTAAGAATGTGAAGGAAAAGTTATCAAGAGTATGAAATGTAAAACTTTGATTCTGTTAATGATTCGAGAGTACGTTCTTAAAATGTAAGGGGGGAGGAGGTAGTATATAAAAGTAAAATATGCAAGCTTGCCGGTTTTTACGATCACTTTAATTATTAAACTATATTAATGTATGTGCAAACGGTATATATATATAATATAATATGTATATAATATAAATACTATTCTACTGTATATATTTTAACTATTGATTATATAAAGTATTTTTCTCATTTATGCATGTATATACTCTTGTATAGCTTTGCTTCAGAGAACCACATTTAACATTTATAGGCCTATATATATATATCAGGAAAGGTGCATGGAGATACTATTATATCATCGCACGTGATCAAAAGAGACTTTTATCTATTCTCTTGGTTTTCAATACATCGACACTCATTGAAAAAGATTCAATGCTGTTAAAAAATGAAAGAATTGGCGCAAGAGGAACGTACAGGAGTGGAAACAGATGATCCAAGACGCGATTAAAGCGGGCGCTAAATGAGCTTAACCATCCGAGATGTAATGTCGACCGTCATTGAATACACGGCACGTTCCTGTGGTATACACTTGAACGCGGCACCCCACAGCGCATGCCATCCGCGACCCTGGATGTACGTGCAGGTGAAAGTGGGCGGAGCCTAAAAGGGGACACCGAAGGGTGCAGAGTTCACGCTAAGCTCCGCCCACTAAACTTCGAGTGGCCTCCCAGGCACATACCTATAACGAACTTTCAATACCTGGAGCAACCACAAAAATTGGCTCGCTGGAAAATAAACAACGGTTTAGGGTATATATTGTCTGGCCTCTTGTGACAGCATCTCGCGTACTCGGACAGCTGTCACCCGACCGTTTATGGGGCGCGTGCAGGTGTTCCAAGAATTCCGTTACATTCTAGCGCCTATCATATGAATAGGGGCCGTATATATGGGAAACGCACGATTAGACGTACACCCTCTAATAAACTCAAAATCACTAACAGCAGATGCCTGAATATGAACATACGTAATAACTACTAAATCTTTATTTTTATACTTCTCTATTTGAGTATATATGAGCAAAATATAATATATAATATACGACTGAACTGCCTTAATTCCATGAAGTGTTTTATGACTATATATATATATATATATATATATATATATATATATATATATATATATATATAGATCTGCAGGTTTTCTGCAAGCAACAACTACTAGAATGCTCTATGGCATTTCACCAGAGCTTTATACAAAATGAAGACGAGTCAAGTATTTTCAGACATTTTACTACTACGTAGTTTCGTGCTAGATGTTGTTGCACTCGTCAGGTAATGCTGTTTGCAATTTTACTACTACGTAGTTTCGTGCTAGATGTTGTTGCACTCGTCAGGTAATGCTGTCTGCAGACAGCATTACCTGACGATTGCAACAACATCTAGCACGAAACTACGAAGTAGTAAAATGTCTGAAAATACTTGACTCGTCTTCATTTTGTATAATTATATATATATATATATATATATATATATATATATATATATATATATATATATATTCAAACTTTCTATAGATAACGCTTTTTTATCGAAAGATGTGAAATTCTACGTTTTTTTACTCATTCACTGTAGATTACAAAGTTAAATATATACCAAAAAGCAATTTTATGGCACTTTTTTCAAATATATTTATAACAGGCGCGTGTCTGTATAGATGTGACGTGTATGTTGTTGTAAAAGGGAGTATAAACCTATATATAACAAGTAAAACGTATCTATCATATTTTTGTTAGACGACATATAGGCCTTTTTTTAATGATATATACAATGTTTTACACATTTCTGTATCGTGATTTTTAGTAAACTCCTTATATCAAGAACTTAATCGAAATTATACTATTGTATTTTTCTGTATCAAACATATTTATAAAGGGTATATTTGGTCTAGGTTTGTATGCTTAAATGAAAAAAAGTATACAATTGATTCGTAAATAAATGCAAATATATTTATATATCTATAGGAGTAAATATTGTTTACATTGGTATACTTAAATGGAATAACCATGCATTTGTAATAATTTTGAAAACGTTTATTGGAAGTTCCACCAATTGACAAGAATTATGCTTATATACCCTTTAATTATTTTGATTAGATATTTATATATATATATATATATATATATATATATATATATATATCATATACAATTCGTTTTACTTCATGTACGACAAAACGGTTTTGTGAGTATACACCTGCATGACTAGCCGGCTCACTCTTCAGGTACAAACTGAAGTGATCAGATATGCGGGTATTCACCCGCATACCTCTGACTTTCGTTTTTGACTAATGAAAACATTCTTATTCACCCGCATGTCTGATCACTTCAGTTTATACCTGAAGAGTGAGCCAGCTGGTCAGCTGTACTCACGAAACAGTTCTTTCGTTTATAAATGAAGTGATACTATAACTGTATAGACGATACATTATTACTTTAGCACTTTCACTATGATGTATTGAACTTCTATGTGTATTACTTTTATTATTTATATATATATAGATAGATAGATAGATAGATATGCATGTGAAAAGTATAATAGTACATTTATTATCGGTCAAATTGGTATTTTAGTTTACATGCAGTTATTGGAAGAAGGCTTATTTGATATACATGCAGCTGCATGCAAGATATATACAGCGGAAGATAACATTCTGTTATCATGTCAAGGTATATCAGTATATCCTGTATGCGTTTCTCTTTAGGTGTACCGCAAAATTCATAAAAAGCAAAGACATTCTCTGCAGATGTATTCAGCATGGAAGAAAAATTATCTTAAAAAATCATTTTCATTATCTCTCTTTATGTTGATATATATATATTTTACACCTTAAAGAAACCATAATAAATCAATGGGTTTCTCTCAAAATCAGGATTAATTATTGAAGGTTAATATATATACTATTATTTCAACATCCCGTAAAAGTTTCAGTGATGTATTAAGTGATGTATAGTCGAGTCCATGCACACCATCCGAATTCGAGTGCAAGTCCGAGTACAGGACACTGGAGTCTAAGTCCGAGTCCTTGGTATTCAAGTCCAAGTCCACCTTCTTCGAGTCCGAGTCATTTTGAACCCGAGTCAAAGTTCGAGCCCGAGTCTATAATACAAATATCCGTAAAGATCAATTTAAAATGGTAATTTTAGATTATTATGTACATTTTTAAGTTATAGTCAATGCATGCTTTTTCTATAAGGGTTAATTACATTTATAGCTCCCATGCAATGCTGTAAAAAGCTTAGTATATGTATATATTTATATAATATATATATAGTGTTATTATTTTGTAATATTCTATACGTAGTTCGCATATTAATACATAATCTTAATAATATGTGACAGAGTTTTAATCTATATGATTCGAGATGGATTCGGTCTGATTTTTCGAGTCCTTACCCCGAGTCCAAGTCCACGACCCTCGAGTCCATGCAAGTCCGGACTCCAGTCCTACGTCACTGCATTGTAATATTATACCATTTTATATCTCGTTGCTCTATCGTTGCTCTATTTTTCGCTTCTTTTTTTCTCTATATGTATAGATGAGTACTCTCGATTATATATACAACTCCCATGAATCAATATGGTTCTACCTCAATATCTCTCACACATTACAATTATAATTGAAATGGGAAATTTTAATTCTGTAAGGTAAACACCTGTTTATATTGTTTCAAAAATACAGCTTGTTCTTTCTTTTTTTTCAGTTTTCGAATACAATCCATATATTTGTTCCCATTAAAACTATACTGTTTAACCTATAGATGTGCATAGAAAACTACATAGATGTACATGCAGTGTTACAATACCCTATTAAATAACCTTTTAAACACAATTCTTAATTAGTCTACATTGCATTCGAGTGATGTTAAGAGTTTAATGAGGTTCACTTTTTACAAAAGAGTAATTACAGCTGTTGCGAAAAAAATTTCATTTACATTACCACATAGATGTGACTTCCACGGTACATACAATTTACTTAAGAGAAATTATATGTGGAACAAATCAGTTTCTCATATTCATTTTTAATATCCACATATATATCAAGATTACCACATATTTTGACAATAGAATAGTGTAATATATGTAGCAAACACTTTCTTATGAGTCATTTGATCTCAGAGTCAATCACAATCATGCACTTTCACCACAATAACACATCTTGATACAGTTTCTTTTGGAGAAGTGTCTTATTGATAAGCTCTCTACTTAGCATTCGTACAGAATTGTCGGCGTCCTGGTGATGAGAGCAGCAGGGAAGACGGACAGCACTCCTTTTTTTCAGGTCATCACAGAGATGATGCCGAGGTTAAATGTAGTTTTGGCTGCAGGGGTCATTGCCGGAGAGTAGTGTCTTTGCAAAGGCCAGGGCTAAAACGCCACAAAATAATTTTAAACAAAACGATAAGGTTATGTTTTACATATCTTTCACAGTAACATAGTAAAGTTTATTTTATTTTTAATATATAACAATTTATTAGATACAACTGATAAATAACTAGATCTCTGAAAAAAGCAATCATCACGATGTTTAATATATAAATATGTTTTAATATATAAAATATAAATATAAAATTTAAATTGTGACAAGACTCCTTATAAACCATTTTGGATAAATATAATTATACTTTATACTCAGAAGACAAATAATGAAGAGATAAAATTTATACGATAAAACTACCAAAATTCGTAGTTAATACTTGCATATTTATAATTTCGGTCTGTGTGGGATACCGTTATCGAATAAAAATTTAGCTCAGCTTACTATAGGAAGTATTCTAAACTTATTTATAGACCCTGTTTGGATTCGGGACAATAAACATATATGTAAAATAAATCTGTATTATATAAATTGAATAAATTATGATAATACGTGGTTTAAATGGCACACTATTTTGATAGGGTTGTACCTTTTTTGTCTAAAAGGCCATATACTATTTCATGTCATATAACCGAGTGTACTTTCATTGGTACGTATATACTGGCGATGGCGGAGGCATGTGCTCTGTGAGTGCTTTCTAGTTAACTTGGTTGTCACTAACACTATAATAATACTTAAGGGTAAACGCATTTAGGTATGACCAATTCACCAACTTAATATCGGATACACCTTACATGATAAATGAAGCACTAACATGGGCAAAGGTCTTTCGATATCCTGCATGGTCCACCTCCCTCTCGCGGATGTTCTTGGCAACGTAAAATAGACTATCAACACGGACCAACCGTAAATACTTGCTGACCTCTTCTCCGAGCTTGCCTTTTAGAGGGAATAACAAGTGTGTTGGACACCCCAAGAGCAGGCAAATCCATTTAAGTTCTGAGAAATGTTTGTCTGAGTACAAAAGTCATCAAGATAAAAAAAAAATAACGTAAAACTAACAAAAACTAAAATCGGTTATTGGGCCAAGCCCATCTGCAGACGGACCAGAAAGTGCATGGTATCAAATCCGTTATTGGGCTGCCCATCTGCAGATGGGCAGCCCAATAACGGATCCTCATATGGGCCAAGCCCATCGGCAGATGGGCCAGATCCGCAGACAGGCTCCAACATATATATGTTTATTAGTGTTAACATGCATGCAATAAGACATGCATGCAGTCATATCATTAAGCCAGTGATACATAGTCGAGTCAACATCATCCAAGTCCAAGTCCAGGTCACTCGAGTCCAAGTCCAAGTCCTTAGTCCTTGAGATTAGAGCCCAAGTCCTCCTTCTTCAAGTCCGAGTCTTTATATATACATGAATATATATTGGTCTCGCCATTATCGAGGGTATGATTCGGTCTATGAGGTTGAGCGGGGATGTGCCGGGCCCGTTGTAAGTTTACAATTTATATAATTTTGAAACAAATTGGGTACTAGATGACCGATTTTTAATTTAATTAATCTGTTTGCCCTGAGAGTTATAAATAAATAAAAAGTTATTCCTGGTAAAACCTACATTTAATGACAAAATGACATTCTGTTAATTAACGAAATGTTTTGGAAGGGGGAGGAGTTATAATATAATGCTATGTGTTCCTCCGTTAAAAAAGTGTCCCCTCTGTCTCACACCAAATTGCGCCGCTGTACTATATAGCTGAATGCGCATTTATACTATGTAAAAGTAGGATTTCCAAAACTTTCATATACCTATTCTCTGTTTTACACATTTACTGTATTTCACGCAGATGAAAGATCACGTGGCCTAAAGCTTAGGAAATGCTTTAAATATCCTGATGTGATAATAGCGTTGACATCGCGGTTATTAATGCGTGCAGGATGCATCATACATGCGTAGATCGCATGACACACACAGGCAAGCCATATAAAAACGTGCATGCATGTGCAAATGAAGAGCTTTGTACGCGTTTACACCATTCGTTAACTCATAACCGGCTTTATTTAAGTGCGCCATTTTCTTATACCTGCCTCATCATATTATGAACCTGACATTAAGAAAATTGCTGAGCAGATTGTCCATGAATTGATGAATTTTGAGATGCACATGCGAGGCGCCGCATATCACCATTAAACATAACCAGGCCGATTAGGCATTAATTAAGAGCAACAGTTACGGGGGCAGGGATCGGAACGAGGCAACAACGTAACAGATGATGAGGCACATAATGTGTCAGGTTGCCAGTCTATTCGGCTACTCATAAAGACAGATTAACAACCTGACGCAGAAACAGGCAAGAAATGCCTAACTGGGCCGCCTGTCTATGGCCGCTGCATTAATTGTCTATTTTATTGCAATATGAGACGGCATGTCTACTCAGGCTAATGACTCACGCAGACGAATTCACCATTCAAGTGATTAGTAATCAGGGTGAGTGATGCCGAGTAAATTGCCGCCGATAGTCCCGACATAGGAAGAGATCACGCTTTGGCTAATTGTAAGGCCGTGGCAAGAGTTCTCCGATACCAACAATGACACAAGCTTTCCTGCTTCCATTTTGATTTATGTATAGAAATTGCCTACGGATGACAGCCTGCAAACACAAGTTCCATTTGCCATGTTTGCAGGTATTTGGATGGCTCCGCCACACGTGTTGTCGCAAAAGTACAAGAACCAATCGATCACTCCTCTCCCAGCCGATTGGCGGCAGAGGGTTACCGTAATGAACTCGCACAATTAAGGTAAACACTGATAAAGTTATGTAACGCTAGCCAGCTCTCGCTTCATATGAAGTATTAAACGACCCGCCGCACTCAGGTTTCGAGTGAGCGCCTATCGGCATGGCCGGGTTATATATCATATTACCAAGTGGCCTTTTCTGCAGTTATTAATGTTTGAATACCCCCGCCAACAGCGCCTACGTGAGGCAGACCTCATATCCGCCGTCATTAGCCTTACTATAAACACGTAACCATTAAAAACAACGGATGTTTTGTCATTGCTAGTAATACCTGTCGTCTGCTCATGAAACCTCTGGCTAATCTTTTCATTTTCTTTTGAAATGTGCATGGTGTTCGTTGATAATGAACGATGGGTTCAACAAACTCTGGCCGTTCTGTCAGAAAATGTACCATAAATGAAACGAAACTGTTTTGTTTCTCATTAAAGCACAGCTAATTTTCTGTTTGACCTGCAACATGGCACGGCCTAAAGGCCCCACAGGTTTCCCAGTTCAATGCTCGACCTTGGCACAGCAGCAGTTGAGTCCCTATCTAGTGCTGCCATCTAGGAGCCATAACCAAAACTAAAATGATACGGCTATGCACGCTTGCCATCTGTGGACCAATAATTGAACTATAGTCACTATCAGAACACCATCATGGTCCATGCTATTGTATTTCTCCTGATATAAAAATTATGATTTGAAGGGCATAAATAGAAAACTCTGATTCTACGCAGGCATGCCTGCTTATATAAGCAGAATTCGTAACCTTTGTATCAACGTTACGGAAATATATGAATATACATACGTAAACGAGGACTAACTTACAAATTAAATATAAATGGCAGATGCACCTATTTATATATATATATATATATATATATATATATATATATATATATATATATATATATATATATATATATATATTGGTATCCTATCTTTGAAATTCGACCGATAGTTGTAATTTAGGTGTATTGAATAAATTACTGCCCCTATGAGGACGACAGAGGATGGAAAATGTTCCCCAAACAGGTGCGGATCGAATTTTTTTTTTTGTAAATGGAGATCGTCTTTAATACCCTAAAAAGGTCCACAACTCGGGGAAGGGGTGGGGGGATAGTTAAAAATGGTTAAACAAGGGGAGGGGTTGGTATTATTATAAAGCAGAGGCCAAGGGATAAAGCCTTAACGTAACTCCTCTCTGGGCCCGCTATATATGTATTTATAATACCCCATGCAAAGTAGGCCTTTATTACCTCGTTCTCGCATGCATGTTATAATATCGTTGATTTTTACACCTGTTTTTCAGGTTTCACAGAATTTCCTTAAAACAAATATAAATTTTCCGTATTTTTCATAGCTTTATATTATGAATCTTATAAATATCCCAAAATAAATTTAGATCAGCCTATTACAACCTTAACGGTGCTCACTGAGCAGTTGTTGCAGTAAACATGTTTTAAACAAAAAAAAAAAGTAATTATTTAGAACTGATAACAAGGCGTGTATATCAGTGACGTCAATCTATCTTTAAGGGTGGGGGGGGGGGGGGGGATGTATGACTCGTAGGCTTGGGATGGTAATCAAAGTTGGGACCACTTTTTTTTAATTACACACACACACACACACACACATGAAATAGATAAGTTTTTAAAACAGTATGTGGTTTAAAATACATGTATAAGGTAATAATTTTCCATTCAGTATAAGTTAATTCTTAACCAGGTTTAAACGTATAATATTAACATAGTATACTCAGAAACGGATCCAAAGTCTCTGATTTAAATAATAAATTTATTTCATTTTTAATTTATAAATATTTTCCCCCTAAATAGTAGGGGGATGATTACACTGGTCGTCCCCCCTTGCTCAAAGGGGGGGGATATATAGCCGATCCCCCTGTATTAACGCCCCTGTATATAAACTATATAATGACAAATCATCAAACGGATTTATTGTCCATGCACTGTTGGATATGAGACAAAATATTTACCAGATCTGGACTCACTATGTACTCTCTCATTTGGATCAGATCCCATGATTTTTCTTCTTTTTTATGCATTATTTATTTCTCAAGTTTCCGGCATGACTTTTTTGTCGCTTTTTAAAAAAAAAGATTAGACCTAAATTCATATTTTATGTTATATCACTGGTTTCAGGAAAACAGCATTTGTGGAACCACATGGTCCGGAATAAATTACAGCATTTAGCAGAAATTTAGTTATATACATAACAAGATTCAAGATAAATTGGCATCTTTTAGTGTACCTGTATAATAATAAAAAATTAATAAAATAAGACTTATTGTGAAATAGTTAGTAGGTCTATATATATGTGTGCGATTTTCCTTAATTTAGGCCAAAACAGACCATTCATTTATTATTATTATATTACAATAGGCCTAAAACTGATATAATTCATTGTTTTAAGTTTTAAATATCCAGCCAATATGATATTAACATTGGAGGCTTTCTCCTAGGCCTATAGGCCCATATATAAGCCTAATATAGACCTAGGTCCTATTTTATGTACATTTCTTTAGCATTTTATATTTATTTATTTATATTAATTTGGCACTTTAGTACCATATAATTCGAACTTTATACTACTGTATTCCACATAAGTTATCTCAGTTTGCGATACGGCCTGAAGTTTCACAGAAAACAGGATCCGTGTATAGTTTCCTTATCAATTAATGATTATATACTAAAAGTATCCGAAGTCCGATTCTCCGGACGCGGGTTCCCGACGGCCGAGTTTTAGAAATGCCGAAGTATTCCTCGGTAGACTGGTTCCCTTTCCCTTACAGGCCCTATCCCACGCTTCTGTGGGTGAACACAGGGATAGATACACATCTAGACTCTCACACACACAAACAAAATAAAACATATTTTATTTTAAAAATAATTTTTACTATTAAAGATGTGGTGATTATAAAAGAATCGTGTCAAATTTACGGGAGTAACGAAAATATAATTTTAAGTCTTTACGGTAGGTCATATTGAGGTGCCCGTGTTTACATTCTACTGCGCTTGCGTGTCAGAAATGGCGCTAAATTCGCTGTTGTGACAGCTATGTCCGTCAATGTGGCGAGCAGTTTTAATCCAGAAAAACCAAGCATACACGGCACAAACATGCTCGGTACATTGCAGGCTAGAGATAATGAGGTAAGTGTAGAAAAACCCCGCCGTATAACACGGCGATGAGCGATTTCTTGAGTGTTTTGGAGCTGTTTAATGAACAGGTTTATTGTTCCACTCGTCCTCTGTCTTCCAAGGCAAAATGTCATATTTACTGTTTGCTCATACTCATAGTTTATGGTTCTATCAACCAGTTTACTTATTGTGATAGTGAATTTTATGTCGTATTTTGTTTTTATTACCAGGTACATAACGGTGAGGTGGAATCGAATTGGTAATTTCATTGACTGAAGTGATGAGGTGCAATATCACACTTGTCATACCCCGGGGGGGGGGGGTATTTATTTATTTTTGTGCGTGTGTGTGTGTGTGTGTGTGGGGGGGGGGGGGGGTCTTATTATATAATATCCTCTGCTTTGCAAAAACCATAATCATAAGGTAAAGTGATAACATTCACCAAGCTTTTTATAATAGTTCAGATAATTCAAACAACAGTCTTCTACATCTATTGTTTTGGTACATGAAGATATATTCAGCTATTACTGGTATTCTTTTGAATATGAAAATAATTTTATGTAGAGAAAGCTTTATAGTATTTTTGATTAGCAAACTGAGAACACTGGCACTGCCTCACTCATTATGAGTGAGACCGATCAGTTCTGTCAGTTTTTTGGAATAAAAGCTGTTAGTTTGAACAAGTCTACATATCTACTTCCAAAATGTCTGTTGCATATTTTTGGCGAATTCAATGGTTGTTACTCAAACTCTCTACTCACTGATTTTGGGTCTGTTCCATATTGTGTACTGGATATGGTCTACCAGTAATAGGGTGATGATCAGGTGTCTACACTACACTTTCATAAAAGTCCAAGGTATATTATGAAAAACATGTAAGCATGAAATATAAAAGTGTCACATTCCTAGTCAATATCGGGGAATAATTAATTTACCAAACTACTCACAACCTTAAACTTTGACCATGTTTCATAGCAGATTGGAATCCATAATTTATGAACAATTCTTAATTATATGACAAATTTTGTCACACAAGGCTTGTATGAGTAGCCTTTTGATCCTAAACTGATCTTTACAAATAAAAATAATAATTGAGTATTCATTAATAGATGCATGTAGAAATTTTTGGGTTCCATTTATTTGCTGTAATAGACATCTTTTTAAAGTGAAGTTAAAACATTTTTGGAAGACCCCAGTGTTTTATATGGGCGGGTTAGGTCTGCTCATTATTGGACAAATAATTAAGAGATTTGCCCAACAGTCAGTAAATTCTCAAAAAGTGTATGCATATCTTTAACCCAACCAGTTCAATTTGATATATTTATTTAATTCAATTTTGAGTAAAATTGCTCGGCTTAATAGCTCAAATTACTCGGCTCATATTGAGTTCATCTTCATTATACAACTATAGACAAGCCCCTTAAACAACTCAAACCCCTTGACTGTGTGGAATCATCTGAGCCGAGTTCATCTTAATGGCTCAACAAAAGACTACCCCAGTGAGTGCAGAGTCGAAATCAAAACCCTGGAAAAGCAGTCATGGTTTCTCAGAAACCCAGAGGGTTTGTTTGCATATCCTTTACATTCACCAAGGTTGTGAAAATAATTCCTCTGATTTGTACTGGTTTGACAGGCCAAAATATCATTTGCAACACAAAAATGACATGTATGTTGTGACTTTGTTTCTTCCCTGGACAGAAATGGTGGGAAGAAAGTATTTCTTCCATTCCCTCTGGGAGGATTGTGCCAACCCTGCATATAACTGTAAAAGACTAAAAGCTTCCTCTTTTTCTATGTTTTTAAGCTGTTCACAACAGGAGATGATTCAGATGATGACCTGCCCGTAATAACAAAGAAGAAAAAGGCCATCCTAAGGTTAACAGGCAGTGATGATGACGATGATGAAGGGAACCAGCCGAAAGCACCAGCAGAGAAAGACAATAGTATGTGTTCTAAATTTTATAGGATTCTAGTTCAAATAATATTATAGAAAAATTATTTTCAGGAAAACATGTTACCACTTTTTTTAACATTTTTAGTTCAGAATTTAAATTTGATTTCAAAACAGAGTTGTTATGCAAATATAGAAAACAGGGTTTGAAGGTTTTACCCAACACCTGAGTAAAACCCAGGTCAATCTGGGCTGGGTAAAATAGGTTTTAACCAGATGAAATGCGAGCCATGATAGAACATGGCAACTCAAGGAATCACTTGATATTAGTAAGTTGTCATTAAAACCTTAAGCATGGGAACATCAGTGGTCTTTCAGTTTCAAAGCATACAGGCTATTGTTGCTGTATCACAAGCATCAGGTCTAGCAGTCTGTTAAACTATTCTTGTATAGCAATATTACACACTTTGCCAAAGTAGACCACCCCCTTCTCATGATTATATTTCATATTTGATAGGTTTTTATTCTAATATTTTTATTTATACTTTAACCTATTTGTCAGTTAAGAATTACAAGTTACATTTTCATACTTAACATATATATTCACCTGTAATTTGAAAACCATTGAAAGAGGCAAAAGCTCTTCAAATTTTATCTAATTTTATTACCTAATCAGTGATCTGGTTTCACTGTTACTTGCTATTTTAAAGTTCCTATAATTTGTATAAAACTGACATTATGTGGGAATTATTATTGTAAGCATAAATGATTTATTATTGTCCCAAGCTTCCTCAGAACGGGGGACATTGATTCAGGTTGTCTGTCTGTCTGTCTGCTAGTCTGTTCATTAAGGTTTTCATTTCTGTGCAATAACTTTCCTAAATATTACCCAATTTCAGTAAAATTTTGGTCAATGATTGCCCTTATGCATACCTTGGTTGGGATTGGTTTTGTAGTGTCTGTCTGAAAATTTATGATCAGCAGCTCAAAAAGAAAACAAAAAAATTCCCCTTTGGTTCCAGTTCACAACCAAAAATTATGACATGTGGAGACATCTTCAGGGGGCAGTGAAAAACTAAAACACAGCTACAATGACATGTGGAGACCTCATCAGGGGACAATAAAAACTAAAACATATGTATAGGTCAAGCAGGGGACAACAAGAAGTTGAAACAGGTGACATAAATTCCTCGAATTTGCTTGTTCAGTATTAAGTTGTCAGTTCAGGATACAATTGCAATGTTCAGTTGTTAACATCATAATTTCAGATAAGTCAGAGTCAGATTCAGAAGATCAGGATCGAAGTGAAGGTGATTATTTGTTCTATTCTTGTTTTGAGAAATAACCTTAAACCAGCAATAATATATATGTATGTGTGTGTGTGTGACAGGGCTCATGAGGCACTCACATGCATGGAATAAAGCCCAGGACAGTGGGTTGTGCATGGCTTTATTTCTGAAATATTACAGAAGCAAATGATTTAAGGAAAGCTGTCCTCATGTTTAAATGCCAGAGTCATATGTCTAGTGCAATTTACAGACTTGTGCAATAAAACAACTACTGTACATTGAGGTAAATGTAACTTTGCCAGAGCTCCCTAACATATTATCACAACTACTAATAACATGGCGCCGTGGCCTAACTGGGCATTATTACTAATAATGAAGGGCCATGGCGTAACTGGGTATTGTAACTTTTACTAATAACCTAACTAATGCTCCTAGAAAATAATTTAGTATTCTGTTCAACAATAAATGAGGTATGAATAAATAACATGCTCACCTGAAATGGTACGCTTATATTGACTGTCAGTTGGTTTTATATACTGTATATATATACATATGAAGATCAGTCATGGTGTTCCAGTTAAATTTGACGTGTATCATCTTTAATCATCATTAATTTCAAATAAAGTCATAATTTATTGTGATAGAGCTTCACCAGATCTTTATTTATTTCTGTGTGATGTGACAGGAGTTGGAAAAGGAAAGAAGAGAATAGCCAAGTTGTTTGATGACAGTGATGATGAAGACACTGGAACAGAAAGTATGCGCAACATAATGAAATAGATTTTTTACTTAACCTGTCATTTGAACAATAATGTATCTGTAAAAATATATTTTAAAGTAGATGCAAGGCTTTCATAATTAATATATTTTTGTCATACATAGCCAAACATATTCATTCATTAATGATACAGTCAAACCTCAGAATTAAGACCACCAACGGGACCTTGATAAAGTGCTTGCATTTTTGAGGTGGTCGTCCCAGCAAGGTATGATATAAAAAGTAAAAGAGTATTGGGATCGTGAAAAAGTAATTATTTTGAGATGGTTGCTAAGCTTAGGTACGCTCCCGAGGCAGCGGGAAATCTTGCGCTTCTAAAGAAGCAACCGATTTTCACGCTGCCAGCTTTGACTGTTTATGATATATTTAGACACCAGATGGCGGTTCGTTTTCCACTGAAATAAACGTGCGTATGATGTGACAAGCAGCCAATCAGATGCCAATAAACAAACACTCGACAGGCATCCTGGCTCCGCCCATTGCTGCGCTTCAAGCGCCGCTTATTGAGTTTCCGGTCGAATTTAAATTGCTCCCTCTGCATTCTTGCATCATCGACCGATTCGATTATGACATTATGACTGTGTTAGCTTAGCCATGTATCTGTTGTCTGCAGAACTGAAACCAGCAAGCGAGGTGTGCACGCAGCCTTTGTTGTTACGTTTCGTTTGAATTACAGCTCACCGGCCGAGCATCCTATGTGCCCAAGGCCCTAAGCAAACCACGTCAGGGGCACTTCTCTCTGAGCCTGTGGCCTGTTCAGACGGTTACGCTGGGGGATGAGCTGTCACTCAAAAAGAAATTAATATGATTGGCTCTGTGTATTCCTCGCTTGGCTTTGTCTTCCAGCACAAGGTCTCATCTGATTGGACAAAAATACAGTGCTCCCCTCTGGTGTTGCAATTCAGGATACGAGGTCATAACAAACAGTGCCTTACGATATAGGTAGTAGCCCTATAGGTAAAGCGCTGTGTAAAGAGCGTAAGCTTAGGTGGTTAATAGGCAAGGTTTTACTGTACAAAGGATGGGGCCATAGGATGAGATTTGCGAAATGTCTGATCTGTGTTAAAGGTTTCATTGGATCAAATGAAATGAAGTAATTACATAAGTATGATAGAAATTTATCCACATTTTCAGGTAAAACAGAGGTGGAAACAATAGAACATAACGATGAAGGTAAATTTTCATTTGTTTATGTATTGCTTCCTTCTTTTTATCTAGTTACAGATTTTATTTTGCCCGCCAAATGTGTAATGGTTAAAGTTGTGATGCATGAATGTGGCAAACTTCAGACCAAATTGTGATAAGCACACGTTGGGATAGTGACAGTGCTCAGAGATTCCGACATTTATGTTTATTATTAAATTTTCTCTTAATTTATACAAAAATAAATAATTTAAATGGTGTTAAGTTCTGAAATATCTCCTTTATCTTTATTTTTTCAATATATTCATCCCTTTGTGATAGAAATATAAATGAGAAATTTCATCAGTGGAAGAATCTGTAATTACTAATTAGAAGTGGAAGCATTTAGTTTCATCACTTGAAGTGTAATAATTTTTGTTGTCTGATAATGACTGCCTTTATCTTGATTTCCTCTCATATGCAATTATTGTATAAATGTAGCAGCTGAAAAAGGAAGAAAGAAAATCCCCAAACTGTTTGACAGTGATGGTGAAGATGAGCAGACAGAAGGTATGGATGTGTTAATTAAAAACAATATATTTTAAAACTATTATAGACACAAATAAACAGGAAATTTTGTTCACATTTATCATATTAGTTTACTCTTGCAAACATTACAGATGCCATTTAATTTCATGTTATATTTACTAGAATATCCCTTCACGCAGTGTTATCCCCTTCTCATATTGTTTATTGGAAGTATTCATTATATGTTATATTTAATGATTTTAAGTACATAGCAGATGTTATGTATTCATGTTATATGTGTGATCTTTAAATACATACAATATCACAAATCATCACAATTTCAACTGCTGTAGTTTTGCATTTCCAAATTTTTGTTATTATTATGATATTAGAAAAAATTACATAATGTGAATGAGTTTGCTGTTAACAACAAGTTGTAAATTCAAATGATTCTTAAAATTCCTTTTATCATGTCGTAGTCAATATTATACTGTTTCACAATAATCATTGACTATCATGTTCAGTGGTGTTTATTTTCACAGGGCATGGCAAAGATGAAAGTGATGATGAGACTGGTGATGCCCGGGATGGGGAGGAGGAAGAAGAGGGGGACAAGGAAATGAGTGATGCTCTTAAGAAACGCTTAGCAAAGGTACAGGCATTATAAATCGGTGTGCATATGGATTATGTAAACATCAGTCTGTTCCATTCACATAAACTTCCACAAGCATGTTTTCCAAAAATTGAACATCTTACATTTACTCCGTGGTATTAGATTTCAAAATAGCAAAGTACATCTCCAAAGTGTATGAAATTACATTGTAAGTATTAGCTAATTAGAAATGGTTACATTCAACATTTAATTTTGAATTTTATGATGATAAGTGATGTTTATACCCCTGTAAACTTATTATACTAAGCAACCACCTGAGAAAAAAATAAATTGATGAGAGTAGTTTATATTGGACACTACTAGGCAAATTACCTAGCAAATACAATAATACATAACATTGCTTCATGATGCTGGATTGTTTTTATTATTAACTTGGTATGAGCAGGGAGCAGCTAAGAAAACCAAGAACAGTCAGAAGAAAGAGAAAGAAGAAGTAAGACAAATCCACAGTGAGACCCAGAGAATTATCAGAGGTAAGAACAAGACCAACAGAAATAAATAATAGTATCTGTAAAACAAAGAGAATTATCAGAGGTGGGAACAAGACAAACAGAAATAAAATATTAGAATCAGTAAAACCGAGAGAATTGTCAGAGGTAGGAACAAGACAAACAGGAATAAAATATTAGAATCTGTAAAACCCAGAGAATTATCAGAGGTGAGAACAAGACAAACAGGAATAAAATATTAGAATCCGTAAAACCCAGAGAATAATTAGAGTTGAGAACAAGACAAACAGAAGAAAATAATTATATCTGTAAAACAAAGAGAATTATCAGAGGTTGGAACAAGACAAACAGAAATAAAATATTAGAATCTGTAAAACCCAGAGAATTATCAGAGGTGAGAGCAAGACAAACAGAAAAAAAATAGTATCTGTAAAACAAAGAGAATTATCAGAGATGGGGACAAGAAAAATAGGAATAAAATATTAGAATCTGTAAAACCCAGAGAATTATCAGAGGTGAGAACAAGACAAAGAGAAAAAAAATTAGAATCTGTAAAACCTTGAGAATTATCAGAGGTGAGAGCAAGACAAACAGGAATAAAATATTAGAATCTGTAAAACCCAGAGAATAATCAGAGGTAAGAACAAGACAAACAGAAATAAAATATTAGAATCAGTAAACCGAGAGAATTATCAGAGGTAGGAACAAGACAAACAGTAAAAATATTAGAATCTGTAAAATCCAGAGAATTATCAGAGGTTGGAACAAGACAAGCAGAAATAAAATATTAGAATCAGTAAAACTGAGAGAATTATCAGAGGTGAGAGCAAGACAAACAGAAAAAAATATTAAAATCTGTTAAACCCAAAGAATAATCAGAGGTGAGAACAAGACAAACAGAAATAAAATATTAGAATCAGTAAAATGGAGAGAATTATCAGAGGTGAGAACAAGACAAACAGGAATAAAATATTTGAATCAGAAAAATCGAGAGAATTATCAGAGGTGAGAACAAGACAAACAGAAATAAAATATTAGAATCAGTAAAACAGAGAGAATTTTTTAGAGGTGGGAACAAGAAAAACAGAAATAAAATATTAGAATCTGTAAAACCCAGAGAATAATCAGAGGTGAGAACAAGACAAACAGAAATAAAATATTAGAATCAGTAAAACCAAGAGAATTATCAGAGGTAGGAACAAGACAAACAGGAAAAATATAAGAATCTGTAAAACCGAGAGAATTATTAGAGGTTGGAACAAGACAAACAGAAATAAAATATTAGAATCAGTAAAACTGAGAGAATTATCAGAGGTGAGAGCAAGACAAACAGAAAAAAATATTAAAATCTGTTAAACCCAAAGAATAATCAGAGGTGAGAACAAGACAAACAAAAATACAATATTAGAATCAGTAAAATGGAGAGAATTATCAGAGGTGAGAACAAGACAAACAGAAATAAAATATTAGAATCAGTAAAACAGAGAGAATTTTTTAGAGGTGGGAACAAGAAAAACAGAAATAAAATATTAGAATCTGTAAAACCCAGAAAATAATCAGAGGTGAGAACAAGACAAACAGAAATAAAATATTAGAATCAGTAAAACAGAGAGAATTTTTTTAGAGGTGGGAACAAGAAAAACAGAAATAAAATATTAGAATCTGTAAAACCCAGAAAATAATCAGAGGTGAGAACAAGACAAACAGAAATAAAATATTAGAATCAGTAAAACCAAGAGAATTATCAGAGGTAGGAACAAGACAAACAGGAAAAATATAAGAATCTGTAAAACCCAGAGAATTATCAGAGGTTGGAACAAGACAAGCAGAAATAAAATATTAGAATCAGTAAAACTGAGAGAATTATCAGAGGTGAGAGCAAGACAAACAGAAAAAAATATTAAAATCTGTTAAACCCAAAGAATAATCAGAGGTGAGAACAAGACAAACAGAAATAAAATATTAGAATCAGTTAAATCGAGAGAATTATCAGAGGTGAGAACAAGACAAACAGGAAAAATATAAGAATCTGTAAAACCCAGAGAATTATCAGAGGTTGGAACAAGACAAGCAGAAATAAAATATTAGAATCAGTAAAACTGAGAGAATTATCAGAGGTGAGAGCAAGACAAACAGAAAAAAATATTAAAATCTGTTAAACCCAAAGAATAATCAGAGGTTGGAACAAGACAAACAGAAATAAAATATTTGAATCAGTAAAACCGAGAGAATTATCAGAGGTAGGAACAAGACAAACAGGAAAAATATAAGAATCTGTAAAACCCAGAGAATTATCAGAGGTTGGAACAAGACAAACAGAAATAAAATATTAGAATCAGTAAAACTGAGAGAATTATCAGAGGTGAGAGCAAGACAAACAGAAAAAAATATTAAAATCTGTTAAACCCAAAGAATAATCAGAGGTTGGAACAAGACAAACAGAAATAAAATATTTGAATCAGTTAAATCGAGAGAATTATCAGAGGTGAGAACAAGACAAACAGAAATAAAATATTAGAATCAGTAAAACCGAGAGAATTTTCAGAGGTGGGAACAAGAAAAACAGGAATGAAATATTAGAACCTGTAAAACCCAGAGAATAATCAGAGGTGAGAACAAGACAAACAGGAAAAATATAAGAATCTGTAAAACCCAGAGAATTATCAGAGGTTGGAACAAGACAAACAGAAATAAAATATTAGAATCAGTAAAACTGAGAGAATTATCAGAGGTGAGAGCAAGACAAACAGAAAAAAATATTAAAATCTGTTAAACCCAAAGAATAATCAGAGGTTGGAACAAGACAAACAGAAATAAAATATTTGAATCAGTTAAATCGAGAGAATTATCAGAGGTGAGAACAAGACAAACAGAAATAAAATATTAGAATCAGTAAAACCGAGAGAATTTTCAGAGGTGAGAACAAGAAAAACAGGAATGAAATATTAGAACCTGTAAAACCGAGAGAATTATCAGAGGTGAGAACAAGACAAACAGGAAAAATATAAGAATCTGTAAAACCCAGAGAATTATCAGAGGTTGGAACAAGACAAGCAGAAATAAAATATTAGAATCAGTAAAACTGAGAGAATTATCAGAGGTGAGAGCAAGACAAACAGAAAAAAATATTAAAATCTGTTAAACCCAAAGAATAATCAGAGGTGAGAACAAGACAAACAAAAATACAATATTAGAATCAGTAAAATGGAGAGAATTATCAGAGGTGAGAACAAGACAAACAGAAATAAAATATTAGAATCAGTAAAACAGAGAGAATTTTTTAGAGGTGGGAACAAGAAAAACAGAAATAAAATATTAGAATCTGTAAAACCCAGAAAATAATCAGAGGTGAGAACAAGACAAACAGAAATAAAATATTAGAATCAGTAAAACCGAGAGAATTATCAGAGGTAGGAACAAGACAAACAGGAAAAATATAAGAATCTGTAAAACCCAGAGAATTATCAGAGGTTGGAACAAGACAAGCAGAAATAAAATATTAGAATCAGTAAAACTGAGAGAATTATCAGAGGTGAGAGCAAGACAAACAGAAAAAAATATTAAAATCTGTTAAACCCAAAGAATAATCAGAGGTGAGAACAAGACAAACAGAAATAAAATATTAGAATCAGTTAAATCGAGAGAATTATCAGAGGTGAGAACAAGACAAACAGGAAAAATATAAGAATCTGTAAAACCCAGAGAATTATCAGAGGTTGGAACAAGACAAACAGAAATAAAATATTAGAATCAGTAAAACTGAGAGAATTATCAGAGGTAGGAACAAGACAAACAGAAAAAAATATTAAAATCTGTTAAACCCAAAGAATAATCAGAGGTTGGAACAAGACAAACAGAAATAAAATATTAGAATCAGTAAAACTGAGAGAATTATCAGAGGTGAGAGCAAGACAAACAGAAAAAAATATTAAAATCTGTTAAACCCAAAGAATAATCAGAGGTTGGAACAAGACAAACAGAAATAAAATATTTGAATCAGTAAAACCGAGAGAATTATCAGAGGTAGGAACAAGACAAACAGGAAAAATATAAGAATCTGTAAAACCCAGAGAATTATCAGAGGTTGGAACAAGACAAACAGAAATAAAATATTAGAATCAGTAAAACTGAGAGAATTATCAGAGGTAGGAACAAGACAAACAGAAAAAAATATTAAAATCTGTTAAACCCAAAGAATAATCAGAGGTTGGAACAAGACAAACAGAAATAAAATATTAGAATCAGTAAAACTGAGAGAATTATCAGAGGTGAGAGCAAGACAAACAGAAAAAAATATTAAAATCTGTTAAACCCAAAGAATAATCAGAGGTTGGAACAAGACAAACAGAAATAAAATATTTGAATCAGTAAAACCGAGAGAATTATCAGAGGTAGGAACAAGACAAACAGGAAAAATATAAGAATCTGTAAAACCCAGAGAATTATCAGAGGTGAGAACAAGACAAACAGAAATAAAATATTAGAATCAGTAAAACTGAGAGAATTATCAGAGGTGAGAGCAAGACAAACAGAAAAAAATATTAAAATCTGTTAAACCCAAAGAATAATCAGAGGTTGGAACAAGACAAACAGAAATAAAATATTTGAATCAGTAAAACCGAGAGAATTATCAGAGGTAGGAACAAGACAAACAGGAAAAATATAAGAATCTGTAAAACCCAGAGAATTATCAGAGGTGAGAACAAGACAAACAGAAATAAAATATTAGAATCAGTAAAACTGAGAGAATTATCAGAGGTGAGAGCAAGACAAACAGAAAAAAATATTAAAATCTGTTAAACCCAAAGAATAATCAGAGGTTGGAACAAGACAAACAGAAATAAAATATTTGAATCAGTTAAATCGAGAGAATTATCAGAGGTGAGAACAAGACAAACAGAAATAAAATATTAGAATCAGTAAAACCGAGAGAATTTTCAGAGGTGGGAACAAGAAAAACAGGAATGAAATATTAGAACCTGTAAAACCCAGAGAATAATCAGAGGTGAGAACAAGACAAACAGAAATAAAATATTAGAATCAGTAAAACCGAGAGAATTATCAGAGGTAGGAACAAGACAAACAGGAAAAATATAAGAATCTGTCAAACCCAGAGAATTATCAGAGGTTGGAACAAGACAAACAGAAATAAAATATTAGAATCAGTAAAACTGTGGAAATATCAGAGGTGCGAGCAAGACAAACCAAAAAAAAATATTAAAATCTGTTAAACCCAAAGAATAATCAGAGGTGAGAACAAGACAAACAGAAATAAAATATTAGAATCAGTAAAACGGAGAGAATTATCAGAGGTGAGACAAGACAAACAGGAAAAATATTAGAATCTGTAAAACCCAGAGAATAATCAGAGGTGAGAACAAGACAAACAGAAAAAAATAATAGTATCTGTAAAAGAAAAGAGAATTATCAGAGGTTTGAACAAGACAAACAGAAATAAAATATTAGAATCAGTAAAACCAAGAGAATTATCAAAGGTGAGAGCAAGACAAACAGAAAAAAAATATTAAAATCTGTTAAACCAAAAGAATAATCAGAGGTTAGAACAAGACAAACAGAAATTAAATATAAGAATTTGTAAAACCCAGAGAATTATCAGAGGTGAGAGCAAGACAAACAGATAAAAATATTAAAATCTGTTAGGTCAAGCTAAGAAATAAATTGTCCAAGAAGGACTTTGGTGCCAAAAATATGGAGCAAGATGTCCTTTTTTTGTAAACTTACTGGTTCAGACATAATACTTTGGAATTTTTTCAACTGGCAGGTAGGATCCAAATATGTATAACAAATCCAGTAATGGTGTAGATGAATCTTGAAGTTTGATCCATTCCATATGTCTCACTTACAATATACATAATGATATTTTTGTTGAGACAGAGGCAAGAGCACCAGTAAACAAATGAAATACTGACCACTTTGTGCTAACCCCCCCCATAATATAATAAATAAAATAAACTTGAAAGATAGGGAGTTGTTTCATTCCTCAATTCATGTTTCTAGCAATAAATGAAAACTTAAAAATATGTATTTGATTGTATTTCATTGTACTTAATCAACAATAGTGATTCAGTCCTGAACTTAAATTGTATAAACCATAATTAACAATGTATTAATGAACCATCCACTGCATGTTTTACATAAGTTTTTTTTTAATATACTCATTTTTAAACATCAAGATATAACATGAACCTGAACCATCTGTGGGACCAAACTTATCATACATGTATGAATGTAGAGAATATTTAATACAACTGTGGGAAACATACATAACCTAAGAATGACCATGTCAGGGATTTGTTGTCCCACGCTTCCTCAGAACAGGGGACATTGATTTGGGTTTGTCTGTCTGTCCATCTGTCAGGTTTTCGTTTCTGTGTGATAACTTTCCTAAATATTATCCAATTTCATTCAAATTTGTGTCAGTAATTGCCCTCATGCATACCTCAGTTGGGAATGGTTTTGGAGTGTTTGAAAAATTATGATCAGCAGTTCAAAAAAAAAAAAAAAAATTCCCCTTTGGTTCCTAATTCACAACCAAAAGTTATGACATGTGGAAACATCTTCAGGGGGCAATGAAAACTAAAACATGGCCACTATGACATGTAGAGACATCTTCAGGGGACAATAAAAACTAAAACATTGATAGGGCAAGCAGGTGACAACAAGAAATGGAAGCAGAGGACATCTACACTACAGCATACATTTCTTGGATTGTGTCCTAGTAAAATTTAATTTCAGCAGATGGAATTTTAATTTAAAAATAATTATCCCTTATATTTTCTCTTTCAGAGTCAGCTGTAAGGATACCATATCATATGCCTAAACCCAAATCCCTATCAGAGTTTCTGGCAAGAACCAAGGAAAAACAGGCCAAAATCAAAGAGTTTTCCACAAGGTTATCATTTACATTATAATCATTTACATTGTAATCACTATAATCATTTACATTGTTCTTGACTGTAAAATATGTACATATTATTGAGATAATGAACAAACAGAATATGTATTTAAAACAAGTCTGTTAACTCACACACAGGGCACCCCTAGTTAACCACTGATTTGAGTATGACTTGTCCTGTCATAAGTTATTTTAACATAGTAACTGCAGGTATTATGAAAGCATGAACACAGATTAGGTTTTTTGTCATACACAGTGTCTGTTCCAGAGGTATCATGTTAGCCTAAATTTCATTTGTGTAGTTTTTAGTAGTATTTATTTATTCATTTTATGTTGAATAATTGGGTAAGGATTTGTAATGACTGTTATAGACAAGTGAAATTAAGTTGACCCTCAGTTTATCTTTACTATATTTAAATTGTTCTCACATAAGAAAAATGCATGGCTCAGGAGTTAACTTTTCCCAACCCTTGGCTAGATCCAGGATATTCGATGTTGATTTATGCTTTGTAAATTTATCAATATGTTTAAGATACACTGATTAACTTTTTATGTTTCATTCTCAGGCTTGCATTGAACAAACACAAGGATCCCATAACATTAACTGCTAGCTCACAGCAGAAAACGTCTCCTGATCGTAAAAAGGGGAATATTTCTGGACAAAAACAAAAATCTCCCATAGATAGCAAAGCACAGATGGCATCTGGTGAGGAAACACCACCTGATTCTAAAGCACAGATGGCAGGTGGACTTAATAATGTTGAATCAGAAGAGGGAGAGAACAAAACTTTAACCAATTCACAAGAGCTTGATCTTGGTGAAAATGAATTGCCAGATTTAGGAAATGTAGGTAATAAAGTTGAAAATAAAATAAATCAGGAAAACACTGCAGAATTGGAAATGAATGATGTCAGTTGTAAAAATCAAGAACAGATGGATTCTATTAATGACACAGATGTCAGTGGACCTTTAAGTGATGTGACAAATAAAGTGAATACGACAGATACAGACTTAAGACCAACAGTAAATGATGGTGTCCAAGGTAGTGAAACTTCAGAAATCCGAGACAAAAATCAAGATACAGACACTGCTGCAGAAAAGGATCCTACTAAGAAGTCACTGAAAGAAAAACTCGCGGAAAAATTAAAAACTGTGACACCAAAGCTTAGTGGTGGACCTGAAGACATGATTGACCTTGAAGGGGATTCTGGGATAGCGTCTGGGCAGTCCATGGCTCCCGGTATGAAAGATCTCATGAACCGTCTAGTCTTACACTCTGCTTGCCGTAAAAAGAAGAAGGCCAGAGATGTAGAAATCAGGTACTGTCAATTTTTCTTTTATCGTATTCTTCTGAAATTACCTGCAAAATTCCTTCAGATATTTCTTCTAAGACTGGTAATATTATTGCATGAATACTGTCTGTCTGTAAACTTTTAGTGTTGCCACAATACCAACCAGAATTTTGGTGGCATTTCATGAAACTCGAAAGAAATAAGCCAATACAATATCCTTCCTGAGTTTGAATCTCAACAATATCCATGCATAGTAATTTAGGTAAGAGGTCACAAGGCTTCTTTGTTAGCTCAGCTGACTATAAGTCATCTGAGCTATAGTCATGGTCCATTGTCCGTCGTCCGTCCGTCTGTCTGTCCGTCCGTCCGTCTGGATGTCCGTTCGTAAGACTGGCACGTTTCGACACCGTTGGACCTACGAATCTGAATTTCGGCATACAGTTAGATGTCCCCATAATCTCCTACCATGCCAAAAATTGGGTCAATAGGACTTCGTTCCTTTGAGATATTAAGGAAAAACCTCAATTTTTTATTAGAAATCTATTTTCACACTTCAGGACTGCCTAATATCAAAACCACTCATCTGGTTTTCTTCATATTTACCATAAATATTCCTCTATATAGTTCCTATGGACATGCCAGATATTAAGTTAGTATTATATAATTTAAAAAAGTTATAAGGCCCAAACATAATTAACTTTGTAAAAAAATCAGGAAGATATTTGGTCACTTAAGACCAAAAGTGTTAAAGGTAGGGACTTTTTTCCAGTAATACAACTTTAATTAATCAAAATTTAATTGTATACAAAAAATTAGATCAAAATTTGTTAAATTTTTTTAAATATTGGCAAAAAATATAAAATTGGTACCTTAAATTTTGCCCAACTTTGGCCATGGCACGTTTTTTTCCTGTTAGTACTGTGGATTAAATTTTCACATCATGTATACATAAGGATTAAATCTGTTAAAATCTGAAATTTGAAAATAAAAGCTGCAAAATTAGGCTAGTTATTGAATTTTTTTGGAGGCTCTTGTTGTATTTTCTTACATTGTCAAGCAGTCCACTTTGATGACTGTAGGTCATTCAGTGCACATCTCTATGCTCTTCAGGCTGTTGACATAATTTTAGATGTCCCCAAAATCTCCTACCATACCGAAAATTGGGTCATTAGGACTTTGTTCCTTCGAGATATTAAGGAAAAAAAAACTCTGTTTTCCATAAAATAAAGCCATTGTTACACTTCAAGGCTGCCTAATATCAAAACCACTGATCTGTTTTTGATCGTATTTAGTATTCACATTCTTTTATACATTTTCTATGAACATACCAAAAATTAGGTCAGTATTGAGTATTATTTTGAAGTAATAGGCCAAAACATAATGCAATTTTTTAAAAAATCAGGAAATATATTTACTCACCTAACATGAGAATTGCTGAACCTAGAGACTTTTTTTCAGGAATATAACTTTATTTAATCAAGATACAATTGTTTACCCAAAATTAGATCTGAATTTTGCAAATTTTTCAAGTTATTAGCATCAATAAAAAAAATCAATACCTTAAATTTTGTCCAACTTTGGCACTGTTGATTTAATTTTCCCAGCATATATGCATAAGGATTTAATCTTTTAAAATCTGAACTTTCAAAAGAAATTGATTGGAATGAATAGCTTTTATTCATGTTTTCATACACCATGTCAAGTGTTGTTTACATCTAGCCCACCTAGTAGTACAGCCTTCACTTGCATTATGTAACCCACCCCAGGCAGCTTACCTTGGCCCAGCTTGGCCACTACTAGCAGGCTTCCCCTCTGCCCTGCACTCACCCCCCCAGCTGGTGCATAAACTAGATGAATGTTATAATTTTTCTGTATTTTATTTTATTCTTGGACATGCTACATTTTAGATTTTGTATTGAACCACCAGGGTTACAATGATTAAAGTGTACATTTAATTGTGTCCACAAAGTTGTGTATTGCTGTGAAAGTGTGGATGTTCATGAGATAAGTAATTCCTTACTTCAGAAGAGTAAAAACTTCACCAGGTGTGAAATTGACTATTAATTCCAGTAATTAATTAAAACTGGGATAGTAATTAGCACAATGATATTGTTTGTCCCTCATTCAACCAACAGTGTGTATACTTTATTTGAAAAGATGTTTTATTTTATAAAATTTACTTTTATTTTATTTTGGTGAATAAAATTAAGCATGTCCTGAAAACTCCAATATGCAAAACTTTTTAATAGTGATTCAAGGAATATTCTTGTAGATGCCATGTTGTGGCATTATTTTCTTTTAAAATCAGTTTAAACATTTATGATTTAAAAATAATAAAATATATGTGTATGCATCATATGACCCAATGTTTTTTACTCTGTACATATAATGATTGCAACTTTTGCAACAATTCTAATATTTTAACTTATATTTTCAGGTTTTTTAATTAAAAATTTATAAACCTGTAAATAAAAAAATGATTCAGATAAAAACTTCTTAATGGAAAAAGTGGATCTGCTTAAAAAAATAGGATTATATATAAACTTAAATGCATTATTCTCTTGAAAGTGAAATAAAGGTATTAGTCCATTCTGTCCACTTGCCTGTCCATCTGTAAATTTTCGTATGCAACACAGTATCTCAAAACTTTTACTGTTTTTCTTCATGACAGTCTTGTCAGAGTATTAGTTTGCAATCATATATTTAGAACTTTACTATAACCAAGTAGGAGGGCCCCTTTCCTCTTAGCTTTTCATATTCTTATATAAATGAAAAACATTACAATAAAATATTTCTACATCCACCTTCGTGCTGCCCTCACTTTTCCCTTCTCCGAACCCCATCCCAAAGTCAGCCTCAGTAAGCAAGAACAAGATGAATCAGATATATTCATACTTTAATATTTTGTATAACTATTCGTCCATAGGTACCTATGTACATGCCAGAAATTATGTCAATATTGTGTAATATGTAGACATAGTGGGCATCACAATAATGTACCTTGTCAAGACTAAAGAGATATTGTGTCATACAGTCACATATTCATAAATCACTTCATCAGCATAGTTAATCATAACATCATATCTGTCAAATTGAACGCTTGCAGACTACCATACACTTTAGATCCTTCAACAAATAGCCTTATCATCATTCTACTACTGCTCATTACTGCTGTCATTGCATTCATATTTGCTCAAATATATCACAATTTTCAACCCCTCCTAAATAAATAAAAAATAAACCACTTTATTTGACTCTATTAATCAGTCAGGTAATTTCATTTATCATTTACTCACATATTACATTACATTCCTTTATAATAGCCCAACATGTACATGATATTCATAAGCTTTATCGACTCGATATAGTATATAGTATCACAGTGGAGAAACATTTATAGTCCAATCACGATCAGCTGAGCGCCGTGACCCATGGGTCCCTTGTTGTGTCTAGGGGAAAACATGCCATTAATTTGGTGGATTTTTCGATGAACTCGCATTATATTCATGAATTTGTACATATTTAATGAGGTCAGAGGGACACATGCAAGGGGTGTATTATGCAGTGCTCTTTGTTTGTGAGTGGTCTGCTTTTAGAAATATACTGGATGCATTTTGCACATGCCTGTTCTGTTTTCCTTTGCTACTGCACTACAGTAACTATGCATTGTGTTGTTTTCTGTACAATGACCATTACAAAATATTGATAGTAATCAGTATATTAACCTTGGATTGTGGCGTGTCTCTGGTTATAGTGTAGTTAAGAAGGACCAGGTGTCAGAAAACAGAGAAGAATTAAAGCTGGAGAAGGTTACAGTTCATCTTGATGAAGAGCAGGAAGAGGAACCAAAAAATTTACCTCCAGGTAAAACCAACCCAAAGCCAAAACTCAACTTGAAGTAAAACTTACTTCCAAGTCAAACCAACACCCAGGTAAAATGTACCTCCTTGTTAAACTGGACACTCTGTAAAATTTAATCACAGTTAAAACAGACGCCTCGGGCAAAACCTGCCCAAAGGTACGATATACTTCATTGTAAAGTCTACCCAAAGAAAACCTGATGCAAGATATTACCCAGCTCCAGGTAAAATTAATCTGTGGTTAAAAATTCAAGTCTAAGTAAGAAGGCCAAGAAATTGAATTAGAGATTTTCTGTTTCAAAACTGAAAAAAAATTAAAAAGTCAGCTGAGCTTGGGATATCTTGGTGCTTTTTGTCTATGTCATATAAAAAAAGGCTTACTTTATTGATATTAGAATGATATTAAAACACAGTTGGTTAAGGCTATCCATGTTCCTTTTAAAGTAAGCCACAACCAACAAACTTCTGTGCGGCTCCAACAGAATTGCATAAATTTTGGGTAGAATGTAGTCCAGTGGTTCAGGCATTGGACTTCTGAGCTCGAGGTCCGGATTTGGAACCCCGGATATGCCTCAATGGCATAATGGTGTTGACTTCTGGACTATTCTTAACCCCGTTAATATAACCTGAAAAGCTTTAAAATAACATCATTCTTATTGTATGGATAATTTTCATCCTTATTCAAAAGACATTGCCATGAACTTGCCATGGACCTATCCTTTAAAAATAATTAAATAAATTATAAATAATAGATAAATTTCATGTATGTGGCAGGGGGAAGATGGAACAAGATAAAAGAGAAGCTGTCCACAGAGATGCGAGCGAAACGTGAGGAGTCAAGGCAGCGACGTCAGGAGGTGTATGATCTGGACAACGAGGAGGGGTTCCAGGCTCGGATGGAGGAGGAGAAGGAGGAAGAGGCTGAGCTGACAGACCAGACGGATACAGATGTATCTGATGAGGAGGGAGATGAGTGGGATGAGGATGTTTACCTGGAGGAGGAAGAGGATGATGAAGGGATGCTGGAAGATAAACCTAGGAAGGTAGGGTACACTCCCTAAAGCACTTCATAGTAAAATGTTGTAGGTTTGTATACATACCATGTGTGGATAATTAGGAAAAATAAAGTGATGGATGGAATACTTCAGTACAAGGCTACTGAGGTAGGGAATACTACTCAGCATTACAGGATCCCTCAAACAGATACTTTGAGCATGCAAACATTTTTTCTCCAAGGGGCATGAGACACTACTATAGGGTTTCTAAATGTAACCTTTAAAACAATACAATTATTTTTCACATAACTGTTTTAGAAGGGTTATTCTATGGGACAAGGCCTGTTAAAAAATACACCACCCATCATTATCATTGGTTTTCTATTTTTACTGCAAAAAAGGCCTGGTAATCTCTGTAAATACGGGGTTCTAAAGGAGGGAATCTTGGACTGCACAAATGTACATTGTTGTGCAAGAGAGTGTGTTGGGGTGGTGGCTGGGGGAGGGGGATTACAAAAGTTAGACCTTGCAGCTGTAGTTTGCTCATCCCTGGCCTGGCAGAGAAAGATTTTTTAAATTAAATTGGACTCTTTGTCAGCTGTGAGTAACTATACTGATACTGAGTTATACACAAGTACTTTGGTGGATTCACGTGAGTTTTAATTTTTGGGTTTAAATATAACAACAGTGAGATGTCTTAAGACCAGTCAGATTATGTTGGCTTCATTAAAATAATGAAATGCAGATATGATTAAGCATTCATGTATGTAATAGTAATATGTCTGTGAATCCACAGTGAACCTTTGATTGTTTGTGCTATTTACAAGGACTTTGAATATTTCTATTCTTTTGTAGAAGAGTGCCTTTGTAGATGGGGAAGCAGAGGAGGATGGTGATGACGAGGAAGAGGAGGATGCAAGGGAGCAAGAAGATGAGATGATGGGTGAAGGAGAAATTGAAGATGAGGATCTGAAGCTTCACCTGGCAGGATCAGGTAATTTTTTTTATGAAAACCAAGATAGTTGGGATAGAATTTAGTTTCTTGTGAGTTAGGTTTTGAACTTGAAACTCTCAGCAAATGGTGAAATTTTGATAAAAGAAGAATATTATTGTGAAAGGGTATGGCTCTAGTATTTACCCTCTAGTATTTAAAGTAATTCTTATTGGTTGTTTGAATTAGGTGTAATAGTAAAATAGGGCTGGAAAAGTCGCTAAAAAAGTAATGAAGTTGAACAGGCTGAATGAGTCTTAATTTTGTAGTTTTGCCAGTGTAGTGATTCTACCAGTTCCTGATGGATGTTGTCAAATTACATGTACAAATTTTATGAACGGTTAATATGTTCCCAGATTGTGAAGATGATGGGAGTGTTGGCATGGATACCGCCTCTGAACGGGTATCCCCCACGGAGTCTTTAGAGGTTCCAATAAGCTCTGGGATGAAGAAGGCATCCAGCATCCATCTGGATGTTCTGGATGAGGACGCCATCAGTCAGTCCCCACTCTCCTCAGCGCCTGATGCTGCAAAACAAGGTAATGGATAACTTTTTGTACAAAAAAATTGTGGCTTATCTCTGATTTTTACCTTTTTGCCGTGATTGGATTCCTACACTTCCTTCTAATCATTCTTTAGAAATTACCTAGTGTTTCACATAAGAAGTCTCAGATACTAGGATTTGGCAGTTTGACAGAGAGATGTCAGCCTGTTCTTTATGTTTAGATATGTCATGTGTGTAGTTTTATTTGCAGAGATTATAGTGCACTTTCATATTATTATTGGATGTAAACCTTGCTTTGCAATTTTTAAGTTGGCAAAAGACCTCCTGGTAACTAAAAATCCAATGTGCCTGAGGGGTTATTTCTTGAAAATTATATTTCTTACAGATTTCTTTCTCAGAAATTTAGCTGTTAGTAGAACATGCATTAGCCACAACATAGGCCAAATGTCTTTCACTTAAATGACAAATATATTTCAGATTGTGAATCAGATGTAGTTGGAGACAGACCATTCCAGCAACTCTCTCAGGGAAAAGAGGTGGAAAAATCTGTGCTTGAGCAGCTGTCTCAGGGAAAAGAGGCAGAAAAGAGTGTGCTGCAGAAAGACCTCAGTGACCAAAATAGTGAGTGCAAAAAGAGACACAGTCCTATTGTTAAAAGTTAATTAACTCTTTAAAATCTGACAGCGCACTCTAAGCCCCGTCACGTGACATCCCCTCATCTGTTCATAACGCACCACAACGCCCTCAGGTGTGACACTAAGAACTCCCAGTTTTAGCTCGGTCTTGGAGGTAAAATTAACGTTGGACATGATTAATTTCGGTTCTATACAGTCCCAGGACACCCCTACCATAAAGTTGATAATTATTTATTCATTCACCTAGGAAATCCTCATAAATATTCATAAAATTCTAATTTAGACTCTGTTGGAAAGCCGATTGGTTGAATGGCGTCGGCAATTGACACCTGGGATGTCAACAAACGCAACGTTTCAGCTGACCGTGCCACATTGTTATGACAATAAACCATACCAAACTTCCACAAAAGATTGGTATCTATCTAAATTATTATCATTTTAGACTTAAAATGTGAATATTTCTCATTCCTTAAGACATTTTCTATGTTTATGTTGCCTGTTATGAAGGACGAGCGATGTCATCAATTTTCAAGATGGCGGCCGTCGGACTTGCCGCTCGATAGACATCGTGCTTTGACGACTTTCAGTACATGTTTTGAGCAAAATAAATATAAAATAATGTTCAATAAACATTAGTTACTCAAATAAATTCAAGAATATTTGCTTATGTCTTCAGTTAAAAAGACATCTGACATCGTTTTGACACTGGATAACCATAATGCAATGCGACGGGGATTTCCCTGTATGTTCTTTCACGGGCAACATAAAAGTGATATACGCTTTATCGGGAGTACCAAAACGATCCAAGTAAACATTATAAAGGGGGAAAATGTGTAGAAATGTTTGATTTTACCATTCTGTCAGACTTTTGTCGATTTTCCATTGGATTTTATACATATTTGATGAGTAAATCTATGAATATTTTTTATTCTTCACTTTTCTTAGAAGTTCACCTGGTCTTAATTAGTTTTCCATACCTGAACAGGTGGGATGTGGCAATTTGATCCTTATTTGAAATCAACATTATATTTCATGTTAAATATACAATTATTATTCTTATACATTTCTTCGAACAAATCATATATGGTTTTGTCTTATTTATTTCAGCACTCCACACCTACATAACATTAATAATCTTAATCATATTTCATTAACCTGTTTTACCTAGATCTTCCATGACAATACACCTGGTACCAGCGGATGATAATTCCCTTATTGGTCCTAAATTGTACAATGTCTTCACAGGGATATACTGCAGACATTCATTTAAAAATATGCTAAAACAACAAAGCCACTATACTTACCTGAATTTACCTGATTTACCTGGCTCTATTATTATATATATGTGAAATTTATGATTGATTAAGTCATTAACCTCTTGCTTGGTATCTCTGTAAAATGTGTTGAAAATTTCATAAGGATACATGAAAAACTGCTAAAGTTATCAGTCATAACATTAATGTACATTGTGTCAAAATTCAAAGTGTGAGAAACCTAAAATTAATCTGAACAGTAAGGGGGGTGTTTTGTGACAACCAAATACAAACAGTAAAGGGTTAAATATTTTTTAGAAATCCTATAATTTGAGGATTTCTGAATGGTCCAAAAATAGTGTTATTCCAATTTAAACTTGCCTATACTTTACCCTTGCCACCAAACTCTCTCTGCAGATAGATCATCACCCGTATTGAACCATGGCAGGTTGATTTTTCCCATTTTCCTGAATGTGCTCATTTTGTACACACAAAACCTGGATGTCAATGGTATACCATTGAGTAATAATTAATATGCCATTAGTCTTTCCCAATTCAGTTGAGTAAATGCTGCACATGCACAAAGATGCCGTGAGATGTCCTCTAAAAAAAACAAATCAACTTGGATAATTTTCAATCATTACTGCAACTGATAAACTGAAAAAAGAACGGGAGATATAAGAAATTTGATAGATTCACAAATTTTCCTTGTTCAATATTGTATCCTTTTTGGTGTCTACCTGAATAGATGATTCACAAATCTTTTTATAACCTTAAACATTGTATAAATCCATTTAATTATCAATTTAATCATTGAATACTTTATTGCAGCCACAATGACAGATTTTCTGAGTGAAAGAGATGGAAGCCTCCTCAGTGCTGACAATAGCTTTGACCTCATGGGGTCGCTGATTCCTGCAGGGCAAGGTCACAGAAAATCACATCGAGACACGCCAGAGATTTTCTCCCCCACCAGTAAACAAAGCACGGGCACAGAGGGTACATCCACCAGCTGTGTAAGTTAAAACTAGTCATCTTTATTGATTTGTATTATATGGCCAAGTATATGTACATGTGGGGACAGTTATCTAGAAAGGGAGCACTTACAATGTTTTTGGCTCATAGTGTATGTCTGTATACACTTTCTAGTTACAAACAAACATGTACATTTTATATGAACGACATCACAGTACCTGAATTGTCTGAGGCTATGTTGGGTGGAACATTAAAAGTTTCAGTTAGGCATTGCGTTAATATCTGATTAACTTTCATTGGTCATATTTAAACACTGTTGATAATTTTTAGCTCAGCTGACTGTAAGTCATCTGAGCTATAGCGATCACTGTTTGTCCGTCGCCCATCTGTACGTCCGTCTGTCTGTCCGTCTGTCCGTTAACCAGGCACAAATCGTAACCACTGGACCTAGAATCTTGTACCTTGAGATTCTGAGAGGTCCATAAAAAATCTCCTTGGAAACCAGAAATTAGGTCTCTGTTACCCATATTCTTTGAGCTATGGGGCCCCAAAGTACCCCCAAGAATAGTAAAAAATTTCATACAAAACTTCAATTTCTCATTAACTACATCCCTGATGGTCATGATTTTTGGCACACATATTGATCATGAGATGTTTCATCAGTTCCTGCAGACTGGTGGCGCCACCTGTATTTTTCAATTTTTAGCTCAGCTGACTATAAGTCATCCGAGCTATAGTTGTGGTCCTTTGTCCGTCGTCCATCCGGCCGTCCGGCCGTTAACAGGGCACGTTTTAAAACCGTTGGACCTACGAATCCTAAATTTTGCATACCATTAGATGTCCCCAAAATATCCTACCATACCGAAAATTGGGTCATTAAAACTTCTTTCCTTCGAGATATTAAGGAAAAACCTTCGTTTTCCATAAAAAAGCCATTGTTACACTTCAAGGCTGCCTAATATCAAAACCACTGATCTGTTTTTGATCATATTTCGTATTCATATTCTTCCTTACATTTTCTGTGCACATACCAAATATTAGGTCAGTATTGGGTATTATTTTGAAGTTATAGGCCCAAATATAATGCAATTTTTTAAAAATCAGGAAATATATTTGCTCACTTAACATGAGAATTGCTGAAGCTGGAGACTTTTTTTCAGGAATTTAACTTTATTTAATCAAGATTCAATTGTTTACCCAAAATTAGATCTGAATTTTGCAAATTTTTCAAGTTATTAGCATAAATAAAAATTAATACCCTAAATTTTGTCCAAATTTGGCAGTGGCACGTTTTTTCCCTGTAAGCACTGTTGATTTAATTTTCACGGCATATATACATAAGGATTTAATATTTTAAAATCTGAAATTTCAAAGAAATTATTTGAAAAGAGTAGCTTTTATTCAAGTTTTCATACACCATGTCAAGTGTTTACATCTGGCCCACTTAGTAGCACAGCCTTCACTTGCATTATGTAACCCACCCCAGGCAGCTTGCCTTGGCCCAGCTTGGCCAATACTAGCAGGCTTCCCCTCTGCCCTGCACTCACCCCCCCCCCCCCCCAGCTGGTGCATAAACTAGATGAATGTTATAATTTTCTGTATTTTATTTTATTCTTGGACATGCTACATTTTAGATTTTGTATTGTACTTAATTGTAATTAATTATAGCTGAGATTGTAATTAGCATAATGATATTGTTTGTCCCTCATTCAACCAACAGTGTGTATACTTTATTTGAAAAGATGTTTTTATTCTATCAAATGTACTGAATCTTTTATTTTATTTCAGTGAATAAAATTAAGCATGTACTGAAAACTCCAATGTGCAAAACTTTTTAATAGGGATTCAAGGAATAATTTTGTAGATGCCATGTTGTGGCTTTATTTTCTTTTACATTCAGTTTAAACATTTGATTTAAAAATAATAAAATATATGTGTATGCATAATATGACCCAATATGAGCTACAATCTGGATGTATAATGATTGCAACTCAGAATTCTAATATTTTAACTTATATTTTCAGTTTTTATATTACAAATTTATAACACTTGTAAATAAAAAAAAATGAATCAGATAAAAACTAAATGAAAAAAGTGGATATGCTAAAAAAATAGGCTTATATATAAACTTAAATGCATTATTCCCTTGAAAGTGAAATAAAGGTATTAGTCCATCCTGTCCACTTGCCTGTCCATCTGTAAATTTTTCATATGCATCACGTATCTCAAAACTTTTACTGTTTTTCTTCATGACAGTCTTGTCAGAGTATTAGTTTGCAATCATATATTGAGAACTTTACTATAACCAAGTAGGAGGGCCCTTTCCTCTTAGCTTCTCATATGCTAATATAAAGGAAAAACATTACAATAGAATATTTTTCATATTTTACATTTGCAAAAATTTCAAACTTAAGCTGGTTGTCTTGACCCATGGGTCCTTTGTTTATATTCTGGATTCTCAACATCATTGTTTGGCTAAAACTGATTAAATACCAGACATGGTGCGAATACTTGGCGAATGTATATGAATATGAATATGTACTCCATTATAAAATTTCTTGCATAAGAATGGGAATTCAGGTAAAAATGAAAGTATTTGAATACCAGTGCAAATACTTTCAAAATGTATTCATGAATGCATTCATGAATATATTCTATAATATTATTTTAATAATCATTTCAGTTATATTTTATTAAAAGAATCATATAATTCTCTTATTTTTTTCAATAAAAATTATATTTGGCACAATATTTGTTATTAAATTTTTATAAATAGTTAAACTCTTATCTTATATGTGCTGCTTATCAGTTATATGGCCAAGTCAAAATCTGTATGACAGTAGCACTCCATTTGTTAATAAAATAAATGAAATCAATCTCTTCCCTGTCTCCAAAGAAACTATCAAAATCATACATAAGCTAAACACCAACAACTCATAATACAGCTTATATTTATTTCCACACAAAACCAGCATGTGCCTCATTTCAAAATCATATTTTTTATCATATATAACAGCTGAGCGCCGTGACCCATAGGTCCCTTGTTTACGAATAGTTTTCTCTATTTTTGAGACCTTTAAAAATGTGAACATCTGTTAACAGGGCACAAATCATATAGACTGGACATAGAATCTTCATTCTTGACACAGTGAGAGACCTATGAAAAGTCTCCATGGAAACCTGAAATTAGGTCTCTGTTACCCATATTCTTTTAGCTATGGGGCCCCAAAATACCCCCGAAAATAGACAAGAATTTCATACAAAAACTTCAATTTCTCATTAACTACATCACTGATGGTCATGATTTTTGGCATACATATTGATCATGGAGTGTTTCATCAGTTCCTGCAGACTGGTGGCGCCATCTATTTTTTTCATTTTTTTACGAATAGTTTTCTCTATTTTTGAGACCTTTAAAAATGTGAACATCTGTTAACAGGGCACAAATCTTATAGACTGGACCTAGAATCTTCATTCTTGACACAGTGAGAGACCTATGATAAGTCTCCATGGAAACCTGAAATTAGGTCTCTGTTACCCATATCCTTTGAGCTATGGGGCCCCAAAATACCCCCGAAAATAGACAAAAATTTCATACAAAAACTTTAATATCTCATTAACTAAATCACTGATGGTCATGATTTTTGGCATACATAATATTTATGGAGTGTTTCATCAGTTCCTGCAGACTAGTGGGACCACCTGTATTTTTCGATTTTTTACGAATAGTTTTCTCTATTTTTGAGACCTTTAAAAATGTGAACATCTGTTAACAGGGCACAAATCGTACAGACTGGACCTAGAATCTTCATTCTTGACACAGTGAGAGACCTATGAAAAGTCTCCATGGAAACCTGAAATTAGGTCTCTGTTACCCATATCCTTTGAGCTATGGGGCCCCAAAATACCCCCGAAAATAGACAAAAATTTCATACAAAAACTTCAATATCTCATTAACTACATCACTGATGGTCATGATTTTTGGCATACATAATATTTATGGAGTGTTTCATCAGTTTCTGCAGACTGGTGGCGCCACCTGTATTTTTCAATTCTTTATGAATTGTTTTCTCTATTTTTGAGACCTTTAAAAATGTGAACATCTGTTAACAGGGCACAAATCGTAAAGACTGGACCTTGAATCTTCATTCTTGACACATTAAGAGATCTATGAAATGTCTCCATGGAAACCTGAAATTAGGTCATTGTTACCCATATCCTTTGAGCTATGTGGCCCCAAAATACATCCGAAAATAGACAAAAATTTCATACAAAAACTTCAATATCTCATTAACTACATCACTGATGGTCATGATTTTTGGCACACATATTGATCATGGAGTGTTTCATCAGTTTCTGCAGACTGGTGGCGCCACCTGTATTTTTCAATTCTTTATGAATTGTTTTCTCTATTTTTGAGACCTTTAAAAATGTGAACATCTGTTAACAGGGCACAAATCGTATGGACTGGACCTAGAATCTTCATTCTTGACAAAGTGAGAGACCTATGAAAAGTCTCCATGGAAACCAGAAATAAGGTCTCTGTTACCCATATCCTTCGAGCTATGGGGCCCCAAAGTACCCCCCCCCCCCCCAGAATAGTAAAAAATTTCATACAAAAACTTCAATATCTCATTAACTACATCACTGTTGGTCATGATTTTTGGCATACATATTGATCATGAGATGTTCAATCAGTTCCTGCAGACTGGTGGCGCCACCTGAATTTTTCGATTCTTTACGAATTGTTTTCTCTGTTTTTGAGGTCTTTAAAAATGTGAACATCTGTTAACAGGGCACAAATCGTTAAGACTGGACCTAGAATCTTCATTCTTGACACATTGAGAGACCTATGATAAGTCTCCATGGATACCTGAAATAAGGTCTCTGTTTCTCATATCCTTTGAGCTGTGGGGCTCCCAATTACCCCCCCCCCCCCCCCAGAATAATGAAAAATTTGATAAAAACAAACTGCAACATCTCAATAACTACAACACTGATGGTCATGATTTTCGGCATACATATTGATCAAGAGGTGATTCATCAGTTTCTGCGGACTAGTGGCGCCATGTGTATTTTTCGTTTATTTACGAATAGTTTTCTCGATTTTTGAGACCTTTAAAAATGTGAACATCTGTTAACAGGGCCCAAATCATAACAACTTGACCTAGAATTTTCATTCTTGACACACAGAGAGACCCGTGAAAAGCCTCCATGGAAACCTGAAATTAGGTCTCTGTTACCCATATCCTTTAAGCTGTATGGCTCAAAAATACCCCCCATAATAATGAAAAATTTGATACAAAAACTGCAGTATCTCAATAACTACAAACCTGATGGTCATGATTTTTGGCATACATATTGATCATGAGGTGTTCCATCAGTTTCTGCAGACTGGGTGTGCCACCTCTATTTTTTTTCAAATTTTTTTTTCTCTATTTTTGAGACCTTTAAAGAATAGGTTATCTGTCAACAGGGTACAAATCGTAACAACTGGACCTAGAATCTTCATTCTTGTCATGCAAGGAGGCCCATGAAAAGTGTATGTGGAAACCTGAAATTAGGTCTCTGTTTCCCCTTATCCTTCAAGCTATAGGACTCCGAAGTATCCCTCAGAATAATGAAAAATTTGATACAAAAGCTGAAGTATCTAAACAACTAATGCAGAGATCACCATGATTCTTTGCATGGATATTGATTATGGAGTGTTTCATCAGTTTCTGGAGACTGGTGGTGCCACCTATATTTTATTCAACTTTTTAAATTTTTTCTCTATTTTTGAGACCTTTAAGGATGCAGCCATCTGTTAACGTGGAACAAATTGTAACAACTGGACCTAGAATCTTCATTCTTGTCATGCAAGGAGGTCTATGAAAAGTGTCTGTGGAAACCTGAAATTAGGTCTCTGTTGCCCGTATCCTTCAAGTTATAGGACTCCGAAGTATCCCTCAGAATAATGGAAAATTTGATACAAAAGCTGAAGTATCTAAACAACTAATGCAGAGATCACCATGGTTCCTTGCATGCATATTGACCATTAAGTCTTTTTATTAGTTTCTGCAGACTGGTGGAGCCACCTGTATTTTTTACATATTTTTTTTCTCTTTTTTGAGATATATAAATACAGACACAATCTTGGCCTGTTGGTTAATCTGTTTGATGCTTCAGTTGAATGGGAATATACTACCATTCAGATGATAAAATTTCCTTTTGCGAATCTCTTCCCATTCAGCTGAGCGTCTTGACCCGTGGTTCACTTGTTCAGAATAGAAGGAACTGTACAGAACTTGTGTTGCATTTACATATTGTGCTTAATACTTTACTGTTGCACAAAAGGATGTGTCAGTGTTGTATCAGAATTGTTCAAAGTACTAAAAAGACTTTTAATTTTTCCATTTTGTCATCCATCTTAGTGTATTTTAGCAATCATGTTGTAATCATAAATTGCTTAAAAAACCAGAACATCTTTTAAATTACAAAAATAGCTTGTGCTATTTAATGCCAGTATAAAAATCTACATGTATTTACCCGCTAATATTTAAAATTTTTCACCCATAGAGTACAAAGAGACTTTGTGATATTACCTTACCCATTGAGGACTCGCAGCTTTTCATGACCAACCCCCCAAAAGGAGACACCATGTCCACAGATACAGAATCTAACTGGCTTGATGAGGAGGGATTCCTGAAGCCTGCCAAGAGAGAACTCTGCCTGGGAGGAACAGAGTCCTCCACACAGGAAAATATGGATGAACTGCTGGGGTTATGCTCTGGAAAATTCACTGGAGGTAAATGTTCTAAATATTTAAAGGAATTATAATTTCCTAGAAATCTACTAGTAAAGACCTGGGTCCTCATCAGGAATATTGAGATAAGTGTCACTGATGACTGGACAAACTTTTGGTCACCTGATTCTGAGCACCTGAGCATCAAACCAGATGGACTCTTTTCATTGCCAATCTGTGTCCAGTAATGATGATCAACCTGAGCAAGCTAATTCCAGCTGTGATGGAAACCTTGTGTCATAGGATATACTCACAAGTTAACACATTTAACTAGGTTGATGGTTTGCTCAATGATACCTCTATGGTTATGTCACGCCCAGTGGGTCAGAATTTTAGGAAGTTATCATCAGTAAAAATTAATTATTAATCTCACTTTTGTGTTTTTGATTAGCTTAATTGAATAATGCTTTTCTTCCTGAACAGATCAATTATTTATATTATGTGTGGCACCAGCTGATCAAGACTGTTCTTATTTTATGCTGTCATTTACTGTGGGCTCCTATGATAATCGTATTCGCCCAACCACATTTATAGGTAAACCAACTTGTACTCAGGTTTAGAAATTTAAATACTTGCCCTGTATTTTGCATTTTTGACCAAGTTTTGTACAAGTAGTCTTATTGCTACCCATAACTTTGATAAATTGCACATTAAAAATACATGCACATTTTTATATTTCATATTAAGAGTCATATAACTACTTTATATAAACATATGATGAGGTCACCCCTGGATGCTCTGAATATATAAGGACTAAGGAAGAAAAAGATGTGGTTACAAAATTGAATAATACCAGTCTTGATAAATATTTAAAATTTCCTCTGCTAATTAATTCAGTGTATCTTATTAAACTATGTAAAATGTTGCTTTCATAAATATTCCATCTGTACCACCATAATAAAAAAACAGCTAAATTTCTGTACTTGTACTTTAACATGTTCTGAAGAACTTGCCCCAGTAATCAAAGTACAGATCCCCATTAATTTAACCATATACTGGTATGTTGTCAAATCCTGCTAGCCCTAAAGCATTATACAATTTTCCATTTTACAGATGGCACTGAAACACAAAAATCTGATGAAGCAGCCTCATTTGGATTTGCGTCACAGTTAAAGAACACCCAGTCACAGATGGACGAACTTCTCGGGTTATGTTCAGGGCAGTTTACTGAGAGCACACAGAAAGAAAGCTCTGGTGCAGACAGTGTCAAACCTTTCAGGACACAGACCAAGTCCTTTTCTGGCTTCCCAGGACTTCACTCAACAAGCACGCAGAGTTCATCAAACACACAAAGCAACATGGACGAGCTGCTAGGACTGTGCAGCGGTACATTCAGAACAAGGTCAGGTCAAGTTCATTGCTTAGGCCACACACTTATTAAATAATTATGAAATATAATTGTTTTATGGTCTTAGCACTCTTTTTGTTCATAGATAATTTTTTTTAATGACAGTTCAAATTAGACAGAAAATGAAGTAGTTTGAAGCAAAAATACAGGTAATGTTGTTTTGATCTTCAAAGCAGTAACCCAAAATCAAGTAATAAAAAAAAATATTCAGGGGATGGTGTTATAATCTATAAAGTAGTTAACCATAATCACATTCAAAATCTTAACCTCACTCTTTAAGTCATTATGGAAATAGAATGTATTTATATAGCGTGTTGATTATACACTAAATGTGTAACATTGTGCTGGTCCTGTATTATTTATTACATAATATTTATCTTTATAGCTCTCCTGCCCCAGAAGACTCCCCAGCCAAACCATCCCAGATGGGGAGGAGGAAGAAGAGGAAGGCGGTGATGATCAGTGATGATGAAGATGATGTGATGCTGGGTGATGAGGCTGACACAGGGAAGAGAATTGATCAGGCTCTCGGGGAACAGGTTGGGTTATCCTCTATATTTAACATTAGTGTCAGAAAGAATGTTTTTATTTATATAATTTAGTGTGATTCTCATGCATTTTACAAGATCAGTGGCTAATCCTGTTGTAAAAAAAAAACAAATTGTAAAAAATAATTATATTTGGATGCTCCTAGATAAATATAAACAGTGAAACCTACCAGAAAACTAGCATGAAAACATGACCAAACGATTATGTGTCATGTTTTTGGCATATTCATATGTGTGGGACACAATGTGACTACCTCACTTACACAGCTGTAACTGGTCACATACTTCTTTGTCTTAGCAGGGTTTTACTGTTTAAGAAAAATTTCCTGTATTTATGTTTGTGTTTCTACTTTTCTTGAGTGATATATAAAAGGCCTGGCTTTGTTCATGCACTCACCTTCAGCCTATATGATGCACGTACTGCTTTCAAATTACAATTAAAAATAAATCTCATGGTTTGTACATCAGTGATGCTCTAGAAAACTCCATTCAAAAGATTTTTCAATTAAGATGCAGTAAATTTACATCTGTTTTGAAGGTCATTTAGATTTGTTCACCTTGAGGTAGCCAGAGCTGTAATTAAGATATGACTCAAGATGTGGTTTTACCTGGATGTTTTGTACAGGATGAATCTGAGAATGATGATCAGGACATGGAGGATGAGGATGAGCAGGAGCTGGACCCAGAGGAAGCAGAACAGATACAGAAGTTCACAGGATTCAAAACCAAAAAAGGGTGAGATGCTCAGACAAATGATCAATCACAGTCATAACTACAGTGTGGTATATATACATATGTGTGTGTGTGTGTAACAGTTACACCCAAATTACAACTGGTAATTATCCCCTCGCAATGAAGTTGCGAAAGGGATAGAGTAACGCCTCCGTTCGTGTGTCTGTCCGTCCTTCCGTCTGTCCATCCAAAATTGCTTTGTGGATCAATTTCAAGCCAAACCGTTTGCCCAAAACCTTTCATCTCGCACATATGGCTTACCCACCCATGGATGAAGAAACCTATCAATTTTGGGGTCAAAGGTCACTGCCACAGCACCCACTTCTTGAAAAAGCTTGTAGATCGATTTCAAGCCAAACCATTCGACCTAAACCTTTCATCTTGCACATATGGCTTACCAAACCTTGGATGATGAAACCTATTAATTTTGAGGTCATGTGGTCAAAGGTCATGGCCACAGCACCCACTTCTTAAAAAAGCTTGTGGATCGATTTCTAGCCAAACCGTTTGACCTAAACCTTTCATCTCGCACATATAGCTCACCCACCCATAGATGAAGAAACCTATCGATTTTGAGGTCACAGGGTCAAAGGTCACGGCAACAGCACCCACTTCTTGAAAAAGCTTGTGGATCGATTTCAAGCTAAACCATTCGACCTAAACCTTTCATCTCACACATATGGCTTACCTAACCTTGGATGAAGAAACCTATTGATTTTGAGGTCATGGGGTCAAAGGTCATGGCCACAGCACCCACTTCTTAAAAAAGCTTGTGGATCAATTTCTAGCCAAACTGTTTGACCTAAACCTTTCATCTAGCACATACAGCTCACCCACCCATGGATGAAGAAACCTATCAATTTTTATTTCACAGGGTCAAAGGTCATGGCCACAGCACCCACTTCTTGAAAATGCTTGTGGACACATTTTAAGCAAAACCTTTTGACATAAACCTGTCATCTCGCACATATGGCTTACCCACCCATGGAGAAAGAAATCTATCAATTTTTATGTCACAGGGTCAAAGGTCATGGCCACAGCACCCACTTCTTGAAAATGCTTGTGGGTCAATTTCTAGCAAATCTGTTTGACCAAAACCTTTCATCTAGCACATATGCCTCACACACGGATACATGTACAACTTATTGAGTTTGACATTAAAGCTCAAGCTCACACACCACTCCACCTCATATTAACACTTGCGTAATACACCCCATATCATTATGCTTCCATGCAAGGGGATGCTCCGCTTTGCGGTGCCCTTGTTGGTCTTTATCTCAGCACTGTTACATCACTCCCATTCATATGTTTTTGGGAAAGGTATACTTTGCATTTAATAATCAAGTCTATCTAAGTGTATTAATTTCTGTGCAGATCTCCACAAAATGATGCAGATATATACAAATTTTCAAAAAATTCCTCAAAGATTTTTAGAAACTTATCAGAAAAAATGTGAGCAGGAAACTGTGAACCAGAATGTTATGTTCAAACATATGTAGATGGTTATTTACAAGATAATTGTACTCTCTTACTTTCTATTATTCTTCCAATAGTGAAAATCATGTTTATGAAGGATTAAATAACCAGAAACGTAATTAACTTTGAATAGAGATTTTGAAATTTATATTCATATTTTCAGGAAACTTCGGAGAGAGTTTGTGGATGAGGAGGCTGAGCTTTCAGGTAATGTGTTAAACTTTTGTGCTCTTTGGTATTCACATTGAAGGGCCTAGTTGATGCTTTAAAAACAGTGAAACCTGTGTAATAAGACCACTGGTGGAACTGGTCAAAGTGTTGGTCTTTATAGACCAGTCAACATAAAACCAAGGTGAATGCTTTCTTTTCACTAAAGTGTGGTCTTATTAGACAGATGGTCTGTCAGATAGGTTCCACTGTAAATCTCTGTATGCTGATGGAAAAATGGGTCCAGTGATAAAGATACTTTCATATTCCCTGATGGCTGCTCAAGAGGGAACATATTTGTTTGCCCAACATCAATAAAATCACTAACTGAGGTGAAAGAGTAGCGAACTTTTCCCTAGTTGAGTAACGGATTTTGATTGATCATTTTTCAGATGAAACCAGGACACTTGTGCTTTTAATTACACTGGTGAAAGTTCATTTAAGGAGAGAATTTCTATATGATTTTCTTTTTGATAAGTTTATGTATATCTTGTATGTAAATTACAGTAATAACATATCCTCTTAGAGAGCAAGTAAGGTTATATTATCTCGGTGTGATATGTTTAATATGAGTCATGATAATGAAGAAATTCATAATGTATTGTATTTTGGAAAACAGGAAGTGAATATGACAGCGATGAGAACCTGGACATCGCAGCAAAAGATGATGTGATGGAGGAGGAGGAAGGAGATAAAGTCGACCTCGGCATGACGGAGGAGGAACTGAGGGATCAAGTCGGAAAAGTTCATTTGTAAGTTCAATAGGGAACCATTTGTTATAGAATAAATAAAAAAAATATAAAAGAAAAACAGCAACTTCATTTCTTGTCTAATTTTACATTTCCATTTTCATTTCTATTTTCATTTTATTCAGAGTTCATTTGGAATTTAATTTCTTCACATGACTTTGTATTGTTGAATTGTTGGCTTCTGTGAATATGATAACATGTAACTGCCAGTTCTATGTTCTTTTGTTGGTCGGTTGATTTTTCCATTATTTGTAATCATCGGATTTAAAAGTAATTGTAATCAAATTGATCAATGTCAGAATGTAATATCCTTTACCTAAATGACACAGTTATAATAAATGTTTATAATATTGATTATATTTGAAAAACTAACACACAACCTCCCTCTTTAACATCAAGTGTACTTTAATGTGTTTTTTTTTTTAATGTGACCATCGATCAACAACATGCAATTGCTATCATTGGTTTATAAATAATACATGAGTGGAAATGCAGTACAAATAAAAAAAGAGAGATTAAAGAAAAATAAATGAGAAAAATGGGCAGTGCATGTATAATCTGAAATATTAACATTAAATTGCATATGTTTTTCAATGGTGTAATATATTACATATAAACCTGTACATCACAGGAAGAGTTTGATTGATGAGGACAAGAGGAAGTTGTTACTGTATCAAGAGATGTATTTACCTGACGGTGACCTTCACAGTGAGGGAGGTGGGCGTTCTCGCAGGTTCAGGTGGAAAAATATAGGTGAGTAGTGAAGTAATACCTCAGAAGCACTTTAGGTAGGGTGTAACAGTGGCAAGGTGTTGAACTTTGAATTTTAGTTCATCTGGTTTGCATACCAGTCATTGCTCCAAGGTAAAATGGTCAAAGTTTGAAAGAGATTCTAAAACCCAACTCCAGAAAGCTTAATACATTAGAAACTTGCATATCCAAAAAGTTTTAGGGGCATAAAATTTGTTTGGATAATTGAGGTTACAGATAAGCGAATTAAGACATTTTTCAAGACTTTTTCATAATGTTTTCTCATCAGATCATTTTTAATCATCATTTATCCTATTTTCCAAGCATTTAATAAAGGTAAACGTTGATACCTTACTTTGATTTTCAGAAAAAGGAATTTTCAGTAAAAAGCAATAGAGAAATTCGAGGTTCTACTGTAATTGCATATAATTATTATTAGATGGTTCTTTCCACCTGGTCAGTAGACAGCTCCACCTTCAAGCCATGGATTTTTAAAAAAATAGTTTTTTTTGTGTGTATTATTGACCATTTCGCACAGGTGTTTGGGCAGACTGCAAACTACAACCGTATGTTGGTCTATTAGTTACAACTATATTTTAATGATAAATATTGGTTGAAATTTAGTTCCTGAAAGTCATGAGACTGGAATTACTCCAAAGAATCATTGATTTTACTCCTGTGAGTCATGTCATTTTGTGTCATATACATTGCATCTGTTTTCTTCCTAATTGCTTTATTTTGATCTTTGTGTGTCAACTATCATTTTACATATAGCAGGGAAAACAAGACTTCAGTGTTGTCACAGATTCATCATCAGTTTGATCGACCAGGTGCTCATTAAACATTTAATCATTTATTTTTATCCAGGACAACTCCTGGCACAAGTGTATAATGATATAATTTACTATTTGGATTTATCTACAGATGAGGATACGCAGGGAGACATGTTTGCTAATGGTTCTGATGACGAACAAAATGAGGAGGAGAATGAAAATGAGACAAAATGGCGGCTTGAACGTTATGAAAGAGAGAAGTTCCTCCAAGAGCAAAAGGTAAGATCACAGGTATATTTAAAAATAGTTAAACATAGCATACCTTCTTGAAGTTTTCCATTTGTCAAGTGGTCAAAAAATCTAGTGGTTAGAGGCTTGATATCAGATTAGAATAATGTGAAATATAGCTAACTCTGTTAGTTTATTGTTAATTTACCATTCAGTATTATTGCTTTATTGAACCATTCAGTATTGCTTGATATTTCGCTTTGCAGATAGATACAATAGTTTTAGAAATTTAAGGACTTGAAAGCAAACTGTTACCAGGCAGTGTTATTGATAAAGGATGACGTCATAAGATATCATAGCATTAGCAGCATAATATTAAATTTTAGGCAGGTTGTTAAATTGAGGCAGGTTTTTTCTTTGTCTGAAATAACCAGTTAAAATAATTATTTTCAGGCAAAGGAAGAAGCAGAGGAAACTGAAAGTCAGCTACTAAAGTTAGGTAAATCAGTCTTCAAACCTCAGAGATCACTGAAAAAATCAGTACCGCCAAAACCATCCACAAAACCTCAGGAGTCACACAGTGCTGAATCAGAAACAAACACTTCCATGAGGGCGCCAAAAACAACCCCGAGACAGTCATCCACTACAGCGTCACCAGCGAGCCTGAAACGTAGAGGGTCTTTATTGTGTAGGAGTAAAGACAGCTTGGACAGGATTGCTATGTTGTCAAAGCCGGTGACCAATCCCAATGGTGCTCGACACTCGAGGAATTTTGTCTTTGCTGCATTGTCCCCTGATGCCAAACCAAAACCAGAGGTATGTGGTGACAGAATGTTTCAAAGTAGATTTTAAAAGATTTGCAATTATTCATACTAAAATGTATAAATTAAGGTACTATTGACTATTCATACCGATGCATCAAAATAAGACTCGAATTCTGAAACATATTTGTTTTTGCTTATTTCAAAGTTGGGCTTCACAATTAGCTTGAAAGGTTTGCAGTCGTTTCCTAAATTTATGATGGCCTTGGACATTTTGTCAGGTTCCATTCCACAACCAATTAACAATGCAAATGGACAGAATGGGTGGCTCCGACATGCTTTGAGTGATAACTGAGACAAAAATATGAATTTTGGACAGGTGACCCTGCTAATTAATCAGATCCAGCTGAATAAACTAAACCTAACTATTTATACTGCCTGGGTCTCTTCATGAGAGTTTTCAGCTGTCAGCACTTTGAACTGGTGAAATGTTTGAGTGGCCATTCTTTGAATATTAATATTTCCTTTTATATTTAGATAGAGAATATCAGGATATTACCTTCTGTGTTTTACAGATGAAGCGATCTACGAGTAAGATGGAACCTCCAGCCAAAAAGCCTAAAGTTGAAAGGTCGTCAAGTTTACCAGCGGGCAGTATATTTAAGTTAATGTAAAATGCTGTCTTGTATAGATGTACATACTGTTAATTGTTACATGTTTAAGTGTGTGTTATTGTTGCATAAAACAGAGAATTGTGTATATGGAAGTATTAATCTTTTTTGTTTGTGTGTGTATCAAACAATTAGGGAACAAATTATGAATTCAGGTAATGAAACTTATAAGTGTATAATTAAAAGAAAAAGATGACGTATTATTGTTTATATTAATACTAAAATCTCCTGTTACTTGTTCTTTTTGAGTTTCCATAGGATTTCCATATAAGAAAGTAATTAGAAAAAAATTAATATTTTTCAATCATAGAAACAGACATTTCAGACATAATCAAGGATCAGTTTAATGTAACTTTAGTGACACAGCCCTGAAATACTGAATACAAAATGAAATATCTTAAAAAGAGTGCACAATAAACAAACAGGTAATATTTTACTTCTATTGGTATAAAATGATATGAATTGTTTTGAAAGTAATATATTAAAAGTTATCACTTCTTTGAAAGTCAGTTTTTTCTCTCACTCTTCCCCCTCTCTTTCTCCTTATGGCTTTTTTTAATCTTGGATGTACAGTTGCATACTTTAACAAAAGAAAATTATAAACCAAGATTTTAATTATTGATACATGTGCATATCAAAGCAGCCTGATATTATTATGAAAGGTATTTAACAATTATAATATACAGTAAGCATGTAACATATATAGCTCATGCATGTTTCTGTCCACTGCAATAATATTTGTTAAATTTCCGGTTCATTATGACAGGGAAAACTTTTTATACTAGTTGTGTAAGGACATTATTTTATCACGATTTTTATATAAACTTATGTATTTCTGGTATGAAAATCTGAATTTTGGCTTTTAACACGTATTTCAATTTAATATTTGTTAGCTTTCTCCAGTTATATACTAGCTATATGTCATTGTCACGTTAATCACTGTGTGCTGTTCTAAGAGTGCTCATTTTCTACATGTATCATTGTTTTTCTGTTCTGTGTCGAGGTGTGTAATTATTTATTGCTGTGAATAAATGTCCTAATGGTTTGTTCCGGTGTTGTTATTAACATATCCATGGTGCATGACACCAACGGTGCCATCATAAAACTTGGTTTTCATTAAAAATAAATTATTATAGACTGACAAATAATAGTAAATATTTATGACAAACTTGTGACCTAGTATTTTCCCTTGTAGTAATGTGTTTTAACTAGATATATTTTTTCATCAGACAAGGTTTGCACAAACTGTCAAACAAATTTTCAAAATGTGACTTGCATCTAAATATTGGTTAATAATTCATATGTTAAGCATGAAACCTGAGCATCATTAGTTTTACCCAAGGGTCTATTGCTCTGATTTAGCTTACAACTGCAGTTAATGTTTCTGACTGGCAATTTCAGCAAACCAATTATTGTCAGATATCTGTTGGACTTCTTGTACCAACTCCAAAGAAGGAACCTTGTGTAATACCAAGTGACACAATAACCCAGGACGGAAAAATTTACCAGATTTTCTATGTATATCCGGTAAAGCAAGGGGAATTTTTCAGTAAGATTGTACCTTAAAACATGGACTACCATACATAAATTCAAAGTTTGGACTCATTGCCAGGGCATCGTTTATTCATATTTTTACGCCTTGAGGAGAAAGAGACAAAAATCGGTATGTCTGTTAGGGCATTTGCCGAATCACGCGGAAGCACTAATCACCTAAAAGAGTATTTCGTAAGTTAATAAGTAAAAAAATAAGGGGGACTATTATATTACCCTTTTTCGGTTCGCTTTCCTGCTTTTCACTGTCCCCATTCAGCTAAAAAATCATCCTTGTCTCCTCAATATTACGAATATGGACGCGTATCCATATTGTGTCCAAGTCCCTTGTCCCCACGTGTATATATATATATATATATATATATATATATATATATATATATATATATATATATATATATATATATATATATATATATATTTAATTACCGACTCCATATTTCAGACATCATTGGGTGCAATGATCTCAAAATATTTTTTCTTATCCTATGACATCCATTATATGCATGTATTATATACTTACATGCTTTATTTTAAAATCAGTCTAAATTTTAACATTCTTGGGTTATAACATCAGCACATGGCAGCGTTCTCCGGAGTGTTATTTTGTTCCACATTTTGATTTAGTCAATGTGTATGACATTCGTATATGAAGACGTAAACCATAATAACATTCCCATGTTTCACCAATTGCACAATTTCAGGTGTCAGCGACTTCAGTAAAGGTCCCAGTCCTCCTCCTATCTCTAACGTAAAACCTGAAAGATTTAAGAAACATGAAGACAAGCATAACGCATGTATTTGTTTGTGAAAACATCGCATGTATTTGTTAGTGAAATTAAAATAAACTTCAGCATCGCTTACATAAGAAAACAATACCGATATGAAAATGTTTAAGCAGACTTTTTACCTGTGCTGCCATGTAGCACATACCTTGCAACATTTTTAATGGCGAACCGGTTAATAAATTTTGTTAGATGATTGAGCAAATGTAAACAATGCTCCTATGTAAGTGTTTCAAAGTTTAAAAACAAGGCCTACAGGCCTAATGCGAACCTGTGCATTGGGAAATACACCAGGTATAATGCTTCAATGCTGGACCATTACTTTTCATGTATATGAACAATACAAGTACTAAACATTTTGAATAAGAAACAATTACACAAACATCACTGCTGAAATTCTGGCATGGGTGCACACAACACTAAAAAGATTGTAGCTGGCACCACCAGTCTTGTATACAACGAAGCTCTCAGAGATATATACATATACCCAATGTCAGACTGATATATCAAACCCCTCTGAGAAAAACGCAGGGACACACACTGTGCAAAAGTCATTGTAGGTGGTGACACCTGTCTTGTGAGCAAGAAAGCGATCAAAGACACATGGACAGGTCAAAATATTAGGCCAATACATCAAACTTATATTGAGTCTGATGGATGGGGCTGACCAGGCTTAGGTGAGAAAGGCTGGTGCCCCGAGTGAACTGTGACAAATTGCTTGCTCAGGTTACTGCACTGAGTGAACTCATGACCTGCACCTCGCTAGACTGAGTGAACTTTTGACCTGTACTCGGCTGCACTGAGTGAACTCTTGACCAGTTGCATAATCTGACACAGTTGGCAGTCTGCTAAAGCTATAAATAGAATGCAGCTACCGCACTGAGTAAACTCCTGACCCATACCTGGCTGCACTGAGTGAACTCTTGACCTGTTGCCTAATCTGATTCAGTTGGCAGTCTGCCAAAGCTATAAATAGATCAAGACTGACCTCTAGCCTGTTGCCAAATCTTAAATAGTAGCCACACCATTGCATAAGCTCAAGCAGGGGCCCTGCCATGAAGTGATCACATAGTGCCCATGAGGTGTTCACATGTCACCCATGCCTTGTGCTTGGCTACACTGATTGAACTCTTGACCTATATCTGGCTGCACTGTATGAACTCTTGATCTGTTGCCAAATCTGAAACAGTTGGCAGTTTCTCAACCTACTTAAAGATACGGATTCAATCTTGGCTTGTTGGTATATCTGTTTACACATACTAAAAGACTTTGGCTAAAAAAAATTTTTCAAGCCGACATAGGCCTATTCATAAACTTTTTATCAAAATATCTAGAATAATAAAAGATGATCAATGACCCCCGTACAAAAAAGGTCAATGCAGGTGGCGCCACCAATACCTGAATTTCATATATGACTCATGTGACCAACACTGGCAAAAAAATTTGGTAATGATAGCTCCAGCCGTTCTGAGACTGTCATTTTAGTATGCTTTTTTGGACAGATGACTAAGTTCAACTTCCTGTAACTCGGCCAAAATTCACCAAACTTGAACCATTGGAAGAAAATTGAGGGAGATGGTATAAAAGATTATTTCTGTGAAATATTGAACAATTTGGCTTGAGTGTTTTGGGGGAGAAGATTTTTAAAGGTTTTTTAGCCTTTTCTGTATAAAATTTAAGAAAATGCAGAGTTTTTGAGATGGCTAATTTTTTGCATTAAATTTCATGATGCTTGCTCCAATCATTTTCAAAATAGTATGGGTTAACGTACAGAAGACAAACGCCGCCACACCATCGCATTGGCTTACAGGTTCCCTAAAAAATATTACAGATGCATATTGAATGCAAAATTGTAATACAGATACATCTCACTGATGGCAAAATCTTGAATTAATTTGACTATGGATACTAATTATTTATAATCCATGTACAGCCGTCTTTAAATACCCACAGAGAGCTGTATACCAGTGATTGTAAACATTGCCTGGCATTAGGAATATCTAAAAATCATAAATCTACATTTTTTAAAAGCTTTTAAAAAACATTCTTGTCGATATTAAGCATAGATAACCTGAAATCTAAATGTCTAGAGGCATGATGTAATAAATGCTGATAAACTTGTGCCAGTCCAGATGTATCTGCTTCACACAGCTATAATATATGGTAAAATGACTCAATTCAATCTTTATAATTCAGCCAAAATAAATTCTTTGGAACCATAAAAGACAATTATTATAAGAATTATTCAGGGTATTATTCTTGTAAAATATTAAACAAATTGGCCTCAGTAGCGGCAGTCAAAAAACGTTTTACAGGTTTATAACTCATATGGGAAAATACAGCAAAATGGCTAAGGTAAGCTTCCCATAACTCAGCCAAAAATCACTGAACCAAAAGCATTTGAACAAACTTGAATTATCAACATCTAAGGATTATTAATGTGTGAGATTTAAGAATTTGCCCAAGTGGTTTTTGAGGAGAAGATCTTTGTAGCCACTGAGCTAAAATGGGCTGTTACAGCATATGACTAAATTCAGCTTCCCATAACTTAGCCAAAAATCACTGAACCAAAACCATTTGAACAAACTTGAATTATCAACATCTAAGGATTATTAATGTGTGAGATTTAAGAATTTGCCCCAGTGGTTTTTGAGGAGAAGATCTTTGTAGCCACTGAGCTAAAATGGGCTGTTACAGCATATGACTAAATTCAGCTTCCCATAACTTAGCCAAAAATCACTGAACCAAAACCATTTGAACAAACTTCAGAAAGCAGTACCCTAGGATCATTTCTGTGCGATATTAAACATTTTGGCCAGAAGTTTTTTGTAGCCCTCAGTGTAATACAGGCACTGATGACCCCGTAGAAAAAGGCCGATGCAGGTGGCGCCACCAATACCTCAATTTCAGATATGACCTATGTGACCAACATTGGTATAAAATTTGGTGATGATAGCTCAAGCCGTTTCTGAGATTTAAATTTTAATATGCTTTTTTGCACAGTTCACACAATTCAACCTCCTGTAACTCGGCCAAAAATCTCCGAACTGGAACCATTCGAACAAACTTGAGAAAGATTGTTCCAGGGATCATTTCTGTGAAATATTGGACAATTTGGCTGGATAGTTTCGGAGAAGATTTTTAAAGCTTTTTTTAGAGATAGCTATGGTTAACGTACAGACGACGCACGACGTACGACGCACGACACACGACGCACGACGGACGACGCCGCACCATCGCATAAGCTCACAGGTTCGCTAATAATGTACGGAGAACTTTTGTGTGAGACCCAATATGTGTATCCATGTGCGCGTTTTTGCATGAAAAAATTGTTCATATTATTTTTTAACCTTGTTTCTAGGTCAGCTGACTGTGAGTCTTCTGAGGTACAGGCATTGTGCCCGTCCGGGCGTCTGTTTGCAGGGCGCAAATCGTAAGGGCAGACCCTAGACGCCAATAACTAAAAACCTCCGGAGGTCAATAAAAAAATCTCCTTGAAATCCCAAATAAGGTTCACTTCGACCGATATCCTTTGAGCTATGGGGCTTGTTATTACCCTCAGAATAATAAAAAAAAGTTACAAACCTCTAATATCTTGATAATTAATGCATATATATAGATTTTCATAAATATTGCCTTGAATATTGACCATGACTAGTTTTGTCATTTCCCGAAAAGTGAAGGCGCCACCTGTATTTATTACGAATATTTTTCTATTTTTTTTTTTTTATAAAATGACAACAATCATGTCAGTTTCTCAGCTGTGATACCATCTAATTTCCCATAACCTGGTGCGTTTATTGATCTCAAGTGGATGCCCTATAGTAATCAATCTGTCTGTCCGTCTGTTCGTCTGTCGTAGCAATATTGTTTACAAAGCGACGGTCAAGACCGAACATCAAACCGCTCTATACATGGGATTAGCAAGTGGCCCATTCAAGACTCGGTCCAACAACCACAAAGAGAAAGCAGATACAATATTTGGCCACCTTGGAAATAATCATACGCTCTATAACACCATGGAAAGCACCTCGAACCAATGTAACCTCTGTATGTAGGAGAAATACAGCATACTGCACCACAAAATTGACAAGTCAATAATCCTGTTAAACAGGCGAAGTGAATTAATTTCGTAATGCCGACACCTGAAACTACCAAACCGTTAAAAAAGAATGTGACAGTTATAGCTGGGTCTCCAACAAGCGTCATTTATCTGATGATCGCCCGGTAGCCGATACCGGCAACGGCGTAAAACTTCGAGTTTATAACACGATGCTCCAGCGTGCTTAACGTTTAGTATATATGACTCTGTTCTTTCCAAAGAGGTCAGCAGTGAAAAGTGAACTACAATATTTCATACTTTCATGAATTCTAGAATCCAGTATATAGTTTCGGACAATAAGGACATATTTTGCAGAAAAATACCGTGTATAAAGTTTTCAATTTTAAATGTGTTTCAGTTATTGAGTTACAAATTGGATTATTAATACAGACAGACGGACACACTTGATCGCAATACCCTCGCATTCTCCTTTGTTGGCGAGGATATTAAAACAAATGGAAGGTCAATGGTCATTTACAAGTTTTTGGCCTAATAACTATTGTTATACTGAAAATATGAGCAAAACATGTACACCATAATCCATGAAATGGTAATAAAGTCATTAAAATAAGGTCATCATTGAATGGAAACTCATAGCCCTAGATCAGAATTTTAATCAAGAGGAAGGTATACGTATCACTATTTTACATCAAAGGTTATATTCCATGGCCTCTGAAGTAATTCACAATAGACTTTGTAGAGTCCAGTGGAAAGTGACAGAGATTATTAATTGATAACAACTTAATGCTCATTAGTTCATTGGACAGGTACTGGAACTATAAAATTAAATCATAATACTGATGAGAATTATATTCAAAATACTCACAAAAGAATAATGACTGGTACAACATAAAAAACGGAGGCAAAAATGTACACAAAGCCGCTCATAAAATGTGCAGTGTTGGCAAATATGGCTTTAAATATCAAAGATCCAACAAGCTCAGCTACCGCCTCTCCGGCCCCAATTGCGCCCATTAAGCTGCCTGTAACAGCACAAAGGAAACGCCGATATTAACATAACAGTATTTTTATGACCCAAACCATAATTGACCTAACCATGAACTTTATGTGGTTTTAAAAATAATATACCAATGCAGTCCTTAATTCTGAATGTTAAATGTTAACCAAATTTAGCTTTCTACATGAAAGCGTATATAAGCAGATTTGCGTAGACTGGTGTAAACAATAAATTGTTCATCACAAGTGGTGCTGATGCTTATAGTTACATTTTCATGGAATATGCATTCGGCTTTACGAATATATTAAGGTACAAATATGAACTTATATAAGAAACGTTCAAGCCATGGGTACATTTTTAAAGATTGATAATGATACTTGCAATAAAATTATACATTCATTCTCAAAAACCAAGACGTTTTATACAGATTTTGATGCCTTGGTATTTTTATATTGTGGAACTTATTTCAAATGTTTATAAATGGCTTCATGAACAGGTGTCTATCTTCCTTGTATAACATTTCTTCTAGTACTATTATATTTATCTTTCATTTTTAACTTCCCATGCCTATCCGTGACCTATATCATTAACGTTGATTTTCATTTAAAAAAACAGGACCTCTTCAAACAGATAGATCCAAAACTCTGTCAACCTGATGATCAACTGCGTTCGCCATAGCCTTTAACAATTCTCTGACATTTTCTTACTTGCCTTTTTATACAAGGGTTCCCTGGCTTTTTAAAATTCCCTTGCTTTTTCCCAGATCATGACCAAAAAATTCCCTGATCGCATGAAAAAAAAGTTCTGAGTAGATCTGTATCATGTCAACTTATCCCTGTCACCAGACCGATTCGGTACGGGAGCGAGTCTTAAGAGACAATCATTAAATTTCCGAAGCACTGTCTGAGTGTCGCTCATACGGTTGCGAATACAATGAATTCAACATCATTGAAAAAGAAATAAACTGCTTTTCTCCGCAACAGCATAATGCTTTTCACGAAATTGTGTACACAAATTAATCTTTTTTAGAATTGACACCATGTTCTTGCAACCTGCATTTTATAAAATTGGCGAGCGTTTCATGTTTCGTCGCACTTATTTTCTTGAGCTATTCATGCTAGATATTTTGTTTTTAACTTATAAAATATTTCAAAATATAGTCGGACGTTTTAAGAAATCTGAATGCGTTACGGTTAGAAATTTGAAATACAAATGAATGCTATCTGTTAACTGTTAAATTACCTTCGAAACAATTATCAACTAAGACCTTTCAGCAAAATATCTTATTTTTGAGATAGCTTGTGTTCTTAGTGCAAATTCATTCATTAGTAAAAAAATATAAATCTAGCTTGGTTACTGGCCTTGTTCTTTAGCTTCCACTGTCTTAGACATCATTGATCGAAGAGTTGGGAGGAAACTTCCCAAGATATAAACAGCGCTGGAACTGAAACATACGTGTTTTATTTAATTGTAAAAATTCAGGCAAGGATTGACCTTTTTTATTAGAGAACACTGTTGGGATGTTCATTTATTGTACCGTTTCATTAAAATGTGTAAATTGATACTTGTTTACCACGACTTTTGTGGCTCTCGAACAGAGGCTTTGAAACAGAGAAAAAAGGTTCGAAATGTAGTTTCATGTATAATGTTGGTACCTACCAAACCATGTCATTAGATATGTTGTCACGAATCCCTTGTACAAAGTGGATACAAAGCATGATATTCCTGCAATAACGACCATCCAGAGGTCAACCAGACATAAACTTAGAAGCTTGTTGGTGATGACTCCCCCAACAGAAAGAGCTCCTATAAAAGCAGCAAAATAATAACCGACATCCGATGCCACAAAGCACAACGGAGAGTGAGTCAAGAACAAGCTATCCAATGAAAAAGACGTCATAGCCACTTCAGTGCTGAAGTAACAAATCATCAGTAACGCCAGCCTTTTATTTCTTCCCGGGTGCATTGTGAATGTCCTTAACATTTCTTTTAAGTGCCCCGTGGAATAGAAAGCTGCATTTGGATCCCTTTGAACAGTTTCTGGTAGAAGGAATATGATGATAAATACGACCACCATCTTCCCGCAGGTTACCATAACGTATGAGTACAAAAACCCAATGGAGTCAACCCACACCCCGGTTCCAACAACGCTTAAGATGGCTGAACTATATTTCAGGGTTTCTGCCAAAACAATTCTAAATGTGTTTTTGTTATATTCCATGGTGTCTGCAACATACGAGAAAACACCGGTAAGCAGCACTGCTGACACCTTCAATGAACGTCGCCACAAGTAAATAATACACAGAAAGTTTAAATTTGATAATAAACACTTTTCGATATTTTCATTGTATTTATTAAATAAGAAATGAGTGTGTTTTCTGTGTTATATATATTTATAAACTATTAATATTATTTTTTTATTTATCATTCTTTATCATGTTTAATATAATGAGCCATTAAAAGTTAATACAGTTCAGTTTACTTCAAACACCAAACATGGCAATATAACTTACTAATATTACTTTGTAAAGTATTTATCTTTTGTCGATGGTACACAAGATTACGTTTCAAGTCAAAGTTATTTTTTAAGCCTTAATATGCAAAACACTTGGTAATTAGAGAACTCTGGACTGAGGTTAAGAGAGGTGCATGGGTGGTGTGTACAATACCATATATATATATATTAATAAATCTTTTTTTAATTATATTGATATTCCAAAAAGCCCTATCAGTAGGAAGCAAGCACATTTAAATTTGTTTGAATACACTGCGTGGCTGTTAAATTGTCTCCTACTAAACATATCAAATATTGTTAGTTCGTGCATAATTTTTATGATTATTATATGTAATATAGTAAGGTATCAAGTTCAAATTGTTTATTATGTTAACCTTGGGACCCTCATCTATATGTAATGCATTATTTGAACAACAGAAAAATAAATGCATCAATTAGTGTAGTGCTGTAACTAATTGTAATTTTTAAGTAGAAGATTGTCAGCTCACATGTAAAAGAACTGAAATGGATTAACTTTTATATATCACTGAATCTGTCAAAGGTTACTACATCCATTTTTCATGTAGAGCTTCTGATAATGAATTCCATAATATAAGTTTTCGTAGATAAATAATTTTTGCAGCAATTAAGTTCGATTTATAGCCAGTTGGAGTTAAAATAAATAAGGATAGTTGACCTGAGGTAATAAAAGTACATAAACACAAGAAATATTAGAAGTGAAAAATACTCATTGACTCTTTTTTGCATACCATTTTCAGATTTATATTATTATTGAAAATTCAGCTTTCAGACATAAAGCCAGGCCATCTAGTTCAAATGACAGTACTTGGGTATTTAGAGGTGATTTTAATTAACTCAGAATCAAGAAACCGGAAGCTTTCATATAGTCTCTTGGTATTCCAGGGTAAATTTTAAAGATGAGGCATAGCAAGCGTCTAGTGGAAGTAGAAATAGCTTGCATGGATTGCTTAACAGATTTTGGCCATCCACCATCATGTTACAGAACAATCACAGGGTTTGGAGACTTCACCTCTGCACACAAACAAAATAGAAAAGAGAGATAGTAAAATGTGAGAGATATGTGTAAGTATATAATCCCTTTACTGTTTATATTTAATTTAGATATTTTCAAAAACTGACACTCTTTACATTTACATAACAGACACTATCAGACACAAAATTTAACAAATACAACAAAACTAGTTTCTCTTAAGGTCTATAGGAACCTTTAGAACTGATAATAAATATCAATTATGATATCAGATATACATACATATATATATATATATATATATATATATATATATATATTTATATGTTGTTTTTTCTTCTTTCTTTTCCATACGGGAATAACATTACCATAACGGTGCACAGAAACATAAAAATGTTTATTTACTGAAAACGCCATATTTTATCTATGTGTATGTGTATACTCAAATAATCGAACATAAATTTAAGTATTAGAAGAATTTTAGGGGGGGGGGCGCCCCTTTGCGCCCCCATATGAATACGCCCCTGATATAAAATAAATCATGTATACATGTATACGTGCTATACTATAACTTGTAATAGAATTTGAAGGAACAGGTTACTGAATGTGTTCAAAGATTGAACCACTTTAACTCTACAATCCTGTATGAGCTTGCCTTGGAAAATAAAAAGTAGAAGTTATATACAAAAATATACTCTCATTCCGGATCTGCCGTTTGTGATAACTTCGGGAGAAAGCAGGGAAAGTTCCGAAAACAAATATAAAAAAAGTTACCTTATTGGTATTCATTTACACGTATGTTGTTGCTGTATGCTGAAGGAACCGTACACCCGATTTGTTCGGAGGTGTAATGTTACGCTGTACCGAGGGGCCTTACTTTAACTACATTACTATATCTGAGTAAAGTGAAAATATAAGGACTTCGAGGCGTCTGTTTATTATTTACTTATTTGGGACATTATTCAAAGCTTAACTGGTGACTGGCCCCTTTTTCAAATGTGAATTTTAATTTCTGAAACGCGGAAAAATTCACAAGAAAAATCATATATAAATGGTATTTTACATGCAGAGACTTTCTCATTTAGATCGAAATTTAACAAGGGTTTTGAAATAATGATGCTTAGGATATGACTTAGAAGGTTATATATATATATATATATATATATATATATATATATATATATTGTATAAACTGCAGGTGTTTTATCTATCAAAACCCGGACTTTCCTTTCGTGCTTTTATAAAATCTGTATGAAGATTTCTTAGCTGGTAATTATTATATTCTGTTTAAGTTTGACAATTTTCTATTCTAATTTTATACTTTAATGTATGCTACTTTCTATTCTGCATCAGTTTCTGACATGGCTTTTCCTCCTGAAACTATACCAGCTGTCCTGTCAATTATGTCCAATATACAGTACAATCAGAAGAGCAAGGCGATTTTCAACACTTAGATAATATAAAACGTTTTTCATTGGTCGGCACATAAAAATTATCTAACTTATTTATTTCGAAGGCAGAAAACATAATTTGAATCAGATTATGGCATATATTTCCCCCATGTATACAGCGTTCACTTTGAATATTCATATATTTCACTGATGTGGGTTCAAGATAAAAACGATTTAAGCTGGGTTTGTTCTTCCGGATAAAACAAGAACAAGTACAGACAAAAAAAAATCCTTTAAATGTTTACTTTTCGTTTTACCGTTCATTTTTAAAATATGTTGTTTTCAATCTTGAAGTCATGGTATGAGGTATTTTGAATGTTATTTGTAATGTTAAAAAACAAATTATGACGGCTACACTTACTGCCTACATATTCCGGCTATATCTCGCCTTATCTTTATTAATATTTGTCAAGCACTAGAAGTTACATATGTATTACTACTCTGTGAAAGTTATTAAAATAAAAAATCGATCATTTATAGTGAGAGTGTCATACATATACAGGTTGTGTTTTTTTGGTACGGTTTCCGCCCTGAATGTAATTGCTGCCCTGGACGGACGTCTGATACTGCACGCCATATTTGCTATATCAAGAATGGTTTCGTATTCATCTGTGTTTCTGCTTGCTACGCTGTGTCGCTCATCCTCCTGTTGTTAGTAACACTTTCGTGTCTCACTCTCTTTATCTCTCTCTCTCTCTCTCTCTCTCTCCCTCTCTCTCTCTCTATATATATATATATATTAAATATAAACGAAAAAAATTTGAAAAAAAAATCTAAATAATTCAAGCCATCAATTATCTTGCCTGTTCTCGAATAAGGAAAAAGTAAATAATAACGAACCCGTCGATAAGCAATGCATAATACTCTTGGACCATGTATTTTATTACATCTTCATGTATGAGACTCATTTTGTGATTATTTGTTCTAATTCCATACAACGTCCGATGATATAGTTAAGCTTATGGTCCAGGTAAACTTAGCTTCCATGGTTAGAGTAACATATCTGTATGCACTTATTAATATTGCTTTTTAGATATTCAAAGTTCAGTTTTATACAAGCTGCGATTTGTGTTCGTATGAACGAAATAATTATGGAATTTGCAGGTGCAGGAGATAATTATAGAGATGGCAGATTTTATAATTAAAAATAATACTTATATTTATTGATAGTTGAAAATATAATATATCAGTCTACGATGTTAAAGCAGGGGCGTCAATAACGGGGGGAGGGGGGTGGGGGTGGGGGGGGGGGGGTAATATTTATATATTGGAAATGAAATATATTAATATTTTATTTTGGTAATTTGGTAATTTTGTAACTTAGTCCTGCCCATAGAATTACCGTGAGAGTTATCTTTATACATGGTCAAGGGAAGGGCGTGTTATTAGGATCTTCTCTTCCGACAATGCAGGGAAGGTTTACATGAGGTCAAATGTCGGAAGCAATGTCTCCTATAACAGCATACGCAGTTCAATACCTTGACTATATATGTTACAAATCTTTACCTGATAAAACCCAATCTCAGCCTAGTTCAATCAATGTTAGATCAGTCATTCTCCGTAGGGCACTCTCTACCATGATACTCTGTTCTACTGAACATCCAGAGAGCGCTGTACCTGCAGAGCTTCCATCAGATGCAGTCTGTATGAAGTAAAATGTGATACGAGGCTTCCCCAAAAGCTAACGATAAGTATGTAATGGTTTCTGTTGATTTAAAAAAAAGAATAGGTTCTGTTGATTTAAAAAAAAAGAATACGTAAGACCAGGATAATCTATTATCATTGCTACAATCCTAAGTATCAAGTGTAACGATGTGCTTCAACCTTTTCATTCAATCTAGATTCAGATGTAATTTAGTTTAGCAGCTTTTTGGTTACTGTTTAATATTACCCTCTGTAGGATTGTAGTTGTTCTCTATGTATAAGTCAACATAGGGTGTTACAGAAAAGTATCTAAATCCAATACAGACCTGACTACAGATTCGCATTAAAATGAGATAAACTTATAAAACGGACCCCGACTCAGGTTTCTTTAAAAAGTTCAAAATGTTGGAGATTACATGCATGAACCACGTTGCAAATATAAATGAACTTGCTCAGTGTATCGAAATAGGAAAACTCAGTCAAATTAATTATACAAATCAAATTAATCGACAGGCTTTCGTTTGTTTGCTGCTTAGAACTTTTGCTGAATAAATAAATATATGCACACGTACGTTATATTTTATAATTTAGCCATTTAGAATAGGATACTTTGTACTAACTACAGAGATAGCATTGACACGTGCAAATTCAAGGCATCACTCGTCCCTAAAAGGTAAGATGAGTGCAAACCAAGTTTAATGACACGCGTGAAAGGTGAATTTGAAACAAACTGTGATGTTCAGTACTGCATACAGTTAGCAAGAAATATTTAAGACATTTGTGTACAACCGTACAAAAATGAGTATTACCGAGGCAGATTTCTGATTGCCAATGAAATTTATTCATAATTTTATTTCATTATTTTTGTGTAAAATATCCCACTTAATCCAACTATAGGAGAAGTGTAATTGCTGTTTGATTGAAAAGAACTGGTTATTTCGTCATATGCGATACGGGGAAACGGGAAGTGGTGACTGAACGATGGGTATGATTAAATATTTACATGTAGGACATAAAGATCGATAATTAAAAAGAGTATTTAATTACTTTTGATACTATCTTGAATATATTATTGACAATATAAAACTGGTCTGACGCTTTTCCATTAGTTAGATTTAGACTGCAGTATTATATTACTATTAAATTATAACCCGTGTTAAATGCAAATGACGTCCCCTGAAGCCTTCTTTAACTGAGTTTCGAGAATATTATACAGTACAAACAAAATAATAAACCTGTTGCCGAATTCAATAAACCTATCTAGACTTGATATTTGTCATGAGTCTTGAATGGGTTGTCACAAGTCTTACAGTGGTCTCGAATGAAAGAAAACTGTCGAGACTCTTTCAATGTTAAATATTAATTAGCGTAAAGTTTACACAGAGCAACTAACTACCCGTTAGAAACAGGGGGAACGTTTGTAAAAATTGAATGTTTTATATTTCATACTTCCAGAATACAAGAAAAACGTTAAAATTATGTTTTATATGTGCTTTTTAAAAGCTGCCTTGTATTCAGTAATGCTCAGTCTTTAATGAAGAAACAGAAAAGATGATTTAAAAAATAAGAAACAAGAATTTCATTTTTTCTTATTTTAATATTTAATTCTCCAGTGATTGTTAAAACTAGAATTTTCTGTTTTCCCTGACAATTTTCCCTGATTATTTGACAACATTTAATTCTCAAGTGATTATTAATACTAAAAGTGGCTGTTTTCCCTGACAAAGCTTGTAATCTAATAAGCAAATGCAGATTTCAGTTGAACTAGTTTGTAATTGCAACAATTATAGTGAATGCGGTTATATTTAAAATCTCTCTTCTGTCAATTTTTTTTATATAGATTTATGCAAACATACCATTTTCATAATGGAACTAAAAAAAGATGTTTGCATTTTCCCCCGCCATTTTGGATAAATGGCTGGCTATTTTTAAAACCCGGGGTATATATCACTCGAAAATAGCCCTTATAGGCTGGGGTAACTCAAGAAAAATTTAAAATTCCTCAAAAGAAAACTTTTCAATTCTCAAAACTTAGTTTAAAACCTGTACAATCGATATCTGCTACAATAAATGTTGTACTCTACATATTGAATGAGATTATTTGCAAAAAAAAAATGCATTTCTTAATGATTAAGTTGAATTGATTATACATTCCGAGACCTGTCTGAATATGTGCTATAAGACTTCGGTTTGATTTTGCGGATCGAATGTGACATATATTAAAATTGTAAAAAGGGTATAATAGCACATGTAATTAAATGCCTTGCTCTGTTGTCCAATCGCAGACAGACATTCAATTCCTTTTTAAATACATAAACGCTTACCACTGACAGAGCGTATATTTACATTATTGTTTCTTTTCAATCGCTCATTTTATTCTAATTTTAATTGTTTATGTCTCTGTTATTAATACAGTGTTGTTTTGTCTGAGCAATTTAGTTTCGCTCTTTTGGTAAATAACGTTTTCATACAATACACAGATCGGTTTACTTTATAATTAATTGTGCCTTGAATTTCTATCTCAAAGTACAGCTTGTTTAATGAGCAATGTCTGCGCATTTCTCAATGTTAAAATGTATACACCATGGAAGTATTAAATGCGCTCATGTAAAGTGTTATATACGTTACATAAGAATAAGGTCCATTATTATTTCTATATTCTGAATACACAATAGAGTCAGAATCTGTCTTATACACATACTAATTTTAATGTAAAGCTGAGATAATCCAATTAACATGAAATCATCACATCAGGGCAACACAATCAGATTGACCCAGCCATTAATAAGATAAAAACAGTGCCATATTTTACATGACCAAAATTATAATAATTTTACGTAGATCACTGTAAACAGACGTTTAGTGGATCTTCGTCAGCCCATCATTATTTATAAAATAAACTACAAATCTCTACTGCCAGGTAAAAATTATGTCAGCAGGAACAAACAAATTAAAAATTTTTTATATAATTAACAAATCTTTAACGGCCAATGTTTATGACCTGATTATTTGAACTGCCATTTGACAAAAGGTACAATATATTCGCAGTAGTTGTTGGGTTCTACAAAATGAGAAATTAACAGGTCTTTAAACCCCTTTAACAAATAAAAATAAGGACCAGCAACAGAACTGATAGGATGTCAGGTGTGCGATGGGAGGCAATACCGCTTGCACATGCTCCCGCGGTCTCCACATAAAACAACCCTTCTTTATGGTACCTTGGGTCGTCTGCATGGAACCCCATCTCTTGCAATATGTCCCCCGATTTTACACAGGATTCCTGAAAAATTATACACGAGAGTTTATCAGTCTATCTTATATAAGTGATTGTATAAGCAAGTGTAGACAGCAATTTGGCGGGGTTCCGCGCAGACCATGAACCATCGGGACTTGTACCCAAGTCAATATTTAAATTGCAAAGGCACAGCGAGATACTCAGGTAAACAGATAAAAGTGGAGGGCTTAGACGACTCCATTATTCTACAGTTAACAGAGAAATAAGTCGAAATTTGGCAATTACGGAATTTATACGCATAAAAATAAACGACCATATCATGCTTCGAGTCATAAAAATGATATGCTTCATACTATAAGAAAACTTTGAAATTTAAACATGCACTAAATGAAGGCTGCTGACATTTTACTTTACATCTAATAGTGTGTAATATACGCTGATAGTACATAATTTTCAAAGGCATATTTTAACTTGTTTTCGTAGGATGAGAGAGGATTTCTTATTTTAATCCTGAAAGTGTTCTTCTGAACTAGAGATTTTCAAAATTGCAATTTTAAATGAAATATTGCAATTTAAGCATCACTAATATATTTGTATCCTATAAAAATTAATAGCACTGGCATCCTGAGAATATATAAAGCTAAACTTCAAGTAACATACGACTTGCCGCTAATTTTCTGTTATTGAGCATACCTGCAAATTTCGGTCGATCTTCGTGGCGACGCGGCATTTTATATTTGTATAGAAACGACAGCGCCTGATGGAATCAGTGAAGAATACAGTTGCTTTCATATGACTGCATCCAAGCCATTCTGATTTAACCTTTCCTGTCGAATATGGGTACAAAATTACAAGATAATGCAGAGTAATTCATATATTGAAATAACAGTTCTAGGGCGTCAGTTTATGTTCAGGGGTGGGGGCGGGGATGAATCGCAGGCGGGGAAGGGCATTTGTTTTATATAAATAAATCTATCAATATTGAAATATCACCTATTTTCCAACCATTTATATATATATTCTCTTAATTGAAGGTGGATGATTACATTGATCATCCCCTTTTGCTAAAAAGTGGGGGATTTATACAGCCATCCCCCTCTGTATTAAGGCACCTGTTATAATCAATTAAGCAAAACATGAACGTCAAAGCTTATGTTTTCTGTATTAAATAATAAATGAGAAATCGAAAATCGAAATCCATGGTCCTAAACTCGCCTCTTTTAACCCTGCAACCAGGTTGTTTTCGACCACCATTAGGGTAGAAATCCACATGCCCACGAGGTTGAATGTTCCCACAGCAAAAGACTTTTGCATGGTCTGTGTGTATTACATCAACAAAATCTGCTGAATCACTTCGTAGGCCGATGTTTCCACGTTTACCGAACGACGGGCCCGCAGGATCCAAACCTGCGTCAGATAAATGATTTTAACCTTTATTGTTTGTTCGAAATAACTTGAAACTGTCTAGATATTATTTTTTATATTTATTCCAGGATACAGGCAATTGTTTAAAAAAAACTTAGCTTGCTTTTGTATATAAATATACACAGGTCTATAAAAATAATAAAAAAAATAAAAGATAAAGTGATTGGCTGATTTACCTTACACAGTGAATCTGTGTAATAAGACCACCCAAGCGTCTGACCAAAAGTGGTCTTAGTTCACAGGTGGCCCTATTAGACAAATCAGTTATAAACAAAGTGAATGTTCAATTGAGGATTGTCTTAATGTACAGGTGGTCTTTCAGACAGGTTCCACTGTACTTATATAAAAACTAATTCCTGATTTTTAAACAAATATTGCACTTAAAAAGGGAAATGCATAACATATAGTTTTTACTTGAGGGATTTAATTTCATGTGATGTATGAAGTTAAGTGTGACCTGTGACTCTGCCAAAGCGAAACGCTGCCCCGGCTTCGCCACACGTGTGTGCTCCGAGGCTGTGACCAACACACCACATCTGGTCCCTGCCAGCTCCACCAGAGGTCACCAGGTGTTCGGCTAAATCGGCCAATAAGCGTCCAAGAACACGAGTAGTAGAAGCTGCCTTCTTGTAGAAATCATGACTACTCTCGTAATCTGCACCTTTCGCCCAGTCAACAGTTATAACGTTATAGTCCCCCTGGTGAGCATGACCAGAAACAAACTCGATAATCATTTACACTGTATAGATTGAACCTAATTCGAATAAACAGAATGAGTGAAGTGTGCCCATATCCTTTGATAAACATAAAGTATATATTGAACATTGAATATATTTCCTGAATAGGAGCTTAGGAATATCGAAAAATCAATTGTAGTCATCACGAATACACTTCCTCCTATGTATAAATGTGTAAGATTTTGCGCACCATATATATATATATATATATATATATATATATATATATATATATATATATATATATATATATATACAGGGGCGTAGCCAGGATTGAGGGAGGGGAGGGGGCCATGATCAGTGGCAGAGCCAGAAATTCGAAAACCGGGGGGGGGGGGGGCATATATATATATATATATACTATTATTATTAATATTATTATTACTATACGTTATATATTTTAGTGTATTAAAATATGATTTTTTTTTAATTTTTCAATTATGAACCATGGTTTCATTCAGTACATGGGGGCATCCGCCTCCCATATTGGCAATTTTTTTTTAATATGCAATGTAAAGAGGACATTTTGAGGCAATGTTCACACAAAAATGAGGATTTCCTGTTCCAGAATAAATGTTCACTTATGTCTATGTGTTATGTAGTCAAACTGTAGAGAGGTTCAATATTTAATATTTATATCTCTTCAAAATTAGGATATAAAATTTCAATGGTTTTCAAACAAGTCAATGGTGCAAAGGCGCATTTACCTTTGAAACTTGCAAAATATTATCTTTAAATGTAATGCTCGGAGTGAAATAACTGATATGTTGAAGTCTTATGTTAAACTTGGAATTTTTCGGTTTTCGTGGTCTCGACAGCACATAGACTCCTGAGAGCACAAACCGCGAGTTCGAGTACCGTTATACTCTGTGTAAAGAGCGTAGTAGCGGTATCACCAGAGCCGTGCATGAGATTGTTCACGGTCGACCCCAACCAGGGCCTGTTGTTCTGCAGTTGTTCTGCAGCTGTTCATAAATATTCTTATACTCAACTAATAAATTTGAAAGTAATAAACTGCAGATAACTTTAATAAGATCTAATTGATAATTAATAAAAAATATGAAAAACGGAAATTTATCAGGAAAATTGGGAATTTAGATAAAAGGACAAAAGACTGCAGCTCAACAGGGAGCCACGCGCTAAAGGCGCCCCCTCTGGATCCCGCCACGGATTGCAAAGGCAATTCAATTTATATAAATGTATGTAAATATATATATATATATTAGTATTAGATTAAGTGATATTCCGAAAGGAAGGCGAGTACTGGATGAGACCGAGGGGGAGGGGGGCATGGCCCCCTGCGCCCCCCCTGGCTACGCCCCTGTATATATATATATATATATATATATATATATATATATATATATATATATATATATATATATATATTGCAATATATGCGTGTGTGTGTGATTGTTCTTTTGTTGGGCGCAGGTCAGTTCTTTGCTGTTTGCACACGAAAGTTCTAAAGGTAATAACCTCTTCTAATGTTTGCAATCAAAACACATTCATTGCAAATTAACTGAAACGGTTAGATGCTAGCACAGGGGTATAGGGGATAGTTGAGTAACCTACCGCGTACAAAAGTTCATCTTTCATTTTTATAATCCATGAGACACGTCCTGTACTTTGGAAGCCATGGACTATGAAGACAGTCCTCTGATCACTCTTGTAGAAAGGACTGTAAACAGTCGTGAAAGTATAATAATGGATATAATACGATAACATTTAAAATGATATAAAATTACATTATAATTTATATAGACAGTAATATACCTCAAGCGTGAGGATTTATTTTTTTATACATGTAAGCCAGTATGCAAATATTGGTCCACATGTTAAAGGAAGTTTCCACTGCCTGAGTGACACACCGCACGAGAAAAATGAAATGATCTGATTCATAACAAGAATGAGTGTGTGTTGCAGAGTATGTCTCCTATCCTCAAAATTTGAGGGGAAATATTTGGAACTCTTCAAAAGTTTGGTTTCACAATAATCTTAAAGATTTCGGAAGATATGACCTTATATATGATGATTGTCAAAGTTACCAGTTTTTTTTCATTCATCTGCGACTTTGGTAGAAACTATTCATTTATCAAATTTCACAAAAATATTAGGTCGTTCAAAAGATATAGTGTTCGAGCCGGTGACCACAGTAAATGCAGCTGAGGTCTATGACGTCAGTGTTCACAAGAAAGTTCAATTTCTGCTGATTTTGACCTTAAAGATGGAGGTCACGGTCACCGGTTTTCGAACACAGCAGAGATTGTATTAGAAACATTTCTCGAGTCAAATTTCATGAAAGTAATATATGAGTGCTTCAAAAGTTATAGGAACACAAATAATTTCTATTCCAGCTGATTTGACGTTGAAGATAAGGGTGGGGTGAAGGTCACCAGTTTTCCATTTTGTTCTTTAACGTGCTTGTATCAAATTGTGTATCAAATTTGAGGAAAGAATATTCAGTGCTTCAGAAGTTACCACATTCACAAGAAATCGTAGAAACAATCAGCAACAGTTCCGCTGATTTGACATTGCAGATCCAAGTCAAGGTCCCCAGTTTTCAAATTGGTCAAATATCTTGATTGAGCATTAGTGTTCAAATTTAAGGAGAAACTATGCGATACTTTAAAAGTTATGGGGTTTCTATTTTGGTTCAAAAGTTATATTTTGCCCTTTTTGACCTTGACGGTGAAGGTCAAAGTCACCATTTCTTAAACTAGTCCGAGATACTGATAGAATCAATTAAAATTTCAAATTTCATGTTAAATAATGGGTGTATCAAAAGTTATCGGGTTCACAAGTGTTACGAAGACAAATTGCTTAGGGGAAAATTCTGGGCCGATCCGGGAGTAGAAGCCATGTCGGTGGCGCACAAGTCCAGCAAAAGCTGTATAAATTTTATAACATTTAATAAATCGCAAAAGAAATGATGAGGGAACTTGGCTTTTCAAACCAGTGATCAAGTGATCAAAGTAAATGCAGCTAAGCTCTCTGACGTTACTATTTTCGAAGAAAAGCTCTCTGGAATGGCCGCGGCAATCCACTACACACCTTGGGATCATAAACTCTTCGAGTTTGTGTGAATACGGGCGTAGCAGTAAAATCACTTAAATACATGATATAAGGTAGCATTCCGTATGTGCGTATGCAGTACGTATGCGATACGTATGTGTATGCAGCAAGGAAATGCACACATATATTCTCTTGGAGTTATTCCAGGTATGCGTATGCAGCACCAATGCGTATATTCGTATGCGTATGCAGCGTGTTTCGATCGCTCAGGGTATCGACTGGTAACGGACTTGCAATTTCCAATCTGTGACGCCAGTGTTAGGGTATTCATGGATATCCATTCATGGAGCTCTATACCTGAGGCCCAATTTTGCTGCATACGTACCGCATATTAATGGAAACACAGGCGTCCGTTTTCCAGCAGCATAACGCATACGTACTGCATACGCATATATGGAATCCTGGCTTCATTCAGGAGTGAGGGTACCAAATCAACATATGGAGCCATATTATACAAATGCCACTTGCATTCACATTCTTGTTAGCTGACCCGGACAAAACTACTTTTCCCAAATAGTTTTGGTCATTTTCATAGAATACTAATTCTGCTGATTACGCCATTTCAAGAGTAATATTTCTCCTGACAACAATCGGGAGTGAATGTTTTCCAACGTAGCGCACGTTTGAAAAGATATTATTCAACTTACTTTTTTTTATATATTTAAATTTTTAAAGCAGTTACAGGCCGCTTTAACAATATAATTTCTCAATTGTTGTATAAACTAAACATTAAGGAGAAGTAAAGATTATACATAAACACTACCGACTGAAGATACCTAGGTGTATTTTCTGTTTTTGTTATTGTTACATGAAGACTTATTGTCAGATGAGGTGTGACACGTTTTTGTAAGAATGAAACTTTGCTGGAAATTCTTAAATCCGACTATCAACATTATTTGGGGTAAAAGTTATCTCAATATCAAATTGAAATTAAACTGAACCAAGGCAGTTTTACAAAAGGAAGACGTAAATAAACGACAAAGCTAAACATATACAATTTGTTTTACGGGATTGATCCCTTTGTCACTCGAACTGGAGTGCTATTCGCTGAAGGCGTATAGAGGTCAAAGGTCGGCCAGGAAGCATCAGGACATCTTGGTGTGGGAAGATGAGCGTAGGCCGGGCCGCCTGCGTAGCTGTAACACCGTCCCGAACAACATACCTCTTCAGCTCTGAAGTATAAAAAACACCTGAAGTTCGAGGGGTGGCAAACAAAACATCATCTTTTACGAATGCACTGCGCAATGATGAGAAAATACACACAGTTTGGTTAAGCGTTCTCTGAACCAAGGCCTGTCGCTCAAAAGAAACGGTGCACTGAATTATTAACGAAAATCAGGGACGTTTCCATTTGGTATTAATTTTCAAATAATATATATTTTATATATAAATATATATATATATATATATATATATATATATATATATATATATATATACATAACAGTGAAGAAAAACAACACTTTGAATTCACGACAGAATGTTTCACGGGATGCGACCCGATCCTCAGGTGAATGTTGTGAGAAAAAAGCTGACGGCATGGTTTGAAAAGCCATATATATATATATATATATATATATATATATATATATATATATATATATATATATACATTCGCATAGAGGATAGGTGATACTAAACGCAAGCAGCACACTAAAACAATCAGTCAATGCTTAACGTCGATATAAATCCAATATATTTATTGATATGTTCCGGTGATAACTTAATGAAAGACCTACCTGGCTCCAATTATAGCCAGTTGAAGAGCCGCCGTAATACAAAGAGCCGCCATAATCTGAGTCTTGTCAGCCGTCATTGTCTGGTGAAAGCGAACACTGTTTTACCTGACTTACTACCACAATATGTAAGGTTTGAAGACTGAAGTTCACTCCCTGAAAAAGGTGTCTTTTCTGATATGTCAATGTATGTTAACATTTGAATGCGCTACGTTTGGCTGTGCTCTGTAAGACTGACCAGTTTCGATCGATTAATTGTGAGAAGAGGGTGAGAAATGAGAGAGATAGAACGTGTTAAATGGGGTACATGGAGTCCCAAAGAAGGTTATATTTTCCTCTCTTGTACGATGCATTCTAAGCTTATTTAGTGGTATCATGATTTTCACTATCCTTCCGCCAGAAGCCGTTTCTACTTCTGTTTTGGCACTATGGGGTGGGGGTGGGGGGGGGGACTACTTGTTTAACTATTAACTTCAAAATCAAAATTTGTTGCATTTCAGGGAAACATGTGCATTTTTACAAACTATTCCTGAACGGGGTGTAGTATTACTGTTACTTATCCCGAAAAGTCCTTACCACAAAAGAAAACACCCATTTTTGGCCTTGAAACAATTCTTATCCAAAGCACTTGAACGGACTACACTGTCCTCTTCACTTTATTTATACCTACGCCGTCGGTGTATTTAGAAGCCCCGGTACATTGTGGGTGTCAAATTTTGACTCCAACAATCCCTAAATAACAGAGTCGTACTCCTGTGAGTCCTAGTCCGCGCTGTGTTAATATTAAGTTGCAAAATTAAGATTGGAGTTGCGACACACAGTTATCTTGACTTCAAACCTGGTATGTATGGCGTACGCAAGGATGATCCTATTCAGGCGAACTTTTCAGCAACAGATGTACATTCATGAAATATGAGTGAAAAATATTTAAGATAAAAAAATTTTATGCATGGACACACACCTTATTAGTGGGTGGTACCAGGGGGCGGATCCAGGAGTCAGTAAGGGCAGGGGTTCAACCCAAGAGGGCTAATGACAAAACTCGAAACAGGGCCCCAGGTCCGGAAGGGGGGAGGGACACGCCGTAATTATTAGTTTGACTCCCTTAAAAAACGTTGCGGCGGCAGAAAAGGCCCCCTAGACCCGCTTCTGTCTACGCCATGTGTTATTTTCAAAGATATATTATACGTTTACCTGAAATACTCCCTGATTCCCTGCAGTGACGCGTTCTCACATATTACATACAGTCTAATGTAACAGTACCACTCAACCAGCTAAGCCGATATATTTTCTTATGCAACACACAGAATCTGCTTCTCATTTACGCCACGCAACATTATAGACTTCCCTGGGTATACATCTGTCAGGGCCTGTTATTGCAATCACCCTCCCGTGTCGGTGACCGTTTTTTTTACAGAGGTATGCAAATGACAAATGTCAGCAAGTTGAAACACAAATGCAAATAACATTGTACCAGCTGCCCCGTGTCCTGAAGGGTAAGTTTTTACCTTGTTGGAATGCCCGTGGTTACAAGATGGTTAACTGAAGACCAGAATTTCTTGGTGACTTTTTCTGCAGTCTTTTTCACATACATCATCATCTCAAGTTAACTGGAAGTAATTGTGATGTCATGACAATAAAAACTTATCAAAGATACACCTGGAAATAAATAGTGCTTGAAATACAGCCCTACATTGAGTTGTAGACTGGTTCCCCTTGTCTGTATTCATTATTTCTGGGAGAAACATCGCGAGAGATAAAGAGAGTGAGAACCAACCTATTTCTCCTGGTGTTGGCTTGGACTATAACTACGCAAGAATTGAAATCCAGCACCTCCTTGTTTGTCTGATTCTTGGCTCTGTGCCAGAACTGGCGTAATCAGACAAAGAGAGCCGTGTCGCTGCTTCAACATTTGGAGCTGGTTGAACAATGCGACATCACGCTCTTTGGCCTGATTACAGTTCTTTGCTCTGTGTCCACCCTGTGTCCGACCTAGAGAGAACCTTGCTGTCAAAGCAGCGGTTATAGCCAGGGAGAACTGCTACGACCGCAGTGTATAGCCACTGCATGAGGAGCGTGTTCGGCCACATATTTCACTATCGTTAAGAATGGCCGTGGGTTATATCAGACTTTATACATGTACTAATCATACACATTTGACGCTGTTAGGATAACAAGATCCTTATTAATTCTAAATAAAAAGAGTTCCTTTTAATATGCCTATGGTCTTCTTATTGTTAAATATCCATGTTTTATTTTCAGATCAGATTGAAGTATTGTCAAACGGAAACCAAATTTTAAAACTATCAACAACTGAAAGAGTCACATTGTTTTTTTTCGCGGCAGATTAACGATATGTAGTTTACTCGACGGTACTTTAAAATATATAAAACTAAACACAGCAAAAATAAGCGTACAGATAACTTGAAAAAATTAATTAAATTCTTACCCCTGTGAACGATTGCGGTTCAGATTTGTGAGGAAGCGGAACAGTTGATTTTCTCACCCACGACAAGGGCAACCATTTACTGATAAATGCATTTCAAATATAATAGCATTTGTAAACAACAATATTGCCTTGCTGATTCATTTTATTTACATAATAATTATGTATAAACAGAGCTGTCCAGATTAGGAATACGCATGGTCACGTTTTAGCAAGTCATCACAAATACTGATGCAATTTTAAGCAAAAGCACAGTTACTATTTTTCTCCTAAGAATTAATGCTATCTAACTATGGTTTACCTATGTAAATAGATTTAACGTTAATACTGAACTCCATCATCTGTGTAGAACTTGAAAAATTGCCAACAAAGTCCGCACTGGAGCAGTCACGTGATGGAACTTCGCTCCGTTCAGAACTGCAGTTGCACCAAGTCCCTCGCATAGCTAGCCCTTTGGTCTTCACATAAAACAATCCTGTCTCCCGGTAGCTGTTGTTACCTGCGTGGAACCCCGTCTCTTGCAATATGTCTCCGGTGGACTGTACACAGAATTTCTGGAAAATAAGTAAAAACAATCTGTGCAGTTTGGTGGGGGACAGTAGTGGTGACATTTTTTTCAAACAGGGGGGACGTAGCACGTTATATCCCCCCACAACTTTTGCATATTAAATGAATGTCATTTTGTTATCTGTATATATATATATATATATATATATATATATATATATATAGAGAGAGAGAGAGAGAGAGAGAGAGAGAGAGGGGGGGGGGGGAGGAGTTATACCGGGGGGGGGGGGGGGTTCTCCTTGCTTACCTTGCTGATCTTTGTGGCGCCCCGGCATTCCATGTTTGTGTAGAAATGACATCGTCTGATGGAATCGGTGAAGTAGGCCACTGGCCTTCATATGACTATAACCAAACCATTTCATAATTCCTGTGGAATATACGACTATAAGTTACAACAGTGAAAAACTGAACGTTCACTGTTCGAAGTATGCACAGTCTTTTAATGCACACTCCAAGTGACCGTTCACTGTTTTCGCGATAGGTCTTGTTTCAGACTAGCGACAAATAGAATTTATCAAAGAAATAAAGAAGAAACAATGTCGACCGAGCTAAAGTTTTTGACATGCATGCCAGGAATGAATCACTCGTTAGAAATAGGCGTGCTTAGGCGTGAATATATCTGGAGGAGAGTTTCGCTGCGATTGGAACCTTAGCGACAGAGACCTCTACAGAATAACAAAGCGGAAATAAAAAGCGAGACAATATTACACATGTTGCATTATTTCGAAATGACTTAGACTTGTACGATAAGTCCTCGAACTTCACGAGAAGATTATTTAATATATAACACAGCTGATGGTTTGAAACCTCATCAGTGCATCAATACTGAAGTGTTTATCCCAGATATAATCACAGTATACATCTACACGTGTTGATTTGTAAACACGACGTTGGACACTTTAAAGGGACCTATTCCAATATCTGACGTATATTAATCAAAGATCCCCTGGATGTTTTATACAAAAGAAAACGACAGTCCCATCTCGTACAGGTTGTTAATTATTGTTGTTATATAAAATTGTATATAACACGTGGGGGCCTCCAAATAATCCAAATACATTCTACAAGGACATCTGGTGGCAAATCAGACGAACTATAGTTTTCAAAAGGTCGTTTTGCAACAAGTGACTTTTCAGCTTTCACACATATGCAGCAAACCACCTTAGGTTGCATGGTTTAAATATATATTTACCAATACTGTTGCATGTATACCGTGTTTACAAACAGCTTATAGATAAATAAGCTTACCGATTCGTCACAAAGGCGTTATGATAATTTTTCTTTATATGAATTACCTACGTTCACTAATATGTACAAAAACTAAGCCATAAATCAATAAATTCTACAGAAACGAAGGTCAATAGCCCAGTGTCTTGTTTCCCTCCTATTTTACATATTGTAATGGTCCTGTTTGTTGATAAATACAATCCACGTGTCGGTTTTACTATAATGAGACCACGTGACATGAAATACGTTATTGCGCGATCAAGTACTTCAAAAGTAGGGCAAATTTTTTAAAATTTCTTTTACTAAAGGTTGCGATCTCGATTTATAATAGAAGCGCCGGAGACTATATATATATGTTTTCTTTCGCATGACTGATGGCGCAAGGTGCAAGATTCTTTTAAATATATATAGGCGTGAGGAAATGGTTTTGGAAAGAAATGTTGGCATATAGTATTACAGTTTCATTAGATGACACTGTATTTAAAGTATAGGTAATATGCCTAGTAAATGAATGGGCCCTCTGAATCTATTTGTTTTTGTTTTGAGACATTAACTTAATTTCATTATGGGATATAAATAAAACGATGTTATTACAACTTGACTTATATGTTATGGTAAAAAAATACAATAGTTTGAAATATAAAAGCATCTTTATCGTAATCATATTATTCAATATAAAAATACTTTGCATCCTTTGTTTCGGAATTTGTATTTCAAAATCTTAATTTTATTTAAAACGATGATGTGTGAAAAGTATGTTTACTGCAACACGTGATGAAAAAAATATAAAAAAAAATATGATACGCGACATGTAGTCAACCAAAAAAGTTCATAACTTGCCTCTTTTAGCTTTGCAACCAGGCTAATAATATAATTAAAGAATCTTAAAGAATGCAATTATACAGTAAAACAGCGGTATAGCAACAAATCAATACAATCACACAAAAAAATAAACAATGTGCACAGTACCTGGATACCAACACCGTCACAACGATAAGTTCTTTGAATGTATACTCTCGGAGAATGACAGTCCAGTGCAAAGCTCTTGTATTAATCAAGAAAGTAAACTGAAGTCCAAATACACAAAATCCAGGAGAAACTCTGAAGAAAAATCTATAATTGCCGCACACGTCGGATAAGGTCCTAGAAACTGACACACGCTTCTGCGTTCGCTGGAAATCTTCTCTGCTCTCTGCCCTCGGCTCTAAAACACAGCCCCTTTATATACTCTTCACCCAAAGCCGAGAATTTTCCACCTCTAGAACATTCGAAGAATAATACATTATACACGGTAAGCACGCGTCACAGGAATCCTCTAGAAAAACATCGCTGTGTGTATCTCTACGTGACCTCGGCCAGGCGTGAAAGCCCCTAGCTTACATGACAACGAGAGTTCAACCAGTACGGATAAAACATAAAGTGCAACAACAACTCGAATTACGCCCATCTCACACAATAAAAGGAGCACCTGTAACACTCCCCCTCCTGTAAGAAAAAAGAAAGTTTTCTCGGAAAACTTTCTTTTTACGAACACAATCACTAAATCCTACAATATCTCAAAAATCATCTTATTTACAACATTACATAAACAACCTGTTTACAACATTTCATAAACATCTCGATAAGCAATCAGCAAGTACATTGTCTTTCCCTTTAATGTGTATGATATCAAGATTGTAATCCTGTAAGAACAAACTCCATCTCAACAATCTTTGATTTTTACACTTCAACTTGTTCATGAACCTGAGTGGATTGTGATCACTGAAGACAATGATAGGCCTGACTGATGAAGTAACATAAACTTCAAAATGTTGCAATGCCAAAATCAAAGCCAAACATTCATTTTCAATAGTGGAGTAGTTTACTGGTTTGCATTAAACATTCTTGAGAAATGACAAATTGGATGATCTATGCCATCATTGCCTTCTTGTAACAACACAGCACCAGCAGCAGTATCACTAGCATCCACAGCTTACTTAAAAGGTACAGAAAAGTCTGGAGCTGCTTAAACTAGTGAATTTCGCAGAATTGCTTTCAAATTCTGAAATGCATTTTCACACTGAACACTCCATACAAACTTTTGTTTCTTCTTTAACAAATTAGTCAAAGGTTCAGCTACAGCAGCAAAATTTGGACAAAACTTCCTGTAGTATCCAACCATACCAAGAAAACGCATCATTTGCTTTTTGTTTTCTGGTCTAGGAAATGCAGAAATAGCACTTATCTTAGCATCAACAGGTTTTACCTGACCCTGCCCTACAATATGACCCAAAAATGTTATTTGTGCATGACGAAACTCAGATTTTACTAAGTTGACGGTCATACGTGCTTCACTGAGTCTTTCGAAGAGGTCGCGAAGAATTTGCAGATGTTTTTCCAAGGTGTCGCTGTACACGATAAGGTCATCAATATATGCGTCGCAGCCCTGAATGTCCTTGACAATCATATGGATGAGGCGCTGGAACGTGGCTGGCGAGTTCCTAATGCAAAACGGCATAACTTTATACTGGTACAGTCCTTGCGGCGTCACAAGTGCGGACACTTCTTTCGCTTGTTCTGTCAGCGGAACTTGCCAGAATCCTTTTAGCATGTCAAACTTGGAGACATATCTGGAGCTACCGACTCTCTCAATACAATCATCGATCCTCGAAATCGGGAACGTGTCAGTCTTGGTGACAGAGTTCAGTTTTCGATCATTTGTGCACATACGGAAACTTCCATCAGGTTTTGGCACAAGAATACATGGTGAACTGTTACTGTTACCAGGTTCAATAAAATCATTGTACGGCAAATATTGAATCTCATCCTGTAGATACCTTTGCTTTTCTGGATTCAGTCTATATTGATGTTGCTTGACTGCGTTTGCCTCGCCAACATCGACGTCATGGCACGACATGTTAGTTCGCGTTTGAATGTCACTAAACAAATTTTCATACTTCCGCAGCAGGTTCTTGAGGTCTGGTTGTTGTTATGCGGTAAGGTGTGACAGTTTGGCATCCAGGCTGTTAAGCACGTCTGAGTTATTTAATGGTACTGTATCACACTGAATGTCTACATCACACTTACAATCAGTATCTACTTTAACTGGGTCAGGGTCAGTGTTTCACAATTTACAGCAGTAACATTATGTAGAAAATCTGATGTGCTATTTCTGTCATAATATGGTTTCAACATGTTAACATGGCACAGTTGTTTCTTCTTACGTCTATCTGGTGTCAACAGTACGTAATTTAAATCACTGACTTTCTTGTCAACATTGTAAGGACCAAAATACCAAGCTTGCAGAGGTCTGCCAGGGATGGGAAGTAAGGCAAGGACCTTTTCACCAGGCTCAAACGTCCTACTTACACTGTGCTTGTCATACTTTGTTTTCATTTTACTTTGTGTAGATATTAGATTTGACTTTTCAATCTTACAAGCATTGTGTAGTTTAGTGCGAAAGTCTGAGACATACTGCAGTAAACTAAGATAATCAGGATTTTCCCTCAAGAGTTTTTCTTTAAGCAGTTTCAATAGACCTCGAACGGAGTGTCCAAAAACTAGTTCAAAGGGACTGAAACCCAAGGACTCTTGAAAGGATTCTCTGACAGCAAACAGCAAAAGGTGGATTCCTTCATCGCAGTCTTTCTGTGTGTCATAGCAATAAGTTCTGATTTCATTCTGTTTTTAATGTATGGTGAAAACGCTCTAGGGCGCCCTGAATTTCAGGATGGTATGGCAAAGAGCTGTACTGTTTGTTTTATGCCTAGCTCAAGCATAACTTGTTGGAATAAGCAAGACATAAAATTAGACCCTTGGTCAGACTGGACGGATTTTGGTAATCCAAAAGTTGTAAAAAATTTGGTCAGAGCTTTGACAACACTCTTGGCATTTATTTTGCGCAATGGTAATGCCTCAGGGAACCTGGAAGATGCGCACATAATTGTCGGCATGTATTAATGTCCAGATTATATTTTGGGCAGTGGTCCAACACAATCAACAATAATCCTACTGAATGGTTTTTCGAAAGCAGGAATAGGCCTAAGTGGGGCCTTAGGAGGATTCTGATTGGGCTTGCCTACCATCTGGCATGTATGGCATGATTTACAATATTGTACAACATCTTTCCTGAGGTATGGCCAATAGAAGTTTGTACTAACTTTCTGATAAGTTTTATTTATGCCTAAATGGCCAGACAAAGGAGCCTCATGTACCATGCTTAGAACTTCACTGCGAAAGCTTTTGGGCATTACTATTTGATGTTTGATGGCCCACTCATCATCAGCGCATACATCAGGTGGTCGCCATTTACGCATAAGCACTCCATTTTTGACATAGAAACAAACTTGGTTGTGTCAGCTCATCTTTAGAAACTGCCTTGGGAAACAAAAATGAAATATCAGGGTCCTTATGCTGTTCCACGATAAGTTCTGATCTTGAGAATGCTGCATCTTGTACGGGCGACTCGTTAAACGAGTCACAAGTGACTCCCAGAATGTTATTATCTGGACCATTATCCTCATGTGTGTTTTTCTGGGCCACAGATCTAGTTACTGCACATGAAGGATACAAACCAGGAATTTCCTGACTTTCCGGATCAAGTGACAGCTTTTCTGTCACTATTGGTACCGGCTGTACTTTGTCACCTACAACATCATTACCTAGTAGCAACTGAATTCCCTTAAAGGGTAAAGTAGTTCTTATGCCCACAGTAATATTCCCAGAAATCAAATCTGACTTTAAATGGATACTGTGACGCAAAACTGAAGTATGCCTGTCTGAAAACACACCATTAACAAGTGTATGTGCACCAGTAAAAGACTTATTTGAAAATAGCAAAGTGTCTGCCAATATGAAAGTCTGACCTGAACCAGTGTCCCTCAAAATTCTAATAGGGGTAGAATCTGAAAAATCACTTGAAAGTGATAGAAAACCATCGTGCATGAATGGCTCAAATAACTCCATTTCAGAGGAATCTACTACCCCAACCTCATCAAACAAAGAACTGACATTGACAGTATCAGTCAAAAACTCTGTTTCAGAGTCATTTAAGGAATATACATCCTTTTTATCATCAAATTCCTCATGGGAGTCAACAGAGGAATTTTCTTCAGCAGAAACAAACTTCTGTTTGTCATAAGAGGACCTGGCCTCATTTGAAATACTCTCGCAAGAGTCATAAGAGACTCCAGAGAATACTCCTCGCAGGAGTCTTGAAAGGACCTAGCCTTATTAAATTCCTCGCAGGAATCAACTGAGGTTTTTACCCCGCAAGCTACGGATTCTTCGTCTGGATTCAGACGGCACTTGAGCCTCCGTAGCATCAAACTCTTTATTAGAGTCAAAAAAGGAGTTGTACCCCCTATTTACATGAAAAGAGCCTGGCTCTTGTACTATGCTATGCATAGATTTTGAAACAAACCCAGAAGGTTTGCTATTTGGTTTATTCGCAAGTTTCCAGCAGTCAGATATTAAATGACCTTCCTTCTTGCAGTAATTACAGATTTTCTTTGAAAATGACTGGTCTTTGTTGGACTTAGACACAGTGGACGTGAACTGAGATGTAGCAATGGACTTTGCTGAACTATCAGGACTACTAGTACTGGATGACTGCGCTTTAAACTTCGTTTGGCCATACTGATTTACATTCTTGTTATTGAATGACTGGTTTGATTTGCTAGTAAAGGACATTTTGTGTGTCAATGAATAATCATCAGCTAATTGAGCAGCAATGTCAAGTGTTTCAGGACTTTTCTTATCGAGAAAAGTTTTAACATCTGCGTTAATGCAGAGCTTAAATTCTTCAAGCAAAATCAACTGGCGCAAATGGTCATAATCTTTCTTTACATTGTTAGAACTACACCAGCGATCAATTATTTACTCTTATGTCCTAGCAAGTTCGACGTAGGTCTGTTCTATGCGCTTTTCCCAATTTCTGAATTTCTGGCGGTAAGCCTCCGGAACTAACTCATAACCTTTTAGGATTAACCGTTTTACCAGGTCATAGTCAGCGGCAGCTTCTACTGAAAGCTCTGTATAAATTTCTTTGGCCTTGCCAGTCAATACACTGTATCAGCAAAGTCCAATTTTCCTTAGGCCATTTTAAATTTTCAGCTATCTTCTCAAAGTGTAAGAAATATTATCAACCTCTTTTTCTTGAAAAGGTGGGGAAAGTCTAATGTGTTTAGTAACATCAAAACTGTGAGTTGGGGCAGCACTTAGACAGTCTAACTCCAGTCGTTTTAACTCAATTTCTTTTTCTTTTTCTAGTCTTTCTCTTTCTAATCTTTCATGTTCTTCCCTCTCTTCTCTTTATTTTTCTAATTCTTAATGTTTTAATGCTAGCTCATGTTGCATTTCAAACTTATTGAATTCTAGTTGCATAGCAAGGCTGTCATTTTTTGATGTTTCAACTCCACTCTCTTCAATTAAACCTTTGTTAACTAGACCTTTCATGATTTTAGCAATTATATCAGGCTTTCTCAAAGCTTTTTTCACACATAGCCCTAAGTGTTGTACCAAACGCAGCAACTGTACTTTTGACAACTGTTCAAGTTGATCCGGGTCGGGATCGTCAACAAATGTCTCAGGTTTGAAATCTGCCATGTTAAGATGTCAAAACAATAACCAAAAACCACTGAGATAAATCCTGTAAACAATGTACTGTAAACAATATGTAATCTTGTAAACAATTTATGATAAAACAATGTCCAGGTCAAGGCCTAATAAATTGTCAAAACTATTACGTATCCCGGACGAACCCCCAATTGTATGTTACGGAACCTAATATAAACAGATTACGTAAGCTTGATGAACACAGATTCTGTAACGGAGATAAGAAAAAATCAGATTCTGTAACACTAGGCAGCGTGAAATGTCTAGGGGAATGAATAAAAGAAGTCAGTGGTTTTTTTGTTAACAAATAACTATAATTTATTCTTAAAACAACCCTAACATTACAATACACTAAATCAATACAATTATACAGTAAAACAGCGGTATGACAACAAATCAATACAATCACACAGAAAAATAAACAATGTGCACAGTACCTGGGTACCAACAGCGTCACAACGATATTTTCTTTAAATGTATACTCTCGGAGAATGATAGTCCAGTGCAAAGCTCTTGTAACAATTCAGAAAGTAAACTGAAGTCCAAATGCACAAAATCCAGGAGAAACTCTGAAGAAAAATCTATAATTGCCGCACACGTCGGATAAGGTCCCAGAAACTGACACACGCTTCTGCGATCGCTGGAAATATTCTCTGCTCTCTGCCCTCAGCTATAAAACACAGCCCCTTTATTTACTTTATATAAGCCGAGAATTTTCCACCACTAGAACATTCGAAGAATAAAACATTATACACGGTAAGAACGCTTCACAGGAATCCTCTAGAAAAACATCGCTGTTTGTATCTCTACATACCAGGGTCATCACGTGACCTCGGCCAGGCGTGAAAGCCCCTAGCTAACATGACAACGAGAGTTCAACCAGTACGGATAAAACATAAAGTGCAACAACAACACGAGTTACGCCCGTGTCACACAATAAAAGGAGCACCTGTAACAAAGACCAAATAACGGACATTTTCGAGCGCAGCGACGCGTTTCCACAAAAAAAACTAGTGCGACTATCAATCAAAATATATGCAATGTTACAAGCTTTATACCACATTCAATATAAAGTAAAAAAAAAATCTGCTTATGTCTCAAATCTTATTTTTAATACTGACCACTTTTAAATTGATTCTTGTGTCTTATTGTTAGTTTTTGCTATGATCAGTTCTGTCTATATGTAATGTTTTAAATATTGTTCAAATCCTGTTATCTTTACAACAATACCGTTGTACTTGCATCTGTGAATAAACCTTTACTAATAATAATTATATAATTTTCCCTCATTTATTCGCTTAACATTACTAAAAATATTCCTGCTTTATCGAGCTTTAAATTATTTAATTAAACCTATTTTACACCATATTTCTTTTTCTGAGCAAAATTCTTTCATTAGTTCATAATCCCAAAATATGCACGATAATTTCTACATCAGCTTTCAAAAGTGCACTTGGTATCGTTCTCTTACCAGTAGTAAAACAAAATATTCTTCAGAAATTTATACTGATAATCCGGGATTTTACATCCTGAAACACACCTTTTGATCACAGGTACACCCCTAACCAAATATAATCCCCTATATATTTAGAAATCTATTAATTGGTGGCAGTTTACAAAATGCTTATTTCGTTCTAAATACACTTGTCTTGAACTGGTTTGATGTAACACATAGCGTTTACCACCCAACAATAACATGAATGAATAGGGTTCATTCAGATATTCTTTTCCGATTTCCCATTTCTTCGAGACATCAATGAACACCATTGAAAGAAGAATCTCCCATGCAAGCCAGGTTTTCAATATCCAAAAGTCTTAATATGGCGATTATCGTCAAATCATTAGCGGTTATCATCCCACCTGCGGTGAAATCTTTCCAACAAATGCTTTTGTTATCGTAACATCTTTGTACATCCACATTATTTGTTTCCACTATTCATGTTCTCTATAAAAAAGCCCTTTTTCTATAAGCACTTTTCAGGATTTCGCAACATAAATCTGAAATATTTTTTTTTTCAAATTCTGACCAAAATTACCCAATAAAAGTATTTCTGTATTGGGTGTTATCTGTTTAAAATGAACATTCCACAGTTTCTTCTAAAAGCTATCTTCACAAAGCTATCATCACAAATACATAATATCCTTTTATTATAGACAATTCATGGGTACACCCTACTGGCATCAAGACTTATGCTGCATATCAGTGTGTTGTGGGTGATCAGTGTAATTTGAACCAGTCATAACAAATTTATCAGTACACACATCCTCCCTGATCCTTCCTGGATGACCTTTGACCTTTATACACTTTTTCAGCTAACAGATCAGCTCGTGTGAGAAAGAGATCAATCCCGTTGTGCCACTTTTATTTGTTACATTCGCTTTGTTACATTTCACAATTCTGTATGAGTATGACGTGTCCTTATCTTTAGGATTTCCCCAAGCTTGTTGAGAACTATTTTTGTTGTATGGATAATCATATGCCGTGACGTCACAAGTTTACACTCATCTGACTGGTCTCTAATCCTGGTGCATAATTTGCACGTGTGTGCGTCAGTATTGGCAGTATACACATATAAGGTCTCCAGAGGTCCAGGTAAGCTACTTGATCAGTATATGAACCCTTATGTAGGCTTGTCGAATAAACTATGATATATAAACAGCTAGTTTATAAAAATTCAGTCATACTGTGATTCGGTGGTGTATAATATTAACCCCATTGTGATATATAAGCGTGCCTATGGTTATAACATATCTTTGCAGAATGATAAATAAACTTGCTGATAGAACCAGCAATTTTTTTTAAACCAATTTTAAACCATGACAGGTTAATTACTCGGAATAATCACCCAATGTTTATCTGCATGCATTAGCGTTGACACCCCCCCCCCCCTGCAGAATACCCTGGGTCCGCGCCTGTATATAATCATGACTGTGCAGTCTCTGGGAATTCAAAACTGGATTTCCCCAGAATAAGCTAATACGTAGTCAGAAAACATAAGCCTGGTACACACCAAATGAAAATCGTGGCTTGGCAGGCACCGCTATTTATAGTTGCTAGTCGCAGGGCGAAGTCCAGCAATAAAAAGAAAACTTATTACACATAAAGCGACCTGGCTGCTCATCCTAGCACTTAGCCCATAGGAATGAACACCTCAATTGCTTTTTTTTCAGTGACTGACGCAGTGTGGAGTCCATAGATTGCACCTGCAGTTAACTGTGATTATAACACTCCATACATAACTGTGAGATTTAACATTTATCCATTGATTAATGTTCAGTTCATCTATGTGTATTGTATATTTGACCACTAGAAAACATTAATGTTCTGTTCTCAGCCCTATTTTGCAACACGGAAATTAAAATATGAACATAAAAGTACACAGGCCTAAAGCCTTATACAGGACTACCACCAAAGGCAAGATGTCTACCGGGGCTGTTAATGCTTCAGTTCTCTCTGGACAAATAATATCAGTTGTTGATGTTACAGGTGCTTCATGCTTTCCAGAATGGTTATTTTTTATTACAGGCCTTTCGACATACAACATTATGTGAACATTGGTTTGTTAAAACCATAAGAAATATTTTTATTCAATTTCCTTTCTAATAGTAACAGATCGTATCGTGCTCTTACCCCAGTTAGCCCTTTGGTGGGCCGGCGACGCAACAGAAACCTGAAACCTGTTGTGTCGCCGTCGGCGGCTACCTAGCACTGTATCGTGCTCTTATTTAACAATAATACCAACAATCGGAACCGGAATCGAAGGTCCTGGGCGAGTATATTTACTCGGACTTGAAGGCCCGAAATCAGGACGAGTCCTCCGCGATTCCAGTGGAAATTATAGTTTGTCACCCAAGTTTGAGGTTAATGCCAATATGATACTCACAGTTTTACATGACACTGCTGTCGTTCTTCAACCGCTGCTTTGTATAGCACGAATCTCCGGGTTTCACCACCAGGGGTGGAACAGGGAATTGTAATCAGACCAACGTCGCATTGTACATCCAAGTCCAAATATCACCCCCCATCTCCCATTGGTTTGAACCATAATGCGATGCCACGCTCTCGTCCGTCTGGCTTTATGCCTTCCCTGGCGTATACACCCGGATCAACGTGACATATAATGCAGTGGTTCAAGCAAAGGAAACTTGGAACGACTACAGTGTATAACCACTGCGTGTACTTATAGGAGATATATGAGCACTTTTGACACAATTCTTTTACAAAAAAAAAGAATATATATTATATATATATATATATATATTGGCCAATGTGGAATTCCCTTCTGAATGATCAAACAGCTGGTCATTAAAATAATTTCTTTTGGACTCCGATTTTAAAAGCCTCGAAGTCGTAGAAGGTGGATTTGGACTCAAAGCTCCTTGACTCTGACGCACTCGATCATCCTTAACCAGACTCGGCCGAAGTTAACTAAATCTGACCATGAAAACATCATTCACCGGATTTTTCAAATAAAGTTACGAGCCCTTTGAGTTATGACACCAATCATAATATTAAACTATACAAATGGTCTTGTCACAAAATCGGTTGGACTTTAGTATTTAAAATAAAAACATTAAAAATTGTTTAACTTTTCTCCTATTTAACTCCCGTTAATTCGCCGATTTCGGGGTCGAGACAAAAGTTGGTGATAGGTGAGGGTGGCGGATTACCGAGGGTGTCGACGTCATGTGAAAATGTTAGTCATCTAAAACGAAAATTTAGGATAGTTGCTACAAGAACAAGTATAGGAATTATCACACAACGGACATGAACAAAACAGGTTAATTCCTTTATTTCCAGTATTTACCAAGAGTGTCAATATCATGGTTCATAAATAGAGTCAGTTTAGTATCCAATCATACCATGCAAGTCGTATTACATCCGTTGGACCGTCCGGTTGTATACCCTTTGTCATCGCCGGGATATCTGGTCAAGGTGTTAACCTGGGCTGCTCATCACTTGAAAGTGAATAGGTAAAAACAGGTCTTCAAGGCAAGGCAGGTGATGTTAATGTTGGATGAGACTGATAGTGTCAGGAATTTAACTAAAGGTATGTCTTTTTTGCCCAGGATCATGGCTTCAAGGTCAAAAATCATGACTCCTGAACATAGAAAGCGACTGAAAAACGCATGGGGAGATATCGTTAAAAATATCATTCTGGATGATGTAATCCTTGCCGATCTTGTTGCCGCAGGCATCATCAGTCCAGGGCAAAAGGAAGAAATAAAGGTAATATAGATGGTATATCGGTGGGATTACTTTAAACATGACTGATATGTCGGTACAATTTAAAAAATCTTTTTTTAATACAGAATCATGACTTGAGCAGATTAATCATTGATCTGGTATTACAAAGGGCATATATTTAATTCTTTTTTTAAGTCAAAGACTACCATGGACCAGAGAGCTGACACCCTTATGACCTGTCTGATGAGGCGTCCTGATCCATGCTTTGACAAATTTGTACACATATTACGCAGGCACGACCAAGACCATGTAGCCGACACTCTTCAGGATGCAGAAGTGGGTGGGGTATTTTATTTCTTTGCCATTAATTTGATATCAGTTTTACACAATTAAATTGCGCATCGATAAATATTATTCACTACATTTAAGAAAAAGACGAAGAGAGTTTATGTTAATATCTTGCGGCATTTAAAGGTTGTAATCTACAATATGTGTTATTCTATTCTAGTGGAGGATAAGTTCAGTTAGTATTATGAATTTCATACATAAGATCGACATATAGCATTGTAATTTTTGTCATTTGCTATGGACTAGGTATACCTTCCTGTTCAAACCACAAACGAGGAGTTTTCATATGGGAATTTAAGAGCAGTAATGAGTGCTTTGCAAGAAGGACGGGTACGTTTCTTTAAAATATTTATATTCTAGCTGCACCCGGGGAAAATCCACGTTTCTCCTAGATGAACAATTTTATATTGAGCTGGTAGGGTCTGAATGTTGAATGCCCGTCCGTTAACCAGGCACATTCGTAATCGCTGGTACTGGAATCTTCTAACTTCACATCTAGGGAGGCCCATGAAAAACTCCTTTGAAACCTGAAAATAGGTCTCTGTTACCCATAACCTCTGAGATATGGGGCTCCGAAGTACACCCCAGAATAATGGAAAATTGGATACGAAAGCTCCAGTATCTGAATAACTTATGCATTGATCACCATAATTTTTTGCATGCATATTGATCAAAATGTGTTTCATCAGCTACTGCAGACTGAAGGCCTCACCATGATTTTCCCGATTTTTACAAATTATATTTCTCTATTTACGAGACCTTCAAAGATGCAGTTGTCCATTAACCAGGCACAAATTGTAATCACTGGACCTAGAATCTTTTAACTCTACATCAAAAAGGTCCATGAAAATCTCCTTGGAAACCTGAATTTAGGTCTCTGTTACCCATATCCTCCGAGCTATGGGGTCAGAATTACCCCCAGAATAACTAAATGTTTGATATAAAAGCTCCAGTATCTGAACTATTTATGCATCGATCATCATAATTCTTTGGCAAGCATATTGACAATGGAGTGTTTATTTGGCTCCCGCAGACTGGAGGCGCCACCTGGATTTTCCAGGTTTTTAAAAATTATATTTCTCTATTTTTTAGACCATTAAAAGATATGGTCGTCTGTTAACAGGGCACAAATCGTAACCATTGCACCTAGAATCTTCTTACTTGATATCCCTAGTGGTCCATGAAAATCTCCTTGAAAACCTGAAATTAGGTCTCTGTTACCCATATCCTCCGAGCTATGGGGTTCAGAATTACCCCCAGAATAACTAAATATTTGATACAAAAGCTCCAGTATCTGAACTACTAATCCTTTGATCAGCATAATTCTTTGGCATGCATATTGATAATGGAGTGTTTAATCAGTTCCTGCAGACTGGAGGCGTCACCGTGATTTTCCGAAATTTTACCTTTTTCTCTCTTTTTTTAAGACCATTTAAAGATGTGGTCGTCTGTTATCAGGGCACAAATCGTAACCATTGTACCTAGAATCTTCTTACTTGATATCCGTAGAGGTCCATGAAAATCTCCTTGAAAACCTGAAATTAGGTCTCTGTTACCCATATCCTCCGAGCTATGGGGCTCAGAATTACCCCCAGAATAACTAAATATTTGATACAAAAGCTCGAGTATCTGAACTACTAATCCATTGATCAGCATTATTCTTTGGCATGCATATTGATAATGGAGTGTTTAATCAGTTCCTGCAGACTGGAGGCGTCACCGTGATTTTCCGAAATTTTTCCTTTTTCTCTCTTTTTTTTAAGACCATTTAAAGATGTGGTCGTCTGTTATCAGGGCACAAAGCGTAACCATTGCACCTAGAATCTTCTTACTTGATATCCGTAGAGGTCCATGAAAATCTCCTTGGAAACCTGAAATTAGGTTTCTTTTACCCATATCCTCCGAGCTATGGGGCTCATAAGTGGCCCCAAGAATAATTAAAAATTTGATACAAAAGCCCCAGTATCTGAACTACTAATGCATTGACCAGCATGATTTTTTGCATGCATATTGATCATGGAGTGTTTCATCATTACTTGCAGACTGCTGGCGCCACCTGGATTTTCCGAATTTTTGCACATTTTCTTTCTATTTTTGAGACCTTCAAAGAGTACAAATCGTAACCACTGGACCTAGAAATTTTTAACTTGACATCCAGGTAGGTCCTTAAAAATACTCCGAAGAAACCTCTGTTAAGGCTCTGTTACCCATATCCTCTGAGCTAAGCTTCAGTTGAATGGGGATACCACCTACAAAATTTGGTATTCAGATGATAAAATTCCTTTTGTGAATGTCTTCTTCGTCAGCTGAGCGTCATGACCCATGGGTCACTTGTTGCATCTAATTGTCAGTTATATCTAAACATTTAACTATTTTAAGATTAAAATAGCAATAATAAAAGAAAAATAAAGAGGACATTGTAATGTCGGAGTGTCTTCACGTTTATTCCAATATCTCGCCAATTAAACGTCATTGTCATATTTCCTTATTTGCTCCATTCTTTTATGATCGGATATGGTATTATTTTAATTATCGATTAAGAAACAGTGCAACCCCACAATTGCGACCACCTTGGGAACTAACCAAAGTTATATTTTGAGGATGGTCGTTTTTGTTTAATTCTAAGTTACCTGAATCAAATATTCGAGACCAATAAAAGTGGTCGTAATTTTTGGTGGTCGCAAGGCGGGAATCCACTGTATATAGATATACCTGGATTCAGCGACAAAGATATTAAATCTCCATGTCTGAAGGTATGCAAGTTTTTTGAGCAGGGTGCCAATCCCTCAGAAATTCAGAAATTATTTGGAGAACAGTTCAGACGTTTCTCCGAAGGACAACAGACTGGCAGAAAGGTATACGTTTTCATATCTCATAATTACCTTATTTTTTTTTACACAAAATCAGCTAATTAAGCACCTTGCACCTTCTGGGGTGTGGATGGGGTAGGATGGGGAGGGGGGATTATTATATAAACGGGTGGGCATTTGCGTTTTTTAAAATACTTATATCTCATAAATGCTTCCGCCTATTTATATATGATGATAGTTCACTATTTTAGGGATATTCTCTTTCTAGCTGGTGTGATGTTAATCTCTGGTCATTTGCTCATTAGTGCGATTTCACTTGGGGTTTTCGTTGGATTTAGTTCAAATAGGCTGAACTGCAGCAATATACGACTCCCTCAAACAGATTAACTTTAGGATGAACCTGACCTTTATTTGCGGAATTATTAATACTTATGTGATGACTGTTTGAAATTTCACTTTAAAGCTATCTTTTAGGCACGCAGTCCAATTGAGGCGCAGAACAAGGATTTTATTTTTTGCGGGGGGGGGGGGGGGGGGGGGAAACAGGCGCATTGGGTGATTATTCGACCCTCCTCCCTCTCCGAATCCGCGCCTGCAATAAAGCTTATGTATCGCACTACACCAAGAAGTCACCATTCCTGAAATTAGGTCACATCAGTATGACCCAGCTTTGCCTTGCACTACGTGAAACAACTTACGCTCAGGAGTATCATTTGCTCCGTTAATAAGGACCACAATTTAACCCAGCCATAAAGTATGCACCATGGTGTTTAACAATTACCGGTTTATTCCTGACCTTAACCTTTACTCTTAATTGTAAAGTCACAATGTTATTTTGACATCAATTGCTCGTTAGCGCTTAGCACGAAGACTGCATGACATTTGTTCAAATGCAGCAACATATGATTCTCGCAAACCAAAAATCTTTCAATTGAACTTGACCTTTATATGCGAAATTGTTACCACTTTTGCAGTGACATAATATACATAAATGCTATTCGAGGTATGCAAATCAGAAGTTCTTATATATCAGGCTTATTAGTATTGCATTGTAGCCAGTTAACGCCATTCTTTGAACTTAGGTAGCTGTGACCAAGTTTTTTTTTCATTAAACTAGATCAAACAGTATAACTTTAAATGTGCCATCGGTTTCATTAATAATGACCAAAATTATACACTCTGTATCACTGTGTAATACCATTTTAGTAGTAAAGATAAACAATGCTCCCAAGGTCACGTCACAGTGATTTTTGGGCATCATTTGCTCGTTAGCGGGAAAGCCCACGGAATTTTAATTTGATTAGTTGAAATTTGCTAGAATGCAGCGACATATGAACATTAAAAAAATACATTATTTAATTGAAATATCTCAGGTATTCTAAGGTCATTTTGTGGGCAAGAACATGCTACACAGAGATCACTTAAGACACAGCGTTGATCAAACTGTTAACTGACTCCAACTGAGTGCGACTGACTGCGACGCATGCGCAGTACATACAGTTGAAGGAAGCAGGCTTTGGGGGTCGTCACCAGACAACATAAAAGTATATTACTTAATATAACAATACAAGTGTAGTTATATTACAGTTATATCTTGGGGATGCAGTCAGTTCTTATTAGTAAAGCACTATTGTTAATTAAACCATTTTCTTGAATTTGGTTACATTGAACCAGTTCAGCTGTTAAATTTAACTGAGGTTTATCAGAATTATACAAAACTGCATTATGTATGCCATGCTACCGTTTTCATGTTGCATTTATCTTTCGTCTGAGGGTCAACGGTAGAGTACTCAAGGGCCCCTTCATTTATTTTTCTACTCAGATGTCAAGTTCATTGGGTTAACTATCAATGCGGAATTGTAAGCATGTTATATATCTGTGATTTTCTTTTTATGATAATTGGATAGGTGCTGGATATCCCCATGGTCTGAAGAAAAGTTTCAGGAATGATCATTCTATTAACGAAAGGGTTAATTAACAGATGTCACAAAACTGGACCAGCAGTAATACAAAATATGTGGAATTCTTTGAAATATTAACAGGGATATTATCAATATCGCAGAGAATTATATTTTGTGTAACATATATAATCTACGACGAGAAGATAATATATATAAGAATATATTCAATGTAAAAATTTTGGTAAATCATGCATTCAAGACCAGCAGGGGATTGCAGTGGTGCTTTGTGGGATTGTTTGGCAAAATTTCTAAAACGAACTCCGTTACCTTAATAAATATTTTTAAATGCACAACATATATATCTACTTTAATTATTAAAGTAATTACACTTATATCAACATGTATATACATTTATATGCCCATATACTTGTTTATCTTCATATCCATGTAGAATATTCCTTTTATTTTATAAATCACCACACATGATGTGAAATATGTTCATGTATATACACTATTTCGGACATTCTTGTATATTTTAAAAGGAACCCCTTAGAGCCATCAGCCATGACAGTGGTGGGACGTCTCAGCCGGACCTGGACGCCTGCAGTGCCATAAATTATCAAGACAAGGTTTTGTAGCCAATATTCTGTATTATATGACTTTGTTGTAATATCGATAGATATATCCAGTTGATTTGTCATTGTATGATTAAATTGTATAATTAATTCTATGAAAAACGCTTACCAGAAATATCACGAAAATGATTTATATTTGTCCGTATTACAGACTATATAATGCGAGAAAGCTAAAAAAGAAAAGTATTTTGTTTTTAGTCAGGCACCTTATTTTTGTAACGAAATAAAGAAACTTGCCCCAGCCTATTCTTCATACATATCGAAGACATAATAGGAAACTTTTAATAAAATACTACATCCACCAAACAAAATGTGAACGCCACAATTTATCCGAATATAAAGCGATTATCATATTATGTGGCCAAACCTAAAGAACAACAAACAGAGAGGGGCGAATATCCAAGTTGAATACCAAGATCCGATCGTAAATTTTATCGCAGTTGTTCCTCGACCAGTCACCAACCCTTCCACAAAATGTCATTGACACGTATTAAGAACTGTTTGATATATTGTTTGGATGAACAAACAATAGTCATGTACGTTCAGCAGCGATTGTAAACTTTACAAAAATCAGTATTGTTTGCCTATTTGTCCACATGATATCCCATACAGTTGAAGTTGTGTATTGAAATGTAAGGTATATGAATTCTACAATATGTTGATGACGGGTATGGACACTATTCTAAGAATTTTCACGAATTTTTGACAACGCGAGTTTGGATAAATTAATATATCTTTAGCCGATGCATTTTCATAGTATTGTTATTATCATGGTGGTGTATTATTGTGAATACATCAATAACGTCAGTTTTTTTGCGGTAAACAAATGTAAACAAATACGTTTGCGGAGTAATGCATTGTCAGACGTGTTTAATTTAGGAAAGCTTCTTGCTGTGAAGTTTTAAGTTTGTAAACCTGACTTTTGCTTCTTATTTCGGGATTCGGTGTGCTCTTTCATTGCATATTTCCTGTGTTTAGGAATTGAATTTTGTATCGTTCGTTATGTTTCACTTCATTTAAAACACTGCTCTGGGAGATGGACCAGGTCTTTTGTTGTTGTTTAATGGAATATATGTTCACCCTTTGCAAATTATCAAAAATATTAAAAAGTCGTATCCATTACTTCAGAATGGGTGTAGCCCTTTATTTTATGCGATTTCAAGGAAGGATCATAACATGGTAGCCTTTTTAATTGACAATGGAGCAGACCCGAACAAATGGTGTTTCGTAAGTATTCGTGATTTACTTAATATAAATAGATAATTCTACATTTGTGCAATTTGTAGTAATGGATAAATGTATTTGACCACCATATATGCATGTTTTTGAATCCCGTTGAATAATAAATATATATATATATATATATATATATATATATATATATATATAATTTGTATTGTTCAGTTTGTACCTGAAGAGTGAGCCGGCTCGAATGCTGCTCTCACGAAACAGATCTGTAGCACAAACTGATGAAGTCAAACTAACCGTACTTTAGTTATTTATATATATATACATATATATATATAAAACTGTAAATCTGGCACGCTCTAAACATGTCTACACATGCTACGCTGACCGCCCAACGAAAGTCCTTCCCGAAAGTAAGAGAATCATGTTTGAAAGCATTACAGTGAATTACAACATGAAGGGAATAATATTTCAGTTAATTATTTACAAACATTCTTTTTATTTGAACACAGAGAGATATGCCAGCACTGCTTTACAGCCTGTTTGTACTGGACATGACACTTGTGGAAACTTTAGTTAAGAAAGGTGCCAAGGTCGAACCTGGTAAAACGGTAAGATACATGATAGGAAAGAAAGGGTATAAGGAAGTGGTTCATAGATACTAATTTAAGTTTATTCATCATTAAGAAAAAAAATCTCAACTATAACTGAGTGTTTATGTTTTAAAACTAGGAATTCATGTATCGTTGAACTGTGTTGATTTCTGTTCTTTTTGGCACTTCTGTGTGTACTCAAAGAAATAAGACGAAAAGTTATCTGAACTTTTTCCATCCGGCCGGCCGTTCACATATATTTGAGCACTTCAGAAGCTAAGACTACTGGTCTGGAATAATACGAACAAAAGCCAGATATATCAGGAAAAATTTGATGAACTGTAATGAAATATATTTATCTTAAATAACTTTAAGCTGCACAGAAAAGGAAGTGCAAACTACAGTTTCTTTATTTTTACACATTTGGGTTTGAATTTAAGAATAACAAATCTCGGCCGTTTGTTCAACCGGAAGCAAATTCATTAGTGTCATGCAGACACGGATTCTCTACGTTCTTCACGCATCGGTTATATAATGCATTCGTTCTCATTGGTCTGATAAAATGTTCTGCTCTGTGCTCGCCCTGGTGTTCGAAACCTGAGGACTTTGTTAGACAAAGCAGCGGTTAAACGAAAAGATCTTTGGACGACTGTAGTGTGTAACCACTGTAGGAGGAGCGTAAAAAAGCTCCTACTTCTGATTAAATCATGTTCTGATCAAAGATACATGAAATGAGGTCAACGCTTTTTGTATTTATCGAGATATGGTGTAAAAACATTCATTTAAGCAAAGCTTTTGAGTGAAGACTCGTATTTAAAAATACATACATACAAATCTCTCATTAACGGCTTGATGGCTTATTTTTTTGTAAAGGGCATATCACAGCAATTGGCCCATCCTTCAGCAGGACACATAAAATAAAACAGACCTAGAAAAATGAGGTCAGACAGGCCATGATGACTTTATGGGGCAGATTTAAATGTAGTAACTGTGATCTATATGCTCTTATTTACGGGGAAAGACATAGTTGTGGGACTGAGACGTTTAGACTTTTTCAGTAAAAAGTAAAGATTCCTATCATCTGTGTGAGTTTAGACCTGTTTTTGCTTATCAACGACAAAGAATGTGTGCTTGGACAGGATCGACAGATAGTATGACATACTAGCTGCAGCCTTCATTTAGAAAAAAAACTTCCGTTGTGTGCATATATCCAATCCGCCCAATGGTAGATGATTTTCCCTATTTACATCTGCACATATTTAAAAGTTAGGTTTATTTGTTCCTATTCACGATTATGTTTACTTTTATTTAACAGTAAATTAAATAACTGTAACTTTAACTGGATTTAAATGTGTTTCTTCAGGAGAAATTTTCACCTCTTCACTGTGCTGCTAGAATTGGATGGCGCCAATGTGTTGGTTACCTCTGTGACAATGGAGCTGTAATTGACAGAGAAGATTACGTAAGTTAAAATTCGTTATCACCTGGATTATATTTTTAATTTAACATTTGTTTTTTTATCATAGTTATAAATTATGTTTATATTTAGTTTCTCACAACTGTTTGTCACCACTCTACTAAATCAGACATAAAAGCAAGACATCAATGGAGTTGCAATGCGGCTTTTATGACAGCAAGCTCCGTATCCATCAGAACAATATGACTCAATATGTCACATTCTCGAAATTTCAGCTCAAACCAGCTTCCAAATGCCAACAACTAAACAGAAAAATAAGCAAATTGAACAATTTATTTGTACATTTATGGTACATATCATTCAGGATATATATTTACATATACATATATATTATGAAAATATTTTTTTTTAAAAATTGCTATAAATGATATTACTATACACTAGCATAAGTGATTATATGAATATTCAGGGCCTCTAGGTTTGGCTTTAGGACATCATACACCCTTTGGTAAAGCTAACATTATGACCAAGGGAATGGATACAAAGAGGTCATAATTATATGTCCATGGATAAAATAAAACATTTTCCTTTAGTTTCAGAGAACTGCCCTTTGGCAAGCTGCCGCCAGTGGACATGTTGGTGTAGTTGAGGAATTGATAACCCGTGGCGCTGACACGGAAATCCAGGATGCAGTAACAATATTCGTTTCATCTAAATATTTAATTATTTGCGTGTAAACAGTAATTGGTGTTGAAACTAATGCAAAGACTGTACCAAATCAAGTTTGGTTTAAATAATTTATAATCCTTTCAGGAATTGAATATTTTCGTATTTCTAAAATAAATCGATCATGCGTTTAAAATGTAATGTATAATTTGTACAAAAAGTTTCTACAAAAAGGGTCACATTTTGAAATTTTACATATCATGACAGGGGTACATCTAATCTAAAACCTCTCTTAATATGAGCCAATACCAAATAGCTGTGCAAATTCGAATTTCTTTATTTGCACACCCCTGATTCTGAAAATATTTCAGTTATTTTCTCAGTTATGTTTCCTAGAAGAGATCAACATCATAAACATTCTTTAGACGTCACAACTGTTAATGTCAAATATATTGTATTCTGTAAAGAAATGGGTAATTAGCCGCGGGGACGATTTACTCAAAATAATATTTCTTTTATCAACAGGAGGGACACACAGCCCTCATGATTGCTGCTCAGAATGGGCACACACAGTCTTTAAAGATTTTGCTGAAACATGGTAAAAACGCTAATAGGGAAGACAAGGTAAGTGACCAAGACCGATCTGCTTATGATACATATGTTCAAAGATCTATCAAATAAATTAATTAATAAATTTCATGGTTTATATGTTCCGCAGATCCTCTCTGCCCTGAAAATAAACTGTATGAATCTACTTTGCCTCATGTTTTGTCACGAACATTCACTGTACATTTTTTGGTGTGTGTATATGTCTTCATATTGTTTTTGTATTTATGTTTTACCGCTCAACAACCAATCGACCAGCATGGATATATATATATATATATATATATATATATATATATATATATATATATACCTTTTCAAGGATGGGAGGACCGCCCTTTGGATTGCGGCATTCATGGGTCAGATGGAAGTTGTGAACGCACTCCTTTCCCATGACGCTAACCAAGTGAAACCAGACACAGAGGACCGGGTGAGGAGGAAACATTTTCTGTTCTCATAAACTGTTTGACTAAGTAATGTGTGACCCAAAAATGTATTTCAAATTCCTATATGATGACTCTTGCTCATGAATATTGACTCATGTAAGAAAGATTAGGTTAATTCTAAGTGGTCATTAACAGGTGGAAACCTAAGACATGGTTATAATGTAGGTCTTCCATTAAATGTTTTTAATGTGCATATTTGACTTCTTTAGGCTGGACTCACTCCACTTTTTGCGGCTTCAATGAAGGGGCACGATAAAATTGTGGAGATACTCATTGGGAGACATGTAAAAGTGAATCATGTGGACAGAGTACGTGATCAGATTTTGCGAGTTTCTACACCTTTTAGTAAAAGTCTTTCACAATATAATATAAAATTATGTTAAGAAGTCTGAAAGCTTCTAACATATAACGGAACACTAATACTGAATTTCATTCAACAGAATATTCTATCTTTAATAGTAACGGAAAATTTCAGACATTTTAAAAAGAAACTTGTCTTAATAGTTAAAGTAAACCTGATGCTAACAAAATATCGAATATCTTACTTGGCTTCCGGGAATACAGTCAGACGTAAATGAATGCCGTTTTCTTTGTGATCAAAGGTAAATTATGTTTTCATATTACAGGATTTAAACCATGATCACTAATATTGATGAATAAATTGTATATATATATATATATATATATATATATATATATATATAAGCATACCTTACACGCTATGTTTTTAAAATTGCATTATGAAGACTGGAAACACTTCACTGATGTATGCATGTGAAAGAGGACATGGACAGGTTGTGAAGCTACTATTAGAGCACAAGGCTGACGTCCATTACCAGAACCAGGTAAATGACATACATGACACGAAACCTAGTACCTCGTATTTTATCTTTCGATAAAACCATAACGATCAATATTTTACTTTTTGGGCTAACCAGGCATTGTTTTTCATGTGAAATATTTTGATCGATATTTACTTATCTTATGATACGGTTAATTAAATTGCTTTTTTATTAATAGCCTCCATAAGCTTTTTATTAAAAGTGTTTGATCTGATTTCTATTGCATTGTAGGCAGGTCACACAGCAGCAATGAAAGCTTCGTTCGCGGGAAACAAAGATATACTGCAGGCGCTTCTCGACAAGGGAGCAAGCATAGAAGAACAAGATAAAGTACGGTTATAAGGCCTATATTTCTTCTCGTTATTTAAGTGTGAACCTGATTCTGTTTTAAATAAACCCAAAACAAAACGACAATATTAAGGTGCTCATTGATGATACGCGAATTTGAGTCATATAGTATCAACTTCATATTCTTTACTGGGCATCAGTATTAACAATAGAGGATGACTCCATAATAAACAAAAGGTAGTAAATGATGCGAAACTCACAATAATTTTTAAATTTTATGGTAACGTGAGATGTTCCTGTTTGAGACAATTTAATACATCGATATAAAACCCAATCTTAGGTGTATTCGCCTAATCAGAGACATGAGGGTTGGTGCCAGGTACATGTCGTATTATTTAAGTACAGGTACCTGTAAGATGGCCAGACACAGGTACAGGTACATAACTTTATAGAGTACCTGGGTACAGGTCTGGTCTAGGTACTTTAGAAAGTACTTGCTTAAAGGTACAGATAATTCTAGGCTCAATTCAAAGACGTACTGTATAATTGCATACATTTCATTTAGATATGCACTAATTATTAATATTATGGAAGAACGTTACTATAAAGTATAGATTCTTACTTCCTGTGAATTCAGAAACAAATATGTAATAAAGGTACAGACACTTCAGTTCTAGGTACAGGTATAGGTACCAGGTACTCCCTACCCAGTTACACCCAGGACAATTACAAGTATTAGTATCTGGTCCCCATGGATAACACAGCTATCTCATTCGCAATTGAATGTAATACTAAAATTTTGCATATCAGCAGATCACTTACACACACAACTTTCAGTCGGTTTTTACTTGTCCATTCGTTCCTCTATTTTATGCGAAAATCACATATATCTCTGGAGTGGTGGAAGCATACAACACTGGTGACGCTACCTAAAAATATATTTGCCGTGTCTCTTTATTCGTCTCTTTTGAAATCCCGTTTCTTTTGGATTGCTTCACTTATCATTGTTAATGTAAGTCTTCCAATGGTCTTCCCTTCCTTTGTCCATTGCACATGGGTGAGCACATATCACCTTCGTTTCTGTTCTATTAAGCTATGTAGCATGTCAACAAATAGGGGTAACAAAACCAAAGTCTGTTCCTGTTGATACTTTGACTTCTCCGATGCTTCGACATTTTAGGGCTCTTTACAAGGAGACATTCAATATTTGATTTAGTCAAAGGTTTTGCGATCATACGTGGTCGATTGTCTACTGTTCGTATTCGCTTTGTTGTAATTTTCAGGATGGACTTACACCATTGATGGGAGCTTGCCAAGAAGGACATTTAGATTTGGTTAAGATACTTTTGAAGAAGCATAAAAATGTAAACCAAGCTTCAAAGGTAAGTCTTTTTCCAATACTGTGCTCACAAACATACCACATGGTATTTTTACCAATAGATCGCTTCTTATCAAATGTAAATCCTTTGATTAAAAATGTAATGAAACCCTAGACTTCTATTTATTACACCATTACAATGATATATATTTGTTTATAGTTTACATATTAAATTAAAGAAGTTGAAAGAAGTTTGAAAAATATTGAAAAAAATATGCAGAATATTGCTGCTTAAACATTCTTTGTGGCATAGTTTTTGACGTTACATTGCGGGTATATTAAGGGCGTGCAAAAATTAAAGATCTACGAATGGTTCGGTTTCCCATCACCTCGCACAAGCTATTATAGTATACATCAGGTCACGTTATTTCGATGTCCGGCTGTAACTTGTTTTGAAAGGACGAAGATACTGCACTGATGTTTGCCGCACTAAATGGACACGAGGAGGTTGTTAATTTACTGTGCAGAAAGGGAGCAGATGTCAATTTTGCAAATAAGGTGACAGAGGATCTTATTTTAAATATGATGTCATATCGCTATCCTTATTTTAGAACAGGAAACAGTACTATAAGCCTAGATGCGGATTTATTAGAGCTGTGCATTTAACATTGGTTGGCCTAGATATGATGCCCATTAAAAGCTGTATACATCTAACAGAAAAAAACTGTATACGTCTGTTTCAGGCAAAAATACGCATTCACATGAACGGCCCGGATAATTTCTGCGAAATAAAAGTGAAATATCTATGTAATGGAAATATGTTCTTGTCGGCATATATCCATCATAATGTCTAAAATAAACATAAATGCAATTATGGATAAACGTTACATAGTAATCCCGAAGACATATTTTCCTTTCTCTTTTTTAGCTGTTATCACTGAAGACCGTGAATATTATTTATCAATTGTTAATTTGCACAGTTTGCATATCTAGGGTCACATACTGTTATAAAAAGACTTACTTCAGTATGAAGAAAAATAAAAAAAAGTTCCTTTTCACGATCCACACTTTAAGCAACGCCTGCTGAAAGAAATCAATTTTCAATGTACAGATCTGCACGATTAGGATGGTCAGATGAATGTCATTTAAAAAAAAAACTTTAAAACAATACAAGAATCTTATGTGCAACATTCTTTTCCAAAACATCAGGATAAGAGTACTGCTTTACATACTGCGGTAATTAAAGGTGTTGAAGATGTTGTACGGACCCTCCTGAAGAAAGGGGCAATCGTGGACCAGACTGACAAGGTACGTGTGAGGGTTTACTAACTTACAAACGGAGCTTTACATTTAAATTAAGTATGAAAAGCAAATATAAGGATTAAATAGAATTAAGTGGTATTATTATTATTATTATTTTAGTATACAAAGAAATTTAGTTTATTTATACTTTTATTTTGACACGTCTTGGTAGATAATGCCAAGTAGATATTTTAATATATGCATGATAACAAACTCACTACCCGGAGTTATATATATATATATATATATATATATATATATATATATATATATATATATATATATATATATACGTGCATGTGTTTTCTGTCAAGGACGGAATGACACCTATGGCTATTGCGGCGAGTTGTGGCCACAGGGATGTTGTGGAAATTCTTCTTGAAAGTGGAGCCGCCGTAAACCACCTGGATAAGGTACTTTTAACGATGCTCATGACGTCAAGTAGAGGTATTGTTTTGTTTCCTGGTGGTTATGTGCGTGCGCATCATATTCAAAGAACGGTTTTGAAGATATTGATTAAACTTACTGTAATAAATATATTTAAGAGACCAAAATCAGGGTCCTCTGTTTCACCAAACCCCTGAAAAATTAGGATTATACAGTCATATTATGTTGGATATGTCATCAGGAATAGAGTTGTTAAGGCTGGTAAGTTTGTCATTTGAAGTCTGTTTATGTCGAAAAAAAATCATAAGACTGATTGCCCGTAACTCATTTAAATGCAAAAGGGACCATGACCAATAGCGACCTGTTACAGACGACACAACAAAATGACTTATTATCTTGACAAATATAGTGAAATCATAAAATCCCTCAGGAAAAGAACGTATCAGTTTTCTTACTCATTTCAAACAACACGGTTACATGTCAATATTGCACATAGTGGCAAAAAACAAGGATCCCTTATATACTATGTACTTAAAAGGACTTTGATATGTGCCGCAGCTTAATTTAGAAAGGAGGAATGACGGTTTAATTAGTTTTTTTTTAAATTTTCTTGAACTTAACATAATGCATTTTACCCAGTATTAAAGTTCGAAACGTGTCATGCATTTGATGTTCGCTTACGTGTTTCTGTTCTCAATACAGTTTGGTCGGTCACCCTTATGGCATGCCGTGTCACAAAACAATTTCTGTTATTCTTATAAGACTTAAAAAAGAGACCAAATTATTTTCAGGAAGAAATTGAAGTCCATAACAGTTTCAGATGCATTGAGCATCAGCCAGATTTGATTATATAATCAAAACAGTTACCAATCGAAATTGCCTATCTATGTCGTGTTCTTTCGTCAGCACCTGGGGAGATCCAGAGGAGATCTACCTGACTTTGCATTAAGTTACGGTAGCCAGTTTTTCCAACCGATACACTTTGGAGTCTAAGTCACATCTCATTCAAGTTTGTTCACTTCAATAATAAGCTGATGAAGGAAAACTTGGCTCTTGAGCGCCGTAGTTGAGGAAATCAGGGACCCCCGCCATAGGCGGCATAGCTTCAACAACGTTAAAGATGATATCTAAGTGAATTTTTAATTATTACCCATTTACTATTTGGCCCAAAGATTAGGAGAAATTCAGAGGAGATAGAGATGAAAAGCTAAGGTCTTTGAATATTAAACTAGGTGCAAGGTAAGTTAAAGCTGACTTAACAAGGCTGCTTGTTTAGTAGAGGTTATGTCTCTTTTTCTACATGGGATTTGGTAGAATTATGTCCAGAGAAGAACCGGATTTATTTTTGGCTGTTGTATGCTTGTGGTCATTTGTTAAGATTTGTATTGAGAGTATATGTTTAATCCTGTTATAAGTGTTGACGGATTGTTAAATCATGTAAATTTAAATAGTCGGTTTAGTTTTGATGTTTTAGTGAACCTACTAACTCCTGAGGCTGCTATGAGGGCTTTGTTTTGTTGAACATCTGGTTTATTTAAGTATGTCTTAGCTGCACCTAAGGAAGCTATGGATCCGTATTTGCCTATAGGGCGAATCCATTGTTTATGTAAGTGTGTAACTGTCTCCAGATTAGGGTCGTCCTTCTTATAGCAAACAGCCATTGGAGCATTAATCCTACCCAACTATTGTTCACATCAATAGTCTTGTCCAAATCTAAAAAATAATAACTATTCCCCATGTTTCTATGCAGTAAGTTAATTTTCACAAGTCAAACATGCTTAAGCCGAACTTACTCTTGTACCTTGATTCTTGATAAATATCTCAATATCAGGCAATTGTGACTGGGTTATACGGGGGGGGGGGAGAACCCTCTTTTATGAAATAATAGACTACAAAGATGACTAAACTAACACTGAAAATGAATGCAATTAACATATGTATAATCTCTTCTTGTTTTATTCAACAAAACTGAACACGAGACATTAAAACAGAAAAAAACGAAAAGCATTTACTAAGTATTTCAAACATGATATGTGGCAGGTTTGGCTTCGATAAGACGAGGTTTTGATGGATCCTGTCAGCTGTTTTTTTTTTATAGTTAAACTTTTTCTTTGTAAGAAGAAGGGCTCTGCATATAACATTCGATTCAATATTGCTCAGGATTCTTTAATTAAATCAAAATCCAGATTTTACATAACATTTTAATTTCAGCAAGGAATGACAAGTTTTATGGTAGCTGCAATGAAAGGTCACATTCCAGTCTTAAAATGCACTTTTCCAAGCCGGCTCAGACATTCATGCCACTGATATGGTAGGCTCTTTTTATTTACATAGAAGCGTTAACAAGTGAAAGAATATCCGGTTGTGTTTCATATCGATATCAGCACAAATATCATAATCATAAAAAGGTAAATAAACATTTTACAATTAATCAGTACTAAGTCACACCATGTTTGGTTATAGATAGGGGGACATGCGTTGGAATTAGCTGTGACCAATGGACATCTTGAGCTAACGAAACTCCTCTGCAAATTTGGCATGGATGTCAATAAAGCCCGACAGGTAATATTGAAACTCATTATGAATATCTATGATTGAAAAAACGAAATGAAATCCGCGATGTCTGTTTGACCAATTTCATGCTAGATTAATACTTAATTTTATCAATAAACAAAAAATAACCTTTTGTTTGCAAATTGTAGGATGGCGTGACACCTTTACATTTGGCAGCGCAAAATGGTAATTTTGATATGTCAGACTACCTCCTGCAACAAAATGCATCAGTTGATTGCGCAGACAATGTGAGTACTTATTACTGTACCCTTAATACAGTTATATTTAAAACAATCATTTTGCAAGATTACATGCATGACAGGAAGTATACTAAATGTATTTGATGGTAGGCTGGTCAGACACCAATGATGCTTGGGGCTCTCAGCGTAAATACCAGCGTCCTTAAACTGCTTCTCGGAAGAGGGGCTGATCCAAAGAAGCAGGCAAAAGTAATTTTTTTCCTCCGACCTTCAAAATACATATTGGAGAAACTGTTTATTCGATCCTACTTGTTGAATGAATCAATAATACCTCCATAGAAGCAGTACAGCTAAAACAGGAAATAATAATACTTTTACTTAAATGCCCAGATCTTGATAACTTTAAAAGTGATTTAGAAGTGATTTTATTTTGCAAAAGGTTTCTATGATGGAATGCTATAATTCTTCAACAAATTATGTGAAGTTTGTGATGTGATCGGAGTTAAATAATGCTGAAGGAATGTTTATTTGAATTTTGGAAAGAATATCCTTTTATTGTTCACGTCTTCCAAAATACCATGACAATCTATCATTCCAATCTTTTGTTTCTCTTAACAGTCGGGCATGCTTCCCCTTGTCTACGCAGTTCAGTCTGGAAATCCACAGGCAGTAGCCTGCTTGATGGAGGCTATGAAGAATCCAACGAACCCGCAACAAATGGAATTTTGATAATATTCAATGAAGATCAATGTGACATTTCTGTAAAAAAAACATGGATATATCTTTTTTGTAGAAATGAATACAAATCATAGTGCTGCCGTTCATGCTTAGTGCCTATTGGCACTCTTTTGGAGATTTTCAGCGTCTTATATTGTCATATATGGAATTGGGACACGTAACTGTCTAAGAATGTGAAAATGAATGTATATGACAACAAACGTTATTTTAAAAGTGTTCAGAACATTCAGTAGTATCACAGGAAAGTGATAAGAAACACCGGAAACTTCTGAATTTCGGTAAATATTCTGTATTGTATACATTTGTAAAGAGTTTCACGTAAGTAAAATTTTTATGATAATGAAAATGAGCCTGCTAATACATTCAGCAGTATCACCGTTAAGAGAGAACAGAAACACCTTAAACTTAACAGAAATTCTTGTATTTTATACATTTGTAAAAAGTTTAACTCAAGATTTACCAATATTGAAGGTTTGCCGACCAATACATTCAGGAGCATAACAGTTAAGAGTTAAGAAACGCTTGAAACATAAAAGAAAAAACTATGTTTTATTCATTTGTCACTGGTTTTATGCAAGTAAAAGTTTTACTGTACTGAAGGTGTCCTTGAGGTATTTTTTTATGAATTGATTGTCGAATAACATCGAATTTGCATGCCCTCTATCTTTTGAGAGGACTTTTCGTTTTGCAAAGAATAAATGCGTTTCGAAAATCTAAACATTATGCTTTTGTTTAAATCAAAACGTTTATCTTTATTTGAGCCCATGGAATTCATACGCAGGTATGCAGACCACAAAAATAATTCCTTCTACCTGCTTCTGTGGCTCAGGGGTTCAGCACAGGTCTCAAAGCCGGGAGATTGTGAGTTCGAATCTCAGCCGAGGCGGTGAGATTTTTCAGGTCGGCCCCTACCCAGGGTGAGCGCTCTGCAGGCTCAATGGGAAGGCCGTGCCCAACGGCCGTGTTTTACTCACAAACGAGTGCGCCTTTCGGGGGTTCCTCGGTAGTATGACCCAGCATTGGGGACGATTACGCACCCAAGGCCCGCAGGTGAATAGTCACCGGGCCTGGTTGACGCCAGGATATAAAATGCGTGTGATACTACCCTGTCACGTAGTCCGAAACCGGAACGGATTTCTGCAGATGTACATATACATAGTTAAGTTAGCATACAAAAATGGAGGCGGTTACCTACACCAAAAAAAATTCCTTATTATAAAATACATCAATTGACGTAGTGGTTTCAACTTTCTATTTTATTGACAAGTCGGTACCCGATTAGCCCTGTATAAAATTGAATTATTTACCGTTATTGAAGATTTATTCGTAAAAAAGATACCACAAGATACTTTGAATCACATATTGATCACTTGATGTTGTTCGAAACTAACTTCTTTGGTCAGGACACGTAGATATTATTGGTACCATAACATACATTTGATTAATTACATAAACTCCATGAACATATGGACTGATTACCAAATGATAATATTCGAAAGCGGATGAGAAACAAAAACGTGTGACTGTCACAGTTGCAATTCTTAACAAGAAACTTGGTGTTTAATATACGTATACAAATATATATATGTGTGTGTGTCTGTGTGTGTCTAAACCTGAGCAAACTTTATCGTTTTCTCGGCATTTCAATCCATGCAGTTTTCATTTATTTTTGTAAAAGCTCCCAATATAAGTTCGCCCGCATTTTATTATTTCATATTGATAAGCTTTTTATGTAATAGACCCTAGCCAAATATCTTTTACAATGTTCGATAGTCCTAGCATTTTATAGATTTTATAGATTTTATCGACGGAATTCTTCCAGATGATACACTGAATATTCATAATAATCAAACGTTTCAGCAGCTGGGGGCTATGGAGTGATATTTAATCATAACGGGGTGAAATAGTCATTCGAGAAAGTGTCATTTTTTCATAGTTTAATATATTCTTATAGTTGTAATGCCGGAAAAACATGTCCATATTAATCTTTAAGGGCTTATGTTAGACTTAATAAAACTTATGTTAAACTTTAAAAAAAACCGCTAATCACGATGCGGTAATGTATGACCTAGTTATATAATATATAAAAAAAATAGAAATATGCTTGTATCAATGGAATGACTAGCTGCAAAAAAAGGTCACAGTGACAATAAGTTATATGTAGTCTGATGTCACACGTAGTGAAATCCTTGGCTTATAGGCATTGTAAACTCAAACGTCTCTGGGATATTAATATGAATTTCAAATAAATATACTATAAGAAATATCCGTGCTTTGTTACATTTCAGATTTAAGTATGATTTTTAATATCATAATCATACATACATTCTTGCTGAAAAAAATACCTCAGATAAAAAAACACGTACCATTGATTCAGCAGGCACTCGAAAATAATCATTTAATGTCTCATTCATTTGCCAGATGTCGCCATCTACATAATAAAATGAAGAGCCTCTTCCTGGTAGGCACTGCTGGATGGCTTGAATCACGCCTCACATTTAACAAATAAAAATTTGAATGGAAACCCTTTGTCAGGCCCCCGAAGGAATGGACTTACCAGGTTCATTTAAATGATGAACTAAAAGGCTACAGCTCAAACATACACCAAAAAAAGATGAGAAACCCTTGTGTCACAAAAACAATTGAAGTATAATAAAATTAAACTTACAGTTCTCTGGAAAACACAAGTTAAATGATCCTTAGAGTCCCTATGTTATACAAATTTCTTGAGTCCTGATTTACCCTGACACTCACCGTAAAGCCCCCATCACACGAGAAGGAGACCTAACGGCGACCATGGCGACCTAGCAGATCGGCGTTGATCGCCATGAACATGGGAAAAAACCGTCTATGTGTGACGGCTATGCCGCTGTCAATGGCTTGCACGAATTACAATTGCAATTTTCGGCCGTTTCATGCCGTTCCTACCACGTTGTAAGGCGGGGTTTCACCGTAGTTTATGATCAAACTGCGTTCCCCTTACGTTCGCATGGGGTTCCTACTACCCACTGAAGAGCTCACTCCATGACAGGGCTGCGATCATGATGATCCCGCAGCAACCGGACCCCGATCTATCTACGATCAAGACGACGGAACTGCGCGCGTGGGTAGATGCGACTGCGCTGCTTCAGACTGGCAGTCGGTGGTTGCCATGGTCCCCATTGATGACTAGTACACATAACATGACCGGTGTAAGAAAGTTTATTGAAGCCACACATGTCAGCATTGACAGAAATTACATGCTACAACTGGCCTGTCTGCAAGGCCAAAAGATCATGCTGCTCCACGAACAGCTGGGAATGGCCAGAAGGAGGCAGCAGGAGCGAAACGGATAGACTGATGCTAGTACCGTGTTTACTGGCGATCGACCTGCGCTGTCAGGAAGCTGGTACTGTGCTGCTGAGACACTGATAGCGATCGAATTCCGATCTGACTGCGCTTTTAATCCACGGCGACCCCGCGGCAGATATTTTGTCCATGTTCAAACTGGACGCCACATTTGGCGTTCATGGTGACCATATGACGACCCAAGGCGACACTGTCTCGCTCCTAATAAGCCCATGAAAACTTAAGGCAACTCTGGCTGCGCTCTACGGCGATCTGCTCAAATTCGGTGATCGCAGCGAGATCGCCTTCTCGTTTGACGGGGGTGTAAGGAAAATAACACAGAAAGGTCGCCTGGCACCACATCCGCTAGTCACATGATCATCGTGCACGTGACTTAGGAATGTACTACTCGAGTCCAGGCCGTTTATCACTGTATACACTCGACTCGCTGGCGCTTCTAACCTTAAAACAAAAGACTGGCTTGACACAGCCCACACTACTGAATACGTTAACGTTCTTCCATTTACATTAATATTGAAATTTATCACAATAGTGAACGTCATTACAATAGTGACCGCAAACTACTACGGTATCAACGGCTTTAATTGTAATAAAAACTAGCGGCAACTTTTATCTAACCGCTTGAGAAATTTTGTCTCATCCGTTATTTTGGAATGCAAGTAATTGTAAATATTTGGTCTCTAACAACATGGCCCAAATTTGTCGCTAAGCTACCTGACTATATTAAACATTCTATGCATTGACAGAAAGTATTTCATTTTCAGTACAATGAACATAGTAACATTCTATGTATGATGAACATTGTTACTTTCTATGTATTTCTGAAACTGTTACATTCTCTATTTAAAGGACATTGTTACATTCTCTGTATGACGGAAAGTGTCACATTGCCTGTGTGATGGTCAAAGTTGTATATTGAATAATGGACATGGTTACATTATGTACGGCGATGGTTACATTCTATGTTTGACTTACATCGTTACATTCTGTGTTTGACGGATATCGTTAGATTCTATGTATGACGGATGTGGTAATATTCCATGTAGTACAATTTATGTACTTATATGGTAATCTGTGTGATGGACATATATATATGACCGTAAGTGTTACCTGCTCAGTGAGATCGAATCTGTTTGGCCGAAAATGTAAAATTTGTGTCCATAGTGATGTGTGACGGAAAGTGTAACGTTGTACATGTGGTGGACATTGTTACAATGTATGTATTGCGGCACGTTTTGGCTACACGTATTACGGAAATCGATAGATTGCCTGGATATGGGAATTGTTCTCTAAAGATGTGACAGATTTTGTCTGTGCGATGGACATCATAAAATTATCTTCAGGTATGACATCGTTGATTAGTTGCATGTATGTGATGGTCATCGTTACATACACTTTATGAAGATTAGCGCTGAGTGTTGTGCAGGACGGACATCACTGGTCTATTTGTGTGATATACAGGTTTATAGTTTCTCTTTATTAACATCATGAACATCAGGTAGATCCAGAGTGATCCAGGAAATCATTAAAATGCCTAGAGCAAACCAGCACAAAATGAAAGACGTGCATACATACAGCTACGTCGAGGTTTACATTACCATACTGGTGTACAAATATTCGAGCCGTGATGTCAATTTTACTTCCAGGGTGGGTGGGGGGATGGGGGTGACTTGGACACACACACACCCTCATACACACGCACACATACACGCACACACATATATATATATATAAATATACCTTTTTAGCGTCTGTAGGGCACATTTCAAATATATATATATATATATATATATATATATATATATATTTATATATATGACTATATACTTAATCACATTTCAGATATATTAAATTTATGACAAGGTTTTTGAAAATAGACTATTATGTTTCCAGTATAAGTTAATTCTAAACCAGGTTTAGATATTATTTCATGATAAACTCATAAATGGAACCAAGTCTATAATTCTGTTTATTAACATATTCCATTTGCAATATATTAATATTATTTTCTGAATTGGGGGGGGGGGGGCAGTGTTTAGATGAAGTGCTTATCTCAAGGACAGGTCAAGGGTGAACGGCAATTCTCGAAATTCGCTGCTACAATAGTTCAGATATAGGAAAATTTCATTTATGATAAGGCAACTTGAGCGCATGCTTGATAGGTAACACACAGAATGTACAAATCCTTACTCCAAAAACTCGGCTATAAAAAGACCAAGAACAAGAAGGGAATTGCACACAGGGTTTTGCCAAACAATTGTAACGTACCAAGCGGGAAGTTTGAAAGAACATAATCTGATACCATGCGTATTTTTGAAGTAATAGTTTACCAACGTAATCTGGAGTCACACGGAAGGTCAATTAATATACCCAGTATGTATGACATTCTTCAGGCCATATCCCTGTATATATATATATATGCATGGTGCCCTCAAGTCATTTTCTGTAAGATTTGGGTTTATAGTCAATGGAGAGTATCGGCAACCACGAAACATTATGTATAATGATAAAGTGGAGTCGCATCTTATATCATTGACTTGCGCACTGTATTTTGTTTAATTAATACAGCAGTGTAAACAAAACAGAGGGTAACGATCGTTATTCCACTTTTGGATATATATTGGTAGAGTCCAAATGACCGCATAATTTACGGGAGACAATACATGTATAATTACCAAGCTTTCGGGAATGTCATACTCTTGGTATTAAAACATAATAAATAAACAGTAAAACTTGGTGTGAAGACGTGATCTTCTTTTTTCCCTTCACTCCTTATTTTTATTTTAAATCTGAATAGCAAAGTATTGTTCAAGAAATTAACCCAAAGACACACAGACAAATGAACGTTCGTGAAAAAACAGCCGTGTGACGTGAATAAATTCGTTCCATCTACTTATGCATGTATGAATTAATTAAAACCCTGTGGTGACACACGTCACCGGCGGCTATACGTTTTCCCCTAATAAGAAAAGCATTTGTATTTCCACAAATTTAAAAATTCACTGCTATGTTTTTTATCAGCGAGCATACACACACACACACACACACACACACACACACACACACACATATATATATATATATATATATATATATATATATAAACACCACACATCGATATGTTATCAAAGAAAGTTTGCCGGAAACATGACTTGTGGTCCCAAATTACTTCTTTCAGGAAAGAAGTCTCACTTGATTTTTTTAGCCTAGGAATTCCCAATGAGGCACAAAAAAAGCTTGAAAATGATTAAGTCACGTGTTTCTAACAGTGAGTGACCAAAGGGGCCATATGTTTCCTATGTGAAGAACTCAAGAAAATACACTAGAAAATTAGAAAATCTCTTTGGCTTTTATGTTAACTTACATTTATATAGCTGTCATAAGAACGACTCAAAGGAGCCCGGCTAAATGTTTGTTAATACGGAAATTTTTTTTTTTTGCCGTTAGCACACACACACACACACACACACACACACACATATATATATATATATATATATATATAGTTTTAAGCGGATGTGATCGGAAGGGACTCGGACCCAGGATTTACCAAGCTCACAAGAATAGGCTTGACGTTAAAGTCTCAAATTTAAGTCTCTGATTTGTCTTAAATAGCATTAGCTAGATTATACAGGTTTTAACCCGCCGGGTCGAAAGGGCCTGGATGGACCAGGAGTTCTTAAGGCCCCATTAGATTACATGGAAATGTAGAAATATACGGAGTATATAGGGGCACAATAGTATATATATAAAGGTAAAGTTTGCCAAAGGGTGTCTGATTTTGGACGGAAAAAGGTAAGTTATGAGTAGACAACAACTAACGTGGTATAGATATAAAGTGTTCTTCATCTGTCGGCCCTTCTCGTAAATTTGATGTTGCAATAAGTGAGAACCATCTTTTTGTTGATCAAAGATTAATGTCTACAAAACACAAGATTAAAACTATTAAAAAGGAACTCAACACCTCTTTTCTAATATCACGAAAACCTTGGCTTTTATCGCCCGTCTAAGACGGGACGTATAATGGTATACCCAACGTCCGTCCGTTAACTTTTAGTGTGGCTGCGATAATTTACAGGGGCTTTGATGGATTGTAAAAAAACACACCATTACTACTTACCAACAGACTGTCTAGCCATAGTTCGGTTATTGGCGAAATCCATGCATATTAATAAGGACAGCTGACACTAGGCTACTTTGTGGTGTCGCCGCGGTAACTTACGAGGAATATGATCGATTTCGATGAAACTCAACAGAAATGTTAATCAATAATATATCTCGCCTAATTTCGATTTCCGGGAAAATCCACGCATATTTAACGAGGTCAGAGGTCAACAAACTTTGGTGGCACCACCCGGACTTACCAAAACTCTGATGGATTTTCATATTCATCATGATGGGTATACAGTTTCAAACCTGAATTACATTCTCCGAAAATTCACGTAGCAATATTTAATGAGGTCAGAGGTCACAAAATCGCAACGGGCGTATTATGCACCATTTGCGGTGCAGCAGTTCGCTCAACTGACGTGTTGTCTCGCATGGCCAATGATCCAACAAGAACCAAATTATATTCTGCATTAAACAAAAAACTTGGTCGTTTTACGACCGGTTCTCATGTGTTCCCAGGAACAAAATAACACGGAGGAACCATTGAACCGTCCATCCGCTGTGAATGAATGCTTGACTGGAGGCATATAATATATGCCTCCGGTATATATAAATGTGTGTATATATATATATATATATATATATATATATATATATATATATATATATATCATATATGGCATGTTGTTCCGATGAGACACCGATTTATATATATATATATATATATATATATATATATATATATATGATTATAATGCTGCGAGCTGCAGTGTTAACATGAAAACTAGTTGGTGAAATGACAGTCCAATAGGACTGGGAAGGCTAACATTTGCGTATGCATACGGAGTCAATTCAAGGTTTTCCTAAGCTGCAGGTATACATACACATAAAACTAGAAATATGCTCTCTCGCAAATGCAGGCCTTAATATGGGATACTCCACAACTTGGTTATAATTCACTCGTTGGCCCATATCCCCATTTTCATCGGCGTATGTCCACATCCCCCTAACACCCCCCCCCCCCCCCACACCCCACATCCCACCCCCCTAATAAGTGTTTGCATCCACTTATTCGGCCAATATTCCATGTTCGTTCGGACATATGTGACTGCACATTTGGGGATATTTCTGGAAGTCCTTCCCATTCCCGAGGTGCACAGTATATTTCATGGGAATCTGTTCATGATTTCCCGGGATAACCTATGAAAAAAAAAACAAATACACACGAACGGGAACGTGTACCCTCCTGGTACACTCAACCTCAAAATCTGCAGGGTAAGTCGAGTATAACCCTCATTATAACGAGGTATCAGTTGTATTATTCATTAATATTTCGATATTTAATGTTGTTTATTACTTTTAAATGAACATTTGTCTTTATTTTATAAATGGTTAAGCTTTGCTTTGATAAATAATAAAACAAATTTTAGAGTTGGACCCTTGCGTGTGAACAATACGAATTTTCATGTTGAGTTCCAGGCTCGGGACAGACATAGCCCCTTCTGTCTCCCAAGACTGTTGAAACAATTAAATCACACAAGATCAACATCCACATCTTGTATATAAAATGAATAGGATCGTGATGAACTAATATTCACACTTAGTTATGCTCATGTGCAGTTTTGCGGTAATTTGTGGCCTTTGATGTAATATATACAATAATAAAGAAACATTATTTGATATGAATAGAGTGACAGGGTGAAAAAATAGAATTCGATATCACACGAAATAAAAGATAGACGTGGATTCCGGCGTTCCAGAAAGCAATCAATCCAATCATTCCCGTTTCAGACCATAAAATTTACAGATTTGGCAAAAGATTTGTTAATCATAACTCTCTCTCTCTCTCTCTCTCTCTCTCTCTCTCTCTCTATATATATATATATATATATACATGCAGTGGATCCTCACAACTACGACCACCTTGGGGATTGGCATTAGTCGTCTTAATTTGGGGTGATTCTTTACAAGTAGTTCATTTAATCGCAAATCTTATTGTTATAATATGGAACGTCTTAATTAAAGGACGATTAGAAAGTTCTCACAGTCAATCTTTATTGTTAACTGATTAACATATAATTGGCAATAAACGAGAAAGCGTAATCACTTCTCTTTTGCATGATGAGGATGAATTATAGTTACAGATGACAATGATAAAGCCGAAATATTTAATCAGCATGTCATTTCTCTTTTCGAAACTTCTGAATCTTTAAATAAACAGTGCCATCCAATCATACGGCATTCTGCCATAGCCATCTATAGTCTTTTAAATTTACGCCTTAAAGCCCCCAATCCTGGAAGACTTCCAATCGGTTACAAATGCTTTTGGTTATCTTCCAGCTTTTATACCAATATAGAAGTATGCTCATCACATTGCCTTTGTTCTTAGTTATGTTACTGTACTTTTTGGACCTCAAGATGTTTTTCAGTCTCTCAAAAGCATGTCTGGCCTCGGTTATTCTTGACCTGATCTCATGGTCATCTGTCATTGTAAAGCCAATGTAGGAAAAGCTGCTAACTTCCTCTAGGGCTTCACCTTTGTTCTTCACTGGCTCCTGTGTGATGTTGTTTTTTGTGGCCTTGGTCTTCTTCGAGTTGATCTCCAGGCCGATCTTTGGAGCATTTTTACCTAGGTCATTTGTCATGTCCCTGATGTCTATGTGGCTGGAGGAGAGTAGACACATATCATCTGCGAAATAAAGGTCTTCTAGGTAACTGGTCAGCGTCCATCTGATGCACCTTTCTTGAAGGGTATATCATTCAGGTGTTGTTGACAATCGTCTGGGAATCCCATATAGTACCGCATAATTCTCCATAAAGACGCCCTATGGAGTCTTTTTGGAGTCAAAGAAGTTCGCGTATGTCGCGAATTTCTGTGTTAATCCCAATGTCTGGTTCAGATTCTTTGATGTCTGCTCTTAATCTGGGTTCTTCTCTGTTTATACAGTCTCGATAATTTCTTTCCACCCTCTGATTTTTTTGGTTCCTCAACAGTTATGCAATGACCTTGCATGTATTATATTAGCTCTGTGTTCCACTGACCTCCCTTTAGTGTTGATGTTATCCTGTTATGGGTCTATAAGTCTTGCTTGCTTTTGCCAGGTTTTCAATATGTGCCTTTTTGTCACTTCTCGCTAACCTTTTTATTTCCGTGTCTGTTTCACAGTATTTCTTTTTCCATTGTTCTTTCAATCTTGATATTCTTGTATTGTTCATCTTCCATTTTAATTTCTTCCTCTCTTAGATCTTATTCCATGACTGTGCTCTTAACCATTCTTCCTTCTTTCTTTTCCTATAGCCAAATGTAGCCTCAGCAGCACTCTTCAGAACTTCATTGAAGCCTTAAATAGTAAGTTCCTGATCCTCACTCAACACTTGAGTCAGCGGTTGCTGACCTCTATTTGTAAGTCGTTAGTTGTCTTTGGTTCCTTCCACTTTTGAACATCGTACTTCCTTTCTCTTTCTTGTCGGGCTCATTTCATACTGGACATGAGGCGAAGCGTTCCTGTCACCCGGTTATGGTCAACCCCAACGTCTGCTCCTCTGTTTACCTTCACATCTAGCGGTGACAGCCTCCACTTCTGGATGATGATGAAGTGATCAGTCTGGTTTCGTGTTTTGAGAGCTGGTAATATCCAAGTCTGTTTGTGAATATCCTTGTTCTTGAAGACTGGTCAACCAATTATAAGATTGTTTTCACTGCAAAACCCATACGTGAGCTGACCGTTGTTCATCACACCGAGACTATCTCTGCCCATTGTTCTCTCCTCCGTCAGTTCGACAATAAACTAGATGTACTGAAATCATCCGTTTTCCTTCGTAGGTACCATGTTATGACATTAGTACGCCGACTAGTGGTTCCACCGATCATGTATATATACAGTAAAACCTCAAAATTACGACCACCAACATGACCTTGATAAAGTGAACGCAATATCGAGATGGTTGTCTAAGTGGAGTGGTGAGGTAGTACTGAAACTACAAATAACACATGAAGACAACCTCCCTGTGACGTTGTTAATGCTACAAATGTGGTGGCTATAAGAACATTTTTGATACTCGTATACAGCCACGTTTTCATTAGATGTAAAGTTGTTTACACCCTGATGAATAAATTGGTTCCTGCTTATATCCGATGTATATCCAGCTACATTATAAATAAGAAGTTTAACTATCATAAAGTTTAAAATGACATGCACAGTCACAGTAAAAAAATTATATCAATAGTTTATCCAGAGTTAAATTAAGCTTCGCATAACAGTATTCTTTGAACGTCTGTCTGTTACTAAAAGCCGCTGTAAATATTTGATTACATAACCGTTTGACCTTTGATCTATGACCTTTGATTTACCATACCATTGATTATGTCTAAAAGCTTTCTTACTTGATGTAACATGAGACAAGGAATAGAGTGTTGCTCGTAGGGAAACTTGTTTTGTGCTATTGTTATGTTCCAATCACTGGCTCGTTCTTCTAGCATCTGTTCCAAAATGGCAGATTTATGGGTAGATTGGTAACCCTCGCAGAATCGCAATGCTACTTTCTTTGAGGTGGTGTAGTAGTTTATCTTGCGAGGCGCTCTGGTAATGGTTTTACAGGAACTGGGATGTCGTGCCGGGAATCATACCATCCGAGCTTGAAAGAATAATCTGACTATATATATTTCACGAAGATGTCGTTCATGAAGTGACCAATTAATGCCCTCTTCTCTCAGCATAAATCATCAATACCTCGGGTGATGGCAGAACATCACGTAGGCGCATTCCCAATGTTATGCTAGAAAGGGCGGCCATTATCAAATGTCCATTCAAATTGATATGATTTTTTTATTTTAATTTGTAATCCAATAAATAACGTCCATGCTCTGTAACATATGATTAATTCAAAAAAATAATTTATACTTGTAGAAGACGGTACCTGTTTCATTCAGCCGCCGGGTGGCGCCTGGTGTTTTGGGATGGACTTCAAGCATTTCAGGTTTCATCGCCAGAGGCCGTTTCTATTCGAATCGAACCAGTCCATGTAAGAAATTGTTGGACGACCGGGACTGCTCCTCTGAACTCCAAAATGTGTTACAATTCAGCGAAACAAATTCTGTTTACATTACACATGCGCATTCTTACTAATAATTTCGTATTTCATGAAGTCTTTACCACTAAAAAATCCATTTTGTTGATAAGTGTAATGAATATTTTTATTTGTTTAGTAAAAATACAATTTTATTTGAGGATTGGATAGATTTACATAAAAATGTTAAAAAATAACGCTATGAGTTCAATTGTAATCTCAGTTATCGGACGTATAATGTGCGTATAGATTTTCTCAAAATAAAAGGTCTTTCTAGTCAACATTTCCTTGAAATACATATGAAAATTAATGGCTAAATAAAGCCAAGAACACATATATGAAATATCCGCAAGTTTAGTGTTCCATTTATTATGGTACTTCCCAAATTGATGTGATGTGTGAACTGCCGCTCTCATAACCAACCAGAGCTGGAACGCATGGGTCCCTGTACCCCATCTAAAAATATAATAATTCTAAAGTATGAGTATTACATTTTCTATACTATTTATATGCATAGATTAATTACCATGGGACTTGCATGCCCGTTACATCGCACCAAGCTACGTGGGCAATCGCAATTACAAACGGTTGGAACAACAAACAGGACGTTAAGACCATTTATAATGTTTGCCATGCACCTGCAGAACCCTTTATAAAATTATTTATGGTTTTACTTGAAAAGACAGTGAATGACATGCATCTCTACGTGACATAAACAATGAGCCAAAGGGCTCATTATCATCTCATTACCATAATTACCCACCCCGTGACCCCCACGTGACGAATCATGTAACCTCTGCTTATCATGGTCATAACCACTTACATGTATTGCAAACTTAGGCAAAAACTTGTCAGAAGCGGAAAGACAGCAGTCACTGGGAGTTGGAGTGAGGAACTAGGAAGTAAGAGACCGTGAAACAAGTTTGAGGTAATGATTGGATTGAACTTGTTTAGCGTAAAAAGCCATTATACGCTCACATCTTTGCTAAAACAGTATATTCTCGCCTAACGACCAGCTTGGTTAAACGACCACCACAAAATAACGACCACTTATTCACGGTCACAGTTCATTTTTTACTCCTCGCCTAGACGACCACCAGGAAAATGCAACCATTTTACCAAGCACCCATTAGCGGTCGCAGTTTCGAGCTTTCACTGCATAATAAGCTAATTCTTTGAATATTCAGCTGCAGTTGACAGCTACTTACTCAATAGCTCGCGTATACTAGGGTCCAAATGATAAGGTAATCCTCACCTATATAAGGCTTCAGTAATCAAAGTTAAACAAAATCCTCGAAAATGTCAGCAATTTGAATTTATCTCTTTGCTTGAAAGAAGGTCTAACTGCAAAAATTAGTTCCATATATTACTATTCCTAATTATATACATTACATCCGATAAAAGCCGGAAAATCGGAAGGATCGGTAGATGTTAGGTGCAACCAGTCTAATTTTTTTAATTCCGTTGGAAAATGTGCTTTGGTGAAGTGTAAGAGTTATTCTAAACGTAATTAATAATACAATTAACATTTTGCAAAAATATAACTTTTTAATAGATTGATTCTTCTTTAAATCTAATCTCTCTCACGTGGTTTAATATTGAAATAATATATCATGAGTTTAGAAAAGTCTCATTTAATTCAATCAGCTAGGGGGTAATCGAAACAGTGCTGGGTTACCTGAAAATAAGTTCAGTATACCCTCGGGGGGGGGGGGGGTAATCTGAAATGGGGATATCCTGAAGACTTTACACCAGCTTTGTCTATACTATACAGCATGTGTGGAGCGTTCACAAGAATAAGACACAAATATATTCACATTTTTTTCTCTTCGTTTTTCATAAGTGCTCCCTCTGTGTGTTTTTACATGTATACATATTTGATTGCGTTTCCTGTATCTTCAGGTAAAGCAGTATTGCAAATCCTATATGCTTCTTGCCTACAGCCGCTCCCCCCACCACACACACAGTTCTATATATATATATATATATATATATATATATATATATATATATATATAAATATATACATATATATACATATATATATGTGTGTGTGTTACAGTGAATGTCTGAATTCAAGGAATAAATGTATTCTAGAACACTTTCAGTAAATACATGTAATTACTGATACACTCGGCGAATGCGTGTGTTCACTGAACGTTCTAGGAAATATACGTGCTTTTCCTTAAAGTCAGGGCCAGGAATTTCACGTATGAACTGTAACACAATTCACAGACAGCAATCTTATTTATTCAACAATATCGACAAAATTAAGACGTAATGCATGAATTGACTACGTGTCATCATCAATATACCTAATAGGCTATGCTGAATACTAGCAATCATTTACACGGTATTACCCGACCGATAAGGTGTTACTTATCAAAACAGCATTTATTTTATATCGAATATTAAAAAAAAACCAGTTTTCTACCTGCCTACAAAGTAAACTAATTTAGCTTGACTGACCATTTCGTGTATTGATTTGCTGTTTTTTTTTTAATTTAAATATATGTTGTAGTGCAAATGTATTTCGTTAATTATAAAAAAAAAATAAACACTTTTTTCTACCTGCCTACATAGGTATGAAATAAAGTAACTCTAATTTAGTTAAGCTGACCATGCAAGTATTCTGTGATGATATAAACCTATATATTTCTAGCACTGATTTACTATCGTTTTTAAAATTTCAATTTCTGTTGTAATGCAAATGTATTTCGTTTGTTACAAAAAAACTAAAACAATTTTCTACCTCCCACACAGGTATGAAACTAGGTAATACTTATTTAGCTAGGCTGACCATGCAAGTAATCTGAAACAATTTACTTAGCAAGCAGATAATAACCTTTCCTGTTCTTTTTACTTGACTGAGTCCCTGCTGCTTTAACATCATTCAGGTTGAAGTACGCCGCTCTCGGTATTAAAACGGTGAGCACTAGTTTAGCGGCTTACTTGTGTGAATTTGCATCTAGACTGGTGCCCCATCATATATAGAAGGTGGCGCCACCGCGTGTCTGTGTAAGAGACTAAAAAGTAATGTAAACAAACAGTATCGCGTGCTCCGGAATCCAAGGATTACATAGGTTTTTGTTGTAAATTTTGGAGTTTTACCAAGACGTCATTCTAGAGTTTGAATCACTGGAATCAATATTATGCAAAAAGTCTAATCAGATATCAAGTTTGATAATATATATATATATATATATATATATATATATATATATATTATACTCGGGGTTCGTTTATGGAAGGTGCGCTGCAAAGACTGGTCGTAGCCCAAGTGAGACCGGGACGACACGCGTCACACGCCGCATGAAACAGAAAAGGAATACGTATTAATAATTTAATCTATTAGTTAAAATATAACATTTTATGTGGCAGCAAGCTGAAACGTATGTAAAGCTGGGCCACAACACGTGAACTTGTTAAGCGAGGTCCGCTTGGCGTATATGTTGTCATGAGCTTGTTTCCGGAAGTACTTTGGAACCGGCCTTTTCTATCTCCTTAAAATAAAGATTAAAATGAGTCGGAACCAGTCAAGACACCAGTAAGCCGCTAAACTAGTGTCCACCAATTAAAACAGTTTTACCCTCGCCTTGCCTTTTCAGTTGTTCTTGTTTGAAGACTAAAAAGATCACAGAATACAACCATGAACCTCTCCCAAGGTACACTGATATTTACATTGGTATTTATAGAGTTTACTGAGACGAGGCCCCTTGATCAAGGAAACAAGCTTTTCTTTAACATGAACTCACTACTCAAACCCCTCACTGGAAACCACGTTTGTGGGTGGGAGCAAAACCTTGGATCAGTAGTCTATATCCGAAATTCCCTGAAACCCTATTACCCATTTAGTAAATCATGGAAATGAAGTCACCAGTGGAGTCACCTAATTAGAAATTCTTTCAGAAAACATGTTATTGAAGCAACCAGAGCGATCATCAAATTAGAGTCCACCATGCATTCACTGAAACCCCTTAAGTAAATCTTGGTAGAAAATGCCCCTTAAATTTCCTGACTGCAGACATACACTGTAACTTATATAATTATAATATAATTATATATATATAGTTGGTTGACACAACAACAACAAAAATCATTAATTAGACAATATCAGAAAAAAATCCCGATTCATTGTCACTCAATAGATTTTTTATTTTGCACTTCTCATACTAATGGCCTCCGCATATATCAGTCTCTCCCTGCCCTCCTTCTCCCTCTCTGTCTCTCTCTGTCACTCTCCCTCTCCCCAATCTGTTAATGGAAATATATAAATCATGCTGGAGGATACAGGACACAATTATTTGGCAAAAATGGTTATATGATTGAATAAAACCAGTTCAAATGTACTAAAGGTAAGGTTCATATAAAGTACGGTTGTACTGAATGATTTTTATCTATCATTTCTTCCGCTTTCATAGCGCTCAATTTAAACAAAGTATACATGTATATATGACTCCGTATTATTTGACTGAAGGAGTAAGTTTCCATTCTTTTAACCCTCAATGCATATTTATGTTATGTTTCTTTCAAATACATAAATATGCATATTTTTCTTTCAAACATACCAGATACCATTTCTCTGATATAAAATTTTTTTTTGGGTATAATTTCGAATTCTATACATTTAATTACGCTTCTGAATGATAAGCGTTAGGGACAAGGTGGACGATAGGTACTGAACGACTGGGACTAGAGTGCGGTTAGTATTTACAATGGGACAAAAAGTGGGCAAAAATATCACAACAAGGAATTTTCACGTCTTTCAATTAAGTATATATCAGCAATGTGCTGCTCGCACAAAATAAGGTATAATGTCTTTACATTTGCATTGGTAACAAAAAAATTAGATAATTAGGCATTATTAATAAATATATAAGTAAATACTTAAATATCTTGGACAGGAGGGTTACATCCGCAATCAGTAATCAAGTGAACTCATATTTATATATAAATAAATAAAGCTAGATGTAACGGATATGACAAGCTGGGAATCGGTATGGTTATGAATTATAGAAAGACCCCTGACCCTCAAAACCACTGGGATGTAAACAAATATATGTACATTATAATTCGTGCAATATGAGGGGTTATCTTTTATACAAACAATTGTTAAATGGTTATTGGAGAAAATATATTTGAACTGCGATTAAAAAAGTGTATTTACTTGTAAGTCATTAGTAAGCATCATATGTCCCAGTCAGCTTCCATTTTCGCATAATACCCTGATTTTACGCCAGTGAGATTCATTAATACATTGTGATTGTTATTCATGTTTAATGTGTACCACTATTTTATAAGAAACAAGACGACCAGAGGTCACACGCTTGCCGGAAAAACTCTGACCCACATTGGAAGACAGATAACTAGAGCATAATTTGTAAAGATTGGACCAATATTGACAAGGTTACAATGAAAATAATATTTTTTTTCGATGACCTTGACCTTTGACCTATGTTGACCGAAAACAACAGGCTTCCAGGACTTTTGACTTTCAATCAACCCTGTAAGTTTCAGATCGTTTGCTTCAAAACTATGGCCAAGAGAGTACTGACAAACACACACACACAAACACACTCACAAACAACCATACGGTAATGACCGACATGCCTTCCGAAATCGAAGATTTCTGGCAAACAACAAAACTTGAAGGAGCTACCATCCCATAGAAAAGTATCCTCAATCTTTTTCAGCGGACCTACCTATCGATGATGGCGGACAGTTTTGTGGTCGCGACTGCATGGGGGTTCCTTGTGGGGATTCTTTATCAAGCTGAAAGTGGGGCAAGGTAGGGCGATTGCCATTAAACAATAATTTACACTTAGTACATTTTCTCATTTTGTGAACAAATTTACCCTTAAAGCACTTACTTCTACACAATATTTGATCATGTTAGTTCTGTTATGTTACTGCGTGTATCAATTATACATTTCACTGCTATTTCCATATTTGGAATGTACTGTCTGAATCATTTCATATGTGTTTTTTTTATTATCTGTGCCATATTCTTGCGATGTATAAGACAGTACCATTTAAATCAAATTTTTTTCTTCGTTTAATTGGTATGGGGAACGGTCATTTTAAAATTAAATTGTATGCGGATACATGAATATTTTAGTTAAATATTTTTCTCTTGTATTTTAAAAGTGCACTGTGATTTCTGTGATATATTCACAATTGCATCCTAAATGTTTCCGACTGTCTTGCTGCTTCGCTCTACAGCGACAGGACTTGACGCACAGAAATCAATAATTTACTGTGGTTGTCCTTTTATTCGCGAGGTTTTTTTTCAATTTCATCATATTCTCGAATGTAACACAACCGCGAATATGAAACCCTCTTGAATAAGATGCCCCATTAAATAAGATAAACAAGAGGGGATGATGCATCTGCAGAAACACATCACTTCTAATACCTAAGGAAACAACGTATAGTCAGAACTTTATCTGTGCATGGTATAAAAACTGGCCATGCAAACAAGCATTTGTAATTGTAAAAAATCGGGTTATCACTCCAGAAATATCGATTGTTACATAGGTCGAGGTGAAAGACCTCACCAGAAATGAGTGAGGTATTGTTTTATTAAGTCTTAATTAAAAATCAATTTAAATATTGCCGTACTTAGATTTGTAGGTTCTTTTGCAATCGCGAAAATGAAAGCCTCGCGAAATATTAAAAATGAAGAAATCGCGAAATGTCAGCCTCGCAAATATTAAGCCTACCACAGCATATTATTGTATGATACAGTGAAGTTTCATGGCGACCACAATAGTTTTTTATAGAGAAAACCCTTGAGGTGATCATTGGTAAACAAAAGTAAACAAGACATATAACTATAGCGGCACACAGCACTAAGACAAAAACCACATCAGACTGCCTTTTCAGACTGGCATTTTACTGACATATTACATTTGAACCGTCCGACCCAAATATCTCTGTTATGTGTATTATATTTAAATCGGCATATAGGCATCTGTCCTTCGGGCAATGTGATTAACGCCCACGTCCTACTAGAAACAAATGCGCTGAACAATGTAATGTGTTTAACACTTCGGATACTACATCAACACTTATTAAAATTACCGGCGCTGTTGAATGAACGGCCATACCAGTGGAGTTTTCGGTATGACTCTAGTGTCACAACTTTAAGCAGATATTATCTGCCAATTAGAATGCTCACTACATGAGTCCTGTCTTCACTGCCATCATACTTGGTCTTATTCACCTGTTCTGGCACAGGGCCAAGAATCGGACAAACGAAAGCGGGTTTTTTTCGGATTAATCAGGCAATTGAGAGCGGGCTTCGCATGTTTAAAATGTGGAACTCATGCACAATGTGATACCAATCACTCATTGGTCTGATTACATTTTTGTTGCTCTGTGCCCACCCTAGTGTTCATACCACGAGAACCTTGCCGTACAAAGCAGCGGTTAAAACAAAAGGAGACCTGGGGCGACTGCAGTGTATAACCACTGCGTGAAAAAACGTTAGAAAACGTGCTGCACCGAGAAAAACGTGGATATTATTCTACAAGCATTTTAATCTTTATAAGCTATATGCTGTCAATTCTACTATTTTCTTCCTTCAGAGCTTCAGAGATATGTTGTTCAGGACAATGTTACAAATTCGCAAGCGGTCTAGCCTACAAACATCTTCCCAAGCCGAGATGCCCGGATGGTGACTGGCCCACCTTTGACCTCTATACACGTTCAACCAAGAGCACACCCAATCGCACGACGAAGGGGTCTATTCCGTAAAGAAATTATTCTGTTTAGGCCGCTCGATAATTGATAAACAGAAACTTACTGTCATTTGTCTTAGTTATTTGTAACGGTGAACGTTTTTAAAAATAGAACTCTTGATGTCTGCATACGTATTAAAGGTTTTATAATAATATTTATTTTATAAGATATACGATATTATTCATAACATACATATTATAAATATTCTATTCATTTGTATGTATGTATGTACTTATGTATTTATGTTTGCATGCCCATATGTTTGTTTAATTTACAGGCCTTCCTTTGGAGCTAGACGGAGGACGATTTTCATAGTTCATGGCTTCCTAAGTGAAGGGAAAACACCATGGATTATTAAAATGAAAAACGAACTTTTGAACGTGGTAAAGTTATTTGTTATTCTATAGATCATAACAAGTCCATAGATCATAACAAATCGGTTTCCAGTCATTTTAAGAAAAGTCATTTTGTAAAAATGGTTTGAACACGCTTCCTGCATTCACGAGGACGAAACAAGTTCCCACTGATACTTGCGCGAAACGGTCCCACCAGAGCTCTCATTCAGATGAGCTAACTTCCTGGGCAGGTTTCATGATAACTTGGTATATTGTTGTTGGAAAAGTTTAGATTCCAAGGTTCTTAGTCATATGCCAAAATGTGTATTATCTCCCGATATCAGATCGCTTTAGCTAAACACCAAAAAAAATCCCCGGAGTAAATGGCTCATTGTCTATTTTTGTTACCTGTTTTACATATATATTTTTTATTCTGTGTGTTAATAAATACAATCCAAGTACGCCTGTTTAGTGTTTGCTATAACAAATCCGAGTTTCTAAAGGTACGATATTGCGCATACGCATGCAAACACTTGCAATGGAGGATAGATGATGCATTTGTCATGAACCCCAAATAAATTTTAATTTTCAAAGATAGTCGCCATCTTGATTTTTTATAGTAGTGCAGGACACTATGTTATATTTCGCGACACTGATCGCGCCAGGTGCCAGAGTTTCTTTACAGTATATGGGCGTAAGAAAATCGGTTTCAGAACGGAATTTTGGCAGATATTAATATATTTCAAGGACAAAGCATATTACATGAACACCTGATATATACCTAGTAAAACTCTGGGCACTTTAAATGAGTGTTCATACTTCTAAAAAAATATCCAATTGTATTTAAATGTGCACACCATTGACTCGAAAAAGGCACAATTTATGAAGGTGGTTTTTATATATCTGTATTAATGGTTTATATCGTTTTTACGAGAACATTGTGTAGATGATGACTGTGCGTATTGTTCTCACCAGGGGGACTATAACGTAATAGCTGTTGACTGGGCGAAAGGTGCACATCATGGTGTTTTAAATTTCTACAAGAAAGCAGCTTCCACTACCCGTGTTGTTGGCCGCCTATTGGCTGATATAGCAGAACACCTGGTGACCTCTGGTGGAGCTGACCGCAGACAGATGTGGTGTGTTGGTCACAGCCTTGGGGCACACACGTGTGGCGAAGCGGGGGCAGCGTTCCGTATCGGTCGGGTCACAGGTAACATTTTTATGCTTATTGCTCATCCATATTATAATTGACGGTGATGGTTCTCGGTGCAAAGCAAAGTTTTTCCGAACCTGGTGATTTAACTTATATTCACCTAAATCCTAAGCAATTTGTCAATATTTTTTCGAAAGGAAGATCGGAACGTCATCTTTCTTTAACTTTAAATATATGCTAAAACGTATGATATGCTACTATTAAAAAATCAGTGGGCACATACATATTAAAGAAGGGATTAATGAGTTTTACCTTGTAACAAATAGAATGAAAAAAGTACATATGCTATGTAAGACGCATTTGACAATTTATTTCAGTGTTTGACAGAATACTGTGATATGGAAAGGAATGATCTAATTATAAAGATAATAATGTTAAATAAATCGCAATCCTTATTCGTTTCATGTTTTAGTTTACGTTTACTGATGCTATACTAACTAATTAGGCCAAATTGAAATTTTATTCGCCAAAAATATATGTGCAACCAGGCGTCCCTTGGTCGGATACACTGTTCTTGTTAATCAATATGTATACTATTAAATTCATTCAGGTCTGGATCCCGCAGGCCCGTCATTCAGTAACCATAGTAACATTGGCCTACGACGGACCTCCGCAGATTTTGTCGACGTAATACACACTGATCAAACCCGCGTCCTCTGCTGTGGAGACGTTCAACCTCGGGGACACGTGGACTTCTACCCAAATGGTGGGCGAAAACAGCCAGGCTGCTGGACCAAAAGAGGCAAGTTCATGAATTAGCATAGGCTGAGGAAACGTATCACATGATAAAAAAATATACTTACGTACAATTGTAATGACAAGTGAAGAAAACAAGACTTTTATATATAAAGACTTTTTATAAGACTTTTTTACTCGCAAGCATTTATATGTAAATAACTAAAATCGATCAACTGTAGCTTCTCTCTCTCTCTCTCTCTCTCTCTCTCTCTCTATATATATATATATATATATATAAACATATATATATATATATATATATATAGATATATATATATCCAGATTTTAACATAACCATGTGGTTTTAAAGTGCTCAACTAATACAAGGAGCTGTAATATATTTAAAAAATAAAACAATATCACTTACAAACACACTGCGCAGAATCGGACTCGCAAGTTCGTTTTGAGTAGAATGATGGAATGTATTCAACAAAACCGTACGGCTACTGAACAAAAAATCTTTACGCCGTGTATTATGAATTATTAATTTACACTATAATAACGGTAAGAACACAATTGTGCTTTCCACAGGTACAGACCAATCAGAATGGTTTGGATGTAATCATAAGAAAGCATTCATCTACTTCACTGATTCGATCAATCGCTGCAGCTTCTATAGTAATATAGAATGTTCTGATGCTACAAAGATTTACAAGGATTGGAAGGTATGTCTCTATGTGAGAATGAGCAATGTTTACAAGTAAAGTTAATAAACAGGGAACCGATTAGTTTCAATAACCTTATGGCAATTACAGATGATAACACGTTTTGAAAAGCACAATAACAACAACATTTGCGATCTATTTATACATTTGCATATACAGTAAGTACTCGAAATTACGACCACCCGCGGGACTTCGATTAAGTGGTCATATTTTCGAGGTGGTTGGATAAACGAGGTCTTGTAGAGAGAACAAAGAAGATTCGGAACCGTGAACAAGTGGTCGTTATTTTTCTTTGTGGTCGCAAAATAGAGGTTGTGAAGTTTTACTGTATAGGTCTCTCTTTCTCCCCCTGTTTTTACTCTATATCCGTACATTGAGGGGAATTTGATTAAGAGATAGCGGTACTGTAGTTATAGGTAATTTAACTACCTATTCCAGAAATCGTCGTGTGTTCAAACCACTGACCAACCACTACAAGAGATGGGGTTCCACGCCGACCAGCCCAAGTACCGCAGAGAAGGGTTGTTTTATGTGGAAACCGAGGGAGCATGCTCTGGAAAGAGACTCAGTGTGTCTGTTCTGCTGGTTGCTCTGTTGCCTGTTCTTTCTTTCATATTCTGAAAACAAAAAATTCATTTGTGGAAAGACAACAACCAAGCGTTATATATTTTATTTCGCTAAATACAGGCACCTATCCATTCGGTCTTTAAGCCAGGCAGTGCGCGTTTTCCCAAAAATAATTCAAGTATAGCATAGCCAAGCTATGTTTTTCTGGAGAACCAGTCTTTCCTGCGTCTCGCGTATCAATCTCTCATGGTAGATACTGTATGTTTAAAGTCACACAAAACCCTTTTACAATGATTATTATGCCATCTCCGTGTCACGTATAAGCGTTAAGGTCGAAGATACTGAGGTTGGTTTCATATTCACGGGGTTAAAATTTTTCGATTTTCATATTAAAGTGTTCCCCAATGGTTCCATTTCCGCGATCTCACAATACAAGAGACCTATACATATAACCGTTATTGTTTGAATTCATTGTACCAAATATTATGTACACACAATCTTTTTCACAAAAAATATTGCTAATTAGAAAGACAATGAGAAAGATATTATATCATTTTAAATATCAATCTTTGAACATACTATTTATACATCTAATATCATTCATAATGTCAGCCTTTTAGTTTTCAACTTTGCCTTCGACGATGGGACCTCTTATCCATGAAGGATTTTATTTTCGCCATAGTTCGTGATATCGTGAATGTGAAACCCTTACGAACAATAAGCTATCTGCAGTCACTGTCACAGGTTCCAAATAAGTATTATAAGGTCGTGAGCAGACTCCCCTGAGGTATGATACTGTAGTTCGCGAGGTCTAAATATCGCGATTTTCACTTTTTCAGTTTTTCGCGAGGGTATCGTTTATTAATTATCGCGCTTTTACCACACAATAACATACACAGAGCATACGCACTGTTACACGAACTTATTGTATTAAATAACATGTGCATAAAATGTAAATAATGAAAGTGGACCAAACGGAGCATCAAATGTCTGGAAATTGTAGTTAATTATTGGCAAATATTTTGAAAGATGTGATATACATGAAATTATAACATGATATACATGTTTTATTTTCAAGATAATGTTCCTTTGGCGAATACCGCGAATTTGGAGTCATCGCGAAAAAAACAGCAGCCACTGTATTGAATTGTTCGTTTTAATCTGCCTTGCAACTGTTTCAAAAATTATCGATTAAAGACTACAGTTAAAGTGTTTTGACGTATAATGCATAATGTCAGGTACTATTTGATCAATTTTTATTAATGTTAGAATTGAGACAAATAGTTTCCCAAAAGAGGCCTCATAGTTTTAACTAGTGGTGTGCCAGTTAATTGATTATATCAATAATTTGTTGTTTTCTTTCATATTCAATTATATCGATTGTATTTTTGCATAATCCAAGAAATCATATTATTCGATAAAATATTCTTATTCTGTCAGAGATATGAGAGAAACGGGGCACACAACAGCATTAAAAAATTAAACTAGTGCATCTAACGAGTGTCCATAATCTGACCCGGCAGTTACTTTGTCCTTTCAGCGTAATGTTAAAGTAAAACTGAATTTACTCATTCAATATTTTAAGTATAATTCTATACAGCATATTTCATGGTCATATAGATGGTTCATGCTATAATCGCTCCTCGGGCGTTTTTTTATATTTCAGTTATCGAATATGATTTTACAAACGATTCCTACTTCTTGTATATATATATTTTTTAACCGCATTAAAAAATTAAACTAGTGCATCTAACGAGTGTCCATAATCTAACCCGGCAGTTACTTTGTCCTTTCAGCGTAATGTTAAAGTAAAACTGAATTTACTCATTCAATATTTTAAGTATAATTCTATACAGCATATTTCATGGTCATATAGATGGTTCATGCTATAATCGCTCCTCGGGCGTTTTTTTTTTATATTTCAGTCATCGAATATGATTTTACAAACGATTCCTACTTCTTGTATATATATATATTATAAATATATATATATATACCGTAAAAACTCGCCCTATGACCACCTCGGTTTAACGACTGCTTGTTCATGGTCCCGACTCTTAATTGCTCTTATATAAGACCTCACTTAGACGACCACCTCGTAAATGCGACCATTTTATCCAGCTCCGCTTGGTGGTCGTAATTTCGAGGTTCTACATTGTGTGTTTATATATCATATATATGTGTGTGTGTGTGGACGCACATCTACAGTCTTTTCGGGAAACGTGTACGCATATGACATTCTTAGGTAGTAAAAATTCTTGTGGGGTAATAAAACTTTACCCCACAGGAATAGGGACAGTTTCGTAATCACGGCGCTCTCGACATCACTTTAATTTTACCCCATAAAACCATGTTAAGCGAGGTCCGCTTGGCGTATATGTTGTCATGAGCTTGTTTCCGGAAGTACTTTGGAACCGGCCTTTTCTATCTCCTTAAAATAAAGATTAAAATGAGTCGGAACCAGCCAAGACACCAGTAAGCCGCTAAACTAGTGTCCACCTATTAAAACAGTTTTACCCTCGCCTTGCCTTTTCAGTTGTTCTTGTTTGAAGACTAAAAAGATCACAGAATACAACCATGAACCTCTCCCAAGGTACACTGATATTTACATTGGTATTTATAGAGTTTACTGAGACGAGGCCCCTTGATCAAGGAAACAAGCTTTTCTTTAACATGAACTCACTACTCAAACCCCTCACTGGAAACCACGTTTGTGGGTGGGAGCAAAACCTTGGATCAGTAGTCTATATCCGAAATTCCCTGAAACCCTATTACCCATTTAGTAAATCATGGAAATGAAGTCACCAGTGGAGTCACCTAATTAGAAATTCTTTCAGAAAACATGTTATTGAAGCAACCAGAGCGATCATCAAATTAGAGTCCACCATGCATTCACTGAAACCCCTTAAGTAAATCTTGGTAGAAAATGCCCCTTAAATTTCCTGACTGCAGACATACACTGTAACGTATATAATTATAATATAATTATATATATATAGTTGGTTGACACAACAACAACAAAAATCATTAATTAGACAATATCAGAAAAAAATCCCGATTCATTGTCACTCAATAGATTTTTTATTTTGCACTTCTCATACTAATGGCCTCCGCATATATCAGTCTCTCCCTGCCCTCCTTCTCCCTCTCTGTCTCTCTCTGTCACTCTCCCTCTCCCCAATCTGTTAATGGAAATATATAAATCATGCTGGAGGATACAGGACACAATTATTTGGCAAAAATGGTTATATGATTGAATAAAACCAGTTCAAATGTACTAAAGGTAAGGTTCATATAAAGTACGGTTGTACTGAATGATTTTTATCTATCATTCTTCCGCTTTCATAGCGCTCAATTTAAACAAAGTATACATGTATATATGACTCCGTATTATTTGACTGAAGGAGTAAGTTTCCATCCTTTTAACCCTCAATGCATATTCATGTTATGTTTCTTTCAAATACATAAATATGCATATTTTTCTTTCAAACATACCAGATACCATTTCTCTGATATAAAAATTTTTTTTGGGTATAATTTCGAATTCTATACATTTAATTACGCTTCTGAATGATAAGCGTTTGGGACAAGGTGGACGATAGGTACTGAACGACTGGGACTAGAGTGCGGTTAGTATTTACAATGGGACAAAAAGTGGGCAAAAATATCACAACAAGGAATTTTCACGTCTTTCAATTAAGTATATATCAGCAATGTGCTGCTCGCACAAAATAAGGTATAATGTCTTTACATTTGCATTGGTAACAAAAAAATTAGATAATTAGGCATTATTAATAAATATATAAGTAAATACTTAAATATCTTGGACAGGAGGGTTACATCCGCAATCAGTAATCAAGTGAACTCATATTTATATATAAATAAATAAAGCTAGATGTAACGGATATGACAAGCTGGGAATCGGTATGGTTATGAATTATAGAAAGACCCCTGACCCTCAAAACCACTGGGATGTAAACAAATATATGTACATTATAATTCGTGCAATATGAGGGGTTATCTTTTATACAAACAATTGTTAAATGGTTATTGGAGAAAATATATTTGAACTGCGATTAAAAAAGTGTATTTACTTGTAAGTCATTAGTAAGCATCATATGTCCCAGTCAGCTTCCATTTTCGCATAATACCCTGATTTTACGCCAGTGAGATTCATTAATACATTGTGATTGTTATTCATGTTTAATGTGTACCACTATTTTATAAGAAACAAGACGACCAGAGGTCACACGCTTGCCGGAAAAACTCTGACCCACATTGGAAGACAGATAACTAGAGCATAATTTGTAAAGATTGGACCAATATTGACAAGGTTACAATGAAAATAATATTTTTTTTCGATGACCTTGACCTTTGACCTATGTTGACCGAAAACAACAGGCTTCCAGGACTTTTGACTTTCAATCAACCCTGTAAGTTTCAGATCGTTTGCTTCAAAACTATGGCCAAGAGAGTACTGACAAACACACACACACAAACACACTCACAAACAACCATACGGTAATGACCGACATGCCTTCCGAAATCGAAGATTTCTGGCAAACAACAAAACTTGAAGGAGCTACCATCCCATAGAAAAGTATCCTCAATCTTTTTCAGCGGACCTACCTATCGGTGATGGCGGACAGTTTTGTGGTCGCGACTGCATGGGGGTTCCTTGTGGGGATTCTTTATCAAGCTGAAAGTGGGGCAAGGTAGGGCGATTGCCATTAAACAATAATTTACACTTAGTACATTTTCTCATTTTGTGAACAAATTTACCCTTAAAGCACTTACTTCTACACAATATTTGATCATGTTAGTTCTGTTATGTTACTGCGTGTATCAATTATACATTTCACTGCTATTTCCATATTTGGAATGTACTGTCTGAATCATTTCATATGTGTTTTTTTTATTATCTGTGCCATATTCTTGCGATTTATAAGACAGTACCATTTAAATCAAATTTTTTTCTTCGTTTAATTGGTATGGGGAACGGTCATTTTAAAATTAAATTGTATGCGGATACATGAATATTTTAGTTAAATATTTTTCTCTTGTATTTTAAAAGTGCACTGTGATTTCTGTGATATATTCACAATTGCATCCTAAATGTTTCCGACTGTCTTGCTGCTTCGCTCTACAGCGACAGGACTTGACGCACAGAAATCAATAATTTACTGTGGTTGTCCTTTTATTCGCGAGGTTTTTTTTCAATTTCATCATATTCTCGAATGTAACACAACCGCGAATATGAAACCCTCTTGAATAAGATGCCCCATTAAATAAGATAAACAAGAGGGGATGATGCATCTGCAGAAACACATCACTTCTAATACCTAAGGAAACAACGTATAGTCAGAACTTTATCTGTGCATGGTATAAAAACTGGCCATGCAAACAAGCATTTGTAATTGTAAAAAATGGGGTTATCACTCCAGAAATATCGATTGTTACATAGGTCGAGGTGAAAGACCTCACCAGAAATGAGTGAGGTATTGTTTTATTAAGTCTTAATTAAAAATCAATTTAAATATTGCCGTACTTAGATTTGTAGGTTCTTTTGCAATCGCGAAAATGAAAGCCTCGCGAAATATTAAAAATGAAGAAATCGCGAAATGTCAGCCTCGCGAATATTAAGCCTACCACAGCATATTATTGTATGATACAGTGAAGTTTCATGGCGACCACAATAGTTTTTTATAGAGAAAACCCTTGAGGTGATCATTGGTAAACAAAAGTAAACAAGACATATAACTATAGCGGCACACAGCACTAAGACAAAAACCACATCAGACTGCCTTTTCAGACTGGCATTTTACTGACATATTACATTTGAACCGTCCGACCCAAATATCTCTGTTATGTGTATTATATTTAAATCGGCATATAGGCATCTGTCCTTCGGGCAATGTGATTAACGCCCACGTCCTACTAGAAACAAATGCGCTGAACAATGTAATGTGTTTAACACTTCGGATACTACATCAACACTTATTAAAATTACCGGCGCTGTTGAATGAACGGCCATACCAGTGGAGTTTTCGGTATGACTCTAGTGTCACAACTTTAAGCAGATATTATCTGCCAATTAGAATGCTCACTACATGAGTCCTGTCTTCACTGCCATCATACTTGGTCTTATTCACCTGTTCTGGCACAGGGCCAAGAATCGGACAAACGAAAGCGGGTTTTTTTCGGATTAATCAGGCAATTGAGAGCGGGCTTCGCATGTTTAAAATGTGGAACTCATGCACAATGTGATACCAATCACTCATTGGTCTGATTACATTTTTGTTGCTCTGTGCCCACCCTAGTGTTCATACCACGAGAACCTTGCCGTACAAAGCAGCGGTTAAAACAAAAGGAGACCTGGGGCGACTGCAGTGTATAACCACTGCGTGAAAAAACGTTAGAAAACGTGCTGCACCGAGAAAAACGTGGATATTATTCTACAAGCATTTTAATCTTTATAAGCTATATGCTGTCAATTCTACTATTTTCTTCCTTCAGAGCTTCAGAGATATGTTGTTCAGGACAATGTTACAAATTCGCAAGCGGTCTAGCCTACAAACATCTTCCCAAGCCGAGATGCCCGGATGGTGACTGGCCCACCTTTGACCTCTATACACGTTCAACCAAGAGCACACCCAATCGCACGACGAAGGGGTCTATTCCGTAAAGAAATTATTCTGTTTAGGCCGCTCGATAATTGATAAACAGAAACTTACTGTCATTTGTCTTAGTTATTTGTAACGGTGAACGTTTTTAAAAATAGAACTCTTGATGTCTGCATACGTATTAAAGGTTTTATAATAATATTTATTTTATAAGATATACGATATTATTCATAACATACATATTATAAATATTCTATTCATTTGTATGTATGTATGTACTTATGTATTTATGTTTGCATGCCCATATGTTTGTTTAATTTACAGGCCTTCCTTTGGAGCTAGACGGAGGACGATTTTCATAGTTCATGGCTTCCTAAGTGAAGGGAAAACACCATGGATTATTAAAATGAAAAACGAACTTTTGAACGTGGTAAAGTTATTTGTTATTCTATAGATCATAACAAGTCCATAGATCATAACAAATCGGTTTCCAGTCATTTTAAGAAAAGTCATTTTGTAAAAATGGTTTGAACACGCTTCCTGCATTCACGAGGACGAAACAAGTTCCCACTGATACTTGCGCGAAACGGTCCCACCAGAGCTCTCATTCAGATGAGCTAACTTCCTGGGCAGGTTTCATGATAACTTGGTATATTGTTGTTGGAAAAGTTTAGATTCCAAGGTTCTTAGTCATATGCCAAAATGTGTATTATCTCCCGATATCAGATCGCTTTAGCTAAACACCAAAAAAAATCCCCGGAGTAAATGGCTCATTGTCTATTTTTGTTACCTGTTTTACATATATATTTTTTATTCTGTGTGTTAATAAATACAATCCAAGTACGCCTGTTTAGTGTTTGCTATAACAAATCCGAGTTTCTAAAGGTACGATATTGCGCATACGCATGCAAACACTTGCAATGGAGGATAGATGATGCATTTGTCATGAACCCCAAATAAATTTTAATTTTCAAAGATAGTCGCCATCTTGATTTTTTATAGTAGTGCAGGACACTATGTTATATTTCGCGACACTGATCGCGCCAGGTGCCAGAGTTTCTTTACAGTATATGGGCGTAAGAAAATCGGTTTCAGAACGGAATTTTGGCAGATATTAATATATTTCAAGGACAAAGCATATTACATGAACACCTGATATATACCTAGTAAAACTCTTGGCACTTTAAATGAGTGTTCATACTTCTAAAAAAATATCCAATTGTATTTAAATGTGCACACCATTGACTCGAAAAGGCACAATTTATGAAGGTGGTTTTTATATATCTGTATTAATGGTTTATATCGTTTTTACGAGAACATTGTGTAGATGATGACTGTGCGTATTGTTCTCACCAGGGGGACTATAACGTAATAGCTGTTGACTGGGCGAAAGGTGCACATCATGGTGTTTTAAATTTCTACAAGAAAGCAGCTTCCACTACCCGTGTTGTTGGCCGCCTATTGGCTGATATAGCAGAACACCTGGTGACCTCTGGTGGAGCTGACCGCAGACAGATGTGGTGTGTTGGTCACAGCCTTGGGGCACACACGTGTGGCGAAGCGGGGGCAGCGTTCCGTATCGGTCGGGTCACAGGTAACATTTTTATGCTTATTGCTCATCCATATTATAATTGACGGTGATGGTTCTCGGTGCAAAGCAAAGTTTTTCCGAACCTGGTGATTTAACTTATATTCACCTAAATCCTAAGCAATTTGTCAATATTTTTTCGAAAGGAAGATCGGAACGTCATCTTTCTTTAACTTTAAATATATGCTAAAACGTATGATATGCTACTATTAAAAAATCAGTGGGCACATACATATTAAAGAAGGGATTAATGAGTTTTACCTTGTAACAAATAGAATGAAAAAAGTACATATGCTATGTAAGACGCATTTGACAATTTATTTCAGTGTTTGACAGAATACTGTGATATGGAAAGGAATGATCTAATTATAAAGATAATAATGTTAAATAAATCGCAATCCTTATTCGTTTCATGTTTTAGTTTACGTTTACTGATGCTATACTAACTAATTAGGCCAAATTGAAATTTTATTCGCCAAAAATATATGTGCAACCAGGCGTCCCTTGGTCGGATACACTGTTCTTGTTAATCAATATGTATACTATTAAATTCATTCAGGTCTGGATCCCGCAGGCCCGTCATTCAGTAACCATAGTAACATTGGCCTACGACGGACCTCCGCAGATTTTGTCGACGTAATACACACTGATCAAACCCGCGTCCTCTGCTGTGGAGACGTTCAACCTCGGGGACACGTGGACTTCTACCCAAATGGTGGGCGAAAACAGCCAGGCTGCTGGACCAAAAGAGGCAAGTTCATGAATTAGCATAGGCTGAGGAAACGTATCACATGATAAAAAAATATACTTACGTACAATTGTAATGACAAGTGAAGAAAACAAGACTTTTATATATAAAGACTTTTTATAAGACTTTTTTACTCGCAAGCATTTATATGTAAATAACTAAAATCGATCAACTGTAGCTTCTCTCTCTCTCTCTCTCTCTCTCTCTCTCTCTCTCTCTCTATATATATATATATATATATAAACATATATATATATATATATATAGATATATATATATCCAGATTTTAACATAACCATGTGGTTTTAAAGTGCTCAACTAATACAAGGAGCTGTAATATATTTAAAAAATAAAACAATATCACTTACAAACACACTGCGCAGAATCGGACTCGCAAGTTCGTTTTGAGTAGAATGATGGAATGTATTCAACAAAACCGTACGGCTACTGAACAAAAAATCTTTACGCCGTGTATTATGAATTATTAATTTACACTATAATAACGGTAAGAACACAATTGTGCTTTCCACAGGTACAGACCAATCAGAATGGTTTGGATGTAATCATAAGAAAGCATTCATCTACTTCACTGATTCGATCAATCGCTGCAGCTTCTATAGTAATATAGAATGTTCTGATGCTACAAAGATTTACAAGGATTGGAAGGTATGTCTCTATGTGAGAATGAGCAATGTTTACAAGTAAAGTTAATAAACAGGGAACCGATTAGTTTCAATAACCTTATGGCAATTACAGATGATAACACGTTTTGAAAAGCACAATAACAACAACATTTGCGATCTATTTATACATTTGCATATACAGTAAGTACTCGAAATTACGACCACCCGCGGGACTTCGATTAAGTGGTCATATTTTCGAGGTGGTTGGATAAACGAGGTCTTGTAGAGAGAACAAAGAAGATTCGGAACCGTGAACAAGTGGTCGTTATTTTTCTTTGTGGTCGCAAAATAGAGGTTGTGAAGTTTTACTGTATAGGTCTCTCTTTCTCCCCCTGTTTTTACTCTATATCCGTACATTGAGGGGAATTTGATTAAGAGATAGCGGTACTGTAGTTATAGGTAATTTAACTACCTATTCCAGAAATCGTCGTGTGTTCAAACCACTGACCAACCACTACAAGAGATGGGGTTCCACGCCGACCAGCCCAAGTACCGCAGAGAAGGGTTGTTTTATGTGGAAACCGAGGGAGCATGCTCTGGAAAGAGACTCAGTGTGTCTGTTCTGCTGGTTGCTCTGTTGCCTGTTCTTTCTTTCATATTCTGAAAACAAAAAATTCATTTGTGGAAAGACAACAACCAAGCGTTATATATTTTATTTCGCTAAATACAGGCACCTATCCATTCGGTCTTTAAGCCAGGCAGTGCGCGTTTTCCCAAAAATAATTCAAGTATAGCATAGCCAAGCTATGTTTTTCTGGAGAACCAGTCTTTCCTGCGTCTCGCGTATCAATCTCTCATGGTAGATACTGTATGTTTAAAGTCACACAAAACCCTTTTACAATGATTATTATGCCATCTCCGTGTCACGTATAAGCGTTAAGGTCGAAGATACTGAGGTTGGTTTCATATTCACGGGGTTAAAATTTTTCGATTTTCATATTAAAGTGTTCCCCAATGGTTCCATTTCCGCGATCTCACAATACAAGAGACCTATACATATAACCGTTATTGTTTGAATTCATTGTACCAAATATTATGTACACACAATCTTTTTCACAAAAAATATTGCTAATTAGAAAGACAATGAGAAAGATATTATATCATTTTAAATATCAATCTTTGAACATACTATTTATACATCTAATATCATTCATAATGTCAGCCTTTTAGTTTTCAACTTTGCCTTCGACGATGGGACCTCTTATCCATGAAGGATTTTATTTTCGCCATAGTTCGTGATATCGTGAATGTGAAACCCTTACGAACAATAAGCTATCTGCAGTCACTGTCACAGGTTCCAAATAAGTATTATAAGGTCGTGAGCAGACTCCCCTGAGGTATGATACTGTAGTTCGCGAGGTCTAAATATCGCGATTTTCACTTTTTCAGTTTTTCGCGAGGGTATCGTTTATTAATTATCGCGCTTTTACCACACAATAACATACACAGAGCATACGCACTGTTACACGAACTTATTGTATTAAATAACATGTGCATAAAATGTAAATAATGAAAGTGGACCAAACGGAGCATCAAATGTCTGGAAATTGTAGTTAATTATTGGCAAATATTTTGAAAGATGTGATATACATGAAATTATAACATGATATACATGTTTTATTTTCAAGATAATGTTCCTTTGGCGAATACCGCGAATTTGGAGTCATCGCGAAAAAAACAGCAGCCACTGTATTGAATTGTTCGTTTTAATCTGCCTTGCAACTGTTTCAAAAATTATCGATTAAAGACTACAGTTAAAGTGTTTTGACGTATAATGCATAATGTCAGGTACTATTTGATCAATTTTTATTAATGTTAGAATTGAGACAAATAGTTTCCCAAAAGAGGCCTCATAGTTTTAACTAGTGGTGTGCCAGTTAATTGATTATATCAATAATTTGTTGTTTTCTTTCATATTCAATTATATCGATTGTATTTTTGCATAATCCAAGAAATCATATTATTCGATAAAATATTCTTATTCTGTCAGAGATATGAGAGAAACGGGGCACACAACAGCATTAAAAAATTAAACTAGTGCATCTAACGAGTGTCCATAATCTGACCCGGCAGTTACTTTGTCCTTTCAGCGTAATGTTAAAGTAAAACTGAATTTACTCATTCAATATTTTAAGTATAATTCTATACAGCATATTTCATGGTCATATAGATGGTTCATGCTATAATCGCTCCTCGGGCGTTTTTTTTATATTTCAGTTATCGAATATGATTTTACAAACGATTCCTACTTCTTGTATATATATATTTTTTAACCGCATTAAAAAATTAAACTAGTGCATCTAACGAGTGTCCATAATCTAACCCGGCAGTTACTTTGTCCTTTCAGCGTAATGTTAAAGTAAAACTGAATTTACTCATTCAATATTTTAAGTATAATTCTATACAGCATATTTCATGGTCATATAGATGGTTCATGCTATAATCGCTCCTCGGGCGTTTTTTTTTTATATTTCAGTCATCGAATATGATTTTACAAACGATTCCTACTTCTTGTATATATATATATTATAAATATATATATATATACCGTAAAAACTCGCCCTATGACCACCTCGGTTTAACGACTGCTTGTTCATGGTCCCGACTCTTAATTGCTCTTATATAAGACCTCACTTAGACGACCACCTCGTAAATGCGACCATTTTATCCAGCTCCGCTTGGTGGTCGTAATTTCGAGGTTCTACATTGTGTGTTTATATATCATATATATGTGTGTGTGTGTGGACGCACATCTACAGTCTTTTCGGGAAACGTGTACGCATATGACATTCTTAGGTAGTAAAAATTCTTGTGGGGTAATAAAACTTTACCCCACAGGAATAGGGACAGTTTCGTAATCACGGCGCTCTCGACATCACTTTAATTTTACCCCATAAAACCATGTTAAGCGAGGTCCGCTTGGCGTATATGTTGTCATGAGCTTGTTTCCGGAAGTACTTTGGAACCGGCCTTTTCTATCTCCTTAAAATAAAGATTAAAATGAGTCGGAACCAGTCAAGACACCAGTAAGCCGCTAAACTAGTGTCCACCAATTAAAACAGTTTTACCCTCGCCTTGCCTTTTCAGTTGTTCTTGTTTGAAGACTAAAAAGATCACAGAATACAACCATGAACCTCTCCCAAGGTACACTGATATTTACATTGGTATTTATAGAGTTTACTGAGACGAGGCCCCTTGATCAAGGAAACAAGCTTTTCTTTAACATGAACTCACTACTCAAACCCCTCACTGGAAACCACGTTTGTGGGTGGGAGCAAAACCTTGGATCAGTAGTCTATATCCGAAATTCCCTGAAACCCTATTACCCATTTAGTAAATCATGGAAATGAAGTCACCAGTGGAGTCACCTAATTAGAAATTCTTTCAGAAAACATGTTATTGAAGCAACCAGAGCGATCATCAAATTAGAGTCCACCATGCATTCACTGAAACCCCTTAAGTAAATCTTGGTAGAAAATGCCCCTTAAATTTCCTGACTGCAGACATACACTGTAACTTATATAATTATAATATAATTATATATATATAGTTGGTTGACACAACAACAACAAAAATCATTAATTAGACAATATCAGAAAAAAATCCCGATTCATTGTCACTCAATAGATTTTTTATTTTGCACTTCTCATACTAATGGCCTCCGCATATATCAGTCTCTCCCTGCCCTCCTTCTCCCTCTCTGTCTCTCTCTGTCACTCTCCCTCTCCCCAATCTGTTAATGGAAATATATAAATCATGCTGGAGGATACAGGACACAATTATTTGGCAAAAATGGTTATATGATTGAATAAAACCAGTTCAAATGTACTAAAGGTAAGGTTCATATAAAGTACGGTTGTACTGAATGATTTTTATCTATCATTCTTCCGCTTTCATAGCGCTCAATTTAAACAAAGTATACATGTATATATGACTCCGTATTATTTGACTGAAGGAGTAAGTTTCCATCCTTTTAACCCTCAATGCATATTCATGTTATGTTTCTTTCAAATACATAAATATGCATATTTTTCTTTCAAACATACCAGATACCATTTCTCTGATATAAAAATTTTTTTTGGGTATAATTTCGAATTCTATACATTTAATTACGCTTCTGAATGATAAGCGTTTGGGACAAGGTGGACGATAGGTACTGAACGACTGGGACTAGAGTGCGGTTAGTATTTACAATGGGACAAAAAGTGGGCAAAAATATCACAACAAGGAATTTTCACGTCTTTCAATTAAGTATATATCAGCAATGTGCTGCTCGCACAAAATAAGGTATAATGTCTTTACATTTGCATTGGTAACAAAAAAATTAGATAATTAGGCATTATTAATAAATATATAAGTAAATACTTAAATATCTTGGACAGGAGGGTTACATCCGCAATCAGTAATCAAGTGAACTCATATTTATATATAAATAAATAAAGCTAGATGTAACGGATATGACAAGCTGGGAATCGGTATGGTTATGAATTATAGAAAGACCCCTGACCCTCAAAGCCACTGGGATGTAAACAAATATATGTACATTACAATTCGTGCAATATGAGGGGTTATCTTTTATACAAACAATTGTTAAATGGTTATTGGAGAAAATATATTTGAACTGCGATTAAAAAAGTGTATTTACTTGTAAGTCATTAGTAAGCATCATATGTCCCAGTCAGCTTCCATTTTCGCATAATACCCTGATTTTACGCCAGTGAGATTCATTAATACATTGTGATTGTTATTCATGTTTAATGTGTACCACTATTTTATAAGAAACAAGACGACCAGAGGTCACACGATTGCCGGAAAAACTCTGACCCACATTGGAAGACAGATAACTAGAGCATGTCATAAAGGAGACAAAGGGAAGAAAATAAGGCATAATTTGTAAAGATTGGACCAATATTGACAAGGTTACAATGAAAATAATATTTTTTTTCGATGACCTTGACCTTTGACCTATGTTGACCGAAAACAACAGGCTTCCAGGACTTTTGACTTTCAATCAACCCTGTAAGTTTCAGATCGTTTGCTTCAAAACTATGGCCAAGAGAGTACTGACAAACACACACACACAAACACACTCACAAACAACCATACGGTAATGAACGACATGCCTTCCGAAATCGAAGATTTCTGGCAAACAACAAAACTTGAAGGAGCTACCATCCCATAGAAAAGTATCCTCAATCTTTTTCAGCGGACCTACCTATCGGTGATGGCGGACAGTTTTGTGGTCGCGACTGCATGGGGGTTCCTTGTGGGGATTCTTTATCAAGCTGAAAGTGGGGCAAGGTAGGGCGATTGCCATTAAACAATAATTTACACTTAGTACATTTTCTCATTTTGTGAACAAATTTACCCGTAAAGCACTTACTTCTACACAATATTTGATCATGTTAGTTCTGTTATGTTACTGCGTGTATCAATTATACATTTCACTGCTATTTCCATATTTGGAATGTACTGTCTGAATCATTTCATATGTGTTTTTTTTATTATCTGTGCCATATTCTTGCGATTAATAAGACAGTACCATTTAAATCAAATTTTTGTCTTCGTTTAATTGGTATGGGGAACGGTCATTTTAAAATTAAATTGTATGCGGATACATGAATATTTTAGTTAAATATTTTTCTCTCATATTTTAAAAGTGCACTGTGATTTCTGTGATATATTCACAATTGCATCCTAAATGTTTCCGACTGTCTTGCTGCTTCGCTCTACAGCGACAGGACTTGACGCACAGAAATCAATAATTTACTGTGGTTGTCCTTTTATTCGCGAGGTTTTTTTTTCAATTTCATCATATTCTCGAATGTAACACAACCGCGAATATGAAACCCTCTTGAATAAGATGCCCCATTAAATAAGATAAACAAGAGGGGATGATGCATCTGCAGAAACACATCACTTCTAATACCTAAGGAAACAACGTATAGTCAGAACTTTATCTGTGCATGGTATAAAAACTGGCCATGCAAACAAGCATTTGTAATTGTAAAAAATGGGGTTATCACTCCAGAAATATCGATTGTTACATAGGTCGAGGTGAAAGACCTCACCAGAAATGAGTGAGGTATTGTTTTATTAAGTCTTAATTAAAAATCAATTTAAATATTGCCGTACTTAGATTTGTAGGTTCTTTTGCAATCGCGAAAATGAAAGCCTCGCGAAATATTAAAAATGAAGAAATCGCGAAATGTCAGCCTCGCGAATATTAAGCCTACCACAGCATATTATTGTATGATACAGTGAAGTTTCATGGCGACCACAATAGTTTTTTATAGAGAAAACCCTTGAGGTGATCATTGGTAAACAAAAGTAAACAAGACTTATAACTATAGCGGCACACAGCACTAAGACAAAAACCACATCAGACTGCCTTTTCAGACTGGCATTTTACTGACATATTACATTTGAACCGTCCGACCCAAATATCTCTGTTATGTGTATTATATTTAAATCGGCATATAGGCATCTGTCCTTCGGGCAATGTGATTAACGCCCACGTCCTACTAGAAACAACTGCGCTGAACAATGTAATGTGTTTAACACTTCGGATACTACATCAACACTTATTAAAATTACCGGCGCTGTTGAATGAACGGCCATACCAGTGGAGTTTTCGGTATGACTCTAGTGTCACAACTTTAAGCAGATATTATCTGCCAATTAGAATGCTCACTACATGAGTCCTGTCTTCACTGCCATCATACTTGGTCTTATTCACCTGTTCTGGCACAGGGCCAAGAATCGGACAAACGAAAGCGGGTTTTTTTCGGATTAATCAGGCAATTGAGAGCGGGCTTCGCATGTTTAAAATGTGGAACTCATGCACAATGTGATACCAATCACTCATTGGTCTGATTACATTTTTGTTGCTCTGTGCCCACCCTAGTGTTCATACCACGAGAACCTTGCCGTACAAAGCAGCGGTTAAAACAAAAGGAGACCTGGGGCGACTGCAGTGTATAACCACTGCGTGAAAAAACTTTAGGAAACGTGCTGCACCGAGAAAAACGTGGATATTATTCTACAAGCATTTTAATCTTTATAAGCTAAATGCTGTCAATTCTACTATTTTCTTCCTTCAGAGCTTCAGAGCTTTCTTCGATATGTTGTTCAGGACAATGTTACAAATTCGCAAGCGGTCGAGCCTACGCACATCTTCCCAAGCCGAGATGCCCGGATGGTGACTGGCCCACCTTTGACCTCTATACACGTTCAACCAAGAGCACACCCAATCGCACGACGAAGGGGTCTATTCCGTAAAGAAATTATTCTGTTTAGGCCGCTCGATAATTGATAAACAGAAACTTACTGTCATTTGTCTTAGTTATTTGTAACGGTGAACGTTTTTAAGAATAGAACTCTTGATGTCTGCATACGTATTAAAGGTTTTATAATAATATTTATTTTATAAGATATACGATATTATTCATAACATACATATTATAAATATTCTATTCATTTGTATGTATGTATGTACTTATGTATTTATGTTTGCATGCCCATATGTTTGTTTAATTTACAGGCCTTCCTTTGGAGCTAGACGGAGGACGATTTTCATAGTTCATGGCTTCCTAAGTGAAGGGAAAACACCATGGATTATTAAAATGAAAAACGAACTTTTGAACGTGGTAAAGTTATTTGTTATTCTATAGATCATAACAAGTCCATAGATCATAACAAATCGGTTTCCAGTCATTTTAAGAAAAGTCATTTTGTAAAAATGGTTTGAACACGCTTCCTGCATTCACGAGGACGAAACAAGTTCCCACTGATACTTGCGCGAAACGGTCCCACCAGAGCTCTCATTCAGATGAGCTAACTTTCTGGGCAGGTTTCATGATAACTTGGTATATTGTTGTTGGAAAAGTTTAGATTCCAAGGTTCTTAGTCACATGCCAAAATGTGTATTATCTCCCGATATCAGATCGCTTTAGCTAAACACCAAAAAAAATCCCCGGAGTAAATGGCTCATTGTCTATTTTTGTTACCTGTTTTACATATATATTTTTTATTCTGTGTGTTAATAAATACAATCCAAGTACGCCTGTTTAGTGTTTGCTATAACAAATCCGAGTTTCTAAAGGTACGATATTGCGCATACGCATGCAAACACTTGCAATGGAGGATAGATGATGCATTTGTCATGAACCCCAAATAAATTTTAATTTTCAAAGATGGTCGCCATCTTGATTTTTTATAGTAGTGCAGGACACTATGTTATATTTCGCGACACTGATCGCGCCAGGTGCCAGAGTTTCTTTACAGTATATGGGCGTAAGAAAATCGGTTTCAGAACGGAATTTTGGCAGATATTAATATATTTCAAGGACAAAGCATATTACATGAACACCTGATATATACCTAGTAAAACTCTGGGCACTTTAAATGAGTGTTCATACTTCTAAAAAAATATCCAATTGTATTTATATGTGCACACCATTGACTCGAAAAAGGCACAATTTATGAAGGTGGTTTTTATATATCTGTATTAATGGTTTATATCGTTTTTACGAGAACATTGTGTAGATGATGAATGTGCGTATTGTTCTCACCAGGGGGACTATAACGTAATAGCTGTTGACTGGGCGAAAGGTGCACATCATGGTGTTTTTAATTTCTACAAGAAAGCAGCTTCCACTACCCGTGTTGTTGGCCGCCTATTGGCTGATATAGCAGAACACCTGGTGACCTCTGGCGGAGCTGACCGCAGACAGATGTGGTGTGTTGGTCACAGCCTTGGGGCACACACGTGTGGCGAAGCGGGGGCAGCGTTCCGTATCGGTCGGGTCACAGGTAACATTTTTATGCTTATTGCTCATCCATATTATAATTGACGGTGATGGTTCTCGGTGCAAAGCAAAGTTTTTCCGAACCTGGTGATTTAACTTATATTCACCTAAATCCTAAGCAATTTGTCAATATTTTTTCGAAAGGAAGATCGGAACGTCATCTTTCTTTAACTTTAAATATATGCTAAAACGTATGATATGCTACTATTAAAAATCAGTGGGCACATACATATTAAAGAAGGGATTAATGAGTTTTACCTTGTAACAAATAGAATGAAAAAAGTACATATGCTATGTAAGACGCATTTGACAATTTATTTCAGTGTTTGACAGAATACTGTGATATGGAAAGGAATGATCTAATTATAAAGATAATAATGTTAAATAAATCGCAATCCTTATTCGTTTCATGTTTCAGTTTACGTTTACTGATGCTATACTAACTAATTAGGCCAAATTGAAATTTTATTCGCCAAAAATATATGTGCAACCAGGCGTCCCTTGGTCGGATACACTGTTCTTGTTAATCAATATGTATACTATTAAATTCATTCAGGTCTGGATCCCGCAGGCCGGTCATTCAGTAACAATAGTAACATTGGCCTACGACGGACCTCAGCAGATTTTGTCGACGTAATACACACTGATCAAACCCGCGTCCTCTGCTGTGGAGACGTTCAACCTCGGGGACACGTGGACTTCTACCCAAATGGTGGGCGAAAACAGCCAGGCTGCTGGACCAAAAGAGGCAAGTTCATGAATTAGCATAGGCTGAGGAAACGTATCACATGATAAAAAAATATACTTACGTACAATTGTAATGACAAGTGAAGAAAACAAGACTTTTATATATAAAGACTTTTTATAAGACTTTTTTACTCGCAAGCATTTATATGTAAATAACTAAAATCGATCAACTGTAGCTTCTCTCTCTCTCTCTCTCTCTCTCTCTCTATATATATATATATATATATATATAAACATATATATATATATATATATATAGATATATATATATCCAGATTTTAACATAACCATGTGGTTTTAAAGTGCTCAACTAATACAAGGAGCTGTAATATATTTAAAAAATAAAACAATATCACTTACAAACACACTGCGCAGAATCGGACTCGCAAGTTCGTTTTGAGTAGAATGATGGAATGTATTCAACAAAACCGTACGGCTACTGAACAAAAAATCTTTACGCCGTGTATTATGAATTATTAATTTACACTATAATAACGGTAAGAACACAATTGTGCTTTCCACAGGTACAGACCAATCAGAATGGTTTGGATGTAATCATAAGAAAGCATTCATCTACTTCACTGATTCGATCAATCGCTGCAGCTTCTATAGTAATATAGAATGTTCTGATGCTACAAAGATTTACAAGGATTGGAAGGTATGTCTCTATGTGAGAATGAGCAATGTTTACAAGTAAAGTTAATAAACAGGGAACCGATTAGTTTCAATAACCTTATGGCAATTACAGATGATAACACGTTTTGAAAAGCACAATAACAACAACATTTGCGATCTATTTATACATTTGCATATACAGTAAGTACTCGAAATTACGACCACCCGCGGGACTTCGATTAAGTGGTCATATTTTCGAGGTGGTTGGATAAACGAGGTCTTGTAGAGAGAACAAAGAAGATTCGGAACCGTGAACAAGTGGTCGTTATTTTTCTTTGTGGTCGCAAAATAGAGGTTGTGAAGTTTTACTGTATAGGTCTCTCTTTCTCCCCCTGTTTTTACTCTATATCCGTACATTGAGGGGAATTTGATTAAGAGATAGCGGTACTGTAGTTATAGGTAATTTAACTACCTATTCCAGAAATCGTCGTGTGTTCAAACCACTGGCCAACCACTACAAGAGATGGGGTTCCACGCCGACCAGCCCAAGTACCGCAGAGAAGGGTTGTTTTATGTGGAAACCGAGGGAGCATGCTCTGGAAAGAGACTCAGTGTGTCTGTTCTGCTGGTTGCTCTGTTGCCTGTTCTTTCTTTCATATTCTGAAAACAAAAAATTCATTTGTGGAAAGACAACAACCAAGCGTTATATATTTTATTTCGCTAAATACAGGCACCTATCCATTCGGTCTTTAAGCCAGGCAGTGCGCGTTTTCCCAAAAATAATTCAAGTATAGCATAGCCAAGCTATGTTTTTCTGGAGAACCAGTCTTTCCTGCGTCTCGCGTATCAATCTCTCATGGTAGATACTGTATGTTTAAAGTCACACAAAACCCTTTTACAATGATTATTATGCCATCTCCGTGTCACGTATAAGCGTTAAGGTCGAAGATACTGAGGTTGGTTTCATATTCACGGGGTTAAAATTTTTCGATTTTCATATTAAAGTGTTTCTCAATGGTTCCATTTCCGCGATCTCACAATACAAGAGACCTATACATATAACCGTTATTGTTTGAATTCATTGTACCAAATATTATGTACACACAATCTTTTTCACAAAAAAATATTGCTAATTAGAAAGACAATGAGAAAGATATTATATCATTTTAAATATCAATCTTTGAACATACTATTTATACATCTAATATCATTCATAATGTCAGCCTTTTAGTTTTCAACTTTGCCTTCGACGATGGGACCTCTTATCCATGAAGGATTTTATTTTCGCCATAGTTCGTAATATCGTGAATGTGAAACCCTTACGAACAATAAGCTATCTGCAGTCACTGTCACAGGTTCCAAATAAGTATTATAAGGTCGTGAGCAGACTCCCCTGAGGTATGATACTGTAGTTCGCGAGGTCTAAATATCGCGATTTTCACTTTTTCAGTTTTTCGCGAGGGTATCGTTTATTAATTATCGCGCTTTTACCACACAATAACATACACAGAGCATACGCACTGTTACACGAACTTATTGTATTAAATAACATGTGCATAAAATGTAAATAATGAAAGTGGACCAAACGGAGCATCAAATGTCTGGAAATTGTAGTTAATTATTGGCAAATATTTTGAAAGATGTGATATACATGAAATTATAACATGATATACATGTTTTATTTTCAAGATAATGTTCCTTTGGCGAATACCGCGAATTTGGAGTCATCGCGAAAAAAACAGCAGCCACTGTATTGAATTGTTCGTTTTAATCTGCCTTGCAACTGTTTCAAAAATTATCGATTAAAGACTACAGTTAAAGTGTTTTGACGTATAATGCATAATGTCAGGTACTATTTGATCAATTTTTATTAATGTTAGAATTGAGACAAATAGTTTCCCAAAAGAGGCCTCATAGTTTTAACTAGTGGTGTGCCAGTTAATTGATTATATCAATAATTTGTTGTTTTCTTTCATATTCAATTATATCGATTGTATTTTTGCATAATCCAAGAAATCATATTATTCGATAAAATATTCTTATTCTGTCAGAGATATGAGAGAAACGGGGCACACAACAGCATTAAAAAATTAAACTAGTGCATCTAACGAGTGTCCATAATCTAACCCGGCAGTTACTTTGTCCTTTCAGCGTAATGTTAAAGTAAAACTGAATTTACTCATTCAATATTTTAAGTATAATTCTATACAGCATATTTCATGGTCATATAGATGGTTCATGCTATAATCGCTCCTCGGGCGTTTTTTTTATATTTCAGTCATCGAATATGATTTTACAAACGATTCCTACTTCTTGTATATATATATTTTTTAACCGCATTAAAAAATTAAACTAGTGCATCTAACGAGTGTCCATAATCTAACCCGGCAGTTACTTTGTCCTTTCAGCGTAATGTTAAAGTAAAACTGAATTTACTCATTCAATATTTTAAGTATAATTCTATACAGCATATTTCATGGTCATATAGATGGTTCATGCTATAATCGCTCCTCGGGCGTTTTTTTTTTATATTTCAGTCATCGAATATGATTTTACAAACGATTCCTACTTCTTGTATATATATATATATATATATATATATATATATATATATATATATATACCGTAAAAACTCGCCCTATGACCACCTCGGTTTAACGACTGCTTGTTCATGGTCCCGACTCTTAATTGCTCTTATATAAGACCTCACTTAGACGACCACCTCGTAAATGCGACCATTTTATCCAGCTCCGCTTGGTGGTCGTAATTTCGAGGTTCTACATTGTGTGTTTATATATCATATATATGTGTGTGTGTGTGGACGCACATCTACAGTCTTTTCGGGAAACGTGTACGCATATGACATTCTTAGGTAGTAAAAATTCTTGTGGGGTAATAAAACTTTACCCCACAGGAATAGGGACAGTTTCGTAATCACGGCGCTCTCGACATCACTTTAATTTTACCCCATAAAACCATGTTAAGCGAGGTCCGCTTGGCGTATATGTTGTCATGAGCTTGTTTCCGGAAGTACTTTGGAACCGGCCTTTTCTATCTCCTTAAAATAAAGATTAAAATGAGTCGGAACCAGCCAAGACACCAGTAAGCCGCTAAACTAGTGTCCACCTATTAAAACAGTTTTACCCTCGCCTTGCCTTTTCAGTTGTTCTTGTTTGAAGACTAAAAAGATCACAGAATACAACCATGAACCTCTCCCAAGGTACACTGATATTTACATTGGTATTTATAGAGTTTACTGAGACGAGGCCCCTTGATCAAGGAAACAAGCTTTTCTTTAACATGAACTCACTACTCAAACCCCTCACTGGAAACCACGTTTGTGGGTGGGAGCAAAACCTTGGATCAGTAGTCTATATCCGAAATTCCCTGAAACCCTATTACCCATTTAGTAAATCATGGAAATGAAGTCACCAGTGGAGTCACCTAATTAGAAATTCTTTCAGAAAACATGTTATTGAAGCAACCAGAGCGATCATCAAATTAGAGTCCACCATGCATTCACTGAAACCCCTTAAGTAAATCTTGGTAGAAAATGCCCCTTAAATTTCCTGACTGCAGACATACACTGTAACGTATATAATTATAATATAATTATATATATATAGTTGGTTGACACAACAACAACAAAAATCATTAATTAGACAATATCAGAAAAAAATCCCGATTCATTGTCACTCAATAGATTTTTTATTTTGCACTTCTCATACTAATGGCCTCCGCATATATCAGTCTCTCCCTGCCCTCCTTCTCCCTCTCTGTCTCTCTCTGTCACTCTCCCTCTCCCCAATCTGTTAATGGAAATATATAAATCATGCTGGAGGATACAGGACACAATTATTTGGCAAAAATGGTTATATGATTGAATAAAACCAGTTCAAATGTACTAAAGGTAAGGTTCATATAAAGTACGGTTGTACTGAATGATTTTTATCTATCATTCTTCCGCTTTCATAGCGCTCAATTTAAACAAAGTATACATGTATATATGACTCCGTATTATTTGACTGAAGGAGTAAGTTTCCATCCTTTTAACCCTCAATGCATATTCATGTTATGTTTCTTTCAAATACATAAATATGCATATTTTTCTTTCAAACATACCAGATACCATTTCTCTGATATAAAAATTTTTTTTGGGTATAATTTCGAATTCTATACATTTAATTACGCTTCTGAATGATAAGCGTTTGGGACAAGGTGGACGATAGGTACTGAACGACTGGGACTAGAGTGCGGTTAGTATTTACAATGGGACAAAAAGTGGGCAAAAATATCACAACAAGGAATTTTCACGTCTTTCAATTAAGTATATATCAGCAATGTGCTGCTCGCACAAAATAAGGTATAATGTCTTTACATTTGCATTGGTAACAAAAAAATTAGATAATTAGGCATTATTAATAAATATATAAGTAAATACTTAAATATCTTGGACAGGAGGGTTACATCTGCAATCAGTAATCAAGTGAACTCATATTTATATATAAATAAATAAAGCTAGATGTAACGGATATGACAAGCTGGGAATCGGTATGGTTATGAATTATAGAAAGACCCCTGACCCTCAAAACCACTGGGATGTAAACAAATATATGTACATTATAATTCGTGCAATATGAGGGGTTATCTTTTATACAAACAATTGTTAAATGGTTATTGGAGAAAATATATTTGAACTGCGATTAAAAAAGTGTATTTACTTGTAAGTCATTAGTAAGCATCATATGTCCCAGTCAGCTTCCATTTTCGCATAATACCCTGATTTTACGCCAGTGAGATTCATTAATACATTGTGATTGTTATTCATGTTTAATGTGTACCACTATTTTATAAGAAACAAGACGACCAGAGGTCACACGCTTGCCGGAAAAACTCTGACCCACATTGGAAGACAGATAACTAGAGCATAATTTGTAAAGATTGGACCAATATTGACAAGGTTACAATGAAAATAATATTTTTTTTCGATGACCTTGACCTTTGACCTATGTTGACCGAAAACAACAGGCTTCCAGGACTTTTGACTTTCAATCAACCCTGTAAGTTTCAGATCGTTTGCTTCAAAACTATGGCCAAGAGAGTACTGACAAACACACACACACAAACACACTCACAAACAACCATACGGTAATGACCGACATGCCTTCCGAAATCGAAGATTTCTGGCAAACAACAAAACTTGAAGGAGCTACCATCCCATAGAAAAGTATCCTCAATCTTTTTCAGCGGACCTACCTATCGATGATGGCGGACAGTTTTGTGGTCGCGACTGCATGGGGGTTCCTTGTGGGGATTCTTTATCAAGCTGAAAGTGGGGCAAGGTAGGGCGATTGCCATTAAACAATAATTTACACTTAGTACATTTTCTCATTTTGTGAACAAATTTACCCTTAAAGCACTTACTTCTACACAATATTTGATCATGTTAGTTCTGTTATGTTACTGCGTGTATCAATTATACATTTCACTGCTATTTCCATATTTGGAATGTAGTCTGAATCATTTCATATGTGTTTTTTTATTATCTGTGCCATATTCTTGCGATTAATAAGACAGTACCATTTAAATCAAATTTTTGTCTTCGTTTAATTGGTATGGGGAACGGTCATTTTAAAATTAAATTGTATGCGGATACATGAATATTTTAGTTAAATATTTTTCTCTCGTATTTTAAAAGTGCACTGTGATTTCTGTGATATATTCACAATTGCATCCTAAATGTTTCCGACTGTCTTGCTGCTTCGCTCTACAGCGACAGGACTTGACGCACAGAAATCAATAATTTACTGTGGTTGTCCTTTTATTTGCGAGGTTTTTTTTCAATTTCATCATATTCTCGAATGTAACACAACCGCGAATATGAAACCCTCTGGAATAAGATGCCCCATTAAATAAGATAAACAAGAGGGGATGATGCATCTGCAGAAACACATCACTTCTAATACCTAAGGAAACAACGTATAGTCAGAACTTTATCTGTGCATGGTATAAAAACTGGCCATGCAAACAAGCATTTGTAATTGTAAAAAATGGGGTTATCACTCGAGAAATATCGATTGTTACATAGGTCGAGGTGAAAGACCTCACCAGAAATGAGTGAGGTATTGTTTTATTAAGTCTTAATTAAAAATCAATTTAAATATTGCCGTACTTAGATTTGTAGGTTCTTTTGCAATCGCGAAAATGAAAGCCTCGCGAAATATTAAAAATGAAGAAATCGCGATATGTCAGCCTCGCGAATATTAAGCCTACCACAGCATATTATTGTATGATACAGTGAAGTTTCATGGCGACCACAATAGTTTTTTATAGAGAAAACCCTTGAGGTGATCATTGGTAAACAAAAGTAAACAAGACATATAACTATAGCGGCACACAGCACTAAGACAAAAACCACATCAGACTGCCTTTTCAGACTGGCATTTTACTGACATATTACATTTGAACCGTCCGACCCAAATATCTCTGTTATGTGTATTATATTTAAATCGGCATATAGGCATCTGTCCTTCGGGCAATGTGATTAACGCCCACGTCCTACTAGAAACAAATGCGCTGAACAATGTAATGTGTTTAACACTTCGGATACTACATCAACACTTATTAAAATTACCGGCGCTGTTGAATGAACGGCCATACCAGTGGAGTTTTCGGTATGACTCTAGTGTCACAACTTTAAGCAGATATTATCTGCCAATTAGAATGCTCACTACATGAGTCCTGTCTTCACTGCCATCATACTTGGTCTTATTCACCTGTTCTGGCACAGGGCCAAGAATCGGACAAACGAAAGCGGGTTTTTTTCGGATTAATCAGGCAATTGAGAGCGGGCTTCGCATGTTTAAAATGTGGAACTCATGCACAATGTGATACCAATCACTCATTGGTCTGATTACATTTTTGTTGCTCTGTGCCCACCCTAGTGTTCATACCACGAGAACCTTGCCGTACAAAGCAGCGGTTAAAACAAAAGGAGACCTGGGGCGACTGCAGTGTATAACCACTGCGTGAAAAAACGTTAGAAAACGTGCTGCACCGAGAAAAACGTGGATATTATTCTACAAGCATTTTAATCTTTATAAGCTATATGCTGTCAATTCTACTATTTTCTTCCTTCAGAGCTTCAGAGCTTTCTCCGATATGTTGTTCAGGACAATGTTACAAATTCGCAAGCGGTCTAGCCTACGCACATCTTCCCAAGCCGAGATGCCCGGATGGTGACTGGCCCACCTTTGACCTCTATACACGTTCAACCAAGAGCACACCCAATCGCACGACGAAGGGGTCTATTCCGTAAAGAAATTATTCTGTTTAGGCCGCTCGATAATTGATAAACAGAAACTTACTGTCATTTGTCTTAGTTATTTGTAACGGTGAACGTTTTTAAAAATAGAACTCTTGATGTCTGCATACGTATTAAAGGTTTTATAATAATATTTATTTTATAAGATATACGATATTATTCATAACATACATATTATAAATATTCTATTCATTTGTATGTATGTATGTACTTATGTATTTATGTTTGCATGCCCATATGTTTGTTTAATTTACAGGCCTTCCTTTGGAGCTAGACGGAGGACGATTTTCATAGTTCATGGCTTCCTAAGTGAAGGGAAAACACCATGGATTATTAAAATGAAAAACGAACTTTTGAACGTGGTAAAGTTATTTGTTATTCTATAGATCATAACAAGTCCATAGATCATAACAAATCGGTTTCCAGTCATTTTAAGAAAAGTCATTTTGTAAAAATGGTTTGAACACGCTTCCTGCATTCACGAGGACGAAACAAGTTCCCACTGATACTTGCGCGAAACGGTCCCACCAGAGCTCTCATTCAGATGAGCTAACTTCCTGGGCAGGTTTCATGATAACTTGGTATATTGTTGTTGGAAAAGTTTAGATTCCAAGGTTCTTAGTCACATGCCAAAATGTGTATTATCTCCCGATATCAGATCGCTTTAGCTAAACACCAAAAAAAATCCCCGGAGTAAATGGCTCATTGTCTATTTTTGTTACCTGTTTTACATATATATTTTTTATTCTGTGTGTTAATAAATACAATCCAAGTACGCCTGTTTAGTGTTTGCTATAACAAATCCGAGTTTCTAAAGGTACGATATTGCGCATACGCATGCAAACACTTGCAATGGAGGATAGATGATGCATTTGTCATGAACCCCAAATAAATTTTAATTTTCAAAGATGGTCGCCATCTTGATTTTTTATAGTAGTGCAGGACACTATGTTATATTTCGCGACACTGATCGCGCCAGGTGCCAGAGTTTCTTTACAGTATATGGGCGTAAGAAAATCGGTTTCAGAACGGAATTTTGGCAGATATTAATATATTTCAAGGACAAAGCATATTACATGAACACCTGATATATACCTAGTAAAACTCTGGGCACTTTAAATGAGTGTTCATACTTCTAAAAAAATATCCAATTGTATTTATATGTGCACACCATTGACTCGAAAAAGGCACAATTTATGAAGGTGGTTTTTATATATCTGTATTAATGGTTTATATCGTTTTTACGAGAACATTGTGTAGATGATGACTGTGCGTATTGTTCTCACCAGGGGGACTATAACGTAATAGCTGTTGACTGGGCGAAAGGTGCACATCATGGTGTTTTAAATTTCTACAAGAAAGCAGCTTCCACTACCCGTGTTGTTGGCCGCCTATTGGCTGATATAGCAGAACACCTGGTGACCTCTGGTGGAGCTGACCGCAGACAGATGTGGTGTGTTGGTCACAGCCTTGGGGCACACACGTGTGGCGAAGCGGGGGCAGCGTTCCGTATCGGTCGGGTCACAGGTAACATTTTTATGCTTATTGCTCATCCATATTATAATTGACGGTGATGGTTCTCGGTGCAAAGCAAAGTTTTTCCGAACCTGGTGATTTAACTTATATTCACCTAAATCCTAAGCAATTTGTCAATATTTTTTCGAAAGGAAGATCGGAACGTCATCTTTCTTTAACTTTAAATATATGCTAAAACGTATGATATGCTACTATTAAAAAATCAGTGGGCACATACATATTAAAGAAGGGATTAATGAGTTTTACCTTGTAACAAATAGAATGAAAAAAGTACATATGCTATGTAAGACGCATTTGACAATTTATTTCAGTGTTTGACAGAATACTGTGATATGGAAAGGAATGATCTAATTATAAAGATAATAATGTTAAATAAATCGCAATCCTTATTCGTTTCATGTTTTAGTTTACGTTTACTGATGCTATACTAACTAATTAGGCCAAATTGAAATTTTATTCGCCAAAAATATATGTGCAACCAGGCGTCCCTTGGTCGGATACACTGTTCTTGTTAATCAATATGTATACTATTAAATTCATTCAGGTCTGGATCCCGCAGGCCGGTCATTCAGTAACCATAGTAACATTGGCCTACGACGGACCTCAGCAGGTTTTGTCGACGTAATACACACTGATCAAACCCGCGTCCTCTGCTGTGGAGACGTTCAACCTCGGGGACACGTGGACTTCTACCCAAATGGTGGGCGAAAACAGCCAGGCTGCTGGACCAAAAGAGGCAAGTTCATGAATTAGCATAGGCTGAGGAAACGTATCACATGATAAAAAAATATACTTACGTACAATTGTAATGACAAGTGAAGAAAACAAGACTTTTATATATAAAGACTTTTTATAAGACTTTTTTACTCGCAAGCATTTATATGTAAATAACTAAAATCGATCAACTGTAGCTTCTCTCTCTCTCTCTCTCTCTCTCTCTCTCTCTATATATATATATATATATATATAAACATATATATATATATATATATAGATATATATATATCCAGATTTTAACATAACCATGTGGTTTTAAAGTGCTCAACTAATACAAGGAGCTGTAATATATTTAAAAAATAAAACAATATCACTTACAAACACACTGCGCAGAATCGGACTCGCAAGTTCGTTTTGAGTAGAATGATGGAATGTATTCAACAAAACCGTACGGCTACTGAACAAAAAATCTTTACGCCGTGTATTATGAATTATTAATTTACACTATAATAACGGTAAGAACACAATTGTACTTTCCACCGGTACAGACCAATCAGAATGGTTTGGATGTAATCATAAGAAAGCATTCATCTACTTCACTGATTCCATCAATCGCTGCAGCTTCTATAGTGATATAAACTGTTCTGATGCCACAAAGATTTACAAGGATTGGAAGGTATGTCTCTATGTGAGAATGAGCAATGTTTACAAGTAAAGTTAATAAACAGGGAACCGATAAGTTTCAATAACCTTATGGCAATTACAGATGATAACACGTTTTGAAAAGCACAATAACAACAACATTTGCGATCTATTTATACATTTGCATATACAGTAAGAACTCGAAATTACGACCACCCGCGGGACTTCGATTAAGTGGTCATATTTTCGAGGTGGTTGGATAAACCAGGGTTTTGTAGAGAGAACAAAGAAGATTCGGAACCGTGAACAAGTGGTCGTTATTTTTCTTTGTGGTCGCAAAATAGAGGTGAAGTTTTACTGTATTGGTCTCTCTTTCTCCCCCTGTTTTTACTCTATATCCGTACATTGAGGGGAATTTGATTAAGAGATAGCGGTACTGTAGTTATAGGTAATTTAACTACCTTTTCCAGAAATCGTCGTGTGTTCAAACCACTGGCCCACCACTACAAGAGATGGGGTTCCACGCCGACCAGCCCAAGTACCGCAGAGAAGGGTTGTTTTATGTGGAAACCGAGGGAGCATGCTCTGGAAAGAGACTCAGTGTGTCTGTTCTGCTGGTTGCTCTGTTGCCTGTTCTTTCTTTCATATTCTGAAAACAAAAAATTCATTTGTGGAAAGACAACAACCAAGCGTTATATATTTTATTTCGCTAAATACAGGCACCTATCCATTCGGTCTTTAAGCCAGGCAGTGCGCGTTTTCCCAAAAATAATTCAAGTATAGCATAGCCAAGCTATGTTTTTCTGGAGAACCAGTCTTTCCTGCGTCTCGCGTATCAATCTCTCATGGTAGATACTGTATGTTTAAAGTCACACAAAACCCTTTACAATGATTATTATGCCATCTCCGTGTCACTTATAAGCGTTAAGGTCGAAGATACTGAGGTTGGTTTCATATTCACGGAGTTAAAATTTTTCGATTTTCATATTAAAGTGTTTCTCAATGGTTCCATTTCCGCGATCTCACAATACAAGAGACCTATACATATAACCATTATTGTTTGAATTCATTGTACCAGATATTATGTACATACAATCTTTTTCACAAAAAATATTGCTAATTAGAAAGACAATTAGAAAGATATTATATCATTTTAAATATCAATCTTTGAACATACTATTTATACATCTATTATCATTCATAATGTCAGCCTTTTACTTTTCAACTTTGCCTTTGATGATGGGACCTCTTATCCATGAAGGATTTTATTTTCGCCATAGTTCGTGATATCGTGAATGTGAAACCCTTACGAACAATAAGCTATCTGCAGTCACTGTCACAGGTTCCAAATAAGTATTATAAGGTCGTGAGCAGACTCCCCTGAGGTATGATACTGTAGTTCGCGAGGTCTAAATATCGCGATTTTCACTTTTTCAGTTTTTCGCGAGGGTATCGTTTATTAATTATCGCGCTTTTACCACACAATAACGTACACAGAGCATACGCACTGTTACACGAACTTATTGTATTAAATAACATGTGCATAAAATGTAAATAATGAAAGTGGACCAAACGGAGCATCAAATGTCTGGAAATTGTAGTTAATTATTGGCAAATATTTTGAAAGATGTGATATACATGAAATTATAACATGATATACATGTTTTATTTTCAAGATAATGTTCCTTTGGCGAATACCGCGAATTTGGAGTCATCGCGAAAAAACAGCAGCCACTGTATTGAATTGTTCGTTTTAATCTGCCTTGCAAATGTTTCAATATTTATCGATTAAAGACTACAGTTAAAGTGTTTTGACGTATAATGCATAATGTCAGGTACTATTTGATCAATTTTTATTAATGTTAGAATTGAGACTAATAGTTTCCCAAAAGAGGCCTGATAGTTTCAACTAGTGGTGTGCCAGTTAATTGATTATATCAATAATTTGTTGTTTTCTTTAATATTCAATTATATCGATTGTATTTTTGCATAATCTAAGAAATCATATTATTCGATAAAATATTCTTATTCTGTCAGAGATATGAGAGAAACGGGGCACACAACAGCATTAAAAAATTAAACTAGTGCATCTAACGAGTGTCCATAATCTAACCCGGCAGTTACTTTGTCCTTTCAGCGTAATGTTAAAGTAAAACTGAATTTACTCATTCAATATTTTAAGTATAATTCTATACAGCATATTTCATGGTCATATAGATGGTTCATGCAATAATCGCTCCTCGGGCGTTTTTTTTATATTTCAGTCATCGAATATGATTTTACAAACGATTCCTACTTCTTTTATATATATATATATATATATATATATATATATATATATATATATATATTATAAATATATATATATACCGTAAAAACTCGCCCTATGACCACCTCGGTTTAACGACTGCTTGTTCATGGTCCCGACTCTTAATTGCTCTTATATAAGACCTCACTTAGACGACCACCTCGTAAATGCGACCATTTTATCCAGCTCCGCTTGGTGGTCGTAATTTCGAGGTTCTACAGTGTGTGTTTATATATCATATATATATGTGTGTGTGTGTGTGTGGACGCACATCTACAGTCTTTTCGGGAAACGTGTACGCATATGACATTCTTATGTAGTAAAAATTCTTGTGGGGTAATAAAACTTTACCCCACAGGAATAGGGACAGTTTCGTAATCACGGCGCTCTCGACATCACTTTAATTTTACCCCATAAAACCATGTGTATATCCGATCATACACACAAAACACACATGGTGTGTATGGCTGGTTGAGCAAATCAAATTGTGGCGACATCTGCAGGTTCGGACTGAATCTAAGCCCTATAGCCTAATGTGTGTATTCATAATGTTATGGGGTAACGCGTACACACTCTTTTGTGGTAATATGTATATACGTTGTTGGGTAAGTTTTTATTAACATCTATGCAGAATTAATTTAATATGTTTAATGTGTATCAGTGAGTATCAATTGCATATCTTTAATGTGTATCACAACAAAATATTTTACTTAGTAAATGACCCTTATTATGAATGTTTGTGGTGTGTTGTTGAAAATAAAATAAAATGTTTTAAAATATTTATTCTTGCAGAAATAAATATACATGTACACATATACGCAGTGCCAGGCGATTAACAGATAATTACACTAGAGGCAACACGAAAAGAATGTACTGATTACATATTGATCATAATACTGAGCCAGCTGGCGCTGACTGCGGCCTAAATTTGCCGCCTTGATTCACGCCACTTTCTTTCCGAAGTATGGTCATACAACAGCAAGCAATTTAAACGTAACTGAATCAGTAAAGAAATAATCTAAAAGCGATGTATCTAATTAGGAAAGCGTGGGATTTGAGCCCATGCAAGCTTCATAAGACATTTGTACGGACTGCTTAATGTTCAAATTTAGGTATGCACACAGTTAGGATAAACAATTACGGTCGTTACTTGGACCAATGAAGATCGAACAAGATGTGATGAGTTTACATACTAAGCTCTCTTAAGGTAGTTGTAATAAAGGAGATTTCTGTAGGGCAATTAGCATCGCTAGTTTAATTCATAGCTCCAGACCCAAGGATAGTTAGCCAGGCAGACCGGCTAATTAATTAATACCTCTTTGATCTAACATGTACGCCTCAGGGAATCTAGGAAGTCAAAATTCAAATTTTCTTATAATCTTATAATCACAAAATGGCAACGCAGCATGTGGTATTTAGTGAGGACAGTTCTTCACTAATTTAAATACTTTCATTTAAAGAAAACATTCTTAATGAGATCAACTGTTTGAGCTTATGTCAAATCTTTTCTCTTTAAATTTGGGGTTGACATGTTCGAAAGTGAACAGTAACTGTGATTATGATAGGGAATGGCAAATGTACAGTATGAATCGTTATGTAACAACTGTTAAACAAACACGGCCCTGGTCTGGTGGGCATATCCCCGGTGATGGACCAGAGTGGCATTTAGCTGTGTCACCTCATTTAGCTATGACCAGGGCTTCCTTCCACTCTTGGTAGCCAAACAAACAAACATAAATTAATTAGCACAGGGGCATCTAATCTGGGGTGATCTCTGACATGAGCCGTTGCAAGCATATTATTCTTATTAGTATACATGCATCCTAAGCTCAGTCTTGATTCAGTAGATTATAATCGCTATTATGCAATGTTCACTTGTACACCTCTAAATTTGGTTCATTTGTTTTGATTGTTATTATTAAGATTTATGAATATTATTATTTAATAATAAAGAATCAAGATTATCTTAAAAACTTTAAAAGTGCTATAAGGAAAGCTGACAAAGTTGCTTTAAGGAGATAGTTCAACCTTGAAAATCCGTGAAGTGCGAACATTAGCTTCAGAAAACTGTCCACTTTCCAGAATATAGAGGTGCCCACGTTAGCTAAACATAATAAAGAGAAGAAAAAACGGGACTGCCCAAAAGTGCCCACTTTATAGAGGTGCCAACTAGGAGAGGCTCCACTGTATTAAAATATATATATATATAAATATATATATATAAATAAATATATATATAATATTTTTTTACATTCTACATTTTTATTCAGGGTTTTTTTCCCGGTCGACTTTTACCATTTGGACAAGAATTGATACGCCGACTTAAAGTAATCGGTTTGTTAAACACTGTGACTATTATACATCAAGATGAACGATTTAATTTTGGAAACGCCTATCAAATAAGAAAATTAAGCTTTTTTGCCATTATGCCGGGTAAAATATACATGCAGTTATTGCGTCCAACGAAAAGAAGCGACTACTACCAGTTCCTTGTTGCAACAGACATCTATAGAATAAAATCAACCGGCGTCAACCATGTGATTCCGTCTTTTGGAATGACCGTCCACGATGGAGACCTTGTCGGCTTTTATACACGGAGATTCCCTATTATTCCGTATGCTGTTGAATCATGCACTGGACCACATACCAGGTATAAACTGATTCATTCACAGAGACATTTGACACAAGGAGTGTTGTCTAGGTTTAGTGTATGGAAATTAGGTCTATGTTGCACATATTCGGATGGCCCCTGTGACCTTGACCTTGTGACCCCAGAATCCATAAGTATCTTCCACTATTAGCAGGTGAGAAAATGTGGAAGATTGAAGGGTTTGGATGAAGTCTGGCTTAAAATGTATCCTGAATCTTTTTAAAAAAAAGTTGGTCCTGTGACCTTAACCTTTGACCTCATGACCCCAAAATCAAATATTTGGACAGATGTCCCCATGACCCCAAAATAAAACGTTACTTACTTGATTGGTTGGCCATATATAAATCAAATTTTAAACCAATATGTTAACCAAAACTTGGGTTATCATTCAGGAACAAAATGTGGGATGATAGCCATTGTGACCTTGATCTTTGACCTTGTGACCCCAAAATCAATCAGGTTCAATTCTTTTTTGCAGGTCACCTATATGTGCTAGATTGAAGGTCAGGGTGAAACGTTAAAATGCATCCACAATCTTTCTAAATAAGTGGGTTCTGTGACCTTGACCTTTGACCTCATGACCCAAAATTCAAAAGAGTTCTTGCTTAAGAGCTGAGCCATATATAATTCAAGTTTTAAATCGACATGTCAATCCAAGATGGAATTATCATCAGGAAACAAATTAGACATACATACAGAAAGACGAACAGACAGACAGACGGACCGACACAGTGATTCCTATACCAATCATAGGGCATCCGCTTATTCCAGCAGGACCTATGAACACACAAGGTTTCAGGACACTAGATGAAACCACAGTTGCAAATCTGATAGTATTTATAATTTGGTTGTCTAAAGATTTAGAAAAATTCATAAAAAAAAAAATAGAAAAAATACAGGTGACGCAGCAAGTCTTTAGGAACTGAAGAAACCAGTCATAATCTATAAATATACCAGGTTTCGGGACACTAGATGAAAAACCACAGTTGAGAAACTGACATATTTGTTGTCATTTGACAGTCTCAAAAACAGAAAAAAAATCGTAAAAATTAGAAAAAATGAGTGTGGCGCCACCAGTTTTCGGAAACTGACAACCCTAGTCATGGTCAATAATCAAGACAACTTCAGAGCAATCCATGCATTAATTATCAAGATACCGGAGGTTTCGTATCAAATCTTTAATTATTCTTAGGGGGTACTTACAGGCCCTATAGCTCGGCGGATATAGTTCACACTGACCTTTTTTTTCAGGTTTCCAAGAAGATTTTTTATTGACCTTTCCGGATATTCTTTTACAGGATTCTAGGTTCAACGGTGTCAAAACGTGCTAGTCTAACGTACGGACAGACAGACAGACGGACGGACGGACGATGGACTATGACCAATCACTGTAGCCCAGTTGACTTATAGTCAGCTGAGCTGAAACCAACTTGTTTGATTTTTATGTTTAGCATAATATTCAATAATATCGGTCAATTTTTTTTTATATGTGGCCAATCAAAGACATGTTGTCCAAATGCTTCTTTTGGACTACTCGGAGGTGTTATTTAGGCTTCACTGCATTCAGACAAGTTTGGTTGGAAAAGCAGATACACAAGCCTCAATTTTGTTGACTGCAGCAACAACAAACTTGAAGGTATAAAAAATGTTTAAATTCAGAATTTATTTTTAGAATTGTCTAAAAGAGGCCCAGACTTTTGTCTTGTTACCAAAAGTAAAATTAAATTAGGCATTAAATTTTAATATATTATAATGTGTGTTTTTATGGAGAATTATAGGAGAGTAATTTTTTTTATCTAAAAGAAGCATGAAATAATAGGAGATGATTAAATTAATTTTACTTTGTTAAACTATTGTTAAATATACTATATTAAAATACAAGTACATATACAGTAATATATGTGCTCGCAATGTATCAAGGTCTAAAGCAGTTTTAGTGAATTGTTCCGTTTATTTACTGTTATAAAGGGCATTCATTATTTTAGTAAGCTCGTACATGTCATAACTCCGTCGAAGAGGCGATAATTATACTTAATACGCTTAGTAATACTTCTGTATCATATTATTTCCTTCACTATCTAAGTTGGGAATGGATTTATGTTCTTTAAATGTACGTTTTGAAAGGGCGGTGCCCGTTGGACAGAGATTAAGTAATTAAATTATACGACAAAATATTTGCATGGTTGGGGTTCGAGGCGATGGAGGAGGTATGCGGTCTCTGAATGCTCTCTCGTTTGTTCTGTATTTCAGCAAAGAATTTCATACACCTCATCTTGTTTCTGGGTGTTTGTTTGATCTCTGAATCTGGTAATAATTATAATGTCGCCCATTGAAGTACACCCAAAGTTTGGTCCTATGTCAGAACGGGTGAATGAAAGCGGGTGTTGAATATTTAAAATTTGGTCTGGATCCACAATGCAAAATCAGTGGTCTGATTACAGTTCTTTGCTCTGTGTGCACCCCGGTGTTCCTGCCCGGAGAACCTTGCCATAGAAAGCAGCGGCTACACGAAATGATGTCTGGGACATCGTTTGTCGGCTCGATACCCCATCCCAGTTTACCTCCAATTCAAATACGCCCGCTATAAAAGATTAATTGCTCTGTTACGATGAAATGGGACAGAATCCTTTGATCTAGATTACCTCAAAAATATAATGGATTGTTCTTTTGGTGTTTTCCTAAATTTCAACAGAATCTGTTTCAAACGGTTTGTATTCAATTTGTTGTCAGGCAAACCGAGAGTAAAGTATGGTACCACTGGGAGGAATAAAATATCTGGAAGGTCGCTTCTACATGTTCGCAGAACAGACATATATACATACATATTTACCTACTTACACACACACATATATATATATTGTATGTATGTATTGTACGTATAAGAAACGGGATGATAGTGTTGTTTATATACAGCGCATCGATTACGTAGAAAGCATTACGCTCTTTACACAGCGCTTAACCTATATAGGCCTACCTCCTATATTTAAAATTGATATTCGATTTTGACAATTCTGCTGCCTCGGGAGCACAGAAAGCATTTGATCAGACAGAGCATTGAAGACACAGGTTTCTCGAGTTCCCATAATCCCTTTCCTATATCCTATCTCTCCTGATTTTGGTTGGGTAGAATTCATATATATATATATATATATATATATATATATATATATATATATATATATATATATATATATATATATTTATATATACCTGTATTCTTATCTTTAAAGAATATGCATATTAAGATGGGGGATGAAATAAGACAGGTCCATACAGGTTATTTACTAGCCATATTGGCCTTGGCACTTATAAATCTTTCGCATTATATATGTAGAGCTGGAAATTGTTAATCGCGTAACATTTACCACGGTGTTGGGATATAAGAACTTGAATCAGACTGAGCGGTGGAGAGGAAATCTTTTAATTTAAGCGGTAATTACTTCTCATCTTCATACTATCAAGTTTGTCCCAGCTACGCTTCACAGACCTTGATTCAGCTCTGACGTTTATATTGAACAAGCGACAAGTGTTTTGGCCGGAATCAAAACTGCCAAGCTAATCCAACGAACAAAATGTAAACATAAAAACGTGTTCACAAAAAAATACATAGGTTTAAAAGCCTTTATTTGACAGGTCACATTCCCGATGCCCCACCGGGCAATGCTAAACGTTTGTCTAAAACTAGCACCAGACGTGCTCCGGCAGCCGCGTAAAACAAGTTCACGCGAGGCATTTGATTGGTTCAATAACCTTATTCATTATTCATGATATAGTGGCCAGAGCGGCTGGCTGTATCAAGGTGTGTGAAAGCGTAGCTGTCATAAACGTGGTACGTAGTATGGACATGTTGCTTCTTTCTATCAGCTGAATTCACATTCTGGACTAAAAATGCATTCGCGACACAGGAAGGGCTACACACACATTAATAAGAACAAAACTGAAACATTTATTGCACATGAAACACAAATGAAATATCACCATCACCCTTGACAAGCGTTAAACTAAAAGACACGGACGGAGCAAGTGGATTTATATTATCAACCTTTGAGACGTTTGAAAGTGTTTCTTTGATTTCTCAATTGACTCCTTTATGGGAATAATAAAATACATAAGGAGAATGTAGAAATAAGAAGGAATGTGAAAATTTGAATGCAATAGCTTGAATTGGCTCTCCCATAAGCAATGGCAGATATTGAGGCATTACATCGCCCTCTGGTGGTAAGGTAAAATAGTCCAGCTCTCATGTACCCTTGGTTATCTGCATGGAATCCCATTTCTTGCAATGTGGAATTTCTATGTTTCACACACACTTCCTATCAAATAAATCAGTAATCAAGAATTATTGAAATATAATATGTATACATGATATGCATGTTGAAACATATGTTTCAGTAAATGAATTAATAAATATTATTAATTGAATAAAATCAACAGCAATTGTTTTTGCACACGTAAAACTGGCAGACTCTTTCAGTAAATAAATATATACATATTATTTATTAAATATTGCATAGGTTAAACTGGCAGTTATTTGAAAGTGTCGGAAAAAATATATTTTAATTTATAAACACTGAAAAAAATAAATCTTCGTGGATGATTTATCCCAAGTAGGTTTAGAGTTATTCGTTATGCTAATAAGAATCGTATAGAGACGTATTCATCCACAAGCGATATATATATATATATATATATATATATATATATATATATATATATATATGTGTGTGTGTGTGTGTGTGTGTGTGATGGTGTGTGTGTGTGTGATAGAGGGTGTGTGTGTGTGTAATTGTATATATAACCACATATCGTCAACTAGACATTTCTTGGCACCGAAGGTGCCAGAGTATCCCCAGACATAGTAGCCCCCCCCCCCCTCTTTAAGAATAGGCCCCCATTTTTAGCAGCATATACTGACACTTGGCATATTTATTGTTTCTTCCATCTATCAATCCACAATCTTGTTGAAGATGTTGGTCCTGTGACCTTGATCTTTTTAAAGATGTGTCCTGTGACCTTGACCTTTGACCTCATGACCCCCTAATCAATTCCGGTCTTGCTTTTCCAATGGGACATATACAAATCAAGTTTGAAATCTATACATCAATTAAGCAGGAATTATCATCCAGAAACTAATTTTTGGACAGATGGCTCCTGTGACCTTCACCTTTGACCTTGTGACATCAAAATTGATAAGGTTCTTCCTCTCTTGGCAGGTGAACTATATGTGCAAGATGAAAGATCTGAGATGAAATGTTTGGCTGAAAATGCATCCACATCTTTTTAAAGATGTGTCCTGTGACCTTGACCTTTGACCTCATGACCCCAAAATCGATTGGAGTCTTGCTTTTTCAATGGGACATATATAAGTCAAGTTTGAAATCAATACATCAATAAAAGCAGGAATTATCATCCAGAAACTAATTTTTGGACAGATAGCTCCTGTGGCCTTGACCTTTGACCTTGTGACCACAAAATTGATATGGATCATCCACTATTGGCAAGTGAGCTATATATTCAAGATGGAAGACCTGGGATGAAAGTTTGCTTAAAATGCATCCTCAGTATCTTTTAAGATGCCAGTCCAGTGACCTGACCTTTGACCTCATGACCCTAGAACCTATAGGGTTCTAACTTTAGTGGTGGGCCATACATAAGTATGTTAAAGTAAAACTGAATTTACTCATTCAATATTTTAAGTATAATTCTATACAGCATATTTCATGGTCATATAGATGGTTCATGCAATAATCGCTCCTCGGGCGTTTTTTTTATATTTCAGTCATCGAATATGATTTTACAAACGATTCCTACTTCTTTTATATATATATATATATATATATATATATATATATATATATATATTATAAATATACATATATACCGTAAAAACTCGCCCTATGACCACCTCGGTTTAACGACTGCTTGTTCATGGTCCCGACTCTTAATTGCTCTTATATAAGACCTCACTTAGACGACCACCTCGTAAATGCGACCATTTTATCCAGCTCCGCTTGGTGGTCGTAATTTCGAGGTTCTACAGTGTGTGTTTATATATCATATATATATGTGTGTGTGTGTGTGGACGCACATCTACAGTCTTTTCGGGAAACGTGTACGCATATGACATTCTTATGTAGTAAAAATTCTTGTGGGGTAATAAAACTTTACCCCACAGGAATAGGGACAGTTTCGTAATCACGGCGCTCTCGACATCACTTTAATTTTACCCCATAAAACCATGTGTATATCCGATCATACACACAAAACACACATGGTGTGTATGGCTGGTTGAGCAAATCAAATTGTGGCGACATCTGCAGGTTCGGACTGAATCTAAGCCCTATAGCCTAATGTGTGTATTCATAATGTTATGGGGTAACGCGTACACACTCTTTTGTGGTAATATGTATATACGTTGTTGGGTAAGTTTTTATTAACATCTATGCAGAATTAATTTAATATGTTTAATGTGTATCAGTGAGTATCAATTGCATATCTTTAATGTGTATCACAACAAAATATTTTACTTAGTAAATGACCCTTATTATGAATGTTTGTGGTGTGTTGTTGAAAATAAAATAAAATGTTTTAAAATATTTATTCTTGCAGAAATAAATATACATGTACACATATACGCAGTGCCAGGCGATTAACAGATAATTACACTAGAGGCAACACGAAAAGAATGTACTGATTACATATTGATCATAATACTGAGCCAGCTGGCGCTGACTGCGGCCTAAATTTGCCGCCTTGATTCACGCCACTTTCTTTCCGAAGTATGGTCATACAACAGCAAGCAATTTAAACGTAACTGAATCAGTAAAGAAATAATCTAAAAGCGATGTATCTAATTAGGAAAGCGTGGGATTTGAGCCCATGCAAGCTTCATAAGACATTTGTACGGACTGCTTAATGTTCAAATTTAGGTATGCACACAGTTAGGATAAACAATTACGGTCGTTACTTGGACCAATGAAGATCGAACAAGATGTGATGAGTTTACATACTAAGCTCTCTTAAGGTAGTTGTAATAAAGGAGATTTCTGTAGGGCAATTAGCATCGCTAGTTTAATTCATAGCTCCAGACCCAAGGATAGTTAGCCAGGCAGACCGGCTAATTAATTAATACCTCTTTGATCTAACATGTACGCCTCAGGGAATCTAGGAAGTCAAAATTCAAATTTTCTTATAATCTTATAATCACAAAATGGCAACGCAGCATGTGGTATTTAGTGAGGACAGTTCTTCACTAATTTAAATACTATCATTTAAAGAAAACATTCTTAATGAGATCAACTGTTTGAGCTTATGTCAAATCTTTTCTCTTTAAATTTGGGGTTGACATGTTCACAAGTGAACAGTAACTGTGATTATGATAGGGAATGGCAAATGTACAGTATGAATCGTTATGTAACAACTGTTAAACAAACACGGCCCTGGTCTGGTGGGCATATCCCCGGTGATGGACCAGAGTGGCATTTAGCTGTGTCACCTCATTTAGCTATGACCAGGGCTTCCTTCCACTCTTGGTAGCCAAACAAACAAACATAAATTAATTAGCACAGGGGCATCTAATCTGGGGTGATCTCTACCATGAGCCGTTGCAAGCATATTATTCTTATTAGTATACATGCATCCTAAGCTCAGTCTTGATTCAGTAGATTATAATCGCTATTATGCAATGTTCACTTGTACACCTCTAAATTTGGTTCATTTGTTTTGATTGTTATTATTAAGATTTATGAATATTATTATTTAATAATAAAGAATCAAGATTATCTTAAAAACTTTAAAAGTGCTATAAGGAAAGCTGACAAAGTTGCTTTAAGGAGATAGTTCAACCTTGAAAATCCGTGAAGTGCGAACATTAGCTTCAGAAAACTGTCCACTTTCCAGAATATAGAGGTGCCCACGTTAGCTAAACATAATAAAGAGAAGAAAAAACGGGACTGCCCAAAAGTGCCCACTTTATAGAGGTGCCAACTAGGAGAGGCTCCACTGTATTAAAATATATATATATATAAATATATATATATAAATAAATATATATATAATATTTTTTTACATTCTACATTTTTATTCAGGGTTTTTTTCCCGGTCGACTTTTACCATTTGGACAAGAATTGATACGCCGACTTAAAGTAATCGGTTTGTTAAACACTGTGACTATTATACATCAAGATGAACGATTTAATTTTGGAAACGCCTATCAAATAAGAAAATTAAGCTTTTTTGCCATTATGCCGGGTAAAATATACATGCAGTTATTGCGTCCAACGAAAAGAAGCGACTACTACCAGTTCCTTGTTGCAACAGACATCTATAGAATAAAATCAACCGGCGTCAACCATGTGATTCCGTCTTTTGGAATGACCGTCCACGATGGAGACCTTGTCGGCTTTTATACACGGAGATTCCCTATTATTCCGTATGCTGTTGAATCATGCACTGGACCACATACCAGGTATAAACTGATTCATTCACAGAGACATTTGACACAAGGAGTGTTGTCTAGGTTTAGTGTATGGAAATTAGGTCTATGTTGCACATATTCGGATGGCCCCTGTGACCTTGACCTTGTGACCCCAGAATCCATAAGTATCTTCCACTATTAGCAGGTGAGAAAATGTGGAAGATTGAAGGGTTTGGATGAAGTCTGGCTTAAAATGTATCCTGAATCTTTTTAAAAAAAAGTTGGTCCTGTGACCTTAACCTTTGACCTCATGACCCCAAAATCAAATATTTGGACAGATGTCCCCATGACCCCAAAATAAAACGTTACTTACTTGATTGGTTGGCCATATATAAATCAAATTTTAAACCAATATGTTAACCAAAACTTGGGTTATCATTCAGGAACAAAATGTGGGATGATAGCCATTGTGACCTTGATCTTTGACCTTGTGACCCCAAAATCAATCAGGTTCAATTCTTTTTTGCAGGTCACCTATATGTGCTAGATTGAAGGTCAGGGTGAAACGTTAAAATGCATCCACAATCTTTCTAAATAAGTGGGTTCTGTGACCTTGACCTTTGACCTCATGACCCAAAATTCAAAAGAGTTCTTGCTTAAGAGCTGAGCCATATATAATTCAAGTTTTAAATCGACATGTCAATCCAAGATGGAATTATCATCAGGAAACAAATTTGACATACATACAGAAAGACGAACAGACAGACAGACGGACCGACACAGTGATTCCTATACCAATCATAGGGCATCCGCTTATTCCAGCAGGACCTATGAACACACAAGGTTTCAGGACACTAGATGAAACCACAGTTGCAAATCTGATAGTATTTATAATTTGGTTGTCTAAAGATTTAGAAAAATTCATAAAAAAAAAATAGAAAAAATACAGGTGACGCAGCAAGTCTTTAGGAACTGAAGAAACCAGTCATAATCTATAAATATACCAGGTTTCGGGACACTAGATGAAAAACCACAGTTGAGAAACTGACATATTTGTTGTCATTTGACAGTCTCAAAAACAGAAAAAAAATCGTAAAAATTAGAAAAAATGAGTGTGGCGCCACCAGTTTTCGGAAACTGACAACCCTAGTCATGGTCAATAATCAAGACAACTTCAGAGCAATCCATGCATTAATTATCAAGATACCGGAGGTTTCGTATCAAATTTTTAATTATTCTTAGGGGGTACTTACAGGCCCTATAGCTCGGCGGATATAGTTCACACTGACCTTTTTTTCAGGTTTCCAAGAAGATTTTTTATTGACCTTTCCGGATATTCTTTTACAGGATTCTAGGTTCAACGGTGTCAAAACGTGCTAGTCTAACGTACGGACAGACAGACAGACGGACGGACGGACGATGGACTATGACCAATCACTGTAGCCCAGTTGACTTATAGTCAGCTGAGCTGAAACCAACTTGTTTGATTTTTATGTTTAGCATAATATTCAATAATATCGGTCAATTTTTTTTTATATGTGGCCAATCAAAGACATGTTGTCCAAATGCTTCTTTTGGACTACTCGGAGGTGTTATTTAGGCTTCACTGCATTCAGACAAGTTTGGTTGGAAAAGCAGATACACAAGCCTCAATTTTGTTGACTGCAGCAACAACAAACTTGAAGGTATAAAAAATGTTTAAATTCAGAATTTATTTTTAGAATTGTCTAAAAGAGGCCCAGACTTTTGTCTTGTTACCAAAAGTAAAATTAAATTAGGCATTAAATTTTAATATATTATAATGTGTGTTTTTATGGAGAATTATAGGAGAGTAATTTTTTTTATCTAAAAGAAGCATGAAATAATAGGAGATGATTAAATTAATTTTACTTTGTTAAACTATTGTTAAATATACTATATTAAAATACAAGTACATATACAGTAATATATGTGCTCGCAATGTATCAAGGTCTAAAGCAGTTTTAGTGAATTGTTCCGTTTATTTACTGTTATAAAGGGCATTCATTATTTTAGTAAGCTCGTACATGTCATAACTCCGTCGAAGAGGCGATAATTATACTTAATATGCTTAGTAATACTTCTGTATCATATTATTTCCTTCACTATCTAAGTTGGGAATGGATTTATGTTCTTTAAATGTACGTTTTGAAAGGGCGGTACCCGTTGGACAGAGATTAAGTAATTAAATTATACGACAAAATATTTGCATGGTTGGGGTTCGAGGCGATGGAGGAGGTATGCGGTCTCTGAATGCTCTCTCGTTTGTTCTGTATTTCAGCAAAGAATTTCATACACCTCATCTTGTTTCTGGGTGTTTGTTTGATCTCTGAATCTGGTAATAATTATAATGTCGCCCATTGAAGTACACCCAAAGTTTGGTCCTATGTCAGAACGGGTGAATGAAAGCGGGTGTTGAATATTTAAAATTTGGTCTGGATCCACAATGCAAAATCAGTGGTCTGATTACAGTTCTTTGCTCTGTGTGCACCCCGGTGTTCCTGCCCGGAGAACCTTGCCATAGAAAGCAGCGGCTACACGAAATGATGTCTGGGACATCGTTTGTCGGCTCGATACCCCATCCCAGTTTACCTCCAATTCAAATACGCCCGCTATAAAAGATTAATTGCTCTGTTACGATGAAATGGGACAGAATCCTTTGATCTAGATTACCTCAAAAATATAATGGATTGTTCTTTTGGTGTTTTCCTAAATTTCAACAGAATCTGTTTCAAACGGTTTGTATTCAATTTGTTGTCAGGCAAACCGAGAGTAAAGTATGGTACCACTGGGAGGAATAAAATATCTGGAAGGTCGCTTCTACATGTTCGCAGAACAGACATATATACATACATATTTACCTACTTACACACACACATATATATATATTGTATGTATGTATTGTACGTATAAGAAACGGGATGATAGTGTTGTTTATATACAGCGCATCGATTACGTAGAAAGCATTACGCTCTTTACACAGCGCTTAACCTATATAGGCCTACCTCCTATATTTAAAATTGATATTCGATTTTGACAATTCTGCTGCCTCGGGAGCACAGAAAGCATTTGATCAGACAGAGCATTGAAGACACAGGTTTCTCGAGTTCCCATAATCCCTTTCCTATATCCTATCTCTCCTGATTTTGGTTGGGTAGAATTCATATATATATATATATATATATATATATATATATATATATATAAATATATATATTTATATATACCTGTATTCTTATCTTTAAAGAATATGCATATTAAGATGGGGGATGAAATAAGACAGGTCCATACAGGTTATTTACTAGCCATATTGGCCTTGGCACTTATAAATCTTTCGCATTATATATGTAGAGCTGGAAATTGTTAATCGCGTAACATTTACCACGGTGTTGGGATATAAGAACTTGAATCAGACTGAGCGGTGGAGAGGAAATCTTTTAATTTAAGCGGTAATTACTTCTCATCTTCATACTATCAAGTTTGTCGCAGCTACGCTTCACAGACCTTGATTCAGCTCTGACGTTTATATTGAACAAGCGACAAGTGTTTTGGCCGGAATCAAAACTGCCAAGCTAATCCAACGAACAAAATGTAAACATAAAAACGTGTTCACAAAAAAATACATAGGTTTAAAAGCCTTTATTTGACAGGTCACATTCCCGATGCCCCACCGGGCAATGCTAAACGTTTGTCTAAAACTAGCACCAGACGTGCTCCGGCAGCCGCGTAAAACAAGTTCACGCGAGGCATTTGATTGGTTCAATAACCTTATTCATTATTCATGATATAGTGGCCAGAGCGGCTGGCTGTATCAAGGTGTGTGAAAGCGTAGCTGTCATAAACGTGGTACGTAGTATGGACATGTTGCTTCTTTCTATCAGCTGAATTCACATTCTGGACTAAAAATGCATTTGCGACACAGGAAGGGCTACACACACATTAATAAGAACAAAACTGAAACATTTATTGCACATGAAACACAAATGAAATATCACCATCACCCTTGACAAGCGTTAAACTAAAAGACACGGACGGAGCAAGTGGATTTATATTATCAACCTTTGAGACGTTTGAAAGTGTTTCTTTGATTTCTCAATTGACTCCTTTATGGGAATAATAAAATACATAAGGAGAATGTAGAAATAAGAAGGAATGTGAAAATTTGAATGCAATAGCTTGAATTGGCTCTCCCATAAGCAATGGCAGATATTGAGGCATTACATCGCCCTCTGGTGGTAAGGTAAAATAGTCCAGCTCTCATGTACCCTTGGTTATCTGCATGGAATCCCATTTCTTGCAATGTGGAATTTCTATGTTTCACACACACTTCCTATCAAATAAATCAGTAATCAAGAATTATTGAAATATAATATGTATACATGATATGCATGTTGAAACATATGTTTCAGTAAATGAATTAATAAATATTATTAATTGAATAAAATCAACAGCAATTGTTTTTGCACACGTAAAACTGGCAGACTCTTTCAGTAAATAAATATATACATATTATTTATTAAATATTGCATAGGTTAAACTGGCAGTTATTTGAAAGTGTCGGAAAAAATATATTTTAATTTATAAACACTGAAAAAAATAAATCTTCGTGGATGATTTATCCCAAGAAGGTTTAGAGTTATTCGTTATGCTAATAAGAATCGTATAGAGACGTATTCATCCACAAGCGATATATATATATATATATATATATATATATATATATATATGTGTGTGTGTGTGTGTGTGTGTGTGTGTGATGGTGTGTGTGTGTGATAGAGGGTGTGTGTGTGTGTAATTGTATATATAACCACATATCGTCAACTAGACATTTCTTGGCACCGAAGGTGCCAGAGTATCCCCAGACATAGTAGGCCCCCCCCCCCTCTTTAAGAATAGGCCCCCATTTTTAGCAGCATATACTGACACTTGGCATATTTATTGTGTTTCTTCCATCTATCAATCCACAATCTTGTTGAAGATGTTGGTCCTGTGACCTTGATCTTTTTAAAGATGTGTCCTGTGACCTTGACCTTTGACCTCATGACCCCCTAATCAATTCCGGTCTTGCTTTTCCAATGGGACATATACAAATCAAGTTTGAAATCTATACATCAATTAAGCAGGAATTATCATCCAGAAACTAATTTTTGGACAGATGGCTCCTGTGACCTTCACCTTTGACCTTGTGACATCAAAATTGATAAGGTTCTTCCTCTCTTGGCAGGTGAACTATATGTGCAAGATGAAAGATCTGAGATGAAATGTTTGGCTGAAAATGCATCCACATCTTTTTAAAGATGTGTCCTGTGACCTTGACCTTTGACCTCATGACCCCAAAATCGATTGGAGTCTTGCTTTTTCAATGGGACATATATAAGTCAAGTTTGAAATCAATACATCAATAAAAGCAGGAATTATCATCCAGAAACTAATTTTTGGACAGATAGCTCCTGTGGCCTTGACCTTTGACCTTGTGACCACAAAATTGATATGGATCATCCACTATTGGCAAGTGAGCTATATATTCAAGATGGAAGACCTGGGATGAAAGTTTGCTTAAAATGCATCCTCAGTATCTTTTAAGATGCCAGTCCAGTGACCTGACCTTTGACCTCATGACCCTAGAACCTATAGGGTTCTAACTTTAGTGGTGGGCCATACATAAGTATGTTAAAGTAAAACTGAATTTACTCATTCAATATTTTAAGTATAATTCTATACAGCATATTTCATGGTCATATAGATGGTTCATGCAATAATCGCTCCTCGGGCGTTTTTTTTATATTTCAGTCATCGAATATGATTTTACAAACGATTCCTACTTCTTTTATATATATATATATATATATATATATATATATATATATATATATATATATATATATATATATATATATATTATAAATATATATATATACCGTAAAAACTCGCCCTATGACCACCTCGGTTTAACGACTGCTTGTTCATGGTCCCGACTCTTAATTGCTCTTATATAAGACCTCACTTAGACGACCACCTCGTAAATGCGACCATTTTATCCAGCTCCGCTTGGTGGTCGTAATTTCGAGGTTCTACAGTGTGTGTTTATATATCATATATATATGTGTGTGTGTGTGTGTGGACGCACATCTACAGTCTTTTCGGGAAACGTGTACGCATATGACATTCTTATGTAGTAAAAATTCTTGTGGGGTAATAAAACTTTACCCCACAGGAATAGGGACAGTTTCGTAATCACGGCGCTCTCGACATCACTTTAATTTTACCCCATAAAACCATGTGTATATCCGATCATACACACAAAACACACATGGTGTGTATGGCTGGTTGAGCAAATCAAATTGTGGCGACATCTGCAGGTTCGGACTGAATCTAAGCCCTATAGCCTAATGTGTGTATTCATAATGTTATGGGGTAACGCGTACACACTCTTTTGTGGTAATATGTATATACGTTGTTGGGTAAGTTTTTATTAACATCTATGCAGAATTAATTTAATATGTTTAATGTGTATCAGTGAGTATCAATTGCATATCTTTAATGTGTATCACAACAAAATATTTTACTTAGTAAATGACCCTTATTATGAATGTTTGTGGTGTGTTGTTGAAAATAAAATAAAATGTTTTAAAATATTTATTCTTGCAGAAATAAATATACATGTACACATATACGCAGTGCCAGGCGATTAACAGATAATTACACTAGAGGCAACACGAAAAGAATGTACTGATTACATATTGATCATAATACTGAGCCAGCTGGCGCTGACTGCGGCCTAAATTTGCCGCCTTGATTCACGCCACTTTCTTTCCGAAGTATGGTCATACAACAGCAAGCAATTTAAACGTAACTGAATCAGTAAAGAAATAATCTAAAAGCGATGTATCTAATTAGGAAAGCGTGGGATTTGAGCCCATGCAAGCTTCATAAGACATTTGTACGGACTGCTTAATGTTCAAATTTAGGTATGCACACAGTTAGGATAAACAATTACGGTCGTTACTTGGACCAATGAAGATCGAACAAGATGTGATGAGTTTACATACTAAGCTCTCTTAAGGTAGTTGTAATAAAGGAGATTTCTGTAGGGCAATTAGCATCGCTAGTTTAATTCATAGCTCCAGACCCAAGGATAGTTAGCCAGGCAGACCGGCTAATTAATTAATACCTCTTTGATCTAACATGTACGCCTCAGGGAATCTAGGAAGTCAAAATTCAAATTTTCTTATAATCTTATAATCACAAAATGGCAACGCAGCATGTGGTATTTAGTGAGGACAGTTCTTCACTAATTTAAATACTATCATTTAAAGAAAACATTCTTAATGAGATCAACTGTTTGAGCTTATGTCAAATCTTTTCTCTTTAAATTTGGGGTTGACATGTTCACAAGTGAACAGTAACTGTGATTATGATAGGGAATGGCAAATGTACAGTATGAATCGTTATGTAACAACTGTTAAACAAACACGGCCCTGGTCTGGTGGGCATATCCCCGGTGATGGACCAGAGTGGCATTTAGCTGTGTCACCTCATTTAGCTATGACCAGGGCTTCCTTCCACTCTTGGTAGCCAAACAAACAAACATAAATTAATTAGCACAGGGGCATCTAATCTGGGGTGATCTCTGACATGAGCCGTTGCAAGCATATTATTCTTATTAGTATACATGCATCCTAAGCTCAGTCTTGATTCAGTAGATTATAATCGCTATTATGCAATGTTCACTTGTACACCTCTAAATTTGGTTCATTTGTTTTGATTGTTATTATTAAGATTTATGAATATTATTATTTAATAATAAAGAATCAAGATTATCTTAAAAACTTTAAAAGTGCTATAAGGAAAGCTGGCAAAGTTGCTTTAAGGAGATAGTTCAACCTTGAAAATCCGTGAAGTGCGAACATTAGCTTCAGAAAACTGTCCACTTTCCAGAATATAGAGGTGCCCACGTTAGCTAAACATAATAAAGAGAAGAAAAAACGGGACTGCCCAAAAGTGCCCACTTTATAGAGGTGCCAACTAGGAGAGGCTCCACTGTATTAAAATATATATATATATAAATATATATATATAAATAAATATATATATAATATTTTTTTACATTCTACATTTTTATTCAGGGTTTTTTTCCCGGTCGACTTTTACCATTTGGACAAGAATTGATACGCCGACTTAAAGTAATCGGTTTGTTAAACACTGTGACTATTATACATCAAGATGAACGATTTAATTTTGGAAACGCCTATCAAATAAGAAAATTAAGCTTTTTTGCCATTATGCCGGGTAAAATATACATGCAGTTATTGCGTCCAACGAAAAGAAGCGACTACTACCAGTTCCTTGTTGCAACAGACATCTATAGAATAAAATCAACCGGCGTCAACCATGTGATTCCGTCTTTTGGAATGACCGTCCACGATGGAGACCTTGTCGGCTTTTATACACGGAGATTCCCTATTATTCCGTATGCTGTTGAATCATGCACTGGACCACATACCAGGTATAAACTGATTCATTCACAGAGACATTTGACACAAGGAGTGTTGTCTAGGTTTAGTGTATGGAAATTAGGTCTATGTTGCACATATTCGGATGGCCCCTGTGACCTTGACCTTGTGACCCCAGAATCCATAAGTATCTTCCACTATTAGCAGGTGAGAAAATGTGGAAGATTGAAGGGTTTGGATGAAGTCTGGCTTAAAATGTATCCTGAATCTTTTTAAAAAAAAGTTGGTCCTGTGACCTTAACCTTTGACCTCATGACCCCAAAATCAAATATTTGGACAGATGTCCCCATGACCCCAAAATAAAACGTTACTTACTTGATTGGTTGGCCATATATAAATCAAATTTTAAACCAATATGTTAACCAAAACTTGGGTTATCATTCAGGAACAAAATGTGGGATGATAGCCATTGTGACCTTGATCTTTGACCTTGTGACCCCAAAATCAATCAGGTTCAATTCTTTTTTGCAGGTCACCTATATGTGCTAGATTGAAGGTCAGGGTGAAACGTTAAAATGCATCCACAATCTTTCTAAATAAGTGGGTTCTGTGACCTTGACCTTTGACCTCATGACCCAAAATTCAAAAGAGTTCTTGCTTAAGAGCTGAGCCATATATAATTCAAGTTTTAAATCGACATGTCAATCCAAGATGGAATTATCATCAGGAAACAAATTTGACATACATACAGAAAGACGAACAGACAGACAGACGGACCGACACAGTGATTCCTATACCAATCATAGGGCATCCGCTTATTCCAGCAGGACCTATGAACACACAAGGTTTCAGGACACTAGATGAAACCACAGTTGCAAATCTGATAGTATTTATAATTTGGTTGTCTAAAGATTTAGAAAAATTCATAAAAAAAAAAATAGAAAAAATACAGGTGACGCAGCAAGTCTTTAGGAACTGAAGAAACCAGTCATAATCTATAAATATACCAGGTTTCGGGACACTAGATGAAAAACCACAGTTGAGAAACTGACATATTTGTTGTCATTTGACAGTCTCAAAAACAGAAAAAAAATCGTAAAAATTAGAAAAAATGAGTGTGGCGCCACCAGTTTTCGGAAACTGACAACCCTAGTCATGGTCAATAATCAAGACAACTTCAGAGCAATCCATGCATTAATTATCAAGATACCGGAGGTTTCGTATCAAATTTTTAATTATTCTTAGGGGGTACTTACAGGCCCTATAGCTCGGCGGATATAGTTCACACTGACCTTTTTTTTTCAGGTTTCCAAGAAGATTTTTTATTGACCTTTCCGGATATTCTTTTACAGGATTCTAGGTTCAACGGTGTCAAAACGTGCTAGTCTAACGTACGGACAGACAGACAGACGGACGGACGGACGATGGACTATGACCAATCACTGTAGCCCAGTTGACTTATAGTCAGCTGAGCTGAAACCAACTTGTTTGATTTTTATGTTTAGCATAATATTCAATAATATCGGTCAATTTTTTTTTATATGTGGCCAATCAAAGACATGTTGTCCAAATGCTTCTTTTGGACTACTCGGAGGTGTTATTTAGGCTTCACTGCATTCAGACAAGTTTGGTTGGAAAAGCAGATACACAAGCCTCAATTTTGTTGACTGCAGCAACAACAAACTTGAAGGTATAAAAAATGTTTAAATTCAGAATTTATTTTTAGAATTGTCTAAAAGAGGCCCAGACTTTTGTCTTGTTACCAAAAGTAAAATTAAATTAGGCATTAAATTTTAATATATTATAATGTGTGTTTTTATGGAGAATTATAGGAGATTAATTTTTTTTATCTAAAAGAAGCATGAAATAATAGGAGATGATTAAATTAATTTTACTTTGTTAAACTATTGTTAAATATACTATATTAAAATACAAGTACATATACAGTAATATATGTGCTCGCAATGTATCAAGGTCTAAAGCAGTTTTAGTGAATTGTTCCGTTTATTTACTGTTATAAAGGGCATTCATTATTTTAGTAAGCTCGTACATGTCATAACTCCGTCGAAGAGGCGATAATAATACTTAATACGCTTAGTAATACTTCTGTATCATATTATTTCCTTCACTATCTAAGTTGGGAATGGATTTATGTTCTTTAAATGTACGTTTTGAAAGGGCGGTACCCGTTGGACAGAGATTAAGTAATTAAATTATACGACAAAATATTTGCATGGTTGGGGTTCGAGGCGATGGAGGAGGTATGCGGTCTCTGAATGCTCTCTCGTTTGTTCTGTATTTCAGCAAAGAATTTCATACACCTCATCTTGTTTCTGGGTGTTTGTTTGATCTCTGAATCTGGTAATAATTATAATGTCGCCCATTGAAGTACACCCAAAGTTTGGTCCTATGTCAGAACGGGTGAATGAAAGCGGGTGTTGAATATTTAAAATTTGGTCTGGATCCACAATGCAAAATCAGTGGTCTGATTACAGTTCTTTGCTCTGTGTGCACCCCGGTGTTCCTGCCCGGAGAACCTTGCCATAGAAAGCAGCGGCTACACGAAATGATGTCTGGGACATCGTTTGTCGGCTCGATACCCCATCCCAGTTTACCTCCAATTCAAATACGCCCGCTATAAAAGATTAATTGCTCTGTTACGATGAAATGGGACAGAATCCTTTGATCTAGATTACCTCAAAAATATAATGGATTGTTCTTTTGGTGTTTTCCTAAATTTCAACAGAATCTGTTTCAAACGGTTTGTATTCAATTTGTTGTCAGGCAAACCGAGAGTAAAGTATGGTACCACTGGGAGGAATAAAATATCTGGAAGGTCGCTTCTACATGTTCGCAGAACAGACATATATACATACATATTTACCTACTTACACACACACATATATATATATTGTATGTATGTATTGTACGTATAAGAAACGGGATGATAGTGTTGTTTATATACAGCGCATCGATTACGTAGAAAGCATTACGCTCTTTACACAGCGCTTAACCTATATAGGCCTACCTCCTATATTTAAAATTGATATTCGATTTTGACAATTCTGCTGCCTCGGGAGCACAGAAAGCATTTGATCAGACAGAGCATTGAAGACACAGGTTTCTCGAGTTCCCATAATCCCTTTCCTATATCCTATCTCTCCTGATTTTGGTTGGGTAGAATTCATATATATATATATATATATATATATATATATATATATATATATATATATATATATATATATATATATATATATTTATATATACCTGTATTCTTATCTTTAAAGAATATGCATATTAAGATGGGGGATGAAATAAGACAGGTCCATACAGGTTATTTACTAGCCATATTGGCCTTGGCACTTATAAATCTTTCGCATTATATATGTAGAGCTGGAAATTGTTAATCGCGTAACATTTACCACGGTGTTGGGATATAAGAACTTGAATCAGACTGAGCGGTGGAGAGGAAATCTTTTAATTTAAGCGGTAATTACTTCTCATCTTCATACTATCAAGTTTGTCGCAGCTACGCTTCACAGACCTTGATTCAGCTCTGACGTTTATATTGAACAAGCGACAAGTGTTTTGGCCGGAATCAAAACTGCCAAGCTAATCCAACGAACAAAATGTAAACATAAAAACGTGTTCACAAAAAAATACATAGGTTTAAAAGCCTTTATTTGACAGGTCACATTCCCGATGCCCCACCGGGCAATGCTAAACGTTTGTCTAAAACTAGCACCAGACGTGCTCCGGCAGCCGCGTAAAACAAGTTCACGCGAGGCATTTGATTGGTTCAATAACCTTATTCATTATTCATGATATAGTGGCCAGAGCGGCTGGCTGTATCAAGGTGTGTGAAAGCGTAGCTGTCATAAACGTGGTACGTAGTATGGACATGTTGCTTCTTTCTATCAGCTGAATTCACATTCTGGACTAAAAATGCATTTGCGACACAGGAAGGGCTACACACACATTAATAAGAACAAAACTGAAACATTTATTGCACATGAAACACAAATGAAATATCACCATCACCCTTGACAAGCGTTAAACTAAAAGACACGGACGGAGCAAGTGGATTTATATTATCAACCTTTGAGACGTTTGAAAGTGTTTCTTTGATTTCTCAATTGACTCCTTTATGGGAATAATAAAATACATAAGGAGAATGTAGAAATAAGAAGGAATGTGAAAATTTGAATGCAATAGCTTGAATTGGCTCTCCCATAAGCAATGGCAGATATTGAGGCATTACATCGCCCTCTGGTGGTAAGGTAAAATAGTCCAGCTCTCATGTACCCTTGGTTATCTGCATGGAATCCCATTTCTTGCAATGTGGAATTTCTATGTTTCACACACACTTCCTATCAAATAAATCAGTAATCAAGAATTATTGAAATATAATATGTATACATGATATGCATGTTGAAACATATGTTTCAGTAAATGAATTAATAAATATTATTAATTGAATAAAATCAACAGCAATTGTTTTTGCACACGTAAAACTGGCAGACTCTTTCAGTAAATAAATATATACATATTATTTATTAAATATTGCATAGGTTAAACTGGCAGTTATTTGAAAGTGTCGGAAAAAAATATATTTTAATTTATAAACACTGAAAAAAATAAATCTTCGTGGATGATTTATCCCAAGTAGGTTTAGAGTTATTCGTTATGCTAATAAGAATCGTATAGAGACGTATTCATCCACAAGCGATATATATATATATATATATATATATATATATGTGTGTGTGTGTGTGTGTGTGTGTGTGTGATGGTGTGTGTGTGTGTGTGATAGAGGGTGTGTGTGTGTGTAATTGTATATATAACCACATATCGTCAACTAGACATTTCTTGGCACCGAAGGTGCCAGAGTATCCCCAGACATAGTAGGCCCCCCCCCCCTCTTTAAGAATAGGCCCCCATTTTTAGCAGCATATACTGACACTTGGCATATTTATTGTTTCTTCCATCTATCAATCCACAATCTTGTTGAAGATGTTGGTCCTGTGACCTTGATCTTTTTAAAGATGTGTCCTGTGACCTTGACCTTTGACCTCATGACCCCCTAATCAATTCCGGTCTTGCTTTTCCAATGGGACATATACAAATCAAGTTTGAAATCTATACATCAATTAAGCAGGAATTATCATCCAGAAACTAATTTTTGGACAGATGGCTCCTGTGACCTTCACCTTTGACCTTGTGACATCAAATTGATAAGGTTCTTCCTCTCTTGGCAGGTGAACTATATGTGCAAGATGAAAGATCTGAGATGAAATGTTTGGCTGAAAATGCATCCACATCTTTTTAAAGATGTGTCCTGTGACCTTGACCTTTGACCTCATGACCCCAAAATCGATTGGACTCTTGCTTTTTCAATGGGACATATATAAGTCAAGTTTGAAATCAATACATCAATAAAAGCAGGAATTATCATCCAGAAACTAATTTTTGGACAGATAGCTCCTGTGGCCTTGACCTTTGACCTTGTGACCACAAAATTGATATGGATCATCCACTATTGGCAAGTGAGCTATATATTCAAGATGGAAGACCTGGGATGAAAGTTTGCTTAAAATGCATCCTCAGTATCTTTTAAGATGCCAGTCCAGTGACCTGACCTTTGACCTCATGACCCTAGAACCTATAGGGTTCTAACTTTAGTGGTGGGCCATACATAAGTCACGTTTGAAATCCATATGGCTATCAACACTGGAGATATCATAAGAGGTGTGTGATTTTCACCATATATGGCAATATTCAAGGTCAAGGCCACTCTCATAGGAAAGGTCATGACCCCAATTTAAATAAACTTCATCCCATAACCTATACCTATGTATATGCATAATATAAAAGAAATCTGTCCATTAGTTTTTGACTTATAATGCTCACAGTACTGTAAGGGGGCAATTTTGGGGGTATTAAAGGGCACGAAAACAAGTAAAGAATAATAGGTGGCACCACCAGTTTCTGGACCATGACAACCCCATCCATGATCTTCCATCATTTGGGATTTTGCGATAAATCCATGCAAGATTTCTTGAGATATTAAAGAATTTGTGTGATTTTCCCCAAAATTGGACCTATTCAAGGTCAAGGACACTCTCCTAGTAAAGGTCATGACCTCATTTTAAATAGGCGTCGCCTCTTACCGATATCTTTACATATACCAAGTTTGGTAAAGTTCCGTGAAATATATTTTGGGTTATCGCGCCAACAAGATTTATATGCGGCGGCGGCGGCGACGACGGGACCGGTATGAAAACATAGTTTCCCCCCACTTTGTCTGGGGATACAACTAAGGGGTTTACAGGGGTAATATAAAGGCCAAGATATTTGAGTGAAAGAGGCCCAAAATTTACATCAGCAGCCCACTGCCATCAATATACTGTCTCCACCATCGGCCAATGGGTGCTTTTATTTTGATTATGCCACCGGGCCCAACAGCTAACTTCCCTTTGTCCCGATGTCCCAGCCAGCCCCAGAATAAAACTAGGTCAGCAGTAGTGTGGACTATTGTCTACGGCTATGGCATTAGTGGACTCTGTTGTACGGCTTTGGCTTTGGTGGACTATGTTGTATGGTTATGGCTTTAGTGGACTATGTTCAGCGGCTATGGCTTTGGAGGACAAGGTTCTACGGCTATTGCTTTGGTGGAATTTGTTCTACGGCGATGGCTTTGGTGTACTATGTTCTACGACTATGGCTTTGGTGGATTATAATCTACGGCTATGGCTTTGGTAGAACATGTTCTATGGCTATGGCTTTGTTAGACTTTGTCTATGGACTACGGCTTAAGTCTATACCTTCCAGTCATTCTTGATTCTGTAGGGGTCATCACAAATGTAGTTGCTATAGAATCGACATCGGTTGATTGAATCTATGAAATATGTCACCGCCCGTAAATGACTGCAGCCCAACCATCTGCTAATGGCTGTTAAAAACAAAATGTTTGTTAAATATACACGATGCCTTATCATAACGGACGACATGCATTATAGGTGTGATCCTTTACCTGTCTTTTGGCGAGCGAAATATCTGTAATGCGTCCTGATCCAGGCTTTTTTTATGTTAAAACTAATTTCTCTTCGAAAACAATGAAAATATTTATCTATGCATATGTATATGTCAAACAAATAGGCATTATATATTAAAATAAAGAAAATATAATTTTTCATGAGACGAGGAAGAGGGAAAATCTTTATGAGGTGTCCCTCTGTTTCAGTTATTAATTATTGTTTCAATATTGTTTTTAAACGAACATGAGAACCAAAAGATAGAGAGTGTAAGAAATGTTTCCATAATTGAACATATTTATATTTTTTTCAATACTGATTTTTCTCAAGATAATCATCTCAATCTTGATGATTTTTTAAAAAATAATCCTATTCTTTGTGTACATCTACTGTTTTCCTGGGTGTTTAATCATTCCTACCGCTGGGTAAAAACTCCCCAAAAGTCGCACTCGTTTGTGATTTTCATTACAAACATAAGTAAATTAAGCTTCACCTCTTTTACCAATGGAGCACCCGGGCTGAGTACGACCCCCGTTTGGGTAGAAGTCCACATCCCCTCTCGGCTGTAAGTGTCCGCAGCACCCCAGGTAATGTGTGTGGTCTGTGTGTATAACGTCAACAAAATCTGCTGTGTCCTGTCGCAGACCTATGTTACGGTAAACGTATGACGGCCCGGCCGGATCAAGACCTGAGGCCAATAGTCATGTTGTAGGTGTCATTCGAGATATCATCTCAAGTTTAAAATAAGAAAACACGTTTCATCAACAAGTGACCCATGGGTCATGACGCTCAGCTGCCAAGCATGACCTGTGACATCATGGACTGAGATTCACAACTTCCAGTCAAATTTTGAAGAACCAATTTGCCAATTTGTTGAAAATTTTCTATGACAACAGAAATATATATCACCTATGTCTGGTTAAAACACAGTGAATTGATGGTCTGAGGAAAATGCATGATTGTTAAGCTATCAGTAACTATTCCGACAGCTTGCTTGAAACCTGTCAGTCTCAAAAGGAACTCCACAAAGGGCAAATATAAGATCAAAATATATAGCAAAAATCAAGGAAATACATGCAAGAACTAGAATACGGGTAGTCGACAAGCGACTACGTGTATCCGCCTAAATCAGAGTGGAACGGGTGAAGTGAGGCATGGATTGAGTGGCAAGGGGAAATAGAGTGAAGTGTTGCATATTAGCATTGGTGTCTGCAGCCCAATTGTGTATGTAGGTTGCGCCACCTACCACAAAATCCAGAAAGCTGTCCAAGTTGTATACAAATGCAAAATTTAAGGCAGATAAGTCAAACCACTACATGTATGTACAAAGAGCTATGTGAGAACTATACACATGCAAAACTTTGGCCCAATCGGTCAAACGGTTCCCAAGATATGAGCTTTGATATCTGCTGCATAAATGTAGAATGTAGGTGGCGCCACCTGTCATAAAATCAAGAGAGCTCAAGGGGATGTATAAACCTGCAAAATTTTTGGCAGATATGTCAAACCACTGCAGAGATATGAGTGATTTTATCCCATGGCAGACAAATAGACGGGAGCTGTGCAAAAATGGCTGCAGGTGGCGCCACCAGTTTTGCGTATGGTACAGAGCTATGTGAGATCTATACACATGCAAAATTTTGGCTCAATCGGTCAAATGGTTCCCGAGATATGAGCTTGGATGTCTGCAGCGTAAACGTTAATGTAGGTGGCGCCACCTGTCTTAAAATCAGAAAAGCTGTCCAGGATGTATACGCATGCTGAATTTCAGGTGAATTAGTCAAACCACTGCAGAGATATGAGTGATTTTAACCCAAGGCAGACGAACAGATGGACACTGTGCAAACATGGTTGCAGGTGGCGCCACCATTTTTTGTGTATGTTATCAAGCTCTCCAAGGGCTACATTTGTGCAAAAAAATTTTACTGATCGGTCAAACGGTTCCCGAGATATGTGGGTTTATGTGTGGAAACAGACGCACAAACTGACGCAGAGCGCAGAGGAAAGGTCAGAGGTCAAAACAAAATCGGGGCGCAGCAGTTCACATGTGACCTGAACATAATCCCGGGTTTCGTAAAATTCCGCCCAGCGGTTATGGAGGAGTTCTCCGGACACCTACGCGGCGGCGGCGGCGGCGTGCAGCTGAAAACATAGTATCCGCAAAACTCTGTTTTGGCGGATACAATTATTGAAAAACAGGTGCTTCTGTATGAATTTTTTATCGATACAAGCCAACTGTACTGCACTTTTATAAATGATAATAATATTTATTCAGAAATATTTGACCCAATCCTTTACAAGATTACATCAATATACATCAAACTGCATTCACTTTGACTGTTCTTGAGATAATATGATCAAAAGGAATTAAAAGATGGTTGCCTGGTGGCCATATTGGACTTCTGACAAGTCTGAAATCAGACAACAAACATTCTCTAAATCGGACCAAACTTTAAAGAAAAATTACTGAAACTGCACTGAAGAAAGAATTTCTAGGTGGCTAACTGGCAGACATAATGGATTTCTGACAAGTATGACATTTGATATCCCACATTCTCCAATAAGAGACCAAACTTGGGGCAAATTATCCAGTAATGAATGCCCGAAATAATTCAAAAGGCATGTCCAGGCGCTCATATCAGATTTATAGATATGCTATTGTAAAAAGTGTAAGTCCTATATTTTTTATTATCACTCTGTTTTTCAATTGGGTCAGCAGGGTAGGTAAACTGCCAAACCTGAAAGAAAAGAAATGCAGAAAGCATGACTAAGAGTCTTGAAATAAAACTAAAAGCCATCCTTAATCAAGGTACACATCCACATATTATGAGAACAAACACTTGCTTTTATATGTGGTGATATATATTAAAATATTCAGATATCTAGGAAACTAAGTTTATTGCTAGGATTCCATAAAATAAACTGCAAAATGTTCCCATCATCTTATAAATCAGTAGCTAAACCTTAATACTATACTCTCATAGTCTTAATGCCTGGCTGAAGCATTCAGACAACAGTGTTTTTGTTATGAAGTAACGAGGTACTTATCACTGAGCCTTATCACTTAATAGGCTGATACAAAAGGGAGTCATATGTCACCAGTGTCACTCACAATTACAGCCACACAGGGAGATGTACCAGCTGGAGTGGGATGGTTATAAATACAAGAAAAATAGAGATGGTCTATAAAATAAGTAATTGTGAACATCCCTGACCTATGACCTTGGCCTTTTGCCCACATATCAACTGGATTTTTTTCTAAATGATGGGTTACTACTAACCACTTAAATCTGGTGTAATTACTTGGCAACCAATGGGTGAATAACTTTGACCTGCAACCTTTAGACTGCTGACCAGCTGACCCCAAAATCAATAAGTTATTTATTCAAGCAAAAAGACCCATAGATGTGAAGTTTGAGTCAAACTGAGTGATGCATAGATGTGGCATATGTGAAAGACTGAAGACCTTGATAACCTTGACCTTTGACCTTTTGACCTAAAAAAAATTATGGTTCTTCCCCTGTTGGTAGGTGAGCTGTATGTGAAAGATGGAAGGTTTGGGATGAAAATTTTGTCTCAAAGAGTTATTTCTGGGGGATGCAAACACACCCCATAACTTCGAGAATATAGGTGGCAGTGACCTAATTTCAGGTTTGCAAGGAGATCTTTTTATAAGCTCTAAGACTGCATAGGGTTCATGGCCCTAGCCCCTACGGTTACGATTTGTGCCCTGCTAACGGACGGACGGCCGGCCTGCCGGACGGACAGACGGAAGGACGACGGACAAAGACCCATCGCTATAGCCCAGCATGACTGAAAGTCAGCTGAGCTAAAAATTGCCTCTTGTACCAAATCATGCGGCCTTAAAATTTACATTAAAATGAAACGTTTTGCAATAATGGACCAATGGTTTTTACACCGGATCTGGCACAGGGCTAAGGACCCGACCAACAAAAACGGATGTCTCGGTGTAATCAGGCCACAGTAAGCGGGTGTTGCATGTATTAAAATTACGACTGGATGCACATTGCGATACCTTCTGTTATTGATCTGATAAAGAGCTGTTTGCTCTGTGCCCATCCTGGTGGTCATGCCCATATAACTTTGCTGTACAGAGCAGCGGTAAAACAAAATGGAGACCTAGGACGACTACAGAGTATAACCACTGCGAGAGGAGTGTATATCAAGTACCCTTCAGGTCATATTATATGAAGTAACTCCCATTCAAAATATCTGCACGATTCTTGAAATTTAACGGCCAAACTTTAGACGTCCTCCAACAGTTTGCTGTGAAATTCGAATTCTGTCTTAAATTTACTTCACAAAATTTCTACTACCATTAAGACCATGACGGAACAATATATCATGTACTGTGTTTCTTCAAATAAGCCATACCTGTGATTCTACCAAAATGAAACAATGCCCCCGCTTCGCCACACGTGTGTGCCCCAAGGCTGTGACCTACACACCACATTTGTTTACGGTCAGCTCCGCCAGAGGTCACCAACCGTTTAGCTGTGTCAGCCAATAGACGTCCAACAACACGGGTAGTTGAGGCTGCTATTTTATATCCTTTCTTGAAACGAAATCCTTTAGATTTTGCGCCCTTCTCCCAATCGACGATTATAACGTTGTAGTTGCCCTGAAAACGGATGAAGGCAAAAAAAAAATAACAAAGAAATTGAAAAAGACTGAAAAATGTTCATATTGCGATATTTAAATTATATAATCCATTAACTTTTGATCCAAACATTTTGAGAGAATAAATTAAGTGCAGTTGAACCTGTCTGACAGGTGCCCAACCTTATATGACAACTTGTAAATAATGACCATCTTTAAGTGAACTGAAGGCAGTCACATGGCTTATAACTGACATGTCCCACAAAGCCACCTGTGCCAATAGCGTAAAGCACATCATTACATTACATTTTATCACAAACCAAAGGTTCAGATTTTAATGCTTTCATATTTTTCTTGACGTCTTACTTTGTACAGGAGTTCGTTTTTGAGTCTGGTCACCCATTGCACGTGTCCCCTGCTTAGATAGCCATGGACAATGAATATCGTCCTTGCACTGGCATTAAAGGAATCTCTGTAAAAATAAAACAAAATGAACAAAATCACCGCAAATCAGTCCTCTTACTTTATGATGTTATATGTTGCTTGACACGAATCCTACAAAAAAAAAAAAAAACACACAAGGGACCCATTGGTCATGACACTCAGCAAAATAGGTGTAAGGCTAGTGAAGTAATCGCAGAAGGAAAAGCTATTGGATAGTGAGTTAGATAGTTGACCAGTGGCAAGACACAGGAAATTGTGAAATACATCAAATGAGGGGTGTTTAGTATAAACATTTCTCCTCATTTGACCTTAGGAGCCAATGACAAAGTTTCAAACGCGTCCTAATTATTAGTCAAAACAATTTCGGTTTCAATTTGAGGAATATAGATGCAATGTTTCAAACATGACTTGAAAGTTGCTCGAAAGCATTTTTTTTGTTTGTTAACTCACAGAATATAGGTCACATATACAGATTTGTGTTTCGAATTAGATTTCACCTGGACCATCGTTGATGTTGCATCATAGAAGTGCCTAGGTCAAACGATTACAAAATGTACCCTGTTAGTGCTCGACCCGGATGCCTGGACGAAGGTAAGACATCAAAAGAGAAAGCTAAACTGGTTAGGCGTGATAGATATACTGCAGGTAATGTTTCATATAACGACTATCTCCGTTATCATTTCCTTTTCAGCTCATGTATTCATTTTCTTAATCATCAAATCAACGCAACACGTCCAGTTTATTTATTTTAAATGCAGTTAAAATGATAAAAAGATAAAATAAATAAATAAATAACAATACGGGATGTCCCCCTGTGTGAGGCGATCTGAAGTATTGTTCCTGGATCGAGTGTAGAGGTCAAAGGTCGGCCAAGTGGCATCCGGGCATCTCGGCTTAGGTAGTTGAGAGTAAGCTGGACTGTTTACATAACAAGTCCGGATTTCCCCAACACAACACTTTTCATTTGATCTGGAAGAAAAATAAAATACAGTAACACCATAATAATAAGAGACAGGTTCCCCTGTATTTAATTGTAAGTAGAATGCGTTGTTGAGAGCAGTTTATCTATTGTTGAGGGCGGTTTTCAGGTATATATATATATGTGTGTGTGTGTGTGTATTACAGTCAATGTGTAAAATCGGCCAATTTACAAATTTACACTTTATAAAATGAGTGAAATTTTCAGGCATTTTACAAATTAGTCGAAGAAGAAACAGGCATAAATTTTACTTAAAAGTACCTGGTTATGCTTAATCACAATGTCTGTTTTACAATAATGAGATATTTGAAGCAGACTTTTTACATATCGATTCAGTCCATGTGTCATACACTAACTGTTTTTTCAGTGAAAATTTCAGTCATTTCTAGTGCCTGAGTGAATCGGGCAATTTGTAAATTGACTGAAGTTTCAGGCAATTTACAAAATGGCTGATTTTACACATTGACTGTTACATAGTTTCGTGCAAAATGTTGCACTCATCAGGTAAGACTGATTGAAATGGTTTGGTTAATAACAGGTGATTCCTCTATTTGTATAATTACAAAGCTCTGGTGTCATACCATAGAGCACTCTAACAGCAGTTTATTGCAGTTAACTATTAATGTATATTAATAGTTAACTATTAATGTATATATATATAAATAAATATATATATATATAAATATATATAAAATGTATGCTGTAGCTTACCTTGCAAGACTTCGTGCCTGACTCTGAATCCACACCAGACAGAGAAAGATTGACGCTAAACTGACATCCAGCATCATGTCTGAACGCTGTAACAAGTATGGAAATATATACTGTAACATGCACTCTACATGAATGCATCGACGATTAAATGATACAACTAGAAATATGCATTCTAATGAATGCAAGCCTCCGCCATTTACTTATTCGGTCCATAAGTTCATTCGTGCGTAAGTGACTGTACATTTGAGAATAATCCTTGATGGCGATCCGGATGACGTTCAGGATCCATATCAAAATCATGGTTGCCTGAAGTATGTTGTGAACAAACACACACACACACTCGGAAATGGACGCATACACTTTTCGGCGGAGGCAATAAATGTAGTTCTCAAACAGAGCTCATTCCACATACTGGACATGTGTAATTATATTAACCCTCACATAACGACAGCAGTGAAACAAGCCTTTTTAAAATATCATCAACAGCCCAAGCTTTATGTCTATAAGTCTAGTGGTTTAAGTAACTAGAAATTTTAACTAGAAATTTCTGGCATCTGAGATATAGTTTGTAGAAATGTTTGGCTTAAAATGCATCCACGATATTTTTTAAGATGCGAGTCCCGTGACCTTGATCTTTGACCTCAAGACCCTAGAACCTAAAGGGTTCTTACTTTACTAGTATACGTAGCCATACGTAAGTCAAGTTTGAAATATGGCTATCAAAAGTGGATGTATCATAAGTGGTGTGTGATTTTCATCAGATATGGAAATATTGAAGATCAAGGCCACTCTCATGGTTAAGGTTTTGACCCACATTTAAACAGACCTCATCCCCATTACCCATCTCCCTTCATGTTCATGAAATGAAAGAAATCTGTCCTTTAGTTTTTAACTTATAATGCTCACAGTAATGTCAAATGATAGATATGAAGGTATTAAAAAGCATGAAAACAAGTAAAGGATAATAGGTGGCGCCACCAGTTTCCAGTACATGACAAGTTTATCCAAGATCTTTGTTTACCTTAATTTAAGAATTTGTATGATTTCAGCAAAAATGGACCTATTCAGGGTCAAGGTCATTCTCCAAACAAAGGCCAAAATTTTAAATAGGCTTCGTCCTCTTACCTATCTCTGTACACATGTAATTTTTTTATAAAAAAAATGTATATTATTTTTTTAGTTATCTCGCTCACAAGGATTTTGCTGCGGTGGCGGAGGCGGGTCCGTCATGAAACCGATTTTTTTTGTGGGGATACAATTAACGTGGTAGTCAGCAACATAACATATACCAGCTGTATATGTTGCACTCGCCTCTTATATCAGAGAATGGTCTGAATAAAACAAGAAAGCAAGAATGATAAAAATGAATATATATTTATATATTATGATCAAGAATGGGAATTGCTGCGCATAGCGCAGATCCTATAATATAACTACTACTGCTTCTACTACTACAACCACTACTACCACTACTACCACTACTACTACTACTACTACAACTACTACTACTACATGCAACAACTGTACCAGTACTACTACTGCTACTACTGCTACTAATACAACTACTGCTACTACTACTGCTACTGCTGCTACTACTACTACTACTACTACTACTACTACTACTACTACTACTACTACTACTACTTCTACTACTAATACTACTACTACTTTTTCTACTTCTACTTCTACTACTACTTCTACTGCAACTACTAAGACCATTACCTCTACCACTGCTATTTCTACTACAGCCACTGCTGCTACTACTAATACTACTACTACTACTACTTCTACTACTACTGCAACTACTTCTACTACTCCTACTACTACTACTACTGCAGCCACTACTACTACCATTACCTCTACTACTGCTGCTACTACTAATACTACTACTATTGCTACCAGTACTACTACTACTTCTGCTCCTAATATTTCTAATGCTACTACTACTCCTCCTTCAACCACTACCTCTATTCCTGCTACTATTATTACTACTTCTACTACTACTTCTACTACTACAAATGTACCAGTACTACTACTGCTACTGCTGCTACTACTACAACTACTGCTACTACAACTGTTACTACTACTACTACTAGTAGTGGGGGGGGCAGATTGAAATTTCTTTGAGAAATGGTGCAAATTCGATCGATTTGCATAGAATATCCATTGTTTCTTCTCAGTCAACATACGTGAAAACATTATTTCTCAGATGAGTGTGTTTAGTTATACATGTATAGGTCAGTATACTGTGTAATTTTTAGACTCAAGGGTACTGAATATAATGCAATTCTATACTAGAGGCTGTGACATATATGTAAATACAGCTGTGGCATATCGTAGGAAGGGCACATGACAGAAAATGATGTACACATCACAAAATACAAGGCAGGACATTCATATTAGCAATGTGTGCGTGTAACAGCAGGTCAACATTTATTACATCGCTCATACCTACTAACCGTACGACTGTCATGGAACATTTACTATCAGCCCTCTCGAGAGTTGTCATATATTACTGTATCTTTTCCACTTTAAAGTGTGGGCGATACCCGAGCGTTAACACACAACAACTCTCGGGCCATGTTCGCCCCAATACCCCATATACCAGTATAACGTTACGAAGAGGAAGGGGCGTCAAAACAGGGGGCATCTTTGGGGTATATGTACCCCCACTTTTTAGCAAGGGTGGGGGGGATGGTAAATGTAATCATTACCAGAGAATAATATCTATACATTAGAAATTAAATATGTTAAAATAACAATTAGAATTATAGACTTTGGTTCCATTTCTGAGTTTACTGTAAAATATTATATATCAGAAACTGGTTTAGAATTAACATATAATGGTAACATACCTTATTTTTTTAAACCGTATACTTAATTCTAACATAACTGGAATGTGTCACACAAAACATATATATATATATATATATATATATATATATATATATATATATGATTTTAAAGAGAGTTGCTGGTCAAGAAATACGAATTAACTGAATTTGTCAACGTGTTTTATAGAATAAAATCCTTAGATTTTTATATTTAATTTTACCTATGTTATATGTCATTTAAAAAACAATCCGATTGTTTTATCTATTGTTACAGGTGCTCTTTTATTGTGTGACACGGGCGTAACTCGTGTCGTTGTTACATTTTATGTTTAATCCGTTCTGGTTGAACTCTCGTTGTTATGTGAGCCTTGGGTTTTTACGCCTGGTCGTGGGTCACGTGATGAGCCTGGTATGTGTAGAGACACACGGCTTTGTCTTTCTAGAGGATTCCTGAAACGCGTGTTACTGTTGAGTAGGGTCCTTATAGAATGTTCGAGAAGTGAAAAATTCCCGGCTTGGGGTGTAAAGGTATATAAAGGGGCTGTTTTCTAGAACAATAGGGCAGAGCAGTGCAGATACCAGCGGACGCAGAAGCGTGTGTCAGATTCTAAGACCTTATCCGACGAAAGCGGCAACTATACATTTTCATGAACTTTCTCCTGGATTTTATACATTTGGACTTCAGTTTACTTTCTGTGTTGTTGCAAGAACTTATCACTGGACTGTCATTCTCCGAGAGTTTACATTCAAAGGACTTATCGTGATGATGGTGTTGGTATCGAGGTACTGTACCAGTATCTTTCTGTGTGATTGTATTGACTTATTGCTATAACGCTGTTTTACTGTGTAATTGTATTGAGTTAGTGTATTGTATTGTTAGGGTTGTTTTAAGAATAAATTATAGTTATTTGTTAACAAACAAGTGACCCATGGGTCATGACGCTCAGCTGCCAAGCATGACCTGTGACATCATGGACTGAGATTCACAACTTCCAGTAAAATTTTGAAGAACCAATTTGCCAATTTGTTGAAAATTTTCTATGACAACAGAAATATATATCACCTATGTCTGGTTAAAACACAGTGAATTGATGGTCTGAGGAAAATGCATGATTGTTAAGCTATCAGGAACTATTCCAACAGCTTGCTTGAAACCTGTCAGTCTCAAAAGGAACACCACAAAGGGCAAATATAAGATCAAAATATATAGCAAAAATCAAGGAAATACATGCAAGAATTATTGAGAAACAGGTGCTTCTGTATGAATTTTTTATTCAATACAAGCCAATGTACTGCACTTTTATAAATGATAGTAATATTTATTCAGAAATATTTAACCCAATCCTTTACAAGATTACATAAATATACATCCAACTGCATTCACTTTAACTGTTCTTGAGATAATATGATCAAAAGGAATTAAAAGATGGTTGCCTGGTGGCCATATTGGACTTCTGACAAGTCTGAAATCAGACAACAAACATTCTCTAAATCGGACCAAACATTAAAGAAAAATTACTGAAAATGCCCTGAAGAAAGAATTTCTAAGGTGGCTAACTGGCAGACATAATGGATTTCTGAGAAGTATGACATTTGATATCCCACATTCTCCAATAAGAGACCAAACTTGGGGCAAATTATCCAGTAATTAATGCCCAAAATAATTCAAAAGGCATGTCCAGGCCCTCATATCAGATTTATAGATATGCAATTGTAAAAAGTGTAAGTCCAATATTTTTATTATCACTCTGCTTTTCAATGGGGTCAGCAGGGTAGGTAAACTGCCAAACCTGAAAGAAAAGAAATGCAGAAAGCATGTTTAAGAGTCTTGAAATAAAACAAAAAGCCATCCTAAATCAAGGTACAGATCCACATATTATGAGAACAAACACTTGCTTTTATATGTGGTGATATATATTAAAATATTCAGATATCTAGGAAACTAAGTTTATTGCTAGGATTCCATAAAATAAACTGCAAAATGTTCCCATCATCTTATAAATCAGTAGCTAAACCTTAATACTATACTCTCATAGTCTTAATGCCTGGCTGAAGCATTCTGACAACAGTGTTTTTGTTATGAAGTAACGAAGTACTTATCACTGAGCCTTATCACTTAATAGGCTGATACAAAAGGGAGTCATATGTCACCAGTGTCACTCACAATTACAGCCACACAGGGAGATGTACCAGCTGGAGTGGGATGGTTATATATACAAGAAAAATAGAGATGGTCTATAAAATAAGTAATTGTGAACATCCCTGACCTATGACCTTGGCCTTTTGCCCATATATCAACTGGATTCTTTCTAAATGATGGGTAACTACTGACCACTTAGATCTGGTGTAATTACTTGGCAACCAATGGGTGAATAACTTTGACCTGCAACCTTTAACCTGCTGACCAGCTGACCCCAAAATCAATAAGTTATTTATTCAAGCAAAAAGACCCATAAATATGAAGTTTGAGTCAAACTGAGTGATGCATAGATGTGGCATATGTGAAAGACTGAAGGTTTTGGTTGAACAGTTACACTTGAAATATGCTCACAAGCATTTAGAACAATTAAATATTGTGACCTTGACCTTTGACTTTTTGACCTCAACATCAATAGGCTTCTTTACTTATTGGTAGGTAAGCCATATATGACAGATGGAAGGTACAGATTGAAAAGTTTGCCTGAAAATGACTCCACGCAAGAAGTGGGTGCTGTGAACTTGACCTTTGACCTCAAAATCAACAGTTCTTTTCCCCTGTTGGCAGAGAAGCGATGTCAGTGCTGGAAGGTTTGGAATGAAAAGTCTAGCTTGAAATGTGTCCACTACCTTTTCAAAGAAGTGGATCCTGTGACCCTGACCTTTGAAATTGTGGCCTCAAAATCTATAGGATTCTTCTCCAACTTAGTAGGTGAGCTATATGTGAAAGATCAAAGAATTGGGATGAAAGGGTTGGCTTAAAATGCATCCACAGGCTTTTCAAAGAGGAGGCCCCTGTGACCTTGACCTTTGACCTTTTGACCTAAAAAAATTATGGTTCTTCCCCTGTTGGTAGGTGAGCTGTATGTGAAAGATGGAAGGTTTGGGATGAAAATTTTGTCTCAAAGAGTTATTTCTTGGGGGTGCAAACACACCCCATAACTTCGAGAATATAGGTCGCAGTGACCTAATTTCAGGTTTGCAAGGAGATCTTTTTATAACCTCTAAGACTGCATAGGGTTCATGGCCCTAGCCCCTACGGTTATGATTTGTGCCCTGCTAACGGACGGACGGCCGGACGGACAGACGGAAGGACGCCGGACAAAGACCCATCGCTATAGCCCAGCATGACTGAAAGTCAGCTGAGCTAAAAACCACTGACTTCTTTATTCATTCCCCTAGACATTTCACGCTGCCTAGTGTTACATAATCTGATTTTTTTTATCTCCATTACAAATTTATGTTCATCACACATACGTGATCTGTTTAACTTAGGTTCCGTAACACTATATCATGAAACAATATTTTACAGAGGTCATTTATTGGTTCCGGAATAGATTTTGTATGATATTTAAAATATAACATATGTGAGTAATTTAGATTTTCATTTGGTTAAGATGTGGGAATTGCGGAAAGGAGGAGTTCTATTATAAGTTTGGTAGGATGAATAATGTTTACGTGAAGGCTATTTTAGATGCATCTGTGGGTGCAGTTTATTCCATGTGGGACTTGCTGCTGGTCTAGACAACATGTGAAGATTTTGTCACGATAATTTCGCGCTATTTCGAAAGAAAAATAATTGTTGGAGATCGTCGGTAAAATTCATCAGATGCTCGAGCTTGTATGTTTGTAAACAATCTCCATTGAGAGGTCAAACAATTTTGGCTTTAGGTCAAGTTATCATGTTACTGGAGCCAGAGTGCGTGACCCCAGTGAGGTCAAGGCCAATGATGACGACACTCAGCTGTCTACCACTCTCCACACAGAAGGTTACCTATGAATGTCAAGGATAAACCGACTGCCCACACTTATTCACACGGCACGCAATAGAGCTATTTCGCCTGAGAAGTGTAAATTACAAAAATTAAGTTAATGGAGCAAATATGGAGTATGCATCGATCAAAGCCATTCGAAATATAACCAATAAAAGGTATTTGTACATGAAATATATTTTATATATTGAAAAAAAATGTGGATCTATTTCACTGTGTAATATCGCTGTATCGTAAATATAAACAGGAGCTTGTGCACGTGTTTCCTTAGATAGTTTACGTGATATAACTGTTTCCAGGATTTTTTATGATGAACATGCAAGGTGATAGAGCAGTGATACTTGTGGTTATTTCAGCATTATCCAAAAGGATTAACTGAATGAATTGGGGGATTAACCCTTTTTGCTTGCTGATATAAGACATGAGTGCCAAGGGATCGAGAGTCACATATTTTTCCCATGCACTGATCATGCAAGTGGGCCAGTACCTGGTTAAAATATCAGGTCAAAAATACTAAATTCCTTCACTGACAGCAGGGTTAATTCATATTCACTGAAGCCGTAACCCTGCGCTGGAGCTTATAACAGCCGTGTACGCAAAGGTCAGCTCAAAGCTGTTAAAATCAAGGCTGTCCCTCGTTTCATTATACACCAGTGATCATGGCTATCACGGCCAGACAGACTTTAAATTACCACAATACATCCTTAATTCAGACATTTGAAATATTACGTATATCAGCATTTTGTTGGCAGGTTCGTGACTTTTAGTGCAGAACGAATATAAATAACCCATCTGTATTGTTTAAACCAGGGTCCGCATTCGTAAAAAAACAAGGGGGGGGGGAGTTTGTTATATAATTCCGCCATATATATTTTACGATTTCCAGAGAGGCTGTACGGGCGATTCAACTGTGTGATGCTTTGAGCTGCTGCCAATATCAATATTATCCGAATAAACAGACACAAAGACCATCGGACGAGAGGGACGGCTTTTTGCTCAACTGGGTGTTTATACGGTTTTATCCGTGCTCATCGCTGTCAAATTAATGCTTCCAGGCCGGGGTATCTGCTGTGTGAAAGCACGTATACAAGTCCATGCATATACGAACCGCATATATAGCCCAGTATATACAGAGAGAGAGAGAGAGAGAGAGAGAGAGAGAGAGAGAGAGAGAGAGAGAAAGAGAGAGAGAGAGTGTGTGTGTGTGTGTGTGAGAGAGAGAGAGAGAAGGAGAGAGAGAGGACTTGCACTATATCCGTAACGATGTGTCTTATGTTTTTGTCACATGATAACTGGATAGGGCGAAAGTAGCAAGGATGAAGCGTAATGATAGAGGATACAGAGACATTTTTAAAGTTAATCCTGTAATGTTGGAATCTAAATTAGCTTCAGTGATATTTTATTTTTCGGTATAAAGTGTGTATTGTTATGATATTATTTAAGGTCGAAAAAGGAGGAGGGGAAGGGGGGGGGGGGGAGACTGCGCTTCCCCTTAATCCTATCCGGGAGATAACAGGCCTAGGCGCAATCCTTTATTTATTGGATACATAAGAATGGTCTGACAGCTGATAGTGGCTGGGGGTGCGGGGTTGAATATTTTACATCGCATACATTATGCCCAAACAGAAAACATGAGGGTCCAATTTAAAATGTTTTATGCGAGCGTATGTTTCCAAAGAATCTTTGGAAATTCGAAAATGAAGTCAGAACAGGCGGGGGTGGAGGTACAGACATAGTAAAACATTTTGGACCCCCATCCCCCCCTCCGACGCACAAACCCCAACATTATCTGGTGTTACATATCTGAAGACATGGGAAGAGTTGTCCTGTTTTTTTTATTATTATTCAGGAGTAATTAGTAACTTTGGGAGAATATTGCCTCCACCCAGTTAGAGCATCAGTCGGATAAAAGATACGCTGCAATGTAATAAAATATCACAATGCTATAATATACATGAAGAGGCACATGACCAAACCATGACGGAATCTCAGAAATAACCCAGGATGATGAGTGTTTTAAATGAAACTTGACACTTTGAGTGACTTGTTTACATCCTGTTACACATAATTCAGGTGAATTAACAGTGATACCTTGGTCATGTTGCTCAGCTGATAAACTGAAAAACAGAACTTATGAAACTAAATTAGGGACCAATTGGTCTAGACGCTCAGCTGAATTTGTCTATAAAGTTATTTTTAAAGAAATTTTCCAGAATGACTGTCCTTTAACCAATGACCTTGTGACCAAAATATCTAAGAACTTATTATCCTTGAACTTGCAGTATTTAGATTTTTGTAACAATCTTTTTAAAAGTGACCTTGACATCTAACCATAAAATCTACAGATTTCCTCACTTTGGGCATGTAAGCCATGTGTGAAAGATGGAAAGTTTGGGATTAAAAGTTTGATTTACAGTGCAACCACAATCTCTCTAAAGATGTGGCTTCTGTGACCTTCAACTATGACCTCTGGACACTGAAAATAACAAATGAGCCTTGGGTCATGAGGCTCAGCTGCAAAGCATGGCCTGCGACATCAAGGGCTGCGATTCACAACTTCTAGTCAAATTGTTGAAGAACCTATATGCCAATTTTTTTTAAAACTATTTACGATGACATAAATATTTATCACAAATATCCCGTTAAAACACAGTGAATTGATGGTCTGAGGCAAAATGTATGGTTGTTGAGCTATCAGGAAATACTCCCACAGCTTGCTTGATACCTGTCAGTCTCAAAAGGAATACCAAACAGTCAAAATATAAGATAAAAATATATAGCAAAAAAATCAAGGAAATCCATGCAAAAATTTGTGTAAAACGGGTGCTTCTGTTTTAATTTTTATTCAATACAAGTCAACTGTACTGAGCTTTCATAAATTATGGTCATATTTATTAAGAAATATTTAACCAAATGCAAGATTACATTAATTTACATCCCACTACATTTAATTTAATAGTTCTTGAGATAATATGTTCTAAAGGAATTTAAATATGGCCTTATGGTGGCCATATTGGCTGCGAAGCATGCTCAGCTGCGAAGCATGACCTGCGACATCATGGGCTGAGATTCACAACTTCCAGTCAAATTTTTTAAGAACCTCTCTACCAATTTGTTCAAATTTTCTACGACAACAGAAACATATATCAACTATGTCTGGTTAAAACACAGTGAATGGATAGTCTGAAGAAAAATGTATGATTGTTGAGCTATCAGGAACTATTCCCATAGCTTGCTTGATACCTGTCAGTCTCAAAAGAAACACCACACAGGCCCAATATAAGATCAAAATATATAGCAAAAATCGAGGAAATCCATGCAAGAATTATTGAGAAACGGGTGCTTCTGTATGAATTTTTATTCAATACAAGCCAACTGTACTGAACTTTTATATATGATGGTAATGTTTATTAAGAAATATTTGACCCAATCCTTTGCAAGATAACATTAATATACGTCCGACTGCATTTCATTTAAACAGTTCTTGAGATAATATGATCAAAAGGAATTTAAAGATGGTTGCCTGGTGGTCATATTTGACTTCTGACAGGTCTGAAATCAGACATAAAACATTCCCTAAATCGGACCAAACATTGAAGAAAAATCACTGAATCTGCACTGACAAAAGGATTTCTAAGGTGGCTAACTGGCAGACATAATGGATTTCTGACAAGTCTGACATTTGATGTCACACATCCTCCAATAAGAGACCAGGCTTGTGGCAAATTCTCAAAAGGATGTTATAGTAATGAATGTCCAAAAAAATTCAAAGGCATGTTCAGGCCCTCATATCAGATTTATAGATATGCTAATGTAAAAAGTGTTTGGCTTAAAATGCATCCACAGGCTTTTCAAAGAAGTGGGTCCTGTGACCTTGACCTATGACTTTTTTTACCTCAAAATTATTATGGTTCTTCTCCTGTTGGTAGGTGAGCTGTATGTGAAAGATGGAAGGTTTGGGATGGAAATTTGGCTAAAAGAATTATTTCTGGGGGGTGCAAACACACCCCGTAACTTCGAGAATATAGGTCGCAGTGACCTAATTTCAGGTTTGCAAGATCTTTTTAGAACCTCTAAGACTGCTTAGGTTTCATGACCCTAGCCCCTACGGTTACGATTTGTGCCCTGCTAAGAGCCGGACGGCCAGACAGACAGACGGAAGGACGACGGACATAGCCCCATCGCTATAGCCCAGCATGACTGAAAGTCAGCTGGGCTAAAAAAAAAAATTGACAATCCAAAGCAGAATTATCATCCATAAACTAATTTGTGAATGGATGGGCCCTGTGACCTTGACCTTTGACCCTATGACCCCAAAATCTAATAGAATCTTCCCCTATTGGCAGGTTAGCAATATCTTGTAAATGGAAGAATCGTGATGAACAGTTTAGCTTGAAATGTATACACATTCTTTCCAAAGAAATGGGTCCTGTGACCTTGACCTTTGACCGTTGGACCCAAAAATCGACACGGTTCTTACTTAAGTAGTAAGCAATATATAAGTTAAGTTTGAAACTAGTGAACATATGGCCCCTGTGTCCTTGACCTTTGAACTTGTGACCCATAATTCATTTCTGCTCTCCCCATACCGGCAAGTCAGCTAAATGCGCAAGATGGAAAGTTTGGGATGAAAAGCTTGGCTTAAAATGCAGCCTTAATCTTTTTAAATAAGTGAGTCCTGTCATCTTGACCTTTGACCTAATGACCCAAAAATTATATAGGTTCTTTCTTTAGAGGTGGGCCATATTTAAGTCAAGTTTGAAATCCATGTGTCAATCTAACCTGGAGTAACCATCTGGATACAAAATTGTGGATAGACGGATGGACAGACAGACACACAGACAAACAGACAGACAGGGTGATTACTATAGGGCATTCACTTGTGATCAATAAACACACCAGGTTTAGGGACACTAGATGTAATCACAGCTGAGAAACTTACATGATTGTTATTTTATAGTAAAAAAGAAAAAAGAAAAATATTCGTTAAAATAAAAAAAAAATACAGATGGCGCCACCACTTTTCGGGAACTGACAAAACTAGTCATAGTAAATATTCAAGGCAAGATTAATGACAATCCCTGCATTAATCATCAATATATTGGAGCTTTGTATTATTTTTTTTTAAATTATTCTGGGGGTAGCCCCATAGCTCGGGGATATAGGTCGCAGTGACCTAATTTCAGCTCTCTAGGACCGGCAATTACAATTTTTGCCCTGCTAACGGCCGGTCGGACGCCCGAACGACCGGGGGAAGTGTGCTTTATCTTAGGGTTGGGGAATGTGCTTTATCTTATTTTGGGGGAAGTGTTCATTACCTTACTGTTGCAGAAGTGTACATTATCTTAGGGTTGGGGAGTGTGCTTTATCTTAGGGTGGGGAGTGTGCAATATCTTGGCGTTGGGGAAATGTGCATTATCTTAGTGTTGGAGAAGTGTACATTATCGTAGGGTTGGGGATTGTGCATTATCTTAGTTTTGGGAAAGTGTGCTTTATCTTAGGGTTAGGGAATATGCATTATCTTATTTTTTGGGGAATTTTGCATTATCTTAGTGTTGTAGAAATGTGCATTACCTTAGGGTGGGGAGTGTGCAATATCTTTGTGTTTGTGAGATGTGCATTATCTTAGTGCTGGAGAAGTGTACGTTATCTTAGGTTGGGGAGTGTGCAATATCTTAGTGTTGGGGAAATGTGCATTGTCTTAGTGCTGGAGAAGTGTACATTATCTTAGGGTTGGGGAATGTGCATTATCTCAGTTTTGGAGGAGTGTGCATTATCTTAGTGTTGTAGAAATGTTCATTATCTTAGGGTGGGGAGTGTACAAGATCTTAGTGTTGGGGAAGTGTGCATTATCTTTGTGCTGGAGAAGTGTACATTATCTTAGGGTTTGGGGAGTGTGCTTTACCTTAGGGTTGGGGAATGTGCATTATCTTAGTTTTCGGGAAGTGTACATTATCTTAGTGTTGTAGAAGTGTACATTATCTTAGTTATGGGGAGTGTGCATTATCTTAGGGTTGGGGAGTGTGCATTATGTGAGGGTTGGAGAGAGTGCATTATCTTAGTTTTGAAGAAGTGTGCATTATCTTTGGGTGGGGAGTGTGCATTATCTCAGTGCTGGGGGAGTATGCATTATCTTAGGGTTGGGGAGTGTGCATTATGTAAGGGTTGGAGAGTGTGCATTATCTTAGTGTTTGGGAAGTATGCATTATCTTAGTGTTTGGGAAGTGTGCATTATATTAGTGCTGGAAAAGAAGTGTTCATTATCTTAGGGTTGGAGATTGTGCGTTATCTTAGTTTTGTGAAAGTGTGCTTTATCTTAGGGTTAGGGAATGTGCATTATCTTAGTTTTGAGGAAGTGTGCATTATCTTATTGTTGGGGAAGAGGCTTTATCTTAGTGTTGGGGAAGTGTGCTTTATCTCAGTGTTGGAGAAGTGTGCATTATTTTAGTTTGGGGAAGTGTGCATTATGTTAGTGTTGGGGAATGGGGGAGTGTATATTTATCTGAATGTTGGGGAAGTATGCATTATCTTAGTACTGGAGAAGTGTGCATTATCTTAGTGTTGGGGAATGTTTATTATCTTAGTGTTGGGGGAGTGTATATTTATCTGAATGTTGGGGAAGTATGCATTATCTTAGTGCTGGAGAAGTGTGCATTATCTTAGTGTTGGGGACTGTGCATTATCTTAGGGTTGGGGACTGTGCATTATGTAAGGGTTGGAGAGTGTGCATTATCTGAGTGTTGGGGAAGTATGCATTATCTTAGTGCTGTAGAAGTGTACATTATCTTAGGGTTGGAGAAGTGTGCATTATCTTAGTGTTGGGGAATGCATTATCTAAGCCTGAGTGTTTGGGGAGTGTGCATTATCTGAGGGTTTTGGGAGTATGCATTATCTTAGTATTGGAGAAGAGTGCATCCCCTCAGTGTAGCAGAAGAGTGCATTCCCTTAGTACTTGAGAAGGTTGCATTATCCTTGTATTTGTGAAGTGTGAAGAGTACATTATCTTAGGGCGAGGAGAGTGCAACATCTTAGTGTTTGGCAGTGTGCATTATCTTAGTGTTGAAGAAGTGTGTATTATCTTAGTTTAGGGGAGTGTGTATTATCTTACGGTTTTGGAGTGTGCATTATCTTATTGTTTGGGAAGTGTGCATTTTCTTAGTGTTTGGGAAGTGTGCATTATCTTAGTGCTGGGGAAGTGTGCATAATCTTAGTTTTCGGGAGTGTGCATTATCTTAAGGTTGGGCAGTGTGCTTATCTTAGTGTCGGGGAGTATGCATTATCTTAGGGTTGGGGAATATGCATTATGTTAGGGTAAGGGAGTGTGCATTATCTCAGTGTTGGAGAAGTGTGCATTATCTTAGGGTGGGGAGTGTGCATTATCTTAGTGTTGGGGACTGTGCATTATCTTAGTGTCGGGGGAGTATGCATTATCTTAGGGTAGGGGAGTGTGCATTATCTTAGTGTTTGGGAAGTATGCTTTATCTTAGGGTTGGGGAGTGTGCATTATGTAAGGGTTGGAGAGTGTGCATTATCTTAGTGTTGGGGAAGTATGCATTTTCTTAGTGTTGTAGAAGTGTACATTATCTTAGGGTTGGAGAAGTGTGCATTATCTTAGTGTTGGGGAAGTATGCATTATCTTAGTGTTGTGGAAGTGTACATTATCTTAGGGTTGGAGAAGTGTGCATTATCTTAGTGTTGGGGAAGTATGCATTATCTTAGTTTGTAGAAGTGTACATTATCTTAGGGTTGGAGAAGTGTGCATTATCTTAGTGTTGGGGAAGTATGCATTATCTTAGTGTTGTAGAAGTGTACATTATCTTAGGGTTGGAGAAGTGTGCATTATCTTAGTGTTGGGGAAGTATGCATTATCTTAGTGTTGTAGAAGTGTGCATTATCTTAGGGTTGGAGAAGTGTGCATTATCTTAGTGTTGGGGAATGCATTATCTAAGCCTGAGTGTTTGGGGAGTGTGCATTATCTGAGGGTTTTGGGAGTATGCATTATCTTAGTATTGGAGAAGGGTGCATCCCCTCAGTGTAGCAGAAGAGTGCATCCCCTTAGTACTTGAGAAGGTTGCATTATCCTTGTATTTGGGAAGTGTGTATTATCTGAGTGTTGGGGAAGTATGCATTATTTTAGTGTTGTAGAAGTGTGCATTATCTTAGGGTTGGAGAAGTGTGCATTATCTTAGTGTTGGGGAATGCATTATCTAAGCCTGAGTGTTTGGGGAGTGTGCATTATCTGAGGGTTTTGGGAGTATGCATTATCTTAGTATTGGAGAAGGGTGCATCCCCTCAGTGTAGCAGAAGAGTGCATTCCCTTAGTACTTGAGAAGGTTGCATTATCCTTGTATTTGGGAAGTGTGTATTATCTGAGTGTTGTAGAAGAGTACATTATCTTAGGGCGAGGAGAGTGCAACATCTTAGTGTTTGGCAGTGTGCATTATCTTAGTGTTGAAGAAGTGTGCATTATCTTAGTTTAGGGGAGTGTGTATTATCTTACGGTTTTGGAGTGTGCTTTATCTTATTGTTTGGGAAGTGTGCATTTTCTTAGTGTTTGGGAAGTGTGCATTATCTTAGTGCTGGGAAAGTGTGCATAATCTTAGTTTTCGGGAGTATGCATTATCTTAAGGTTGGGCAGTGTGCTTATCTTAGTGTCGGGGAGTATGCATTATCTTAGGGTTGGGGAATATGCATTATGTTAGGGTAAGGGAGTGTGCATTATCTCAGTGTTGGAGAAGTGTGCATTATCTTAGTGTCGGGGGAGTATGCATTATCTTAGGGTAGGGGAGTGTGCATTATCTTAGTGTTTGGGAAGTATGCTTTATCTTAGGGTTGGGGAGTGTGCATTATGTAAGGGTTGGAGAGTGTGCATTATCTTAGTGTTGGGGAAGTATGCATTATCTTAGTGTTGTAGAAGTGTACATTATCTTAGGGTTGGAGAAGTGTGTATTATCTGAGTGTTGGGGAAGTATGCATTATCTTAGTGTTGTAGAAGTGTGCATTATCTTAGGGTTGGAGAAGTGTGCATTATCTTAGTGTGAGGGAATGCATTATCTAAGCCTGAGTGTTTGGGGAGTGTGCATTATCTGAGGGTTTTGGGAGTATGCATTATCTTAGTATTGGAGAAGGGTGCATCCCCTCAGTGTAGCAGAAGAGTGCATTCCCTTAGTACTTGAGAAGGTTGCATTATCCTTGTATTTGGGATGTGTGTATTATCTGAGTGTTGTAGAAGAGTACATTATCTTAGGGCTAGGAGAGTGCAACATCTTAGTGTTTGGCAGTGTGCATTATCTTAGTGTTGAAGAAGTGTGCATTATCTTAGTTTAGGGGAGTGTGTATTATCTTACGGTTTTGGAGTGTGCTTTATCTTATTGTTTGGGAAGTGTGCATTTTCTTAGTGTTTGGGAAGTGTGCATTATCTTAGTGCTGGGGAAGTGTGCATAATCTTAGTTTTCGGGAGTGTGCATTATCTTAAGGTTGGGCAGTGTGCTTATCTTAGTGTCGGGGAGTATGCATTATCTTAGGGTTGGGGAATATGCATTATGTTAGGGTAAGGGAGTGTGCATTATCTCAGTGTTGGAGAAGTGTGCATTATCTTAGGGTGGGGAGTGTGCATTATCTTAGTGTTGGGGACTGTGGATTATCTTAGTGTCGGGGGAGTATGCATTATCTTAGGGTAGGGGAGTGTGCATTATCTTAGTGTTTGGGAAGTATGCTTTATCTTAGGGTTGGGGAGTGTGCATTATGTAAGGGTTGGAGAGTGTGCATTATCTTAGTGTTGGGGAAGTATGCATTATCTTAGTGTTGTAGAAGTGTACATTATCTTAGGGTTGGAGAAGTGTGCATTATCTTAGTGTTGGGGAAGTATGCATTATCTTAGTGTTGTAGAAGTGAACATTATCTTAGGGTTGGAGAAGTGTGCATTATCTTAGTGTTGGGGAAGTATGCATTATCTTAGTTTGTAGAAGTGTACATTATCTTAGGGTTGGAGAAGTGTGCATTATCTTAGTGTTGGGGAAGTATGCATTATCTTAGTGTTGTAGAAGTGTACATTATCTTAGGGTTGGAGAAGTGTGCATTATCTTAGTGTTGGGGAAGTATGCATTATCTTAGTGTTGTAGAAGTGTGCATTATCTTAGGGTTGGAGAAGTGTGCATTATCTTAGTGTTGGGGAATGCATTATCTAAGCCTGAGTGTTTGGGGAGTGTGCATTATCTGAGGGTTTTGGGAGTATGCATTATCTTAGTATTGGAGAAGGGTGCATCCCCTCAGTGTAGCAGAAGAGTGCATTCCCTTAGTACTTGAGAAGGTTGCATTATCCTTGTATTTGGGAAGTGTGTATTATCTGAGTGTTGGGGAAGTATGCATTATCTTAGTGTTGTAGAAGTGTGCATTATCTTAGGGTTGGAGAAGTGTGCATTATCTTAGTGTTGGGGAATGCATTATCTAAGCCTGAGTGTTTGGGGAGTGTGCATTATCTGAGGGTTTTGGGAGTATGCATTATCTTAGTATTGGAGAAGGGTGCATCCCCTCAGTGTAGCAGAAGAGTGCATTCCCTTAGTACTTGAGAAGGTTGCATTATCCTTGTATTTGGGAAGTGTGTATTATCTGAGTGTTGGGGGCGTAAGCATTCTCTTAGTGTTTCGGAAGTGTGCATTATTTAGGTATTTGGGAATGTGCATTCTTTTGGTGTTAGGAAGTGTGCACTATCTTAGTGTTAGGGATGTGTGCATTCTTTTCGTGTTAGGGAAGTGTGCATTATCTTAGTTTTGGGGATGTATGCATTCTTTTCGTGTCAGGGAAGTTTTCATTTTCTTGGTGATAGGGATGTGTGCATGTTCTTAGAGATAGGAAAGTATGCATTCTCTTGATATAAGGGAAGTAGGCATTATCTTAGTATTGGTGTAATGTTCATTACCTTAGTGTTGGGGAAATGTACATTATCTTAGATTTATGTGCTTTATTTCATGCGTGAAGAGTAGTAAAACCTATTTAACTTCTTTAGCTTTTTTTTACCTTGCCATTGACCGAGTTTGTTGATCCATGCGTTATGTCACTTTTGTGAGACCCTGTCCAACATAATTTTAGAAATACATGTTGGATTAAATGATTTTGCAATATAAAATAATTAAAGTCGTTCCAAATTATGCCAAAACAACCCGATCATTGACCCCAGGTCGAATTATAATTTTAACATCTGGTCCATGTTCGTGTGAAAGTTGCTTACCCCAGTATTTAAAGGTGGCGGCCCGTGATGACAACTCGAAGCTGTGTTAACAGTCAAGGCACTGGTTTCATAGCATGCTGGCAATGGCGGCTATGCTCCTCAGTTTTGGGGGTGGAGCCGCGGCAATGGGGAATAATTTATCATTGAGGTAGGGTTACCACGGTCAAGGATGTGAATAACTCTTGTATAACAGTTCATATTACGCTCCAACTTTGTTCCCATTTCAGCGATTAAGCGATAACAGATTGGGAGTGAAAAATGACGTAATATTGAACAAGTGACCCATCGACCATGACGCTCAGCTGCATCTGACATACTGATGACGCATGCATTAAATTTTGGTGTTCAGGTGAAATCTGATGAAAAATATTTGATAAGGAACCTTTAATAATGGACACTGGAATGCTTAAAATCATGCTTTTGCCCATTATCCTAGGAAAATAGGTTACAGTGACCTCATTCAGGCTTTCCAAGAAGAGAAAGCATTACCAGGAACTCCCTAGATGCTAAGTCAGAAGTGCTAAATTCATGTTCTTAAGTCTAAATTTAACAATCATGTGTTGCGTTAGAAGTTTCTAGAATTTTGGGCTATGTTAACGGACGACCAGGCAGACGGACGACGGACAAAGAGTGATCGCTATAGCTCAGATGACTTTCAAGTCAGCTGAGCTAATAAGAGTAGGATTTGTATTATAATTTGTTTTATTTGTAACAGTTTATGTAGTATCTGTAGTCGACACAATAAACTTAATCATCACACAGAGTCGGGCACATCAGTATACACTACTGCCACAGTTTTGTCACGAGTTTCAGTGATGACGAGTGGTTAAGTCGGGATTTGGGATGCTGCCAATGTAAATGTTATCCGAATACACAAAGGATTAGCCAGCGTGCGTTGCAATTACTGTATTGAATCCGGTTTTTATCCGCGGGGGATGGTGGTCATTCTTGTGCTTCCAAATCGGGGTTATCCTGGTGCACGGGAAATGTGTGGAAAGCCCTGTGTGCACATGTTTGCCATGAGATATGAAGGGCCAAGCTCAAATTACAGCTGCTTACCTCCAATAAAAAATATAAAGCTAACTAGACATTTTTTGGCACCGCAGGTGCCAGAGTATCCACAGACATAGTAGCTCCCCCCCCCCCTTTCAAGAATAGGCCCCCATTTTTAGCAGCATGTACTGACACTTGGCATACAAGGCTACTCTCATAGGAAAGGTCATGACCCCAATTTAAATAAACATCATCCCATAACCCATACCTATGTATATGCATAATATAAAAGAAATCTGTCTATTAGTTTTTGACTTATAATGCTCACAGTACTGTAAGGTGGCAATTTTGGGGGTATTAAACGGCACGAAAACAAGTAAAGAATAATAGGTGGCGCCACCAGTTTCTGGAACCTGACAACCCTATCCATGATCTTCCATCAACTTGATTTTGGGATAAATCCATGCAAGATTTCTTGAGATATTAAAGAATTTGTGTGATTTTCCCCAAAATTGGACCTATTCAAGGTCAAGGACACTCTCCTAGTAAAGGTCATGACCTCATTTTAAATAGGCGTCGTCCTCTTACCCATATCTATACATATACCAAGGTAAAGTTCCGTGAAATATTTTTTGGGTTATCGCGCCAACAAGATTTATATGCGGCGACGGCGGCGGGACCGGTATGAAAACAAAGTATACCCCGACTTTGGGATACAATAGGGCAATTTCGGCTAAGCTGCTGGCCAGCTGCCAGGCACAGGGGTGGGCCCAAACACAGCCCTGCTTGACCAGGGCACTGCTGTGTGTATGTACTGTGTATATAGGTCAGCACGCACATTGTCTATTGCAGCATATAGTTATGGATACTATATTCAGTATTAAGTCTGTAAAGGAGCTTCAAACATTTGAAAGAGAGGGGAATAATAATTGCACTGAGTAGGACAGCATGTCAATAATATTCGAAGATGCAGATGGAAAACTTATCCTTAACAAGAAACACACTGACTACACCCAGGTACAAGCACAAATAGCATGCACAGGAATTCACAACTGTTCTTTCGTGGGATTCATAAATAAAGGAAAACATGTTGTTAATGTAACCTTTAATGAAGTGTTCTGGAATTAAATATTGTACAAGTTAATTAACTTTTATGAAATTCATTTGCTCAAAACCTTTACTGGTGACATTAAAAAATGTAATAATTTGCCGTGTTCATAATGCAAGAAAGTTCAATTAGATGATGAAAACCCTGCAACATGAGCTTGGGATAAACACAAGTGACCCATGGGTCATGACGCTCAGCTGCCAAGCATGACCTGTGACATCATGGACTGAGATTCACAACTTCCAGTAAAATTTTGAAGAACCAATTTGCCAATTTGTTGAAAATTTTCTATGACAACAGAAATATATATCACCTATGTCTGGTTAAAACACAGTGAATTGATACAAGCCAACTGTACTGCACTTTTATAAATGATGGTAATATTTATTCAGAAATATTTGACCCAATCCTTTACAAGATTCCATAAATATACATCAAACTGCATTCACTTTAACTGTTCTTGAGATAATATGATCAAAAGGAATTAAAAGATGGTTGCCTGGTGGCCATATTGGACTTCTGACAAGTCTGAAATCAGACAACAAACATTAGCCAGTGGCTAACTGGCAGACATAATGGATTTCTAACAAGTATGACATTTGATATCCCACATTCTCCAGTAGGAGACCAAACTTGGGGCAAATTATCCAGTAATGAATGCCCAAAATAATTCAAAAAGCATGTCCAGGCCCTCATATCAGATTTATAGATATGCAATTGTAAAAAGTGTAAGTCCAATATTTTTTATTATCACTCTGCTTTTCAATGGGGTCAGCAGGGTAGGTAAACTGCCAAACCTGAAAGAAAAGAAATGCAGAAAGCATGACTAAGAGTCTTGAAATAAAACATAAAGCCATCCTAAATCAAGGTACACATCCACATATTAAGAGAACAAACACTTGCTTTTATATGTGGTGATATATATTAAAATATTCAGATATCTAGGAAACTAAGTTTTTTGCTAGGATTCCATAAAATAAACTGCAAAATGTTCCCATCATTTTATAAATCAGTAGCTAAACCTTAATACTATACTCTCATAGTCTTAATGCCTGGCTGAAGCATTCTTACAACAGTGTTTTTGTTATGAAGTAACGAGGTACTTATCACTGAGCCTTATCACTTAATAGGCTGATACAAAAGGGAGTCATATGTCACCAGTGTCACTCACAATTACAGCCACACAGGGAGATGTACCAGCTGGAGTGGGATGGTTATATATACAAGAAAAATAGAGATGGTCTATAAAATCGGTAATTGTGAACATCCCTGACCTATGACCTTGGCCTTTTGCCCATATATCAACTGGATTCTTTCTAAATGATGGGTAACTACTAACCACTTAAATCTGGTGTAATTACTTGGCAACCAATGGGTGAATAACTTTGACCTGCAACCTTTAACCTGCTGACCAGCTGACCCCAAAATCCCAAAAGTTATTTATTCAAGCAAAAAGACCCATAAATATGAAGTTTGAGTCAAACTGAGTGATGCATAGATGTGGCATATGTGAAAGACTGAAGGTTTGGGTTGAACAGTTACACTTGAAATATGCTCACAAGCATTTAGAACAATTAAATATTGTGACCTTGACCTTTGACTTTTGACCTCAACATCAATAGGCTTCTTCCCTTATTGGTAGGTAAGCCATATATGACAGATGGAAGGTACAGATTGAAATTTTGCCTGAAAAAGACTCCACGCAAGAAGTGGGTGCTGTGAACTTGACCTTTGACCTCAAAATCAACAGGTCTTTTCCCCTGTTGACAGAGAAGCGATATCAGTGCTGGAAGGTTTGGAATGAAAAGTCTAGCTTGAAATGTGTCCACAACCTTTTCAAAGAAGTGGATCCTGTGACCCTGACCTTTGACCTTGTGACCTCAAAATCTATAGGATTCTTCTCCAACTTAGTAGGTGAGCTATATGTGAAAGATCAAAGAATTGGGATGAAAGGGTTGGCTTAAAATGCAATGCACAGGCTTTTCAAAGAAGAGGCTCCTGTGACCTTGACCTTTGACCTTTTGACCTCAAAAAAATTATGGTTCTTCCCCTGTTGGTAGGTGAGCTGTATGTGAAAGATGGAAGGTTTGGGATGAAAATTTTGTCTCAAAGAGTTATTTCTGGGGGGTGCAAACACACCCCATAACTTCGAGAATATAGGTCGCAGTGACCTAATTTCAGGTTTGCAAGGAGATCTTTTTATAACCTCTAAGACTGCATAGGGTTCATGGCCCTAGCCCCTACGGTTAAGATTTGTGTCCTGCTAACGGACGGACGGCCGGCCGGACGGCCGGACGGACAGACGGAAGGACGACGGACAAAGACCCATCGCTATAGCCCAGCATGACTGAAAGTCAGCTGAGCTAAAAAATGGAAAGCCAGAAAAGCCTCTTCTGATATGCACAAGTGTCACCAGAAATTCCAAAAAAGAGAGTTAGTTTTGTTCTTTTGCATACCTTTAGCAGACCCTCCCCATTTTATTATAACAGTTAGTAAAACAACAACAAAGGACAGCATGCAACAGACACACACACTACAGGGCTGCTTCATGTATGTATGGGGACATACTGACCAGTAGCTCAGCCCAGCACAGTGTTTGGGCCCACCCCAGCATCTGGCACCCTGCCAGCAACTTAGCCGAAGTGCCCCTATTATGGTAGCACACGTACTGGGGTAAGTGATTATTCGTAATGACGGACATACATACAAAGGAAAAATGCAGACACGAAAGACCATCATGTATTACAAAAGAGAATGCAAACGTACTGAAACACAGGGAGAGAGAGAGAGAGAGAGAGAAAGAGAGAGGGGGGGATAGGGGCGAGAGAGGGGGCAAAAGAGAGAGAGGGGAAGAAATAGGGGGGAGAAAGAGGGGAGAGAGAGAGAGGGGGAGAGAAGGGGGGGGGGGGGGGGGAGAGCAAACAGACAAACAAGCGAACAAAAAACACAGTGACAAAACAGACGATGACGTTACCATTGTTCATTTATAAGATTCCCGTACATAGTTATCTTCAGGTTCCTGATTAGGTCACCAAATACATATTTTATGCAATTTATATATTATTCACTCTCCTATACCAACTCCTATACCCTCATATACCCAACATCACTAAACCAGCTTATATGCATCTTTTCATCTTAAGTTGTTTGCAGTACTTACATTTAGCAAGACAGACTTCACAACCCTCCAAGACAATCAGTTCCTCGCTACTGACGGAGTGTGGCTGTGCTGTGTGCCTTCAGTTCAGAAATGTTTGTTTGTTCTATAAAACCAGGCCAGCAGAGTCCGGGGCTCAGAGAACACTCCTCATCTGGCGTTTGTCAACAGTACTGTTACACGAGGTCCTCCCCGCGGTGCCACTGTCCGCCGCGCTAGGCTGCTGTACCAGTCACGCTGATAAGTAGTCCAAGCTACCGTGATCTCTCTATAAATACCCTAAGCTATCAGAGAGAGAGAGAGAGGATCCTGGATACCAACGCCGCATAAGTGCAGTTTACTGATAACCTGTCAGCCAAACCACAATGATCCGTACACACACCAACATCCATATAATAAAGAGAGATGTAAAAATTGCCAGTTACAAATTAACACGTGTTTTCATGCAATCTTCAGATCTGGCAACGGTTGATGCTTTTATGTAATTATGCGTTGACGCACTCAGCCGTGGTCAGGTGGGAATGTACGGGGATCAGGATTATGCCTGCATTTCGAAATGATTTCAGATCTTTTGTTCAGCATGTGTGACTTCGGGAATGTTATTGTTTGACTGATAACCTGTCAGCCTCAGCCAAACCACAATGATCCTTACACATTAAATAAAACCCAACTCCGCCCCCTGTACGTTAACACAAGCTCAAACAACCCCCAACAGTACTAAAACGAATCCCCGTCGGAGTGTCAAGACGCGTTTCCCAGCTTTCATGTAGCAGACACGCATTCGACAATACAAAAAAGTGTACACCGACGCACTAGAATCATGCGGGTATCGTCAGCAGGCCCAGGAAATGTCATACCAACCACAACCATCAAAAGAACAAAAGAACATTCTTTGGTTTAATCCACCATTCAGTATAAATGCAAAAACGAACGTTGCCAGTACATTTTTAAAACTTGTAAAAAAAAATTCCCCGCCCAGCAACATACTACAAAAAATATTCAGTAAGAACACTGATAAAGTCAGCTACAGCACCATAGCCAGCATGCAAAATATAATCCAGAAGCATAACAAACAACTACTGAGCGGCAACAACACAACGAAAAACAGCGGTTGCAACTGCCGGATCAAATCAGAATGCTCCTTTAAAGGAGCATGCCTTTAAGCCAGCATTGTCCATGCCACCACGGTCACAACGCCAACCAGCGAAAAGACATATATGGAACTTGCCGTAACCGATTTCAAATCCCGGTACAGAAACCATAATAAAATCATTTAATCACTTTAAATATGAAAAAGATTCCGAGCTCTCAAAGTACATTTGGCTACAGAAGAATCAAAACACCCCCGTATTCAATCAGCTGGGGGGTCCATAAAAGCGCTATACGGAGAAAGCTCTACAATGGTACGAGGAATCTGAACAAATGCAGGCATAATCCTGATCCCCGTACATTTCCACCTGACCACGGCTGAGTGTGTCAACGCATTATTACATAACTGCATCAACAGTTGATAGATCACATCTGAAGATTGCAAATGCACGAAAACATGTGTTAATGTGTAACTGAACATTATATATATATATATATATATATATATATATATATATATATATATATCAAAATCTGCATGATTTTTTAATTCCAGTGTTGAATGACTGATATTAAATATCGTGGAAACGGGAGAATCATATAATATTAGCAGACATTTTGCTATTTTTTTTCTTTTCTAAAACACTGCATTTCATTTATATTCGAGAAATTTGAATTTGAAATTAACGACAATGTGGCACATGTAACCATGTTTTTTTTTTACTAATTGCAGTGGTAAAGTGGTCGCATTTTCGAGTTGTCGTCTAAACAAGATCTGATTAAAAAAAAGGAAAAAAAAAGAATTGGGACCGTGAAAAGTGGTCCTTATTTTGCTATAGTCGCTAAATTGAGATGGTCGTTAATTAGGCTAGGTTAATGATACATATACACACACATGCAGTGGAACCTCTCCTTACGGGCATCTCTGTACTAAAGGCACCTCCTATTTACAGCCACTTATGGGCAGTTCCTTGAAAGTAGGTCCCGACATCTGTAACTTCCTTACTATGGACACCTCATATATATATATATATATATATATATATATATATATATATATATATATATATATATATATATATATATATATATATATAGTCATATGTCACAGAAGCGATTTTATTCACTGTAACATAAACTCCTGTGAAAAAGTTTGGTGACAATTTTCAACTGAATTCTGATAAAAATCTTTGGTTATTTTAACAAGGACGTGTTGTGTGTTCCTAATTCTTTCAATCCTGGACCGAAGAAAATGACAATTAACAAAATCACCCATACAAGTCAGTGTTAGCGCTGTTACACATCTTGACTATGATTGGGTCAAGATGAAAAAAAATACTTGGTCGACATTCACTAAATATTTTTTTTATAAATATAACAAATATTTACAATAAACCTTAGAAATTGTGACCACCAATGGAACCTCAATGATGTGGTTGCATTTTTGAGATTGTCATCTTAGCCATATTGCTGTATAGGGTTTCAATTATGGTTTAAAGATGCGTTTTGATTGTTTAGTTGCTTTTTGGACCAAAATCGTTTGCACTTAAACGCTACTTGATCTGGAGCATTATTTGCATTATCTTAGTAGGTGCTAGCTCTCTTATGAGTTCAGCTGTTGATGCATCTATACCATTTTTGCATCGTCGCTCAGCGTATACTCCTTAGTATATGATTTACACATGTTTTAAACGTATACGGTTCCTTGGGCAAATGTATCGTTTCTGTGTATACGATTCTTTCATACAAAACGATATGCATGCATGTCTGCGTTGAATCGATTCGCTGTGTGATCGACGATCAACTCCTAAACATCCCGACGGTCGAAATAATTAATTTTTATATGTCATATTAACTTCATTATGTGTGCTGCATGCGTAAGGAAGATGCTGCGGAGAATCGATCTGGAAGATGAGATGAAATACATAAATAAAAAGATTTCTATATATATGTGTGTGTTGGTGTGTGTGTGTGTGTGTTTGTGTTTGTGTCACATAATTTCTGTCACGTGGGTGTCCTGACGACAAATACATGCAGGCGATCTCACAGAGAGTAATTACGCAAGTTTCCTGGTCTGCAAACAAAGAAAAACAATACAGGTTTCATAAAACCAGTTGTTCATCGCCACTTTGTACGATACTGAAAATTTCGGTGGTTCAATCACCTGAACCGTAGTTAATTAATGCAATAAATATTATGAACATAATATATACATGTATTTTTTTACAACGATATAATCAACTAATGGAATAATTACTTTACCTTATTTCCTTATTTACCTGATAATGTGTATAACTAGGTTGGTAATATACAGGCAAAATATTGTTTTTTTTATTTTGCATTGTGAAACACAATTCCTTGTGCATTAATAACACTTGTAATGATGCTCTTAAATGACTTACTCTATTATAACCGAACGTACAACCATTGAGAACCGTGGTCAGAGTGCCAAAAGACGCGCTACGTTTTTTACATACTTCTTACATGATAACACTTGAAATTAGACGATAAGCTTTAAGTAAAATTGTATACGATACTGGAAAGGAGTAAAAATACAACTAAATAAAACTTTATAACAATGCACTGTTTGGAAACTAAAGTTAGTTATTAATAGCACATAGATTTATTGTATAAGTTTTGGTTCGATTTATACACGTTATATATTATAACCATCAGCTACGAATTAATCAATCAAATTTAATTAATTTATGCATACTAATACAAAATATACCATCATAACAATCGTTATGTTAACATATATTCGCCCAGAAAACTGTTGACAAATCGATAAACGATTAAGAGACTGTACTCATGCAGTTGTGAAATGTGCTCGTTCTTATATCCGTCACTCTGTTCTTTTTACCATCGCTGAATTTATCATTGAGTACCCATCGCTTTCCTCGCATGATAAATAGTTTATATTCAGTTAAGCAAACGGTGAGTTACAAATGCGAAGGAATCTCAAATCTCTATTGATCAGGGAGTTAATCAAAACTAAGAGCTTAAGCCTAATGCATGTGATTAACGACAGAATTGATAGATAAACAATTAAATCATAACCAAAACAATTTTACCTAGTCCGACCAACCATTAACACGCTTTGACACGTGCTCTGTGATGGTGTGATCAGTAATATACCCTAGTTGTGTAATCATACCTACGCCAGAGAATTCATGCTTTTTTCTGAGTAATTTGGTTTGAAATTCTACGATTAAAATTCATTTTGTTGAACATTTTTAATTTGCATTACATTCTTATGTTTTTTCAAAGGCTTTAATTACACTTTAACACACGACTTTTAATTTTGTCAAAGTACAGCGCCATTGTTACAGATAGCTAACCAGTCAATAGAGTTGTGTAGCAACAATTTCAATGTTCCTGATCCATTTGTTCAGTATCATACATGGAATTTGTTATCTTATATATCACAAATATTTATGTTGTCTATCTAAAATTTGTTTCCAGCACATAAAATATACATTATATGTAATAAGTTTATATAAATACTATACATAATGTTAACTTAATATCTCATGTTTGGATATTTTATTTATAAACATGCATATATTTTTATTTTCATTTTATGGATAACAACACAACTGCCATATTGTTTGTTTAACATTTATTTAGAATATGTATCTTGATGTCTTGATAACCACGGAGGGAGAATCCTTTGACTGTCAGACACCAGTCAGCATAATTGTGGACAAGGCATCAGGTCATTATACATATGGCAGGCTGTGGCCTCTTCTGTTCCCAGCTATCAGGTAACTATGACATAACATGTCTAGAGCATTTCAGCCAATTTAAAGTAGAATATAAGTTTGCTTAGGCTAGATAGGGCCAGAAAACACAAATACTAGAATATCTGCTGTTTTTAGCAAAATTGACATATTTGGAGTACCAAAGGTATGTCTCCCACACAGTTTTGTTATGAATGACATCTCAGGTATATCATGTATCAGTAAGGAACACTCAAGAATGCCTCACATCTAGGGAAGGATGATGGTTCTTGGGATAACAGAACACTGGTATAATCATTTTCACAGTGGCCACTGTCAGGTTAATCACAAATGACAATGAGTCAGTTACTGGGCTCTAATTTATTTAATTTTAGAGATCGAGTGTTAGAATTTCATAATAGCCATTTAGTGTCATTATAAAATGCTTTTATAAAATCGGGTAAAAAATATTGGATGTGAGTGAGGGTTAAGTAAACCTATTCCACGTGCGTTTGTTGTGTGAATGAGGATTTCATCCAGATCCCAGACTTTGCCCTGATTTGATTGGGTGGTACACATGTGACATCATGGACTGAATTTAATCAACAACTCAGATCTAGTAATGCATGTTGTTTTTATTCTCACCTGAAAATTTGGGACTGAGAGTGGCAGAAATACTGTGCTTTTACTGAGATCTAGATTTTTTAGTCACAGGGGATTTCCAAGTGTGTCACGTCACTGCCGAGTTAAAGCTCATAGATGTGCCAATAGTTTTTAACAAATCACACAACCTTATGTTTTTTTGTGGAAAACTGTATAGAAAAAATATTTTCCTCCAGGAATTGGGCTCATTTTATGTAAAATCTATATTAATATTTTTTTCATAACCAATTATGTTATATGATAATATAATGAGATATGGAATACGTTTGCTTGATCTCAAAAAAGGTTCATGATCTAGTTTTAAAGAGAACTCTCTAAATCATGAATCTATTGAAAATTGTCCTGATGTTAAATACTTTGCAACACTAGCTAATCGGTGAGATGTGGCCAAATAGCCCTGATATCAGCCAGTCCAGTCCAGGTACAAATGAGGTAAAAGGATTAGTTATATAGTTGGCGTTAGATTGCAGCACGATGTATATGGAAAGTAGTATCACAGAGTTGAACCTTTGTATTTTACAGATTTATTATCATGGTTAAGAATTAAAACCCATAGCTTTACACAGGTCGTATACAAGCTGCTATATCATATAGCCTGCAAGTGTTTGCCCTAATAAGTCACGAAGTTGTTTGCCCGAAAAGTACATTTTTCCCCGTTTTTCTGTGTATGTATGTATCATATTGCGGAATCAGTTGATTTTTAAATTTTCAACTTCTTGAGGTTGTATTTGGATAGAGGATTATGTGTGCAGTGGATAGTGTTTTGATTTCAAACACTTTACAATAAATGTTTACGTTTGTACTGCGATCAAATAGCAAGGGTCAGATAATAATGACCTTATTAACTGTCTTAGGTTATACTTGATATGCTTTATTACCAATTATCAGGCAGTAGGTTAATTATATATTATTAAAACAGATAAACCCCCCAAAAATCCACATTCGACCTGTGACATCCATTTTTTAGTAAATACTCAATATGTCAGCTGAGAAACTGGGAGAACTAAACATGTGGGTTCGATAAGAGCGCGGGGATACAAGGAAGTTTTCCGAGGATACGGAGAGAGCTTGGTTGCAAATGGACGTGTATCGGCAAAGTTTGGACCACGCTAAAATCATCACAGGGATATAATGTAAGTGCTTCCATCTAGCGGTACATTATGTAACAAATCAATTCTCATATTGCAACCTGACCTAGAACAGACGCTATCAGTGTACCAACGACCTGGTAGGACATTACTGTCCATGTCTCTATCTGCCAAAACAAACAGGAACACACACACGTGTATCTGAATTTATTAAATATACTAACACACGATATTTTCGTCTAGAATTATAATAACGTAATACTCGTTACCTAGGTCAAATATTTCTAAATGACTAAATGTACTATACTTTTATAGACCCATATTTCTGTGTGAATTTTTGTCTTAATACAAGAATATATATATATATATATATATATATATATATATATATATATATATATATATATATATATATATACACGTAAACAAACGGACTTATTTACATTAACATATTTTTATGTTAACATATGTTGATGTGAGCCTTGTTTTGCATATATGCAACTCACAATTAAGGTTAATTTGCAATATTCACTGTATCTCATCCTCCGTGTACGATATGATACATAGATTGATCAGTAACACAGCCAATACGGTATCGATCCCTGGGTGACAAGGCATAACTCTGCCGGCGACTGGGGCGCCCTCACACCCTTCGGTTGTGAACGTAAAACAAACCGTCTTTACGGGATCTTCTACGTTAAATCCCATCTCTTGCAGCGTGTTATTACCATGTAAAATATATAGATGTGATTCTATTTAATAATTAATAATCTATTCAGATGAATGAAAGTGATTTTGCCACAGACATTCAACATGAACATTTCGTGCGATATAATTTCCACCGCTTTATAACATAATCTTCGGTGCTTGTTATAACAGTGTTTTATCCAGTTCTGAGACAAAATGGCTTATTATTTGATAAATAATTAAATAAAGTTTTCTGACCCGCCAATCCAAATCGATGCCTGTAACGTTGAAACATTCAATATTGGTATGGTAACGACAGCGGCTGACGAAATTAGTGAAGTAAGCTGTGACTATTATGTGACTGCACGTAAACCAGTTACAAACATCACCTGTCGAAAAAATAGGAATATATTAAAAGGTACATATGTTCAGTTTCTTTTCGACTACAGTCAGTCCTTGTGAATCAATGCAGCTGAAAGGTGCGAGAGGCAGAACAATACAAAACTACTAACATTCATACCACATCATGCGGAATTATGTATATATGTACGCTACACCAGGGCCAAGTGAGATACATTAACGATATATATTATATTATAATAAGATGAAGGTCATTCTTTTTATTTAATGTTCATTTTACCCTGAGGTCTCTGTTCTTCATCCAAACCAACCTCCATATTCGCACAGTCTAAATCTTCCGATTTTAACTCGTTTCTTTTATTCCAACAGCCCGGCTGCCTCCGACCACCATTCGGGTAGAAATCAACATGTCCTCGTGGCCGCATGTCTCCACAGCACACTCTTCGATATTGATCTGTGTGAATTACGTCAACAAAGCTTGCGGAGTCCTGACGTATGCCGATGTTAGGATGAACGTCAAATGAAGGAATATGATATATTTGGACATAAGGTGGTGGGTCGTAGTCTGGCAGCCAACAAAAAGCCAGTTAGAAAACACTTGACAGGCATCATGGCTCCGCACATCACTGCGCTTCAAGTACACTCAAGTGGCTACGCTTAGACAAAAAAATAGTCGAATTTTAATTGCTCCCTCTACGTTCTCGCATCATCGTCTATTACATTACGACTGTGTTAGCGTATCCACGGAATCTATGTTGTTTCATTTCGTTTGAATTACAGCTCACCGGCCGGGCATCCTATGTACTCAAAGACCTGTGAAAACCACGTGTCTCTGAGCCTATGGCCTGTTTAAACGATTACCGGGGCGATGAGCTGTCACTCAAAACGAAATGAACAACATTGGCTCCGTGTATTCCTCGCCTGGCTGGTATACCGTTTTGTCGTGCAGCGCAGGGTCTCATCTGATTGGACCAAAATACAGTGCCCCCCTCTAAGTGTTGAGATTCAGGATACGAGGTCATAACAAACAGCGCTTACGATATAGGTGGTAGGCCTATAGGTAAAGCGCTGTGTAAAGAGAGTACATTCAATGCAGTACCAACTGTCCTTTATTAAACTGTCACTTTATTGTTCTACTGTTTGTTTTTACCCTTTTATTTATAATCTAGCCCATGGCCCTTTTTTGTAGACCCGCCTTAGGTACGCTTGACAAAAAAACCTAGAGTAAGTATATATATATATATACATGTATATATATATATATATATATATATATATATATATATATATATATATATATATATCAACGATTCACAATCAGTGTGATTAGACATGTATCTTATTTAATTAAATATTATCAGGTAAACATACTTAGTAAAATTTCGTGGAAGAGCATCAGAATTTGCATATTATTCGTTTTCGATTAGTTCCTTAAATTTCAATTTAGCAGCTGTATAAAGACGTCTGCGACAGTCAATAGTTACTTTGATATTTTTTAGATCTCTGCCTGTCAACGCATTTTAAGCGTAAATCGTTAAGGAAGTCATTAATTTACTATTGACATGTGCTTTGATACTGCGGTTTCCATTTTGTACGCGAGGGTTTCAAATTCGGGAAGTGGAATTATCGCGAAAATAAAACTTTCGTGAATAAGAAGCAACAGGTGATCATTATATTATATTAATTGTTATGTACACTGTGTAGGTTATTGTATTTCAATCACGAAAATCAAACCATCACGAAACACTGATACTACAAAAATTGCGAATGTTTAACTTCGCGAACATGAAGTCAACCACAGTATATGCATACCTGTCACCCGACCAAAACGAAACGCTGCCCCCGCTTCACCACACCTGTGTGCACCGAGGCTGTGACCAACACACCACATCTTTCTCCGGTCAGCTCCGCCAGAGGTCTCTAGGTGTACAGCTATCTTTGCCAAAATGCTTCCGACAACACGGGTGGTCGAAGCTGCTTTCTGATAGAAATTTACAATACCATGACCTGCACCCTTCGCCAAGTACACGACGATCACGTTAAAGTCTGCTTGGAGAGGAGGATAAAGATTTAACATTGGAACCCACATTGATAAATCTAGTCCAGAACTGATTGAGCAAGATGTTCCAACTAGTTTAAACAATGAAAAAAGGGGTTGGTGAGATCGACTGGTTTATTTACCTACAAATTATCATATTTATTTTGCGTCAGCTTGAAATATATTATTCTCATCTTGTATAAATATTTTATTTTTAATTTATATTTTTAAAATTATTATTAAGTAGGTGACCCGGGTCGCTTGGACCGGTCCACCCTTAGTAACGGACCGCCTACGACCGAACCGCTGTTCTTGGTGGACCGGATCTCTGTTAAGTAACCCTTTCTGATGCAGCAACAATGTCCAAAACATTTTGTGACTGTTACGTGTGAATGATTAACCTGTTTCAACAGCTCATTTTTCATATTGATAATCCACGGAGCATGCTCGGCACTCATGAAGCCGTGAACGATAAAGATGGTCCTTACTTCAGGATTAAAGGCAGGTCTACAAACAAAGGCCATATTATTAGTAAAAGAGTAAAATAATTGCAAGTAGAATCACAAATAGCCGTCCCAGGGCTAAAGTATTTATGTTTGCTTCTTAAATGCATAAAATAAAACGTGAGTAGATGTGTCTCTCAATTGACGTAAGTCAGTGCCAGCTCTTATCACTGGACGAAAGGTCGGCCAGAGAGCCGTTATTTAGTTATATAATTTGATGCGAGATGGCAGTACCTGCTATAGGCTTTGCTACACAAGTTAAATAAGAGGCTTTCAGTGGGAGGAATTAAGATTTAACCATTGCATCGACTGGGCCAGTCTAGACTACACATTAAAATAAGAATGGCATTTAAAGTACAATTGTATATGTATTAAAACAGGTATGAGAGTGAAAAAGGGCGCTAACTTTTTGTATATATCCTTCTGTTCAATGTTATTGAAACCCGGAAGGCTTTAGACACACACACACACACACATAAATATACACTGTTAAAAATAAGCGTAACAATACACACATTATTTGTGTTATTTCACACTGCATGTTGCTGTTAGGGAATTTACACCTCTCAGTACAGTTTTAGCACATCTCAGTGCAGTTTTATCAGTGCCCCTCTGCCTGGTTGTCCGCTCACAGGCTGACCCGCAGGACAACACACCGCCTTGCACTGTATTTAATTACACACCATAACCTGCACGCGCGTACGCGAAGTCTAACTGACCGTGGCCAGCCCAGCAGGCCACCGGCTCACAGGGCTGTGACGTGACTGGTCATGAACTGGGTCAGCGCGGGATTTATAGCGTCGGCTGGACCAGGGTCAACAAGCGCTGTTTTGTCTGCCTGTGCACTGTACCAAAAATCCTGTACCAAACTGTACCAAAAATAAATACTTACCTGGCACGGGGGACACCGTTCTCTTGTGTCTCGTCAGTGTTTTACCTTCGCGCGCGCGCGATGGCTCCACCCACCAACCCGTGGGGTGGGGGGACCCAGCGTCCTCCACCTTGGGCTGGTAACATCCACCATGCGAACACTTCGTGCATTTGTGTCCATGCGTTCACGCCTGTTCAGCTCAACGCAGCCATGAAAGAGATCGCTGAGTACTACGGAGACAGACTACGCGCCGCTCACACTTTGTCAGCATCAACTATCCAACTGGTGTTTACCAGCCACCAGGTGGCACAAGTCGTCGCAATGGACGGAGTTGAATGTTTTGGGACTATGCTCGAAACCGCTCTTGCTGATTCTAAAAAGCCAGTCTGGGTTACCTTGCGAGGACTACCCCTAAATGTGCCGCATGAAGACGTAAACAAGGAGCTGGAAGAATATGGTAAAATACTGAGAGGGTGTCGGAATAAAGTATGGCCTGAAACCCAACTACCAATGTTGGACAGAGAGATCCTTATGTTGATCGATAGAGATCTCCCCGACAGGATACAGCTGTTCCACGGGGGCATACGCTTCGTAGCCTACGTTCGCCATAAGGGGAAGCAACGTACATGCTTCCGGTGCAAGGAAACAGGACATATAGCGAGAGACTGTCCAGAGCCGAATTATTGCTACGAACCGAATATATTGGAGACGCCGACAAATGCTATCGTAACTGAGACTACGGTAGTCCCAACAGGCTCCCTGGTCGACGACGTTCCACCAGAAGACAACCAGGTGGCTACCGGCACAACCGGAACTGAAAACTTACCTGTTTCCGACTCTGACCCGGATCCTTTCGCGCCGCTCGAAATTGTCGAAGAGTTACCTGAAAAAGAAGAAACACCAAAATTAGATCGCCGGAAACGGTTACTGCCAGACTCGCCGTCTGACCCGTCTCATGTACTTACCGTTTTGAAAAAACCGTCCACACTGTTAGATCAGCCAGTACCACATTTACGATCCCCGTTAATGCCGATGATGCCCCTGCGTTCGTCCACACCAGTCGCTGGTCCGTCGTCGATCCAGATGTCGTTGAGTGACGTTACGTATACACTGCCTGGGACTCAGATGACTACCTGCATACGCCCACGGACTATGGACCCCGATGATTCTCCGCCAGACGACTGCCGCTTCACGCCCCCGGACTACGAGTTGGCTACATCCTGAAAATGAACTTCTTTTGGTATTATTCTATCATATGATTAATATTCAGAATAGCTACTCTTAATATAAGAGGACTCGGTGATGTCAGTAAACAGGCATTAGTACACGAAAACATTGTGAAGAATAGAATTAATATAATATGTCTATGTTCTGAGTATAATAACATAGCCAAGAAATGGGGAGGGAATTTTATATATAGTGAGTGTGTAGAGCGTCATAATGGGGTGGCTATATGGTTTTCCGGGGATCTAGACATTAACATACAGCAGAGCAAGACGGACGTTCAAGGGAGAATCGTAAGTATTCTTTTTTCTTTGAGTAATTATACATATAACATTGTTAATTTATATTGTCCTACACAAAAAAATGAACGAAGAACCTTTATAAAAAATGTTTCTGAATATATTTTGACTGATGAAATTGTTAACCATCCTATTATTATAGCTGGGGATTTTAATTTCATTGAAGATATATCTTTGGATAAGCAGGGAGGAAGCAGTATCAATAAAGACTGTCTCATAGGTAATAACGAATTTTCAGTTCTTAAAGACCGATACCTGTTATCAGACTCTTATAGAAAATTAAACCCAGAAGGGAAAATGTGTACATATCATAATTTTAATCTAAATGTACATTCGAGGTTAGACAGAATATATATAAGTCATCTTGTTCAAGTAAATTTATGCCATATTATCAGAAACACTTTATCAGACCACGATTATGCAACTATTGATATAGCAGATGATAAAATACCTAAAGGACCAGGATTTTGGCACCTAAATTGTTCAATTTTAAAAGATTCCAAATATAATGAAACCATCCATGCATTTTGGGATTATTGGAAGAAAGATTCGCTTTATTTTACTGATATTTTACTGTGGTGGGATCTAGGGAAACATAAAATTAAAGAAATTACTCGGGAATATTGCAAGAACAAGGTCAAGGCCATAAGGCGGGTTCGTTTAAATTTGGAAGTCCAGTATAATGCAGAGCTTTTAAAAATCGAACAGGGACAGGGAACGGGAACAGAACATCTTTTATTTCTAGAGTCTCAGCTTAAAACTTTAAATGCAGAACAGACAAAAGCTTCAGTCATTCGGTGCAAAGTTCAGTACAGGGAAGAGGGGGAACAAATGAGCAAATTTTTCTTTGGTCTCGAGAAACAAAGGGGCTTGCGGGGCTCAATATAGGTGCTTTGAGGGATAATGAGGGGCGGGTCTTTTCAGACATCTATTCAATGCTTGGGTTGGGAGCGTCCTTTTATAAAGAGCTTTATAAATTTGAAAGAACAGAACCTTCAGCAGAAAACCTATTTTTGTCCGTCCAATCTCCTAAGTTAAAGTCTAATTCAATTGCATTCTGTGAGGGTGAAATAACTCTCGAGGAGGCCACGCGCGCCCTAAAAGGATTTAAAGCTTTTAAAAGTCCAGGTATTGATGGACTACCTGTGGAATTTTATCGACAATTTTGGAATATTTTAGGCCCAGATTTAGTTCAGGTTTTCAATACGGCTTTTAGTAAAGGTCACTTGCCGTCCTCACTGCAAAAGGGTGTTATTTCGTTAATTTTTAAGAAAGGAGATCGTCTGTTACTAAAAAACTGGAGACCGATTACTCTTTTAAACGCTGATTATAAAATACTGACTAAATGTTTAACAAATCGAATGAGAAATGTTTTAAGTGATATTATACATATAGATCAAACATGTTCAGTTAAAGGGCGCACTATTTTCCAAACCGCACATTTAATTAGGGATGTTATTGATTACATGAAAATTAAGAATCTACCAGGGGCTATGTTATGTATTGACCAGGAGAAAGCATTCGACCGTTTAAGTTGGGATTTTATGTTCAAGTGTTTAAGTTATTTTGGATTTGGGTTGGAGTTTATCAAATGGGTGAAGTTGTGTTATAGTAATGTCAAAAGTTGTGTAAAAATTAATGGTTACCTTTCGTCCTTTTTTAAATTATACAGAGGTACACGACAGGGCTGCCCATTAAGCCCATTATTATATGTACTAGTCGCCGAAACCTTAGCAAATGTCATTCGAAAAGATAAAGAGATTAATGGCATAATTTTACCAGATTTGAGTGAACTTAAAATAGCACAATATGCTGACGACACGTCTTTATTTGTTACCAATGTCAGTTCTATATATAAATGTTTTAAGGTTTTGTCTTTTTTTCAGGGCGCATCTGGGGCGAAGGTTAATAAGGAAAAAACAGAAGGTTTATGGTTAGGTTGCAGTGTGGGAAGGGGGGACACTCCAGGTGATATAACATGGTCATCTACCTTTGTGAAAGTACTTGGGTTTTATTTTGGTAATGTTGATGTTTCAAAATTAAATTGGGATTCGAAAATTAAAAAATTTCAACAGACACTGTATTGCTGGGGACAACGAAAATTGACTTACATAGGTAAAACAATAGTAGCAAACTGTATTGTTTCCAGTGGTATATGGTATTACACAAGTGTGTTATATATTCCTCATTGGGTAATTGAGAAACTCCAAGCATTACTTTTAGATTTTTTTTGGGATTTTAGAAAGCATTTAGTGAAAAGAGATATTATTTATTTGACAAATGACCAAGGTGGACAGGGTTTAATTAATATAGCTGCTAAAGTTGAAGCTCAGAGGATGAGCTGGTTGTTTAAAGCCTTCAAAATGAAACATAAATGTAGAGTGCTAGCGGAATTTTTTATTGGTTTTTATAAAGGTGTATCGTTCGGCAAACATATATTACAGTGTACTTATGACGTCAATAAGAAAAATTGTAAACATCAACCTATCATTTATCGAGAAAGTTTAAAAGTGTGTCAAAAGTTAAACATTGCATATAAATGCGATGTAGTCAATAAGAGCGTCATTTTAAATGAATCTTTGTTTTTAAATACTTCTATAACTGATGAAAAAGGGAAAGCATTTATGTTAAAAGGTTTCATTGCTAATGGATGTATGTTAGTGAGACATGTGTGGAATAGATGGTTAGGTTATTTTAACAGATTCGAGGATATTGTTTTAAAATATAAAATTCCAAAGACAGACTGGTTTAAAACTAGATACAAAAGTCTTATTGCTTGTTTTCCGTCCGAATGGATATCTCTCTTGAGGAAAGGGTTAGCAGCCGATTACAGGTCTTATTATATTATTGATATTGGAGATGGTAAGACACTTGAATGCGACAAATTTTCCACCAGGTCGATTTATCAGTTGTTACTAGATTTAAGTGAACCTAGCTGCTTGAGCACGTGGAGAACAATTTTTACAGAAAAACTACAGGTAAAACATATTTTTAAGAACAGTTGTGGAAAATTAAATGATAAATATCAGGTTGACATAAATTGGAGATTCTTACATTTAGTTTTACCCACCAATGATTTTTTGTTCAAATGTAAATTCAAAGTTTCAGATATATGTCACATTTGTAATCAGAAAGAAACAAATTTGCACGTCTTTTCAGATTGTATAGTAGCCTTTAAGTTCTGGAGTGAGGTTAATCATTTGTTTACGAATATTGCAGGGAAAAGTGTTAAAATTAATCTGTATACTATATGTTTTGGTTTTAGGCATAAATGGAAAGTGTTGTCAGATTCAGTTATACGTTTGCTTGATTATATTTTAATTACAGGAAAATATGTATTATGGAATAACAGGAACAGAAGCATTGAGTCTCGTCCGTTAAATGCCGTTTCTTTTTTCAGAAATTTGTTAGTCAGCAGATTAAAAGAAGAACATTATTCGTATAGTACCAAAAGTCAAACAGATAAAGATGTTTTTAAAAGCACATGGTGTCATAATCAAGTACTAGGTAGTGTCGATGAAAACTTTAAACTGACTATATTGATTTAGGTTTATATTAAAGTTAATTTTGGTTCTCGTGAGGTTCAATCGTAATAATATGCATATATATATATATAAAAAAAAAAAAGTCTTTTTCAGTGTGTGTGCTGTGGATAGGGATATTCAGATTAGTTACATGCGCTTATATATGTGTGTGTATGTATATATATATATATATATATGTGTGTGTATATAAATACATATGCGTTAATACCGTGTATATAATGGTTAAAATTATACATTCTTTTTTATGTACTTTCTTTTCAGGGTATGTTTTGGTAATGGACTTTGCATCGAGAACTACGGACTTAATTTTCTTTAATTTTCTTTAATTTTCTTTTCTTTTCAGGTTATTTCCAAGAACAGTTACTTGAAAAGGCTATGTTTGTAAATTTGATTTGTTTTGCATATATATGTGTACATACACGCCATGAAAAATATGGGGTTATGTACAAGTCTATGTAAATAATTTTGATTTTAATAAACAATAAAAAAAAAAAAAAAAAAAAAAACTGTACCAAAAATCGCCAGTGTTACCACTGGTTACCGAATTTGCATCCAGTTTCTGTCAATAAGTGAAGACTTCAAGCTCAGTAGGTTTGTATAGTAATTTATAACTTTGCATAAATTCCTTGATATTTAGATTTCATTTGTCGTGTTCAACAGTGGGCGATAATACGAGAATGTTATACTTATTTAAAGAGCATATATGTACAGGCTGTCTGGGTTCTATATAGACAATCATCTTAACATGTTCTTTTAAAAAACAATGCAGGCCTATCATTCATCAAACTGAACATTACAGCTTGTTTAGAATTATAGAATTAAAAAAATCTAAAAAATGAAACAAGGCTTGACTGTTTTTTTTTATTTTTTCTTGCAAAATGATGGCAGGTATTAATCCACCAAGAGGATCACAGGAAAAGAAACCTGGAGGAAAGAGGAGACAAGTTGTCAGTGCAAAAGTTAAAAATCGCTGTGAGAGAATGAAAGACTTTGGAAATGAGTGGGGTTTAGAGTATTAAATTTCCTTATACTCCTCAGCAATATATATATATATATATATATATATATATATATATATATATATATATATATATATATATATATGACTCAGTGTGTATTTTTGGATTTTTTATTTCATGCAGTTGTAAGACTCAAAAAGATAAAATAAACCTAACATATATATTCCTGAAACTTAACTCTCATATGTGATTTCTATTGAACTGTTTTTCTTTTCAGTTGATTTACAAATTTAACGTGTGTAGCTGTTAGATCATTGAACTATTACTCAGGCTTCTTATAGCACAGAATCTTTATATCATTATTATATCTATAATTGAATGTTTTGATAGTAAATAATGTTTAGCACAAATATGATATATGGTTGTGTTTTAGTTTATTGTAAGATAGATTGAAAATGAGTTTAGTATTAGGCAGATTAATACAGTATTTTGTCTCAACATTAAGAGCAGCCTATTTTCACCTGCTATTCATGTCCCTTGATTGAGTGTCTTTTTATTTTATTACATATATTTTTACTGCACAGGATAAATTAAGTCGGGTACATTTTCCGCTCAGAATCACCTACATGTGTCCTGAATCTCATTGAAACCCTTGTATTTTTCTTTTGTGCAGGTATTGCAATTTTGAATGCATAGATGTAAATATAATATACACTATGATGTATTTTTTACAATATTTTAGAAATGTAAATAAATGTTTTATTACTTAAATTGGTTGCTCCTTCTCTGTTACTTACAAAAAAGAAATGTTAATGGTTGACACCTTTTTATAGACGAGCTGCATGAATGTTCTAATACACCAGCCCTCTGATGCTCGGCCCCCTTCCTCGGGTGTGAAACGGTTATTACACCATTTTAAATTGAAATTTGTGAACCTTTAATTAAAGCTTACTGTGCCCCTCCCATAATATGTAAAACTACATCCCACTCCCGCTATGAATGTAAAATGTCTGTAAAATGACATAACAAATAACTGTAAAGTACTGGTATCCCATTGTAAAATTACACTGCAATTCAATGTAAAAATAACATTTAATTGAGATGTAAAATAACACAAATAAATTATTGTAAAATTACATTACTATGTAATGTCAACTCTGCTACCATTGCATTGTAATGTAAATTTACAATGTTTTTTTAACAGTGTATACACACATATACATACATAATCACTTAGCAGCCGTATGCTGCCAGCACTCAGTGTGAATTATTATTGGACTTTGGCATTCAATGCAGTACCAAGGTGACTGACCCGGCCACCATGATAGCTTAGTAATAACACGTGCTGCAATTTATCAGGTTATAGAAGTGATATTTATCATTCGGTGTATACAATCATAGTATCATAAGAGAATACATTAATCCGTCACCTTTACGAATAAAGGTTATCTGAGCGAAATTTCATCGAAATTCTGCAGGTGCCTGGGGAACGATTAATCAAGTATAAAACCAATTGCTTCCTGTTTGCTGTGATATGAGTTATACTTGACTACACAAACACGACGGCGCAATAGACTTTGGCATTATGATATTAATATTCACGATAAAAGACATGGCCACTTATTGTGGCATCTTCTCTGCGGCTAAGGGTCCGATCGCGGAAAAGATCGATTCGCGCTTGGCTTTGTGACTGTCTTCAAAGTACTTCCGTGTGATATTCATGAAGCCCTGACTGATATATTTTTTTGCACGCATTTTGAAAGCATTAATTTTCCGTCATCTCTCGTATGTAGCGCCGGGTATCGCCTTCATATTTGTATTGCAATATATTAAGATATGTGGTAGCGTATTGCGATACGTTTTGTGAAGTTTTCATTGTTTCATGAATTTATAGGAAATGAGTTTTTAATATATATATATATATATATATACATAAACTATTTATATTTATATTATTATTCATTCTTATTTGTTAAATATAATGAAACAATAAAATTATAGCAACTAAGTTTATTTCAAATACGAAATTGCCAATATTACTTACTAATTTACTTAAAATACCTACCTTTTGTTGACAATGCTTTAACAAACCTTTGAGATCAAAATTAGTTTTCTTCAAGCCTAACATATGCAAATAACTTGGCAACTGGAGTATTATGGACTGTGGTTTAGCACAAGAGGTATATATTGGTGGTGTGTACAATCACAGTCATTCTTGAAAAACAGTACAGTTAACTTGACATTTGATCTAAATGTAGTTATTGTAAGACGTGAGGACGAAATATTAATGAATTAGTAATCATTATGACGGTGTTAAGCACTTATTTATATGGATAAATTTTATGAATACCACTAAGTCATCGAGTAGACATGCAAATATCCTGGGACGGACCTATATATATCTATGGTATATCAGGCCTTCTTGAACATCTCCTATTAAAAGCGACACGTTGAAAAAATATCGAAATATATTATATTTGAAAACTGTATCGCGATATAGGCAATATTGGGAATCACCGTACCGCGATATATGCATATTTGGATAATATCGAGCACCCCTCTAATTGTATGTCATAAATCGGATATCGTAAGCCAAACTGCTGATACTTAGGCAATACAAAACAATTCTGCTAGGATCATTTTGAACAAAGTGCATAAATGATGCGGCAGCTGGCCGTTACATACTGGCTTAAACCCCATAAAACCTTGTCAGTTGAAAAATATGATACATCAAGAACATTAAAGTGAATGAGGCAATAAACAACAATAAAATATGTAGAATATATATAAACAACAATACGGGATAGACTCCGGTGTGACTGTGTCTGGGGTGTTGTCCTGATGACGAGTGTAGAGAAAAAAGGTCGGCCAGGTACCATCCGGGCATCTTGGTTTGGGTAGGTGAGAGTAGGGAGGCCCACTTGGCCCTCTGATTAATGAATATTAACGATATATTCGACTGATTAATGAATATATGACCAGAAATGAATGGTTTTAAAAGATTCATAAACGTAAATATTGATTTAGTTTTTATTATATAGTTGAAGCTGTCTTAAAGACCACTTGTTTAATAAAACCACCTTTGAATTAAAACCACTTTTGGCCAGTTTCATGGGAGGTCTTGTTTCACAGGTTTCACTGTTTTGTGGAGGAGATCTGTCTTTCAAATTATTCAGGGCGATGAGGGGTACATATACCCACACTTTTTGGCAGGGGGGGTTTCCATGTAATCATTTCGAAGATAAATTGACGCCATTGAAATGATTCAATCAAAATGCATGGCCAATGTGGAAGGAACATTGTACTTACCTTGAATTAATCCTTGATTGCAGTCTGTTCTTCTAGTTCATTTTAAAGTCCTAGGCATTCCTTCTAAATACCATGCGCTAGCACTGTTTCTTAAGGTCAAGTGACCTTAAGATGACTCATGATATTTATAAATTATACCACTGTATTGTATATTTGCATATTTTCAGTATCCTGCCGCCCAAACAGGGATATCATGTAGATGCTTCCATCTCGCGGTACGCTATAAAACCAATAATCTCGTTCTGGACATGCGCCAGTACAGAAGGTATCAGTGTGCTAACGACTTGGCAGATATAAACACTGCTGCATAAACATCAACTAAAACACACACACACACCAGCGAGGATTTATTAAATATATTAAAAGACATCCTACTCGCCTAGACTTACAATAACGTACAACAGTCGTTACCTGGTTGGCAATTTAAGGAGATTTTTAAAATATTTCTCAAGGTATTACATTTTATAATCCGGTGTTTTTAGGTCTAAATACCAGAATTTATACACTTCATCATATCCCTCGCTTAAAATACGATACACCAGTTGATCAGTAATAGAGCCAGCAGTGAAGCAGGCGTCTGGTGAGATGGTACAGCTCTGCCAGCGACTGGGGCGCCCTCACATCCTTCTGTTGTGTTCACGTAAAACAAACTTGGGATCTTCTGCGTTATATCCCATCTCCTGCAGAGTGTGACTACCATATTGGAAACACCCCTTCTGTAAGATTTATAGATATGATTCTATTTAATAATCAATAATATATTAAGATAAATTAAAGTGATATTACCAGAAACACTAAACATGAACATTCCAAGTGATATAATTCCCAGTGTTTTGTTCAGTAAAAATGGTTAAATTTTCTGATAAATAAATAAATAATGTTTCCTGACCCGCCAATCCAAATCGTTATCCGTAAAGTTGAAACATTCTATGTTGGTATGGTAACGACAGCGGCTGAAGGAATTAGTGAAGTAAGCTGTTACTACTGTGTGACTGCACGTGAACCAGTAACAAATATTACCTGTCGTATGAATATATTAAGAAGTACATATGTCCAGTATCTTTTTCTAATACAATGAGTCATTGTGAATCAAACGCAGCTGAAAGGTGCGAGAGGCAGAACGATACAAAACTACTAACATTTATACCACATCATGCGGAATTCAAAATTATGTATATGTACGCTACACTAGGGCCAAATGAGATATATTTACGATACATATTATATTATAATAAGATGAAGGTCATTCTGTTTATTTAATGTTCATTTTACCCTGAGGTCTCTGTTCTTCATCCAAACCAACCTCCATATTCGCATAGTCTAAATCTTCCGACTTAACTCGTTTCTTTTATTCCAACAGCCCGGCTGTCTTCGACCACCATTCGGGTTGAAATCAACATGTCCTCGTGGCCGCATGTCTCCACAGCACACTCTTCGATATTGATCTGTGTGAATTACCTCAACAAATTCTGCGGAGTCCTGGCATATGCCGATGTTAGGATGAACGTCAAATGAAGGACGGCGGGGATTTAGACCTGCGGAATAAATTATAGTTTGTTTTGCTATTCCTTTGTTCTTACTTTTTATCAGGTGCGCATTTTTTTATAATTTTGTTCGAGGTTACAGCCTTCATTTTTAAATGCTAGCTTAACTAACTACATGTACCAATTCGGTGAAATCCAATCCGGTGTCGGAGTAGTATCAAACGCTTCCTCTCATTTTATATCCTACTATTAACCAGGCCCGGTGACTACTGCACCTGCAAGCCCTGGAAATGTAATCGTCCCCATTGCTGAAGGAACCCCCGAATGACGCACTCGTTTTGGAAGTGAAACACGGCTGTTGGGACAATCTTCCCATTTAGCCTGCTGAGCGCTAACTCAAGGTGGAGTGCCGACCGTGAACAATCAGACCGCCTCAGAACTATGGCCGGTCGAATATGACGTCCTTATATGCAAATAAGAAGGAATCAATAGGTCCTCAAATGCCTTTTGACGCTCTAATATGCAAATATCAGGAATTCACCATACGGACCTTAGTGATAAGAGCTGGCACTGAGTTACGCCTGTCGGTACATGGAATCACGCATTATTTTGCGCGTTAAGCAAAATTAAATACTAAAGCCCTGTCCTGGCAACCGCAACAACTGTCACACCCTTTCTTTCTGTCGCGCCGTGTCTATTCTCAGTGTTAGATGTAGTGAGTGACACTATGGAGTTTTGTGTCCGACTGCATGTTGACAGCTAAGGCTGTGCTGGAATGTGAAGAGCAGGCTAAACTGCTCGGGAAGCATATTAGAAAACACACGTTGGTAACACAATTAATATTAAACTGTCAGGGCATATAAATGTACACATATACAAATTATGGTATGGATACAGAGGCCTGATGGTGAATACTTGAGATGCACTCTTGAGCTGTGGTATGGACAATTGTGGATACGTTAAATTCCCTAGCTCGAGTCTTTTCATAAGCACGATACAGTTTAGGTACTTATCATTTGAAAAGTATGTTTACTTAATAATATACCATGAGGATGGAATATCTTTGAAAATACAAGATAAAAATTACGATTGTTCATATTATTATTTATGTTGTACAACCTGAGACTGAATGATGTTTACTGCAAGGGTTTATAATAACCAACTTCTCAATATGGCTGGATGTTTCTAGGTTTTGGGTAATTCATCAGGCGTACTGGACAGTGAAGTCAAATGTGTCATTATTAAGTTGATCGCCACATAACATTCTTGATGTTTCGTATTCCACTATCAGTTGAGCCTGCCCCGAGTTGCCCCTGTCAGGGTGTAGGTAACATATATAACACAAAAAAAGGCAAATTCTTTATTAATTTATTCATTTGATATATATGGTCGATGTATGCTCTGTATTTGCTTCATTTACTTCATTTTTGTAATTTACAAACCCCAGACGAAATAGCTCGATCTCGGCGTAAAACCATGCATGCTGAGCGAATGAATAGGGGCAGACGTAATTCAAATTAAGGCCTAGATAAATTCTTTGTGCAGAATGGCAGCTTACATCTCTCACTTTTAGAACAATAATTGCATTACAATTTCGACATGCGACCTGCGACATCCGGGATTTAGTGTGAACGTTAAATGGTCTCACGCTGAGCAGTTTCGAAAAACTGGGAGATATAAACCTCACTAGATCCTATAAAAACGCATTGATGCGACACGAAAGTACTCCGAGAACAGCGTCCGAGCGAGAATCTAGAACTAGAGCTGGTTGGGGGATAAGAATTGGCAAACTTTAAATAGGAATAACTTTTTCAGACCACGCCCAAATCCTCAAACTTTAGTAGGATTTTTCATGTTAAGTACAACTTAGCTCATCATTTCCCTAGGAGATCTGCATCAGAGCAGACTGGTTTGGAGTTTAAACTTATGTTTCTTGGTTGTGTTTGTCGGCTTATCCTTGCTTTGATATAATTTCAGGTAAACCCGCCTAGAATGAATTTTAAACCACCTTGTATTCTAGGCGATGTTTTATGCAATAAGGGAATAAACAGTTTTATAACACACAGATACACACACATACAAAATTAAACCTTTCAGTGACATTTTCCAATCAACTATGCAGTCCAGCGTTTGTTGTCATGACATTTAAAATTCCATAAGTATGACAATTATATATATATATATATATATATATATATATATATATATATATATATATATATATATATATGAAATATGGCACTTTTGGCAAGAGTCCATGTTATTCGTGCTTTGATAAAATGATAATCACAGTTACCAGTATATCTAGCGAATTAAGTCCAACGAATATTTATAAAATTATTGAGATATTCAGATCTGTCTTACATCTGTTTGTCTCTTCGCTTATGAAAGCCTTTAAAACTGGAATGGTTGTCTTTAAGATATCGAGTGTTTTAATTTGACGAAAGGGAATTATCATCGCGAAGACAAAAACGTGAACAAGAAGCTGAATCGTCGAAGGCAAAAGATTGGTATTGCAAACAAATAATGAATGTTGCCATTAGAGCATATGTTGCTATTATAAATAAAAAAAAGATATAAGATCTTTCATCTGCCAGTTATGAGCAATTAATACCACCCAGTCCGTTGGCAACCCCGTGTAATTGTTAAGGGGTATATTCATTTGACATAATGATAAATATACTCTATGTGGATTATTGCACGTTTATACCGTACAAATCGAACCTTAGCGAAAAAATAAAAAAATGAAAAGCGCAAACTGCGCAAATTTTAACCCCGCGAATATGAAGCCATTTACAATATGTATTCATATTCTGTTTTGGATACTGCATGCAAAAGCTTTAAAACAAAGAACGTCACACTCTGCGAGTGTGGGATTCCACACGAGCAATGCATTCTGGGAGGGGAAGTCTACGGTTCGTGCTCATTCGTCTGCTCCTGTTTTATAATGTACATGAACATTGCATAGAAACATCCGGCGAGTTTCCAGCAGATTGGAAGACCGCTAGGATCACTCCTATATACAAAGGATCTGGATGTAAGGATGATCCAAATAACTACCGACCGATCTCAGTTATAGGCCATGTGCCAAAAATAAAAGAACAATTCGTTAAATCGCGCCTCATTACGTTTTTTGAAAGTAATAATCTGTTTTCGGATAAACAATTCGCTTATCTTTCTAATCGTTCAACTTCATTTGCCTTGCACAGCATAATTGACGAATGCTTAATCAGTCTTAATAACAATAATGTTACCGCCGCATGTTTCCTCGATGTAAAAAAAGGTTTTGATAGCCTTGATCATACTGTCTTACTTACAAAAATGAGCGACTATGGCATAAAAGGTATACCGCTTATGTGGTTCGAAAACTACCTGTCTAATCGTAAGCAAGTGGTTTATTCTAATGGATTGCTTTCAGAACCACGCACCTTGGACATAGGTACCCCACAGGGCACTGTCCTTGGACCTATATTTTTCCTTTTTTATCTAAATGATCTTCCAATGTTCCTCGGTGAGAAATGCGTCATTTATGCTGATGATATTTCAATTTATTCTTCAGCGAATTCAGCCGCTAAAGCTATAGAGTCATTACAAGTAAATCTCGAAATTGCACTTAAATGGTTTAGAGAGAATCGACTGAGTATAAATCCCCAAAAATCAGCATTCATACTATTTGGCCCCAAGTCTAAAACCAATGGAAATCAACTGAACATTTCCATGGATAACATTACAGTGATGCCGGTTGAACACACAAAGCTTTTAGGTGTTATCATCGACGCTGGTCTTACATGGAAAAAACATATTCAACTGGTGTGCGACAAAATAGTATCAAAACTAGGTCTCCTTTTCAGATTAAGTAAAACCTTAGATGTCTTTAGCTTAAACACACTTTACAATGCCTTAATTCAGAGTCACATTGATTATTGTATATCTGTCTGGGGTAATTCCTCCAAAACGTATTTATTACAACTCCAAAAACTTCAAAATAGAGCTGCTAGAATCGTTACTAAAACTTAAGATACCAATATATCCTCTACATCATTGATTGCAACATTGGGTTGGATGAATGTTAAACAGAGATACCAATATTTTGTTTCTTTAATGGTCTTTAAATGTTTGTCTGGTAATGTCCCTCCCTCTCTTACGCATACGTTCAACCGTGTTAATAGTGCATATAATACTCGTTTTTCTCAGGGCTTCAATTTATCATTACCTAAACCAAACAGAGAATCCTTCAAAGCAAGTCTTGCATATGCTGGTCCCATCCACTGGAATTCTTTACCTGTAAGTGTCAAATCTGCAACCAGTCTCTGCCAGTTTAAATCATTGTACAAGCAATTTATGCCATATAATTTTTCATAGCTTGTTCACAGGTGCCTTTTCGTCTTTGTATTCATTACCTATATTACTGTGTCATTATGTAATATATTTATTGTGAAATCACGATCTTACATGTTTTAATTTTTAGTCAAGCCTCTTATTTAAATTTATTTACTCAATATTCGTGTATATCATTTAAGAAGATTTTTTTCTATGATCATTTTAAACCATGTATGTATAACTGTTTTTTATGTATGCATGTATTTTAGTTTCAGTTCTTTCATATTTGCTTTTTTATCTGTGTACTTATCTATATCATCTAGACCAGGACCCTATTGAAAAACAGCTTTTGCTGAATAGGCTATCCTGGTTAAATATGTATTATAAATAAAAAAATAAATAAATAAATAAATCTTTATAAAATTGTATTATTGGATAATATATTTTATAATGTGCACCAATGTACAATATGATTACCATATGAATATCATATGATTTGACACTTTTTTTTTTAAATAAAGGTCCACTTTGGGGCACATTTATATATTAGCAGTTCGCTCGAGTATTAATTTCTTGTCTGTTTCACCAATCAATACATTCACATGGCAAATCTCTTTACTGGTTTATGGCATGAAATTTAGCAGGGAGTTTGTCTTCTGGGTGGAGAGCAGGAATGCGCCGAAGAGGTACGTCAGGATTTTCCAGTTCAAAATCGCACATGCGCACTAAATTTACCGCAAACATCCGAAGTACAAGTTTTCCAAATTCCCTGCCGACGCATTTGCGCATTCCTCCAAGAAACGGAATATATGAAAATGCTTCTGGCCCCTCGTCAGTCCAGCGGTCTGGGTCAAAGGTACTGGCGTCTCCATGGTAATGTGATATTTCATGAGTGTCAAGAATGCTCAGTAAAATCATCCAGCCTTTTGGTATCTGATATCCCTGAAAAATATAATACGTTTGTCAAAGAATTGAACTTTTACTCCTCTCAAAATGTCATATTCTTTATGCTGAAGGGATTAAGTGGCTAAAAGTGTAACCTGTTTATTACAACATGGTTCTAAGTACATGTACAAGTTTACTTGTTCCTTTTATGTCCTGTGGTATTAAGTCACGAGTTAGACAAAACAAAGAAAAATATTTAAAATATATATATATATATATATTTTAAAGATGAGGACCATGTCCTCGGTAATGTTATTAAAGAATTATTAATGTTTGTGAAAAAAAAATGTCTGTTGATTATATGTATACTAGTTCTAAAAGTAAAGTGGATATTTTCCCGGCAAGCTGACAAAATTTCACGTTTTGTCTCTCAATCGGGAAATGAAAAATCAAAGATAAAAATTCAGCCGCCAGCTCGATACTTTTTTTTCATCCCAGAGACACTAGAACAATGAGTGTTATTGGAATGCCTTGTATTTTTTTGTGTGTTTACATATAACCATGTTCGTGACTGTCTTTAGTGAGAATGAAATGTGGCAAAATATCCAGAAAACCTGAATTCTTTGCATATCTCAGATAACAGGTATTTGCTTTGTTTTATTTGGCTGATCTTGCCTAAATGCCTCATTCTTTTTTTTTTTTGCAATATACTTTATGGAAATAAGCTGTCAATATATAGAAAATTGTTATCTCCATATTGCAAAACAAACCCCAATGAATGTATGGATACTATGAATTATGGCAGATTTATGAAAAAAAGAATCTCGAATGTTTTGAGCGCCATCTTGGGTTTCCAACAGAAATAACTGACGTAATTTCCCTTGTCAAAAGGGCTAGCATATTTACGATAATTGGTAACTCGTTTTGCTATAAGTGTCGTCTGGTGTCAGTTTGCAAATACATGTATGTAAATTGGCCATTGTTTTACGACAGTTTCCTTACCTGTACCTCCATTGTTTCCTTCCCCTTTCTAAAAATTCCTCCGACAGGCGGACATAATCGCAGTATTTCTTTTACAACTTTCCCCAAATATGGCAGATTTTGAAAATCAGCCAGGTTCCCTTGCAAGTGACTGTTTTCCAGTTCCTTCCTTAACTTGGACAATACTTTGGGGTGTTTCCCAAGCATCAGTACCAATGACGTCATCGTGCTGGCGCTTGTTTCATTTCCAGCAAAAATCATCTCTACTGCCATATCTTTAATTTCGCTGATACTCAGTGGCTCCTGTTTTTCTTGACTTGACTCCCAGACTTGCGCAAGTGCATTAGACTTGTCTGTCAGCTCACCGGTCATGATTTTGTTCAGGTGTTCCTCCAAATATGCCTCAATGGTTTTCCTAGCTTTCTTTGCCTTAAATAAAAGGTTTGAAAAAAAAAATTTATTTAACTTTCCTTTCTGTTTCCAGCCTACCATGAGCACATATCTAAACTATATATAATAAACATTAATGATGAAACTAAATATATCGATGGATTAATAATCTTATAAATGATACCACTACTTTATTATGTACTACTACTAATACTACGACTACTACTACGACTAAAAATAATAATAATACCAACAGATGTTAATAGCAAGAGAAATCCTCATTGAATTGCCACCTTTATATGTATGATATTCCAGCTAAAGCGCTAGATACTATGTGTAGAGCATTGTGTAATTACATAACGGTGTTTTCCGCTTCCCCAGGTTGCATGCCTCCATACATGTTGATCGACTTGTCCACTCACCTGACGATCGCCAACATGTCTGGAGGCGTGAAACCTGGGGTAGTGGATAGGACCGCTATATTAGTACAAATAAAATGTTTTTACATATATATGATACAATATATATATATATATATATATATATATATATATATGATACAATCTGATTCATATATTATACCTTCTGAAATGGTCCAAAGAAAGGTATTGGTGGAACGAAAAAACCGTCAATGAAACATTTCATCGCCTCAGCCAGAGGCACTGAGGCCTCTGATTCTACCGGGCAACCAATCAAACATTCCAGAGCAACCTGGACAGCAATCTGACGACTCCGGTTATAGACAAGTATCCTCTCGTTTTTAGTCCATTCTTGCAGATTCCGTTTTATAACACGATCCATTGACACCAGATAGCGCTGCAGGCTGTCACCAGAGAGGGCACCCGTCATCAGCCTCCTTCTGAATTTGTGACCTTCACCTGTTGACATAGAAATGGATTCCTTGCCAAGGAGAGCTGTCATAGTTGGTGGCCAGTGGCTGTCCAGAATCTTTCCGTCTTGTTTTATTAAAGGACCTAAAAGTTCAGCGCCCGTTATTCTCACTGCTGGGGAACCCAAAATATGAGTTTTGTATATATTTCCATATTTTCTCCTTCTTCGGTTGAAGAATATCTTCTGTTGATAGAAATGGTAAAGTGTATAGCATAGATACGCAGACAGACACAGATAAAGGGGGTGAACTCAGCTTCGGTTTCATACATTTACAGCTTATTTTATTTCAGTTTCAGCATGAAATCCAACATTATTACAATCTTTCCTCCTCAATTTTAAAAATGAGTGTATATATATATATGATCAAAACTGAATATATAAAAACGTGAAATATTCTATTCTTGATATATATATTTTTATATGTGTGTGAATAAAATTCTACATACCGAACACTTGCATTAAGCTAGCGATGTCAGTAACATTAGTGTTAGTATTGATGGAAGTAGTAGGAACTGTGTTTTATATATGTGTGTGTGTGTGTGTTTTATTATTTTCGCGAATTCACCATATCAAATTCCCAAACAAAGTACACCGATGTTATAAGATTATTGGACTAGCCTTCCATGATGGGACCTTTAATACACGAAGGTTTTATTTTCGCGATAATTCCCCTTTCGCACATATCGCGAAATTTTAACCCTCGTGAATATAAAATCACAGTATATCAAATGAAGAATTATATTTTACAAACAATCATTATAAACTGCATATACCTAGAGATACAGTTGAACACATGCATGTATAGTCAAACTGTTCTTCTGTAAGGATACTGAGCTAGAAGACAGACTTGACCGCTTGGAAATGTTACCCTTGGCGCACTCAAACTACTTAAGGTCAGTGGATAGCGACTCCTATATACAAATTCATATTTGATGCGTCCATGACCCGTGGGTAGGATGCACTCCACATTTACTGTCATTTATATATATATATATATATAGACGTATTTGTTTGGACACCATGCTTAGTGGCTGTCCTTGGAATGTAAGTGATCATGGATGATCAGGTATTGACATACATGTCAAGATGTGCTTGGCAGGACCAAGACCACCCGTATGTCTATATAAATAACTCTAAACGTCAAGTTCATGTGCGATATGGCACCTCCGACTGAACGAACAAGTGTACGTTCACTTGTGTGTGTCCAACTGAGGCCACTTCTCACTGCACAAGTAATCCAATTTAAGATTATCCGATCAAAATGGAAACGACACAATTCACTTGTAAGTGTATAAGGCCAGAGTGAACTTATATGGCTAAATTTATAAATGGATATGTTTTATTTCAGTAATTCCTCTTATCTACTATGAAACCCCTTTAACTTATCATGTATTGAATCCGTCAAATATTTAGTATGAAAGCGAACGTGTCAAAAATCGGATTAGTTTCTTGTCAAAAATATCGTCATACGTGATTTTAACTGGAGTTTCAGGTCTGTTTTCTTTGCGTTGTATTTTTAAGAGTACAGACTAATAATAGTATAGGTTATTTAAATTAATAAAATTGTTATAATGACAACTGGTAAGGTTATCAAGTATGAGCACTGATTAATAGACATTAGAAAATGGATTAACAGATAATAGAAAGATTCCGATAAATTTAATTTATTGAATTATAGTTTGATTTTTTCCTGATAACATGAAAATGTAACTACTTGAATAAAATAAATTAATATCAAATACGTACAACAATGCCCTGTTAAGAAATACAGAGAATAATGCCCGTGAATATTGAGCGAGCGATCTCATCTATGATTCTGAATTAGAACGAAGCAAATACATTTTGGTTCGCGGGATCATACTTCTACAATATGTCGGAGGTAATATATATCCCTTCTTAACATTGAGAAAACTCTCTTCTTTCATGCGAACATCATGAATCAAATTCTCTTTTTTTCTCTGCTTACTTAACCTCATAATTAAAAGTAATCTATAGAAATTGATAGGTTTACATTTAGTATTACATACGATTAATCAATAGCCAATAAGTGGGTTACATACAATGGAAATGATATTTCATCTCCTGACGATTTTTTCAAGATTTTGGCATAGAGAAAACCAGCATGCCAATGACATGTATATCTGAGGCATATGAGCACAGATGTTCGTGACGTATTGCATTCTTGTGCTCTTCAACATGTATGCTACCTGGACAGACAAAAACTAACATGACCCGAAACTAACATGACCCGATCAGGTCACTTGAAGTTTGTTAGAAAACGTGTAAAGTGATTAAATATCGGGTTCAACAGATCCGATCAAATAAACGATACGATCAATTTCACGGGGTCACTGCTGCAAAGTATGAAAAGGCTATGCATAGCTGCCGTACAAATGACCTGATGGCACGGTTGTGTGCTTAAAGGTTCATCTCACTGTGCGATAATGTTTCTTCTCCAAATATAATATATATATATAAATGCATATATATATATATATATAAATATATATATATATGTATATATATAAATATATATAAATATATATAAATGCATATATATAGATATATATATATATATATATTTATATATATATACGATGGTTGGCATAACGTTTGCTTATATTTTCGTAATTTTCACATTTGTAGTGTTTCGCGAACGTTTTATTTTCGAGTTCTTGCAATACTTTAAGAGTTACCTAGGCAGAGTATATCCTTTGTCTAATATATATATAGCCCAGAATAATCCTAAAAAAACGTAATTTACCGTCGGTTCTTGTGGAGGGCCGGTAAAATCTCTTCGCTGTCTTGTAGGTTTTTATAAGGTGCACTATAGCTTGTAAAACATTGCTTCTTTCCAAAAGACACTGAAAGTGGCGTCCGCTAACTTCATTGAAGCCCATTGGAAATTTTCTTCATTATATTATATTATCCCTACCAGGCACTTATGCCATCATTATTACAGCGGACAAAGTCATGACTCCATAATTCGCAAAATGCTTCTAGGAAAAAATCCATCAGACCTAAATAAAATTTCAGTTCGACTGTAATTAATATTTTGTTTTATTTTTTTTCATCATTTTAACATCCACTTAATTAAAATAATTGATTTCATGCCGAGTTTTTTTATATGAATAAAATAAACGTATCATACCGGTATATATTTAAATATTGCCTAGTTGTTTATTTCTGCCTGTTTTACATTTCGATGATAATTATAAAGAGATAAATCAGATCATGCAATCAATTTGATGTTAATTGATATTATTTGATGTTATTTTATAAGTTTATGTTATTATTTATATGAGATTGTGATTAAAACTATGTATGTTCAAATAATAATCTGATATTTATCATGAAGTCGTATATTTTGTTGTCATATTTCTATCTCGCTTCTGTTGATGTTAATATTGTTAACAAATGCGTCAAGAATTGTCCGAAATATTTTTAAAACTGAAACAGAAAAAAATACAGTGTACTATTTTATTACTTACGTCTAAAATGAACAAAGGAGTCTCCCCAACCAGTGGCAATCCCATACTGCCTGGCGGAAGCGGAAGTGGGCATGTTTTGTCTCCACGGAACCGGAACCAGTACCAGTCTACGATGATGTAGGTGAGCAGGAGAACAAGGCAGGCGACTAGTGCTGCTGTTACTGCTGGGGTGTCTGATAAAGGCGCTATAACAGAACCACAACCCTATAAACAGACCTTATTACCCTCCTACATATAATACTGCAAGTGTCAATTGGGGGGGGGGGGGTGCCTGATGCCCGAAGTAAATTAAATACAAGGTTATATAAACATTATTTCATTTTATTTCATAACATGACTATACAAAATGGCATATTTTAGTTATTAAGCCCGTTGCCTCTAATTTAATATTAAATACGGTTTATTTCGGGTTTATGTCCTTCTTGCTAAATTATATGGCACATAGAATAGAAGTATGAATTTATAATCATCACATTACTCTAAGATCTGTATGAATTATCAGCATATCATGGGTACAACTATTCTACATCCATTCAGTAACTTTATTGCAAGCATTTAATAACTTATGCGGGTTATACATATTTATACGAGAACCACTTGCCTTTATTTATTATAACCCCGTTGCTTTCTGATAACTTTTATATTTCAAAATAATGAATTCACGAAAATGTAAATGACTGAGATATGAAAGATAAAGAATATGAAACTGATATAACCTTAAAATATATGATATATCCTAAATATTTATCAATACTGGGCGTGAATAATAATAAGAAAACTTTTATATATTTTTATAAGTATTCCGTAGATGCTATGATAAACGAAAAATAAAAAGCATAAATTATGTTACTGTCAAATAATAATATTATTATTTAAGACAAATATAACAAAAGAAATTTATAACTTACCGTTCATGGTGTATACGTATGGTAAGGACCTGCCTGCGGTTACCTCGGTGACCTTAAAGCGTATTGGCGTGTACACCTCACAGTGAACAAAATGTTGTGTGGGATAGAGGCCGTGTGTCCATGCATGCTCTCTTGTCTGTACCGCCAAGGCCGAACGTATGATAACCGGTTGTACAATTTATTGGTAAGGGTTCACTGCAATTGCTCTGCTAAACTGTATACAGGGTGGAGAAGGAGGGTCAGGGACCGTGTACACGTGTACATTTGCCCAAGGCCATGTATGAAAGCAAGCGTGTATATGTATATCAACTGTTTTTCTGCAATAAACAAATGCAAATGTACTCTATACCGTTTCAATCAGACAGTCTTACCTAATGAGTGCAAAAACATGTTGCATGAAACAACGTAGTATTAAAAACGTCTGACAAAGTTGGATTCCTCTAGATATTTTCTCTCTCTCTCTCTCTCTCTCTCTCTCTCTCTCTCTCTCTCTATATATATATATATATATATATATATATATATATATATATATATGGAGATTCCTTACTATGTGTACACATTTCTTGTATATACCATGTTTTGAATTTCTTCATTTTCTTATTCACAGCGTTTTTCTCAATTAGGAAATCAATAATGCACAATTTTTACGCTCAAAAGTATCATTTAAAATGGATATGGTATTGTGTTGTTCCTGTGCCTCAATTCGAGAAACTTGTTTATAATCTGCCTGTGGAGTATGTGTGAACAGCTACAGGTACACCCCTGTGTCATACCCTGAACTTAATAGAAACTCTCATGGAGGGGGGGGGGGGGGCTCTTGGCAAGGGGCATGATAAATGTAATCATCCCCTTGCTGTTCAGATAGTATGATATAACCTGGAAATAAGATAGATATATGTTAGTAATTAGAATCGAAGACTCTTGTTACATATCTGCCTTTCTGCTTTAGAATATTTGTTAGGGTCACACGCATATATATATATATATATATATATATATATATATATATATATATATGGAACTATGAGATATCAATATTTGTATAAGTTTACCAAAAAGTTGCACTAACCTACCACTATGAATCATCCCCTCCCCCTGAAGATAAATTGACGCCACTAGTAATACTTAAAGGAAGAAAAAAAAAACGTACCATTGCTACTCATAAGTCATTTCTACATGACGTCACATTTGCACTAGCCAATGTTTTTGTCTTTGTTTTTGGGTCCAATGCTCCGGTTACATAGAAAAACCAAGTTGGGGATATGTTGAGTTATCCCCTTGATGGTAGATGCACGTTTTCAGGTTATAAACCCGTACATCCCGCCCGCATATGTCAATGTCATGTATGTCAGTACACTGTTAAAACACATACAAGCACACACATTATTTGCCACTGGAAAGTGCTTCAGACCGATGCCGTATACGTATACGCCATGACGGTTTTAGCGCTCTATTTATAGTCAACCAATGTTGCATTTTAGTTATCCTGAAAATGCCAGAATAAGATACATTTAAGGAAAAAAAATAAAAGAAGGAAAGCAAGAGGAGGAAAAGAAGAAAAGAAAATCAGAACAACAGTAACATTGATATACATGCAGTATACGATGTTACAGGTGCCCTTTTATTGTGTGCAGCGGTCTTACAGATGATTGTTTTGTTGTGCACACGGATGTTCCATGTGTTGTTGGCATTTTACTTGTGTGCCACGCGTAGCTCGTGTTATGTCGGCCTCGCTTGGCCGGATGTTGCTGGCTCGGTTTAATCCGCAATGGTTGAACCCTAGATACACAGCGTTCTTTTTTCTGGTATGTTCTTTGAACGTGTGTACTGTGTTAGATTCTTTGGAATGTTCGAGCAGGTGAAGGTTCTCGGCTGGAGGTGAAAAGTTATAGGGGGCTGTGTTTTAGAGCCGAGAGGAAGGTGAGGGAATGTACCAGCAGACACAGAAGCGTGTATGTCAGTTTGTGGGACCTATTCCGATAAGTACGGCAATTATAGTTTTTCCTCAAATTTTCTTCTGGATTTAGTGAGGAGTCTAATTTGGTCTTCAGTTTACTTTCTGGATTGTTATAAGAGCTTTACATTGGACTGTTATTGTCCGAGAGAATTTGTGTGAACTTTTCATCCGGCTTATACATTTTAAAGGACTTATCGCTGTGACAGTGGTGGTATCAAGGTACTGTGCACTTTGTTTATTTTACTGTGTGATTGTATTGATTTGTTGTTATACTGTGTAATTGTATTGGTTTAGTGTATTGTAATGTTTTGGTTGTTTTAAGAATAAATTATGGTTATTTGTTAACAACAAAAAAAAAAAAAAACACTGACTTCTTTATTCATTCCCCTAGACATTTCACGCTGCCTAGTGTTACAGAATCTGATTTTTTTTTATCTCCTTGACCTAGTTTGTGTTCATCACGCATACGTGATCTGTTGATATTAAGATTCGTAACAACGAAAATATATAAATAAGGCTCATTAAAAGATATTCTTTAAGAAGCTATTGCATAAAGTTGTATATTTTCCTTCACATTGTACATATGTATAAATAAACTTTTATTTATGATGTATTATCCTATAGTTATACCCCTAGCCACTTCTACCAATATCACGCTGCATCACCAAGAAATGACATCCTATAAATACGTGCGAAAGTGGTTTGGTTGTTGCAGATAATGTCTTGAACATTGGGCAATGTTCATATCAATATCTTGAGAATTTTGATGTCAGACTAAAGTTACCAGGTATGAAGAAGGATAGTAAATCTCAAAGCAATCCGTCTATGAGGGGTTTAGAAATCAGAGCTTTTATATGACTTATTACATAACATTGACCGATTACAGTGAAATTATCCAATCTGTTAGGGGCATTTCCAAAGAACATGTTATTTTTATTTGTTTATTTTTAATGTTAACAGAGACTAATGTGGCAATGAACTACATTATTTTGATTTAGTGATCCTATGGTAAGTCTTTGTCCAACAGGCTTAAAGGGGCCCAATCACCTATAAAGCATGTTGAATTAACAATAAAAATTGCTTCTTCCTTTAAAAATAAACTTGTACGCGCAAAAATATTGGCCTGAAACAGTTTTCTCACTCCTGTAAACGAGTGTAAAAAACAGTGGACCGGGCGCGATCTCAGGTGTCAACATAAACACAGCGTGTGGGACACTGTGCATCGCTAAGCCAAAACACCTCCGAACCATATAATGCCTTGACTAACTTAGCCCAAGAGAAGAAATAAATGTTCCGGCTGGCTGAAACATTAAATGTTCCGACTCACAATCGGACCTACGGTTGGGCTGGCTTGTTATGGTAAACAGACGTGCGTGGACTCTGTTTACAAACACGCAGAGCCATAACAAAGTGTTAAACAGCCGTATGCGAGGTACTGATACAGTATGCTGAGGTGGTTTTGCTGGGAAACTTTTGTATAAATCAAAATTTAACCAACAGTGTAAAAAATAGGCATTACATTGCTACCGATTATGTCCCTTTAAACAGTAAAAAGATTATAACTGTGTGTTCAAAAGCATGTCTTTACTCGTGTAATACATGGATTTTCACATTGCTACGGTTATGAGCTTTGAAATTATGTATGTTGCCAGCTTTCTTCAATAAAATTTCCACGGGAGTGAGTCTATAACTTGACAATGACTTGTCAAGACATGTCCTGGACTTTTACCGAATGTTACCAAGCGTGTGGATCTGTAGAAGTTCTCATAGCAACGATTCCTTTACATAAAGCTTGACCTCCTAAATTGCAAATGAGAGGGAATCGTTGTGATGCCCTAATATATGCAAATATGAGGGACTCACCATTGTCGCACCACATACGCAGCGGACCTATATTCCTTAGTTCTTTCAATCTGAAAGGTCTAAAATATCACTCGTTCTCTGAATTAAAAAACACAACCGGTAACATCAAAAAGTTGGCCACCGCCGTCGTTGACTGGCTCCTATCACAAAATAACAACGTCTTCAACAAAGTACACGTCACGTTATCTTCTAACGCCCTGTTCGGCTATAACTATATTGTACTGTCTCCAGGACTAATAATGTCCTCGCGGTGTTTTACAACTACATCCCGCTCGGTAAACAACTTATCTATCGTTTGTTTAACACGACCCGTCACCAGTTGACGCTAGCTTCCAAATTCATTCACCCCTCATCGGCCTTGACACCACCTATTTATACTTGGGTAACCGAAACTTCTAGACGTCTCTAGAAAGATCAGGTCCATTCTCGTCAAGACTGTCACCTACGGGATTTTCTGGAATTATCTATTAGAAATTACACATTGCCTGAATTCTCTAGAACCTTCTGTCATCTAATCATAATTAATCATGGTACAGTAAGTCCATTTGCTTACATAATAAACAAAATACTATTGAATAATCAACCAGCCTCCTCGGCACTGATGTAAACAATCTGGATGACAACGTCAACATAAAACTTTATCAAATATTATCAACTCCGTCTCTCTGATTACACATTAGGATTTGATGTTCCAAATTAATACAAAACTGACCTGTTAATACACCGTATAAACTATGTTTTCCTTAACTATTTTTTTTTTTATTTATGAAATTCCATTTGATATACACTGGGCGGGTAGCACAATTGTGTCTAATATATCGACCTTACAGGGCTTTTGTGATAAGAACTAGCACTGAGTTACGTCTATGGGTACGTAGAACCATGTTTTATTTTACGCATTATAGTCGCAAACATTAAGACTAAAGCCCTAGTAGGGCTACAGGGCGGTGTGTACACTGAGGGTTATTGGAGAAACTCCCCCTGAACGGCCATCGGATTCATCGGGCCCGGACCACGTTGGTTAAGAGTTTTCTGGGAAACACCGCTATGACCGCTGACACAGCAGGGAAATAACGTAGTTCATCGAGGCGGTGATGTGTGGCGCTGAACGTTCCCTAAACGCTTATAAACTCTACTCAAGCTGTCAACCTTAGAACGGAAAGGGTTGACAGTGGACTCTCTGGCCTTTGGAATATCACTGCCACAGGAATAATGAATGAATGAATTCATGAGTGGGAAGTATATGGGACTCACGCAACACTCGCTGCTTCTGCAGAGTTAAAGGAGATAGGTCTAGATGAATGTAGATTGAAATAATTAATGAAAAAAAATAATAAATGAAAACGGGGAAGCTGAAAACTGTATTACATAAATACCATGTTCAGTTTAGAGCAAAAACACCAGGAAAACCTAGCAAGAGCTTAAAGGCATCGATTCCAGGAAGCAGAAAAGCCACATCGCCTCCCCTACAAATGCCGAAAGATACCACCATGACCACCGCACGGCCGCACCAGCATACTTGACTTGGCTGGCCCTGGGTAGTACGTCGGATTAAAATTTAGCTTTTCTTTATTCCTTTTTTTAGTATTTTTAAGGGAACCGCCTTTAAGTTTTAATGCTAACTTAATACACCTGCAGTATCACACACCTCCTCTCATTTTATATCATGGTGTTAATAAGGCCTGAGGACTACTGCCACTGCGGACACTAGGTGTGTAATCGACCCCATTGCTGGGGTATATAACCGAGGAACCCCCGAGAGGCGCACTCGTTTATAAGTTAAGTTGGCCCCCTGCATGATGTGACATTGTTTCAGTTTTTGCGGTGCATTGGACAATCTAATGTTTCAGGACCCCATAAAGTTTACATTTTCTGAAAGTTAAGAAGATTATCTACATTTTATTAAATATTTACTTTGTTTTGTTCATACAGATCAATATCGAAGAGTATGCATGCGCCATGTACGCTCTTTACACAGCGCTTTACCTATAGGCCTACTACTAATATCGTATGCGCTGTTTGTTTTGACCTCGTATCTTGACACGCCGGTTGGGAGCACTGTATTTTGGTCCAATCAGATGAGACCCTGTGCTGGAAGACAAAACGGTTTACCAGCCAAGCGAGGAATACACGAAGCCAATGTTGTTCAGCTCATCGCCCCTGCAACCGTTTAAACAGGCTACAGGCTCAGAGAGAATGGCCCCACACTTGGTTTGCAAAGGTCCTTGTATACATAGTATGCCCGGCCGGTGAGCTGTAATTCAAACGAAATGTAACAACATAGGCTCCGTGCACACCTCGCTTGCTGGTTTCAGTTCTGCTGACCATGGATACATGGCTACGCTAACATAGTCGTAATCGAATCGGTCGTTGTTGAGAGAACGCAGAGGGAGAAATTAAAAATTCAACTTTTCTTTACTTAGAGTAACCATAAAAACTGTCATCAAGCGGCGCTTGAAGCGCACTCTGGGCGGAGCCATGGTGCCTGTCGAGTGTTGTTAACTGGTATATGGTTTTCATGTTAGTCGCATCAGCAGTTTTTTTCAGCAGACAGACCTACCACCTTGTTTCTAAGTGTATCATAAACGGTCAAACCAGGCAGCGGGAAAATCAGTAGCTTTCCGCTGCCTTGGGAGCGTACCCCATAATTTAAGAAAAAATCCTTTTGTCCTTTATCAGCTATGTATTATTCAATTTTAATATACGCTCACACCTTTAAAATGGAAATACTGTGGTCAGGGGCGTCAATATAGGGGGCATGGGGGGTATATATACCCCCCACTTTTTAGCAAGGGGGGGGGGTGGCCAATGTAATCATCCCCCCTCCCGTTTTCAGAGAATAATATTATAATATTGCAAATGAAATATATTAATAAATAGAATTAAAAACGTTGGATCCATTTACTAAAAAATGTTATATCTTAACCTTTCTTAGAATTCACAAAATAACTTAATTTCTATTGTAATTATTTGTAATATAATTAAGTATATATATATAAATATATATATATATATATATATATATATATATATATATATATATATAATCGTAAAGTAGGTAGAGTTACCCTCCGTTGTAAAGTGCTCAATGGCCTATAATCTAGGCCAGAGCGGTATAACACATTCACATGATGTTTGGGTCGCATCCCGTGAAACAGACTGTTGTGAATTTACAGTGTTGATTTTCTTCAGAGTAAAAATAGTTTATATATATATATATATATATATATATATATATATATATATATATATATATATATATATACAGTTGAATATGACACTCAGAGACGTTAAAAAAGGTAAATATTATATTGAGTGTGTATATATTTATATATACAAAGTCATCCCCCACCCACCCTGGAAGAAAAATTGACGCCACTGACTGTAATCAAATCTGGAATTTTCCCATTTATTGTGATGAAATATATCGCCAGAAGTTATATTCTTTAAGTCTTATATAAAAGTAAATAATGATATTGTTTATAACAAAACATTGCATTAAGCTGGAATAACATGTATAAAAGACATCACTCAGTAAATTGGATATAAACATATTTTATTCACACTGAATTAAAAGAGAAGTTTCATTAAAATATGAGTAAAATGCAATACATGAGCATTATGAGGCAATTCCATATCCTTTGAGGAAAATGCTAAACACGAATGAACTTCATTCAAATCCAACATATAAATCTAATATTGAAAGGATCATTGAGTTGAAAAGGGTTACATATACAGTATATACAGATTACTTCTTAATTGATATACCAAATCCTTGACGATAATAGAAAAATGGAACATAGATATGAACGGTGATCCTTTATTTGAGGCCTTAAGAACAGAAAAAAAATTAACAATATCAGAAGATTCAAGAATGTTCAAATTTAAATTTCTTCACAGATGTATAGCCTAAAACCCTTTTTTGTATCTTACCGGAAAAGAGAAACCGCATTTTGTTCTTTTTGCATATCTGAGAAGGAAACTTTGTTACATCTGTTTTATGAGTATGGAGAAACAGAAAACCTAACATCCTCTATAAAGAACTGGCGGTCAAGCTTTCATTTCATGGTCAACGAAGATAATAATAATAAAATAACTGTAATTTTTAACAAAACCAGTAAATGTATGATTGATATGTTGTTCCTTCAAACAAAGAAATATATACCTCTAAATGTAATAACACAAAACCGGCTTTGAGTAGTTTATAACAATATACAGAAAAAAAATCTTTAACATTTAGAAGAAAAATTGCTGCCAAAAATAGCAAAATTGCACCTCATAGGATAAAATTAGACGAATTACATATTTTCTTTTATATTGGCTGATAGGAATTGAAACCTACAACCCATACTTTTAAAAAACCTTCAGGTCAATATGCGCATGTTTGTGTGCATGTTTACATATGTGCTCATAAATGTATATGTATATATGCATATGTATATGTATATATATGTATATATATATGTGTATGTAAGTATATATAAAAGTTAATGTATGTGCATGGGCATCTATATATATCTCTAACTAATATCTTCATATAAAATTTCACCTGTGAGTAGATATGTAATTTAAACATTTTATGTCTTTTAGGCATCTACTTTCATGTTATGTATTCCAGTACTTTTTTATGTTAACATGTATGTGCTATGTAATTGTATGTGTTTCATATTTATTACTGTTAGAAAGGTGTATTGTAATTGTTTCAAAATAAGAAGGCGGGCTTTTTGTTATCTTTTTGGGGCTTGTTTACCTGCCAATTTGGCATGAGAGCAAACCGAAACTAACAACCAATGATATTTTTTGTTCTACTGTGAAACAGCATTGGTCACGTGCAAATAATGAACTGATATATATATATATATATATATATATATATATATATATATATATATATCACTAATTTGTTACACAGAGATTTTTTGGTGGTCAATTACCTCATACAAGCAGGTTACAAAGCCTAAGTCTTTTCTCATTTTTATGCATATGCACATGTAGATTGTTCTGCTAAGGTAATCACACCATAGCAGGTAGCAAGGCATCACACTTTAACAAAATAAATGCTTAAACTGTTCCCGTGACAACGATGCCTCCGAATCATACAAAGCGGAGTCGGTGTGACCACTCAAAACTTCTGATTGGTCACCGTGACGCCGCTAGGTGACGCCGTGGTCGTCACTGGTGGATAGTAATGAGGCGGTGCTTCCATCTGTACAGGCAAATCTAAATGAAGAACATAGAAATACTTAATCACAGATTATTTATGTTGTTATTATTTTGCTTGTGGGACTTTAACTCTGTTTTATGGCTCTGTTCATTCATCCTTATTCATAAATCATTATCCTCACCCTAGAACAGGAGGACATTGCAGGTAAAGGAAACGTTTGCCACATCTCGTTATATTATCATATAACAAGGTTGCCCATTAAACATCATTTACATAGAATTTGCATAAACTGGACCCAATTTCTGCGGGAGAGCAATATTTTTCTACTTATTTTCCCAACACAAAAAAAATATATTAGGATGGTTGATCTGTTAAAAAGCTGTCATCTGAACAGGGAAGTCAGAAACAGGGAAAACCCACGTGACTTAAACTTCTAGATCTCATCAAAAGCTTAGTATTTTTTTACACTGGCACCCCCCCCCCCCCCCCATTATCACCCGCCAATCATATCAGGGCCCAGTCTCTGTTCTGGATACACTGCTCCCATATCACACACACACACACACACACACACACACACACACACACACACACACATATATATACATACATAAAACCCATGTGCTAATACGTTAACCTGACCTGCATTCAGGTCTTTCTACCTGTTATAAACAGGTGAGATGATCTTTATTTATAACTTAGTTTTCGTAATTCCCGGTAGCAAAATCTAAAAAACATAATCTACTGTTAGTTCAATCTACACTCTCCAGATGGCAGCACGGTGATGGTGCGCAGTCCCAGAACTGTGTGTGCTCTGTATCTGTATTTTTAATATAACATGAATTCAATAAATCCTGGTGATAGTGGCTGATTATATATCAGAGATTCCTTATTTTTTTGTCTTAGAGTAAACATACACACCTATTCTCTAAATGCATTCTACCTTCCTTATAGCAGATAACACGCTCTCCCCTTGATGTAGTGTTAGAGTATAAACTTATCACTGGAACGCTGGCATCAGCAAACTGATGTTCAAAGGCAATACATGTAAATGAAAATCCTAACTCAAACGATCAAAACTTTAACCCCTTCAAGTTTTAGGGTGATATACTAATGAGAACCTACCTTGTGAGTTTTTTTTTATTCTTAGCGGTCCTTATTTTGTCATTTTTAAATGTTATCCGCATTGCCATTTAGACTCCTTCGGTTCCTGCTGTTTAAGTGTCTTTGTTTCATTTTACACGGATCACGAATTACTGTTATAACATCACTCACAACACCATCAGTTTCTACAGTTTCTTTATTCCAAAATGACCTGATGGATTTCTTTCAGTCTAATTATGTACTTAAACATAAATCAAACATGAAATCCTAATTAACTGCATGAGTGACATGATCTTAACTATTAATATGACTTGACCTTGACAAATTCAGTTTTTTGGGGGGGTGAAAATCTGTGCTTAAATTATGTAAAACCTATTATATCTCAGGAGTGGTTGGATGGATTGCCACCAAGGCAATTTTTATCTGTAACACTCTGTAACACTCACTTTGATTTGCTGCTGGAACAGTTCCTGCCTGGACCATGAGAACTGGAGGTGCTGTTTCACTCTGATACATGGCCTGATAAGATATTGCCTGGATAAAATATATATATATTTCTGTTTTTTTTTAAACAATAGCAAAATTTATATGTGAGTTGCTGTTACAGTAAGCCGGTTTTCTGAAACTTCACGGCAAAACATGTATGAATCACATTTAAACATGAGACGAATTCATATAGCTATATATTTTGTCTCCGAAATGGCTAATACGTTTTAAAAAAAATTAAGCAGTTTGAGGTCATAACGCCTAACTTTCCTGACTTAACTTTTGTGGCCCCAACCGATAATGGCCCATCATTAGACTGGTTCCCCTTTCAGTACACAGATTTACAGAAAGAGAGAGATATCAAGCTATCTTAATAAAAATCAAACTCCCTATATGTTTGTATTATAATCATAACCTATCCCGAAATTATCGCATATATGTTTTGATTTCAGTAAGGGCTCTCACCGCTTGTGAGTTGCAGCATGTGACCTTGCATACCAGTGTAGAGGCCCAGATCCCACAGACGAATTCCAGGAAAGCGATGATCATAGTTATGCATCTTAATGCCAGAACTGTTTCCTGTAAATGTATTATTTATGTTTTAGTGAGACAGACAGCCCTGCAAATGATGCATGAATACAATGGTTTATTTATACAATTATGCACGACTTCAAAGTTTACCTGTACACGTATAAATACGTAAGTATATGTATTGCCTTGTTATAATATAAATCAACACAAGATTGTGTTTAATCAAATAAATCAAGTTAAAATTAACCTTTTTGTCCTGTCGATTAAAAGTTCAACGACAAACGAAAACAAATGCTACAAAAGGTATTTTAAGTGGTTTTGGTACTTTTTAACACCGGGTATTATATACTAAATATCTAAGAAAATCGGGCAAACTGTAGTTTATCATAAATGGTCACAAATCATGATATATTTCAGGAGCGGATCCAGGATTCAGGAAAAGGGGGGGGGTCCAACCCAGGAGGACTAATGGAAACCCTAAAAAAGGGCCCCCTGGTCTGGAAAAGGGGTCGGTCCAGGCCGCAAAATTTTGTCTGAAGCCCTTAAAAAACGTTTCTGATAAAAAAAAAAAGGGGGGGGGGGTCCGGACCCCCTAGACCCCCCTGGATACGCTTCTGTAATTGTAATATTGCTAAACACAGCTGGGTTTTGGGGGTCATGAAATCAATTTCAAACCAAAAAACGCTGTGTAGTCATGTAATGGAAATCCAAGATGGCGTCCAAAATGACCGATAGGACCCCAAAATGTCCATAAATCATTGAATTGTCACCCTAGAGTTATAACTTTGCTATGTACTACTATGTTTTGGTGTTATAGAAATCACCTAAAGCATCGCACAGAAATCTTGTAACTGGTAAATCCGAGATGGCGTACAAAACAGCTGCTGATTATAGTGATTACATGTAATTTACACTAAAATGTTCATAAACTACTTTACAGGCCAGAACTCGATGCAGGCTTATTTTTAGTATATTTTTGGAATAAATAGCGGACACGTTAATAAATATGTTGCTGAAATAAATTTTAGAAAGTAGGTATTCCAGTGCATGGTTAAGACATTTATATCTGTAGTCGTTTTTGTCTTAACTCGAGTCCTACATGGGTGACATCTTGGTAGTCTATTAACATCTTGATTCCTTGTGCGTCGGGCATCTCCTTTGTGTATTCGCTTATTAGCCAGGAAATTGGTCCTGATCTGCAGGGAAATACTCCTGGGTTCATAGGTACCTCCAGCTTCTTTCTTTCTCTCATGGTTTTATTAAGGCCCAGTCACACCAATTCGCACTTCTATTTGATCGCGCGATTGACTCAAGATCCGGAAGCCGTTCGGGCCTTGTTGACGGTAATGGCCCGGAGACAGGTACACAATGCTGCGCTGTGCTTATTTAAACCGCTTTTTATACGCGGCTATCGACTGCCACTCCGTCGGTAGTTTGCAAATGGATAGTTTATAATGCAGGTCGCTGAGGGTCCTCCTTTCTGACCTTGTGTCTTAATATTGATATGAGTACTATTAGGCTACATAGGGGCCATTTAAACATATTTTAATGGTGATTTCAAGGGCCTGTGGCAAAATTTAACCATGCGGTGATAGCTTGGGACTCTTGAGTGAGCCATTAGGATGGCATGCCTGTTCTACTTGGATTCTGCAGTATACAAGCCAAGATTTTCCCAGCAGGAGACAACTAGGGATGTGTCTCTTTCCGATTTGCTATTTGCTTTTTTTATTTTTTGCTTTCTGTATTGTTTGTACATGGATAACATTGTGTTATCTTGTAAGCATGTTGGGTGTGTTCTTGTATCATGACTAACTGCGTTTCGCTTGTATAGTGCAGGATCAGATTTCTCGATTTCTTGTAGTATGGGATAGTTTATGGGATTTTTTTTTCTAAGAGAGATTTGTCAAAAGAAATGTAGACGTTTATCTTATGTATCTATATAACTGTGTGTGTGTGTGTTTCCTCTCCTGCCCAAAAAATATTGCTAATTTAAAAAGCAGTAGACGCTTTTAACTTGATTCTTGGATTTAAAGTATGTGCAACCAATGAGCCGCTTCAAGAAGTATGCAGTTGGCCTGTGGCCGTGGGTCCAAAACTAGTTTTGACGAAACATCCGATTATGGCAAATAACTTCATTCTGAATCAAATATACAATGTCTTGTGCCAATTTGTGAAACCCTTAAACAAGTGACCTAGGGGTCATGACACTCAGCTGATCTCTGACACTGAGAAATTCTGAGAAATTTGTGACACATATAGGTGATCGGCTAGATCCGCGCCTATAACAAAATATTACAAGTAACTGACGAGGTATAAAAGATAAAGAAATTTATAAACCGAGTCATTATCTCTGAAGACCATTATCATTTAAATACATTCAGCCTTCAGGACCTGTATTGGGTTTCCTAATTTACACTTGATAACAGGAGGAAGTGTCATTTATTCATGTCAGGTATGTATCACACCTGTGTAATATAAGGCTCTGTACACGAACGGTATATAAACATGTACTTACATAGCTTTTATTGTGTTGCCTTAACTAAGGTCGCACGAACTTGTAAACTGTTCATTGCCGACCAAGGCCACTTAGCACAGGTGTAAATAACAGAGGTAATACAAATAGAGTCATGGGGAGAGATAAATACAGAAATTTAAAAAAGACTTGAAGGCTGTCTTTATACCAAAGAAGGCCAATCATCCCCCGTGGTGACCAAAATCACACGTGTTGGCAGTCATCGAACCGGCCGTTTCAGTGCAGACCCGTAATGTTCAGAGCTAGGGCTCTATTCAGGCCCTCGCAGGCCATACAACCTCTTCCTTGACTGAAACCACCACATTGTTGCAGTTGAATTTCTGGCTGTTTTAGATGTTTACGCTCTTCACGTTGCAGTTATACACTAAAGTCATCCCAGGCCTCCTTTTGTTTTTAACCTCTGCTTTGTATAGCAAGATTCTCTGGGTGACACGACAATGGTGGGCACAGAGCAAAGAAATGTAATCTGGCCAATGGGAGCGTACTCTAGCACTGTGCATCCAACTTAAATGTTAAACATGCGAAATCCGCTCACTTTGGCTTGATCGCACCGGGACACTACGCTCTGGAGGCAGCGCAAATCTTGCGCTTCTGAAGAAGTTGGCCTATGGGTAAAGCGCTGAGTAAAGAGCGTACCGCGACACCCCCTCTTGTTGGTCTGATTCTTGGCCTTTGGCCAGAACCGGTGAACAATGAATCTAGTGGCGCCACATACAATTGTTTATGTTACATCCCTGTGCCTGTTATGGGCGAAAATCACATGTATCTCAGGTATGCTTGTTATACGGACCTGAAAATTCACAATTCACAGATTTATAACTCCCTATCACATGTGCCTAAAAGTAATGCAGTTTTTAAACTGCTTGAAGAATGTTTGTCATATTATGCCTATACTCTGACGGGAGTTTGATAATGAGGCTCATTAAAATGGGGGTAAATCTCCTTTACTCTGAGGTTGACTTTGAACTTGAGAAGTAAAGGGTGATAATCACACACGAACTTCTGATCATAGATATATCCCCTGTGCTGAACATCGGTGACAGCAGACATTTGAAGCAACGCCATCTTTTGTCATGTGCCAAACTCTGGTTCGTTTGTCTTACATTCAAATATCTTTCGTTGTAGGACGGGTTCAGATTACGATTATAGTGGGAATAAAGTGGGAACCAAGCCTGAGAACCTGTGCACCAAGGGACTGGCAGATTTTGGCCTGTTTCTTTTTTATATAAGGTTTGAAACATCTTATATTAAAACATTTCAGATATCCAATAGACCACTGTATATATTACTTTGGCTATAGGAATGTTGGTCAACATATATGCTGTCTCCAAAAGGTAAATTTGCATATTAATTCCATATTCAATACAATATTTTGAAAAGATTTGACAAAAGACGGATATTGGACGCAGCACTGTTGCATAATTTTACTGAGTGGACTGAATGCGTTATAGCCAGTCTAAGAAATGTTTTTATCCTGCATATGAATTCATAGGGATGGTCGTTCTAAAGATGACAAGTCACTAGTATGTTCCCTTCGTAGGTATAGACCAAAAATACGATATAATTTACCTATATCAGCAAATATGGACTAGATAAATAGAAACGACGTACACAAAACATTTTTACAATTTTATATTCGAGTTTGGCATGTCATTATGAATTGCCTATCAATAACGACAGATGTATATTTTAATGGATTATTAGTTTTTATTTCATTAGTTTTCATTTTATTATACAGAATATTATCTGAGGCGATTAATTATCCGAGATCCGAAGTTAGTGGGTGGTTTGGTAAATACCGCACTTTTTGTCAAAGATGTTGCCTCATCTAATGCACCTGAAGAAAGTACATACCTGTTATCGTCCGAGCATACCGAGTCGAACAAGCCAAAGTGTATCTAGCCGTGTTTACAAAAGGCGTTCTGAGTGAACATAAAGGAGAGTGAATTAACCATGACAGTAAACAAACACTTGGTCATTCAAGACCAGAGGACAACATTGACGAGCGTTATACGTGTACGTTCCTCACGAAGCGGTTATACCCAGGTAACAAATTAAAGATTGGGACTAAATACGCCGAGGAAGGATGAATACTTATGGACATAAGTAATGAGACGTTAGTAGCTAGTATACACGGTCGATGGACTTTATTCTAGGCGGGCAGCCACCCAGTAACGAACGGTGTTTTGCCACACGCAGGTATTTACCGCTGAGCATGCGTTAAACCAATACACGCACAAACTGTAGGCGAGTAATGCGTGACCCGTATAGGTTTGTGCCCAAGGCTACAATTAATTGATTGTGAACGGAATCGCCTTGATCGATTGCCCGCTGGGACTAACTGCAAACACACATCCGCTGATATCTAGGCTGTCTCTGGCATATATCCCCGGGCGTGCGAGGACTTTACCGTTGCTAGGTGAGTAATCAATTTAAAAATGTTATCTGTTTGTGAGTATATAAAATCTTAAAGTATATAGACACGTACATGTCACTTTTCCCTGTGGCACTGGGGTACCCGGTACCTGAAATATTTTTCATTGGCTGCAAGATACTGTCTCAAAGGAGGATCGGTTTAATCATATAGACACATTATTACAGATGATAACACTGGCTTTACACAGGTAAACAGGCATAAGGGTTGATCTTATATTATGAAGGGAAATTCATAGATACGCTTCCGTTATCAAGAGCATGTTGTGAGTGAAGGCTTGCAATATTAATTGATGATACCGGTAAGAAAGATATTTCTATTATATATATATATATATATATATATATATATATTTATTTATATATATATATATATATATATATATATATATATATATATATATATATATATATATATACACTCGGTGGTGAAGGGGACGGCGGGGTTGGGTGTAAAATGTACGAATAAGAATAGGAGAAAAGGTTATCCTATGACAATATGAGATATACGTCCCTGAACGAGATCTCTTCCTATATATTAATTGTTACTTGAAGGAGTAAGTGTACAATTACGAAACCTGAAGTATTCATGACTGATATTTTCATGGTTTTAAAATTACTTTCATACTTTGAATATTTAGCAGATATTTAGTGTCTAATTGGTACTAATATTACAAGCAATGCCCCCTGCGGCATACCTCTGGCTCAGCCTCTCTCTCTCTCTCTCTCTCTCTCTCTATATATATATATATATATATATATATATATATATATATATACTACAGGTCAACGGGACTATATATATATATATATATATATATATATATATATATATATATATATATATATTGTAGGAACAACCACCGTTTCTGTCGTACAAAGTATTTGGTATTGAAGTTGAGCTCTCGAATTAACATTCACTTAGGCCTGGTTCATCGTTGACTACCAGATTTGCATATATTTTCATATAGTTCATGGACGAGATAAGTCCCAGCCAACATTTCTTTTCATCATATTAAGATGCGAAGATTAGGCGTCGCACAATGCTATGTTCATGCTCCAATGTGGATGGGACAGGAAGCTTCTCGTACCCCGCGCTCCACCACACACATCTTAATGTAAATACACACGCGCGGCTCGTTATATTATGAAGAAATGTTGTATTCTGAGAAACTCAGTGAACACCTTAAATTAAGTGAGCAAAAAGTACACCTGAAGGTGATTACAGATAAAATCGGTTCATATCGATTTGGATATGAACGGGGGGAAATCAACTAAATATATAAACATGTACAATGTAAGGCACGAAGTAGTGAATCTCAAACATTTAAATCAGGTTTCAGTTCACAATCTTGGATGGTTTTTAATTTCCGTTTGCAAAAAGCAAATGATAATTGAGAAGCTGATGCAACTCTGTTGCCTGGTTTCAGTTTAAAGGGACATAAACAGGATAAATATTATGCCTATTCTTTTACTATATCAGTTCAGCTTTGTTTACAAACTTATACAAAGTTTGCCAGCAGAACCATCTCAGCACAGTCTCATTTCCTCGCTTACGGCCGTTTAACACCTTTTTCATGACTGTGCATGTTGGTAAACACAATCAACGTGTCTTTGTTTCCATAACAAGGACGCGTGACCGAAGATCCGAATAAGAGGGGCAACAAGCGCTGTTTCAGCAAGCGGCAACATGTATTTTTATTAATTCTTTTGCTAAGCCAGTCAGGGCATCTCCTGATTGACAAGTGTTGTGGCTCCGCGCTGCACACGGCCCCACACACTGTGTTTATGTTGACATCTGAGATCGCGCCCGGTCGACTGTTTTTAAAACTCGTTTACAGGAGAAAGCAAATGGTTTAAAGGCAATATTTTGGCAAGTAAAGGTTTGTTTTAAAGGGAAGAAGCTTTTTTTCCTGTTAACTCAATAAGCTTTATAGGTGATTGGGCCCCTTTAACCTGAATGGCGGCGTTCAAAGACATAGGTTAAATCCTTTATCAGATACGAAACCTCATAGAACTTAATAAATGTAATTATGCCTGATGTTTTAGGGATTTTTTCATAAACCAATTTTCATATAAATTAGTTTCAGGCTAGCGTATTAAACTGCATTCTCACAAAAAAAGGTTTGTAGTCCAAGACATTTTCATATGTAGTATATTAAATGACATGTATTTATTTCGCCACGAGAGTTTATATTCATTAAAATGATTCACAGGTGTACCAAAATTTATTAACAAAACTGGAACACCTCAGGGTTGTGTATTTTCACCCATTCTTTTCACTTTGTTTACCGATGACTGCAGTGCTACTATTTCTATGCTACTGTTAAATATCCTTAAATTTATTTCCAAAAACAACTGACTGTGGAAAACCATGTTGAAATGAGGTAAAATGTAAATTTTCTTAAACTTATAATTGGGATTATGGGGGGTCAAATTAACCCAGTGGGATCATATCCACAAAAGGAGTCTGAAACAAGGTGAAAGTCTTATTTGAAGACTCGGGTCATCCTTTGCATATACTGTGAATCCTCGAAATTACGACCAAATGGTCGCATTATCGAGGTGGTCGTCTAAGTGAGGTCTGATATAAAGACACACAAATTTGGATAGTGAAAAGGTGGTCGTTTTTTGATGTGGTTGCTAAACCAAGGTGGTCGTTAGGGGAGGATTTACAATAAAACTTGCTATAGTCTAGCAAGTTAGTTCTCATCGTTGTATGTTAAAGTAACATGCCTACACGCCGGGTGGGCAAAGATTGGATGTTCTTTTTGTTAGTATGGACAATATTGAGTCATAAACTAGTGATATAATACGATATATTACAGTCATATATTGTATCTTAGTCGTATAATGTATATTGTTATATATTACATAGACACTTGTATTTATAACATAAGCGACTGTGCAAACCAAGATCACCACTTGATAATAGGCAAACTTACAGAACGTGTCCTGATTGATTATGATCAGATGACCAGGATGGTTCAGTTAAGATTAATCATGCTTGATCAAAACTGTATGGCGAGTTCTTAAACTGGCATAAAAAAAATCAAATTAGGTATGGTTGGGAACTGGTTAATTTTTTTGTGTATAGGACAGAGATGATAGTGGTTAGTAGAGAAAATGTTCATCCACTCGAAATAATAAGGAACCCCTTACATGTATACCTTGTACCACTGAGTCATTCACGTTTAAGGTCTGCAGATCCTTTTTTATGGAAATCAATTCAAATACTCCTTTTTTGGTTGAGCATATACACATGTAACTTATACTTAATTTCTTTTCTTTTTAGATTGAATAGGCCGCCATGTGTGCTAGGGACCTCAAATCCTGAACCAATTTATTAGTTGATTGGAGAAGATATCGTGGAAACGCAACACGTAAATTGCCTCAGTTAAGTAATCTGGTTTAAGCACGAGTGACTGGTACAGGGACAGCTGACACTAGAGTAATATATCTTTTTTTTCACGTGATTTCCATCTGAACGATGCCAGTTACTAAAGAACGTGAAGAGGAAAACCCGTACAATCGGCGGGTCACCCAGGGCCTTAAGACAAAAGAGGATGACCCCGCCGGCGGGGTCGCCGCCATATTTAAGTGGCAGAGAAGCAAGACCCCCGGCCCTGTATATAGAGAACAAACTGAAAAACCTCGAGGGTTGATGCGGAAGAAACCGGATGTAGGTGAACAGAGAAAACGTGGGTTCGTCATTCCAGACACTCCACGACGCCTGAACTACGACGTGGCGGCAGAAGAGGGATCGGTGGCAGAAGCCATGAAAAGCTGGAAGTTTAGTGACCAGAAACTGACAAGTATCCCATCACGATCAACGGCCGAGGCCAAATCAGACGACCCCGCCATTGCCGACTTAATGGCTAATAAGTACAGCAACGAGGCGGACAAAGCTGACAAATGCAGTGCGGAAAAGAAAGCCGAACAGACGACAGCGCGCGGCACTCAGACGACGGCAAGCGTGCATCGCCAACCTCGGTATCAGAAAAAAGTCCTTACAGAAGACACCAACGGACATCTTTGGAAAATGTCGAAGTTTACAAAGAACGCGAAACCTATGATAACTACCCGTAGGTCGGGGAAAAAGTAACCTGCGATAAAGTTTCCCTAAACTGATTGATATCCATTTGTGCCAATTAGTGATGATTTTCCGATAGTCAGGTGACGTGTGATGTGCACCTATACCGCTTGGAGCTTTGTGGTCTGACACTGATGCACTGTAGTAACAGCCGATGCAACTTGTATCTCCCGCTTCTGTATTGATATTTCACACACCCGCTTACCCAGTTTAACCCAGGCTGTCACCATGGGCGTTTATATGGTAAATAAAGACAAAAGGTATCCAGGAGTGATATTAAAGAAAATCAAACTTTAACAAAGGTGGCTATAGTCGCAACAATAATGTCAATTATTTACTCTTCTAATTTTTATATACTGCATGGTAATTTAAACCTTTTTAAAGTTTAATACGTTTATACATATATACGTATATATATATATATATATATATATATATATATATATATATATAAATATATTTATATATATATATATATATATATATATATATATATATATACCTTTTAAATATACAACCGTTTTTTTTAATCAGGATACCATTTTTGTTAATGTTCTTCAGATTACCAAAAAATTACTTTAATCGGTAAAAATGCAGTTATATATCCTTTGCTTGAGCTGTGCCGAATTTATTATTCGGAATATATACTGATACATCAATAAATATGTATACATTATTAATTTTCTTTTTTATTATATTATAACTTTAGATAATAAGAACAATATCTACCTAGAATGCAGCTTTTGGGAAATCTAACATGCAAGATACCGGAGGAAGGGTGAGGTGAGCTGAGCTGAAGAAAAATTTTGAAACACAAATTGATGCACACAGGCGTATATATCATATTTTAGGCGGGAAACTATTCATGTGCCCTCCTGCTGATATTGTTTTCAGTCCCGTCGTCTTCAATCGTCCTCTGAAAGATTTCTTATGAACGATATAAGCATTTTTTCCCATGAACTTTAAACTAAAAATCGTTTCTACCAAAATTGGGGACGAGTTTAAAAACTGAAGACTTTGACCTTGACCTTCAAGGTCAAATCAGTCAAAATAAAACGTTCTGGGAACCCCTTTACTTATGATATATTACATAGTTAGATTTGAAACACAATTGATTCAACCAAATTTTTCGGACGAGCTCGACAAAAAAACGGCCAGGATCTTCAAGGTAAAAATAGCCGAATTATTAGTTTTTGGATTTCTGGTGAACGTGCTTCCTTTTGAATAACTGCATAGTTTTTTCTTCAAATTGTTACGGATACCAGGACAGTTTCACATTAGGACTTTGATAACTGGTGACCTTAACCTTGATGTTAAAGGTCAAATCTGTCAAAATCTAGGATCATGTGACCCTATAACTATAAGAGTTCTGAAGATTTTCCCCTCGAATTCCACACATATAGTTGTTTTAACTAGGTTCCTGGATGGGTTTCAAAACTCATGAACTTGACTTTAATCTTCAAGGTCAAATATGCTGATATATTTGATTTCCGTATACGCCATAACTTTGAGATGGAGCATACGTTCTGCGTTCGGGACCGGGGGGGGGGGGGGGGGGGGGGGGGGGGAGGCATACGTACAACTGTTTGGCAACTGCAAAAACAAAGCCATTCTGTCTCTCATTTCATCCAGGTGTAATAGTTGCACAACATGAATTAAAACAAGAAAATTCATGGGAAATAATTAATTTCCCAATAAATAAAAGGCATGGTCATGGAACAAAAACAAATGCTTGTTTCAGTGTCTACGTATATTTCAGTATGGCAGATGTGTTTCCCAATGGAGGACATATTATGTACATATGGAAAGTGGTTTCTTTAGCATGCTACCATTTTCTTTATCGAAATTTATGACTGTTCACATCATATCAAAGTAAATGTATTCTGTACTAGTTAAATATAAACGGCCTTGTGTCCAGGTGTCATGATTTACGATGTAACCTAGTTTATGTACGTATCATAGGATCAATCAACCAATAATCCACACTGCGCAGACTCAGAATCGTTATAGTGCGACTCTGCAAAACCCCCCACAATGCACCGGGGCTTCTAAATACACTAGCGGTGTACGGTTAAGTGTAGGGAAGACGAAAATATAGCCCGTGCAAATGTGTTGGATAAGAATTTGTCAAGGCAATTAACATAAACATGGGTGTTTTTGTTATATGGACTTTACGGAATAAGTACTATTGTGTTAGCAAGCGCATGTAAAATGTAAACAGAAGGTGTTTCCTCGAAATGTTACAAATTTTGATTTTCTAGTATGAAAGTTGAGACAAGTCGTCCAGGCCGTCCAAAAGTGCACAAACAGAAGAGGTACGTTTTGAGTATAAATGACATCTGGTGGAACGGTGTTAAGAATGGCATATATAAGTAGGTTTAAATGCAATTAATTCTTATTTCATGGACGACCTCAATATATGGTCATTTGCGTTTCCTATATTATGTATCATCCCCGTAGGGTGTGGTTGGATAGTACAATTGATGTTTGACCACATATCTTATGTATACCTGTATATTTGTGTGTATGTGTGTGCCTGCACCTTCCTAAAAAAAATTGCCTGCTATTCTAGGAGGCAGTTTTGGGGCTTTGGAGACCTGGGACCTTTGTATATGTGTTTTTCAAGTCTGATTTTCAGTATTACCCTGCCATTATCTCGTAACATAAAATCACGATTAGATAAATTTTCCAATCAACAATGTAGGGAGTCGTGAAGATAGATCCGTACGTACTTTGCCCCTGGCCGGAGGTCCACCACTAGGTTTGATAAAACATCAGATAATGGCAAATATATCAATCTAAATATTCTAGACAAATGCTTTTGTACACTGAAACAAGTCACCCGTGGGCATGGCGCTAAGCTGATCTGTGATATTGATATTTCTATCGACTGAGATAGCTGTAAGTTTAGTATTTTCGCAAAAGTGTCTGTAGTATTTGTGTAGAATTAATTGATTTTTTTTCTTCAAATTCGAATGGTGAGTGCAAAACTTTATGTTTCAACGCAGAACACTAACATGAGTCTGATTTTCTAGGTGCTAAAAACCAACAAAAACGTGCTCTACTTGAAGCTAATGCATAAAAATTTAGAACATGTAGAATTATTTTATTGAGAAAATATGTTTGGGGAAACAGCTAAATATGGTATATCCGGTTGCATAGGCCTTTGAAAGAAATGAAATTACATATAATTGCATAATTATGTCATGTTTATTATTATATAAATATATATATATATATATATATATATATATATATATATATATATATATATATATATATATATATATAGGCTGATTCGAAGTCCCCGTCTCCTCACCATTGCAAACAGAAATTGAGCCATAGGTACTGGGCGCCATTTGGTTTCCAAATATACTTGATAACAGGAAAATTGCCTATATTCCTGTCAGGTATCACACCTGTGTAATAGAAGGCTCTTCTCCTGTAAATTAACATGTAATCATAACTGATCCGCGTTGCCTCCATGTTTATATAGCTTATATTGTGATACGTAAACCCAGGTCGCACGAGCTTGTCAAATGTTTACTGCCGACCAAGGCCACTTAGCGCTGGTGTAAATAAGCGCGACAATACAAACAGAGGCTTGAGGAGAGATAATTATAGATGTTAAAAAAGACTTGAAGGCTCGCTCTAGGCTCCAGAAGGTCAAACTCCATTTTGATTCGCTTTGACTCAAATCGCCTCAGTGTGGCAGTTATCCAGGTGGCGTCGCCACAACCTTGACGTCGCCAAGCAGGCTGAGCTTGTCGACATAGGGTGTGGTCCTTCATTGGGCAGTCCAGAACACCAATATAAAGGTCTGAGTGGGAAAAAATGCGCTATTTCTAGCCAGTGTCACTGTATTGGTAGCTATCTTCCAGGATATATTTGATCTTTTAGAATATAAAAGAAACGAGCGGCAAACATTAAAGGAATCTGTTCACATTACAGGTATATAAAGTATATATGATATATAGTGATTTTCCCTTAAAATATTAAGGTATTCGTCAAAATTTCGTTCTAAACTCGTTTGCTTACTCCTGTACACAAGTAGAAAAAGAGCTTGCACCGGGCGCAATAAAGGACATAAAACATAAACATAGTGCGCACGCCACCTAGCGGCCGTACTTCGCAATGCACAATTTAAAATTTTTAAGCTTCAAACCAGTATTTCTTTCGTGTTTCTTCTTGTTTTAGAAACCGACCTCTGGTCATTCACTCTTGTTATTGTAAACAGACTCACGTGGACTGTGTTTACTAACACACAGCTCCGTAACATCGTATAAAACAGGCGTACTGGAAATATTTAGCCCGTGTGCCGGGATGGTTTGCCGATAACATTTTGTATTCGGCCAAAACGAGCTTATATCCTGAAATACTATACATATTATTCAAAATAAATATGAACCTTTAAACATAATTTCATGATGATAGAAAAATGAAAGCCTTCAAGCCATTTTAGCGTTACTGTAACATTATTTGGCGGCCGTGCTACTCAGCTTATACCCGCATTAACCACAAAGCATTTCATGTATAAACCACTTTAACGATGGACAGAGACATCAGTGATAAATCAATGATGTATAACTGTCACATAACAGTGTAAATTGCATGTAATCGGCAGCCATCTTGGACTTACCAGACACATGATTACTCTTCATGCTTAGGTTGGCTTCAATGGGTCGCCAACCCTTAAAAATCTAGAATTAGATTCTATAATATCAACTCTAGGGTGTGAACAATATGACATTTATGGACATTATTTAGGGGTTTGTTTCCGTTTTGGATGCAATCTTGGATTTGCGATTCATGTGAATACCCAGCGATGCTTTATTTTGTTTCAGTTATTTCTGGACCCCAACATCCCTGGCAGTATTTTCTATTTGCTAATATTACAATTCTAATTATAATTATATAATTTATAATTCTAATTATAAAAATAAAATGATTTATGACCACCTTGTGGCCATCATGGACGCCATTTAAAAAGAACGGTTGCATTTTGAAGGGGTTGAGCTGTTTTGGCCCGTCACTTAATCTGGTGCTTCATCCAAAGAACCCTTTGTCCTTGTTTAATATTGATATTGCATATTTATATGAAACGTCAACAAAAAAGCATATCAAATTACAGTAATTATTGTATATTAAAAAAAGCATATAAAATTACAGTATTTCTTGTATATTAAATAAAGCATATAAAATTACAGTAATTATTGTATGTTGAAATATCATTGACATTGCAGTAATTATTGTATATTTAATATCCTGGAGAAGGAAATATTTCAATATACTGCTACTCACATAATCAAAAATGATGTAGTATCCCGTTTTGGCCAATGACAGTGAAATGATCAGGATCACAAAACCCGCCATGACGGCAGCCAGGATAGACAGGATCATCGAGGACACGATCTTAGAAGAAAACAAGAGACCATATAGCGCAAACATTCAACTCCCCCCCCCCCCTTCACAGTTGCTTCCCCCCCCCCCCCCCCCCCCCCCCTTCAAAGCAACTGTGACGTTGTGCTTATCGTTTCGCCCCAAACCCCCTCCTCCGAAACATATAGGTGGCCTGCCCCAAAATGAATGTTGACAGGTTTTATATATATACCCGACTTACTGGCAAGGTACCATGATATAAGGCAAAAAAAAAAAAAGGTTTGGTTATAATGGCACTTTTTTTCAGAAATCAACGCGGGCGGGATTTCTTTTTAATTTTTAATTTTTTGTATGTTTCGATAAAATGTCGAAAGATAAGGTAAAAGCATGATAATAAAAAAAATTATTTTGCTTAACAAGTATAAGCACTACATAACAAAGGCAATTTTATCAAAATTGTATGATTTTATCTTGAAGAAATAAATGCGGCTGGAGCTCAAAATTTGTAAGTTTCTATTGAAAATCAAAATAATATTTTGATACGTGGTTTTAAATTGAAGCGGGCGGTGCCTGAGAACCATACCTTTTATTTTTTGGTCGAATTCCTTTTTATTGCCTCCCCAGTATCAAGAGGATCAGGCAAAAAGCACTTATAAAGTTGATTTATTTTTAGGCTTTATTTAGTCAATAAAGATTATTATCAACAATCTCAGTTACGACAAACAGATTAATTGGATTATCATAAAATACCATCGCACAATATCGGCTTAAGACAACTGTACCTTTGTCAAATTGTAATGCATTGTGGAAAATCATAATGCATTGTGAAAAATTATAATGCATCGTGGAAAATTATAATGTATCGTGGAAAATTATAATGCATCATGGAAAATTTAAATGCATCGTGGAAAATCTTATTTCCAGGTAATAACGGTATCGTACAATCTTAGTGTCCAAAATTGTAACATACCAAGCACGTTGTCTGATGTTTTGAGGCGCCTATTCCCAATCCACCGCCAATTATGGCCTGCAATATATGTACATTAAAATCATTAAAACCTATATAACAAGTGACCCATAGGTCATAAAGTTCAGCCGACAAGCATCAGATAATGGCCTTATTTTTACAACTGTTGTCTTATTTAGAAAAAAAAATATTGCAAATGTTTTTAAATTTTTTTTTTGGAGGGACAGGAAGATACTTAATGGTATAGGGCACAATAGTGATACTAGGTTTGGCTGAACATAAGCTACTGGTTCAAACAGTGAAATTGATGTCTCGAGGACACAGCTTGAAGAATATAGATCACCATGACCTTATTTAAGGTTTGCAAGGATTTTTTTTCAGTTTGGCTAAAAAGTGCATTCTAGGTCCAGTGGTTACAAATTGTGCCCTGCTTTGGTATCAAATTTTAAATTATTTGGGGGGGGGGGGTATTATAAGCGACATAACTCGGAGAATATGGGTTACAGAGACCTAATTTCACGTTTCAAAAGACACTTCACGGACCTCCCAGGAAGAAGATTAGTTAGAAGATTCTAGGTTCAGTGTTTACGATTTGTGCACTGTTAACAGAAGACTGTATCTTTAAAGGTCTCCAAAATAGAGAAAAATGCTTAAAATTCGAAAAAAAAATCCAGGGGGCGCCACCAATCTTAGGAAATGATGAAACACTCCTTGATCAATATGGATACAAAGTATCATGGTGATCAATGCATTAGTTGTTCAGGTACTGGAGCTTTTGTATCAAATTTTTTTTTATTATTCTGGGGGGGGGGGGGGGGTACTTCTGAGCCCCGAGGCTCGGAGGATATAGGTAATAGAGACCTAATTTCAGATTTCCAAGGAGATTTTTCATGGACTTCTAAGGCTGCATGTACAGGATCCCTAGCCCTAAACGGTAACGATTTTTGCCCTGCTAACGGACGGCCGGTCGGAAGGACGACGGACAGTTACGCATCACTATAGCTCAACATGACTAAAAGTCAGCTGAGCTTATAAAACTGCTATACTTTGGAAGCACAATAAAAAAAGGGGGAAAAGTATACAACGTATATGGCACAAAAACAAAATAATTTACCAGTATTCCACAAACAACTGAGAGTCCTCTCAAGGCAGTGGAATCGTGATACACGATGGAAGCAATGCTGAAGACGATGATCAGGGATCCAAGTATGATCTGTGCTATGCCAAGGGAATTACTGGTTTTGGCTGCGAATTTTTCCCAGCGACTTCCAGCCGTTGCCATGGGAACCACATACACTGTCGGCTGATACGGAGCAGACTGTATCTGTACCGGCTGTTGGTTTGTTGACAACATGTTGATCGCAGAATTCGTCTTACGTTTGGTTCCTGAACTTCGGTTTAACTAGCTTTCTGTGTAAATATAAAAAAAAATCTTCAAAATCGAAGTTAAATTTCTATTGAGCCCCTAAAGTGACATACGTGATATTTTTTTTCTGGGTAAATATCGCGTTCCCTCGCGATCGTTTCGCGTTCCTTAGCGATAGTTTCGCGTTCCCTCGCGATAATTTCGCGTTCCCTCGCGATCTTTTCGCGTTCCCTCGCGATCATTTCGCGTTCCCTCGCGATCTTTTCGCGTTCCCTCGCGATCATTTCGCGTTCCCTCGCGATCATTTCGCGTTCCCTCGCGAGATCTTTTCGCGTTCCCTCGCGAGATCTTTTCGCTTTCCCTCGCGATCATTTCGCGTTCACTCGCGATCATTCCGCGTTCCCTTGCGATCTTTTCGCGTTCCCTCGCGATCTTTTCGCGTTCCCTCGCGATTTTACAAATGATCACTAGGCTGGTTCCCTGCTCTAGCAAACAACATCTAGCATACAAAAAAATGGACGCGGAAACAAGTACAACAGTTATCTGTGTCTCGTTCTGTGTCTCTTGAACACCACCATGCTCCACCTCTTAGATATACACTCGATGTCAGGTTAACAAAGCGATACTTGAATAAAAGAGATTAGACTTTTTGCCATGTTTCTGGTATATAATATCTATTCCCCATTTATTCATTTTTAATTTTTTTGCAAACCTCTTTTTTTTCATAGCAATTAGATTATCAAATTATTCGTTTCTATCTCTTTGTTTATAAGCAGTCAGACTGAAATTGATAATATTTTTTGAGTCAGTTATTGGTTCAGACCCATTTTAAGATGGGTCAGGCCAAATTACCAATCAACAATATCAACTTTGCACATGCCCATCTCCCTATGTTCATTTACTGATATTGGTAATATTTTATACACATTTGTTTTCTGTCAAATAAGACAAAAAATACAAAAAATATACACATATTGAAATTTATTTAAATTTATTTAAAAATCAAAATAAAAATCATTGTACAAGGTATAGAACCTTTGCAGGGTTATACCTTTCCACCGGTCAGCTACTTTCCACATATATATATATATATATATATATATATATATATATATATATATATAATCAAACAAAACGAAAACTGAAATGCGCAATTTAAGAACTTTATTTTTTATCATACCCAATATTGACGCACCCACCCACCCCAAGCCTAAATTCTGAAAATTTCTGGATCCCCCACTGGTTTGAATTAATCATTCTGAAATGTTCTGAACTTTTGATGTCCTAAGTTGTGCTACATAATCATAATATAATCATAATACAAGAGACCGATTGGTGCTCGGAAAGACAAGGGGTGATCGGCTAGGGAAATCTGTTACATTATCGTTTGAATTCGAATTACATTATTGGTTAGTGATACGTTATCGGTCACGTTATCGGTCATACTAAACACTAGTATGCAGATATTCCAGTGTCCAGAGGGTTATTTTTTCTCGATCATTTTTATACCCTCCTTGTCTCATTAATGTATTTTTGTAAATGTGGTTCTCCATTAAGAAACAGAAATATTTAACTTGTTTGCCGGCCCCACATCAGTGAATACAAAACCACAAATGTGCCCTGGTAGGACCAAAACATTCTTCAATGCCAGTCGATAAACAAATGAAGCATAGAACCGACTTTTTGAGAATGAGAATAAAAACTGCTTATTTTGATATCTGGGCCCTGTTTCTTGACTTTTAATTAGTACGAGCCAGGTGGACATTTTCCTGGACTGTTGTGCCTCCTTTCGAGTTTGACATTTGCGATCTTTACTTTTGGCATTTACAATTACTCTTTTATTAAAGATTTTTTTGGTGGAGGTTACCGCACCCATTTACAATATTTTAATTTTAACATCTGCAGAATTCCATTCCGCTTTCGGATTACGGCATTATTGAGTCCGAGTCATTTTGAAGCCTAGCATATATCCGAGTCCAATACACACCTTTTTTAAAAGATATGGTAAATCTATACTTTAGATAATCACGTGTATTTTTAAGTCAGTTTATGTATGCCTTTACTTGAATGTTAAGTTACCTTTAGTCACAATCCGCACATAAGTCTGGTACATATAATCTTACTTTGTATGACCAATATTCTGTTGGTGGTCTTTATAGTATACGACGGAACTTTTTTTTTTTCTACAGGACTCAAGATGGACTTTGTCTGATTGCTCGTGTCCTTAATATCTCGGAGTCCAAGTACTTGTCCGAGTAATAAGAAATGTGGAATCGAGTCAGGACTCTAGTCGTAGTCCGGTCTCGAAACCTACATCACTGAATTGAAAAAAAACCGCTGAATATCTGTTTGTGTCTCGTCTCTACGTCAGTCTGCCAGATGGCAATAGTGTGCCCTCTACAGTTACAATGCTATAATTCAGTCATTAAGAAAGCGGAGTAGACCTGTCACATGTCAGGGAATAAAACAGCTATTTTTTTAATAAATCAATATAAGATAAACACAGGGATTGATCTCATCAATTTTATTATATATGTTTACCTTATTTAATTATGGACAGTTGGAGAATAATAAATCACGCAGATGCCACGATTTATTTGTAGTATATACTGTGTAGGCAATACTAGGCATTACGCGTGTTTCATTACAATACTCAAAAGACACTGGGAAGTCTTGTGACTAACCTAATACGTATTTATATATACTTTAAAACCAGATGTACTGGGCTAACAGACATGAATCGCCAACACACTACTATATCTGGTTATTTCCATGTTTTTTTCTACCATCTTTCATTCAGTTACATTCATTCATTGGAGCTGAAGGATATTCATAAACCTGTCTGAATAGCTTCGTCTGAAACTGTCACTTCATAAACTCTGAAACTAAATATAGCCATTGCCTGGACTTTTTCAATATATATTTACATTGGGATCTGATTAGGCCTAACTGATAAGAGATAGCTATAGCTTCCTGCATCGACATGGGGAAATAAATCCGAGCCACAGAGATGATACATAAATACTATATGAGCAAACTCAATCTCTCTCTCCCTTTCCCCCTCTCTCTCTCCCCATATATATATATATATATATATATATATATATATATATATATATTACATGAATATATATAACATTTGGTAGCTCTAGAATATATTAAAAGCTCACGCACACTATATATTGATGTCATAGTTGTCAAAACAAGAATTATGTACTATGGCAATAAAGATATCGACACCCGCCTGTGGTGCCTGTAAATATTGAGCTTCTTGTTTACGACAGAAAGTAGAGAATTTGATCAGAGGTTTCCTTATTAAATTCTGCCATCAAAGTGCGACTTGTACTCACATTCACATTCGTTAGGGGCCTGAAGTATGTCCTGTCTGGTCTACTGTCAGTTATAGGTTCAGCTTTTTCGATAATATAAATCTACATTTACTTGCCTCATAAATTAACGAGAATTCCGTAGGTGGAACACTGCGCATGCGCACGAAAAAGGCCGCCAAAATAGGTCAAGTACTTTCTGGTAGAGTATACTTACCTGCTTTCCTGCTCTTCAAACGGACCTTTTTTTGCGGCTAGGGCGAGTGTTTGTAAACACAGCTGATAGGACCGGTAACCCAACGTGTTTACCTCAGAAATAAGCAAAAATCATTATCACTATAACATATGTCTGGAATGTAAGGTCGGCCAGTGCATCTTTCATCCATTTAAATTTTTATGTGATAAAATCGTCACGTGCACAGCTTGTAAATAAACTCAATGGCCTAAAAAAGTTAAACACAAGTTAAACACACGCCCTCGATATTATACATTTATCAGCACAGGAATGTATATCTGCATTCAATTGGGCCCTCAAGCTCGCAATAATGTGAAACCGCCTCCGGTTTTCAAACAGTCATTTCACTGTGTTCGGAAAGAGTGACGTCAGCATTGTTTAAAGCTTCTGGTAATAGCAAGTTGATTTAAAAAATATTGTAAAGAAATCTGAAATTTTGCCCACAGAGAGATAAGATGAAGAAATTAAAGGCCGTTAAAATGTGGCCCTGACCCTGACTCAATGACCTGCTTATGTTAGTCCTAGCATGGTTTTGTCAGCTAGGAATATGGTCCTTTAGCCTTTGTTATAATTTCAGAAGAAGATTAGTTGGAACAGCTGAGTGCCATAACAACAAAATAGATACCCAGCTGTACCCTCAAGCTGACGTGACATCAACAGCCGGTCCAGCTTCAGTCCTTCTCCGGCCAGCTACCTATATGTACGTGGCTCCGACGGCAACCAAGGGAGGTGTTGTGGGAAAACTTTGATGGGATGTCATCCTTGGGTCTCTGTGTGTCATATTCGACTTTGTTCACTATTTAAATCACGGTTCCAGTAGGGTAGTGAGCCCTTGGACTTACCTGCGGATCTCTGGTATTTATTAAAAATCTAGTTTTCTATTATGCCCTGCTTTTATCGTTAGAAAACTGGAAAGTGACCGGATTTTATTTAGTGACATAAATTTTATACATACCAGCCTTTTCAATATATATATATATATATATATATATATATATATATATATATAAACATATATATATATATATATATATATATATATATATATATATATATATACCCGTATATAGTTAAACTGCACTTTTTTCCATTATATAGTTTGGTGGTAAAACTAAAAGATGCACAGTTAGGCCCATGAATACATAAGCTAAGTTAGATATATATCGTAGTAAATCTTTGAATCAGGTATGCGCTCTACAAATTTAATCAATAGGCCGTGCCCAGTCGCTGTTTTTTTTTCACTCACAAACCTTTCGGGATTTCTCGATGGTATGATTAAGAAATGGGGCCGATTAGGGCCCTCAGGTGCAGTAGTCACTGGGCTTGGTTAACACCAGGATATAAAATGACACTTCCCTGTCAGTCCGAATCCGGAAGGGAATTCAGCATATACGCATGTAAATAGTGAGGCTAGTTTTAAAAAATGGAGGCGGTTACCTCCAACATAAAAAAATATAAAAAATTTGTTTCTATCGAATTTCAAATCCATCGGAAGTATAATATCCGAACGGATCTTTGGATTCCTTCCTTATTTATAAAAAAAAACACTTGATATACCGTTGTGATATTTGACTGAAAATTGAACCCTTTGAGATTATTTGCGGTGATTAATTCCAGTCCAATTTGACATCTACTATTGCCAAAAAGCTTTCATTTTAAGGAAATTGGAATCACGGGGCCTAAATATAGGAATTTTAAGGTCCCAGTCATTGTTAGGGTTACGCTGCGTGTCTTCTGCTTGTTGGCAGCTTCTTCATGCGGTGATTCGGCGGATTATAAAAAACAAGTGACCCAAGGGTCATGACGCTCAGCTAACTAGGAAAACAGTCACAAAAGGAATTTTATCAATGTCAAATTTTGTAGGTGGTATCCCCATTCAACCTGAGCATAGCTCAGTGGATATAGGTCACAGAGACCGCATAAAACACTCCATGATGAATGTGCATGCAAAGAATCATGGTGATGAATTCATTAGTTGTTCAGAACCTGGAGGTTTTATATAAAATGTTTAATTATACTGAAGGGTACTTACAAGCCCGAAAGCTCAAAGGATATGGATAACAGAGACCTAATTTAAAATTTCCAAGGAGATTTTTCATGGACGTCTCTGTATTTAAAATTAGAAGAATCTAGCTTGAATGGTAATAATTATGATTGGTACCCTGTGACTGGATCTTTGAAGGTCTCACAAATAGAGAAAATATGCATAAAAATTCGAGAAAAAAAAATCCAGGTTGCACCACAAGTCTGCAGGAAATGATGAAGCATGGTGATCAATGCAATAGTTGTTCAGATACTGGAGCTTTAGTTAAAAATCTTTAATTATTCTGGGGGATACTTCAGCTCAGAGGTTATAAATAACAGAGAACTAATTTCAGGTTTCCAAGGAAACTTTTCATGAGCCTCCCAGCATGTCAAGAGAGAAGATTCTAGGTCCTGTCGTTACAATTTGTGCCCTGTTAACAGGTGACCGTATCTTAAAAAGTCTCAAGAGTCGAGAAAAAATATCGTAAAAAAATCGAAAATACAGGTGGCGCCACGACACTGCAGAAACTGATGAAACATTCCATGATCAATATCCATGCAAAGAATTATGGTGATCAATGCATTAGTTGTACAGATACTTGAGCTTTTGTATCAAAGTTTCCATTATTCTGGGGGGGGGGGGGGGTACTTCGGAGCCCAATAGCTCAGAGGTTTTGGGTAACAGAGATCTAATTTCAGGTTTCTAAGGAGACTTTTCATGGGCCTCCCTGCATGTCAAGAGAGCAGATTCTAAGTCCTGTCGTTACGATTTATGCCCTGTTAACAGATGACCGAATCTTTTAAGATCTCAAAAATACAGAAAAAACTCGTAAAAAGATTTTTAAAAAATACAGGTGGAGCCACCAATCTGCAGAAACTGATGAAACATTCCATGATCAGGATTCGTGCAAAATATCATGGTGATCAATTGTTTAGTTGTTCAGATACTTGAGCTTTGTATCAAATTTTCCATTATTCTGAGGGGGGGGGGGGGGGGTATTTGGAAGCCATATAACTCTGAGGTTTTGGGTAACAGAGACCTAATAATAGGTTTCCCTGGATACTTTTTATTGGTCTTCCTGCATGTCAAGAGAGAAGATTCTAGGTCCAGTCGTGACGATTTGTGCCTTGTTAACAGATGACTGCATCTTAAGAAGTCTCAAAAATAGAAAAAAATCGTAAAAAATCGAAAAAATATAGGTGGCGCCACCAGTCTGCAGAAATTGATGAAACATTCCATGATCAACATCCATGCAAAAATTCATGGTGATCAATGCATTAGTTGTTCAGATATTTGAGCTTTTGTATCAAATTTTCCATTATTCTGGGGGGGGGGGTACTTCGGGCCCCATTACTCAAAGAATGTGGGTAACAGAGACCTAATTTCAGGTTTACACGGAGATTTTTTATGGACCTCCCAGGATGTCAAGTTAGAAGATTCCAGGTGCAGTGGTTACGATTTGTGCCTGGTTAATGGTCGGACAGACAGACTGCCGGACGCCGGACTAAGTGATCACAATAGCTCAGTTGACTTTCAGTCAGCTGAGCTAAAAACGGGTTGAATGCATAACTTGGGGAAATGCCATCCTGGTTGACAAAAGGGTGGAGAGGTATGGTCCTGGGTCATCCGTGGTGTGAAAAATATATCCTGGACAGTTCAGAAATGCACCCTGGAAGTATGATACTGTCTGCACCGTCTACTATCCTAACAATTGTATTCTTCGGTTTGCCCGCATTTAACCACAGGCGTACCCGGCATCATCCATGGATGTGATTCTTGTTGTCATCCGGTAGGAACAGAATGACGTTTTAAATTTCCTTAAGCTAAAAAGCCCGAGGTATAGCATTAGCAAAATGCGTTTTAATCATAGTTTGTCATATATAGAACAATGTATTCAAGTTAGATAACATCACGCACAATATGTATTTCGTATAAATGAAAATTATTTAAAAAACTGTGCAAATAATGATGTGGTCTCCATTTATCAGATATTAGCAAGACGTTTTCTTTTCACCTCAACAAAGTGGGTACCTTAACGAAAAAAATGAAAAAGTTACCTTTATCTATTATGTCATGATTATAATTATCAATACAAAACTTTATTGTACAATTTCAGCCTCAAACCTGCCATGCCCTGTATCCCGTCAGGAAAACTGCACCGGTCGTCATGGATCAAACTTCAGCAGACCAATGTTAGTTACTTAGTACTCAATCAAAACCGACAGCAAAACAAGGTGAGTCACTCAGTACTTTGTCATACCGCCAGCAAACAAAGGTGAGTCACTCAGTACTTTGTCATACCGCCAGCAAACAAAGGTGAGTTGCTCAGTACTCTGTCATACCGCCAGCAAACAAAGGTGAGTCACTCAGTACTTTGTCATACCGCGAGCAAACAAAGGTGAGTCACTCAGTACTTTGTCATACCACCAGCAAAAAAGGTGAGTTGCTCATTACTTTGTCATACCGCCAGCAAACAAAGGTGAGTCACTCAGTACTTTGTCATACCGCCAGCAAACAAAGGTGAGTTGCTCAGTACTTTGTCATACCGCCAGCAAACAAAGGTGAGTTGCTCATTACTTTGTCATACCGCCAGCAAACAAAGGTGAGTTGCTCAGTACTTTGTCATACCGCCAGCAAACTAAGGTGAGTTGCTCAGTACTTTGTCATACCGCCAGCAAACAAAGGTGAGTTGCTCATTACTTTGTCATACCGCCAGCAAACAAAGGTGAGTTGCTCAGTACTTTGTCATACCGCCAGCAAACCAAAGTGAGTTGCTCATTACTTTGTCATACCGCCAGCAAACAAAGGTGAGTCACTGAGTACTTTGTCATACCGCCAGCAAAAAAAGGTGAGTTGCTCATTACTTTGTCATACCGCCAGCAAACAAAGGTGAGTCACTCAGTACTTTGTCATACCGCCAGCAAACAAAGGTGAGTCACTCAGTACTTTGTCATACCGCCAGCAAACAAAGGTGAGTTGCTCAGTACTTTGTCATACCGCCAGCAAACAAAGGTGAGTCACTCAGTACTTTGTCATACCACCAGCAAAAAAGGTGAGTTGCTCATTACTTTGTCATACCGCCAGCAAACAAAGGTGAGTCACTCAGTACTTTGTCATACCGCCAGCAAACAAAGGTGAGTTGCTCAGTACTCTGTCATACCGCCACCAAACTAAGGTGAGTTGCTCAGTACTTTGTCATACCGCCAGCAAACAAAGGTGAGTTGCTCAGTACTTTGTCATACCGCCAGCAAACCAAGTTGAGTTGCTCAGTACTCTGACATACCGCCAGCAAACAAAGGTGAGTTGCTCAGTACTTTTTCATACCGCCAGCAAACCAAGTTGAGTTGCTCAGTACTCTAACATACCGCCAGCAAACAAAGGTGAGTTGCTCAGTACTTTGTCATACCGCCAGCAAACAAAGTTGAGTTGCTCAGTACTTTGTCATACCGCCAGCAAACTAAGGTGAGTTGCTCAGTACTTTGTCATACCGCCAGCAAACAAAGGTGAGTTGCTCATTACTTTGTCATACCGCCAGCAAACAAAGGTGAGTTGCTCAGTACTTTGTCATACCGCCAGCAAACAAAGGTGAGTTGCTCAGTACTTTGTCATACCGCCAGCAAACAAAGGTGAGTTGCTCAGTACTTTGTCATACCGCCAGCAAACAAAGGTGAGTTGCTCAGTACTTAGTCATACCGCCAGCAAACTAAGGTGAGTTGCTCAGTACTTTGTCATACCGCCAGCAAACAAAGGTGAGTTGCTCATTACTTTGTCATACCGCCAGCAAACAAAGGTGAGTTGCTCAGTACTTTGTCATACCGCCAGCAAACCAAAGTGAGTTGCTCATTACTTTGTCATACCGCCAGCAAACAAAGGTGAGTCACTGAGTACTTTGTCATACCGCCAGCAAAAAAAGGTGAGTTGCTCATTACTTTGTCATACCGCCAGCAAACAAAGGTGAGTCACTCAGTACTTTGTCATACCGCCAGCAAACAAAGGTGAGTCACTCAGTAATTTGTCATACCGCCAGCAAACAAAGGTGAGTTGCTCAGTACTTTGTCATACCGCCAGCAAACAAAGGTGAGTCACTCAGTACTTTGTCATACCACCAGCAAAAAAGGTGAGTTGCTCATTACTTTGTCATACCGCCAGCAAACAAAGGTGAGTCACTCAGTACTTTGTCATACCGCCAGCAAACAAAGGTGAGTTGCTCAGTACTCTGTCATACCGCCACCAAACTAAGGTGAGTTGCTCAGTACTTTGTCATACCGCCAGCAAACAAAGGTGAGTTGCTCAGTACTTTGTCATACCGCCAGCAAACCAAGTTGAGTTGCTCAGTACTCTGACATACCGCCAGCAAACAAAGGTGAGTTGCTCAGTACTTTTTCATACCGCCAGCAAACCAAGTTGAGTTGCTCAGTACTCTAACATACCGCCAGCAAACAAAGGTGAGTTGCTCAGTACTTTGTCATACCGCCAGCAAACAAAGTTGAGTTGCTTTTTACTTTGTCATACCGCCAGCAAACCAAGTTGAGTTGCTCAGTACACTGTCATACCGCCTGCAAACCAGGGTGAGTCACTCAGTGCCCTGTCATCCCGCCAGCAAACCAAGGTTAGTTGCTCAATACTTTGTCATACCGCCAGCAAACAAAGGTGAGTTGCTCATTACTTTGTCATACCGCCAGCAAACTAAGGTGAGTTGCTCAGTACTTTGTCATACCGCCAGCAAAAAAAGGTGAGTTTTTCATTACTTTGTCATACCACCAGCAAACAAAGTTGAGTTGCTCAGTACTCTGACATACCGCCAGCAAACAAAGGTGAGTTGCTTTTTACTTCGTCATACCGCCAGCAAACTAAGTTGAGTTGCTCATTACTTTGTCATACCGCCAGCAAACAAAGGTGAGTCACTCAGTACTTTGTCATACCACCAGCAAAAAAGGTGAGTTGCTCATTACTTTGTCATACCGCCAGCAAACAAAGGTGAGTCACTCAGTACTTTGTCATACCGCCAGCAAACAAAGGTGAGTTGCTCAGTACTTTGTCATACCGCCAGCAAACAAAGGTGAGTTGCTTTTTACTTTGTCATACCGCCAGCAAACCAAGTTGAGTTACTCAGTACTCTGACATACCGCCAGCAAACAAAGGTGAGTTGCTTTTTACTTTGTCATACCGCCAGCAAACTAAGTTGAGTTGCTCAGTACTCTGTCATACCGCCACCAAACTAAGGTGAGTTGCTCAGTACTTTGTCATACCGCCAGCAAACAAAGGTGAGTTGCTCAGTACTTTGTCATACCGCCAGCAAACCAAGTTGAGTTGCTCAGTACTCTGACATACCGCCAGCAAACAAAGGTGAGTTGCTCAGTACTTTTTCATACCGCCAGCAAACCAAGTTGAGTTGCTCAGTACTCTAACATACCGCCAGCAAACAAAGGTGAGTTGCTCAGTACTTTGTCATACCGCCAGCAAACAAAGTTGAGTTGCTTTTTACTTTGTCATACCGCCAGCAAACCAAGTTGAGTTGCTCAGTACACTGTCATACCGCCTGCAAACCAGGGTGAGTCACTCAGTGCCCTGTCATCCCGCCAGCAAACCAAGGTTAGTTGCTCAGTACTTTGTCATACCGCCAGCAAACCAAGTTGAGTTGCTCAGTACTCTGACATACCGCCAGCAAACAAAGGTGAGTTGCTCAGTACTTTGTCATACCGCCAGCAAACAAAGGTGAGTTGCTCAGTACTTTGTCATACCGCCAGCAAAAAAAGGTGAATTTTTCATTACTTTGTCATACCGCCAGCAAACCAAGTTGAGTTGCTCAGTACTCTGACATACCGCCAGCAAACAAAGGTGAGTTGCTTTTTACTTCGTCATACCGCCAGCAAACTAAGTTGAGTTGCTCAGTACTCTGTCATACCGCCACCAAACTAAGGTGAGTTGCTCAGTACTTTGTCATACCGCCAGCAAACAAAGGTGAGTTGCTCAGTACTTTGTCATACCGCCAGCAAACCAAGGTGAGTTGCTCAGTACTTTGTCATACCGCCAGCAAACAAAGGTGAGTTGCTTTTTACTTTGTCATACCGCCAGCAAACCAAGTTGAGTTGCTCAGTACTCTGACATACCGCCAGCAAACAAAGGTGAGTTGCTTTTTACTTTGTCATACCGCCAGCAAACCAAGTTGAGTTGCTCAGTACTCTGACATACCGCCAGCAAACAAAGGTGAGTTGCTAAGTACTTTGTCATACCGCCAGCAAACCAAGTTGAGTTGCTCAGTACTCTGACATACCGCCAGCAAACCTAGGTGAGTTACTCAATACACTGTCATACATCCATCAAACCAAGATGAGTTGCTCAGTACTCTGTCATACCGCCAGCAAATCAAGGTTAGTTGCTCAGTACTCTGACATACCGCCAGCAAACCTAGGTGAGTTACTCAATACACTGTCATACCGCCAGCAAACCAAGGTGAGTTGCTCAGTTCTCTGTCATACCGCCAGCAAACAAAGGTGAGTTGCTCGTACTCTCTCATACCGACAGCAAACCAAAGTGAGTTACTCAGTACACTGTCATACATCCATCAAACCAAGATGAGTTGCTCAGTACTCTGTCATACCGCCAGCAAATCAAGGTTAGTTGCTCAGTACTCTGACATACCGCCAGCAAACCTAGGTGAGTTACTCAATACACTGTCATACCGCCAGCAAACCAGGGTGGGTCACTCAGTGCCCTGTCATACCGCAAGCAAACCAAGGTTAGTTGCTCAGGACACGGTCATACCGCCAGAAAACCAAGGTGAGTTGCTCAGGACACGGTCATACCGCCAGAAAACCAAGGTGAGTTGCTCAGGACACGGTCATACCGCCAGCAAACCAAGGTGAGTTGCTCAGGACACGGTCATACCGCCAGCAAACCAAGGTTAGTTGCTCAGGACACGGTCATACCGCAAGCAAACCAAGGTGAGTTGCTCAGGACACGGTCATACCGCCAGAAAACCAAGGTGAGTTGCTCAGGACACGGTCATACCGCCAGAAAACCAAGGTGAGTTGCTCAGGACACGGTCATACCGCCAGCAAACCAAGGTGAGTTGCTCAGTACACGGTCATACCGCCAGCAAACCAAGGTGAGTTGCTCAGGACACGGTCATACCGCAAGCAAACCAAGGTTAGTTGCTCAGGACACGGTCATACCGCCAGAAAACCAAGGTGAGTTGCTCAGGACACGGTCATACCGCCAGAAAACCAAGGTGAGTTGCTCAGGATACGATCATACCGACGGCAAACCAAAGTGAGTTACTCAGTACACTGTCATACATCCATCAAACCAAGGTGAGTTGCTCAGTACTCTGTCATACCGCCAGCAAACCAACGTAGTTGCTTAGTACTCTGACATACCGCCAGCAAACCAAGGTGAGTTACTCAGTACTATGTAAGACCTACAGCAAACAAGTGTGAGTTGCTCAATACACTGACATACCGCCAGCAAACTTAGGTGAGTTACTCAGTACACCGTCATACCGCCAGCAAACCAAGGTGAGTTGTTCGGTACTCTGTCATACCGCCGCAAACCAAGGTTAGTTGCTCAATACTCTGACATACCGCCAGCAAATCAAGCTGAGTTACTCAGTACTCTGTCATACCGCCAGCAAACCAAGGTTAGTTGCTCAGGACACGGTCATACCGCCAGCAAACCAAGGTGAGTTGCTCAGTACTCTGTCATACCGCCAGCAAACCAAGGTGATTTACTCAGTACTCTGTTATACCGACAGCAAACAAGTGTGAGTTGCTCAATACACTGTAATACCGACAGCAAAAATTACATGCATGGATAGACCTATCTGTATCCCGAACGTCTGCTGATTCATAAACTAAGATTTTCAGATGTATTTGTATTCATTAGTTAAACGATCTGCCGTCAGGCGGCAGCACCTGCCCACTTATAATTGCTGCGATATAGCCATATACTTCGGAATGTAATTAGCTCCCCCGGTTCAGCCATTCCATTTGGATAAAGATGTTTTGCCTTCTATGCTTTATACACGGAATGTGGGTACAGAGGTAGAAAGTGATCGGAATAAGTCTATAAAAAATGCAGACCGCCTATACCAGTACCCATAATCACTTTTACACAACAAAACAACACTTCCGAATGACAGCTTATTCATTTAAGCCTTACTTGAGGATTGGTAACGCATATATACGAAGCAATAATATAAAGAAAAACTTAAACAAATATATATATATATATATATATATATATATATATATATATATATATATATATATATTCATATTATTATGGAAGCAATGAACGGAGTATCCTGCCAAATATGTTTTTTTTTTATAATTTATTTCTCTATTTATAGCACATTATAGAATACCATTCGTTGCAACGAATACATAGATACATGGTTTGCTATAGATATTCAAATATAAGCCTATTTTAGTGGTACCTTAGTGGTAATTGTCGTCGTCTGTATATATATATATAAGTACCTTGCAACACATATATTTTCGCACATATACAACCAGCTTTATTTACATGGTATTCCTGTTTGTCAGCATGGGTGCATGTACCGTGGTTACTTAAGCTTGTAAATAAACAAGCTAATGTATACATCCTCACAGGCAAGATAAGAACCCTTCTCGGCAGTAAGGCCTATAATCCCCTAATATATACAGCAGAGTAGCCCATAAACCACATAAAATCTACAGATACGACAGGTGAATAGCTGTCTTTAAGTATATACGTATAATCTCTGTTTAGGTTCGAGCCTGGAATTTGGCCGGTAGTTTGTCAGCTGGGTGGAGAACAGGAAAACGCTGAATTCTTACGTCGGCATTTCCTAATTCAAAATCGCACATGCGCACTAAATTCACTGCAAACATGCGCAATAACAGTTTTGCAAATTCTCTCCCTGCACATTTTCGCATTCCTGTAAAAAATGGGATATATGAAAATGCCTCCGGCCCTTCGTCAGTCCAGCGGTCTTGGTCAAAGCTACTGGCGTTCCCATGGTAATGCGACAATTCATGTGTATCCAGAATGCACAGTATAATCGTCCAGCCTTTCGGAATCTGATATCCCTAAAAAAGAAGAATATATAGGTTCATTCAGGCAGAAGTTACCCCAACAAATGTTTGCATTCACCGTATTCCCCATATTCAATCATGCATACGTTAATACACATCTGTAAATATTCATGGAGATCCTTCCGGGATCCTGATCATGAGCCGGACCCACACCAAAATCTAATTTATCCTTCATTGGCCAATTCCCGAAATGCCCTGATAATTACATGTGATTCCGTTCATGACTGCGTGTGTTATGTTGTGAACAAACATACAAACGCAGACACACAGCATCACACACACAAACACGAACGGGGATGAACGTATAACCTCCTTGCGAAGGCAGTGAACCAAACCTACCGACACTAAAAAAATATATGATCGATAGAGTTCAGATGACAATGCTAAAGAAATGTCTAATTTTCATTCCATCATGTGCTCCTAGTAAACGTTAATATTCCATGTTTTACACCAAAACCAATAAAAGAGATACAGGCTTTACATGACATAAAACATTTCAGCACATCGACTATATCAAGCCTTATGGCTTAATGATGACAATACATGTCAACCTCCACGTTGGATGTTTAATTTTCATTTTTTACAACTATTGATTTGTGTCTGCACGTGACATCTGACATCTTTTGTCATAGGTGTAGTTTAAATGTTATGAAAAACATTGTTTTAGCAAATGTAATAAAATTTGTATCAGTGTGTTTTTACCGTTAATTTTAGCTTAATCAATTAGGTCTAAGCATTATTCGTTCACTGCAACTTTCATTTTTTCTAATTAGACCGTCTGTTTATAATCTGCCAGATTGCAATGGCTCCCAAAAAGAACAGGACTCAGTAAGAACAGTATGTCACGCTTTGCAAAGAATGAAGTTTTAAATGTTTACCTAAATCAAATAAGAAGTCAATTTGTCATATAAATCCGCCGTGCCTATACCATAATGATAAATAGTATCGTCCTGAATGATGGCGCAATACCATATTATTTACATATCTAACGCACTGCCCGTTTTCACAAGTTCTGCAGAGTGAATTTATTTCATAAATGCCTTACTCGTTGATAATTAATTTTCCTACCTGTACCTCTAATGTTTCCTTCGCCTTTCGGAATACCCCCACGGCAGGCGGACATAATCGTAATACTTCTTTTATAACCTTTTCCAAATATGGCAGTTTTTGAAAATCAGCCAAGTTTCCATGAAAGCCACTGTCCTCCAGTTCTCTTCTCAACTTTGACAATATTTTGGGGTGTCTGCCAAGCATCAGTACCAATGACGTCATCGTGCTAGTGGTCGTTTCATTTCCTGCAAACAACATCTCTACCGCCATATCTATCATGTCGTCGTTTTTCTCGACTTGATTTCCAGATTTGTGTAAGCACATTAGACCCGTCCGTGAACTTATCTGTCATTATCCTCTTTATTGCGTCTTTTAGATATGCTTTAATCATTTCCTTTGCTTTCAGTGCCTGTATGAAAATATTTTTAGATAAATGAAAATAAGACTGAAAACGTGCATGTATGTAACTTCAGAAGAGGACTCATTCCAACTAATATACATTTTTCTCTTTAAAATAATAATAATAATAATAATAATAATAATAATAATAATAATAATAATAATAATAATAATAAAAATAATAATAATAATAATAATATTATTATTATTATTATTATTATTATTATTATTATTATTATTATTATTCAAATAATATTATTATTATAAATATTAATATTAATAATTATAATAATAATAATAATTATAATCATAATAATAAAGACTTATAATAATAACATTAATAACTCATTATTTAGTTGACATCGTGTTTGCGCATCATAGGTTTGTGCCTTAATATTTGCATGAAAATTAATACAATAATACTGTAAACGCAAAATAGGATTTTATATGAATAATAAACCAATAAAAGCTATGGCATGATTCAAGTGACTTATTGAGCTTAAGGCAATTTGTGTAAGGTACCAATTTTGTGGATATATTTTCATGAATATATTATTTTTTTATAGTTTTACCTTATGGAATGGTCCAAGTAAAGGTATTGGTGGAACAAAGAATTCCGCAAAGAAAGTTTTCATCGCTTCAGCTAGAGGGGCAGCAATCGTTGAGCCCATGGGGCAACCAATCAAACATTCCAGCGCAATCTGAACAGCGATCCGTCGGCACCTGTTATAAACCAGTACTCTGTCATCATCAATCCAATCTTGAAGATTATGTCTGATAATACGATCGATGGGCACCAGATAGCGTCGAAGAGCGTCTCCAGAAAATGCGCCAGTCATCAGCCTCCTTCTGAGTTTGTGACTTTCACCTGTTGACATAGATACAGCCTTCTCGCCAATAAGAGTTCTTGCAGTTGCTGGCGGGTGATTGTCCATAAGCTTTCCTTCTTTTTTTATTAAAGGACCTAGAACACCAGGTCCTATTAGTCTTACCGATGGAGAGCCGAAAACATGTGTTTTGTATTATTGCCATATCTTTCTCTTCTTCGTTTGTAAAACAAACTCTGTGGATAATATAAAGTATAGAACAAGGGGCGGATCCAGGATTTAGGAAAGGGGGGGGGGGCAACCCAGGAGGACTTTAACAAAGCCTAAAAGGGTGTCCCATGGTCTTGAAAAGGGGGAAGGGTCCAGGTATAAAAATCGATCTGAAACTAATAGTGGGCCGATCATCGAGTTTTTTCGAAAGTCAGTCGGTTTGCTGCGACTTACAAGCGCTCGATTACGAAAGGCAACTATCGATTACATCATTCTCATGATTGTTTTTACCAGAATGTCTTTAAATTATAGGCAAAAATTAAAAAAAAAACAACATTCCGCGCATCATATAATGAGTCTGTGTTCCTAAATAACCTCCGTATATAACTGAGTATGAAACGGTAGATGAGAGAACGATGGACTTATTAAACCTCTGTGAACTGGCAGGGAGCTGCAGATTTAGCGGAGAGTTTTCTAACGAAATGTTCATTGCAAAATGGCGTAAAAATGCTCCATAATGCTCCAGGTCTATGCCAATTTTGCAAGATTCTCTTAGAAATAATCTCCTCAACTGATGTCAGGTGCCGCTGCCGCATGAGTTATTATATTTTTAGCTTTCAATTACTTATTTTTTAATGTTTACCAAAAATTATATGGGCCTGTAATTTTTCTGGCAGGCCTGTGAAACCAGTATGCATGTCGGCAGTCATTATAATTGTTTTAAATGAAAGTCCTGGTAGTGAAGTTAAAATGATACGCGGGAGTATTCATGAGGGCCAGCAAGTAGATGTCCTGGACTGTGATTTAATTCTTGATTACTATAATTAATCAAAAATGAACCTTTGAATAGCATATCTTAGTGATAAAAGGAAAATATAAAAAAGGCAAAAACTTCTTTTCGTCAGGTAGAATACCTAAGACATGCGGGCTGGGTTAAAAGAGTACAGTTTCCCAGATAATTGCACATTTCTTTTTATTTGTCTGAACCGATTAATAATCGATCATCGATCGGTTTGCCCAAAAAAAGGAACCGACTCCCACCACTATCTGAAACCCTTATAGAAGGTTGCGGTGGCCGACAAAAAAAAGGGGGGGGGGAGACCCCTGGACCAGTTTCTAAATAGAATTGCAATCAGTGATAACTTTAATCCCTTACAAGTTTAATAAGTTTCTTACTCTTTGTTGTCAATCAAATTGAGTAAAACAGTCAATAGTTTTAAACAGACAAATGTTTGCATGTGATATATAATAATATCTTTTTTTTTCACGAATGAAACCGTTTTGCAAATTATGACCTTTCGAATCCCGTATACATGCAACAAACAACCTTTATTAACATAACAGCCTGCAGATGAACATGGCCCTGAATCATCACAGAGGAATCATGAGAATCATTCGTAGCAGGAATTACCTACATGAGTTCATTGATATGTACGTAAACAAGAAATCATATAAATTGTACAGTGAAGGTAGGTGAATACCACGCTTATTTATTTAAGTATATCAACTGCCAAATTCAATTTATTAGAATACAATAGCTCTTTAGACAGCTTACACAATAAGACACGTTTATGGAATAATTTTTAAAAATCTTGGAATAAGATAATATATTTTATAAAATGACTAAAAAATTTAATAGGCATATAGCAGACTACATAACTGAAAATTCAGAAAAAGTGGATATTACAGTAGATGACAATGACTAATAAAATGCCAAATCGAAAAGATGTGTTGATTTATACATTGCGCTCTTGAGGCAACCTTGGTATCTTTAGGAAAATTATTCCAGAAGACAGCAGAAGAGTATCTGAATGATCTCTTTCCTTATTGTGTCCGGACCCCCGGCACCTCAAGTAGACTGGCCCAGTCGATGAAATGTTAAAACGTAATTCCTCCCACTAACAGAGCAATCAAACCTGGCTGTGTCGTAAAGCTTAGTACAGGTATTTCCATCTGGCGGAAATTTATATAACTAATGTACGACTCTTACGCCGACTGTTTCATCGACTGGTAAACTCCAGTCAGCACGGGCCGGTCAGCGCCACACATCACCGACCTCAGGGCATTTCTAGTGACATTTGAAGTATCACATCAAATCGTCGCTTTTCAAAGCAGACCTGTTCAAAAATGCATCTCTAGCTCTTCCAGTCAGCTTGAGACATCCTGGTGTACACGCGACAAATGCAAAATGTAATACATGTAACCGCTGGCTGAATTGAACACGACGATCTGCGTGTTGGCAACTTTGCGGTGGCAAGACTTTCAAGTGAAACCTGAACACTAATAAATACACATTACAAAATCGTTCCGATAGTGTCTACAATGCACTTACATTTGGCCAATTGACCGTAATGTTCGAACCCGAGAGATATATATCAAAGGACACGCAGGTCAATGTATGGACTTCCTGAATACATGATTTCAGTGCTAATGTTACCATGCGGACGATCTGTCTATTGCCTATGGCACCGAATATAGCTTTCTCATAGCAACGATGCCATTCACATAAGGCGTGACGGCCTGATATGCATTGCGAGGGAATCGTCCGGAGCCTTGTGACGCCCTTACATGCTAATATCAGGGATTTACCAAACGGACTTTACAGGACTTAAAGGATAAGAGCTGGCACTGAATTTAATACGTCTATCGGGATATGGAATCACGTTTTATTTTACGCATTTTGTAGTAAACGCAAATACTAAAGCCCAGGCAGGGCTACACCTCAAGGAGAGATTTGTTGGCTGACCTGAGTGCACCCACAGGAGGATAATCCTTAATCATGTCAACAAGGTAGGGAGGTGCACATGGAGGTATCGGGTCACCCTGCTCTCCCGGATCTCTTTTTAAGATTCCCTTATCAGGTTCTCCGTTTTCAAAATGGTTGCGAGGTTTTATTTGTAATAATTGATTAATATTACTCGATTCTTCTACATACACTACTTTAACAGTGTTTTTATATTTCTGTGACTCGATCCCGTATTCGAGACCATGGAACTCCCTCAAATTCGCATTATGTTCAGATTTTCGATACTATATATTTAACAAAGTCACTTACATCTAAAATGAGCATTGGCATTTCGCCAACTAGAGGAATTCCCATTCTGCCAGGGGGAAGCGGAAGTGCGCATGATTTATCTCCCTGGAACCGGAAGTAATACCAGTCTACAATGATGAAGGTCAGCAGAAGAACCAGGCAAGCGACTCCAATCGCTGTCACTGCTGAGATAGCTGACAGAAACGCTGTAACAGAACAACAACCCTAGAACCAGACCACAAAATACCCCTAAATGTTAACAGTAGAAATAACAATATTTCTAAAAAGCTGTAGTGATTATTTCACCTGTATACACACCTGTATTAAAAACACATGTATGTTGTATGTGTCTGTGATAATATATATGTATATCTGTATTGTTTTTGTGTGTGTAGATATCTATGAAGCTGTAGTACAAATGTGCTGAGCAATTTCGTGCCGGAGTGTTTCTTGCCACACCAGAAGTTTAATAAAATCTGGATGCAGAATGTTAGGTTTGGCCTGCAACATTGAAGTGAACTGAAACCGGGAGGTCAGAAGTCGGATGTCAAGCTCGAGTGCGTCGTTATATTCTGATATTATATTGAATTTATCCAATAAAAATACAATTATATTCTATTATATTATATTATACTGTAATAAAATTTATTATATTATATTATTGAAATCAATGTTATTGATGTATTTAATCACCCAGGATTATGCCTCCTATATCAGATAAATTTACACAAAAACTTATTTTTTATTTACAGCTTACATATAATATACGATGTAAATAAAATTTTTACATTCCTTTACCAAACAGTTAACTGGGAAAATTAGCCTTAATGCAAAGTACAAATTTATCAAATGTTTTAATAATAAAATACTAAAACAAACTAATTTAGTTATAATGCCTAACATTTTATTATTGAAAAATTAATAAAAACTATTAACAAATTATTTATTTCTTTTTATCACATAGAGTAAATATACAGAAGATCAATTGTTCATGCATGAACTCTATATTCAAGCTTCCATTCTCTTTCTATCTTTCTCAATCTCTCTTTCCTGATCCTCTCTTTTTCTGAGAGTAACACATGTATTCAATTCATTTTTTAGTTTAAAGTTAGTAATTATGTAGTATTTTCAAAATTTGCTAAGAGGTCAGAATGTCAAGGGGTCCTCGATGCTCTTACCGGTAACAGACAATTCCAGCTTTAATTGCTGACGAACGAACAAATAAGTTTTATTGATGATTTTTGTTAATTACATGTCTGGAAATGTCTGGCTAAAGTCGACACATTTCACAATCAGTTTGGAATGTTTTCCAAGGGCTCCCGAGTTTTAAAAAAGGTGCGGTTCTAAGTCGTTCCGAACGCCCTGTGGTGTACCTAATAATCACTATTTCATGGGGTGTGGCTAGATCTCGGTAAGGCACGGACGTCAACATTCCTGCCAAAAGGTCGGTCTTTTCGTGCGTGTAATGACAGGAACCGATATACTACATAACCAGTTCACACAGAGGAACGATGTTTGCGAATTGCTAGGCTATGTTTTATAAACACAAAGTTACAAGAACGATCTGTGATGCAAGATAATCTATACCTACAATAATCAGACCGTGCTGTCCGACTTGTCATGTCCATTTAAATCATTTTCTCGGTGTTTGTAAATGTATGCGGCCATGAGATACTATTTTGGTTCGAAGCTAGGGGCGTGTTATTTTATCGTGCAATTTTGGATGCAATGCGCAAATTAATGAGCTAGTCCCATTAGAGAGTATGACAGAAATTCAGTACTATAGTAACGGCATTACTAGACCTTTTTCCTAATAAATACTTTGATTTGTCCATAAGCGTTGTCTCAGTTTTTTTTTATGTTGACTAGTGACTGTCTGTTTGAGTCACTCTTTGTTTATATTAAACTAAACACGGATAAACATGCACAAGCAACCTAGGTTAATACAGGCGAGGTCAACTATCCCTTTGGACACCCACATAACGAAAACGCTGTTCCCGAAGCGCATGTCACATGGTAACGGGTCAATAATCCTAGATCGGTGCCACGTGCAGGACAATTACGGAATACTCCTCAGGTCATATGCACTTAAACTGCTACAGATGCTCATTCAGGGATAACCACCGCGTCTTGTACATAAATGTTTTACAGTCAGTGATTCGTCTGACAGAGAAGTTACATATTTACACAAGAATGCTTAATCGTGTGCTCACTTACACAGGTTTTGATATTTGGTCGCGTCCCGTTTAACAGTCTGTTGTGAATTTACAGTGATGCTTTTCTCCATACACACACACACACACATATATATATATATATATATATATATAGATAGATAGATAGATAGATAGATAGATAGATAGATAGATATAGATAAGAAAGCTAGATATGATAGACAAGCTAGATCGATCGATAGATAGAAAAAATATACCAGTGAACAGACTTTCCTGTGTAAACCATTTCGTTCTATATACAATGAATCAGCTTGGCTATTCATACATACCTATATATATATGTATATGTATACTCAACCTAAACGATGATAATAAAACATATACATGACAAAGACGTTTATTTACTTCTCATAGAGCGTCCATTATCCAATTGAAATATATTTTTTAAATTATAGCCCACTCTCAATACTTATTTATATTACCGCACACACGGAGTTCTGAATTAATTTACCACTTATTGCGTAATGTATAAACTTACCAATCATTGTAGGTACACTGAGAGAGCTGCGAGGCGTCTACGGACTGTGACCTAAAAGCGTACGCTTTGTACAACGCTGTACCAACATTGGTTCAGTGCAACAGCAAAAGGACAAGAAGAATGAATAAACGGCCCATGGGCCATGTCGCTTAGCTGAAGGAGCCTTATACAGAATCATTTTATCAATAACCCTTTGATAAAGGTTACAGTGACCTTGTTCTACAAGCAGTTGCTATCGTTTGTGACTACATTACTTTTCACACAGCTTTCAGAAAATGGGGCAGAGTGACATTTCAGGTTTCCAAGAAGACTTTTTGGGTTCTCCCTAAAGGTCATGTATGAGGATTATAGGCCAAATGGATACAATGTGTGCTCCATCTGACTCACGTGGTGCTTAAAAGCATATTTTCTATCCTAATTTGAAAAAAAAATTTAGGTAATCATGACCTAATTTCAAGTTTCCAAGGATATTTTTCATGGAACTCTAAGGGTGTCATGTTAGAAGTTCCTAGGTCTAACAGTCGTGATCTGAGCCCTTTTAATGAACGATAGCTTCATAGAAATAAAAAAAAGACATAAAGATACGTAAAATTTTAATCAATTTTGAGGACAACATTGGAAATACTTCAGAAGTTGTAGGGTTCAAAACAATTTTACATTCAGGCAGTTTGACCTCAAAGATTTGTACATATATTGGATGGTTTTGCTGGGAAACATTTGTATAAAACAAAACTGAACTGATGGTGTTAATGAATTGGAATAATAATGCTCCTGGTTATTTTCCTTTAAAGAACGATATCTATCCCTCAGATGAGACTTAGATATTTGTTTGTAGTTTTGCTGTAGTCAATGCGTTTCCTGTACACATCAAGTCACAGCCCTCCCAGTACACGAGCGGCAGTCAGCCACCCAAACGTCGATCTTTAAATAACTGAAGACGTTAAGGTGGCAGTACAAGCTATAGGGTTCGGATCAATTATAGTACAAGCAGTTGTGCACGCCATTCCTAACAGTACTTTTTCATTTTCATCTTCTTGAAGAACGGCCATTTTCCAGAGGCGAGCCGTTATTCTGTCGGGAAAATAATAAATATTACATTTATGGTTGACCTATGTGTACAGCAGTTATTAATAACGAGGCTGGATTTATTCGGAATGTTTGTCTCTTCGTCCATCATGGCGGCTTGACAGCGGAATCCGAAACTGCTTCAAACTTCAGTCGTCGTCGCCAGGGTAACCACCACAAATCTTGTGTAACAATATTTTTTCTTCATTGTTTAGCAAATAAAACATGACCATATAAGCCTTCGATGTCAAATACTATCACACAGCAAATATTTTGCTCTGCCCTTGGAATGGATGTTCTATTACGACATGTATCATGACCCATAGGCCCCTATCAGTTTATTTAAAAATGTCTGAATGTCATGTTGTCATGGCTAACAGTCAATTAAATTATATTTGAATAATATTATATTTGGTTAACTTTGGAGTTCGTGATATTGTCAGCGCAACAAAATGTTAATTTAAATTATCCCTTATATATGAATATCCAAAGAAAATATTTATTAAGGCAAGTTTTAGTATTGTTCTTACAGTAAAATAATAAAAAGCAGTTAAAAACATCGGATATCTATAAATATCTGGAATAAATTTGGGGTAAAATATGATTATGGAGCATATCCGTTGAGCATGACCGTAATCGTTCCGATGCGAGAAAGAAACATTCATGCTATCAGTAGAATTGGGAGTTGTGAACGTGTCCTTGAAAAGTGAGTCAGCCCAGTGAAGATACGCCTGATTCACTGAACATGGGCTCTGACCTAGAAAAATAACAAAGGGAAGATTTTAGAATGCCCTAGGACAATAAACAATAAAAAATATATAAACAATCGGCTTTACACGTTGGGTAGGAATGAAACCCTCAGTATCACTTATGCATTTTACCACCAGGGGCTGGGTATTCCACAGCAGTCTTGTATACCATCAAAGGCCAAGCCTGGGTTGCTCGTAACGTCCGGCAATAGTAAAGGGAATCATGTTCATGGTGAAAAAGTCCATAGTTGGCTGTCTGGACAACCCTACCTGATAAACTTCTCTTCGTAAGTATTATAATTACTATTCAATACAGGATTATTTAAAGCTGCCCATTCACCTACCTTTTGAAAAAGAATTTTTGTGATTTCTGGCTTCCTCTGAGTATATATTAATGATCTAAGGGAAATTCTGGTTATGAAAAGTTCTTATAATGCCTCCGTGAAGACATATGGACAAACGGGAAAACATGTAACCTAAGGTGTTAGGTTGCATATATGCGGAGGTAGAAATGTACTCTTGTTGAGACAAGGTGCAAACACCATTTGACTTGCCGCCAGATGCCCTTGTTTAATTTGTTTTGATTATTCTGGCGGGCCCCCACATATGATAAACACGTTGATATAAACAAAACAAGCAGCCTGTGTGTGGTGATATCCACGTTTCCTGGCCTATTTTTTTTATAAAAGCTCCAAGGTTGGTTTTACTTTTAGTGTATGATTTGGCCCCTTTTAGGATATCACGACCCCTTCTTACATCTTGTAATACGTCTATTATATACCTCGATAAGTACGTAGGATGTCGGCAGCATATAGGTCCTTAAATAAACCTGCAATTCTATTCTTTCTAAGCTTTCAGACACTGGATCACTTTTCGTGCCACTTCCACACAGAATGAAATATCCGCTGCTGTGTCTGTTTGCGGTTCTGGTATTTGGTGAGAAACTGCCTAATTTTATTCATCTCGTTTACAGGTACCACATGGCACGTGGGGTTTATTTTATCGGATTCTTCGTCACTCTGCTTAATGAGATCAACAATCTAAGTCACGACAGCAAGCAAATTTGTTTCTTTTTTTTAAATAATAATTTTCAAACATGTTTCTTTTGAATCAATGTGTAAGTTGAATGATAAAATTAAGAATATTATGAGGTTGGTTTTATGAACCTTTTAGTTGTGGTGTCTTACAGGAATACTTAGTGCTAATTGCGCTCAGTTTACCTACACTCCAGGTAAGCAAAACGGTAGTCAACCTAAGATCGCGTGTCCAATATAATATCTGGGTTCATGTGATACATGTAGGAGTGACACACTGGAGAATAAAATTTTCCCTCCTCTAGAGCTGGTCATGGCAAACCCTATCAAAACGGAATGCAGTAAGACATATATGGTGTAATCATTCGAAATTGAATATGTAAAATTGATTTAAAAAGTAAACAACAGTCATCAAACGTTCTGCAGAGAAACATCTGAGCAGAAAAAAATATATATTGATTCCTTATTTGATCCAAGAGCCTAAAATATCATCATTGTTTTAATTCTTAAAGAGCCAGGCCGTCTTGAAGGATTTCTGAACATGTTTCATTTGAGTCTTCCTCAAAGTGGATAATGTTACAGGTTTTATCCTGAAAAAAATGTTATATCCAGCGAAACTTGTCAGCTGAAGGATATGATCTTATCGGTCATTGGTGGGGCCCGGGTTGATGAGTTTATTTCTACATTCATTCTACACATTCATTCTATACATTCTACATTTGCACTTGATACAAGTTTTCGACCTTCATCTTACAAACCAAGGTCGTACAGTCCATTCCCAATCATCGCTCAACTGCGGGCTTTGAGGGAAGTCTTCCAGTGCTCATTTGGCGAATTGATACATCAAGTTTTCACTTGTGTTTAATTGTTAATTTGTGCTTTTCTGTTTCATTTATTCCCTCTTTTAAACTCATTTCAATTCCTAAATGATTCTGCGTTTACATTTATGGTTATTGTCTTTTGTCTCGTTAGACGGCGCTGTTGCAGCCCTGACTTGAGTGTATTGAGACGTCACCACCTGAAAAAATAACCTGAATTTCACACTGACGTCAAATATAAAGAAAAGATAGATAAAACGGCATCAATTCATATATATTAATGCACAAATGGTTCATGAATATTCATAAGTTTAAATATGAATGCTGACTTCCATCCGGACGGCCGGAAACAGGCCACAAAACCAGTTGAAGGTAGAGACTTCTCACTCAATATCCAGGGAGTTCCCGGGCAAGTGTAAAAAAAAGACATTATCTTGAGAATTGTTCAAGCATTTGTCGTCAGATTGTATCTCAAGATTGGTCCCTGTAAGTAAATGTGTGCCAACAAAGTACAACCCATTAGAAATTCAATATGACCACCCGGCAGTGATCTCTTGTTTCTTCTCGTGGCCAATGACTGAGGAACAGTTCAAGCTATTGATTCGAAATTTTATGTAATAATTCGTCCCTAAGGGAGAATGTGTTCTGTGAAAATTCAGACCTTCAATTAATCAATATTGCCTCCAGACAGTGAAGTTAGATCTCCCTTAGCGAATATTGTCTCAAGAATTATACAGGCCATTGCTCTGAAATATTATATAGTGATTGGTTTAAGGGACCTATCAAATTTCAGACCCGCAAGAAGACAAATATTACAGGAATATTGATCATGTCACATGTAATAACGTGCTATGGTTAATTATACTGGAGCAGGAACAAACTGTGTGAGTATGAATTTGCACCAAATATGTTATAAACCTACTTTCTATGAGCCAGTCTTATGTTGATGGGCAACTTGTTTAGATTCTAGAAAGGAACTGAACTTTATGTAGCGGGGTTCTGAACTAAGTTGACAAACTCACCTTGGTTTGCTGGCGGTATAACTGAGTACTGAGTGAATCACCTTGGTTTGCTGGCGGTATGACAGAGTACTGAGTGAGACACCTTGGTTTGGTTGCGGTATGACAGAGTACTGAGTGAGACACCTTGGTTTAGTTGTGGTATGCCATAGTACTGAGTGAGACACCTTGGTTTTGTTGCGGTATGACAAAGTATTACAATGAGTACTGAGTGAGACACCTTGGTTTGGTTGCGGTATGAGAGAGTACTGAGTGAGACACCTTGTTTTGGTTGCGGTATGACAGAGTACTGAGTGAGACACCTTGGTTTGGTTGCGGTATGACAGAGTACAGAGTAACTCACCTCGGCTGGCTTTCGGAAAGACAGGGTACTGACTTACCTTGGTTTGCTGGCGGTATGACAGAATACTGAGTGAGACACCTTGGTTTGGTTGCGGTATGACAGAGTACAGAGTAACCCACCTCGGTTGGCTTTCGGTATGACAGAGTATTACAATGAGTACTGAGTGAGACACCTTGGTTTGGTTGCGGTATGACAGAGTACTGAGTGAGACACCTTGGTTTGGTTGCGGTATGACAGAGTACTGAGTAACCCACCTCGGTTGGCTTTCGGTATGACAGGGTATTGAGTGACTCACCTTGGTTTGTTGACGGTATGACAGAGTACAGAGTAACTCACCTCGGCTGGCTTTCGGAAAGACAGGGTACTGACTTACCTTGGTTTGCTGGCGGTATGACAGAATACTGAGTGAGACACCTTGGTTTGGTTGCGGTATGACAGAGTACAGAGTAACCCACCTCGGTTGGCTTTCGGTATGACAGGGTACTGAGTGAATCACCTTGGTTTGTTGACGGTATGACAGAGTATTGAGTGACTCACCTTGGTTTGGTTGCGGTATGACAGAGTACTGAGTGAGACAGCTTGGTTTGGTTACGGTATGACAGAGTACTGAGTGAGACACCTTGGTTTGGTTGCGGTATGACAGAGTACTGAGTGAGACAGCTTGGTTTGGTTACGGTATGACAGAGTACTGAGTGAGACACCTTGGTTTGGTTGCGGTATGACAGAGTACTGAGTGAGACACATTGGTTTGGTTGCGGTATGACAGAGTATTACAATGAGTACTGAGTGAGACACCTTGGTTTGGTTGCGGTATGACAGAGTACTGAGTGAGACACCTTGGTTTGGTTGCGGTATGACAGAGTACTGAGTAACCCACCTCGGTTGGCTTTCGGTATGACAGGGTACTGAGTGAATCACCTTGGTTTGTTGACGGTATGACAGAGTACTGAGTGAGACAGCTTGGTTTGGTTACGGTATGACAGAGTACTGAGTGAGACACCTTGGTTTGGTTGCGGTATGACAGAGTACTGAGTGAGACAGCTTGGTTTAGTTGTGGTATGCCATAGTACTGAGTGAGACACCTTGGTTTTGTTGCGGTATGACAAAGTATTACAATGAGTACTGAGTGAGACACCTTGGTTTGGTTGCGGTATGACAGAGTACTGAGTGAGACACCTTGTTTTGGTTGCGGTATGACAGAGTACTGAGTGAGACACCTTGGTTTGGTTGCGGTATGACAGAGTACTGAGTGAGACACCTTGGTTTGGTTGCGGTATGACAGAGTACTGAGTGAGACACCTTGGTTTGGTTGCGATATGACAGTGTACTGAGTGAGACACCTTGGTTTGGTTGCGGTATGACAGAGTACTGAGTGACTCACCTTAGTTTGGTGGCGGTATGACAGAGTACTGAGTGAGACACCTTGGTTTGGTTGCGGTATGACAGAGTACTGAGTGACTCACCTTGGTTTGCTGGCGGTTCAGCTGTCGCTTGAATCATTACAACTGGAGCTGTCGCACTGCCCTGGTACACGACCTGGTAAGTCTGAGGCTGAAATAAAAATAAAGAAACTTGACAAGATGCAGACATATAACATAATGAAGAATTAATTGGAACAATCAATTATAATTTTGAAGTCACATTATCAGTTTCTAAATTGTGAAAACCAGGAGCCACATGTTATTTGAAAAGCTCACAACCACTTGTAATGAAAAGTCATAATCTGAGCGTTTTTAAAGGCATTGTTACAGGGAGTCCATATTGTTGTCACAATCGGATACCTATCCCCCCCCCCCTTAAATGAGAGGAAATTCTCTTCGATTCGTCTACATTTGTTTATGTTCCACCTTTTTGTATATGTAACATCATGTACTAACATGTGTGTGTGGTGTGCTTATATGTGTGTAGTTATTTGCACGTGTTTAGTTTTTTAACTAAGCAGACCGTAAATCAAATGAGCTATAGTGTTTGGTCAGGGTCCTTTTTCCGTCTGTCTGTATGTCTGTCTGTCTGCCTGTTAGACTGGCTCGTTTTGCCACTGTTTGACCTAGAAACCTGTAACTGAATATCCATGGAGGTCAATAAAAAATTTCCCTGGAAACCTGAAATTAAGTCACTGTGACCTATATCCTCTGAGCTATGGGGCTTATTAAAAATTTAATTTGATACAAAACCTCAAGTATCTTTATAATTAATGCAATCTTGCCTTTAATATTCACTATGACAAGTTTGTCAGTTCCAAAAAACTGGTGTTGCCAATTGCATTTTCTTTTATATAATTTTTACCATTTTTTTCTGTTTCTGAGACCATTAAATGACAGCAATTACATTTGTCAGTTTTTCGACTGTTGTTTCATCTAGTGTCCCGAAATCTGGTGTGTTTATTGCTCATGAGTGGTTTCTTCAGTTCCTGAAAACGGGTGGCGCTATCTGTATTTTTTCTATTTTTTATGATATTTTCTTTATTTTTAGGCTGTCTAATTATATTGATACTATGAGATTTGCAACTGTGGTTTCATCTAGTGTCCTGAAACCTTGTGTGTTATTAGGGCCCCGCTTGAATAAGCGGATGCCCAAAATAATAATTACCTTGTCCATCCGTCCGTCAGTCCATCTGTTCGTCTTTCTGTATGTCCGTCACATTTGTTTCCTGATGATAACTCTATATCAATCTTAACTTGAATTATACATAGCCCACCACTGCAGCAAGAAATCTGTTGGTTTTTGGGTCGTGAGGTCAAAGGTCAAGGTCACAGGACCTACTTATTTTGAAACATTGTAGATGCATTTTAAGCCAAACGTTTCATCCCAAACCTTCCATCTAGCAAATATAGATGACCTGCAAATAGAAGATCAACCTGATTGATTTTGGGGTCATGAGGTCAAAGGTCAATCTCACAGGGATCATCTGTCCACATATTTGTTTCCAAATGATAGCACCAATTTTGAACGACAAATGGATATCAAACTTGTTCTGATATGAAAAAAAGAAAATGAAAATTTCAATTTTTGTAACACCCTTTTATTTCAGTTAATAATAAAATCAATGTGTCATTTTTACTTTCTTTCCTTTTTTTATAATGTTCAAGCATATTACAGTCACTTCGTTCAGATACCAATACAATTATGTAATTATGGGAGCTAAACTGTTGCCACATTTCCATATGTTAGATTTTTTATGAAATATTCTCATAATCAATATCAGCTGACCGCCGTGACCCATAGGTCCCTTGTCTTCAAGTGCGTTGAAGTTAGTATATAATTTGCTACACGCAACGAATGATCTTACTGGCTTGGAGTAGCAGCATGTGACTTTACAGCCGAGCACGGAGCTCCAGGTCCCACATACGGCTACCAGCACAGCGCTGATAACCGTGAGACTCTTCATTGCTAGTGTAGACCTCTGGAAATACACACACGAATTAAAATAAATTGTTTTCTAATAATATATTCATTAAATTACTCGGTTTGTACCTGAATATGTTTAGCAAACGAAGTTCAAAAACCATTTAAGAAATACATTACGATTTTATATCAAATATAATAATATATATCCATCTTAATGTCTTCCTCATTCTGAATAATATTATTGCTACCGATGTCACAGCCATTTCCTGCGAGAAATGATCGAATAATTCCCTTACAATGACTTAATATATTTATAAATGTTATTTATTATTATTGTTATTATTATGATTATACTTACGTAGAACGGGTAGCTGTGGAAGTACCTCATTATCCACATCCCCAAAGAGGTATACGAAATCAAACATCCGGCGACAGCAGCGGATATGATAGACAGAACCATGTTACCTACAATCTGGGATAATAAGAACATGGGTGAACAAATACTAAGCCAAACATGATCCTGAAAACATAAATACCCACATCTATAAAACCAACAGCGTACACCTGCAACGAGGACCGTATTGTAAGGCTCTATGAGATATTTTTCGTATTTTCCTCACAAATATTTTCGTCATTTCTGAAAAAAACCTCATAGCCTACAAGTACGCTGTCACTTGGCATTAGCCAGATCAATCGTTAGCTTATTTGTATACTTTCTAACAACACCTTCCATGTGCGAAAATCCGTTTTAACTCCATTAAATCTCTGTTTAATTAAAACTCCTTTCAATCCGTTTTACAGATTGGTATATTGATCTGCATATTTTTGGAATTCCTGACAGCATGAATTAAAGCATGGCTCACATGGTTGCTGGACGGCAGACAACTTGTACGCGATACAGGAAATGATTCGTGACAAAAGAGACTGATTTGGTTTGTGATTGCACATGTTTTATTTTGCGTTAATGCATCATTCATAGTCTAATGTTAAAAGTATCGGCTGTTAACCACGGTACTATTGCAACAAGATGGAGGATCAGTGCAGTACAATCCCTTCTGTGACTTGTATCACCTCTCAAGGCTTACCAACCCAATATAAATATTTACTGAAATATAGAAGGCCTAAAAATGTGTAAAGAAGAGAGTTTTAGAAAGATACCAACAGCATTGTATTCAAACTTACGCATGTTTAAGAAATTTAGAGGATTCAGTCAGTGATTTATTGCTCTATATCTTTCAAAATCTAACACAAATTATCAGAAATATTGCCAATACCGCTTTGCCGCCTTTAATGCTTATTTGCCTTAAGACATGCCTAACAGTCCAGTCGTATATCAGATCTAACCTATAACTCAGAGACGAAGCTCGGATTTGGAAATAAGCTTATAACTAGATATATGTATCCTTAGAAATGCAGGCCTTCGCCAGTTAATACTGTGGGATGCTCCAAAAAACCGTGTATTCATTAACTTTTACGGCTCAGACTCATGCAGAAGTTCCCACAACCCTTGTTTCCCAGGTTCATTCGTGCTTAAGTGACTCTACAATTGTGAATATTACGGGAAGTCCTTCCTGGATCCGGGTCAATAGGCGGATCCACACCTAAATCGGATCGATTCTTTGTTGGTCCATATTCGAGGTGCCCGAAATATTCTGTACGATTCCGATCAAGCATTGCATGATTTATGTTGTGAAAAAACTCACAAACACGGACACGTGCTCACACGAATGGGAATACCCTTCGGATGGAAGAAAAGCTCAATAGAGTCATGAAGTATATATTTTTGCTCTGTCAACATACAAACTGGTATACAAACTGGCATGGCATCCTCATATAGCCAATATTAATTTTATAAAGACAAGAGGTATACTCTAAAATTCGATATACGACCTGTAACATCATTGTTTTGAATGTGAGCAAAATGGCAGCCACGTGGAAGGTTTCGAGAAACGAGGGATTTAAACCTGTCAGGGTTGGTTAAGGGCACTAGGGCGACATTAAAGTACTTCGAGGACAGTGTCCAAGATGGAATTTACCTGCGGAGAAAGTTTGGCTTCGTGTGGACGTGCAACGCTTGATTTATTTGAGGAATAATGCTTTTTTAGGACAAGGCGCAAATCTTAATGTATTGTAGAATTCTTTATATTTTAGCTATGCAATAATTGGGTTACGTCAGTTGTCACCAATGGTTTTCTGTCTGTAGACACTTCAGGCTGAATAAGTATTCTCTTTAATATATAAATTTAATTTAAAAAAAGTATAAAAAAACACAAAAATGTTCTATACACTAAACTGTGTAGAGTCAGTGTTTCTTCTATTTGTAGATGATATCATTTAAGCTGCATGATGGGCGAATCACGTAATTGGCTGATGTCTCAAAAGTCCTGTGTCACAACAATTATATCAGTTAGACGGGTGTATGACTAATGTATGAGCTCATGTAAACCTGTACGTGTTTGTATACAGTCAGGCTCACCACAAATGACGTAGGGTTGCTATGCGATAACATACTTTGACTTTTATAGCTGACAACAAGAACAGATGTTTTAACAAGTGCGAAAATATGTAGTTGGTTAAATATATTCTAAACCTCCAACACCCCGCCCCCTCACGCCTTTATCTCTCCATATATATCAGATCTGAGCTAATGTGACTCATTACGGCCGAGAGTTTACCTACCAAACACGTGGTTTTTTTCCTCGCTGCACCTATGCCTAATCCGCCAGCAATCATCGCCTGCAATAATGTGTATTTCAGATTCCGCACATTCAAGAATGACACCAATTGCTCACATATTCTTAATATACTAACAATGTCAAATGCGGCCCAGTATGCATGTTATGTTTACGTGAGATTATACAAGTGGCCCGTGGGTAATGACGCTCAGCTGACACCAATTAAGGCCACAGCACATACATAGAGGTAACATTGACCTGAGGGTATACAAGGAGAATATGTAGAGTGGGAAGGCGTAAAGGGGTTGGTGATTTTATATCTATATTCATATTTTGGTAAAACACAGTGGTGGGTGAACCTACTGAGGTCCCCCCGCGTGCAAAAAAATCTCGATTTCAATGATTTAATTATTCTTTCTTTCTCCTGCCATTTTCTGTTTGTGCTAGATCTCCAATTCAAGAGCTGAAGTTTCGGCACGATATTAGTCCTAGGTAACAGATTTACACCATTTATTTATTGTTCGACTTGACCTTTTCCCCCAAGGTCGTACATCCATAGCCGGATTTCCATTATTGCCCAGTGCGGGCGTCGGGGGAAGCTTCCAGTGCTCGCTTGGCAAGCAGGAATGTGTAACCAAGATCCATTGATTACAATTTTGTTCCCTGCTAAATTGCAAACAGACTGGCAAAGTCGATGCAATATTCGCAACGTTTAGAACAGGGACTGCCACCTCGCGGTAAATTAATTAACTAAATTAAAGCTCTCTGGCTGACTTCTGTGCGATAAGAGCTGGCACCGAGTTAGGTCTATCGGTAAGTGAATCACGTTTAATTTTACGTTTTTTTATTTGCAAACATAAATACTTAAGCCCATCAGGGCTGTCACCAGACAATAGGTGACAATATGTACGGTGTTTTGTATCATAGTTTAACGAAGTCTGTTCTCTATTGATATTGACGTGAAACGTCATCCTAAAGCGTTGACAGGTCTTGATTGTATATATATATATATTGTGTATTCTTGTATGGAATCCCATCGGCTATCAGCTGATTTATCCGTGTCACGCATCGTGTGTAATTATTTCTGGTATGTGGGTCGCCAAGGTGACGCTAACAGTCAAACTAGGTCACATATATCCTTATATGGGACACTTGAGAAATGAGCCAATCAGAGAAACGGATCGCCGTATTGTGACGACGATTGTGACGTCAGAGTTCAGGGAGAGACGCTGGAAGCTGCCTTCAGTTGGGTCTTGAAGCTTGAGGTGGCAGCACGCACGCACGAACATTGAAACGCCAGGAACGGCATAGAAGCAAGCTTCTACATGAAGCAAGGACCCAGCTCATAAGAACTCAGCCGTGCTGCCGAAAGAGCTTCGTATTGGCGATATAGAGAGAGCGCGCTCGACACCTGCCGGCCTAGTTCAGCTTGACCTAGATACATAACCGCCGTAAGCCGAGAAACCATTGCTACACGAGCAAGGTCAAGGACTCTAAGCTACACGTAAACAAAGGCAAGCAAGATCAGTTGAAGATCGCTAAACTCAGAAAGACTAGATCTATATGGTACTAACCATACGCTAGATTCTACACTAAACAGTAACCAGAGATCTCTGAAGGAACTGGACTTTATGGTTTTTTTTATACAAATCACCGACTCGGTAAATATCCTGTATTTTTAATATGACGGACTGTCGCATTGACACATCAACGCACACACACTTACATCTACGTCTTTGTAAGTATTGTCTTGAATTATATTTGTGAATTTAACCTGATGTCTCATAGTTTCTATTGATCTGGGTGTATGATTGTCTGGTATTTTTATACACGTCCTTAAAAGAACCTGGAAATGTCACCTGTAATGACCGGGATCTAATTTCTTGATTAATGAAATCAAGTGGCGAGCGTTAACCCATCCTATTGTTTTATAGGATATATCCGTTGTAAAGTTTTCACGTTAAGTTAGGGGTGACATTGTATGGCGAGCGCGCCAGGATATAATTAGCCTTAAAAAACTGGCTAATTACAGTAAGTTTCAGAAGTTTTGAACTGAGAAAACAGTACTGAAACCAGACATTCATGTACTCAAACTAGAGTTGATCTGAATTAATAATTGGAAATGACACCAAACTGATGTTGTAGTGTATACTTGCACAATGAAATTACCCCACTGTTAGGAGTTAATATTTATTCAGTGAGAATATTACCTGAAGCACAACATTGTTTCAAGATCGGCATATACCTTGTAGATTTGGCTAGAACACATGCATGTTTTGTGAGTAATGCTAGTTCAGTGATACCTGAACATCATTACTGATTTGATATAAACCCAGATTAGAGTGAAAATTTTTGATGTTGATAGATACGCCCTGGTATAATTTTTCCTACACTGGTTTGTGATTGGTCACGTGGTAGGGTCTCTTTACAGGTAAGTTTACCCCTCCCGATTGGCATGGTAATCATAGGTGCATGGTGTTTATTGATATCTTGATATCCATCCGTCCATCCGTCTGACCCTTCGTCCGACCTTCCGTCCGTCCGTCCGTATAAGTAGAATTTTGATGCGTAGAGCTACCGTAGTGTTATTGTACGGATACCGCCGGTTCGTTAGGTTGGCTTTAACAGTACGTATTTACGGATTTTTAAGAGCGGATATTACTAGATACTGGAATCTTACTAGGTTAGAGCGTTACCATGGAAACGTTAGAGTCACTTGTTAGATGCGGACAGGCCTTGGGGCTTAAGGACCAGGCTTTACAAGATTATGTTGAGGCTAGACGGCGTGCGGATGAAGAACGTGAGGAAAGAGCTAGGCAACGTGAAATAGAGAAGGAACAGCGGGAATTAGAGCGGGAATTAGAGCGTGAGCAGCGGGAATTAGAGCGCGAGCGAGAGGCTAGAGCCCACGAAATAGAGGTTCTAAGGTTAAAGTCTGACTCTGGGGTTAAAGAAGAGAGAAGTAGGGATGTATTCCCGAAAATCCAGCTTCCACCTTTTGATGAGGCTCACGATCAGCTAGATGCGTTTCTTGAGCGATTTGAACGATTAGCTGTATGTCAAGGCTATGATAGGGAGAATTGGGCGTTACACCTGAGTCCGTTACTGCGGGGTAAGGCGCTAGGGACTTACACACAGTTATCGGTTAGTGAGGCCATGGATTACGATAAGTTAAAGATAGCCTTGTTAAAGCGATACCAAATGACCGAAGAGGGTTATCGACACAAGTTTCGGACTTGTAGGCCTGAGCGAGGCGAAACGCCGAGACAGTTTGCGGTGAGACTGAGTGGATACCTAGACCATTGGATAGGGATGGCAGGGGTCGGAGGTGACTACGACGGGGTAGTTAACCTGTTGATGTGTGAGCAGTTCGTAAACTGCTGTAGTAGGGATCTCTCTATGTTTTTGAAAGAGAGACGGTGTCGTGACTTTGAAAGTATGGTAGACTTAGCCGAGAGTTATACGGAGGCTCACGGTGTACACAGCCTTACAGCAGGTCCTCGTTATGGCAATAATGTGCCGCGTCCAGCGCAACCGGTATCTCAGCCTAGAGAGAAGTGAGAGGTTGAGCGCAGTCCGGGCGGTCAGACATTTAAGCCATCAGGAGGCATCAGATGTTATTTATGTAATGAACTGGGACATAAGGCGCGGGAATGTAAGACTAGTGCCCGGTCGAGGCCTAGGTCTTCCCCTCAAGTAGGGCGTGCTGCTGGCGATCAGCAGAGGTATAGGACTAATTTTAGCCCCCCGTATAACCCAAAACAGAAACCGGAGACTATGTCAATGGCAGTAGTCGAGGCGGAAACGGAGACAGTCGGTGCGGTGAAACCGGAAGTAGAGAGTCCGAGTCAGTCGTTAGGATTTGCTGCCCAGACAGAAGGCAGAATCTCGTTACCTGTGTGTGAAGGGCTGGTGAATGGTAAGTCAGCGAGGGTGCTGCGGGATTCGGGATGTTCCTCGGCAGGAATACGTGAGTCGTACGTGGAGCCGAATCAGTTCACCGGACACCAGGTCGAGTGTAGGTTGTTCGACGGGTCTGTAAGACAATTTCCTACGGCTAGGATTAATGTGGACTGTGCGTACTTTGTCGGTACTATCGAGGCAATGGTGGTCGGGGATGCTGTATGTGATTTAGCGCTAGGTAACGTAGCGGGAGCGCGTGGTCCGTATGATCCGGACCCGACGTGGAAGTCTGAGCGGTCCTCAGGCATAGTGTGTGACGGTGTAGAGTCACAAAAGGAGGTGTCGTCCGCGGTGGAGACACGGAGCGCTGCACAAGAGAAACAGATACCGACGCGTAGCTTGAATGTTGCAAGCCCAGTTGCCGATGTGAGTCCGGCCGAATTTTTGAAGGCGCAGGAGGAGGATGGGTCTTTAGCGCCGTATTGGAGGCTAGCTAGAGAGGCTAAAAATGATAGTCCATTTAGAATTGAGGACGGATATTTAGTTCGGGTTGTGAGTGATAAACGGGGAGATCAAGATGGATCTCGAGTGGTGGTACCTCAGACGTTACGGTACGACGTAATGAGGATGGGCCACGAAGCGGTTATGGCGGGCCATCAGGGCATAGACAAAACGCACGACCGCGTGAGAACTCAGTTTTTCTGGAAAGGGATGTATAATGACATTGCTGAGTTTTGCAAGTCCTGTCCCATTTGCCAGAAAACCATACCGAAAGGCAAGGTGCCTGGAGCTAAGTTAGGCCAGATGCCATTAATTGATGAGCCCTGGCGTAGAATTTCGATGGATCTGGTTGGGCCGATCCATCCAGCGTCTGAGAGAGGTCACAGGTATATTCTGACCGTTATGGATTATGCCACTAGATATCCGGAGGCTGTTGCTTTAAAGAACATAGATACAGTCTCTGTGGCTGATGCGCTAGTTGATATTTATGCGCGGTTAGGAGTGCCTTCAGAGGTGCTTACTGACATGGGAACACAATTTACGTCAGACCTCATGCGAGAAGTTAGCCGTGTTTTGTCTGTAAGACAGCTCACCACTACTCCTTACCATCCTATGTGCAACGGAATGGTGGAGAGATTCAATGGAACGTTAAAGTTAATGTTGAAACGGATGTGCGAGGAAAGACCGCGAGATTGGGATCGGTACCTCAGCGCCGTGCTTTTTGCGTACCGAGAAGCGCCACATGAGAGCACAGGGTTCTCACCCTTTGAGTTGCTCTATGGTAGGATCGTTAGAGGACCGATGCAGATTCTAAGGGATCTGTGGACCAAGCGAGATACTAGCGTCGAGACTAAAACCACGTACCAATACGTCCTGGACCTACAAGACAAACTAAGCGACACATGCGCGTTAGCTAGAGAGGCGTTGAACAAATCAGCGAACAGACACAGACTGTTATATGATAGAGGTAAATGCACGCGCAGGTTTGAGGCCGGAGACGAAGTTTTGTTGTTACTCCCGACGGAGCGGAACAAATTAATGGTACAGTGGAAAGGCCCCTATACTATTGTAAACAGGGTTGGGGACTTAGACTATCGGATTAAGATTGGCGATAAGGTTAAAACCTTCCACGTGAATATGCTGAAACGTTACCATTCTACCATTTACCGAGCCCCAGCTTATTCTGGCAGCGGTAGCCAAGGGCGCACCTGATTCTATACATGATCCTGACGGTGTAGACGGGGAAACAGAGCACTGATAGACCTAAGACAAAGAAGGCTTTGCGAGCATTCCTAGGTCTTACAGGGTACTATCGAAAATTCGTGCCAAACTATGCGGAAATAGCGGTGCCCTTGACTGATCTAACGCGTAAAGGTCAACCTAACAAACTAGACTGGAAACCCGTACACGAGAACGCGTACTGTTCTCTAAAGGCTAAACTGTCAGACCCTCCCATACTGAAGCTACCTTATTTCAGTAAACGATTTTATTTGAAATGTGATGCATCTGATGTGGGTATTGGCTGTATCCTGATGCAAAGACACGAGGGGATCATGCACCCAGTAGCTTATGCCAGTCGTAAACTATTGCCCAGGGAGAGAAATTACTCCACCATCGAGAAAGAGTCATTAGCAATTGTATGGTCTGTACAGAAATTTGAGATGTACCTGGCTTGTAGACCGTTCACCATTCAGACCGACCACAAACCATTAAAGTGTATTAGCAAATCAAAATGTGCTAATAAGAGAGTAATGAGATGGGCACTGGTTCTACAAGAGTTTAGATTTGATATTGAAGCAGTGTCAGGTAAACTAAACCATGGACCTGATTTTCTTAGCAGACTGCCTGAGTGTTAGGATGTAATGAGCTTTAATGTCTAGCCAGGTAAGTCTAAACATGTACAGGATTTTGCCCTGTGTCATAGACCGTGGGCATGTACTAATGACAACTTGTTACATGACTTTTATGTATTGCTATATGTAAATATGTTTAGCTGGACCCTGTGAGGTAGAACGATACGATGTATCGAGAAAATACCGTGTATTTTCTTTAAAAGGAGGGGGTGATGTCACCAGACAATAGGTGACAATATGTACGGTGTTTTGTATCATAGTTTAACGAAGTCTGTTCTCTATTGATATTGACGTGAAACGTCATCCTAAAGCGTTGACAGGTCTTGATTGTATATATATATATTGTGTATTCTTGTATGGAATCCCATCGGCTATCAGCTGATTTATCCGTGTCACGCATCGTGTGTAATTATTTCTGGTATGTGGGTCGCCAAGGTGACGCTAACAGTCAAACTAGGTCACATATATCCTTATATGGGACACTTGAGAAATGAGCCAATCAGAGAACCGGATCGCCGTATTGTGACGACGATTGTGACGTCAGAGTTCAGGGAGAGACGCTGGAAGCTGCCTTCAGTTGGGTCTTGAAGCTTGAGGTGGCAGCACGCACGCACGAACATTGAAACGCCAGGAACGGCATAGAAGCAAGCTTCTACATGAAGCAAGGACCCAGCTCATAAGAACTCAGCCGTGCTGCCGAAAGAGCTTCGTATTGGCGATATAGAGAGAGCGCGCTCGACACCTGCCGGCCTAGTTCAGCTTGACCTAGATACATAACCGCCGTAAGCCGAGAAACCATTGCTACACGAGCAAGGTCAAGGACTCTAAGCTACACGTAAACAAAGGCAAGCAAGATCAGTTGAAGATCGCTAAACTCAGAAAGACTAGATCTATATGGTACTAACCATACGCTAGATTCTACACTAAACAGTAACCAGAGATCTCTGAAGAAACTGGACTTTATGGTTTTTTTATACAAATCACGGACTCGGTAAATATCCTGTATTTTTAATGTGACGGACTGTCGCATTGACACATCAACGCACACACACTTACATCTACGTCTTTGTAAGTATTGTCTTGAATTATATTTGTGAATTTAACCTGATGTCTCATAGTTTCTATTGATCTGGGTGTATGATTGTCTGGTATTTTTATACACGTCCTTAAAAGAACCTGGAAATGTCACCTGTAATGACCGGGATCTAATTTCTTGATTAATGAAATCAAGTGGCGAGCGTTAACCCATCCTATTGTTTTATAGGATATATCCGTTGTAAAGTTTTCACGTTAAGTTAGGGGTGACAAGGGCTAACTTTTAAAGTGATTTAGAATTAGTCTTTCTCAGCAGGGGACCCGAGGGTCTTACATACATGACAGTGCGTACAATGATCTAAGATAATAAAACCTAAAATATGAAATAAGATAGTGACACTTAAACTACCATTCTCGATGTAAATAAACATATGCGGCGCCACCAGTAGCTTAAATCCGCACACCATTCAGAAAAGTGGAAAATACCATTTTTGCCCACAGAATGTATGTCAACATAGGAGGTCCCACCTGATGTTTATATATTCATACAGGTCACACGACCATTTTTTTGTAACAGGAAATACATAAACCATTACAAAAATATTTAATATTTAAAAACCATTAATAAAATATTATGCGTTATATTTATTGGTTGATCTGTAAAAATTGGAAATATATCATTTTAGTGGGAAAAAAGCCCTGGAAAACAGGTGGCGCCACTTGGAGCTTACATACACAACATTTGGAGCTGATATTTGCAACTGTTTCACGTGACAGTCATGGGTGTCGAAATAGGGGGTGGGAGATGGGGGTAAAAATCAAGCAACCGGCGTACATAGATCACAGGCTCAGACAGACAGGCCCTAAACCCTACCGGCATGGAGACTTGTGAACGCACCTGCCGGGGTATCGGGCCAATCTTTCTGAGCCTGAGGTTACATTTGTTTTGATTGACAGCTATCCTATCAAATAACCCACGTTAACAAGTCTTTGTGCAAGGTGGGCGTTGGAATTCTTTTCGTGAGCATGTGGACATGCACGCGGGAGATCGGGCAGGTTAGCTGTCAATCAAACCAAATGTAACAATATTGGGTCTCAACACTCCTCGCTAGGCTGGTATGCGTTTTTTCAGGAAACGCATACATGGCTACGAGAAAAATTGTCCTAATGTCATAAGAGGTCGATGCAGCGGGAACAAAGTGGGAGCAAAATTCGACCTATTATTTAATAAAAGTAGCCATTAGAGTGCTCAGAATATTGATCACCGTGACTTTATATTGGGTTTTTATGGAGACTTTTCTGGATTTAAAGTCCTGGGTCTAATAATTACATTTAGTGCCCTATTAAACAAAGAGATAGTAGACGGATTGACCCATCAATATACCCGATGACTTTCAATTAGACGAAGAAACTAAACATATGTCGATTTTCAGAAATATTAATAAGTTAAATATGTAAAATAAAATTAATACCAGTAGGCCACAAATAATTCCAAGGCCAATGTAAGTATGGTAGTCGCGAAGTCCCATGGAAACAATATTGAAAATAAAACACAGAAAACCAAGGCCCATTTGTGCTTTTGCCAGCAACATCCCCGTCTTAGAGGAAAAGTTTTCCCGCCGACCGTTACTGGTTGCCATGGGGACGAGCCACACAGAGGTCTGGCAAGTTACGGGCTCGACTTGGACCGGCTGCTGGTCTGACGTCATCATTTTCAAGATTACAGGTGTATGCGAGTACCAGTTGTGTTCGAAGACTGTTCTGAAAAAAAGCCAATGCTTGTTACATCCAAAGATTCAATGAAATTTCTCGGCGCAGTTGACCCAAGTTTTACATGTATTCTGTATTACAGAAAACAAGAATGGCGATTTAAGCCAAAAAAAGGGTTGTTTTCTCAGGCACCGAAGACCCCCTCCCTAATGTAAATGTATATACCGATTAGGAGTTCAACCGCACCATTCCTTTCTAGAAAATAAAATAATAAAATTGCAAAAAATATCCTTTAGTTTAGTTGTGATGTTAACTAATTAGCTTTTTGTTTATTATCATACTGTCCCTGCAGTGAATGGATAAAACATATTTGCCCTGACGCACTTAATTCTTAAAAAAATTCCTGAGAATCACCTGTTTTTATGCATTGGGATCCCATAGTGGCATGTAGCATGACAACCTTACCAGTTGACCAACAAGAGTATTTTACTTAACCGTGATTGTAGTTATCGGTATTAATGTTCACCATATTCGTTTTATACGTTCGAAATTTTCTATTCACATATATACGGATAGTTGGATGAGCGATAAATGATTCGCCTTTTGACTTTCTGAATTGAAAACATTAGGAATTATATAAATACGTGCGCCTGTAGATGATGAAGAATGAACAGAACACTTCATGATATTAATATTAAATTACAAACATAAACTGCATAAACTTCTGATTATAAGAATGTCAAACACCCTTTTGGTAAGCGTATATTAATATGGGTGGTAATTTGCGCTGGCGGCGATAACGCTATATGATAAGAAAAATATGAGGGCTACATATAACCAACATGATAAGAATGGAATGTTATCAGTTTGTTCTACGAACTTCTCATTTCGCGGAACACGCTAATAAACATTAGTCGTAACCACTAATTAAGATATACAGCTTATCATTCTTGTTTTGCTAAGATATGTCAGTTACTGTTAATACACTCAAACGTGATTTTCAGCTCCTAATTTCAGAGTCGTAGTCTGTGAATCATAAGTAAAAGACTGCTCCCCGATTAAGTGAAATGGGGTCCGACAAAGGGGAATAATGAAAAAAAAAAACACCTCAGGTTCGGATAAAGAGGCGTGGTCTGAGCCGAAAAAATAGGTTTGAAACCCTAACCCCCCCCCCCCCCCCCCCCCCATATCCGTTTATGTTAAAATTTACTGTGAGATGACACTGTTATGGTACATTATTGTACTGGTTTATCAAAGTTATGAGTAGAGCTACCATCGCCATGGAGATTTTTTTTCAGACATAAGTCAGCCGAACCTGGAAACACCAGTTAAGCCTGTTTTAAAACGTCCTGTTAGCTATAAAAAGAAACGGATCTGTTTGTATGAATAAGCTACAGTGTACACGGGCATTGCTGTGTTGGCAATGTACCTATTAACTGGGCAGTTACCAACAGCTCTCGGTATATTTATGCTAGAAATATCCCCATGTGTTTTCTTACTGTTGAGAAAGCGATGTTTCATATATTATATTACAAAGACATGGTAATGTTAACACTTACCACGCAGATACACGCTTAATCCAGCGAGAATACGAACTTGGTTGTGTATTAACCTGGCTCCGAAATAGAATCAAACGGATCCACAGTCACTCAGGATAAACCCATAGGCAGCATGAACCATATGTAATGTAAAACTCGAGCTGATGTCCATGATAACAACCACTGCAAGGCTGCCTACTCATTTTATTTATCTGTTACATTGCGGACCTGTTTCCTAACTGCACACATCCGGGTATATATTATTGTCGTATTTTATCCATTCAGCTTTAACCTCGCGAAGATCATTCCCGAGACAGAACATTTAGAAAACTAGATCAACACCAAATTGTAATCGATTCCTTGGCTCATTCCCGAAAAGTCTTGAAAATTTCATGAGATTCCGTTCACGAATGCGTGAGTTATGTTGTGCATACACACAAAACACACGAACGGGAATGATAGCTATTCCCATGGCGGAGGCAATTAGGTTCGTCCACCTTATTTTATTAATCAATGTGCTGACAACGTAATTTTCCCTGTCGATTCTTGTCAGAGCCATCGGTTATCGGGTCTGATCCGGTCGGAGTCATCACTTTTCGAATTAACAAACAAATTAATTAAACTGTAAAAACATATGTCTTTTACAATGTAGGAATTTTAGATTGTTTAACAGGGATATTATTACTTTTTCGAGTAAAGGTCAAGGTCAGATTTGAAGCAAAAATCACTGATTGACCGACTTATACAGCACTACCGCCACCTGTAGGACGCTGTTGGTATAGCCGTGCATTCCGTCTACGTGGCTTGTGCAGCCATAAGCTTTCGTAATTGGAGATCTATGACTGTCGCATGACAGTTACAAGACTTCTGGTTATCATTTATTATCAGCATTTGAAGGATCTAGACGCCTGCTACTCAGTAACTATTTAAGATTTCAATTTAAATTTTTTCAATTGATTTTAACTTTGTTGCCCGCTACTTTTGTTATTATTTTGTTATTCCTGATTCATAAGTGAGGTTGTTCTTATTGAATAACAGGTCATATTACGCTCCCACATTGCTCTCGCTTTATCATTATTTAATATGAGTAAAGCGGTCTCTGAGTTATGTAACTTCCCTTCAGTTCAAGAAGGCACAATCAAGTTTTATGTTATGCAGAAATATAATTATTACTAAAATATTACATCATACACAATATTTGGTCACTAAGGTCAAAGGTCATGGCCGAGGCCAAAATTGAGAAGGCTATATTTTATTAACTACTTAAAATACATCGAATATACATTGTGCATAAATAAAATCACGGTACTATATATATTGACAGAAATATAATCCTTACTAAAGTATTACATCTTGCAAGAAATCTAGTTATTTTGTTTTAAGATCAAGTTCAGGGCACAGGTGAAAAGGTCAAATTTAGAAGGTTTTTTTCATACAACACTTTGAATATCTAATTTTCACAATGAGCATGTATGAAACATGCTTACCCGCTTCATTAACCAGTAACAGTTTTTATTTAGCCTCTGTGTTTCTTAGAATACGCATTGCTTCATAAACCGCATGCCACCTGAATCCGATATATGTAATAAACACTGACTCATACGACAGCTTATAGATAATCCGTCTACCACAGCAAGCCTTTTTCTTGAAAAAGGACCTCGATGGTGGCGTTATCAAAAGTGGGGCGGGGGGGGGGGGGGGGAGTGTGCGCATTCGGGGGTGGGGGATGGGGGTTGGTTGGTAGTGGGGCTCATATATATATATATATATATATATATATATATATATATATATATATATATATATATCAATCATAGGCTTTTAATAGTGTAGCCAATTTGAGGGGCATACGTGCATGAAAGGGATGGATGTGAGAGGGAGTACCCCCATTACACGGTTTGGAAAATTTTGAAAAAAAAATAAAACATAAAATATGCATTTTCAATGCAGTATTTCGACCAATTTGATACTCTTAATCACATGCTGCACCAAATGAAAAAATGACCAAATATTAAACACTTGATTGACAGAATTATGTGTGCAAAATTGATTATATTTATATCCTAATAAAGTCTTCTTCAAATCTGAATAAAACTTCAGTTCCGTTAATGGGGTTTTTAATTTATTCTAAACAATAAGCGTACATGGTATGAAGCAATATTCAAATATAGGCTTACTGAGAGGCAAAATATATACCATTTTCAAACCTAGATGAAGTTTAATTGTATTTATCAAATAAATATTACAAAGAAAAATTAATTAACAGAAAACTGACCTGAGTTCAATAATTAAAAATTACACGTTGAGCAATACAACAATTTTTTAAATTCCAAAGCAAATCTCTTCTAAAGGTTATCAATTAAAACATTAAACATACACGTATATTTCCAACAGTTCTCATAAAATTGAATTACATTATATTTAATTCCCTTACCTTTACACAATACTGACATATGTTACTAATAACTAAAGCCCCCCTCCCCGTTCCAAAGCCTATGCATGATAGTATCATGCTTTTGTAATTTCACATAACCCAAATCATATATTGTATTTTGTTTTGTAAATTTTTTGAATTTTCAGTTACAATATCTGCATCTGCTATCTTCGACATTTTTAAGGCGTGTATATAATAGCAAACTATTACCCATTTAGAAAAAAAAGCGATTGAAAAGCAGGCCGTTTTGTTATATGCTTCATATCATAAAAACATCCATTATGTTGGTTAAATGAAAAAAAAAAATATCTATGATCTTCAATGTTCATGTGGATTTTTATGACTAGTTGCTGGTAACTAGTGATCTGGAGTGTGTACATCTGTCTGACATTGAAACCTGTGTGTGTTTCCGTACGTTGAGTGTGTGTGTGGGCACCCGTGGGACATGTACGTGGGCATAGGTATGCTGCACTATACTTTCTTCTTATGCCTTTATGCGGCAGATCACTAATTACACACATTGATTTCAGATACGACATGTGAAAACACAAACAGATGCAGCCTGAACACGTGTGTCTCCATATACAAACAGAATTTAAATAATTAACTTGAGACAGCCTGGTTGCATAATGTGGGCACTGCCTGTATCCAGTTTACCAGTACGTTCTTATTTCGTCGATCAAGTCTAGATAGGTAACTTTTTTTTTACTTCAGACAAAAGACATGATATTGTGAGTTAATGTTTTATAGACCTGTCACTGTACAGGCCAGGGAAATTACACCGAGAGGTAATATTCTGTAGACCCGTCACTTTACAGACCAGGGCCATGACACCGTGTGGTAATATTCTGTAGACCTGTCACAAACAGATGAGGGAAATGACACCGTGTGTTAAATTTCAGTAGACCTGACACTATACAGACAGGGACATTACACCGCGCGGTAATATTCTGTAGACCTAAATTATACAGACAGGGACATTACACCGTGTGGTAATATTCTTATGACATGTTAATGTACAGGCCAGGGACATGACACCGTGTGGTAATATTCTGTAGACCTGTCACTATACAGAGCAGGGCCATGACACCGTGAGGTAATATTCTGTAGACTTGACACTATACAGATAGGGACATGACACGGTGTGGTAATATACTGTAGACCTGTCACTATACAGAGTAGGGACATGACACCGTGTGGTAATATTCTGTAAACTTGACACTATACAGACAGGGACATGACACGGTGTGGTAATATTCTGTAGACCTGTCCCTATACAGACAGGGACATGACACGGTGTGGTAATATTCTGTAGACCTGTCCCTATACAGACAGGGACGTGACACCGTATGGCAATATGCTGTAGACCTGTCGTTATACAGACCAGATACAAGACACCGTATGGTAATATTCTGTAGACGTAACACAATACAGACAAGGAGATTACACCGTGTGGTAATATTCTGTAGACTCGACACTATACAGACAGGGACATGACACGGTGTTGTAATATTCTGTAGACCTGACACTATACAGACCAGGTACATGACTCCGTGTTTATAAATTATATTCCTTTATATATATATGAATTTACAAAGTATTCATAATTCTCGTGAAATCCTGCTTTTGTACGAATAAAAATTTAATGATATTTAGGAAGTAATATTTCGTAATGAATCAGTGTATTACATGGATAATACAAGGAACGAGAGTTTACCAACAAGAACTAATATGTCGATGACGAAAAGCCAATGCAACAACAACCAGACCACCATTAATGCACATGTTATACACATTGCTTGAAATATAGTTTGCTTGAAATATTTACAAAGTGTGGTGAACGGCCGATAGTGTTCTTCGAACTGTACACGTGTTAATGATCAGTAATCATATAAGATGTACTTATTGTTGAGCTTAATAGTAAGGAAACGGAATACTTCCACAATTATGTATCACCATTTCAGTTATACTATGATTAAAACAGATAATATTTTATGAATAAGCGACATATATCAACCATATACTTGAGTACTCGTGTACTTATGTTACAGTGTATAGGATAATGTGTTACATATCTATGTCAGGCAGCGTTGATGATATGTAAATTATTCAGTAATGTATTACAGACACACGTTTTAGACGGACAGTTGAACTCAACAGGTCAAGGCCCAAAGAGTATGAATAGAAATTTCCAATATTTTATTACAATTCAGCTACCTATGTATAACAAGCGCAGTGCATCTCAACGTGAGCAAAGCGAGAGGGTAAGGTATTCTCTATATTACAAAATATAAGGTGATCTGCACACGTGCTTTTACGTGGTCATTATCAAACGGAAAGCACATTTCTTCAACAATTAACAGTGCAATTAATGACAAACGCACTTTAAAAGTATAGTACTGGGGCGTGGGTCCAAATGCAAATCCCTGCATTTAAATGCAAATGCTTATGTTTCAAGCAGTGCAAATGCAGAGGCAAATTTACAAAGATGCACCAAGACGCCAGAATTTATCTTGGTTTTAAAAACCTACCTCAATTTCCTATATACTAAAAATATAAAATTGAAAAGAAATAAATAAAACCCCTCATCTAGACACATGGAGGTAAATGTCTACCCATAAGTGTTAGCAGAGTATACAAATCTACAGACCTTTATGCATTAAGCGTTTGTTCCATTTAGTATTGACACTTGCCGGCTTGAGAGTTAAGCTGAATGGTTTTTGTGTTTCAGAGTTGGCACTGAAGTATACTCGCATTTTACTGAAACCTGTCTTTTTAAGTGACTGTATTTATTTTATAGATTTATCGGTTGATCATAAAATGAATGGATTTAGTTTTTCAAGAAAATTATCGTTAACTGCAATATCACAATGTTAGGAATGTTCTGAAAGTACCTTGATACAACTTACACATGTATAAAAAATACATGTTACTATTCCGCGGGCCAATATTGAAATATCGTGAGATGTTGAGAAGTATTTAATATGATTATGTGTAGTGTTTATTTATAGAACATGCAAATATTTCAGTATGTTAACGAAAGATATTAATAAATCGCCACACTCAGTTCTGTGGTGACAGTTTTTTTTTTATATAGAGAGTCACAATCCCCGCTATTACTTGTAATGGTTATATGGTTCTGTGGTGACAGTTTTTTTTATATAGAGAGTCACAATCCCCGCTATTACTTGTAATGGATATAGCCCAGTGAAATCTCATGCATCATATACGGTTTTACGAGGCGTGGGAAGTGCATGGCAATCGCGAGGCGAAGCCGAGCGAATGCCATGATTGACACACACCGAGGCTACGGAATAGCTACCGCCCTGTCATGTAGTCCAAACCGAAATGGAACCCTGAAAAACAACTATCACATAGCAGGAGAGCGCAATATTATCGACATATGTATAGGTATATCGCGCTACATTGATTCGCATATTGCGTATCACGAAACAGTTTTCAAATATCGCTGTTTTTCGGTATTTTGTTAAACGCGTAAAATGATTTTTGTTTGTAGTAACAATAATGTTGCTATCACAAATTTAGACTTATAAATTGGTTGGGATCTTCTGACAACTACATTTAGATTAAGCGTCAAGTCAACAATTTTATATTGTTTAAGAACGGCAGCCTTGCGATGTGACACACGTCTTTATGATCGAGGATTATTATTATTTATCGAGGATATAATTTACAGGGTTTCGGGGTACATTTCAATTAACTCTGCCATGGAGACATGTAGGATATATTAAAACAAACCAATTATTAGCAAACACATAGTAGCAAACAAAATAGGAATTAATATAAACTAGTAGTCTGTCTACGTAAAGGTCAATTTTAATTTGACGAATTGAAAAAAAAAACGAACGTGAACGAACTACAAAAGCCCGAATACGCAAGAAATCCACGACGAATAGATTCTCTTGGGGCTGGACGGAACTCACTGATACACTTAATAAACTTATGGCTTATCATTAACGATTTCTTAGCGATCGAATGACGATGGATGCGTCGCATCTTTGTATATGCCCTGAGTATAAGCTAATCGTTTTTTGGGTTGTAAATGAAATTTTCAGTTTTTATTGTAGATTCGTGAAATTCTATTTTTTTCTATTCCCAGACTGGTAAATATTAAATGAAACTGTGTACCCATTCAGCCGTTTTTCCGGCAACGACAATGCGGCAACAACAAAAAAAGGTCTTATGGAAATTAATTCGAGTGTTCGCATGCGCCTGGTGCGTCAACGACAATGCGGTACGACTTTCCGGCTATTTTTTTCGAATCGGTCTGTGATCGATTTTTTGCCGTTGCCGGACATAATCGTACGACGCCACTCCCATAAAATGACGTCATTACTACCATGCGGGGGCATCCTTTCCCAGCATTGTAGTTGTAAGAACATATAAGGTGTATGAAATAAATTCCAATATGTTCTTTTCTGCCATCGTCTTTGGTTAACAAATTGGACCCAGTATAACCCTTTACTTCTTCATCTTATCTGCACTGTAATCTAAGGCAAAGGCAACATTAAGAACGATCTCGTCGCCTTTGAGATCCATCGTGATGGACAAAGCACGTCCGATTTGACCTCCGATTAAAAATTTTACCGGTTTATTGTGTGGACCTAAACCGCATTGTCGTTGTCCTTGCGGTTACGGTTGACGTTGCCGTTGCAGGATAACTATATGCTCGAGTACATAGCTTAAGGCTATAATATTTATGTAAATATTATCCATGAAAATGACAGTGCGACGACATGAATGTAGATTTTAGAAACATAACTGTAAGTTCAAATAAATTCGGAACTTCTAAATGATATAGTTCCTTCGATCAGTTCTGATCGCCAAATTTTGTTTCAGGATTTAATGATGACTTCACATGGCCAGTAGTTCAGCTTTTAATGTGAAGATTTTTCTCGCTGATGATTCTGTTCTCCAGGCCTTCGATGACCCTTTAAATGCATCATTTTATGCTGACCGGGGAAAGCTTAAGTTTGTGAAGTTCTAAAGTTTCATTAGAAGACACCCTGCTGTCCGTATATTAAGTGGATTCTGATACTTCATATATCCCTCCGGGGAGGGAGGAACACCAATAGAAAAGTACTGGTGGTACTGTTTTGGAAGTGTAAATGCACGCAACCAATAGTTGAAGAATCACATAAGAAACGACAACGGCAGGCTGACCGATCGTATTCAGTACGCTATCTATGTTATATGTTAACAGTTCGTTGTAGGAAAACTACTGATAATTTCTCTGTCATTGTCATACTTCTTTCAGGCAATAGCTATTCACCTTTGGTAGTCATGGTTTCAATACGGGTTACAAATGAACAAGGCTTTTTGGTGGGTTCCATTGAAAGGCGTGGGGCCCTTGACATTTAAAGACTATCTGCTTCGCCACCACCGTGAGAAGTTTCATAATATGCAAATGAAGTCCCCTCCCATTGATGTTATGTTTGATGAACAATCATGATTATTCCTTGGAATATTCAAGAAAAAAGACGTTTGTTAATCGTAGCCATGAATTCACAAAGCATAGTAAATTTTAGAAAAACTCCTGATAATTACTCAATCATTGTCATACTTCTTTCAGGCAATAGCTATTCACCTTTGGTAGTCATGGTTTCAATAGGGGTTACAAATGAACAAGGCTTTTTGGGGGATTCCATTGAAAGGCGTGGGGAACTTGACATTTAAAGACTATCTGCTTCGCCACCACCGTGAGAAGTTTCATAATATGCAAATGAAGTCCCTCCCATTGATGTTATGTTTGGTGAACAATCATGATCATTCCTTGGAATATTCAAGAAAAAAGACGTTTTGTTAATTGTAGCTATGCATTCACAAAGGAAGGTAAATTTCTGACTGAATATTACAAAGCATCAAATTGTAAATGGTACTTCAGATACCTCATTTAATCATTGATATCTCTCCAGTCTGTTGTGAGCCATGGGCATTAAATGTAGAGAAAAAAATAACACTTTCATGCAATATTTGAAATATTGCAGTTTCATCATGAATCCCGTAACGAATCCTATCAACTCCCAAGACTTCATCAATGATGAAAGCAAGAGGTCAAAAACAGGAAGCATCGTGATGATGAGTAAGTAAATCATATATATAATAAAAAAGGAAAGCACGTGTATAAAATAGGTAAATGTAAACTTTGGTAAATGACCCTAGCACCTTTTTCTTTGTCGGGTCTAAACAGTTTTGCTTGTGAGTAATTTCCACCATTGTCCAGAATATGATTTTATTCATATTTTTGCCATACTTCTGGCACTCTTTAATTGCTATTAGGCATTTCCCCAGATTTGACATGTACGCGTGTATCCTTTTAAATATCTATGCGTTAGCTAGATTTTTCCTGATTTATGCATTATCATGTATCCTACTCTTATTTAAATAATTGAAGGTGGTCCGAAAAAGCGTTAACCCGCTCTATTCAAACTTTGCCTATACATGTTTATTTGAAAGCGATTCTCTGACAGATCTTTCATTTAAAATGATTTCTGTTTTAAAGATGAGCTTAACAAGTTTCATTAAATGTTGTTTGGTCAAATATTATAGAGGAGGCTCTCGAGGCTGTCAAGAACGAGGCTCTTGATATGGCTGTTGGTCAACCCAACCTAACACTTTGTCCTCTCGCCAGCATAACCTTTCACATGAGGTAGGTCATATCAATTGTTCATATCAAAATACTGAACGAGGTAGGCCATATCAATTGTTTATATTATAATTCTGAGCAAGTCCGACCCCTTAAACGTTTATGTCGGCTGGGGTGTTGACGAGTAAAGTGCCCATAGATCAAAGAAACTGTCAATATGATACATGAATAATTTTTTTAAACAAATTTTTTCTTTTTTTTTTCAACAAAATATTGATATCGTGGGGTTATTTCTATACTACATCAACGAACTGAAAAAAGTGTATGTCAGTACCGGTTAAATACAATTTATCAAACAAGTGAGTGTGTGTCCATACACTTTCTCAGCCAGTCTGTAAAGACGTTATGCAAATAACAGAAAATATATTTTTTATTTAACAAGTCTGTCTCGATATTTTTATCACCAAGGGTACTGATAACAGGGTATTTTACTACAAAGTAGCCCCGAATTAAATTATACTTGTGTTGTTGATATTAATATCTGGGTCGGGTAAATTCAATGGAATTGTATATTCAGTGGAATTACATATTCTATGAAACTGTGGTTCGAGCCGCTGCTCAAACAGCTCCATTGGCTTCCCGTCAAATACCACATACAATATAAAATTGCTATTTTGGTTTACCGCCATTTTGATGACTCACTTCCATCATATTTGTCTGAATAAATAATAACCTATCGGCCTTTGCGTACGGTGCGCTCGGCTGACGGATATCTTCTTAAAGTACAAAAGTGTAATATGAACGCGGTGAACGTTCCTTCTTTTTCAGAGCCCCTAAAGTGTGAAATTTTCTTCCCGTTACACTTAGAAAATCTCCAACACTCTTATCATTTAAAACTAATTTAAAAACGTATCTCTTTCGGCAAGTTTTAAGTAATTAATATGCATCATTTTTTTTCACTTTGGTCAGGCACTGGGAGTAGATTTCCATGAAATAGTATGTGGGTATGCGTGTGTGTGAATTGCGCTGTGAGTCTGACCATCGGAGGATTGGCACTATATAAATATATTATCAATATTACAGGTGTTAATGATTTTTTTTATATCAGGGTCAGGTGTATTCAGTGGAATTATTTATTCAATGAAATTACATATTCTATGAACCTAACCACGGGATGTACACATTTTATGATTTCGACCATATTAGCTAAACATTCCGTGGATAACCTATAGAATGTACACATTCCATGGTTTGGTCATGAAATGTATACGTACGCTCTATGGTTCGAGCCATAGAATGTACACATCTATCTTTTATACGATATTTACATAATTCGAGTTAAATGGGTATATACTACATTTAACGTTGCTACAAAAACTCAAAATTTTAATAAAAAAAAGAAAAAAGTCATAGTCATTATTGTAGTAGGATATAAGAAATCTGCATTCTAAGGAATGCAAGCCTTGAGGGAGGTCCCTATCGTTATTGTAATAATAATTATTATGATTATAATTTTAATATCGTTAATTTATTCGGCCAATATTCCCATGTTCGTTCTAACAATAGTGACCGTGCGTTTGTGAATATTCCTTTTTCTTAATATATTACGTTCCTGAATCCAGATCAGGTTCAGGATCAACACCAACACCAAGCAATTCTTTATAGGCCCATTCTCGAAATATCTTTAAAATTTCATGAGATTCGTTTAAGAGTATATGAATTATGTTGTGAACATCGCTAAAAACATACACGCGCACGGGGCTGAATGCATACCCGCCTGGCGGAGATAATCAGAATTTATGAGTTTGACAATTAATAAATGTCACGTTGACTGGCAAACCAAGAGTAATCAGGAACATGAATAGCCGACCCACTCTTATTCTGATGCTTTGACATTGTCTTACGTCCGTGATATTTAATTAATATCAATGTATAAATGTTTAATGTAACAATTAAAAGTTACTTCAATATCTCATTCAACTGTGCCTTATTTGTTTACATATCAAGGTAGTTCCTGAGCCAGTGATGTCCTCACTATCCGAGTCCCGGTGCAAGTCCGAGTCCGATATAAATCCCCTAATTAAAGAAATTCTAACAAGAACATTTAGTTTATCGCGTTTTTTGTGTTAATTTATACATATGCTTTTTAGCCCTCAGCCCTTAGGCTGAAGGGCTATTGTCGTCAACCAAGCTGACCGTCCGTCCGGCGTCCGGTAACTTTTACCTTGTGAGCGGGATATCTCTAAAAGGATTCACCGTAAGAATTTTATTTCTTCGGTGAAGATGTGTCTCGACAAAACCTTCGTCAAGTTCGAAGATGGGTGACCTTGACCTATTTTTCTACGTTTTAGAGCGGATTATAGAAAAACACTTAGAAGCTGATTTTTCAGGAACCATTGGGTGGATTTTCACAAAACTTACCGTGATCATTTTGACTGATCGTCTAAACCTGCTGCACAAGTAAGGGAGCGCCACGTACGATTTCTGATTTAATGAATTTTTCTCGGATTTTTCCAATTTGGCCTTGTGAGCGGGAAATCTCTAAAAGGATTCATTGTAGGAATTTTATTTTCTTGGTGAAGATGTACATTGACAAAATCTCGGTCAAGTTCGAAGATGGGTGACCTTGACCTATTTTCCTACGTTAACCGCCGATTATAGAAAAACACTGAGAAGCCTATTTCTCAGGAACCATTGGGTTGATTTTCACAAAACTTACAATAATTATAGGGAGTGATGGTTTTTACCTGCTCTACTAGTAAGGGGGCACCACCTACGATTTCTGATTTTTAATTAATTGTTCTCGGATTTTTGTCTTTGGCCTTGTGAGCGGGATAACTCTAAAATTCACGGTAGGAATATTATTTCTTCGGTGAAGATGTATATTGACAAAATCTAAGTCAAGTTCGAAGGTGGGTGACCTTGACCCATTTTTCTACGTTTTAGAGCCGATAATAGAAAAACAATTAGAAGCTTATATCTCAAGAACCATTGAGTGGATTTTTACGAAACTAACAATGAACATTAGGACTGATCGTCTGTACCTGCTGCACAAGTAATGGGGCACCACTTACAATTTCTGACTTTTAATGAATTTTTCCTGGATTTTTCAACTTTGGCCTTGTGAGCGGGATGTCTCCGAAGTTATTCAACACATTAACTTCATTTCTTCAGTGCAAATGCATATTTACAAAACTTGGTAATGTTCAAGGATGGGTGACCTTGACCTACTTTTCAAGGTGACATAGCTTAGAATAGAGTAAAACTTAGGAGCTTTTGTCTAAAAGGAGGCATTTGGTGGATTGTTATGAAACATGGTACATACCTCTCCAGTTAAAATTTATAACTGAGACATGAACAGATATACATCCATGTGAGAACAAATATTTCGTACTTGTTACTGTTACTGCCTATATGCACTATTCTTTTGGCTGAAGGCTTTTGTCAGCTTCTGCTGATATTCTAGTTACATGAATGTGTAAATCGAGAGCTGAGCTATTTGGAAATATATACCCTTTTTGTAAAATCATGTCCTAAGCTAAGAGTCATTTACACTTTCACAAAATGTCTTTATCATACAATGTCTTTATCATACAGTGTCTTTATCATACAATGTCTTTATCATATGGCATTTCAAGAGGGGAAGAAGACATGAAACTTACAGATGAAGAAATGGATCAAATTCTCACTTACGGGCCTTCAATAGGGTAAGAACTGAATGTTAACAACTTTATTTTATCTAATACTTTGTTATATGTATGCAAGTCTTTTTTTTAAATACATGTACTCTCCTGGTTCACACTAAAGCCTATGTCTGAGTAGGTCTCACTTACCACGTTCTGCCTACGGTTCACCACGTTCTTGTAGGTCGTAGGGAGGACTTAGTAGACCGTGGGCTTTACCGTACGACCCCGTAGGGGGACGTAAAATAAAAGTGAATGATAGTGAGGGGTCCATGTGTGCCTGACACAGAAATGTGCACCGCGTGGCACCTTGGATAGAACTGATTTGGCATGTCTAACTCTTGGAGCTCGGCAGCGGTAATCCATCGTCGATGGAGCGGGAACAAAGTAGGAGCAAAATTCGACCTATTATTTAATAAGAGTAGGCTTACCCACCATCTTTTACGGCAAGCCACGTTTCACCGTGGTTATCACCGAAGCAGCTCCCTGGATGAACGTGAAATACCGTGGAAAGAACGTGCCATGACCGTCACGAGAACGCGGGCCTCAATTTAATCACGTTCATTCCCGACAATGCCACGTTCAGGCTTGCCGTAGCTGTACAGTTAGACACCGTAGAAAGATTAGGCAACTGAGACCTAGGCTTTACACAGGGCGCCTTGCATGGACCTTTTACATGTGTTGCCAGATATGTATTTCTTTTATCCATTATTGGAAAGCACTATTAATATTCTTCAATAAATTGTGTAAAAAAGTGAAATTGGTCGTTTGCGATTAACTAATAGGCGAGTGTGCAAGTAAATTTCGAAACAAAGTCCGGCATCATATCGACATCGATACCAACCTTCAATCTGTGTAGCCAGATACCAACTTATCGATATCTTGAAGAAATGTCCTCAGTCTTTCTGAAATAGCGAAGTCTTTCGGCGCCCATTAAAAGTGTGAAGTGAAATGATTTAGGTCAGATATATGTCATTTGTAATTTTGCTTCATAAAGTTATTTACTGAATGAACATTTATTTATATGAAGGAAAGTTTATCTTTCTATGATTAGAGAAAAAGCTGTCTTTGAATCAAAATTATAAAATATAGGTGTGCAATGGTGTGTTTTGCTAGCGATCTATCGCTCTATGTTTTGTATCATACTATGATGTATATATCGTTACAGCACTATCTATTTACTAAGTACATGTGCATATGATTATAATATGATGCTGTTTCAGTCTGGACCAGTTGCTGGTACAGCTCCATGATATCGTCAGACAGGTTTATCATCCCCCACAGTTTGATGAAGACGGTAAACGTCACAGTGTGATGGTTACTGCCGGAAACACGGACGCAGCTAATCTGGTATGTACATCACTGTATAAAATTGTTCAATGTTCAATATACAGTGAAATCTGTGTTATGAGACCACCCGCAGAACCGGTCAAGAGTGGTCTTTATTCACGGATGGTCATATTGTACAGGTCAGAATGTTTTTCGGACACCGAATTTGTGGTGTTAGTAGGCAGGAGATCTTTTTAGACATGTGGTCTTTAAGATAAGTTCCACGGTACATCTCTTGTGTAAATTAGTTTGAGTTGATATCAGCTGTTTTTCTGCCGAAATGTATACCAAGTATAAATGTAAAGAAGAATGGTTACACTGAACGTGATCATAAATAAATATAATTTAAATAAGATCCCCGATTAAAATAGGAGAACGTGAAACGAAATGAAACCCTTGGTCAATGGGATCGGCGTATTAAACTGTCCTTATAGATGTAGAGTGCTTATGGAAATTAAATACATTTTATTTATATTTAATCAGTGATGACTAGACGTTTTACTGAACAAGTTTATTGACTTTTGTATCGTACCTTCTGTTAGCCGCAGGATCTGTGGAGTTGTCAGAAAATAGAAAACCAGGAAAAGTGATCCCCGATAAATCAGTTTATCATTATAAACCCCTTAGTTATGAATTTTAAATATTTCTATCCTGGGATACTGGCTGCACATAAAAATCTGCATTGTAAGGAATGCAAGCATCCGCCATGCTTTGGGTCCCTATTGTAGGATGCCCCAAAACCATGTTTGCATTCATTTATTCGGCCCATATACCGAGGTTCATTCGTGTACATCTGACTGTATACGGATGTGAACTTTCCTTGGCGTTCCTGAATCCGGATTATGTGCCGGAATCACGCCAGAATCTGATCAAATCTGAATTGGTCCACTCACGAAATGACCTGAAATTTCATGAGATGCATTCCCTCCTAGCGGAGGCAACAATGCGGAAAGATAATTAACTGTATGATGAAAATTTATCCGGATACTGTGATCAATGTCTGGCGCATGGAAGCTTAAGAATCGGAAACAAGGATTGCTTACAGTATATCGCACCAAACAATGTATGTCATTAATATATTAATTAACTAGAATTTCTTGGCACCGTTGGTGACAAAGTATCCCTAGACAATTGACATGCACAATTTAAGGCCAACACGGCAAATCACTTCTGAGAAAAAGGCTTTAAATTATTTTATGAAAACGGGAAGGTAGGTGGCGCCACCTGTTTGGTCTACGAGAAAACTCTCCTAGTTGTATGTATATGCCAAATTTGGCCAATAATTTGAACCACTCCTGAGATATGAGCAAGGTAAAAGTACGGATGCACGCTAAACTAAAACAATTGCAGATGGGGCCGCCAGTCTTGAATACGAAATGGAGGCATTTAAGATTTATGGACATGCACAATTTCAGGCCAGTACGGTAAATCACTCTTGAGTAAAGGGGGAAGGTGGCGCTCCCTGTCTGTCTCACGAGAAAACTCTCCAAGATGGATGTACATGCCAAATTTCAGACTCATACATTGAACCACTCCGAGATGTGAGCAATGTTCACGTAAAGCAAACGTACGGATGGACGCCACATAAAAACGGCGGCACCAGTCATGAATACAAGACGGAGGTATCAAAGATCAATGACCATGGCATTTTAGCCCAATCTGTCCAATATCTATTGACTTATAATGATCACAGCACTGTCAAGTGGCAATGATGCAATATTAAACGGCGAAAAACAAGAAAAGGACAGAAGGTGGCGCCACCTGTTTTCCGCAGAAGAAAACACTATCCAAGATCTTCGGTCAACTTGATTTGATTCAAGGTCAAGGTCACTCCCCTAGTAAAGATCATGACCCCATTTTAAATAGGCTTCGTCCTCTCACACATATCTATGCAAATGTCAAGTTTCGTAAAGATAGGTGAAAATTTTGTTTTGAGTTATCTCGCCTGAAATAAATCTCTGCTGCGGCGGCGTGACCGTGCCTAAACCATAGTATTCCGACTTTGTGTGATGATACAATCAATAAATTTCTTTTTAAGTAGTGGATAAACAAATCTAGTAAGAGACTATCTATTTTAAGGCACTTCTGACGCTGATAAACCCGGGAAGAGATGCCATTCTTTTCGAGGGAGTGACGTACTCGACTTTTCTCACTAAGGTGAGTTCGTCTTCGTTTTCTTTGCCTGTTATATTTACCAGAACGTTTATCCGATAAAACTTATATCTTACAGTTATTCAGTCACTGACAGGAACAGCTAAACCAAATACGGCAGTGTGTTGTGCGGATACAGTAATGGTGACGACCGTATTATACAACATTCCTTGAAGCAGTTTCAAAGCAGGGTTTTTTTTAATTAGCTATGAAAACAGGACTCGTACAATATGCGCCGGCAGTCATGATACCAGTCATAACTGAAAAACCGTTCAAGAAAATGATCCAAATATTGACAGGGTGGCAATGTTCAACAGTCATTTAAAAGTTGACGCTACTTGATCTGTGATTAAATATGTACTTAAATATTGTGTCTTATGGTGATAAATACATTTTTGCTTGTGATATTGTTTAATTGCAGGAGCTATTCCCGACCGTGTGTTTAGTGTAGAAAAGCTGAAAACAGTTTTATCGGGATATAACGAATAGAAATATGAGTTCATGTATGGTGCATAGGCTTAGCAGCCAGATTTATTGTCGTCTGCTGATCAGTTCAGCCGTACTGGAAGCACACTTTTTGCTGCATCATGTGCAGTTTAATGGTGCCATATTTCGGTACAATCTCTGGTAGTTTGTATAGGGGAAACGAAACCAAATAAACAGAGCTCTAGAAATAAGTTATTTTAATAAAGTTTTGTGTACAGAATGTAATATATGTACATGAAATGAAAATGCATCGTCATAAAACAGTGGGCATGCGGGGGCACTAGATATATTGTGTTCCTACATTTTCGAGCCACCTTATTATTTTATGTCCCAGGTCCAGAATTACGGTGCCGAGGCTGTACAGGTAGACTACGATGAGGAAGGCTACCTCCCGTCCAGCCTTAAAACTACCATAGAGAGCTGGCGGGAGAAGACAGGGCGGACTCCTAAACTTCTGTACGTGGTGCCCCACGCAGCAAACCCCACGGGGGCCAGCATGGGAGTGCAGCGGATCAGGGACATTTATAAGGTCAGGAATGTTACGTACACTCATAACCGCTACCAGGGACGTCACAACAGGAGGGATGGGGGTATATATCCCCCCACGTTTCAGTAAGCGGTTGGTCAATGTTATCATCACACCTACGATTCAGAGAATACTATTCATATATTGTAGAGGATACAATTAATTATTAGAAGAACACTATTAAAATGTATAGACTTTTGTTCCATTTCTTATTTTACTATGAAATATTAAATATCTAAATATTTCTTAGAATTAACCTATTCAAGAAATATAATACCTTATCTTTTTAAACCTTATACATAATTGTAATATATTTTTATTACCCTCCCGCGCCTGCGAGTCCTCCCCACTCTAAAAATAATAGGTCACACTTCACATCACACCTAGGGTAATTTGACAAATAATTAAATAAGAACCCCCCATCCCAACCCCAACTCCCGGATACTTCAAGATAAATTGACGCCACTGGCCGGTACAATAACGATGCAAATATTCAAATTCCTTATTTTAAAATGAAATTTTAGGTCAAAGCTTCCGCCACGCCTATCAAACATATGATTAGAATATCGTAAAACATTAATTACCAATCCTATCATGTACAGTGATAAAGGACAAAATTATGCCACAAAACATAGAAAATCATTAATTTAATTCAAATTAAAATATGCAAACTTCAGCCTAGACTTTAATGGCAAGCATTTTTATGTCAACATTAAAACACCCCCTATTTATGGCAACTGAGCAAAACGGATTCCTGCAATCTTGGAGAAGTTTTTGGTTTTAATAAAAAACATGTTACAAAATATCATGTTGAATTAAGAAACGGAATCTAAATAAAAGATGTATGTCTCCATTGATGATCGTTTGGTATTAGATGATGATGGTTTTACAGATCGCGTCGGAATACAACATCCTGATTCTAGAAGACGACCCGTACTACTTCGTGGCCCTGAGGCAGGGACAGGTAACACTCCGCCATTACATATGTGTACTACATACGTGTGTTTAATTAAATCCACTTAATGTCTCCATGTTTACGTTCTCTGACGCTGACCTATTAATATCGTTTGTTGAATCATTCATCTTTGGGAGGTCTGGAAAACCGGTATCACACAAAATGATACGGAACACAGGAATCATACGGAAAACAGGTATGAAACGGAACACCTATTTCACTTGAGTACGTCGTGAAATAGAGTAAATGTATACATTAAATTGTGTTGATAACATGCGTGGCCATTCAATAAATGTATTGTGAATCAGCTTGTTCGGTATTGCTTTCCTCACTGCCCTTCGTGCAGCCGATTCGTCCTGCGGGCTTCCGCCGATACGGCTTCCCTGTGGCCGATACGAAGGCAATATCAGTCCAATCCATGATACATGTTTAATAAAACATTTACGTTAGCAAAGAAAGCACACTCAGCGGCCACCCTTTGGTTAACAACGTTCATCACCGTCATTATCAAGGTATACCTGCAAGATGTAGTTTTCTGAGGTATTGCCAGGTATCCGTTAGTGATATCTGTTTCACTGGGCATCTCTTTTATACAATCATTACATCCTAACACCCCATTGCAACACTAAAAAATTATTTTTATATAATAAAAATATAGGCAAACACGTTCCTGGCTTGCCAAAGGTAAAGGACAGAAAAGTGTAAGTGTTCCGGAAAAAATGAGTATAGAATTCTTTGAAATAAAGGGTAAAATTTGCATCAATTCCCCCTTCGATTTTATCAGGCTAAATAAAGATATGCTTCGAATACAAAAATTGTGTGTGTGTGTGTGTATATATATATATATACATAAATATAATATATATATATGTATATCAACGCATATCATTCCCTAAATCAGAAACATACATGGCGCATAACCCCTGTATAAAGATAAGGGCATTTTCCAGATGTTGTCACACATGCTGGACATTTGCACACAAAAATTGCGACATATCCCATTCTTCTGTTAACTGGACTATTAAAGCATTAAGGAAAAAGCATATACCAAATTCTCTCACGAGAAAAAAAAGAGGGACAAAAAGAGTGCTGCGGAAAATAATGAGTGAAATAAGAGTAATTAGCGTTATCTTCAGGAAATCCTAAAAAAAGGGTGTTTTGGCAAGCCTGTCTTTATCCGCTTGGGAACAAAACAGTTTAAACGTGACTGCTAAGCAACACGCTGTTTCTGGGATGTATATACTGATATGCACTTCTTACTTAAATTATTCAAGTTTAAGTAAAATCATATCGACTTAAGTATTCTCTATTCTTCTGTACAGCCGCCGCCGTCAGTGTTTTTGTCAGTGGATGTCGATGGACGCGTTATCCGACTGGACTCTTTCGCAAAGGTTTTAGCTCCAGGGTTGGTCATTTTTATTATAAAATTGCCGATTGTCGTCAATATTTGAAAATAACATTAATAAGTATTTCAATTAAAGGTATATACCTCCGAGATAAAAATGTTTCCACATATATATATATATATATATATATATATATATATATATATATATTGTTATCAACATATGTGTGTTCATAAAATGATTAATATTATAATGTTAATCATGAAGTATCAGATGCCTGTGTATCTTTGATTAAACTAATCAGATTAATGGCAAATATATATGTGTCTATTACATGTAGTCTGCGCCTGGGATTCCTGACAGCAGCCAAGTCGATTGTGAACCACATCGTCCAGTATCAGTCCAATAGCACCTTGTTCCCGTGTGAAATCTCTCAGGTACTAATCTAACAAAATATCTTGTTCCGGGTGAAACAAACGCATAATAAAATATATATTACTTCAATTGCAAAAACTTTTGCAATTGATAATGCGTAATCATCATCCATAAACATCAGTTTCGGTTTAAAATCTTTATATAAACAATCACAAGTGTCTCTCTTCAAGAGGTCTCCACCCTGCTTTAAGGTCCTAAGGCTATTAAAGTTCCACTATTTTGGCAAAAATCATATCGAAAACAAAAGTGGAGTTATCCTAAAAGGCATATCTTACATCTGAACACAGACGCGATGTTAATGTTATTACATGTAGCCAATGAAGTATAGATCAGTTCTGTCACGGAGCAGTGTAATCAGACCAAATAAAGCGGGTGTGTCGATGTTATTAGACAAGCAAGAGCGGGCGTCTCCGTGTAATCGGCCCAACCAGAACGCGTAGTTTGTTGTAATCGGCCCAACTACAGCAGGTGTCCCGGTGTAAACAAACAAACGAGAATGGGATGTCTCGGTGTAAACAGACAAACGAGAATGTGTGTCTCGGTTTATTCGAGATAGTGGGTATCTCGATGTAATCAGACAATCGAGGGAGTGAGTCACATGTTTAAAATTTAGCTCGATGCACAATGCAGTGCCACGCCCTCATTGGTCTGATTACAATTCTTTGTTCTGTGCCACCCCTGGTGGTCAGACCCAGAGAACCTTGCCATACCAAGCAGCAGTTATGACAAGGGAGATCTGGGACGGCTGCAGTGTATATCCGCTGAGCAAGGATCGTAATCCACAATCAGCTGATGATATTATTACATACAGTAACCAATACTAATGCAAATTAAGGTTTATATAGTGTATCCAGGGAGTCTTTAGGCAACAGTGATCTAATCAAAAACTAGTTGGCAAATTTTAATGAAAACTAGTGAGTATTGACCTTGATTACTATTTTCTTGTAAACAGCTATTCGTGGCGAGATATCTACAGCGTCAGGGCGTCCAGGGCTTTCTCAGTCATTCCTACAGGTTCGTCTTTGCGCTTCCTGTTTGTTTTACTTTGATTAATTATTATATCCCGTGTAAGAATACAACATGTATATCAATTATAAATAAATCATGACACCTGATATAATTCATGCCATGTCTATTTATAATTATTACCGGTCATAGTTCATATCAATGATTTGGAAATGTGTTTATATATATAAATGGGTATATGTGGCTTTATCCTGAGTAAACATTTATAAATAATAATATTAATAAAAAATAATTTGTTTTAAACCTGCTTCACAGAGGAATAAACAGAAAACAATGTCGCCATCCTTGGGGTAATAAAGTTTAATCTTGTGCCCTGTGAACAAATATATTATTTCTTATCCAGACTTTCCGCGATATATGACAAAAGACGAGAAATTGCAGTTGCTGCAGCCAATGAACATCTGACAGGTCAGTTACTGCAGAAAGTCGCTCCTGATCGACACACTTCTATTATTATCTCTACCTGTCCATATGTAGAGATATTCGTTTTTAACATTCTTCTTATTATAACTATATCCACCTGTCCATATGTGGAGATATTTATGTTTAGCATTCTTCATATTATTATTACTATCTCCACCTGTCCATATGTATATTATTATCTCCAACTGTCCATATGTAAAGATATTCGTTTTTAGGATTCTTATTCGTTTTTAGCATTCTTCTTCTTATTATTATTATCTCCACCTGTCCATATGTGAAGATTATCGTTTTTAGCATTCTTTTTGTTATTATTACTATCTCCACCTGTCCATCTGTAGAGATCATTGTTTTTAGCATTCTTCTTCTTATTTTTATTATCTCCACCTGTCCATATGTGGAGATATTTGTTTTTGCATTCTTCATCTTATCATTACATTTTTTTTCAGTTTTTTCATATCAATTCTCGTCGTAATTTAAGGTACACAGGGAAATGGATAAAAACAAATCCATAATATCAGGTTCCCAACATTTCTGGGGGTTCAACTTTGAACTCACTCAAGGGGAACGATATGAGATAGGTGACTCGGCAATTTTCAGTTAGGCAACGTTTACACTATTTGACCTAGAATGTCGAATCTTTTACAGGCATGTGCCATTTACAATGATAACTTTTATTACATATAATAATAATAATAACATGTATAACTATTTATTATTATTATGATTATTATTATCATCATCATTATTATTAGATTATTATTATTGTTAATATAATTATTAAAAATTTTATTATTATCATGGTCATTATAAAATTATTACGATTATCTGTTTATTATTATTTTCCTATTTAATTTTGTAAACACAAGGCTTGTGTGAGTGGAAGGCGCCGAAGACCGGGATGTTCTTCTGGTTGAAGTTGAAGGGCGTGAAGGACACGCTCCCGTTCTGTATGGATCTTCTGACGAAACACAAGGTGAACCATTATCGTGACAAAGACAAACACAAGATCAGAAGCTGTCAAATTTCTGTCGGTAAAGCCTTTGGTAGACGTTAAACCACTGCTCCTCTGTCGTCTTTTACCGGGCTCCCTGTCTCAATGACATTAGTCCACTGTCTCAACGACTTCACAAGCTGCACATTCTCAGCACTACAACCATAAAATGACATCCAAAATATAAATTCAGGCGTATCACCAATTTTGCATGCGTCTCTCAGGTTCTGTTTAACTGAAAACGAAGGATCGAGTATTCTTTCAATCCTGATGTGATTTTCGAGTTGATAATGTGCTTATCTCAAAGGAAATAAATACTTGCTCTAACACTAGTAGAGACAAAAGTGATTTAAAAGACCATCACAAATAGCAAAGCAAATGACTAACATTGTTTTTAAAGGAAATAGAATTAATAAAGGTCATTTTCAATTTAAATGGAGTTTGGATATTTTGTAATTAGTTTTCATGTTCAGAAAAAAATAATTCGCTTTGGCACTCACTGAATGTGAGTCCTTGACAACAATAACGTACAATAACATATACTTCGACAGCAGTATTGTAATTGTTGCTGATATTGAACCAAACAAATTTAAGAAAAGGTTTCTTGTGTGATTTCGGTGGCCATTTTGAAAAAAAATGCATATATTTCCTGTACGATCCGGAAATATTTATCTATGACTTTTAGGTTCTTCCGTACCAAAAAGGACCGGTGCAATGTGACAAAAGTCACTTAACCCACCTGCATACTAAGGAATGTTACAACTCATGCCATGATTTTAAAACATAGTAAGCGAAATCGTATATTGGTTCCACGTCTCAGGTTTAAATAACGCATGCATTAGCAATCTCTTCCTCGTATGAATACTTATCTCTGGCTTCAAGAGTCGTTTTACAAAAAAAAAACAACTTTGAACCCTACCTTTATCTGTTAATTAAAGAAGCTCAAACTTTCAGTGTCCTCAATCGCGGACAGGTGTCGCTAGTGTGGCATAGTAATTTTGTGACCCTCTGCACCTTTGGTCTCAGGACATGTCAACCCGTTTCAACGTTGTGATCTGACCATGGCCGAGTAGAGTCATTGCGGGGCCTGTAACATTGGTTATGAAAAGACAAAAAAAGACACGCAAATGTCTGATATTTCACATTTGTTTAACTAGCTAATCAGGTGACTAAATTCCGTTCTGAATCGGGATATATTTCACATTCAGGTTCAATTTGAGATTGTTCAAATGATGATCTTTACTATAACCTAAGCCTATTTGAATCCTTTAAGGTCAGAAAATGAGCCATCGCATTCCCATTTTGCGGGACCGTCGAAACCGAGGGTCTGGTAGCATTATATTTCTATGATATTCAACTTTATTCTGTTTCTATGAGGCATTTAATCAGAAATCGCCACACAAATGTCAAATATAGCGTACACACAGTGTATTTGATTTTATAATTCACACAGGTATCTTTTACACCTGGAGCAGACTTCTTGAATCGTTCGACCAGCCCGTACATCCGGTTGTCTTACAGTAAGGTATCAGAGGAAACTATAAAGAGGGTAAGCTTGTCTTTAATAGTATGCCAAATATATAAGGCATCACACACACACACACAAATTAATTGTTGAACGGACTCTGATTACATTAACTATGGTGCGAGTATTTTTTATTTCTCCCGACGATTCACAATAAATATAATTTCACGACCTTGTCAGGGGAGTTACCAATTTAATCTGGTGCATATAAGTAACACGAAATTTGGTCCATTGTCCATACCTGTAGGCGTTGCTGTTAAGAATCGAAACCAGAGAGAAAATTAGCGTCATAACCAAGAATCAGGTCCTCATTTGCAAAAAAAATATCCACGAAAATTGGGAGCGTCAAACCCATAAACTATTTTTCTTTTTTTTTCAACTGCCTGTATTGGTATCTTCATTTATACGCTAATAATTCATATCAAGTTACAATGTATTGTTTTGAACACTGATGAAATGTCAATTTCCGTATATTTTTCAGGGAATCCGTATTCTTGGTGAAACTTTACGTGCAAAGAATCAAGAGTAACAAACAAGCTGGACAAGAAAGAAAACTGAACTATATGTGTGCTAACCATTTAATGTTGAAACTGGTTTTCATGAAGACTGATCGCTTTGGGTTCATATGGACCAGGCTCTAGTCACAATTTGCGATATAGAATTATGTATACTTAAATATGTCTAAATATACTCGATTGTGTGCCTAAATACCCGAATGTTGCATTTTGCTAATTTTTACACAGGTTGATTATCCGATTTCAAACTCGAAGTATTAACTAAAATTATTATCAAAATCGATCAAAAGACCATAAAGTTGCTATTTTCTGAAACATTAATTAGTTCATTGTTACCTAATTTGTCCATGTTGAGTATTACCAGGATTATAGCAAGACAAATTTGAGTGCCGGCTAAATGTACGGACTTTGGCGAAGCAAGCGTAGGAGGTCACGGCGCGGGGGGGGGGGGGACTGGGGGGGGGGGGTCCATATACTATATACACAAGAGTGATGAGTCCATCTTTGCTCTTAGAAATACCTATTATGCAAGAATTAATATTTTAAACGGTCTTTAAACAGTGGGAAAATATGCTAAGATTAAGATGGTACAGGTTTTTAAGCGATATTAATGTTTATTTTTAACCATTGATTGTATCAACCATCCTACAAAAAAAAATCCACATGGATTCTCCGGCCCTCCGCTGATGCTCCAACCTTTTGACAGACCCGTTAATCTGGAACTTTCTGGATGTGTACTAGGACTTTAACTCAGCAATTATCCATTTGCTGAGGGGATTCCGCGGTATTACCATTTCATCACGCATAAATTATGATAATGTCAGGTATTTACGCTAAGTGCACACACTCGGTTTCGGAATATGTAAGCTTTAAATATCTTTGCTTTGTTATATGTGTTTTAACTATTTTTCATGATTACTTTGGCTCTTGATTGATTCAATTTCTTATTAACTTACTTATGAGGAACAAATTTATTGCAGTTTCGGGTATTAAATAACCATAGTTTCATTTCTGATCGAAGGGTTGCAAATGTAAGCTTCGTGCCGGTCAGCAGAAGCCCGTCCCAGCTACCCCTGACCAGCGTGGCTATAACCCTGAGTATTACACATGCTCTGTCCTTGGCACAGTCAGCTGGTATACACCATAAAAGAAAAAACAATACATGCAGGATATTCAGTTGATACAGCATCTTATTTACGTGTTCTGTATATAGTTAATGGTGGTAAGATATACCTCCTAGCCTCTATAGATTTGCCCAGTGTCAAACAGAATAGACGGAAATTTCTCCGTTTATGGTTACGATCGGTAGCCCTTTACATGTTAGGGTTACAATTTGTCTCACAAGTCCTCGGGATAAAAGGTTTCTAGTGACGTCAGGATTATTTTGTTAGCTGACCGAGCCATGGCCGCAAAAAAAATTAACATACTAATCTGTCTGTGTGTGACAATGGATGCGAGGAGGTTTGCTGCAGCGACTTTTTTTTATTCCAGGTATAACCTTTTTATGTTTAAAAAATACGTTCAGGAGCCTCAGCGGAAATGACATGGGTGGAAAAGGACGTGTTTCGGGTCTAAGGCCTGACTCAGCGGGAACATGTATTTCAATTTTTTGGGCTAAGTCAGTCAGGGCATCTGCTGATCGCTAGGTGTTGTGGCCCATAAGCTGGGTTTATGTTGACGCCTCTGATCGCGCCCGGTCCACTGTTTCTATCACTCGCATGTAAGCCAACGGTTTCAGAGTTTTAAGCGTCCATGTGGTATCTCATACAAAACAGGTATTCATAATACTTTAAATAAGTTGAAAAGAACACGATGTGAAAAGTTAACATGAAGATACTTGAAAAAAATATGGAAATTTGCTTGGTTTGCCGGAAAAATAATGAGTAAATAATTGTGTTCTTAATTTTGAACCCTTTTTAATTGGGTTCCAGGATTTTTTCATAGAAACAGTACCAGAAACAAGGATATTGGATTTCGAAAATTGCTTAAATTTCAGATACAAAGGGAGAACAAATTTATTCCCGTGGACCTAATTTACTTTAATGCCAAAGTAGTCGCTTAGTTTTTGCACTTAACACCTACTAATAACTGGACAGAAACCTCCTGTCTGTTCATAATGCTAGTCAACAGACAAGGTCATGCAGGTTAATGTTTCGGACCAACAATGGAGTAGCATCATATCGACCCTCTGACATTACGACAAGATTACTGGCGCCAGAGTGTTTTTAGCTCAGCTGACTGTAAGTCATCTGAGCTATAGCGATTACTCTTGTTCGTCGTCCGTCCGGCCATCAGGCCATCCGGCCGTCTGTCCGTTAACAAGGCACAAATCGTAACCACTAGACCTGGAATCTTCTAACTTTATATCCAGAGAGGTCCATGAAAAATCTCCTTGGAAACCTAGAATTAGGTCTCTGTAACCCATATTCTTTAAGCTATGGGGCTCCGAAGTACCCCCCCCCCCAGAATAATGAAAAAAATTGATACAAAAGCTCAAGTATCTAAACAACTAATGCATTGATCATAATGGTTCTTAGCATGGATATTGACATGGTGTGTTTCATCAGTTTCTGCAGACTGGTGGCGCCACCTGTATTTTTTCGATTTTTTACGATTTTTTTCTATTTTTTAGACCTCAAAAGATGCCGTCATATGTTAACAGGGCACAAAATGTAACCGCTGGACCTGGAATCTTCACATTTCACATCCAGAGAGGTCCATGAAATGTCTTCTTGCAAACCTGGAATTAGGTCTCTGTTAACCATATTCTTAGAGCTATGGGGCTCCGAAGTACCCCCTAGAAAAATGAAAAAAATGATACAAAAGCTGAAGTATCTGAACAACTAATGCATTGATCACCAGAATTCTTTGCATGGATATTTATAATGGAGTGTTTCATCAGTTTCTGCAGACTGGTGGCGCCACCTGTATTTTTTCGATCTTTTTTACGATTTGTTTTTCTCTTTTTTGAGACATTAAAAGACGTGGTAATCTGTTAACAGGGCACAATTCGTAAACAGGACTAAGAATCATCTGTCTCGACATGCAGGGAGGACCATGAAAAGTGTCCTTTGAAACCTGGAATAAGTTCTCTTGTACCCATATTCTTCAAGCTAAAGGGCTCCGAAATACCCCCCAGAATAATGAAAAATTTGATACAAAAGCTCAAGTATCTGAACAACTAATGCCTTGATTTAAAATATGTGGTCATCTGTTGACAGGGCTTAAATCGTAACAACTAGACGTAGAATCTTCTCACTTTAAATCGAGAGAGGTACATGAAAAGTCTCCATGGAAACCTGAAATTAGGTCTATGTTACCCATATTCTCTGAGCTATTGGGCTAATAAGCACTACCCATCATAATTAAAAATTTGATACCAAAGAAGGGCACAAATCATAAACATTCGACCTGGAATCTTCTAACCTAAAATCCAGGGAGGTCTATGAAAATCTCCTTGGAAACGTGTATTTAGGTCTCCCATATTTTCTGAGCTATGGGGCTTATAAATATAAGCACCCCTCAGAATATTTGAAAATTTGATACCAAAGTAGGACACAAACCATAACCTTTTGGCCAAGATTCTTCATACTTGCCATCCTGAGAGTTCCTCAAAAGATCTCCCCAGAAACCTAAAATTGGGTCACAGTGAACTATATTCTCAGAGTTTTTGGGTATGTTTGAGAACCCTAGAAATAATGCAAAATACACACATATTGCCAGATTCCTAATGAAAGGCCGGTTGGTTTGTCATTAGATTTGTTGTGCTTAATGTTGTGCTTGATGAACTTAAGCTAATATGCATGAACAATGATGCCACCATTATCTTAATTAGTTGTCTATGCAAGGACATATTGTCAATATGTCAGTCGGCTGAGCGTCATGACCCACGGGTCACTTGTTACATCTTAGTCTGAGGGACGCATTTTAAGGCATTGTAAAGATGCAAATATTTTCGTCATTGCTGACAACGCTTTATGGCCTACAGGTACACTGTCAATCAGCGTAAACAAGACCAATCGTTAGCATTTTTGTGTACTTTCCAATAATACAAAACATGAGCGAGAAAAGTTTCGTTTTAAACCCAGCACATTGGTAAACCCTTCGGCATGTTTGTTGAATTTATGACTGCATGAACACAAGCATGGCTCGCACGGGTTACAGGACGCAGGCAGCTTGCAGGCCATACAGGAAATGACCGGTGTCCATGGAGACGGTGTTTTAGTTTGAGTTGTGAGCTCACATGTATACTATAGTGCTGATTCACCATTCTTAGCACAATATTGAGATTATGGGCCGTTTACCACAATATGAATGCAACCTGATGCAAGACCACTGCGATACATTCCTCGATATTGCTTGTATCACGACTCGAGTAGGGTGACCAGCTAAATTATCCTATTGCCTACTGAGTCGGGTTGTCACGGTTAACAATGGAGCTAAAAAGCGCCCCCCCCCCTACATCTGCGAACTTCCAAAGTGCGTTACGATCCTCCAACTAACTGCGGCTTGCGTACACGTGTTTGACTTCACAGCACATTCAGGATAAATCAGAATAAGCAACGATCTTTTATCGTTGGTTGTGTGAGGTTTTGAAAATTAATAACTAATCCAAGTGATACCGATTTCCAGATGATTTTATTTTGTGTTGTATGAGAAAATTGTTTGAATGACTGCAGTTCGAGATTTCCTTTGCAGGTGCAGAGGAAAAATAAGGATGGTAATAAATAAACTCTTTAATAAAAGTCACCACCAAATAAGGTAGCAAAATATATAAAATTTTCATATAATAATATGTAAAACAGTATTTATTTGAAATATGGAAAAATATAATACTGGACATCGGTACCCCGTTTATGTCAGTCACCTTGCGCAAATACCTTTGACAGCTGAGCCGATTTATGACATGGAATGGCATCGCCAATAATCGCCCTTTTTGTCCTTCATTGTGCATGACGTAGCATGCTACAGTTTAAAAAAAAGGCTGAAATACTGCCCCTTAGACTCCAGCGTACTATATTTACTTCATTGCGTATACGCACCAAATCCGGGATCTTGTTTTAAAATTGTGAGATAATTCGTGATATTTATGTCCAGCGGAAACACGGTCCCTTTCTTGAACTTTGTTGACCCGTTATAATACATTCATTTCTTGACGTAGTCCAATAATACTAGCTTTACAAACATTGAATTTCGCTTCTCCCGAGGAAAGGCCGCTTCATATTTATATTTATTTATATCTATAACGCGCTACTGGTTGTCATGAAATTGAAGTGCCATGTGCGAGTCTCCGTGTATGTCAGTGTGAAAGCCAGCTGATAGCGTCCGCATTCACTGGACTCATGATAATTTTACGCGGTAAATACGGCACCATATAAAAAATAATCCTTGTTTTAATATGCATATTACGTGCTACTGGATGGCATTTAGGCAAGTTTCCAGCATCCCTTGCGCGAGCGCTGTATAACCACAAATTAACCCGGGGCACTGGGATCTTGAGTACACGGGTAAGCCCCGCAAGCTGTCAGCGGCATTGACAATTATATCACTGCATACATGTTTCAAGTGAATTGCCAAGATATTTTTGGCAAAAATACATTCAATCTTATATATTATCAGGACTAGGAATACTCCGGTCTGTCAATTCCACGATCCCGTCCGAAATCGCGGAAAATCACTGGATCTACTGTCAGAAGGGCTTTCAAATATTGATTCAGTTAAAACCCCTCTGTCAATGCGGCCAGGGCAAACCTTTTCTTACCAAATATTCAACTATGTGCACATGTTAATCTGATGTATAAACGATAAATTCAAACAAAAACAAACCATTGTAATGTTCTTTATTGAGTGTATATTTCCAACATACGGACATGATCACCGATATTTATGGCGTCATGTTCGACCGACGTAATAATTCTGATTGCCGTAGATAAACCTTGGCGGCCCTGAGGACGCTGAAAAACTTATACCCGTATATAAGACGACCGTTCTTATTTGCCAAATATTATCAGGATATAGTTTATCGTCCTGTACACGTGCAAATACGGTAAGTAATATATATTTCATTGCATAATACATCCACATACCAACCTGAATTCAGGTCACCCGATCAGCATGGCCCTCTGCAGGGTCTGTCTTCACGGTCCCAGTCATTCAATGTTATCTATGACACACTTGACCACTGATTCTGTTTTGTGTAACTAATACAATTATTGTAATAGACGATAAAGCCTAACGGAGATAGAATAAAAACTGGCGGTAACTTTTAAGTTTGGCGGGGAGAAATGAAAACATTTCGTTGTCCCATGTTATATTGGCTAGGAAGAAAAGTGAGGTTCGGATGGTTCATCTCTTAGTTTTCGTAGGGTGATCTCCAAAATCCGGAAGGGCGGGGGCGCTTATTACGAGATTGGCGCTTATTACATCGTTAATGGTTGTGCGAATCGCTGTATGGTTTTTACATACCGAAATTTTTTTATATATTTTCAACTGATTTATAGAAGTAAAAACAAAGTTTCTGTCACAAATGTTGACAACTTAATGGGTTGAGTATAGTGAAGGCCATGTGTGAATTTTACTATTCATTCTAAGATGCGTAACATAAAACGTGCTTCATGTACCGATAGACCTAAGCACTCGCAAAGTTACTTAATTATATGATTTGCCGCGGGGTTGCAGTACCTGTTCTAAGCGTTACGCCACAGCAAAAGGAGTTAGATGGCTCTCTCAGCGGGAGGAATTATTGTCTTAACATTTGCAATGACCGGGCCAGTGTACAAAATACTGGACGTATACAAATCTAAAAAAAGAGCTCATTTTTCTAAGTGGGAATATAAACTAGAGACCCATGGGTCTCGACGCTCAGCTGAATGTGTCTATAAAGATATGTTTATGAGCTTTTCAAAATAATGTTCCTGTGATCAGTTTGAAGCCAACCCGTCTATTCAAACAGGAGTTATCATCCTTTAACGTATTTGTGAATGGATCAGTTCTGTGACCTTGAACTTTGACCTGGCGACCCAAAGACCTTTGGCGCTGTTACCTCAAAATCAATCAGGTTTTTGAAGATTAGGTTCTGCACGATGAAGATTTGGAATGAAAAATATGGCTTAAAAGCATCCATAATTTTTCCAAAAAAGTGGGTCTTTAACCATGACCTTTGACCTCATGACCCCAAAATCCATAGAGTTGTAGGGTTAGAGGTGGGCAATAATATATAAGTGAAGTTTAAAATTCATGTCAATCTAACCTGGAGTTGTCATCAGGAAACAAATTTGACGGACATACAGAAAAACGAACAGATATACAGACGGGCGGACATGGTGATTTATTTAGGGCATCCGTTTATTCAAGCAGGGCCTTAATATAAACACAAGGTTTCAGGACACAGATGAAAACCACAATTGCCAATCTGATAGTATCAATATAATTTGGCAGACTGCATCAAAATGGAATAAAATACAGATGTGGCCACCAGCCTTCATGAACTGACGAAACCAGTCGTAATCAATAAAAAAACACTGGGTTTTAGGACACTGGATAAAAACACAACTGAGAAACTGACATATAGTGGGTGGGTTAAGTGCATAAAAATAGGCTGTTGACCTCCAGTCATGATGCAAAAGTCACCTTCGGCATGGTAGTACCTTATGGCCATACGAATAAATTTAGCTGTATTGAAGTACATTGATCTCGGTCTCAGCAAAAAAATATAAAATTAACTGACTTGTTAGTAAATAGTGGTATAGTATAGATATATAATTAGGAACAGATGTTTTGGACTCAAATATATATTTTTTATTAAGACATACGTATGCACGTGGACTCTGCAGTAGTAAATAAAGCTGTAATATAGATATATAATGAAGAAACGTTGTTTTGTGTGCCCCCACATTTTAAGAGTTAACTAAATCGACTAAAATTGTTTTCATTATATTATTTATACATGAAATGTAGTTTTTATAGGTGCCCCTTCATTAAAGCATTATTCATTTTTACAGCAGCCAAAATTCAAATAAACTTATTTTTAACCTACAATGTATGTCGCCATTAAAAGGCTGCATAAAAACGAACAAGATATGTACAGATTAAAACCTGGTTATTATGACCACCAACGGGACCTTGTTAAACTGGTTTTATTTCTCAGGTAATCATCTAATTGGGGGGTGACCAAATCCCGGATTTGGCTGTACGATGATAACATTAAGTGCCCTATGGCGGGCATAAAAATATTCAATATAATTTTGAATTACTGATAATGCTTTCAAACTGTACATGATAAGACAAGGAATTACTAAAAATGAGTAAACATCAAACTACGCCGAATTTCAGTGGCGTTTTTTTGGCTCAATGAGTGCATGTACTCGGCTTATATGCAGAGGTCGCGTTGTTTGGTTTATACACGGATCCATTTAAGTAAACAACAGTGTATATGCAGATATAGCGATGTTTGGTTTTTACAATCACCCATGTATGTGTACAATAGTGTGCAAATTAGTGTGCTATAAATATAATTCATAAAATATTATCAGGCACGTTTTCGATAGGTAAAGGATCAATGAATGTGAATTGAAATGTATGTTGTTTTCCATATTTTATTAAATCACCTACTGTGTCTAACCCAGACAGTACATTTAAGAGTGAGCTTATCCAGACAGCCGGTAAGATATTTCCTATATCATTTAGAAAAGGGTAAAAATATCAGGTTTTTGTTAAACGGAAAGTACATTACTCTAGTAATGGCTACTGAGACCAATGACAATGACCAAAGACAAAGTTTTTTTTTCCAGTACTTGTTCGAGTGGTGGGTCCAAATCCAACACCCTGCATTTAAATCCAAATGCATTTGTTGAAAACAAACCAAGTGCAAAGGCAAAAATATCCAATCGCCTGGATACACAGAGGTCTACCTGCAAATGTTAGAAGAATACAAATCTACTAACCTTAATGTATTATATTATTGTTTCATATACATTTTTGAGATTTCAGCTGAAAGGTTTCGCGAGTTTGCAGTGACGTACTACCTAACACATTTTAAGAGCGTTCAAAATTTTTTTCTCCTACCCGCAGCCCTCGATAGAAATGTTAGTAAATAATCAAAAGTGAATTTTTTTTCAAGCTATCAAGAAGTCCTTGGCGATATAATGATACTATACTAAAATATGTATTTCGATGTTCATAAATCAATGCATTCACTGTATTATATAAATTATTATTATTTAGAATATTAAAATGCTAGGCAGCCATTGGCAGGAATGTGCTGAAAGTACCGTGATACAACTGGAATTTAAGAATACAATGGATTCCACTGAATTCCACTGGCCAGTATTAAAATATGGTGAGATATCGAGAGATATGCAATTGTATGCAAATATTTCAATTTGTCAAATATATGCCGTATTTTTCCTTTGTTGTAACTGTACGTTCAAATCTACTTACATAAACCCAAAAGTGTAATGCAAGTCAACGGATACACGTGGTGTTGATCTGAATAGTACAGTAACTCAATCCGACTGGTAAAAGCTTATCGGGAGACCAATGGTATACCCAGCCGCTTTTATTAATATTTGTATAGAAATTGGCTTAAATGATCTAAAAAAAAGAAGTTAATAAACAATCACTTAGCCTGTTCTCAGCGTTAAATCAAGAAATAACTCTAGCCGGTAGTTATTTATACAAAGAATTGACAAGGCCGGTATGCCAGGCTTCGCCTTGCGTTGGCCATGTATGACATACTCTTCGTAAAACATTCCACTTAACGATATCATCATGATATCTCAGCTAAATGTGTCGTATTCATCGTATATAAATCGAAGATATGTTTATCGAGACTGTATGTCAAATACAACAAAACAGCTGATAGTAATGGCAAATCTGTTATAGCCAAATGAAATGTTATGCGATTCGGCGTGTGTCAATCACGAAATACGCTCTGCTTCGCCTCGCGATGCCATGTATGACCCATGTATAGTAAAAACTTTAACTGGCTAAAACCAATAACTATCGGATCGCGGACAAGCAGGTGCGAGGGTTGCTAGAAAACTTTTGTTAGTCAAACACAAAAACGTTTTCTTGGTTGTCACGACATGAGTTGTCGCGTTTCAAACCTACCCAACAACCTATCTACTATCTGCTGGCACTTGTTTATTTTAATTATCTCTGTATGATAACGGTGTCAGATTACTGATACTTATTTTGGGCCTTTTTTCAACTATACTGTTGATTTCTTGCGGAATCATTCATCTATGAAAAGAAAGTATTCGCTCGCTTATTGTGCCATTCGTGCCCGAACTCATTTATTATCACACTTCTGTATAGTGATGCCCAGTTCATTAGGGTCCAAGGTTCTGTGCTAAAATAAACGTGAAAACATGCACCTGAAAACACAGAAAATATGTCCGATCAGTAGGTCAATTAACTGTGTTAATTCAGTGCATCCTGTGATTTGCGTTATCTTTAGTAGATCGGGGCTTTTTATCGAAAGACAGTGAGAATGAATATTTATGTTTAGTCCCAATTACGCCTTACCGAATTTCATGGTTTACAATGTGCAAGTATAACTTTGCCTTTGCAATGAATCAAAGTTTTACTATAAAGACGATGGTTGATCATATATGTAGAAATTTTTGATCGAGGAATAATATTATTAACAGTATTTCTGTGAATATTTTTTAATAACTGTGCAATGAACACACGCAGAATATATCTAGAAAAGCGTTTAAGGAAGAGTTGCTAACAAAATGTGAATGAATATAAACAAGTAGCCTAATCTGTTTTCGTAAAGGTCCCTTCACAATTCGACGAATTGAACGAATTGACGAAACATACGTGACCGAACTGCAAAAGCCAGAATACGCACAAAATTCCCGACGAATATATTTCCTCAGGGGCTGGATGGAACGAACTGAATACGAAAGAAACGAATTAAAAAATTAATGAATGTAACATTCTCTAAGCAAATGACTAACGAGCTGTGTGTCGAATCTAAGTGAATCTAACTGAATGCCAGATTATAAGAAATTCTGCACTACACCCGTATTATTTTGAGTTCTAAGTGAAATATGTTCAGTTGCAATTGTAGATTCATGCGGTGAATATTTTATGCTGACCGGGGAAAGCTTAAGTTTGTGAAGTTCTAAAGTTTCATGAGAATATACCCTGCTGTGCGTATATTAAAAAACATTCTGATACCGTCAGCGGTACTGTTTTTGAGATGTAAATACAGGCAACCAAATCTTTGAAGTATCGCATCAGAAAAGAAAACGGTAGGCTAACAAATCGTAATTAATACGCTATCTATGTTAACAGTTCGTTGTAAAAAAAATAACAAATAATCATTTCTCTGTCATTGTCATACTTCTTTCATGCAATAGCAAAGTCACCTTTGGGTAGTAATGTTTTCAGCAGGGGTTAAATAAAAAAAACAAGGGTTTTTGGTTGACTCCGTTGTATGGTATGGGGGCCTTGACATGAAAAGACTATTTGTCATTGTCTTCTTTGAGATGTTTCATTATAAGCAAATGAAGCCCCCTCCCCATGGATGTAATGTTTGATGAACTATCATGATTATTTTTTGAAATATTCAAGAAAATCGACGTTTTGTTAATGGTAACCCTGCATTCACAAAGCATATTAACTGTTTTGACTGAATATTAAAAAGCATCAAGTTGTAAATGCTCCTTCAGGCAATGCCACATTTAATCCTAATTAATATTTCTCTAGTCTGCTGTGAGCCATGGGCTTTAAATGTAGAGATACAAATAACATTTTCATGCATTTTTAAGGTTTGAGTCTCATCATGAATACCGTATCGAACCCTATCAACTCCCACGACTTTATTAATGATGAAAGCAAGAGGTCAAAAACAGGAGGCATCGGGTTGATGAGTAAGTAAATCACATATATAAAACCAAAGTAAAGTAAGTGTGTAAAACAGGTACATGTAAACTCTGGTAAATGAACCTTGGATCCTTTTTCTTTTTTTTCCAAACAGTATTTCTTTGTGTAAATACCGCAATTGTCCAGAACACCATATTTTACCATATTTTCGCCATTCTTCTGACTGCTTTCACTATTTAATTGCTAACTGGCGTTTCACCAGATTTGCTACGTGTGTATTCTTTGATAATATTTTATACAAGCTACCTTTTTCCTGATTTATGCATGTTTCATGTATCCTTCTCTAATTTGAACAAGTGAAGGTGGTCCACTTACACTTTGCCGATTCACGTTCACTTGCCCCCGACTCTCTGACAGGAACTGCATTTTAAATGATTTCTGTTTTAAAAATGAGCTTAACAAGTTTCATTAAATATTGTTTGGTTATATATTATAGAGAAGGCTCTCGAGGCTGTCAATTACGAGGGCTGTGTGGATATGGCTGTAGGTCAACCAAACTTAACACTTTGTCCTCTCGCCGGCATCACCTTTCACATGAGGAAGGTCATATCAATTGTTCATATCAACATATGTAGCGAGGTAGGCCATATCAGTTTTTGATATTAAAACACTGAGCAAGTCCCACCTCTTAAATGTTTATATCAGCTTTGATGTTGACGAGTAAAGTGCCCAAAGATCGATGGGTTACTGATCACTGACTTATTTCTGCCTTATATTATTCTTAGTTTATTGTCCAAGACTGCCAGGTTTTAATTTCTAAACAAACTGTCGATATGATACGTAAATAAATTTCTTTAAACAAATAGGTTTTATTTTTTTCAACAAAATGTTTATATCAACGGGTTAATTCTATACTAAATCAACAAATTGTAAATATTTTATGTCAATATCAGTTAAATACACTTTTCAAACAAGTGTGTGTGTATGTGTGTATGTCCATGCACTTTTTAATCAGTCTGTAAATACGTTATGCGAATACCAGTAAAGATATTATTTATTTATCTAGTCTGTATTAAATATTTTTATCACCAAGAGTATTAATATCAGGGTATTCTTCTACAAATTAGCACAAATTAAGCTACAAATGCATGTGGTCTTGATATTAATATTTTTTTTTTATATCAGGGTCGAGAGTTTTCAGTGGAATTATATAATCAGTGAAATTACATATTCTATGAAACTGACCATGGGATGTACACATTATAGAATTGGACCAAATAAGCTATACATTCGGTGGATAACCTATAGAATGTACACATTCCATTGTTTGGCCATGGAATGTACACGTACGTTCTATGGTTCAAGCCATAGAATGAACTTCTATTCCATATATACATAACCGAATTTAAATGGTAATATATAATATTTAGCGTCGCCACAAAATATCAAAATGTTATTTAAAAAAATAAAGGTCGTTGCAAATATAGTAGTAGGATATAGGAAATTTGCATTCTGAGGAATGCAAGCCTCTTCTATGTGGGAGGTCCCTATTATGAGGACCGTGTTTGTATTCATTTATTCGGCCCATATTCCCAGGTTAATTCTAGCAATATTGACAATGCGTTTGTGAATATTCATTTATATATATATGACATTCCTGAATCAGGATCAGATTACGGATCCAAACCAAAATATTAGCAATACTTTATTGGCCACTTTTTGAAATACCTTTAAAATTTCAGATATTTCGTTCATGAGTGTGTGAGTTATGTTGGGAACAACACAAACACATATAGACACAAGGGGATGCATGCATTCTCTCCTGACGGAGCCGATCAGAATTTATGATAATAGATGTCATGTTGTATACAGAAACGAAACCAAAAGGAATCAGGACCATTGATACCGAGCCTTTCTTATTTTGATGCTTGGACATTGCTGTAATGACTTGCGTTAGTGATATTAATTTAAAATAAATGTATGAATGATAAATGTAACAATCAAAAGTTACTTCAATATCTCCGACAACTGTGCCTATTATTTGTTTACATATCAATTTAGTTCCTGGGCCAGTGATGTAGTCGAGTCCACACTATCAGAGTCCGGGTGCAAGTCCGAGTCCAAACTACTCAAGTCCAAGTCCGAATTCTTGCTTTCCTTGACCAAGTCTGCACTGTTCGAGTCCGAGTCATATGGAATCCGAGTCCAAGTCAGAGTCCGAAACAAATCCCCACATTAAAAGAAATTCAAACAGGGAAATTAGGTTATCGCGTGTTTTGATTGATACACATGCTTTTTACAGGAATTTGTAAATGAGGAGCTATTTGGAAAGTGCCGTTTACACTTTCACACAATGTCTTGATCATACATTGTCTTTATCACATGATATTTCAAGAGGAGCAGAAGACATGAAACTCACAGAAGAAGAAATGAATAAAATTCTCACTTACGGACCTTCAATAGGGTAAGAACTGTATGTAATCGACTTAATATATATCATACTTTGTTACATGTATGCAAGTTTTTTTTTATAAAGTACACATACTCTCCTGGTTCACACTTACGCCAAGGTCTCATTTACCGGGTTCTGCCTTCGGGTTAAAACGTTCTTGAAGGTCGAGGGAGGACTTCGTAGACGTCGCCTTTAACGTGGGATACAGTAGGGGGACCTGAATGGTCGTGCGGGCTCCACATGCTCTTTGAGATGTTAAAAAAGAACAGTAAAGAAAAGGATCCGTGAAACAGAAATGTGCACCCCGCGGCACCATGGATATAACTGATTTGGCGTGTCAAACCCTCGGAGCTGGGCCACGGTTAATCCTCTTGTCATCCTAGAACGTGGTCATTTACCGTAAGATACCGTAGGACTGAACGTGGTTACCGTAACGCTGCCGTGCCACTTCCGTAGGAGAACGGGGCCTACCTACGTTCTTCTACGGCAAGCCACGTTTAAAGACGTTCTTCTAAGGCAAGCCACGTTTTACCGTTAAAGAACTTGGTTATTACCGTAGCAGCTCCGTGGGTGAACGTGAAATACAGTTCGATGAACCTGCCACGAACGTAACGAGAACACGGGCTTCAATTTCATCACATTCATCCCCGACACTGCCACGTTCTGCTTGCAGTAGCTGAACTGCGAGACACCGTACGTTGCAAGTGAAACCTAGGCTTTACATAGAGCGCCTTACCTGGATCTTTCAGATGTGATGCCCGACATATATTTCTTTTATTCGTTATTGGAACGCAAAATAAAGCTTTTTATTCTTCAATGATTTGTGAAAAATAAGTGACATGAGTCGTTTACGATTGACTGATATAGGCGAATGTACCCGTACATTTCGATACAAAGTCCAGTATCACATTGGCATAGCCAGATACCAACTTATCGATATCCTGAAGAAATTTGCTCAGTCTATCTTAAATGGCGATAATCTTTCGTCGCCTTATAAAAGACATGTTAAGTGAAATGATAAAGGTCAGAAACGAGCTGAATTTTTATTTTGCTTTAATAAAACATTTATTTACTGTTTGAAGATTTATTTAATATGAAGGAAAGTTTATCTTTCTGTGATCAAAGAAAATGCTGTCTTTGAATCTAAATTATAAAGTATATGTGTGCAATGGTGTGTTTCGCTAGCGATCTATCGCTTAACGTTTTGTATCATACCATGATGTATATATCGTTACAGCCCTTTCTATTTACTAAGTACATGTGTATATGATTATTATATGATGCTCTTTCAGCCTGGATCAGTTGCTGGTACAGCTCCATGATATCGTCAGCCAGGTTTATCATCCCCCACAGTTTGATGAAGACGGTAAACGTCACAGTGTGATGGTTACTGCCGGAAACACGGACGCAGCTAGTCTGGTATGTACATCACTGTATAAAATTGTTCATTGTTCAATATACAGTGAAATCTGTGTTATGATACCACCCGCAGGACCGGCCATGAGTGGTCTTTATTCACAGGTGGTCATATTAAACAGGTCAGAATGTTTTTTGGATACCAAATTAGTGGTGTTAGTAGGCAGGAGATTTTATTAGACATGTGGTCTTTCAGGTAATTTCCACGATATACCCTTGTGTAAATTATTTTTAGTCGATACCAGTTGTTTTTCTGCCGTAATGTATACCAAGTATATATTTAAAGTAGATTGGTTGCACTAAACGTGATCAGAAATAAATATAACTTAATTAAGGTCCCCAATTAAAATAGGAGAACGTGAAACGAAATGAAACCCTTGATCAGTGCGATCGGCGTATTAAACTGTAAAGTGCTTATGGAAATTAAATACATTTTATTATCATTTAATTAGTGATGACTCGACGTTTTACTGAACAAGTTTATTGACTTTTGTACTATTTATCCTACCTTCTGTTAGCCGCACGATGTGTTGCGGGTGTCAGAAAATAGAAAACCAGGAAAAGTGATCCCCGAAAAATCAGTTTATTATTATAAACCCCTTTGTTATGAATGGTTAATATCCCTATAATGGGTTACTGGCTGCATATAAAAAACTGCATTCTAAGGAATGCAAGCATCTATCATGCTGGGGGGCCATTTTGTGGGATGCCCCAAAACCATGTTTGCATTCATTTATCCGGCCCATATTGCGAGGTTCATTCGTGTACAAGTGACTGTATACGGATGTGAACATTCCTTGATGACGTTTCTGAATCCGGATTATTTGTCGGAATCACGCAAGAATCTGATCAAATCTGAATTGGTCCACTCACGAAATGAACTGAAATTTTATGAGATGCATACCCTCTTCGCGGAGGCAACAATGCGGACAGATGTAAACTGTATGAGGAAAATTGATCCGGGAACTGTGATCAATGTCTCGCGCATGAAAGTTTAAGAATCAGAAACATGGATTGCTAACAGTATATTGCACCAAACAATGTATCCAATAAATATATTTATTAACTAGAATTTCTTGGCATCGCAGGTGCCATATATCCCCAGACAATGGACATGCACAATTTCAGGCCAATACGGCAAATCACTTCCTAGAAAAGGCCATTTATTTATTCTATGAAAACGGGGAGGTAGGTGGCGCCACCTGTCGGGTCTACGAGAAAAGTCTCCAAGATGTATGTACATGCCCAATTTCAGACCAATAATTTGAACCACTCCTGAGATATGAGCAATTTTCACCTGAAGCAAAAGTACGCACGGACGCCACACGAAAACTAGGCAGATGGCGCCGCCAGTCTTCAATACGAGATGGAGGCATCCAAGATTTATGGACATGATTAATTTCAGGCCAATAAGGTTAATCACTCTTGAGAAAATGGCGTTAAATTATACTATAAAAACGGCAAGGTAGGTGGTACCACCTGTCTGCTTTACGAGAAAACTTTCAAAGATGGATGTACATGCCAGATCAATACATTAAACCACTCCGAGATATGAGGAATTTTCATCTAAAGTAAACGTACGGATAGACGCCAAATTAAAACGATTGCAGATGGCCCCACCAGTCTTGAATGCAAGATGGAGGTGTAAAGATCAATGGACGTGCATAATATTAGCCAATTTTGTCCATTATCTTTTGACTATAAATGCTCAAAGTACTGTCAAGTGGCAATGATGGGGTATTAAACGGCGCGAAAACAAGAAAAGAACAGAAGGTGGCGCCACCTGTCTTCCGAAGAAGACAACACTATCCAAGATCTTCGGTCAACTTGATTTGATTCAAGGTCAAAGTCACTCTCCTAGTAAAGATAATGACCCCATTTTAAAAAATCTTCGTCCTCTCACCAATATGTATTTACATGTCAAGTTTGGTAAAGATCGGTGATATATTTTTTTAGTTATCTTGCCTGAAAGAAATTTCTGCGGCGGCGGCGTGACCGTGCCTAAACCACAGTTTCCCGACTTCGTCTGATGATACAATTAATAAATTTCTTTTTAAGTAGTGGATAAACAAATCTGGTAAGGGATTATCTATTTTAAGGCAGTTCTGACGCTGATAAATCCGGGGAGAGATGCCGTTCTTTTCGAGGGAGTGACGTACTCGACTTTTCTCACTAAGGTGAGTTCGTCTTCGTTATGTTTACCAGAATGTTTATCCGATTAATAAAACTTATATCTTACAGTTATTCAACCACCGACAGGAACAGCTCAATCAAATACGGCAGTGTGTTGTGCGAGAACAGTAATGGTGACGACCGAATTTTTAATTAAGGTTTCCAGAACAAACCTTCTTCTGAAGTTCTTCAGCTGCATTATTAAAAAAATTCAAGTGTTATTGATGGATGAGATAAAGAGGTATTAGATGACCAGTACCACAATCAATCTCTTGTAAACATGTAGTCTTAGTTTCTATCTAACATTAAATAATTTACAGAATGGAATCTAACAAAACATGACTCTACGGATATAGATATCAAAATATATCTTTTTGTTTTGCATTTTTCCACTTCATAAACGATCTGACAATTTGTAAATTGCGAAATTGTTGTAAATGGGTACAGATGTGCAACTTATAATATTCTCCGGAGACAGTTTACAACTGGAAACTCATGAACAAAGTTGAGACAAAAAGTAAATGCAGACTTTAAAGTCAGACAATTCATATTATGTGTATGTTTATTTTGTGAATTTACAGTTCATAGCACGAGGATTTTATTTTATAAGAGAAATTTGGGACAAGTTCACCAAACTTGATTTTGCATAACCGGTCTGTAAACCCGTTTAGGATATTTATATTTAATGAAAGGTTCCCCTAAAACAAAAAATAAAGACGGTCTTTTTATCCCCTTTTTTCACAACAGTAAAGCATCTTTTAAATAATAATATTATTGTGATCCAAGTAAACTCTAAATTATTTTGGATTTTTTTCTGGCTATCCTCATCAGTCCATCTATAACTGTTGAGTACAGCTGCTAACAGACGAATTAACCAACGTCGATAATAACATGCTAAACCTTGCTTCGCAGAGGTATAATTCACTCAGCAAATAAGACTTCTCTGGAGCAAGCTGGTAGAATGGGGAATTCAAAGCAAAAGAATAAATGATCTGGACATTATTTTTTCTGTCAACCGATTTACAAATAATAAATTAGACTTTGGTATATTAATAATCTCTGTTTAAGGTATCGTATAGAGATGAACATGAGATGTGAGCACAAGTGCCTTACGATGTAGACATTTCATTTATTATTTAATCTCAAATAACTGATCAGTCATAAAATTAAGACACAACTACATATAAACTTTTAAGTGCATTAAACATCATTGAAAAGGGTAAACAAATAACTCATGATTGAATATTAATCTCTAACTACTTTCTAAGATATTACATCACCAGCGTTTATGAATAACTGGTACAGCTAAAATTACTTTTCCATGTGTGCAGTTGCTTCATTAGTGTATAACTTGATTTTATACGTTCAAACGTCATATTTCTTTTATATATATACGTCTGAATTAAAAAATGCATTTCTTTCGTTCGCATATTTATGCATTATCGTTTGCATAATAGTATTTATTTGTTAATTTATAAATTTGTAATCGATAATAAATCTTTCATAAAGCGATGCTACAGGTATTAAACACTGTCAGTTTATTGAAGTTTCTTGTACCGTTTTGTACATTTTTTCTTTTAAAGAGCGACAAGGACAAATGATTTCAAAATAGATTCCCCATTAGGAATATCAGCAGATATATACAGCCAAAATCCCAGTCCCTCATACATGTTATTTATGACGAGGCAGTCAATTTCTACTGCCTATAAAAAAAATCATATGGTATGATGTATGTATATTCAGACACTGTTTATTATTTTTTATTTGAACGATAATATATTGACGTTTTGTTTAAAAGAATTAATCGTTTTTATTTCTTAGATAAAGAGAGGTAAAAATGCTTCCTTTTTATTTAAACACTTGTCTAAGCCAAAGGACAGCTGGATCATTGCATTAGAAATGCCTGAGGGAGCCACGTTTGATAGATCAAGTAGAAATGTCGAAATTTTTAACGTCTATGACATTTGTTTGAAAATGCCCAACTAATTATTTTAAAATACAATAAAGACCTCAGCCCACAATGGTCCCCGGCCATATATTTAACTAGGAAAATATGTCATCTGTGATGATGCGAGACGAACGGATTAAAGGACAGACGGACGAAAGGACGTAGAAACCGACAGACGCGGACCATTTTAGTAGTCCTCTCTCTTAACGGCGGGGGAATATAAAGATGCCTGTTCCTGCGTTTCAACTCACGATTTCTTGGTTTTACAAATTTTCTTTTTCGGTTGAAAGGGTGATATTTGTATGCCGGGAACTGAAAATAATTAAAAGAAAATCTTAAATCTTCTCTGATAAAAAATGATAATGTTTCCAGCTGGGGGGGGGGGGGGGGAAGGGGGGGCTTCAGCCCCCAAAGCACCCCCTCTGGATCCGCCACTGGCTGGAGCCATTCCCGACCGTGTATTTAGTTTAGAAAAGCTGAAAACAGTTTTATCGGGATATAACCTTAAGAAATCTGAGTTCAGGTACAGTGCATGGGCTTAGCAGCCAGATTTATTGTCGTCTGCTGATCAGTTCAGCAGTACTGGAAGCACACTTTTTGCTGCATCATGTGCAGTTTAATGGTCCCATATTTCGGTACAATCTCTGGTAATTTGTATAGGGGAAACGAAACCAAATAAACAGAGCTCTAGAAATAAGTTATTTTAATAAAGTATTGTGTACAGAACGTAATATATGTACATGAAATGAAAATGCATCGTCATAAAACAGTGGGCATGCGTGGGCACCAGATATATTGTGTTCCTGCATTTTCGAGCCACCTTATTATTTTATGTCCCAGGCCCAGAATTACGGTGCCGAGGCTGTACAGGTAGACTACGATGAGGAAGGCTACCTCCCGTCCAGCCTTAAAACTACCATAGAGAGCTGGCGGGAGAAGACAGGGCGGACTCCTAAACTTCTGTACGTTGTGCCCCACGCAGCAAACCCAACGGGGGCCAGCATGGGAAACAAGCGGATCAGGGACATTTATGAGGTCAGAAATGTTACGTACACTCATAACCGCTACCAGGGGCGTCAAAACAGGAGGGATGGGGGTATATATCCCCCCACGTTTCAGTAAGCGGTTGGTCAATGTTATCATCACACCTACGATTCAGAGAGAACTATTTATATATTGAAAAGGAAATATATTAATAATTAGAAGAAATCTATAAAAAAACATTATAGACTTTTGTTCCATTTCTGATGTTACTATGAAATATTATATATCTAAATCTTGCATAGTATTAATCTATACAAGAAATATAATACCTTATTTTTTTTAAACCTTACACCTAATTGTAATAATTTTTTTATTAATCTTCCAGGCCTGCGGGTCCTCCTCCCCCACTCTAAAAATAATAGGTTACACTTCACATCACACATAGGGTGTGATATGTAATATGACCTATCATTTAATAAGAGCCTCCTCCCCCCCCCCCCCCCCCCAAGGACACATCAAGATCAATAGACGCTACTGGCCGATACAAATACGAATCAATGCCAGTATTAAAATTTCTTTTTTTAATTCAATCAAATTCAATTTTAGGTCTAAGCTTCCGCCACGCCTATCACACATATGATAAGAATATCGTAAAACATTAAAGATGACCTAATGTATCATGTACAATGATAAAGGGCAAAATTATGCCATAAAACATAGAAAATCATTAATTTAATTCAAATTAAAATATGCAAACTTCAGCATTTTTTGTCAACATTTAAACACTTTATTTATGTCAGCTAAGCAAAACAGATTCCTGCAATCTGAGAGAAGTTTTTGGTTTGAATAAAAAAACATGTTACAAAATATCATGTTTAATTAGGAAACGGAATCTAAATAAAAGATGTATGTCTCCATTGATGATCGTTTGGTATTAGATGATGATGGTTTTACAGATCGCGTCGGAATACAACCTCCTGATTCTAGAAGACGACCCGTACTACTTCGTGGCCCTGAGGCAGGGACAGGTAACACTCCGCCATTACATGTACTACATACGTGTGTCAAATTTAAACCCACTTAATGTCTCAATGTTTTACGTTCTCTGACGGGGCGCTGACCTATTAATATCGTTTGTTGAATCATTCAGCTTTAGGAGGACTGGTTCTAGATTAGAATAGTTTACTGGAAAACCGGTATCACACGAAAGGATACGGAACACAGGAATGATACGGAAAGCAGGTATGAACCGGAACACCTGTTTCACTTGAGTACGTCGTGAAATAGAGTAAATGTATACATTTAATTGTGTTGATAACATGCGTGACCATTCAATTATGTTTTATGAATCGGCTTCTTCGGTATTGCTTTCCGCATTGGCCTTCGTGCAGCCGATTCGTCCTGCGGGCTTATGCCGATACGGCTTCTCTCTGGCCGATACGAAGACAATATCAGTCCGATTCATGATACATGTTTAATAAAACATTTACGTTAGCAAGGAAAGCACACTCAGCGGCCACCCTTTGGTTAACAACCTCCATCACCGTTATTATCACGGTAGACCTGCAAGATGTAGTTTACTGAGGTATTGCCTGGTATCCGTTAGTGATATCTGTTCACTGGGCATCTCTTTTATACAATCATTACATCCTAACACCCCCTTGCAACACTAAAAATTTATTTTCATATAATTATTGGAAACAAGGGCTTCCTGAATTGGGCGAAGTGTTCAGGAAATAAAAGAGTATAGAATTCTTTGAAATAAAGAGTAAAATTAGAATCAATTCCCCTTTTGAATTAATCACAGGCTAAATAAAGATGTGCTTCGAATACCAAAATTGTGTGTGTGTATATATATATATATATATATATATATATATATATATATATATATATCAACGCATATTATTCCCATATATTATAATCAGAAACATACATGGCGCACAACCCTTGTATAAAGATAAGGGCATTTTCCAGATATTGTCACACATGCTGGACAATTGCACACAAAAATTGCGACATATCCCATTCTTCTTTTAACTGGACTATTAAAGCATTAAGGAAAAAGCATATACCAAATTCTCACACGAGAAAAAAAAGAGGGACAAAAAGAGTGCTGCTGAAAATAATGAGTGAAAAAAAGAATATTTAGCGTTATTTTCAGGAAATCCTAAAAAAGGGTGATTTGGCAAACTTCTCTTTATCCGCTTGGGAACAAAACAGTTTAAGCGAGACTGCTAAGCAACACGCTGTATCTGGGATGTATACTGGTATGCCGATATCCACTTCTTACTTAAATTTTTCAAGTTTTGGAACAGAAAAAACCTATCGACTTTAGAATTCTCTATTCTTTTCTACAGCCGCCGCCGTCAGTGTTTTTGTCTGTGGATGTTGATGGACGTGTTATCCGACTGGACTCTTTCGCAAAGGTTTTAGCTCCGGGGTTAGTAATTTTTATTATAAAATTGCCGATTGTCGTCAATATTTGAAAATAACCTTAGGTTTAATAAGTATTTCAATTAAAGGTATATTTCATCGAGATAAAAATTTTTCCACTTCTTGATTTAGTTTCAAATATTCATACACACATACACACACACACACACACACACACACATATATATATATATATATATATATATATATATATTGTTATCAACATATGTGTGTTCATAAAATGATTAATATTATAATCTTAATGAGGAGTTTTCAGATGCCTATGTATCTTTGATTAAAGTAACCAGATTAATGGCAAATATATATGTGTCTATTACATGTAGTCTGCGCGTGGGATTCCTGACAGCAGCCAAGTCTATTGTGAAACACATCGTCCAGTATCAGTCCAATAGCACCTTGTTCCCGTGTGAAATCTCTCAGGTACTAATCTAACAAAATATCTGGTTCGGGGTGAAACAAACGCATAATAAAATACATATTACTTCAAATTGCAAAACTTTTTGCAATTGAAAATACGTAATCATCATCCATAACCATCAGTTCTGGTTTAAAATCTTTAAATAAACAATCACAAGTGTCTCTCTTCAAGAGGTCTCCACTCTGCCTTAATAAAGCTACTAAAGTTCCACTATTTTGGCAAAAACCTATCCAAAACAAAAGTGGAGTTATCCGAAAAAGCATACCTTACATCTGAACACAAACGCGATGTTAATTTTATTACATGTAGCCAATGAAGTATATATCAATTCTGTCACGGAGCAGTGTAATCAGACCAAAGAAAGCGGGTGTCTCGATGTTATTAGACAAACAAGAGCGGGCGTCTCCGTGTAATCGGCCCAACCAGAGCGCGTGGTTTCTTGTAATCGGATCAACTAGAGCGGGTGTCCCGGTGTAAACAGACAAACGAGAGTGGGTGTCTCGGTGTGAACAGACAAAGGAGAATGTGTGTCTCGGTGTATTCAGATCAAGATAGCGGGTATCTCGATATAATCAGACAATCGAGAGAGTGAGTCACATGTTTAAAGTTTAGCTCGATGCACAATGCAGTGCCACGCCCTCATTGGTCTGATTACAATTCTTTGTTCTGTGCCACCCCTGGTGGTCAGACCGTGGGAACATTGCCATACCAAGCAGCGGTTATGACAAGGGAGATCTGGGACAGCTGCAGGGTATATCCGCTGCGCGAGGATCGTAATCCACAATCAGCTGATGATATTATTACATACAGTAACCAATACTAATGCAAATTAAGGTTTATATAGTGTATCCAGGGTGTCATAAGGCAATAGTGATCTAATAAAAAAAAACTCGCAGGCAAATTTTAGTGAAAACTAGTGAGTATTGACCTTGATTACTATTTTCTTGTAAACAGCTATTCGTGGCGAGATATCTACAGCGTCAGGGAGTCCAGGGCTTTCTCAGTCATTCCTACAGGTTCGTCTTTGCGCTTCCTGTTTGTTTTACTTTGATAAATTATCATATACCGTGTAAGAATACAACTTGTATATATCAATTATAATGAAATCATGACACCATATACAATTCATGCCATGTCTATTTATAATTATTACCGGTCATAGTTCATATCAATGATTTGGAAATGTGTTTATTCATATATAAATGGGTATATGTGGCTTTATCCTGAGTAAACATTTATAAATAATAATATTAATAAAAAATAATTACATTTTAATCAGGTTAACGGATTAAGTTAATGAATATCAGAAAGTTAATTTGTTTTAAACCTGCTTCACGGAGGAATAAACAGAAAACAATGTTGCCATCCTTGGGGTAATAAAGTTTATCTTGTGCCCTGTGAACAAATATATTATTTCGTATCCAGACTTTCCGCGATATATGACAAAAGACGAGAAATTGCAGTTGCTGCAGCCAATGAACATCTGTCAGGTCAGTTACTGCAAGAATCCACTTCTGACACTCTTCTGTTATTATCTCCACCTGTCCATTTGTAGAGATATTCATTTTTAGCATTCTTCATATTATTATTACTGTCTCAACCTGTCCATATGTATATTATTATCTCCACCTGTCCATATGTGAAGATATTCGTTTTTAGCATTCTTTTTGTTATTATTACTATCTCCACCTGTCCATCTGTAGAGATAATTTTTTTTAGCATTCTTCTTATTTTTAATATCTCCACCTGTCCATATGTGAAGATTATCGTTTTTAGCATTCTTTTTGTTATTTTTTTACTATCTCCACCTGTCCAGCTGTAGAAATAATTGTTTTTAGCATTCTTCTTATTTTTATGATCTCCACCTGTCCATATGTGGAGATATTTATTTTTAGCATTCTTCTTCTTATCATTACATTTTTTTCAGTTTTTTTCACATCAATTCTCGTCGTAACTTAAAGGTGTACAGGGAAATGAATGAAAACAAATCCATAACTTCAATTGAGTTCCCAACATTTCTGGGGGTTCCACTTTGAACTCACTCAAGCGGAACGATTTGAGATAGGTGACTCGGCAATTTTCAGTTAGGCAACGTTTCCCGATACACCATTTGACCTAGAATGTTGAATCTTTTACAGGCATGTGCCATTTACAATAATAACTATTATAACATATAATAAGTTCAATCAAAAACATGTATAACTATTTATTATTATTATGATTATTATTATCATAATCATTATTATTAGATTATTATTATTAATGTTAATATAATTATTAAAAATTTTATTATTATCATGGTCATTATAAAATTATTACGATTATCTGTTTATTATTATTTTCCTATTTAATTTTGTAAACACAAGGCTTGTGTGAGTGGAAGGCGCCGAAGACCGGGATGTTCTTCTGGTTGAAGTTGAAGGGCGTGAAGGACACGCTCCCGTTCTGTATGGATCTTCTGACGAAACACAAGGTGAACCATTATCGTGTCAAAGTCAAACATAAGATCAGAAGCTGTCAAATTTATGTCGGTAAAGCCTTTGGTAGACGTTGAATCACTGCTCCTTTGTCGTCTTTTACCGGGCTCCCTGTCTCATTGCAGTAGTCCACTGTCTAAATGACTTCACTAGCTGCACATTCTCAGCATCACAACCACTAATGTCATCCAGCCTATAAATTCAGGCGTATCACCAATTTTGCATGCGTCTCTCAGGGTCTGTTAAACTGAAAACGAAGGATCGAGTATTCTTTCGATCCTGATGTGATTTCCGAGTTGATCATGTGCTAACCTTAAATGAAATAAATACTTGCCCTAACATCAGTAAATATAAAAGTGATTTAAAGGACCATCATAAATAGCAAAGCAAATGACCAACATTGATTTTAAAGGAAATAAATTTAATAACGGTCATTTTCAATTTAAATGGAGTTTGGATATTTTGTAATTAGTTCTCATTTTCAGAAAAAAAATAATTCGCATTGAAACTCACTAAATGGGAGTCCTTGACAACAAAAACGTGAAATAACGTATACTTCGACAACAGTATTGTAATTGTTGCTGATATTGAACCAAACAAATGTACTTAATGGGTTCTGGTGTGATTTGGGTGGCCATTTTGAAAAAAAAAATGTATATATTTCCTATACGAACCGGATATATTTATGTATGACTTAAAGGTTCTTCCGTACCAAAAAGGACTGGTTACAGCGTGACCTGAAGTCAAAAGTCACTTAACCCACATGTATACTAAGGAACTTTACAACTCATGTCATCATTTTAAAACATGGTAAGCGAAATCGTATATTGGTTCCACGTCTCAAGTTTAAATAACGCATGCATTAGCAATCTCTTCCTTGTATGAATACTTATCTCCAGCTTCAAGAGTCGTTTTACCAAAGAAACACCTTTGAGCCATACCTTTATCTGTTTATTAAAGAAGCTAAAACTATCAGTGTCATCCATCGCGGACAGGTGTCGCTAGTGTGGCATGGTAATTTTGTGACACTGCACCTTTGGTGTCAGGACTTGTCAACCCGTTTCAACGTTGTGGTCAGACCATGGCCGAGTAGTCATTGCGGGGACTGTAACATTGGCTATGAAAAGATCAAAAATAAAAAAACGACAAATGTCTGATATTTCACATTTGTTAAATTAGCTAATAAAGTGAATAAATTCAGTACTAAATCGGGATATATTTCACACTCAGGTTCAATTTGAGATTGTACAAATGATGATCCTTACTAAAATCTAAGCCTATTTGAATCGTTAAAGTTCAGAAAATGAGCCATCGCATTCCTATTTTGCGGGTCCGTCGAAACCGAGGGTCTGGTAGCATTATATGTATATAATATTCAACATTTTTCTGTTTCTATGAAGCATTTAATCAGACCTCGCCACATAAATTTCAAATATATCGTACACACAGTGTACTTGATTTTATAATTCACACAGGTATCTTTTACACCTGGAGCAGACTTCTTGAATCGTTCGATCAGCCCCTACATCCGGCTGTCTTACAGTAAGATGTCAAATGAAACTATAAAGAGGGTAAGCTTGTCTTGAATAGTTAACCAAATAAATAAGGCCTCACACACACACACAAAACTTAATTGTTGAACGGACTCTGATGCGAGCGTGTATTTTTTTAATTCTACCGACGATTTTCAACAAATATAATTTCGCGACCTTGTCAGGGGAATTACCAATTTAATCTGGTGCATATAAGTAACAAAAGATTTGGTCCATTTTTCATACCTTTAGGCGTTGCTGTTAAGAATAGAAACAAGAGAGAAAAATAGCGTCATAACCAAGGATCTGGTCCTCATTTACAAAAAAAGATATCCATGAAAACTGGGAGCGGCAAACCCATTGACTATTTTTTCTTTTGTTCCAACTGCCTGTATTGGTATCTTCATTTATACATTAATTATTTATATCATGTTAAAATGTATTGTCTTGAACACTAATGAAATGTCAGTTTCCGTATATTTTTCAGGGAATCCGTATTCTTGGGGAAACTTTACGTGCAAAGAATCAAGAGTGACTAACAGTCTGGACAAGATAGAAAACTGAACTATGTGTAAGCTAACCATTTAATGTTGAATCTGGTTTTCATGACGACTGATCGCTCTGGGTTCATATGGACCATGCTGTAGTCATGTGATGCGAAATAGACTTGTGTATACTTAAATATAACTAAATATACTCAAGTGTGTGCCTTAATGCCCGAATGTTTCATTTTGCTAATTTTTACACAGGATGATTATCCGATTTCAAACTCAAGATATTAATTAAAAAGACTATCAAAATCGATCGAAAGACTATAAAGGTGCTATTCACTGAAACATTAATTAGTTCATTGTTACTTAATTTGTCAATGCTGAGTATTACCAAGATTATAGCAAGACAAATTTGAGTGCCGGCTAAATTTACGGACATTGGCGAAGCAAGCGTAGGTTGTCACAGCGGGGAGTCCATGCACTATATACACGAGTGATGAGTCAACTTTTGCTCTTAGAAAGACTTAACAAAGAAGAATGCATGAATTATTAGGTAGGAAGTCTATCCTACTACCATCAACTATATTAAGAACACGTAAATAAGATGCTGTATCAACTGAATTTTTTGCTTATATTCTTTTACGGTGTATATAAGCTGAATGTACCTAGGACAGAGCATGTGTAATACTCAAGGTTGTAGCCACGCTGGTCAGGGGTAGCTGGGACGAGCTTCTGCCGACCGGCACAAAGCTATCATTCCAAACCTACCGTCCGGCACAATAGATGTTAAAGATCGTTAGATAAAACAGCTTCCGGAAATGAAACTTTGGTTATTTAATACCCCAAACTGCACTAAATTTGTACCTCATAAGTAAGTTATAAAATGAATCAATCGAGAGCCAAAATAATCATTAAATATTGTTATAACACATACAACAAAGCAAAGGTGAGAGAATATTCCAGCGGACACAGAAAAGGCGGACCTTTTCCGATACATGCAGCAGTTAGAGATTTTCTTCTTAATTTGTGACGGATCTTATATAGTCTTCTGTTTGCTTTCGGGATTATAACAAGAACTTCACTTTGGGATTACAACGGATTAATTTTGTGAATAAACTGGACTGTTATTCTCTGAGAAGATTTATGTGAACTGTTCATCTGTGTTGTACATTATAAAGGACTTGTTATCGCATTGACAGTGGTGGTATCCAGGTACTGTACATTTTATTTATATACTTGTATTGATTTGCTGTTGTACTGTTGTTATACTGTGAAATTGTATTGATTTAGTGTATTGTAATGTTAGGATCGTTTTCAGAATAACATTATAATTATTTGTTAACAAAAAAACCACTGACTTCTTTATTCATTCCCCTGGACATTTCACGCTGCCTAGTGTTATAGAATCTGATTTTTTTATCTCCATCACAAAATTTATGTTCGTCACGACTACGTGATCTGTTGACATTAAGTTCTGTAACACAGTTCATTGTAGAAACTGTTGCAACAGATCTGAATGATACGTTCAGGGGCCTCAGCGGAAATGACACGGGTGGAATAGAGCGTGTTTCGGGTCTAAGGCCTGACTTAGCGGGAACATGTATTTCAATTATTGGGGCACCTGATCGCCAGGTGTTGTGGCCCATGCGCTGTGTTTATGTTTGCGCCTGTGATCGCGCCCGGTCCACTGTCTTTTATCACTCGCATGTAAGCCAATGGTTTCAGCTGTTTAAGCGTCCTTGTGGTGTCTCATACAAAACAGGTATTCATAAAACTTAAACAAGTTGAAAAGAAAACGATGTGAAAAGTTACCATGAAGATACTTGAAAAAATAAGGAAATTTCCTTGTTTTGCCAGAAATAAAAATAAGGAGTAAACTATTGTGTTCTTAAATTTGAACCCTTTTTCATTGGGTTCCACAATCTTGTCATAAGAACAGTACCAGAAACAAGGATATGGGATTCGAAAAAATTGCGTAAATTTCAGATACAAAGGGAGAACAAATTTATTCCTGTGGTCCTAATGTACATTTATGCCAAAGTAGACGCTTAGTTTTTGCACTTAACACCTACTAATAACTGGACAGCAATCTCCTGTCTATTCATAATGCTAGTCAACAGACAAGGTCATGCAGTTTGATGTTTCGGACCAACTATGGAGTAGCATCATATCAACCCTCTGGCATTACGACCAGATTACGGGCGCCAGAGTGTTTTTACATCTTAGTCTGAGGGACGCATTATAATGTTTTGTAAAGATGCAAATATATTTGTCATTTCTGACAACGCTTCATGGCCTACAGGTACACTGTCAATCAGTATAAACAAGACCAATCGTTAGCATTTTTTTGAGTACTTTAAAAAAATACCAAACATATTGGTAAACCCCTCGGCATGTTTGTTGAATTTATGACCGCATGAACACAAGAGGGCTTGCACGGGTGACAGGACGCAAGCAGCTTGCAGGCCATACAGGGAATGATCCGTGTCCATGGAGACGGTGTTTTAGTTTGAGTTTTTAGCTCACATGTAGACTAGATTGAGATTATGAGCCTTTTACCACAATATAAATGCAACCTGATGCAAGACCACTGCTATACATTCATCGATATTGCTTGTATCACGACTCGACTAGGCTTACCAGCTCATTTATCCTATGCATACTGAGTCGGATTGTCACGGTTAACAATGGAGCTGAATGGCTGGCAGACAATTAACATTAAATGACAGGTCAAAGCATAATATGGAAAATAATACTGAAACATATTATTATCAGCTTAATATTACTATACCTACGGTATTATCATAGAATATGGAATCTTGAGAAACTGTATAGTTTTTCTATATATAAGTGAACGAGTAAACCACTGTTACCGTGTTAGCGATTCTCTTCTGATATTTGATATTCGTATATTGCGAATAGCTTTATGGTCTTCACATATCGAATTTTTTTTATATATTTTCAACTGATCTATTGTAGTAAAAAAAAAAATTCTGTCACAAATGTTGACATCTTTATGGGTTGAGTTTAGTGTAGGCCGTGTGTAAATTTTACTATTTATTCCAAAGGCCGGCATGCACAGGTCGAAAGCTGTTTAGTTGATTTGAGTCGCGTCGCAACGTGTATGCGTGAAAACGACTCGACTCAACAAGAGTCGGCACCAGTCGGCGTCAGTTTTTTGGTTTCTGACAGTGTCAGAAAAAATCCTGTCCAGTTGAGTATCGTCGTTCAGAAGTACAGTCAGCAACCAATCACAGCTGTATCTCTGACCACGTGAGTACCTCAGTCATGTGATTCTCTTGGTCAAAATCTTATATTACGTTAGCACTGTTCGCGCATTATAGATCTGTATACCCAGTGTTTCCAGTGCAATGGCAACATAATATCAATATGCTTCATGTTCTCGGATGTAGAATTTATAATGCATATCACAGAACATCGAATAATATTGTTTAGACTTAAATTACAGTATATCAAACAAAAATTATTCTGATTTCATATATGGGATTGGAAAATCTGAAATGGCGTAATTTAGATATGTATACGTGTACACTGACTAATAGAATATGTATCAAGGACTTTGCTTTCATATGGCAAAAGCTTATCTCAATTTTGTTCATTTGAATGTACCGCATCAGCCGTCGATCCTGTTGAGTTGGGTCGTTATATGTATGCAACTAGTTGTCGTCAGTCTGTGGGGTCAAAAACTGGGAGAAACTGTAGAAACCTGTTTAGTCAGGCATGCGTCGCAACGTGTATGCCGGGCTTTAGATGCGTAACAAAAAACGTGATTCCATGTACCGATTGACCCGAGCACTCGCCAAGTTAGTTGGGCAGCTGTAAATTAGTTATATGATTTGGCGCGAGGTGGCAGCACCTTTTCTAAGCGTTGCGCCACAGCAAGAGCAGTTTGAATGCTCTGTCAGCGGGAGGAATTATAGTCTTAATATTTGCAATGACCGGGTGAGTGTACAAAACACTGGACGTATATAAATGTATAGAAAGAGCTCTTTTTTCCAAGTTTGAATACAAACTAGGGACCCATGAGTCTCGACGCTCAGCTGAATGTGTCTATAAGGATACTTTTATGAGCTTTTCAAAATAATGTTCCTGTGATCAGTTTGAAGCCAACCAGTCTATTCAAACACGAGTTATCATCCTTAAACGTATCTGTGAATGGATTACTTCTATGACCTTCAACTTTGACCTGGCGACCTCAAGATCAAAAGGAAACTTCCCCTATCGGCAAGTGCGCTACGTGTGGTAGAGGAAAAGTTTCTTACTTTATAGGTGGGTCATTTATAAGTCAAGATTGAAACAAATATGTCAATCCAAACTGGAGTTATCATTCGGAAACAAGTATATTGACAGATGACCCCTGTGACCTTGACCTCGGACCCTGTTACCTCAAAATCAATCAGGTTCTTCCCCTATTGACAGTCAGCTATATGTGCAAGATGAAGGTTTGGGATGAAAAATTTGGCTTTAAATGCATCCAAAATTTTTCTTTAAAAAAGTTTGACTTTAACCTTGGCCTTTGACCTCATGACCCCGAAATCCATAGAGTTGTAGCGTTAGAGGTGGGCAATAATATATGTCAAGTTTCAAATTCATATGTTAATCCAACCTGAAGTTGTCATCAGGAAACAAATTTGACCCGACATACAAAAAACATACAGATGAACAGACGGGCGGACATGGTGATTTATTTAGGGCATCCGTTTAGTCAAGCGGGGCCTTAAAATACACACACGGTTTCAGGACACAGGTGAAACCACAGTTGCGAATCTGATAGTATCAATATAATTTGGCAGTCTTAAAATAAAAGAAAGATTTGCATCAAATGGAATTAAATACAGGTGTGGCCACCAGTCTTCATGAACTGACGAAACCAGTCGTAATCAATAAAACACTGGGTTTCAGGACACTGGATAAAAACACAACTGAGAAACTGACAAATAGTGGGAGGGTTAAGTGCATAAAATAGGCTGTTGACTTCAAGTCATGATGTAAAGGTCTCCTTTGGCATGGTAGTACCTTATGGCTAAGGGAATAAATTTATACAAAGACAATTTATACAATGTGGGTTGGCGGTTTTGTTATCTTTTTAATCTTTTTGTATATTTGGGAAAAAATGTCAAATGATAAGGGAAAAGCATGATAATAACAGATTTATTTTGCTAAACAAGTAAAACCACTACATAACAATGGAAATTTTATAAAAATTGTAAAATTTTATCTTCTTGAAAGAAATGTCCGAGCGGCTGGAAATCACAATTGGTACGTTTCTATTGAAAATCAAAATAAAAATTTTTGATGCGGGGTTTAAAATTGACGCGAGCGGTGCCTCAGAACCAAACATTTTATTTATTTTTTTTTGCCTAAGATCTCCCTTAGTATGTGAAATATATGCAAATTTTTCAAAATAGCCGCCGAAACCCCATATTTTTGCTTCTGTTACAGCTATAGTAGTATACTATAGTGACAAATTTTGTGTCAAAATATACATTTATGTAATCAAGGAATCGAATGAAATTGGTTTCAAAATAAAAAAAAAACCATAGTTTCCTCCTAACAATGAAAATCCGGGTTTTAAATTGGAACATTTCATTTAATATCATAGATTTTCTTCCTTGATGGTAACCTTAACCACTTATTTTTCTGTTTAGTGTATAGGGAGGTATAAAACAGGTGTGAATAGACCCTGTAGATGCGTCTTACTAAACACAATCCTCAGTCGACATACATACAGCATAAAACCACAGCAAATTTAATGTAATAACTAGAGAATTACTGATACGTGGCACTTACTAAATCTGAGTTTAGGCAGTACAATATGGCCATGATATTACAGGCATACACATACAGTTTGTTCTTTACTTAAGAATCATCCGAGTGCAATACTTATTTTCTTGTCTTGCTTCAATATATCCACAAACGGATCAATAAGTCCACACACGTCGCTGTATTACCAGCAAAAATACATTAGGCCTGGGGTTTGGTTTTCGGCATGTACTGTCAGCTCATGTAATACATGCATGGGATATACTGGACCAAAGCCATTACCGTCAATACTTATTAGATGTCTTATATTTTAGTTGATGGATCAACTTTCACGCTGTGACTTTTTGCCCCAGTCAACACAGCAGCCGAAAATCAAATAAACTGATTTTCACCCGACAATGTATGTTATCATTCAACAGTAACATACTTACGAACAAGATATATACACAGAAAAACCTCGTTATTATGACCACCATTGGGACCTTGTTAAACTGGTTGTATTTCCGAGGTAATCATCTATTTGAGGTATGACCAAAACCTGTATGGCTGTACGAAGATAACTTTTAGGGTTTGTGGCGGGCATTAAATTATTCTATAACATTCAAAAGTACTGATTATTTTTTCCATCAAACTGTTCATGATGAGACAACAAAAAACATCAAACTACGTCGAATTTCAGTGGCGTTTCTTGTCCCCTAGAATTGCATGTACACGGCCTATATGCAAATGTCGCGTTGTTTGTTTTTTTTTACAATCACCGATGTAAGTATACAATAGTATACAAATTAGTGTGCTACAAATATTTATAGTGTATAAATTTATAAGCGAAATATATATATATATATATATATATATATATATATATATATATATATATATATATATATCGCTTATTCATAAAATATTATCGGGCACGTTTTCGACAGAGACTCGAATTCAACAAGTCAAAGATCAATGAATATGGATTGAAATACTTGTCGTTTCCCGTATCTTATCAAAATCAACAACTACGTCTAACCCGGGCAGAACATTTAAGAGTGAGCTGATCTAGACAGTCGGTAAGATATTCCCTATATCATTTAGACTAGGTTGAAAATATAAGGTGATCTGGTCACGAGACCATTGTTAAACGGAAAGTATATTACTTCAACAATGGCTATTTAGACCAATGGCAATTTGACAAATGCAACTATAAACGTGTTGTTATTCCAGTACGAGTTCGAGGGGTGAGTCCAAATTTAACATGTATTTAAATGCAAATGCATATGTTTAAAAGAAACCAATTGCAAAGGCAAAGATATCAGAATTTCCTTTGGTTTAACAACCTTCTTACCTCAAATTCAGCTTTATTTATAAGAAATAAAATGTCAAAATTAAAATTCACTCGCCTCGATACATTGAGGTAAATGTCTACCTGTAAATGTAAGAAGAGTACAAATCTACAGAACTTTATACATTATATTATTGTTGCATATACCTTTTTCACTTTTGCTGGCTTGAGACTGAGTTTGCAGTGACGTATTACATAACACATTTTAATGAGCGTTCATATTTTTTTTCTACTACCCGCAGCCCTCCATTGAAATTTTCGTAAATAAACAAAACTGATTTTTTTTAAAGTTATCAAGTAGTCCTTGGCCATATAACGATAGCATACTGATATTTGTATTTCGCTCTTCATAAATCAGTGCATTCACTGTGTGAGAAATTATAATGAATTGGAATATTAAAATGCTGGGAAGCCATTAACAGGAATGTGCCTTGGTACCTTGATAAAACTGGAATGAAAGGATACATGTAACTATTCCACTGGCCAATATTGAAATATCGTGAGATATCGTGAGATATGCAATTGAGAAGTATGCAATTATCTCGATTTGTCCCACACGTGCCGTACTTTCCTTTGTTCTAACTGGACGTTCAAAGCAACTGACATCACCCCAAAGTGCCATGCAAGTGAAGTTGCATGCGACTTTGAAAATAACAGATACACGCATTGTTGATCTGATAAGCACAGTAACTTCATCCGACTGGTCATAGCTTATCGGGACACTAATGGTAAATCCACAGGCGCTTTAATAACTTTTTGGTTAGATATCATTTAGCCTGTACTTAGCGTTTATCAAGATAACGCTTGCAGGTAGTAGTTTATAAAGGCAATTGACAAGGCCGGCATGCTCGGCTCTGCCTTGCGATTGCCATGTATGACACACTCCTCGTAAAACTTTACATAATGCATAACATTTCCCTGGGGTAAAACCAATAATTGTTCACAGAAGTATTCACAAATCGCCAGGCTCACTTCTGTGGGTGGTGACAGCTGAATTATATTGGGAGACACAATCCCCGTTGATACTTTGAGGTGATATGACATGATATTGTGAAAGTTGTTCTAATTATTTGTGGAATAACATTTCGGTTGTTAACATCGCCTTTACAGCTACTCTACCTCGGATTGATAAGAAATCATTTGTGTTGGTAGAATGTCTGGCTGTATGAATCACGATCATGTAGAGCGCATGTCACAGATATAAGATCACTCTCATCATTCTCCAATTGTCGAACATGCGGCTTGTACTTTTTTTCTAACTGTTTATTTAAATCCACCTGTATGGCAGCTAGATGTTTTGCAAGTCAACATGTATGACAGTTTCAAATGAGTAATACACGCTGTTTGTACTGACTAGTATAGTACAACATCCCACTTGTTGCACTGACAAAGGACTCATAGCTTAACGGGAGACCAATCATAAATCATTGTAAATCAGACGCTGTTCGAGAGCCCTGGAAGATACTTTGAAAAGACCAGAGACGTTCCTTTTACATAAAACACCATGATATCTCAGCTAAAAGGTGTCGTATTCATCATAAATCAAAGATATGTTGATCGAAAATGTTTGTAAAATACAAAAAAAAAAAAAACAGCTGACAGAAATGGAAAATCTGTTATAGCCCAGTGAAATGTTATGCGGATCGGCGTGTGTCAATAAAAAATACACTCTGCTTTGCCTTGCGATGCCATGTGTGACCCATATCTGGTAAAACATACAACTTGATACAAACAATAATTATAGAATCGCGGACAACCAGGTGCTAGGGTTGCGGGAAATCTTTTGTCAGTCAAACACAAAAACCCAACAACCTATCAAATATCTGCTGGCACTTGTTTATTTAAATTATCTCTGCACGATAGGGGTTTCAGGTTTCTGATCAGCATTTCGGCCTTTGTCATCGATATTGTTTATTGCTTGCACAATAATTCATCTATGAAAAGTAAGTATTCGCTCTATTTATGTTCTCATTTATTACCTCACTTCTGTATGGTGATACCCACTTCATACGGGCCCAAGGGCCTGTGCCTAAATAAACGTAAAAACATGCTTCTGAAAACAGAAAATTTGTCTGACCAGTAGGACAAGTGTCATATTCAGAGCATCCTTTGCTTTTCCTTTATCGTTGGCAGATCGGGAATGTTTTTCCAGGGATAGTGACAGTGAGTATGGATATTCACGTTTAGTCCCAATTCAGCCTTAATGAATTACATGGTTTACAGATGATTTGTGTTATGTGCAAGTATAACTGTGACTATGCATTAAATCAGTAACTGTAAAGATGATATTTGATCAAACATGGAGATATTGTTGATCGAAGATTAATATTTTTAACAGGGTGTCGGTGTACATTTTTATTAAATGTGCCATGAACACACGCAGGATATATTTAAACAAAGTATTTAAGGAAGAGTTTCTAACAAAATATGAATGAATAAAAACAGGAAACTTTGTCTGTTTCCGTAAAGGTCGCTTCACAATATGACGATTTGAGGAAACGAACGTGAACGAACCGTAAAAGACAGAATACGCACAAAATCCCGACTAATAGATTATCTGGGGGCTGGACGTTCCAGCAAACCGAGGCAAACCACCACTCGACATAACAGTGACAGAAAAGTTCCGTCTCCAGTTTATCTGGGTTTGAAAATCCATGCAATGACACGGAAGCGATGACTTCTTGATCGTCTCAATAAACTTGGACTGGCCATTTCATACGATTGATTATTTCGAATATCATCTACAACTGCTAAAGGTATCATCAGGCGATTTGAATGTGCTGTTGTATGTCTACCTCAGTTAAAATGTGGTCTTTTCACTATTAGGCATGTGGACAACATTGACAATAACCCTAGTTCTGTCACTTCTGTGGATTTGTTTCACGGGACAGCATCCCACAGAAGATAACAGAGGACTTGAACGGGAAGGGTTTGCGATGGATCAAACAAGCACGAACAAAAAAATTCCACCTCTACCTTTTGAATACACAAACATAATACCTGAGGCACAAATGCCAAAGGATATCAAAGTGCTAGTATTTCAAAGAACTATGAAGCCCGAGTCCTAGAAGGAAGACTGAAATAATGTATATATATGTATTGAAGATGATGTAAATGGTGGGGAAAGGAAATTTCTTCCAGGGGACACCGTGTCATAGGCTGCATATCATGCAGCTATGAAGAATGAGACTAAATAGCTCCGAACCCCCATAGCCCTAATGCCATTGTTAAGTACCTTTTGCATTCCTTTGCCACGATTATTCATTGCATGAAGACCAACAATGCAGGGACAAAGCCCATAAATCCTTGACAGACCCCAGTAATGACGATGGACCAGCGTGTATACGCCACGGGAAGGCAGATCCAGTGGAAATTCCCGGAGTAGTTTTAGGAGGAAAAGTAGGTATTGATGCATGACCCTTTCCATATTGAAATGGCTTGCCTGAAAATGATTGGTGACCTCCAAGATGGAAGTGGTTGGTGTATTGCAATTGCTTAGGAAAATGTTGCAAGTGAAGGAACAGCTTTATCCGAGCATCGCATTTGGCAAAACCCAGGAGGGCTCATCAAATCACCGCTGCCTCACTCTACATTCTACAGAGAAGAATAGTTATTAAAGAAATTGACGTTTCTGGTAACAGTCCTGTCCCTGAAGAATTTTACACAATGTGGTGTGAAAAAATGTGACTTGCTCATCCAATGTTCAGCTCTTGGAGCTTGATACTTGACCTCGAGCTAACATAACTTGCTTTCATCAGAGACTTCGGACATCTGGTTCTGATTTATACGCAAGGATTTAGGTCATCAAGTCCCATGATTTTGCAATTGACCATGTAAATTATGCTAGGCGGGTTTCAGTGCACTTACGTGACATGACCAATCCTCCCCAAAGATACACAGATGTTTTTTGTAAAGAGTTCATGCGTGGTGCATTTACTTCAAATGCAGCAGGTCATTCCTTTTCTGCCATAACTTGACCAAGCCCATGACCATCTGAATGCATGTGTGAAAGGGGACGGGGGTGCCGTAGGTCTAACAGAAAACACAGCTGCTCTTCAGAGATATAAGGTTGCTGGTCCTCAGCTGTCAGCCATAATTGCTTAATTTGAAGAGCACCTGGGTCTAAGTGATGGCAGTGATCCTGATGCAAAGCATCATGAACAAACATTCACTTACAAATTAATTTTTTAAAGATATTTGTGGTATGGTCTCAACTTTCGAAGAGTTGGAAAATCCATTTAAGGAAAGATGAACAGATTTATTACCTATACATACCCCGGAGATAATGCCAATGACTGTTGTTGAAACAATCCAACAGATACATAAACAAAGGTGAAGAACAGTACCATGCTTTCATCGAGGACAGATTCCTGAAGAGGGAAATACCGATCAGTGCACCCATCAAATTGAACTCGTTTTAACTTTTCAGCCGACCAAAACAAGGCTGTGCTGTCAAAAGATAAGCAAAAGATATCGGACCTACAAAGTTATTGTTTTCTCTTTGCTAGACTCTACATTGCTAGTCAGTCAAGAGGTGGAAATCAAGAGGATTGTTTTCAAGCATGAAAATCTGATATTTCAACCATCACTATCAACAGCAGGTTAACTCAGGTAGGAAATGAAATCTGATCTGCTTGGATGCCTAGAATCTTTCTGCGAATCTGGCGAAGTAAATACCCCGTTTGCTGAAGCAAGAGTTCTTGAGCATAGGTATACTTTTTACCGTTGGAGAATCAATGACCTTTACCGAATATTCCAGGGCTGTCTTCCTGTTATATATTACTTCAGAGCTAGAAAAATCTTTACTAGTAGACATTGTGTTGGATATTTACCGTAAAGACAGTTTCACACTTACAGCAAGAGAACGTAGAGGTTCAGGTGCTCGTAGACGTGTTACTCCAAATGCAACGCTACCGGGCAACTGGAGAACTTCCTTCGCAACGATCACAGTAATGGATGAAGTCTTCCAATTTCTTGGTACCGAGTGTATTTTTTTATTTATTTATTAATATATCTTTATTCAGGGTGGCTTGTTCAGAATATACTGATCTTCCACAAGGCCCTGAGAGTAATTGGAATTTTAAACATGATCAAATAGCATGACAGTAATATAAAAGCAAACATGTATGTGCAGAATATTGTAACTGAATAAAACATATATTGTTTTTCCTGTACTAGTATGATCATTATTAGGAGTTTATTATAGAATATTATTTAGATATTCATAGGATATTCAGGTTATTAACAATGTTGCTAACATTGTATGAAATAAGTGCAAAGAATAATATAAACCATAAGTGCAATGTATGCAAAGTTATGTTAGTGTTAATTCACTTATTGGTATTCGTAAAGCATAAAATATCAAAATGCATGCATAACATGTAAAAGTGGTATACTAGATTTATTGTAATTATGTCAAGTGTTTAGTGAATATTGCTTAAGATCTTTTTTGAACTTATCTAGATTATCTATCTTACGAAGAGCTTCCGGTAACAAATTCCATAATTTCGGTCCCTGATAAATAAAAGATTTTCGCATCAATTCAGTTCTAACTGTTGGTACTTTCACTTGACAAGAGTATCTCGTGTTATAAGAGTGTATTTCAGATCGGGTTTCTGATAGATAATTAAGATAACAAGGTGCTAGGCCATTAAGGCATTTAAACATGAATATATTAGAGAGGTACAATAATCGTTGATTGATTTTTTGCCATTTTAAGGCTGATATCAATGATGAACTAGCTGTATTCCTATCATAATTCCCAGAAATTATACGGGCAGCTCTATTCTGGAATTTCTGGAGAACGTTCATATTTGTTTGGCTTTGATGGCCCCAAATGATTAAACCGTAATCAATATAGGGTTGTATGGTGGTCATATAAATATGAACGAGTTCCTGTGAAGGTAAAACTTTACTCAGACGAGCGAGAGCGCCTAGTTTAGGTTTTAATTTGGAAGCAAGTTCATTGATATGTGCTCTCCATGTAAGGCAACTGTCAAGTGTTAAATCGAGATATTGAACCTTATCAGTATACCGTAGGACTGCATCATTTAACAAAATAGGTGGATATGATGATGTAATTTTAGATAATTTTTGTCTACTTCCAATGACCATTAGGTAGGATTTTTCTGTATTTATCGTGAGTTTATTAACTCGAAACCATTCAGATATTCTATTAATATCAACTTGAATTTTCTGTGTAACGGACTCAATAGTGGGACCAGACATATAAGCATGTATCATCAGCAAATAGGCTAATGTTACTAAATTTTGGTATGTTACAAACATCATTAAGATAAATTAAGAATAAAAGTGGTCCGAGAACAGAACCTTGAGGGACTCCCATAGAAATCTGCGAACAGTCAGAAATTGATCCATTATATTTAGTAGCTTGAGTTCGATTACTTAGATACGATTTAAACCACTCTAATTCTCGATTCCGTATTCCATATTTATAAAGCTTGTCAAGTAGCCTAGTGTGACATATTGAATCAAAACATTTACAAATATCAAGAAAGCAAACTACTGTTATATGTCCTTTGTCGCATGCTTTAACCCAATCAGATGTACTGCTAAGTAGTGACGTAATGGTCGAGTGTTGTTTTATGAATGCCGATTGTGATGGACCTAAAAGTTTGTTATCATGAATAAATGAATATAACTGTTGGTGAATCACTTTTTCCATTATTTTAGCTACATGTGAAATTACAGAAATCGGGCGATAATTACATGGATCATCCGCAGGTCCTTTCCCTTTATAAATTGGCGTAACTCTTGCCTGTTTTAAATCTGTAGGAACTATACTTTCCTCTAAACTCATGTTAACTATGGTGCATATGTAAGGCGTGAGCTCTTCTGCAGCTAGTTTTAACACATACGCATCTACACCTAAAATATCTATATTAAAAGAATTCGGCAATTTTTAAGTTGCCATAATATTTCATTTTCTTGGATAGAAGTAAATTTAAATATGCAATTTTGTGATTTAAGCTCTGGAATGTGATTTTCACATGAATTTTTAATTCTAGATGCAAGTTTAGGACCAATGTCGACAAAATACTCGTTGAATTGTGATGCTGTTATTGTGTTAGAAGAGCTAGAATTATTTTTATTAAGGGCAAAGCGTATTACTTTCCACATTAGTTTTTGGTTACCTTTAGCGTCTGCAATTTTACTAAAGAAGAATTCACGTTTAGCGTCGCGAGTAAAAGTAGTTACTTGATTACGTAAGGAGCGGTATACCGTCATGAGGTAGGGATCATTGTATTTACATGCAAGTTTATGTGCAGCATCCCGTTCATGCATTAAGTGGATCAGATCGTCAGTCAGCCATGGACCTTTTTTCGATTTTACTCTGTGCGTGCGCAATGGAGCGTGCATGTTAGAAACAAATAAGATAACATCATATAAGTACCTCCAAGCCGTTACTACATCAACGTGTTTAATATTTTTAGCGTTAGTCATTAGCTGTGAAATGTCATTTCTAAAACATAAATCATCAAATTTACTGTAATATCTCCTTTCGACATAATTATGTGTGTTAGTTTGTTTACAGTTTGTTTTCAAGGTGGTATATGTTATATAATGATCACTTAACGAGTATTGTAATACTCCACTTGAAATATGCAATTTAGGTAGAGTTGAGTAAATATGATCTATAAGTGTGCTACATGTGTTAGTAACTCTTGTTGGTTCACGTATTAATTGATCAAAATGAAAGAGGTTGCATATTTCTACTGATCGCTTATAACCAATAGAATTTATGTCTGTAATGTCCATATTAAAGTCACCTAGAATAATGGTCTCCAATAATAGTTCCAATTACGACACATTCTAATATTTCACAAAGTTCGTCATAATTTGCACTATCGGATGATGGACAATATACACAACATAACGTTATTTGTAATTTGCTGCTCAGTTCGACGTCAACACTGATGAGTTCAACATATGTATACTTATTAACTTTGTGCGGTGTCACTTTAAATCTTGATTTCACATATATACAGACCCCACCAGCATGGGATGCTCTGTCATTTCGGAAAAGTAGGTAGTTATCAAGTTGAATTTCAGAACTATCCACGTAATCAGTCAACCAAGTTTCAGTAATACAAAATATATCAAAATCTTGTTCAATGATTATTTTCTGAAGTTCCGTAAACTTATTCATCATGCTTCTGCTGTTGATATGTCCAATCTTAATGCGGTCACTTGATTTTGCTGTTTTTGTGTTATTTAATTCCAAGGAGGCTTTATGAACCGACTTTTCATTTTGACCATTACCTATGCCACATGGGATTCCTAGGAGGGGGTTTGATTCCCTAGTTGACATGACTGATGCGGACAGGACAGTTCTCATATCTGTGTCCTATGCTACATCAATGGAAACACATGAGTCCGTTTCGTTTTCTGCATTGTTCAGCTGTATGACCAATTTGCCCACATGCAGCACATTGTAGAATACTGTAATCGTATTCCTGATGTGGTAAATACCGCTGATGGAATGCGCTTGTATTAGTCCACTGGCTGTTGTGTGATTTAAAGGCACATTTCGTCGTGACTGTTGAAAATATTTAGTCTGATCTGGGTAAACTTTATGTAGATCATTGTACTGCGATACATATGCCGCGTGTGTGTTTGCTTGTGTACCCGGGTTGGATGTTCCTGGGTGACGGTCTAGTGGAGATGTTAGAGTGTAGGGATGACCAGGGGTAAACCTACTCTCGATTGGGTGATACACGGGAACATTTCCCTGGTATTCAAGTCTATCGGGCTCCAACTCTCTGTTTATCAAGGCATCAGCCGCACGACGGTAATTTCGTTGCCAGGGATTCCATCCATGATATCGATTTTCATCACCCGTCCTAACAAAACTTTTCATGGTCTTACCATGACGGGGTCCATAATTTCTTCGTTCTCCTGTCTTATATCCATGTCGCCTTATGTCAGCCCCTGGACGAGGAAGTGGGGGCCATTCCTCGTGATTCTTGTTATGGAGAGTGTAATCTTTGGTGTTACTTTTCTGATCAAAGTACTGTGAAAATTCCTTTTCGTCAAGGCCATTCATTTGATCAACAACAATTTCAGGGTCAGCACACGCCAGATTACTCAATAATGCCAGTGTCCCCCGAACTGAGAAATGCAAACCATCCGTCTGATACAGATGTTTGTTAATAGAACCATTTTCAAGTGGGAAAGTTTGGTCATTGTCAACAAATTTACAGGATAGTGCTTCACATGTATCCTTTAGAGCTTTATTGACCTTCTCACACATATTTTGGTGTTCAGTAATGTCCATCCTCGGAGGGATGCTTAATATTGTAACATCATTACAAATTTGCTTGGATGTTTTGATGAGTCTTTTGTAATCATGGAGTATCCTGTCAGTATTAGCCCCACGAAGAGAACAATCATTTGTACCGACTAAGCACACAATTTTATCAAAATCGCCTTTCTGGCTTACCGAGATGTAACTTTCCACATCATTAATGGTAGCACCTGGGAGTGTGCGGATTCGCGTTGACGGTGCAAGTGATTTACAACCAATACTGAATCATTACATGAAGTGCTTTTTGTAGTCGAGCTAATCTTGTTCTTTGGTTGGGTATTTGCTGGTGATACTATTGTCATAGCCTGGCCCACCTGCTCAATAATCTGATCACTGTTAATTGGTGACGAGTCCACTTGAGTACCTTTTGAGGATTTCTCTTTGACCGTGTGAGCGTCATTTAGCGTCCGTAGGCCAGTCAGCTCCAGTTTCAATGCACAGTTTTCATCATGAATCATTTTGAGCTTTTCTGTTAGCTCTCTTTGTTTTTGTTGTTCATCCGACATTAGTTTAAGGATTTCATATACAGAGTTCAGCTTTGTTGGCATTTCCCTGCACCTCTCACATGTATACATAACACTACCGTGTAGTTCTTTTTCAGGCACCATTGTCCATTCCATGCATATAATGCAACGAATATCAACAAAATTTTCCCTACATTTTTTCTTTTTGTCTCCCTTTCTCATGCTATCGTCATCAGCCAACATATCTCCATTATGTTCCGCTTGTAGGTTACCCTCTGCTTTAGTTTCATAATTAATTTGACCGCTGCTTGTACCATCTTGTGTTTCATCATGTGTCACCATCAATGTATTCTGTGACTGTGATTTATCTAGTTCTGTGTATGTTATGTCACTCAATGCAAGCAGTTCATCCCCGTCATCTCGACATAATTGTGACACAGGCGAGTCAGCAAGTAGCACTTGTTGGTTATGTTGTGTACATGTTTCCCCAGTGCTGAGTCTTAATAATAACGGTGTCAAGGGATTTTCTGAAAGTTTGGGGGAAAAAGATTTTACTGAAACTTCATTGATCTGATTTTCAGCTTCACAGTTATTGCCACAAAGATCATTTTCATTATCAGTTTGTACCACTCTTTTGATCCCTATCTGTTCCTTATCTGCTAGAAGGAGCCATTTTTCTTTGTCGTTTGTGTAAAGTTTGTCAACTTGTTCACAGAGAACAGGGAAATGTTCGGAGTGCCACAACATATATGAATTTCCTTGGACTAACAGATTTGCTGTAGATTTGTAGAATGTGAGAGAAATAGACCCATATAACACTTTATCAACTGTTGAACAGTAGCCACTTTTAAATTGCAGTCCATGCTTTATTTTTCCTGGATGTTTTGGTACTGGTTTTGTTTTGTAAAACTCTTCACATACTTCAAGCCAAACTAGAAGTGTTTTGGGATCAAGATGCACAGTTAGAGAGGATGTATTCTCTTTTATGTCCACCCTGTGTTGTTGGTAGGCTTGTACCTCATCATTAAGCTCAATGGTCAGAACTCGAAACGCAGCGGACATTTCCTGGAATGTTTTTATAGCTGATTTATCTTTGTTTTTGTCGGGATGGTACTTCCCCGCTAGCTCACGATACCTGTTTTGAATATCGTCAACTGATGCATTATCAGAGAGTTGAAGTACTTTTAACGCTTCAAGTATTTCACTTTTTGTCATTTTGCTTTTTTATTTCAAAATATCACTGTAAAATGTTCAGTATGTTGAGGCTCATAAAAGATCAGTTACTTTCTACTGGAAGACATGATTCAACAGTGCAGAGTCCAGAGTTCAACTCTGTGCGATCTTTTAAATTCCGTGAGCGATAATACAATTTGATAGTGAAATTTACTCACCAATGCTTTAAAGTCATCATGAATGGCACTTTTGTGTAAATCACAACGCATGCAGTAGTGTTTATAATCCTAGCACAAATGTTGATAGTAGTATCTGTCTTTAAATGCAGAGTACAAGGGTACAATCAAGAGATCTGGTAAACACGTCCGCTCATGCCGGCGTCCATTCAACAGTTGTATGAAAAGACAAGGTAATTATATCAGTTGTCAGCTCCGATGTCAATCAGGCCTTGGACAGATTACAGCTTTTTTCCCACGAGGATGCTGACACAAGGATTCTACTCCATGTGAAATATTCCCTTAATTTCGGTTACAAAAATGTTGTATCTGCCGTAGCTTATTTTCATGAGCTCCAAAATCTTAAAAAACTTTGGATAGCCTTTGAAACCAGACATGACTTCAAATATATACCCATACATAAGCTTGCGACAACTTGAGTCTGAAATGGCAAAAGGTTTGTTCTTTTTTTCATTAATTCTCAAGTTGTGACACTACATATTTCTTCGCACATTATTGCAAGAAGTCTGCCTGAACACCTGACTGGCATGAACGGAAATCACAGAGTGTTTCGTATTTTTATTATCATCTGTTTTTCATCAAATATACCACAGAATGTCATGGGGAAATTTGTACGCTTTGTTGTGCTGTACCAGCGATTTTATTACTGTCAACACTGCAAGATGACAATTTTTTCCAGAATGTCAATAAACTTTGTAAATATTCCTCAAACGAATGCTGCACATTAGAAGAATTGTGTATCAAGTTGGACACATCTGGGGCCAATGCCTTGAAAATCCACCAACAGTTCTTGATCCATCTGCTCGGGGTTGGGACATGAGTCTGGGGAATTTTAGTCCTTAATGGACAGTTCTACCAACTGAAGAGAAAGCATATCTTGAGCTAATCTCATGTAGGTTTACAAAATCCTGCAGAGGGAATTGCAAATGCCACAGGTTAAATTCCTCAGTAAAGCCTATTTGCACTGCATTGAGCAAGTGTGGTGGTTCTTGTTATGAACTATGTCTTCACGGGAAACAAAGTAACTGCTTCTTCAGTCAGATTGAGGAGAAACATACGACCAAAAGGTGGCATGGTATGGTCTGAAGCTATTGGATACTGTAATGACTTAGGTATGAGCTGGAACTATTGGATACTATAATAACCTAGGTATGGTCTGAAGGGATTTGGTACTAAGATGACCTAGGAATTGTCTGAAGTTACCGGGTACCTAAATGCTCCAGGTTTAGTCTGTAGCGATTAGTTATTTAAATGACCTGGGTATGGTCTGAAGCTATTGGGTACTTATATGACCTAGGTATGGTTTGACTCATAGACAGCTGTGGAATATAATGACCAAAGTATTGTATAACGCTATAAATGACCTGGGTTTGGTCTCAGGGCTGGTACTAAAATGACCTATATATGGTCTAAAGCAAGTGGATACCTGAACAACCTCGGTATGGTCTGAAGTTACTGGGTACTGAAAAAGCCTTGGAATTGTCTGAAGCTATTGGACAGTATGGTCTGACTCGAGGCGATTGTGAACTATAATGACCGACGTATGGTCTGAAGATTGGGTACTAAAATAGCCTAGGAATGGTCTGAAGCAAGTAATTACTTATGTTAAGCAAAAAAATCTCCCATGACTAAAAATATTCAAAGTTCTGATTTTCAAACAAGTGAATATTATACACATATACATGTTATGTAAAATTATACACAATATGCAAATTATATCCTATCTGTATCTGGTAATAGTTAAAAAATGGATTATCAATATGGCAGGAAATGGTCAGTTATGAGATAAAACTCAAAATAAATGACGAATATAATGGACAGTGTAGAAATGTTTGCATGCAGGTATAGACAATTGATGTTGTATTAACATTTCATGCATATTCATTAAAATGCAAATATCAAATATGCAAATTAAGCATTTTTTATTTATTAAGGTTCTCATTCGCAAGAATAAACTGAAAGCTACAAGAAGAATTATAATAAAAAGCAGGAGATTTTAAACCTATATATGATAAAATTTTGATATGTAGGACATAATTTGCACATATTTGCAGTAGAATATGCAAATAACTCCTTTTAATTTGTTACATGTTCTTGTTTATTTTAACTGTTTATGTCAATTTTGACAGAGATATGGCCAGTTATTCAAATATCAAAATCACGGAGAAAATTAAGCAAGACCGCCATGGCAACCATCTCATGTTTTACAGAATGCTACCAATCTCGCACTTCAATCCAGTTTTTTTTCACATTTAGAGATCAAAACATTTGATACAATATCTTGATAGCAAGTTCCCCCCTGTTTGGGTTGAAAAGGTATGGTTCTAGGGTCTGGATGTAAAAATAATAGTACAAAAAATCAGTTAAATGCATATATTGGCGTTTAAGATGCTAGAATCGCTGTGCAAAGTTTTGTGCTTTCTACAGAATTTGAGCAATTCTTAGCCTGGATGGATGTAATGAACTGACTACAAAAGAAACAAATTCAAAACTTAATGAATCTAACATCTCTAAACAAATGACTTACGGGCAGTGTTTCGCATGTTTCTATACGGCCTGCGACTTCAAATACATCACGTGATACCTGATGCCAGAGTATTAGATATTCTGCTGTTAACCCGTATTTTTTTAGATGTAAGCGGAAATGTTCTTTTGTAATTTTAGAATCATGCAGTGAATATTTTATGCTGACCTGGGAAAGTTTGTGAAGTTCCATTAGAATATACCCTGCTGTCCGTTTATAAAAAAAATTGTGATACTATAAATACCCCGACGGGTTTGAAGGAACACCAACAGAAAACGTCAGTGGTTGTGTTTTGGAAATGTAAATGCACGCAACCAAACTGTTGAAGAATCGCATCAGAAAAGACAACGGTTGGCTGACAGATCTTAATTAATACGCTATCTATGTGATAGGTTCACAGTTCGTTGTAGAAAAACAACTAATAATTTCTCTGTCATTGTCATAATTCTTTCAATAGCCAAGTCACCTTTGGTAGTCATGTTTTCAGTAGGGGTTAAAAATGAACAAGGTTTTTTTGGTGGATTCCGTTGTATGGTGTGGGACCCTTGACATTTAAAGAGGTTTTGTCTTCGCCATCGCCTTGAGAAGTTTCATAATATGCAAATGAAGGCCCCATAGATGTAATGTTTGATTAACTATCATGATTATTTCTTGGGATATTGAACAAAACGACGTATTGTTAATGGTAGCCCTGCATCCACAAAGCATATTAACTTTTTTGACTAAATACTAGAAAGCGTCGTTGTTAATGCTACTTGAGGTGTTGCCTCATTTAATCCTAATTATATCCCTTCAGTCTGTTGTGAGCCATGGGCATTAAATTAAGAGATCAAAAATACACTCTCGTGCATTTTGAATGTTGCAGTTTCATCATGAATCCCGTTACGAACCCTATCAACTCCCAAGACTTCATCAATGATGAAAGCAAGAGGACAAAAACAGCAAGCATCGTGTTGATGAGTAAGTAAATCACATTTATAATAAAAGAGGAAAGCAATTGTATAAAATAGGTAAATGTAAACTTTGGTAAATGACCTTTGCCACTTTTTACTTGATCGGGTCCGAACAGTTTTGCTTATGTGTTATTTCCGCCATTGTCCAGAATATGATTTTTTAAAATTTTTCCGCCATTCTTCTAGCAGCTTTCACCCATTAATTGCTAACTGGCAATTCACCAGATTTGCAATGTGTGCATTCTTTGATAATATCTTCCACATGCTATATTTTAACTGATTCATGCATGTTTCATGTACCCTACTCTAATTTGAACAACTGAAGCTTGTCCAAAAAAGTGTTAATCCGCTCTATTTAGACTTTGCCGACACACGTTCAATTGCCACGGAATCTCTGACAGGAACTGCATTAAAAATGATTTCTGTTTTAAAGATAAGCTTAACAAGTTCCATGAAATGTTGTTTGGTTAAATATTATAGAGGAGGCTCTCGAGGCTGTCAAATACGAGGTAATTGATATGGCTCTCGGTCAACCCAACCTAACACTTTGTCCTCTCGCCGGCATTACCTTTCACATGAGGTAGGTCATATCAATGTTTGATATCAAAATACTAAACGAGGTAGGCCATATATTGTTGATATTAAAATACTGAGCAAGTCCGACTCCTGTAACGTTTATGTCGGCTGGAATGCTGAAGAGTAACTTACCCATAGATCAATGGGTTACTGATCACTGACTTATTTCTGCCTTATGTTATTCTTAGTTTTACTGTCAAAGACTGCCAGGTTTTAATTTCTAAATCATGTGAATAAATTTATTTGAACAAATTTGTTTCATTTTTTTTTCAATAAAAGGTTGAAATCATGGGGTTATTTCTATATTTATGTCAATATCGGTTAAATACACTTTATCAAACAAGTGTACGTGTGTGTCTATACACTTTCTCAACCAGTCTGTAAATACGTTATGCGAATATCAGTAAATATATTTTTTTTATTTAACAACTCTGTCTTAATATTTTTATCATCAAGAGTTTTGATATCAGGGTATTTTTCTACAAATTAGGACCAATTAAGCTATACATGTGTTACTGAAATATTTTTTTATATATGGGTCGGGCGTATTCAGTGGAATTATATATTCAACAGTATTACATATTCTATGAACCTGAACACGGGATGTACACATTTTATGATTTCGACCATATAAGCTATACATTCCGTGGGTTACCTACAGAATATACACATTCCATGGTTTGGCTATTGAATGCACACGCACGTTCTGTGCTTTGAGCCATAGAATGTACACATCTAACTTCTATACGACATATATATATAATTCGAGTTAAATGGGTATATATAACATTTAACGTTGCCGCAAAATATCAAAATTTTATAAAAAGACAACAGTTTTTGCAGATATAGTTGTAGGATATTAGAAATCTGCATTCTAAGAAACGCAAGCCTCCTCTGTATGGGAGGTCCCTTTCGTGGGATGCTCTCAATACCGTGTTTGCATTCATTTATTCGGTCCATATTCCCAGGATCATTCATACTATAGTGACCTTGCGTTTGTGAATATTCTTTTTTTTTTAATATATGACGTTCCTGAATCTGGTGGGTTGTCCACAATTCTTTATTGGCCTATTCTCGAAATATCTTTAAAATTTGATGATATTTCGTTCATGATTGTGTGAGTAATGTCGTTAATAACAAACAAACCCATACACGCATGGGGAGGAATGCATACTCTCCTGAAACGAAATCAAGAGTATTCATTAACATGGGTAGCCGAGCCTATCATATTTTGAAGCTTAGACATCGCTGCAATGCCATACGTTAGTGATATATACTAAATAACAATGTATAAATGATAAATGTAACAATCAAAAGTTATTTCAATATATCAGAAAAATGTGCCTTATTTGTTTACATATCAATTAATTCTTGAGCCAGTGATGTAGTCAAGTCCACATACAGAGTCAGGGTGCAAGTCCGAGTCCAGGTCACTCGAGTCCATGTCCGAGTCCTTGATTTTCTTGACCAAGTCCGCCCTGTTCGAATCCGCGTCACATGGAACTCGAGATCAAGTCAGAAATCCCTGTGAAATTTAGATCAATTTAATTTAACATGAACTTGTAAATGAAGAGCTATTTGGAAATATGTCTTTCTTGTAAAATCATGTCCTCGGCTAAGTGTCATTTACTCTCTCACACTATGTCTTTTTCTTACAATGTCTTTATCATATGGTATTTTAAGAGGGGAAGAAGACATGAGACTTACAGATGAAGAAATGGATCAAATTCTCACTTACGGACCTTCAATAGGGTAAGAACTGAATGTTAACAACTTTAATATATCTCTTACTTATTATATGTATGCAAGTGTTTCATAAAATACACGTACTCTCCTGGTTTACACTAAAGCCTAGGTCTCACTTATGCTACGTTTACACTATGTTCCCGGCGACCACGGCAGCCCCGTTTCAGGCCACCGTGGACAAAACGGGATGGACGTGAGACGACGTAGGGGAACGGAATGGGCAAACGTGACCTGCCGTGATTGCCGTACCCGATTTTGAAACTGTAAAAACATTTGGCACAGCAAACACGGTACAGATGAGAAACCTAGTAGGCCGTAGTAAAACGGGATGGACGCAAGGAAACGTGACAGTACGTAATAGACCGTAACGAAACTTGGAGATTTTCCGTAATAGGACGGGAAGCAGGGTAATATCACGTTTCTTTCAAGATGTGTCACGTTTTCTCACGTTTAGTGCGCGTTTTGTCACGATTGCTGTCACCCCCTTACACGGTTTTTGGACTTTTTGTCACATTTTGTCGCCTTGCCACGCATGGGAGCTCTAGTCATGAGCAATCCACGACACATTACTGCCTCTACAATACAAAGAGGTATCTACATTACTAAGAGAGGTAGAAAACAAAGCTGTATGTATTAGAAAGAAAGCTATGCCATCAAGGAAGATAAGACGTACAAAGAGCCCCTGTCCTACAACTCCACCGCCAGGAGAGGAACAGGAGCAGCCTGATGTTCTCCCCCCTTCACTGCCAACAAATGAAGATGAGTGTTGTTACTGACCTGGTCCCCGAACTGGAGCCTGAACCTGATGCCGGGGAGGCTGCAGAAGTCGCACCTACTAGGAAAAGGATATCCCCTAGGGTCGTCACCAACTTTTCTGAGGTGAGGAGGAGGTCATCATTGACATCCCAAGCACAATCCCGTGCTTTACTTAAAGAGGCTGGCTGGTTACAAAGATGCAGGGCAAAAGACAGTTTGTGAAACAGAGCAGGCGAGGCAGATGAATCGTACACAAAACGAAATCAAGATGTGGTATATGCACCAAGCTCGGCAAATTTAAGAAAGCTGTCACCAAGTTCGGGCAATCTGCAGACATGAGCCATCACTGGAAACCAGCCACAGCCATTAGCGTCAGATCAGCCGCTGATGGCAATATACTTCCCGTCCAGTGCTCCCACCGCATGAGGCACATTCCACTTGTCTTCAAACTCCTGGGCAAGGGCTCTCCATTCATCAGGAGTCACAGGAACAACAAACACTTCATCCTTGTGGGCTTCAACAATTGCCTTGCACACTTCTTGATCCATATTGCAGATGGCTACTTTGCTGCACGGGAACGCATAGGAGAGTGATGAGTAATTGTCCATAGTGGCTAGATGGCTCAGAGCCACTGACAGCTTCAGTCCTGGTGGAAGGGCAGAGCGGAACTTCGTGTCTTGTCTCTCGATGGCTGGTGTTATTCTTAGCAGGATCTCATCAAAGAGCTCTGGAGGCATTCTCAGTTCTGAAAGGTGTTGACATCTTCAGTTGACTTGTTGAATAGTGACCCAGTTGCTGCCTTCTTTGTTGAAAACCATTTACGAACCAAAATGGATCTTGGCCTTCTCATCCTCCTCCTTCGCCTTCTTTCTACCTGCTGGACCCTGGTATTCTCTCTCTGCAACAGCTGCTGGTCTTCTTCTTCCTGATACAAAGCCTTGATTTATGCATCAAGCAAACAGACAAAGACAAAATCTTGTTCATACTGGGCTTCATGATGTGTGTCATTGAAGTCTCAGAATACAATGACAGTTTTTGCTTGGGAGGTGTTTTTTATAACATGGGCACAAACGTGCCCCAAAGCTGCCCAGCATCTATGTTTCATCCGTAGAAAGCCTTGACAGAACGTGAAAAACGTGCAAGACCCCGATAAGAACGTGAGAAACGTGAGGAACCCTATCAGAACGTAAGGGGCCGGGAGAAAACGTACTGGCATTCGTGATAGACCATGGTTTTAACCTTAGTTCGCCTTTGAACCTCTGGAACTCGACAGTCTTCTCCCCGACGGCCGGTCACGGTTAAACCGTGACGGACCGTGAGAAAACTTAGCAAGGAGGAAAAATAAGGAGGAAAAAAATGGTCAAAATCCCACGGCGCACTAAGTTTTAGGCAAATGGGGCTGCCGTGGTTGCCGGGAACATAGTGTAAACGTAACATTACCACGTTCTGCCTACGGTTCACCACCTTCGTGAAGGTCGTTGGGGAGGACTTGGTAGACCGTGGCCTTTACCATGGGACACCGTAGGGGGACGTGAATGAACGTGAATGGTCGTGCGGGGTCAACGTTCTCTTTGAAATGTTTTAAACGAACGGGACAGAACGTGGTCCCTGACACAGAAATGTGTACCTCGTGGCACCATGGAATAACTGATTTTGCGTGTCAAACCCTGGGAGATGGGCCACGGTTATCCATCGTCGATGGAGCGGGGACATAGTAGGAGCAACATTCGACCCATTATTTGATAAGAGTAGGCCTACCCACCATCTTTTACGGCAAGCCACGTTTCACCGTAGGGGGACATGGTTATTACCGTAGCAGCATGGTGGATGAACGTGAAATCCCGTGGAAAGACCGTGCCATGAACGTCAAGAGAACCGAGCTTCAATTTCATCACGTTCATTCCCGACACTGCCACGTTCTGGCTTGCAGTAGCTGAACCGCGAGACACCGTATGGTACATTAGCCAGAGGGATTACCGGTACCAATTTGGTGACAATTGCTATCAATGTTTTTTTTAAAGGTGTGTGAATGTAGATAATAAAAATGCCTGATAGCAGTGTGAGAGTGGTAGCTTTCTGTAAAATATCAGGCTATTTTGAAAAGTACTTGCATCGAAATTTGTAATATTTGTGGAACATACTCTTATACATATTATCTATTTATGACACCCTCTATGCAACCTTATATGTTCTACACTTGTTATCAGGTGATAGCTGACACTTAGGGCTTTCATATGATGTGTTTTCTCAAGAAAATAGCAATTCTAATAATAGAAATATGAATATGTTTCCTAGTCCTGCCACTTAGTAATTTGTAAATTTTAGTCTAATTTATATAAAGGAAACATTATTGTATTCCTCCAACAAGCCCAATCATGATATGTTAGGCTGATATATATTTTCAGGTGATTTATGAGTTCTGCAATCTGTTATTTTAAAATGCTTGTCAGGTATTTTTTAATATAATTATGTATTATGCACGTCTGTGGTGAAAAATGGAAAGGGCGATAAGTAAAAATTTAAAACAGCATATTTTTATTTATAAGTTTTGTATTAGTTTTATATCACGTGTGATAGACTATACATGCGGTTTATACAGTACAAGTTCATTCTACATGTTGCAACAAAGATTAAAATTCTGCATTGAAGAAACCCTGCTTGATCATCACTACATAACGCCAAATTTAAGAGCTGAATTGCGAGGTAAGGTGACGCTTTATGAATATAACCCTTTTCTGTACTTGCATACCTGACTTAAACCAGCAGGTAACATTGTTGATAATTGTGTTGATAGTTTTATTAATTGTTCAGTTGAAACGATTTCGGCAAGCTGGTTGGTCAGTCGCGGATGTCTGTTTGTCTGTCTGTCTGTTTGTTTGTCTGTTCCCGCTCTACAGGTCGCAATTTTGCAGCAATCGCTTTCAAACTTATACAGTTGATGGAAAATTTAAAATGACAGGAGCCTATTGTTTTTGGTCAAAATAAGTCAAAGGTCAAGGTCAAGGGCATGGTCATCAAAAGTATCTAAAACGGTTTTTTCTTCATATCTGTGTTACTATTAGTCGTATCTACTTCAACTGTTGCTCATTTTAATCATCATTCCAAGGCCTGTCTTCTTATGTGTAGCTGACTCAATTTGCGGTTACCATGGTAACGCATTTTCGGGGAAATTGCTGATATTTGAAAATAAGTGGTCTTATTTTTTTACTTTGTCAGTTTTAAAGCTACAGAGGTCTAGTTTTTTGCAATAGGTAGCATTCAATTAGTACTAAATAGTTGCATTAAAAGTCTTGCAATATCTCGTATAATATCTCGTCAAACGAGATGTTTCGAGATTTCATTCATCCTGCCCTGGAGGCCACAGTGTTACAGGAATCTTTTTGAAACTGACCTATCTTGAGTCCTACACAAGTATCTCGAATTTAGTTTTCATTTTTTTTAATACGGCCGCTGGGGGACGCTGGATGCACACCTCCTCAACATGTCACTTTTTTGCCATATCTCCAAAATTATAAGCCTCAATTACATAAACTATATCGTATTTTCTTCCTCTGAGTCTTCTCCATAACCTGGTATAGTCATTTGAACTGGAGTCACTTTGTCAGTGTGTTCATCTGTTTCTCAGTTGTCCTCAAATTCGCCTGCTAGCTGGTTCTTGAGTCTCACATATGCCATTGTACAGACCACAGTTTTGCAAGAATCCTTTTGAAACTGGTACAGCTGATGTCATACACTAATATCTCGAAAGTGTTTTCATTTTCGGGATATGGTTGCTAGGGGCGCTGCACTCGAACCACGGCAACATATCAGTACTTGGCTTTTCCTCCAAAACTGTGAACTTTATCTGCACAAATTATAACTCATTTTGTTTCTATATATCTTCTCCATATGTTTATCTAATCATATGTTATCTAAAATGTGTCAGTGTGTCGGGATGTCTTTCTGTTTGGCAGTTGTTGTCAGCTTTGTATGCTTTCTAGTTATTTCGTGTGATATATGTCATTCTACAGGCCCTTATTCCTCGGCATTCACTCTGAAGGTCACTCAATTGATGGAAAACCGACACTTTGAATCGTCTGACCGTCTGTCTGTCATTTCAACCTCCGGCAAGCGCTCGACCTCTGGTCGTCCAGTTTTTTTTTTTATTTCAAGCAATGTTCTTAATCTACAACATAGATGTGTATAGTTTTCACACTGAATGTTTTATTGCATGATATACAGGGTAAGAATAACTACAAAAAATATTAACACTTTAGCTAGTGATATGTTATTATTGAAAATAATTCAATGACAGTAAAATACTCAAAACAAATCATTATTTATTTTTACAGTAAGTTTTTATTAGAAAAATATAGTCGCTTTCAGGAAAATGGCTAGCCAACAAGAGCATACAACTGGTGAAAGCTCAACATCAGAACCAGATTCTCAAACCACAGGTCCAACATGTATTATCCATTGCACAGATGAACACCCAAGTTCAAACCTAACCAGCTTGAGAGATCTTTCCTCCTGGGAAACAACTTAAAATGCTGCCAAAATCAGAAATCACAAGGAACTATTGGAAATTGCCAGTCGTACTCCAGAAAATCAAATTCCTGTCCTGCAGTACCACAGAAAATGCAGAAGCAGATTCACCTTGAAAAGAGACTTAGAATCTCTTAAATCCAAGGACACTGAAATAAATCCAGATGATGAATTTATAGCAAAGCGCCCATCAAGACAGATTCCAACATCTTCGTCTTGAATATATGAAAAGAAATGCATATTCTGTGAAAAAGAGAAATACATAAAAAATTCAGAGGACAAGAGAACCTCTCAAGAAATGTGTAGATTAACGTGCAGATAGCGCTCTCAGAAAAATTGCAACAGCAAAGGGGGGCAGCAAATTCTATCTTGGACTACATTATCACACATCCTGCTACAAGTTTTATACTAAGCAAACAGAAAAACATGAGAGTGATTCTGACGAGGAATTAGATTATCAGACAAGAAAAAGAGAAGCATACCAAGAGTTGTATCAGTTCATCAGAAATGATCTGATCCCAAAGCCCCGAATCATAAGAATGTCAGAACTGACTGCACAGTTAACAGATTATATGCTGTCAAAAGGTGTTGTCGAGATTACCAAACCAATAAAAAAGCAACAAATGATTACACTGACGCACAGGGGGCCGCATTTGCAAAAAACCTGTTATGGATTCTCCTCCGTGTGGCTGCACAAGAATCGGAAGGTGGTCAGACATTAGCGTCAAATTGACCGTCTGGCATTACGACCAGATTACTGGCGCCAGAGTGTCATGACATCTACGTCTGAGGATCGCATTATAAGGCCTTATGAAGATGCAACTATTTTCGTCATTTCTGACAACGCTTCATGGGCTACAGGTATACTGTCAATCAACATAAACCAGACCATTCGATAGCATTTTATGTGTACTTTCTAATAATACCAAATATGAGCGAGAAAATTCCTGTTTAATCTAGCATATTGGTAAACCCCTCGGCAAGTTTGTTGAATTTATGACCGCATGAACACAGCATGTTTCGCACGGGTTAAAGGACGCAGGCAACTTGCAGGCGACACAGGAAATGACCCGTGTCCATAGAGACGGTGTTTCAGTTTGGGTTGCGAGCTCACTTATATACTATTGTGTTTATTCACCATTCCAAGCATAATATTGAGATTATGGGCCATTTCCACAATATGATTGCAATCAAAAGCAAGACCACTGCGAAACATTCCTCCACTTTACTTTATCCAATTGCCTACCCGGTCGGGTTGTTACGGCTGGTCAGACATTACCAGGATGGACCGGTTTCAATAATATTGTACGCAAAGGCACGGATATTCAAAGTGATACCTTAAACTATTTGCCCACAATCAATGCACCGGCGACAGAGATGTCAACAGCCTTTGAAATTCTTATTCGGAGCAAGGAGATGATGAATAATCTCAGGATTGATTCTCTTGTTCTTGTATTTGACCAAGCACTATTTGCTAAAGTGGCAGAATGTCTGTGGAAAAACAGTCAGCAAATTTGAGGGCATCATTATCCGGATGGGTACATTCCATACAATTTGCAACCTTTTGAGCATAATTGGAAAACGATACCAAGATGCAGGCTTAAGGGATTTGTGCATTAAATCTAGTGTCGTAGCTGAAGGTTCAGTTGCTGCAATTATGGAAGGACGCCATTTCAATAGAGCAGTGAGAATACACAAATATGTGTATGAAGCTTTTATGCGACTTGTGTACAGAGGCTTTCAGGCTTGGGTAATTGAGGTGCATCCAGGGAAAAACAAGGTTCTTCAATATCTACAAGAAGATGTTCCAGGGCCGTGAGAATGTCAGTATGGTACACTTTGAGGCAACTCTGCAGAGTCAAACATTTGAAGAGTTTGTGGATTTGTTCGGTCAATACCTTGAACATTTGCGTCACAATAATGGCCCCCTTTCATCATACTGGATGCCGTATGTTGACATAGTTGGTAATGTTTTGCTTGGGCTACTAAGAGCATCACAAGAAGGAGATTGGACCCTCCACATGTCCGCCATTCGAGACCTCATACCTTGATGCCTTGCGTATGACAAAGTAAACTTCGCACGTTACTTGCTAGTTTACTATGATTCAATGTCAAATCTGGAACGAGATCATCCTGATGTATATCAACATTTCATAAATGGAGGTTTTGCAGTGCAGATTGGAGACAAAAATCCATTTGGCCGCACACCTGTAGATCAGGTATGCGAAGAAACTGTGAATAAGGATAGTAAAACTCCAGGCGGTGTGAAAAAGTACAGTTTAAGAGTGGGAGCAGTAGCTCGATTTTACATGATAGCAGAGCATCGCTCTGTTTTTCTCTGTCAGTTTCGTTGTATGACAGGGCTGCATAAGCCTGATCTGTAATATACTGAACTCCAAAGACAAGAATAACAATTTATCTAGTTAGCCGCAGGATGTGTAGCCTGTGTGAATATAATAGAAAACCAGGAAAAGTGATCCTCGACAAAATTCAGATAATTATTATTAACCCCTTGGTTATGAAGTTTCAGTATTCCTATCATGGGTTACTGGCTGCACATGATATCTGCATTCAAAGGAAATCAAGCATCCACCATGCTAGGGGTCCCTATAGTTGGATGCCCCGAAACCATGTTTGCATTCACTTATTCGGCCCATATTCTGGTGTTCATTCGTGTACAAGTGACTGCACGTTTGTGAACATGCCCTCGCGACACGAATATAACCTAGTGTCCTGTACTCACGAAACAAGAAAGATCTATTGGAACATCCTATCTACCTGTCCTGTTTGTATGAAAGTTTGAAACCGGCCGAATAATGCGTGGTCTAAAATGCCTGTTTTGTCCTACACGGCTTGTTGTTGTTTTCCCCAAGCCCATACTAACCCAGCTGGCAAAGGACGAAATAGCCGTTCAAATGGCAAAATTTATGGTAAATGCTTATAAACCTTTCATACACCCGGTTCCTTTTTTAGCACACAAGTTGCAAAGTCACGACAAAAATATCAGATACATGGTTTTCTAGCGGAGTTAAATTAAATAAGACACCTGGCGGAGGGAACAATGCGGAAAGATAATTAACTGTATAATGAAAATTGATCCGGGTACTGTGATTGGTGTCTCGAGCATGGAAGCTTAAGGATCGGAAATATGGATTCTTAACAGTATATCGCACCAAACAGTGTATCCCATAAAAATATTAATTAATTAATTGCATCATTTTCTTTTTAAACAGTGGACAAAAATATCCAGTATGGGATTATCTATTTTAAGGTACTACTGACGCTGATAGACCCGGGGAGAGATGCCATTCTTTTCGAGGGAGTGACGTACTCGACTTTTCTCACTAAGGTGAGTTCGTCTTCGTTTTCGTCGCCTGTTATTTATTCCAGAATGTTTATCCGATTGATAAAACATATCTTACAGCTATTCAGCCACTGACTGGAACAGCTGAAGCAAATACGGCAGAGTTTGTGCGGGTACAGTAATGGTGACGACCGTATTATTTAACGTTCCTTGAACAAAACTTAATCTGAAGTTCTTCAGCTGCACGTATCAAAGTGTTTTTTTTTATTTAGCCATGAAAACAGGACTCTTATAACATGCCCCGGCAGTCATGATACCAGTCATAACTGAACAACCGTTCAGGAAAACGATCCAATATTGACCGGATGGCCATGTTTCAATTTAGTACAGTAAAAAGTTAACGCTACTTGTACTCTGATAAAATGTGTACTTAAACAATGAGTCTTATGGTGCTAAACACATTTTCGCTGGTGATGTCGTTTAATTGTTGGAGCCATTCCCGATAGTGTATTTAGTCTGGAAAAGCTGGAAACCGATTTATCGGGATATTACGGATAGAAATCTGAGTCCAAGTACAGTGCATGGGCTCAGCCATATTTATGGCCGTCTGCTGGTCGGTTCAGCAGTATATGAAGCACAATTTTCGCTGCCTCATGTGCAGTTTTATTTGTGCAAAATTTCGACACAACCTCTGGTAGTTTAATCAGGGAAACGTACATAAAAAAACAGTGCTCTGGAAATAGGTTATTTTGTTTAAGCATTGTGTACAGAGAGTATTATATATACATGAAGTAAAAATGCATGTTCATAAAATAGTGGGCATGCGTGGGCACTAGATTTATTGTGTTCCTGCATGTCCAAGCCACCTTATTATTTTTATGTCCTAGGCCCAGAATTACGGTGCCGAGGCTGTACAGGTAGACTACGATGAGGAAGGCTACCTCCCGTCCAGCCTTAAAACTACCATAGAGAGCTGGCGGGAGAAGACCGGGCGGACTCCTAAACTTCTGTACGTTGTGCCCCACGCAGCAAACCCCACGGGGGCCAGCATGGGAGAGCAGCGGATCAGGGACATTTATAAGGTCAGGAATATTACGTACACTCAAAACGTAAAAACTCAAAACCAGGGGCGTCAAAACAGGAGGGATTGGGGTTCTGTGGCTCAGGGGTAGAGCGCAGGACTCAAAGCCGGGAGATCGTGGGTTCGAATCTCAGCCGAGGCGGTGAGGTTTTTCACGGTCGGCCCCCACCCAGGGTGAGCGCTCTGCAGGCTTAATGGGAAGGTTGTGCCCCACAGCCGTGTATCACTCACATACGAGTGCGTCTGTTGGGGGTTCCTCGGTGTTATGACCCAGCAATGGGGATGATTACACACCCAGGACCCGCAGGTGCGGTAGACAGCGGGCCTTGGTGACACCAGGATACAAAATAAAATGATAGGAAGCGAGTGCTACCGCCCTGTCAAGTAGTCCCAAACCGAAATGGAAACTCTGCAGATGTACATACTTAGATTAAGAATTAGATAAGTCAGCATTAAAAAAATGGAGGCGGTTACCTCCACCAAAAATATATTTTAAAAAACCCACGGGGGCCAGCATGGGAGAGCAGCGAATCAGGGACATTTATAAGGTCAGGAATATTACGTACACTCGTAACCGCTACAAGGGGCGTCAATACAGGTGGGACGTAGTGTATATCCCCCCACGTTTTAGCAAGCGGGAATGGTCAATGTTATCATCCTATATACAATATAGAGAATACTATTTATATATTGAAAAGAAGTATTTTAATAATAAGAACTCTATAAAATAATTATAGAATTTTGTTCCATTTCTGATTTTACTAACACATATGGAAGTGTAATATGACCTATCATTTTATAAGTTGCCCCCGCCCCCGGACATTTCAAGATAAATTGACGCCACTGGCCGGTACAAATACGAAATAATACTAGTATTCAAATTCCATAAATTTAACTCAATCAAATTCAATTTAAGATCCAAGCTTCCTCCTGCCTATCACACATATGATTAGAGTATCGTAAATATTAAAGATTACCAAATGTATCATGTACAAAGATAAAGGACAAAATTACGCCACAACACGTAGAAAATCATTAATTTAATTCAAATTCAAATATGTAAACTTCTGACTAGGCTTTAATGTCAAGCATTTTAATGTCAACATTAAAACGCCCTCTATTTATGTCCACTGAGCAAAACGGATTCCTGCAATCTTAGGGAAGATTTTGGTTAAATTATCAAGGCTTTCAGGCCTAATGCGAACCTGTGCAATAGTTTATACACCAGTAATAATGCTTCAATGCTGGGCCATTACTTTTCAAGTAGGCCTACATGTCTTGTATACGACGATGGTATCAGAGATGTATATATACATATGCCCAATTTCAGGCTGATATCCCCTCCTGAGATAAGCAAGGAAATACACTGTGCAAAAATTATTGTAGGTGGCGCCACCAGTCTTGAATATGATAAAGCTTTACGACGTATAAATTTGACCAAGTTCAGGCTAATATATCAAATTTCTCTGGAGAAATAAGCTATTATGGCATATGACTAAATTCATCTTCCCATAACTCAGCCAAAAGTCACTGAACAGAGACCATTTGAACAAACTTCAGAAAGCACTACACTAGGATCATTACTTTGATATTAAACAATTTTGCCACATTGTTTCAGAGAAGAAAGTTTTTTGTAGCCCTCAGTATGATACAAGCACTGATGACCCCTGTACTAAAAAGGCCGATGCAGGTGGCGCCACCAATACCGCAATTTCAGATATGACTCATGTGACCAATATTGGCATAAAATTTGGTGATGATAGCCCCAGCCGTTTCTGGGATTGAAATTTTAGTATGTTTTTTTTTGAGAGATCACTAAGTTCAACTTCCTGTAACTCAGCCAAAATCAACGAACTGGAATCATTCGAAGAAACTTGAGAGAGATTGTTTTTGTAATTATTTCTGTGAAATATTGGACAATTTGGCTGGACGGTTTCGGGGTAGAAGATTTTAAAAAGTTTTTCCATATAAAATCTAAGTAAATGCAGATAGCCAAAAAATTAACAAAATCCGATAGAGTTTTTAAATTGACTGATTTTTTTCATAAAGTTTGGTGATGTTAGCTCCTGCCATTTTCAAAATAGTATGGTTAACATACAGACGACGCACGACGGCACGACAGACGACGCCGAATCCATCCCATAAGCTAACAGGTTTGCTAAAAAACATGTTACAAAATATCATGTTAATTATGAATCGGAATTTAATTAAAGGTTGTATGTTTTTATTGATGATCGCTTGGTAACAGATGATGATGGTTTTACAGATCGCGTCGGAATACAACCTCCTTATTCTAGAAGACGACCCATACTACTTCGTGGCCCTAAGGCAGGGACAGGTAACTCTCCGCCATAACAAATACTACATACTACATACTACATACTACATACGTGTCTCAAATGTAAACCCACTTAATGTGTCCACGTTTAACATTCTCTAGCTGACGGGGCGGTCACCTATTAATTACGTTTGTTTAATCAATCATATTTGGGAGGCCTAGTTCTAGATTAGAACAAATCACTTGAAAACAGAACACCATTATCATACAGTATGATACGGAACACATATAAGGTATGATAAGGAACACCGGCAACTTTCGTAATACCGGTATCTTATGGAATACCGGTTTCATACGGAATACAGCCTGCCTAACGTAAATTAACGGGAAAAAAAAACAGTAAGTGCTCCAGAAAAAAGTGGACTTCTTTGAAATAAATTGTGGAAAAGACTATATACAGACTAAATAAAAATGTCCTTCGAATACCGCAATTGTGTATATATATTGACATATATCGTTCCCGAAGTCAGAAACACGCATGGCGCACATCCTTCTGCATGAAGATAAGGGCATTTTCCACATGTTGTCACACATACTGGACATTCGCACACACAAAAATTGCGAAATATCCCATTCTTCTTCTTACTGGACTATTAAAGCAGTATAGAAATAGCATGTACCAAAATTCTCTAACGAAAAAGAAGTGAAAAAAATGCTGCTGAAAAAGAGTGAAAAAAGAGTAATTATCGTCATTTCCTTGAAATACTAAAAGAGGGTGATTTTGCAAGCCTGTATTCATCTGCCTGTATTCATCCGACAGTTTAAATGTGACTGCTAAGCAACACGTTTCTGGGATGTAGATACTAATATGCACTACTTATTTAAATTATTTAAGTTTTGGAAAAGTGTAATCATGTCGACTTAAGTATTCTTTATTCTCCTGTACAGCCGCCGCCGTCAGTGTTTTTGTCCGTGGATGTCGATGGACGTGTTATCCGACTGGACTCTTTTGCAAAGATTTTAGCTCCTGGGTAAGTCATTCTTATTATAAAATTGCTGATTGTCGTCAATACAAAAAAATAACATTAAGATTTAAATGTTTCCACTTCTTGATATAGTTTGAATAATTCACACATACACACCCTCCAACTTAATCACACATATATTATTTTCAACATATCTGTATATTCATTAAATGCTTTATATTAGAATGATTATAATGACGTTTCTGATGCCTGTGTATCCTTGATTAAACTACCCAGATTAATGGCAAATATAAATGTGTCTATTACATGTAGTCTGCGCCTGGGATTCCTGACAGCAGCCAAGTCGATTGTGAACCACATCGTCCAGTATCAGACCAATAGCACCGTGTTCCCTTGTGAAATCGCTCAGGTATAAATCCAACACAACATATGGTACTGGATGAAACAAACGCATAATAAAATACAGATTACTTCAAATTTCAAATATTTGCAATCGAAAATATGTTATCATCACCCATAACCATCAGCTACGGTTTTTAATCTTTATATAAAGAATCACAGGTGTCTCTCTTCCAGAGGTCACTCTCACTACTCTGCCTTAATAAAGCTATTAGCCCCACTATTTTGGCTAGAATCATATCCAAAACAAAAATGGAGTTATCCTAAAAACCATATCTTACATCTGATGCTTCTTTATACCAATAAAGTATACACCAGTTCTGGTACAGAGCAAAATACCAGACCAACAAGAGCGGGTGTCTTAATGCAGTCAGACCAACGACAGCGGGTGTCTCAGTGTAATCGGACCAACGAGAGCGAATGTTTCAGTGTAATCAGACCAACGAGAGCAGGTGTCTCAGTGTAATCGGACCAACCAGAGCGAATATTTCAGTGTAATCAAACCAACGAGAGCGGGTGTCTAAGTGTAATCAGACCAACAAGAGCGGATGTCTCAGTGTTATCAGACCGATGAGAGCGGATGTCTCAGTGTAATCAGACCAACGAGAGCGGGTGTCTCAGGTAAATCAGACCAACGAGAGTGAATGTCTCGGTGTTATCAGACCAGCGAGAGCGGGTATATCAGTGTAATCAGACCAAGGAGAGCGAATGTCTTGGTGTAATCAGACCAACGACAGCGAGTGTCTCAGTGTTATCAGACCAACGAGAGTGAATGTCTCGGTGTTATCAGACCAGCGAGAGCGGGTGTCTCATTGTAATTAGACCAACGAGAGTGATTGTCTCAGTGTAAGCAGACCAGCGAAAGCGAATGTCTCAGTGTAATCAGACCAGCGAGAGCGGGTGTCTCAGTGTAATAAGACCAACGAGAGTGATTGTCTCAATGCAATCAGACCAACGAGAGCGAATGATTCAGTGTAATCAGACCAACGAGAGCGGGTGTCTAAGTGTAATCAGACCAACAAGAGCGGATGTCTCAGTGTAATCAGACCGACGAGAGCGGATGTCTCAGTGTAATCAGACCAACCAGAGCGAATGTTTCAGTGTAATCAAACCAACGAGAGCAGGTGTCTAAGTGTAATCAGACCAACAAGAGCGGATGTCTCAGTGTAATCAGACCGACGAGAGCGGGTGTCTCAGTGTAATCAGACCGACGAGAGCGGATGTCTCAGTGTAATCAGACCGACGAGAGCGGATGTCTCAGTGTAATCAGACCAACCAGAGCGAATGTTTCAGTGTAATCAGACCAACAAGAGCGGATGTCTCAGTGTAATCAGACCGACGACAGCGGGTGTCTCAGTGTAATCAGACCAAGGAGAGCGAATGTCTTGTTGTAATCAGACCAACGACAGCGGGTGTCTCAGTGTTATCAGACCAACGACAGTGAATGTCTTGGTGTTATCAGACCAGCGAGAGCGAATGTCTCAGTGTAATCAGACCAACGAGAGCGGGTGTCTAAGTGTTTTCAAACGAACGAGAGAGCGGGTGTCTCAGTGTAATCGGACCAACCAGAGGGAATGTTTCAGTGTAATCAAACCAACGAGAGCGGGTGTCTAAGTGTAATCAGACCAACAAGAGCGGATGTCTCAGGTAAATCGGACCAACGAGAGTGAATGTCTCGGTGTTATCAGACCAGCGAGAGCGGGTATATCAGTGTAATTAGACCAACGAGAGTGATTGTCTCAGTGTAAGCAGACCAGCGAAAGCGAATGTCTCAGTGTAATCAGACCAGCGAGAGCGGGTGTCTCAGTGTAATTAGACCAACGAGAGCGGATGTCTAAGTGTAATCAGACCAACAAGAGCGGATGTCTCAGTGTAATCAGACCAGCGAGAGTGATTGTCTCAATGCAATCAGACCAACGAGAGCGAATGTTTCAGTGTAATCAGACCAACGAGAGCGGGTGTCTAAGTGTAATCAGACCAACAAGAGCGGATGTCTCAGTGTTATCAGACCGATGAGAGCGGATGTCTCAGTGTAATCAGACCAACGAGAGCGAATGTTTCAGTGTAATCAAACCAACGAGAGCGGGTGTCTAAGTGTAATCAGACCAACAAGAGCGGATGTCTTAGTGTTATCAGACCGATGAGAGCGGATGTCTCAGTGTAATCAGACCAACGAGAGCGGGTGTCTCAGGTAAATCAGACCAACGAGAGTGAATGTCTCGGTGTTATCAGACCAGCGAGAGCGGGTATATCAGTGTAATCAGACCAAGGAGAGCGAATGTCTTGGTGTAATCAGACCAACGACAGCGAGTGTCTCAGTGTTATCAGACCAACGAGAGTGAATGTCTCGGTGTTATCAGACCAGCGAGAGCGGGTGTCTCATTGTAATTAGACCAACGAGAGTGATTGTCTCAGTGTAAGCAGACCAGCGAAAGCGAATGTCTCAGTGTAATCAGACCAGCGAGAGCGGGTGTCTCAGTGTAATAAGACCAACGAGAGTGATTGTCTCAATGCAATCAGACCAACGAGAGCGAATGATTCAGTGTAATCAGACCAACGAGAGCGGGTGTCTAAGTGTAATCAGACCAACAAGAGCGGATGTCTCAGTGTAATCAGACCGACGAGAGCGGATGTCTCAGTGTAATCAGACCAACCAGAGCGAATGTTTCAGTGTAATCAAACCAACGAGAGCAGGTGTCTAAGTGTAATCAGACCAACAAGAGCGGATGTCTCAGTGTAATCAGACCGACGAGAGCGGGTGTCTCAGTGTAATCAGACCGACGAGAGCGGATGTCTCAGTGTAATCAGACCGACGAGAGCGGATGTCTCAGTGTAATCAGACCAACCAGAGCGAATGTTTCAGTGTAATCAGACCAACAAGAGCGGATGTCTCAGTGTAATCAGACCGACGACAGCGGGTGTCTCAGTGTAATCAGACCAAGGAGAGCGAATGTCTTGTTGTAATCAGACCAACGACAGCGGGTGTCTCAGTGTTATCAGACCAACGACAGTGAATGTCTTGGTGTTATCAGACCAGCGAGAGCGAATGTCTCAGTGTAATCAGACCAACGAGAGCGGGTGTCTAAGTGTTTTCAAACGAACGAGAGAGCGGGTGTCTCAGTGTAATCGGACCAACCAGAGGGAATGTTTCAGTGTAATCAAACCAACGAGAGCGGGTGTCTAAGTGTAATCAGACCAACAAGAGCGGATGTCTCAGGTAAATCGGACCAACGAGAGTGAATGTCTCGGTGTTATCAGACCAGCGAGAGCGGGTATATCAGTGTAATTAGACCAACGAGAGTGATTGTCTCAGTGTAAGCAGACCAGCGAAAGCGAATGTCTCAGTGTAATCAGACCAGCGAGAGCGGGTGTCTCAGTGTAATTAGACCAACGAGAGCGGATGTCTAAGTGTAATCAGACCAACAAGAGCGGATGTCTCAGTGTAATCAGACCAGCGAGAGTGATTGTCTCAATGCAATCAGACCAACGAGAGCGAATGTTTCAGTGTAATCAGACCAACGAGAGCGGGTGTCTAAGTGTAATCAGACCAACAAGAGCGGATGTCTCAGTGTTATCAGACCGATGAGAGCGGATGTCTCAGTGTAATCAGACCAACGAGAGCGAATGTTTCAGTGTAATCAAACCAACGAGAGCGGGTGTCTAAGTGTAATCAGACCAACAAGAGCGGATGTCTTAGTGTAATCAGCCCAACGAGAGCGGGTGTCTTAGTGCAATCAGACCAGCGAGAGTAATTGTCTCAGTGTAATTAGTCCAACGAGAGAGAATGTCTCAGTGTAAACAGACCAAGGAGATCGAATGTCTCACTGTAATCAGACAAACGAGATCGGTTGTCTCAGTGTAATCAGACCAACGAGAGAGAATGTCTCGGTGTAATCAGACCAACGAGATAAAATTTAGCTGGATGCACAATGCATTGCTCCGCCCTCATTGGTCTGATTACAGTTCTTCGCTTTGTGCCCACCCTGGTGGTCACACCCAGAGAAACTTGCCATACCAAGCAGTGGTTATTGCCAGGGAGATCTTGGACGGCTGTAGTGTATATCCGCTAATTGAGGAGCGTTATCAACAATCAGCTGATGTTTTTCTTATAGTAACCAGTACTTATGCAAATGAAGGCTTACAAAAGTGTATCCTTGGTGCCATAAGGTAATTTGATCTAATCAAAGGCTCATAGGCAAATCGTAATGAAAACCTGTGAGTGTTGAATTTTTAATAACTTTTTCCTTATCTACAGCTGTTTGTGGCGAGATATCTACAGCGTCAGGGCGTCCAGGGCTTTCTTAGTCATTCCTACAGGTTCGTCTTTGCGCTTCCTGTTTGTTTTACTTTGATAAATTATCATATATTGTGTAAGAATACAACATGTATATCAATTATAAATAAATCATGACATCTTATACAATTCATGCCATGTCTATTTATAATTATTACCGGTCACAGTTCATCTCAATGATTTAGAAATGTGTTTATATATATATATATATATATATATATATATATATATATATATATATATATTTATATATATATATATTGTTTTATCCCAAGTAAATATTTAATTATATTTATTGAGTTTTTCGGATTAAGTTTATGAATATCAGAAAGTTTATTGTTTCAAACCTGCTTCACAGAGGAATAAACAGAAAGCGATGTCCCTATCCTTGGGGTAATAAAGTTTATCTTGTGCCCTCTGAACAAATATAATATTTCTTATCCAGACTTTCCGCGCTCTATGACAAAAAACGGGAAATTGCAACCGCTGCAGCCAATGAACACCTCACAGGTCAGTTACTGCAGCAGACATGGCCATCTAGAACAACGTTAAAATGGGACCTGAAAAAAATGACCTGCGATAAGTGTGTACATTTTTTTATATACTACTCAGCTTGCTGACATCTGTAGGCAAGTTTTTCCATGCGCTTCAACAGACATCTATACAGGTTCTCGATCCTGACACTTCTTTATTATCGCGACCTGTCCATATGAGGAGATATTTGTTTTTAGCATTCTTCCTAATTGACATTAGCATTTTTTTATTATTATTATCTCCACATGTCCATTTGTGGAGATATTTGTTTTTGGCATTATAAATGTTTCTTCATCTTCCTAATCTTATTTTTCTTTGATATCCGATATGAGTGATAATTACTCACGATATTCTTTACAATGGTCCAATTAATTTGACCCAGTTTTAGTGACCTTGACCTATTTTGCAAGGTAACAGGGGTCAAAATTGCGATTTTTCCAGATTTTCAATATCGATTTTCTTCTTATCTATGAGGTATATGGATAAGAACAATTCACAATATCGGGTTCTCAACATTTCTGTGGGTTCTGCTTTGAATTCACTCATGCGGAACGATATGAGATAGGTGACTGAGCAATTTTTAGTTAGGCAACGTTTCCGGACAAACCATTTGACCTAGCATTTTGAATCTTTTACGGACATGTGCTATTTACAGTAATAATAATTATTAACACTATTTATGATGTTTATAATTATAATTATTATTATTATATTATTACTAGTTTAATTATTTTTTATTATGATGATGATTATTATAACTATCATCATGAAATAATTATTTATAAATTATTATTAATGTTATTATAATTATTAAGATTATTTTTTATTATTATCATCATTATTAAATGATTACTATTATCTGTTCATTATTATTTTCCTATTTAATTTTGTAAACCCAAGGCTTATGTGAGTGGAAGGCGCCGAAGACCGGGATGTTCTTCTGGTTGAAGTTGAAGGGCGTTGAGGATACGCTCCCGTTCTGTATGGATCTTCTCACAAAACACAAGGTGAATCTTTATAGTGACAAAAGTAATGATCAAAAGAAGTTAAAATTTCTGTCGGTAAAGCCTGTGATAAACATTGGAAAATTGATCATTCGTCGGGTTTTTACTGGGCTCTTTGTCTCAATCACATTCCTGTAGTTCTATGCCACAAGACTCCTTAGACTTCATTAGTTGCACTACATTCTCAACACCACAAGCACTTTAATGTCATCCAAAATATTAATTCAGGCAAATCACTCAATTTGTTACTTTCTGGGTGTTATCTGTAACTTCTGTGCACTACATCTTTCAGGGTATGTTTAACTGAATACGAATGATCTAATACTCTTTCAATCATTATCTGATTTTGAAACAAAATTGCAACAGAATTTCAGAATTTCAGAGTCGCAATTTTAAAAATATTAGATTTTGACATAAATTACTGTACAAATTCTCATTTCATTAATATCAGTTCCATCCATGGTACTAAAGTAGGCAAAACTATTGGCCTGATAATATTAGATACTAAAAAATGTCAAATTAAATAGGTATTTTAGGTAAAAATGTGTTTTAGGTGATTTTTTTCGTCATAAAAATAGCGTATTTATAGGGTCACTTCACAGACTTCTCTCTCATCCCTTACATCCATCCACATATTGTTGTATGTTATGCTGAGATACATTTGAGGATTTCTTGGCTGTGTTTTAAAACAAGTTTTGACAAAATAATGTATATCTGTAGAGAGATATGACCTTTTTCGTACTTAAAGATTACCCATACCCCTTAGTGGTTAATCATGGTATACGAGCATTTTGGTCGAGTTGCCTGTAAGAGGTTCCTTTGAATTGTCTAAAGTACAGAGTTTTTGATGGATTTGTTATGGTAGGGGTCCACTGATATTTTGTGCTCACGACCACCTTGGTCAACTTTTGTAATATGTAGGTGGAAGAATATCAAATGTACAGCGACTGTTTCATTATTACAAAAAAAATGACTGTTTCATTCATTGTATCTGCTAAAATCTCTAAATATGTGTCCCTAATAGATCATTCTTGAGCAAAGCATGGTTGAAAAGATTTCAGTATACTGCTGACTGATCTGTCAATTATTTCTGAACCATACAAATATCATTATTTATCATTTTTTTATTTTATTTGTATTTAGTATACTATATTTTGTATATTCATCATTTATTCGAAAGTAATAGTGATTTTTGGAAATTTGTTCTTTCTCTCTACATAACTCTTTTTTCATAAAATTATCTAATTTTCATTATATATAACCACAGTGAATACATTTACAAACTGATTTGTTAGCTCATATGTTAGATCCCTGAAGCGGGAACTAATGCAAACTGGATATCTTGGTGATATGTCAAGAAAGGTGTTACTACTAAACTTTGAGTAGGTGAAAGTTTTTTGCACAGAAATCCGTCAAACGTTAGGGAAGACTTACGGAAGTCTCAATGCAAATACAAAGCTCCCTTTTCTTAAGCTGAATTGATATTAATAAGCCTCCCGTGATCAACTCTAGGGTTTGATGACTAGATATCATTATCCAATCATATTCACCATATATACAAACATTTATATTTTATGGTTCTTTTGCTTCTAATAAATATCCTAGTTAATAGCAATTTCGGCCTTGTAAAATGGACAGAAAGGCGTAGGTGTTAAGACACAATTACTTTTCAATTTACATATTTACATTCAATTAACAAAAGGTATATCAAATTTGCAGGTAAATCGAAAGAGGGGATATTGTGAATAAGTATAAATGCCTCGGCATAATTATTCCAGTGGATCTGAACTGGTCCCTGTGGGATTGTTTTTTTTATAAACTAAATATCACCCAGAAAAAGTAGCCAAATGGGTAAAATGTGCTTACAGCCTAATAATGTTATCTAATACATTTCACTATATACCTTGACATACTTTCCATATAACATATATTGGCCAAGTTAAGTAGATAATAAATAAATAGGTATTTTAGTACTGTTCAGTGCTGCCACTCTATCTTTCCATATAACCAGTAATTCTGTATAACATATTCAAGATCGCAGAAAAAAAGTCATTGCTAATAAATGGCATTATAATAAAATATTCACCGAACATATCTATATTCAACTCAGTTGGTTCAGATAAACAATCTATAATCCCTACCTGAAGATGATTATTTTAGAAAAAAATGTATAAACCAGAAAAAAAGTATGAAAAAGTAAAAAAGAGGATAAACTAGGTTTAACGGCAATGACTACCGTAATTTGCATTTTCAAAATATGAAAAAATCAGGCTTTTGTTCCGATGGTCTTTTAACAATCTTTGAAGATGAAAACCTATGTCTAGATTCCATGGTGGGTGATCAAAATTTGCATACTAAGTTCCTGTTAACCCATTGTTCACATAGTTTCATTTGAATCTTTGAACATGAAAACCTTGGTTAAGACACAATGTTCGACCAATTACCATGGTTAGTTTTTCAGATATTGAGGAAAGTAGACTTTTCATAAATGGCAGCTCCAATTTACATAGTAAAATTTAAAATATGAATTTAACTGTTTTTAATATGGTTTCATTTGAATCTTTGGCCATGAAACATAGGTCTAGACCCAATGCTTGGTCAATTATCATGGTTAGTCTTTCAGGTATTGAAGAAAGTAGATTGTTTTTTTCAATGGCGGCCCAAATTTACATATTAAAAATAAAATATGAAGTTAACCGCTACTGTTATGGGTTTATTTGAATCTTTGACCATGAAAACCTAGGTCTAGACACAATATTCAACTAATTGTTATGGGTTTATTTGAATCTTTGACCATGAAAACCTAGGTCTAGACACAATATTCAACTAATTATCATGGTTAGTTTTTGAGATATCGAAGAAAATAGAATTTTCGTCAATGGCGGCCCTACTTCGCATATTACAAAAATTGACCAAGGTCGTCGTGAGCGCAACCCTTCTCAAAAGTATCTGTGGACCCCTACCTTTACAAATCCATCAAAAACTCTTTACTATAGACATTTCAAAGGAACATCTTACTGGCAACTCGACTAAAATGCTCCTATACCAAAATTAACCACTTAGGGGTAGGGGTAACCTTTAAGTACAAAAACGGTCATATCTCTCTACAAGAATATAGTATTTCATCGAAATTTATTTTAAAACACAGTCAAGAAATAAGCAAATGTATCCCAGTACAACATACAACAATACATGCGTAGATATAAGTGATGAGAGAGAAGTATGTGAAGTGACCCAATAAAACGCAATATTTCATGAAAAAAATACCTAAAAATAATATTTCTATTTAAAATATGTTTAATTTAATACATTTTTAGTATTTGATGTCATCATACCATTACTTTTGCTAACTTAAGTACTGTGGTTGAACTGGGGTAACGGAAATGAAGATTCATAGTGTCATTAATATCAAAATCTAACATTTTTAATAATTGCGACTCCGGGAATTAGACAAACGTAAAATATTCATATATCCCTTTGGTTGATTTTGGTAGACTTTTAGTATTATTAACTACATACCCTACAGAAATGTATTGTGGAAACAGAAATTCTGTTGCAATTATTTTTACCCTTGTCACTTATCCTCCTGGCCTATCAGTATTGTCACTGTTGCTGAAATAGAACAAAAGAAATGTAATAAATGGGAACTGGTGCGTTTTTGGCTGCTATTTTGTAAAAAAAAAAATACATTTACTTCCTGTACGAACCGCGACTTTGAATATTCTCATCTGTGACCATGATAAAGTTCTTCCGTACCAAAGGGGACCGTTTCAGTATGACTTGAAGTCGAAAGTCACTTAACCCCTCTGTATACAAAAGAATTTACAACAATTGATTTAACATGGTAAGCGTAATGGGTTCGACGTCTCAGGTTTAAATAACGCATGCATTAGCAATTTCTTCTTCATATGAAAACTTGTCTCAGGTTTAAAGAGTCGTCAAGGAAAAACACCTTTGAGCCATACCTCAGTCTCTTAATTTAAGAAGCTCAAACTATCAGAGTCATCCATCGCAGCCAGGTGTCGCTAGCGTGGCATGGTAATTTTGTGATACGCTGCACCTCTAGTCTCAGGACATATTAACCCGTTTCAATGTTTCATGTGATCAGACCATGGCCGAGTAGAGTCACTGCTGGCCCGAAACATAAGTTATGGAAAGACCAAAAATAAAAATACGACAAATGTCTGATATTTGTTTAACTAGCTAATGAAGTGAATAAATTCAGTGCTGAATCGGGATATATTTCACACTCAGATTCAATGTATAGAAGTTTGAGATTGTTACTATTATCTAAGCCTATTTAAATCCATAAAGTTCAGAAAAATTTTGCAAAACAGATGCGGGACCGTCGAAACCGAGGGTCTAGTAGCATTATATTTCTATGATATTCATTTTTTTCTGTTTCTACGAGGCAATTAATCAGACCTCGTCACACAAATGTCAATGATAGCGTACACACAGTGTATTTGATTTTATAATCCAAACAGGTATCTTTTACACCTGGAGCAGACTTCTTGAATCGTTCGAACAGCCCCTACATCCGGCTGTCTTACAGTAAAGTATCGGAGGAAACTATAAAGAGGGTAAGCTTGTCTTGAACAGTATGCCAAATATATAAGGCCACACACACACACACAACTTAATTGTTTAACGGACTCTTATTACATTAAATATGGTGCGAGCGTGCGATTTTTTTTTAATTCACCCGACGATTCACAACAGATATAATTTCGCGACCTAGCCAGGCGAATTAACAATTTAATCTAATGTATATAATAAACACAGGAGTTGGTCCATTTTGCATACCTTTAGGCATTGCTGTTAAGATTCCAAGAACCTGGTCCTCAATTGCAAGCTAAAATATCCACGAAAATTGGGAGCAGCAAACCCATGAACTATTTTTTTTTTGTTCCAACTGCCTGTTATGGTATTTTAATTTATACACTATTTTTTTTATAATATGTTAAAATGTATTGTCTTGAACATTGATGAAATGTCAGTTTACGTATATTTTTCAGGGAGTCCGTATTTTTGGGGAAACTTTACGTGCAAGGAATCAAGAGTGACTAACAGGCAGGACAAGTGAGAAAACTGAACTATGTGTGTGCTAACCATTTAATGTTGAAACTCGTTTTCATGAAGACTGATCGCTCATTTGGACCAGGCTCTTGTCATATTTTGAGATATATATATAGACTTTATGTATACCTAAATATGACTAATTATTCTCGATTGTGTGCCTAAATACCCGAATGTTGCTTTTTGCTAATTTTTACACAGGTTGATTATCCGATTTCAATTTGAAATATCAATTTAACATGTAATCAAAATCGACCAAAAGACCATAAAGTTGCTATTTTCTGAAACATTAATTAGTTCATTGTTACCTAATTTGTCCATGTTGAGTATTACCAGGATTATAGCTAGACAAATTTGAGTGCCGGCTAAATGTACGGACTTTGGCGAAGCAAGCGTTGATGGTCACGGTGGGAGTCCATACACTATATGCACGAGCGATGAGTCCACTTTTTCTCTTAGAAATAGTAAATTATGCAAGAATTATTGTTTGCAACGGTCTTTTAATAGTGGGTAAATGGTAAGAGTAATATGGTACAGGTTAGAATATGGAACCTGCAGGAATTGTACAGTATTTCTATATAAAAGTCAGTATTTCATTTTAGGGCTAAGTCAGTCAGAGCATCTTCTGATCGACAGGTGTTGTGGCCCACGCGCTGTTTTTATGTTGACGCCTGGTCCACTGTTTATAACTCGCATGTAAGCCAACTGTTTCATCGATTTAAGCGTCCCTGGGGTATCTCATACAAAACAGGTAAACACGTCGAAAAGGAAACGGTTCGAAAAGTTACCATGAAGATACTTGAAAAATTAAGGAAATTTGCTTGTTTCGCCAGAAAAAAAAATAGAACGGAGTAAACTATTGTGTTCTTAAATTTGAAATTGGGTTGCGTGACCTCAATTTTGTCAAAGAAGCAATACCATAAGCAAGGATATGGGATTTCGAAAAATTACGTATATTCCAGATACAAAGCGAGAACAAATTTATTACTGTGGTCCTAATGTACTAATATGCCAAACTGGACGCTTAGTTTTTGCACTTAACACCTACTAATAACTTGACAGAAATCTCCTGTCTGTTCATAATGTCAGTCAAGAGACAAGGTAATGCAGGTTGATGTTTGGAGCTGAATGATTGGCAGACAATGCGGAGGTTATTTAAAATTTTACTATAATGCTATATCATGAATATATTTACATTATATGATAGGTCAAAGTATAATTTGGTAAATAATACGGACACATAGTGTAAACAACTTAAGATTCGCATATCTACAGTATTAACATAGAATATGGAATATGGAGGAATTGTACAGTATGGCTATATATCAGTCAACGAGTAAACCATTTTGACCATGTAAGCGATTCTCTTCTGACACATGGTAATATCATGACAGTCAATATTCGTATATTGCGTATCTCTATATGGTTTTCACATATCGCAATTTTTTCGTATTTTATCATACATGACTGAAACTGATCTATTAAAGTAAAACAAAGTTTCTCTCACAAATGTTGGCATCTAAATGGGTTGAGTTTAGTGAAGGCCGCCGACGTGTCTGAATTTAATTTTTTATTCTAAAATGCGTAACATAAAATGATTCCATGTACCGATAGACCTAAGCACTCGCAAAGTAAGTCAGGCAGTTGTAAATTAGTTATATGATTTGCCGCGAGGTGGCAGTACCTTTTCTAAGTGTTGCGCCATAGCAAGAGCAGTTTGATGGCTCTGTCAGCGGGGAATTATAGTCTTAACAATTGCATTGGCGAGTGTACAAAATACCGAACGTATACAAATCTCGAAAAAGAACTAATTTTTTCTATATGAAAAAATAGACTAGTGACCCATGGGTCTCGAGACTCATCTGAATTTGTCTAAAAGGATATGTTTATGAGCTTTTCAAAATATGGGTTCTGTGATCAGTTTGAAACCAACCCGTTTTTTTCAAACGGGGGTTATCATCCTTAAACGTTTTTGTAAATTGATTAGTTCTGTGACCTTGAACTTTAACCTAGTGACCCCAAGATCATAAGGAAACTTCCCTTATTGGCAAGTGCGCCACGTGTGGAAGACGAAAGGATTCTTACATTATAGGCGGGTCATTTATGAAAATATGGCGTCGAATGCATCCACAATCTTTCTGAATAAGTGGGTCTTTAACTTTGACCTTTCGATCTCATGACCCCAAAATCCATAGATTTGTAGCGTTAGAGGTGGGCAATACTATATAAGTCAAGTGTGAAATTAATAGGTCAATCCAAACTGGAGATGTCCTGAGGAAACAAGTTTGACGGACATACAGAGAAACGAACAGATGAATAGACGGGCGGACATGGTGATTTATATAGGGCATTCGTTTATTCAACCGGGGCCTTAATATACACACAAGGTTTGAGGACACAGATGAAATCAATAAAATTTGGCAGTCTTAAAATGAAAGGGAAAAAAATGCATCAAAATGGAATAAAATACAGGTGGGGCCAACAGTCTTCATATACTGACGAAACCAGTTGTAGTTAATAAAAACACTGGGTTCCAGGACACTAAGTAAAATTACAACTGAGAAACTGACATAATTGCTGTCATTTGATGGTCTCTAAACGGAAAAAAACCACCGTAAAAATAAGAAAAATACACTGGCGCCACCAATTTTCTCGAACTGATAAAACTAGTCATGGTCAATATTCAAGACAAGATTCATGGCAAACCATAAGATAATTATAAAGATAGTGGAGGTTTTGTATTAATTTTTCAGTTATTCCGGGGGGGTACTTACGAGCCCCATAGCCTAGAAGCTATAGGTTGCAGTGACTTTAATTCATGTTTCGAAGGAGATATTTTTTAACCTGCTAAAACTAAAAATGCTGAGGATCAACAAAACGTCACACATTCACCGCCTGAACAAGGGGATGACGGACTATTAGATTTGCGTTTTCTTTTCCTGGCGGATGTGAGTTCACATACACCTATTATAAAGCACGTGATTGTACATATGTGTGATATAGAATTTAGATACTCATATAATGCACATTGTATGGATTATATAAAGACTGTATATATTCCATGGCCTGGGAATTCCTTTAGACTTGCGTGTTTCGAGGTCACCAATGCGCTTTAAATCAGCAAAAATCAAGCAGTTGAAAAATTAAAATGAAAATTATTCCCCCAGAGCGGCATCATCACCAGCATTTTCAGTGGGAGTGGGATCTAATAAAAGAGAACCCACCCATTCCAAACCCAGACTCTATTCCTGATGAGAGCACAGTCCAAGAGAGTAGCTTTGAGTAAAATGAATGAACATAAATTTCCACATGTATGTATAAGTCCCTGGGACTGCACATGCTCTCGAACAGACAAATGCATACAGCAGTTGTCAGGGGGATCATGTCCATGCCACAGCCATAGACTTATATGGTATCAGCACTACAGAATGAAGCCAATGATGCCTTTGTGGAATGCATGTCACAACCTGAGCTAAGATTTTGCCAAATATTTTGCCATGTTGTAGATGATGTGTTGTTGCATCTTACATATTCTACAGATGGAGTCTAATGAAGATTTCAAATGATTTCAGAAGTATTAAAAGGCTTTTATGTGCTAGATTCATACAACACATGAAGAAAATGTTGGTAAAAACACAGAAGAAAAAATCAGTATTACCTTGCCAAATGATACAACATACCCTCGCAGAACAATTACAAGAGTTCTCAGATATGTTCGATATACATGTACTGAGACCCAGAAAACTGCTTTCGCGAGAGACTACTGTTGTTTTCATCATGAAGAGATGAAACCAAAGACCTTTTGAATGGTTCAAAAACCATACTCCGAACAATAAAACAAGAAAAAATACAAATTAAGTTCAAAAGGAATCAGTATGAACAGAATGCAGATGTTTTGCAGGAAGCACAGGACCAAGCTGAACATGACCATGGAATATGCACATATTCATATATAAACATGAAGATACCTTCATTTAAAAATGTATAAATTATAGACATGTAGCACTTCATATCAGGGGCCTGCACTATGTAAAAGTTCAGTAATTGTGTTGCTTCCATGGTAGTTTTTGCCATACCCATCTCAGGGACACAATACCCATTATATGCTGTTAAAACAAAAGTCTTTGATTTGTATAAGGTTTACGTTAATGGACCTTATTGCAGTCGAGTCAGTCTATGAAAGAGCGGAAGACAGCGCTATCCATGAAGAGTCTCTTTATTTCCATGGAATCTCACTGTTCCTTTTACATATTCAATCATGTCCAGCACTGTATGAATATCTTAGATAACCCCTCTGGCACATTTTGCCCCTACACACTTGTTAACACACAAACACTCCTCACAGACATGAACATACAAAAATACAGATAAACACAACAGTACTTATAAATCGGATTTTCCTTCTTTCCAGGGCTATGACAACTAATACATTCCTTACTGTAATACAACCTGGTTATGAGCTGAAACAGAAATTTTAATTGTAAATTGCCTAATTCATTCCGTCCTCATTTTATCTCGAATGTGCAAAAAATAACCAGTTTCATGCATGCATATCAACAATTATCCTTTTTTTACAAATGATCCAGAATTAAACAACAGCTTCTTACATGTTTACATACATGTCCGTGCATTTTGAAAACATTGAGGATAAGTTCCCAAGTTGAATTCATTGCCACGATGATTATTATCGACCTGCCCACTCAGCCACCCATCCTCTCAACTGCTAAAAAAGTGAACAATGTCCTGTAATCATTCTGTATTCAGTTCTAACAGTGCCAGAGCTATCTTCAGATCAGCGGCATCACCTGATTAATCATTCATTACAATCCATCATTGGTCTGAACACTACTGCTCATTCATGTATTTACATGAAATATTGAGGCCGAAATAACTTTGCCTGATTAATCCACCTTCTGCTACTGTCTCCACTACATTATGATGAGCACTGTTCAATTTTTCAACATTTTTTTATTACATATACACTTGGACTTCAAAACAAATAGTAGCGTGCCTAGTATGTTCTGTCGGTTTCACAATTTATAGCCCCCTTGCACTGTACAGTGACAGACACTGGAGGTGGTCTCTCTAGTATTAATCATCTGCATCTTATTTCACACATTAACGGCATACCATCCGTCAGCACATTCTATGCTAAAACTATTTTTGTATTTATATGATGAGGGTCAATCCCTTCTTGCTTTAAGACACAGCTGTACAATTTATATGTATTGACACCTTTTTTTCTGCAGGAAATGTTCAGAGTAATTGTGGCCCATATAAAACAGTCACTCAAGTGTAGTTCTGTGACTCTGTTTCCTGGGTATGTTCATTTTTACTTATTGATGGGTAGCACAAAGACCTCAAGCTGCATCAATCATATTTTCCCCATACCGAAACAAAATTGGCACTATTGTGCATGATTAAACACCTATAAGCTATACAAATGTATAATTAAAAGGTTTACATATAATATACATAATATATACTTACGTAAGGACTTTCATAATAAAATATTATAATATATTAAATTAAAACATATCTAAAAATTAGGGCAGATGTTTTTACAATCGGTACCAGATCCAGTTGTGGCTTAGTACTACACTTGGTCTATAATCAGTACCTACGTATCAGACTGTTCTAACACTTTTAATGAGTCAGTAAGTTTAAAGTGTCCAAACAGGCCTATCTAGGTTTATGTATCTATATTTATAATTTCAAATCAACGTTATCGCCCTTCAGTACAGCTGTACTTAAACATCGAGGGACTGAAATTAACGATTTCGGGAGACAGCTTGTACATTTCAGTGTAACAGCTGGTCCTGTTTACTTGACGCTGCCTCAATGATGTGTTAGTCAGACTGCCATTTAATCTTCATAAAGAGTTCCATGGGGTACCTGTTTCAGCTTTCTGCTCCCATAACCAAATACTACATGCATCTTATTACATTTTATCCATCGGGAAAATATTATTCATAATGTTGGAAGAAACTAGAAATTCCAATGTGTTGAAATAAAATATCACTTTAACCACAGAGTCGGAAAATTACCTAATATCAATGGGATGCAAGTCGTGTCACTTTTGTGGACTATCCGGAAATCAAGAAATTGTTAACTCTTATGTGGAATGAAGAGGAGAGATGCTGCCAACACAGCGCGAATGCAACAGAGTGATACCAGAGATGAACAAGAGGATTTAACCCATGTATATGATAAACAATGAGTATGAAACTCTATACAAAATATGAGAGGGACAGAAGCTCATCGAAGCTTAATAAAGAGATGGAAAAAATGCTGACAAAAGAACCTGAAACCAAATAGACACAAAGTGTTTTTTAATATAAAAAATATATATAACAAACTGTATAATAAAATCTGTTGAACGCTTTGGTGTGTATATTATTCCAGATTATAATTGCATCTGTTGAGTAATACTGCTGAATTCTGAATTATGAGTTAAACATATTAAAGGTATAATAATATAATGCATTAATCAAGTATTGTCACGTTAGAACCGTTTCATATGTATCGTGTATGTACTTTAATAAAATATTTACAGTTTGTGAATCATTTACAGTATGTTTGTAATAGATCAACTTACAACTCGCATGATTGTAAAAGACATTATTTTCCATTCCCTTTTGGCGATGAACTAAGATAGGTTTCGATTCCTGCCTCTATCCCACGACTGCTTGGACTTTTGATGTAAATAATGTTCCATGTCAGGCCTCGGAGCTTTTTCGGTGGTGCCAGTCTGTTTTTGGTTTCCCCTTCATGTACAACAAAAAATCTCAATAAATATTATAACTCCGAAACATGTCTGTAAATATGTATTTTTGAATTATATAAAGTTTATTGTCATTATTCTGTCATCACAGTACCAGCCCCTGGTTGTTTTGTTTTATGACATGTAGGATGGAAGAAGCTTCACGCATTGTTAAACTTCCAGTGGTAGATCCTAATGTTAGTTCAATTCCCAGCAGCCTTGATCGTGCCATAGATAAGGCCAGCAAAATTATTTTCGAGCCTTGAAATACTAGCCTTTAAACTGAAGTCACAAGGTGTAGAGAGGGTCAAGGTGTTTGTTTTCAAAATGACTTCCTCTACTTAATGGGTGACACAGGTGTACGTGGATATTTGGCAAAGAATTATGCAATCAGTGCCTATTTTGCTGAACAATTCATGCATTGTTTCAAAATTGAATTATACATCTGTTCATAACGCTTTGCAGTTATCAAATATATTGATATTTTGATATTACTGTATCCATTACTGACACAAAAAGATGTATGTACCGTTTTTATTTTTATTTAATGTATTTGCATCTAGATCGTGAAGTGTTCAGGCCATGAATTGCCCAGAAAATTTATCCAGCGATACATACCGGAATTACGCTGGGAACTCTTCAGGTCAAGAGAGTTGGAAGGTAAAAAAACTTCCTCCAACAAGAGCGACACTGATGCCCCATATCCAACGTGCTAATTTTGTATCTATTTGAGAGACAACAGCTACACAAATCCCCATTCATGTCTCCTACCCCTTGATGAAAATGGCTGGGTGCTTGTCGGGGAAGAGTATTTACCCATTAATTGCTTTTACAAACCAGCACCAGTTGCTGTTATAGAACTTACGAAATGCGGCTGTCGGACAACTTGTTCAGGTCAATGCTCAAGAAGAACAACCTCCCTTGCACTCCACAGAGCAAATGCTACAACAAAAGTTGCACCAATATTCCAGACTACCGGGTGACAGAAGATAAAGAGGAAGATGAAAAATAATACAGAAATCAATGCTATGATGACTCTTTAGAACCTATTCACAAAGTTTTATTTCATTTCAGATATCATGAAACGGAACCATATATTGTTTAAACATTCTGTGATGTATCTAAAATATTTGTGTAATATTTCTTCACTATATATGTATCTCATGATATGAGAAATTCCCTGCTCTGGATCTGCTACTGTGTTTGCTAAAGCATGTGTCATCTTAGATCACTTGAAATGGAACCATTTTAAATTCAGTCTTTAATTATTTACGTATATTTACCTGTTAGTATGAGAAATATGGACTGCCTTTTGCTCGGCGTTTCCTACATACTAAGCAATCAAGGAAGCCTTTGGAACATATATTTTTTTCATTATTATAGTCGCCAGCCTAGGTCTGGCGACTATAGGCTAATCGTCGTGTCTGTTTGTTGCTTGCCGGAAATCTTCGATTTTCGCAAGCTGGTTGGTCAGTCGCGGATGTCTGTTTGTTTGTTTGTCTGTCCAGTCTCTACAGGTCGCAATTTTCATCCCATCGCTTTCAAACTTTCACAGTTTGTGTAAAATCAAAATTGCAAGAAGCCTGTTGTTTTTGGGCAATATAGGTCAAAGGTCAAGGTCAAGGTCATCAAAAGTTCCTAAAGTGCTCTTTTCTTCATATCTCCATTACTATTTGTCATAGCCACTTCAAACATGGCTCATTTGAATCGGCATTCAAAGGCCTTTCTTCTGATATATATGTTGCTGAAATCTGCTGTTTCTATGGTTACACATTTTTGGGGAAAACTCATGATTTTCGAAAATAAAAGGCCTAATTTTGTAACTTTGTCAGTTTTATAGCTAGAGAGGTCTGTTTTTTTGCATAATGTAGCCCGTCAAGAGTTCTCGACGATCCAGTACCAAGTCTCGCCAATTCTAGCTTGAAATCTCGCCATACGAGATATTTCGTGATATCATTAATGATACCCTAGATGCCACAAATTTGAAGTATTTGTTATGAAACTGATATATTTTTTATCCAACAGCAATATCTCGAAATTATTTTTCCATTTTTTGAATTTGACCGCCAGGGGGCGCTGCAGCGAATACACAGTGACATATCTTGTTTTGACCATATCTCCAAAAATATTGATCTTACTTACATAAATTTTAGCTTATTTTCTTGTCCTGAGTCTTCCCTATATTCTGGTTGGGTCATCTGGTCTCAATCTTGTGTCACTTTGTCAGTGTGTCTGTCTGTTTGTCTGCTGTCCACAATCACGCCCGCTGGTTGGTGTAGCATGTTACATATAGTAAAGTACAAGCCATAGTTTTTAACGAATCTTTTTGAAACTAGTACATCTTATATCTGAGACTAATATCTAGAAACAGGTATTTCATTTTCTGGCTGTGGCCGCTAGGGGGCGCTGCAGTCAACCCCGCTCGAACATGTCGTCTTTCGGCCATACCCCAAAAAATGTTAGTCGTAATTACATATATTATAGCTTATATTCTTGCCTTGAGTCTTCTGGGTGTTATCGATGGGTCATCTGGCCTGAATCATTTGTCACTTTGTCAGTATGGCCGTCTGTTTGTCCGGTGTCTTCAGTTTCGCTTGCTTGCCGGTGCTTGTATCTTACATATACCAATGTACAGGCCACATTTTTGCACGAATCCTTTTGAAACTGGTACATCTTCTGTCTTGTACTAATATCTAGAAATTTGTTTTTCATTTGGTGAAAATGGCCGCTAGGGGGCGCAGCAGTCAACCCACCCTAGCATATCGTCTTTTGACCATATCTCCAAAAATATAAGTAGTATGTACATAAATTAGAGCTTATTTTCTTGCCCTGAGTCTTCTGATCAAATAGTGATGTCATCTGGTCACAATCTCGTGTCATTGTCTCAGTATGTCTCTCGGTTTGCCAGTTGTCCACAATCAAGCCCGCTCGTTTGTGTAACATGTTACCTATAGCAATGCACAAGCCATAGTTTTGCACAAATCTATTTGAAACTGGTACGTATTATGTCTTGCACTAATATCGAGAAATGGGTTTTTTATTTTCTGGCTGTGCCCGCTAGGAGGCGCTGCAGTAAACCCAAGCTGACGTATCATGTTTTCAGACAGAACTCTGTCAAGTTTAGTCGTATCTTCACAAACTTAGGCTCATCCTTTTTCTCTTGGCGATAACTCCAAAAATATTTGATGTATAAACTTGTCTGTATGTTTGTTCTTTTGTCTGTCCAGTCTCTACAGGACACAATTTTGCTTCAATCGCTTTCAAACTTATACATTTTGTGGACAATCAAAAATGCAAGAACCATATTGCTATTGGTCAATAGAGGTCAAAGGTCAAGGTCATCGAAATACCTTGAAATTTCATTTTCTTCATTACTTTGTCAATTTTGGTCGTATCGTCACAATCTTAGGTTCATTTTCTTCCTCTTGGTCCTCCCCACATCTTTTGTTTGGACCACTTTTCTCTCAGATATGTAACTTGGTCAATATGTCCGTGTCTTTGTCCGCTGTCCTCATTTTTGCTTGTTTGACGGTATTTGCATCTTACATATTGTTATCTGCAAGGCAGAGTTCTTCACGAATTAGTATGTCCATGCCTTTGTCCGCTGTCCTCGGTTTTGCTTGTTTGCCAGTGCTTCAATCATTCAAATTGTAATCTGCAAGCCACAGTTTTCCACGAATCCTTTTCAAACTGAAACAACCATTGTATTGTACTCATATCTAGAAACTCAATTTTCATGCTGTGGCTGTAGCCACTAGGTGGCGCTGCAGTGGATTCAATCTGACTTATCATGTTTTCGGCCATGACTTTGTCAATTTTAGTCGCATCTTCACTAACTTTTCTCTTGGTTTCATACACAACTTTTGTTTGACAACTTTTGTCTCATATGTGTCACTTTGTGTGTATGTCCGTGTCTTTGTCCGATGTGCCCAGTTTTACTTGCTGGCCAGTGCTTGCATCTTACATATATGAATTCACAAACCACAGTTTAGCATGAATCCTTTTGATACTGGTACATCTTACCTCTTGTAATCATATCTATAAATCTATTTTTTTTCCAAGTTCTTACCAATGCCGTCAGGGGGCGCTACAATCTTCTTAATATGACGTTTCATACTGTTGGTGATATCTCCAAAACTATTGATCTTTATTACATCAGTTATAGCTTATTATCTTGCCATGATTCTTCATTATAATCTGGTTGGATCATATCTGGTCTCCATCTTGTGTCATGCGTTGGCAGTATGTCTATCTCTTTTTCCACTGAGCTAATTTTTACCAGCTTTTCGGTGTGTGCATCTTACATTAGCTGTCTACAAGCCCCAATTCCCCAATTTTGCATGAATACTTTCGAGACACGTACACCTTTCCTTCTGCACTAATATCTAGACACTTTTTTTTATTTTTCTGGCTGTGGCCGCTTGGGAGAGCTGCAGTCTACCCACACTTACGTCATATTTCGGCCATATCTCTAAAAATATTAGTCTTAATTACACCCATTATAGCTAATCTTCTTTGTCTTAGTCTTTGACATAAATTGATCAAGTCATCTGGTCATATCCGTTATCACTTTGTCAGTGTATGTCTTTTTTCGCTGATCCCATTTTCGCTTGCTCCCTGGTGCTTCTATCTTACATGTATCAACCAACAAGCCACAGTTTTACATACATTCTTTTGAAACTGATATAAAATATGTCTTCCATTATTATTTAGAGCATTGTTTTGTTTGCTTCATTATGACCGCTAGACGGCGCCGAGGTCTTGTTCGAATGTCTTTGCAATTGATTTTCATTTTCTTCAGTCAACCCAATCTGACGTATTATGTTTTGGCCATATCCCCAACACTATTGATCTTTATTACATAAATTATAGCTTGACATCTGATAAGAATTTTGTGTCACATGTTAAGTGTGACTTTCTATCTATTGCACGTTATTGCTTGTTGGTTCTACCATATTAAGTATGGGACTCTACAGACGACAGTTGTGCACGGATTTTCTTGAACTTGGTGCATCATAAAGATTATACTTATATATCGAAAAAGGATATATTGTGTTTTTGCAGATTTGACTTGGAAGGGCGCACACTCGAAACTCCTAAATATATTTATTTATGGCCATATCTCGAATATAATGACTCATCTCCACAACCGGGCTAATACATCTGGTCTCAATATGTTATCACTTCGTCTGTATATCTGTTTTTTTGTCAAATGTATCAACTTTGCTTGCTGGTTCATATGCTTATACAGACAGATTCTTTAGTTGGTACCATTGCTGCGATGACTTAGACATACTGTATATCGCAAACAATACTAAAAGCCGTATAGATCAAGGGCTTATTTTTGCCACCGTATTTTTTTCCATGACGCAGTCTAGTATTGCCCTACATCCTGTTTCATGTGTTAGTATATTGGTCTGTCTGTTCAGTTGTCCCCGATTTCTCGTTTTGCCGGTACTTGCGTTTTATCAATTATTTTACCCGACATAGTTTTGCAGGAATTTGTGACTGATACAAAACATGCATGGGAATGATTTCTGCTATGTCATTTCTCTTTATTTGGGACTAAGATGGATTTATATTGTGAATTGTGTAAATTTGTCTGTCTGTGTGTTCGTCTTCGGTCTTTATTTATGGGCCAGGTACAAGTATGGACTTGAAACTTGTATTCATTTTGTTACGTTTTGAGTACTTCCTTCAGTTAAGACACAACCATTTCAGACTATCCGTTACTTCTTGCACGACATCATAACAACAATGAATTCAAATACAAAATTTTATTTAAAAAACAAGAAATACTTTAAATACATATACATTAATCAACAGATTTCATCTATTGTCAAACTGTTGCATATTATAATTAACCCATATTTTCCGTACATACGTTTTTGTGGTAAAAATTGTTGACATATACATGGATATATTGGCATATATCATATATTGTGGAATTACAGCAGGCTGCTTATACATGGCCTGCCAAATCCTGTGTACAAGATCTATCACCAAATATTATCTCAAATGACACTTGTTCATTGCATGTGTCTGACAATTAGTTAGTGGAGCTAGGAGAGGTTTTTGTACACACGAGACATAACGGTTGACCTGGAACAAATGGCCTTAAAATCAATCCTTTTATTTGACATTGCCTGATTTCATTAAATTGACTGTTTTATATATATATATATATATATATATATATATATATACACATATATATGAATTATATTAATGCATAACTGCCACGACCCGGCAGTTTTCGTGCAAACTATATGGCACTCATCAGGTAGATGAGTTGTGTTGGTGTTTTGGTGGGTGTCTGAGATTATTTGCGGTCGGCTGCACGAAGTCTACACGTGCATAGGTAAATAACTAAACGCTTGTTAAGGAGTGGTTTTCCGTTGTATATCATAAGCTGTAGCTTCTTCTGATCGAACAGGTTACATCTGTTGCCTATGCTGTCATAGTTGGATTCAGAATAATGGACCAGGTGATATTCTCAGATACCTTGTCGTTTGAGTTTCAAGAATTTCGATAGTTCTGTTACTTTCTCATACTGTTCGTACGTAAATGATTTTTTTGTGGTTTGTATAGAGGCTTTTAAAAGTGCTCCGTGTGTTTCCGAAGTAAGAGACATCATTGCTTGTGTTTTCATATTAGCCATGTACGCAATGTTCCGTATCTAATATTTCCTGTTCAATGTGCATTTTCCTTTATTTCTTCAGTTGCAAGCTCACTTGGTTTGGGGTTTCGGTGGTTGTTGCAGATTTTTTTTTTGTTGCAACTGACACTGCTTCTTTTGTTTGGAAGGCAGCTGTGGAACACTTTAATTGTATTTATATTGAAATGTTAATGAAGAGGGCTGCAAGGGAAAAAGTTTTCCTGTTAAATGCAGAAATATCTTCCCACTTTGTTTCACAATTTGGAGGTAGTTTGGTTTAACCATATGATGTCCTTTCTTCGTCTGATCTTTGGTAAGTTTTAGGCGGCTGCCGAAGTTAATTTTTCGCTGCATCCTGCGTTTTCCAGAGCGTTGTTGTAAATGTGGGCTGCCGCATGGATGATTCTTCGTTGTGTGAGAGTTGTGATATGCGTTTCCTGATCGCTTCTGGGATTTGTTTGATAAACTCGGATGGTTAGCTGGACGATTTGTTGACATATAAAGGGTTGTCATTTGGCTTTCAGTATGGCTTGCATGAGTTGTTCTTCAGGTTGAAAGTCACATCATATTGGACTGGGCTGTTATCCTGATACCGAGGAGCTGTAGTTCAGTGGTTATTTTCATTCGGAGTTTGTCAGCTGCTCTCTTGAGTACGACTAAGTCATCGTCTCTGAATATCGAATGTCAACAGATGGTATAGTTTTTCTGGGCGTCTGTGATATGAAGAGGCCTGCGGTCTCAGTCTCGCATGGTTCATTATTGCTAATCAAACAATGACAACAAAGGGTAACAGGTGTAACCTCTGCAATCAGGATAAGCTACAGTTTATGACATACAAAGTAAAGAGCTCTCCTTTTCAAGCGTTATTTCACATTAATATATATATATATTATATATGTGTATATATATATATATACACACACACACACACAAATTGTATATTGACCATTTGTTTTTCATTTTACCTGACAGTCTCCAAGCAAATTCATTCATCTGACATATTTATTTCAATTATGATTGACTTACTAGAATTATAATATATATTCTTATACTGTACGAACTTGATTGTTTTTTCAGTATAAATTGGAACAAGCGACTACAACCCATTCTCCGAGTAACGGGTTAACGCGGTTCGAATATGGGTCGCAAGCGGAGAAAGTCGAGCGTTTTACTACTCAACTGCCGAGGCCCCTAAACAATAGTACATTACTACATTAACTTAACTTCAAATGTATACCGTAAATCATATAAAGATAATAAGTTTACAATACAAGAAGTATAATCAATTGACATATATTGACACCTATTTAAACATCTAAATTGACACCTAAGTTAATCCGTATAATGAATGCACTACATCAGTAATTCACATTTACATAAATATACTTTGCATCTTGACCATTGTTTTTCTATTTTAACTGACATTATAAACAACACAGTTTGAAAATGTGTCTTCATTTTACAAAATGACAAAAACAGTCAGGTACCTCACAAATTGCCTTGAAATCAGTTGATTTGTTTGGCAATTAGATTGAAATTGTGATTGTCTAAATAATAATATCAAATTTATGTATTGTTTTATGCTATATCTTGATACAATTCAGTTTATTTTATCTTGATTAAGTGCAATAGTATGATATGAAATAATAGAAAATGTGTGATAAATTTGAGTTAACAAATTTGTGAAGAAGAAACGGACGCACAGACGGACGGACGAAAATATCTTTTCACCATTTCTATGTCTCCGGCTAACTCGGCCATCGGCTACGTAGGAGACAGTGGCGTAGATCTGTCTTCAGACCTGGGGGGGGGGGGGGATGGTCTCATATATATATATATATATATATATATATATATATATATTTATATATATACATATATATATATATATATGTGTGTGAAAGTATATATATAAATATGTGTGTGTGGATATTTGTGCGCACGGGAAGTTCAATGAATAATATATATAGTATTTAAAAAGTGTAGAATTCAAATAGATAAGAAGAAAACTAATACTTAGTAATAGTAGAATGCTATTACTATCATAAAATTTTATTTCTATTAACTGGTATGTATTATATAATTATATAGTTTAACTTTTCCCCCATGGAAACCTGGGGGGGGGGATGGTTGTACACACGTTCCCCCCACCTAAAATTCTGGGGGTATACATCCCCCCCCCCCGGGATCTACGCCCCTGGTAGGAGAAATTACTAATATGAGATCCAGGATAATTCTCGCTTCTCGGCAAGGTTAAAGAAACGGGGGGAACAAGGAGAGAAGGCATGGGGTTTTACCACTCAGCTGATTAGGTCTCCAAACATCATATTATTACACTCATGAACTTACAAATTATAAAATAAACTAAAAGGTATCAAGTTATACATAAGAATACAACGATTAATAATAATCAATTTGACATAAATGATTTGTCCTTGACCTATTCAAACTTTACATTTACCTGTCACGCAATTTGAAAAATATTATATACATAATGTAACACATACAACAAATCTATAGTCAAACATTCACACGAATAAAAGATATAATGGAAGTAATAAGTCACATTAACACACACATATATATATTATACATAGTACATAGTATATAGTTCATTTATTTGTTTACTTTACATGGAGTCTAAAGAATTTTAATTGATACTAGCTTTCGGATAACAAAGTATCCTGACGACGGTATGATACCTGACGAAGGATACTATAGTTAGTCTCCAGAAAGATGTCATCTTTCTTTGATCTCTTTTATTCAATTGAAGACTAACAGGGCAACTAAACATAGAATATATATATATATATATATATATATATATATATATATAGGAAAGGGATACACAGAAAAGGCCGGCTAGCCCGATCGGCTAACCCTTCTTTTCTGTGTATCCATTATTTCCTATATGTAATACTAGTAACCAGCATGGCTTCACCATCATTTATACATAATATATATATATATATATATATATATATATATATATATATATATTTCTTTTTATTTATATAGGCAATCTTATGTAATCTAATCTTATTAAATGTCTTAAATCTTATGTAACCTTGTTATACCAAGATATCTTTCAATGAATGTTGTAACAATTAAGTTGAACAGTTTCAGTGATATTGTAAGTACTTGATAAATTGATGCATGCTGGGAATCAAACTCCCATCGGGCTCCAGTTATGGGTAGACTACAGCAAACATAAACATATTACACAACTGGTTTATGGTCTCCTTGTTATAGTATCTAAGACACGGCATAGCAGCTTCCTTATCCTACAGTGAAGTATATCAGATCAAATGATTGCCACCTATATAACACAGAAAAAAAAACAACCACGCACAAAACCTTCTAACCAGGGCAGGTATTTTACCATGCGCCTGTATGTACATTGATTAGCCATTTAATTGATGTTGTGCCGTAATCTGTATATCAACTGATCTGTTTCAATGTTTCCACTTCAAGCGAGGACGAATGACAATCAGTATTGCTTTGTAATCTTCATCACTGTTGAAATCACTGTTTGTGGAATGTAGACTCCAACCATTTGTCAGCTAAAGAACATTGTCAGGAAATAGTGTAGTGTCTGTTGGCTGTAATCTCTACGACTTGTGGAATAAATACTGTTAGTGTTAAAAGATATTGATGTTTTACTGATGTTGGTGACACTTCTAAAATGTTGGTCACACTTCTAAAAGCTCAGACATGATGAAGCAGTTCTTAAATTCCAATGCACAAAGATAAAAGCAAAAAACTTGTATTATTTACTGCCCTAGTATAGCATTTAACTATGTAAAGAGAAGACTTTTTAAAGTGTTTGTATTCATCTTTTTTATATCAAATTATCTCTTAAAGTTATCATATAGATTTATTCAGTAGGGTTTTGTGAAGTTGTTAAAAGTGATTACTGTGTAAGCTACTTGTTTATTTCATACTGACAGATTAACGTTTGTGATACATTCAGAGGTAATTTAAGTATGATAATGAGTATGCACAAATGTACTGTACATTGCAGTTTGCCTTGTGAAAGATAAATCAAGAATTGTGATTGAGATAAAGATTCTGAATGCTACATGTTTGTCAGTTCTTCCTAGGTATGGTGTGATGATTGTGCCAGTATCCATTGAAGCATTTGATATAGACAAAAATATTTAAGCCAACTCCAATTATACCCCAACCAAATATAAAGATTTCAATGATTCCCATTTATAGATTCAAATCTCCTGTAACACATTCTCTGTATACAATTTCCATCTTCTAATCCTAACTCGTACCTTGTGTATTCTCAGTAATCCAAGTATATTTTAAATCTGTAAACCCTTTTTTAGCTCAGCTGACGAAGTCAATTGAGATATAGGTATGGCCCTTTGTCAGTCGTCAATTAGCAGGACACAAACGGTAACCGCTGTACCTGGAATCTTTTAACTGCATATTCTATTAGATGTATAAAAGTTTTTCTTGGACAACTTTGATTAGTTCACTGAACTATATTCTCCGAGTACAAGGCTCCAAAGTACCCTCCCCAATATTAATGGTAATATTTCATACAAAATCTAGATATCTGAAAAACTGTTGCATTGATCACCATGATTCTGTGCATGAATATTGATCATTGGATGTTCCATCACTAATGGAAAACTGGTGGCGCCACCTATATATTTTCCATTTTTTAGCATTTTTCCTATTTTGGCACCCTTGGTCATCTTTTAACACGGCACAAAATGTAATGACTGGACCTAAAATATACATGACTGACATGCTAGGAGGTCAATTAAAAGTCTACGTGGAAACTTGAAATCAGCTCTCCGTTACCCATATACTTTTAGCAAACTCCACCTAACCCCCCCCCCCCCCCCAGAATAATGCACAATTTGATACAAAACCTCAATTATCTAAACAATGCATTAATCGTCATAATTCTTTGCATTGATTTTCCTCATGGAGTGTTACATCCAAAGAACACCATCAGAAAAATGCAAAATTTGATATAAAACTCAAGTATCTTAACAATTAAAGCAATGTTCACCATGAATCTCCACATCAATATTGATCATGGCATATTCCATCATTTCCTGCACAATGGTGACGCCACCTGTATTTTTTCGATTTATTTTTTCTCTACTTATGAAACTTGATCTTCTGTTGACGGGACACAATATGTAATGACTGCACCAAGAAGAAGAATATTCATTACTAACATGCTCGGATGTGCAATATAAATCTACATGGAAACTTGAAATCAGCTCTCCGTTACCCATATCCTTTTAGCAAACTCCACCTACACCCCCCCCCCCCAGAATAATGCAAAATTTGATACAAAACCTCAATTATCTAAACAATGCATTAATCGTCATGCTTCTTTGCATTGATTTTCCTCATGGAGTGTTACATCAGTTTCTATAGAGTTTGGGCACCAATTTTCTTTTTTTCTTTTCAGAGACCTAAACATATTTGGTAACCTGAATTGTAAATTCAAAGATATTTAATTATTCATTTTCTGGCTGTACCCACTAGGTGGCGCTGCAGTCGACTCAATGTGACGTATCATGTTTTTGGCCATAACTTTGTCAATTTTGGCCGTATTTTTTCAAACTTAGGCTCATTTTGTTCCTCTTGATCCTCCCCACAGCTTTTGGTTGAACCACTTTAATCTCAGAACTTTAACTTTGTCAGTATGTCCATGTCTTTGTCCACTGTCTTCATTTTTGCTTGTTTAAGGGAACTCGCATCTTACAAGCTATCTGCAAACCACAGTTTTGCACAAACCCTTTTCAATCTAGTACTTGTTGTCAAGTACTAATATCTAAAAAATAATTTCCCATTTTGTGGCTGTTGCAGTCGACCCAATGTGACATCATGTTCTTTTTTGCCATAACTGTATCAATTTTGGCCGTATCTTCACAAACTTAGGTTAATTTTGTTCCTCTTTTGTTTCATTTCTCAGATGTGTAACGTTGACAGTTTACCCGTGTCTTTGTCCGCAGTCCTCGGTTTTGCTTGCTTGCCAGAACTTCATTCATACATATTGTAATCTGCAAACCACAGTTTTCAAAGAATCCTTTTCAAACTGAGACATTCACTGTATTGTACTAATATCTTGAAACAAAATTTTCATTTCCCGCCGTAGCCACTAGGTAGCGCTTTCTTCGACCCAATCATCTAACTTATCATGTTTTCGACCATAACTTTGTCAATTTTACTCGTATCTTCACAAACTTTAGGCTATTTTTTTTCTCTTGGTCTTCTCCACAACATTTTTTCAGACAACTTTTCTCTCAGATATGTAACTTTGTCAATATGTCCGTGACTTTGTCCGCTGTCCTCAGTTTAACTACTTGCCAGTGCATGCATCTTAAATATAGCAATCTACAATCCCCAGTTTTACACACATCATTTTGAAACTGATACGAAATATGCCTGGCGCTAATATCTATAAAGAGTTTTTCATTTTCTCAATATGGCTACCAGAGGGAGCTGCAGTCAAACAATTTATCCTGTAAAATGTTGGCTGTATCTCGAAAACTGTTAATCTGTATCACATTAATTATAGCCTTTTTCGTACTCTTCTTCATTGCTGGTGCATTTTTAATTTCAAGGTCATTTCCGGCAAGCGTGTGACCTGTGGTCGTCTAGTTTGTTTGTTTGTTTGTCTGTTTGTCCGCACGCTACAGGTCGCAATTTTGCAGCAATTGATCTGAAACTTACAGGAAAAGTGTAAAATCGGTACCTGTCCAAGCCTATTCTTTTTGGCCATGATCGTTCCAAGGTCAAGGTCACGGTTCTTGGCAACCACTGGCGACTATGTCATGAATACATCTTGCACTTGTTTACTTATTCATTTGATGCTTGTATAAGGAGTAATAAGTTGTTAATTACTGTTAATTTCAATTAGTAGGCGTTTTACGGCTTTTCAACCTTAGCCTATATCGCTGTAACTTATACTAATGTATTCTTCTTGGTCTTTATATTGATGTGGCGATTCTAGTAAATCGTAATTTGAATTAAAGAATATGATCTGCTTATGATTATAAACATTACAAGACGAACCCGTTAATCTAATTAAATCAGGAAGTTGCACATATATAGGGGCATTCCCCTTGGGTCATAACCTTGATCTTAAGGTGCTAAAATATGACCTTGACCATGAAATTTTGTATTACTTGAAGCACCCATATATTATCTTAATTCATTCAGTTTGGCCCTATTGTTCCAGCTTTCCTCATTTTCCTACACATTTTCTTCGATTGATGGCGGTCATCTTGGGACTGAATGGCAGAAGGATGAAAAACTGTTGCCATCCAGTAAGGTTAAGTATACTCTAAAAGCAAAAGTATGATTAAAAGGCATATACCGACTCAAAATTCATTAAGTTTGGTACAATGATGGCCCCATTGTTAAATATTTCCTAATTTCCCTATATTTTCCACGAGTGATGGCGGCCATCTTGGATTTGATTGGCTGAAGGATGAAAAACGGTTACCATTAAGTAAGTTTAAGTATTTTCTAAATGCTAAGGTATAGTCAAAAGGTATATACTGACCCAAGATTCATATAGTTTGTACAATGATTCCTGATATCAAACTTTCTCAAAATTTTTCATTAGCGATGGCGGCCACCTTGAATTTTTTTATGTAAGATTTGAGCTTAAACATCTACCACCCAGTACGTTTATGTATATTCTATATGACCAGGTATGATTTAAAATTGTATCCCTACTCCAAATTCATTCATTTTGGCCCATGGTTTCAGATATCAGCCTTTCTTAATATATCCCATGAGTGGTGGCGGCCATCTTGGATATATGGGTGTAAGAGGGATCCGAAAAATTGTTACCTAATGTTTTTCCATATTTCACATCCTAATAAAGCTAAAACAATCATCATCTCAATTTGGGCATCAAATTCCTACGGAATTACATCCCCGTCTACACTACATGGCCCTGTTTACACTGGTGACATCGACGTCAGCCAATCAGCGCAGCGAAATCGCCCAATGTGATTGGGAATTCCACTGTTCTATAACCTGCCTCGGCGAAACGCTGTCTGACCGCGCTAAATATGGAGAATTTCCCAACTTCACACAATTATCTCAGCGAAGTTTTTGGGTTTATTATCATAATATATATATATGAAATGAGGCAGAAAATTGTTTTTAACATACCTGTGACGAACCGAACGGTAGCGATTTCTTCCTTCATATTCCAAAAATCTGCTGTAAACTACGAGAATATGTCGTGGTGGCACCGAACGTCGGATTTTCTTCGTTCGAACACAAAGCTGAAGGCCGACTCTGGCTTCGATTAATCAGACAATTTCACGAAAATATTCCAAAGGGGTTTTCCGTAGTTTACTTTAGAAACGGCGATACCGGACGCTGCGACATTAAAAAACTGGATCGTGACCATGTGTCGTCAGCTGCGGGACGCTTGACATTTTATTATCTTGTCAAATCCCTTTAATTCCCTCTTAAATCAAATTAAAGAGTCTCGATGATTTCATCCCTGTCTGTTTGTTGATTTGTTAATATGTGGGCAAGAAAGGCTCAATTTAAATGTTGGTGCAGAACAGATCTGTCTTTTTTTTGCCTTGGTGGAGGTATGCATTATACTGGGTGCCATTCTAGCTTGGCCAACAGACTGGTGTAAATTTTCTGTTTTGTCCAAAGGATTATAAAATATACTAGATATACTATATATAAATAACTTAGTTTTAGTAAATTTTTCACTTGCGTGAAGCTCGTGTTTTTCTTTATTGCAGAACATGTTCTGGGTGAAACTAAGAAGGGAGCCGGTTTTGTGGCCTGCTAAAATAAAAATGTTTGATGGCCACAAAGCCAAAGTCTTTATAGACTCCGATGAAGCAAAGTAACTACACAATCAGATTTCCTTAACTGTTTCTTTTAGATTTAGAGGCAGACTTGATGCTGTTGGATTGAAGTGATAAGACTTCACATCCATAGGTGGCAAGCATGTAACTGTTTGGGAGACACTAGTAGGAAATGGAAAACGTACTTAAAAGTTTTTTTTGTTTTTGTTTTGGGGATGCATTGTACCATGTAACCAAATATCGCGATTGCATGAGCCACATTTAATTAAAAGAAGTTATGTTGATTATTTATTTATTTTTTTAATTTTGTGATCACAATAGGGCATGTATATGGGTTTATAATTTCACCATTTTACCTTTACATGGTTCAAGTGTTAGCGCAACAATCTCCCCAGGTGCTTATGTAACGGCCAAAGCTCCTTTTGACTAATGCTATGAAAGATCAGTGCCTTGAGGGAGGGGAGAAGTTCAACAATGCAAACTATCAAGACATGGAAAAAGCGTATGATTTTCCAGACCGAATATAAAATAATGGTGGGAAAGGGGGAGCGCAAAGGGCTTAAACAAGATCTTTATTTTAATATTCAGTAGACTTTATCCAGTAAAGGAGGTTAAGGCAACGGGGTTTGGAAAAGTTTGTACCCCACATATCACATATTTCAAGCCATCTATCAAACGACAAATTTGGCTTATCCTGTGATATTAGGATAAATTACCCTAAAGAGAAAGAGCAGCCCCAGCGGTTTTGCTCAGGTTTTTGTTTTGTTTTAAAGGACCTGCTTTAAAGGACCTGATACATAAAATAATTTTTTTTCAGTTTTTTTTTAACTGATTTGGTCTTTTTTATTTATTCAATATCAAGTATAAATGCACAACATAGTGAATATGCTGTTTATTAAAAAACTAAGAAACATTATATATTCAGAACCTTTATGCAGAAAATGATATACATGTACAAAGAAAAATGGAGCCTATCGTCAATACGTCTCGGATATCGAATTGAGTGTATCGCAATACGTATTGTACCTAAATAGGCAGACCGATACCCAGTCCTAGGCAGGACCGATGATAGACAACAGAAAATTGCCTCCTGATTGGCTGGAACGCATGGAAGTGACCTTGACATTGACGCACTCACTCCACGTAGTGCTGCGTGTCGGTATGTGCCGTGAAAAGTGGGTCGCACGTCACGTTCCACTGCACAATCCGTGTCGAGAAGAAACCGACGCAACCCGACACGCGTTATTATCGCACGACAAATGGAACATGTTTGATCGTGTCGCAAGGCCCGCGATGCAAAGCCGACACGCTTCTTGTGTCGTGTGCTTCTCTACGATGTGTCGTGTGAGCTGGTCCACTGCCACGACACAGGCGGACGTCGCGACACACCGGACGTCATCTGTGTCGTAAAGCGGGTCGAGAGACGTGTCGGGACCCGTGTCGGCTTTGGTGGGTTCACCCCTTAAACGTATATACAATGTAAACAAACCCAAATTTTGCCGTTAAACGTGTAAATTGGCTGCACCTGTGTTTAAAGAGCCGGGGAATCCCGTTTACGAGATTAAGAATGGTCTAGTGGGCTGGGCGAGTTCTACGACATTTGGCTCCCTACAAGACACACCAGATGAGCAGATCGCTTCGCTTGAAAAAAGACGTCGAGTGACACTTGAAATGACAAAGAATGTCTGCTGCTTAAGATATGTGATACACATGCCTTGGACGAAAACTTAAGAGACTTTCCTCCCTTTCGAATGGGCAACTCTGAGATTCTTAGTTCCATTATGTCAACCAGGGCGGCAGCACATGCGGGCCGGGTCCTCGTTACTTTCGGGTTAGGTGGCGTCCTGTCGTCAAGGTGTTGGTATCCTGACAAGCCGCTAGAGTTACTTCTTGTCATGTTTTTTTTTATTATTTGGCTTGTGTCAACATGCCTAGGACCCGTTGCTGTGTCCCCTAGTGTTCCAACAGAGGGGGGGGGGGGGGGGGGGGGCATGAATTCCCGAAAGTTAAACAAAGAAGACAGCGCTGGGTCGTCGCCATAAACGGGCTGGAGAGCAAGGAAGGCTGTGGCAGCCGACAGCGGCCAGCGTCGTCTGTCGCAGGCACTTCAAACCAAGAGATTACGTCTCAGTGAAGTATTATTGTTATTGTGGTGAATGTCATCTGTTTAATATTTCTGACGATGTCTACTTGGTATGCCAATGATTTTTCTATCATTTCTGCAGCACAACGACTTAATATGTAGCAAGTATCAGGTTTCATTGCTGCACGAACACACAGAAGGAATCTTTCCTTGTATATGCCGTCAGCCTTTGTATCAAGTGCTGTGTTCTACCGATGCATGTGTCCCTCAACTGCTGCGACTGTTACAGATGGAATCTTAATAAACACAACAGTAAAATCACAGATGTTTACATAAGAAACGTAGGAGAATAGGCTGTGGTCCATTATACTTTTATTGCAAACAAATTTCATATGGAGATTTTACAGCTATTTGTTTCCTGGTGCTCACAATGCCTTTAGGGTTGGCAAACAAGTTATTTTATATAAATAATTTTTCTATCTGTGCAGGATAAGACACTTGCCCGTTTTCCACATATTACAAGATAGTCTTATGCCAAACATATAAATGCTATTGGTACAAATGATTTTAACAAACGGCTAGTTTAGTAGCATGTATAGTTATCAATATATTATATATTAAAGACATGACAGCTATACCATAAAGCTAGTTGGGATATTAATGTATATGGTAAAGATATATAAACAATATCTTTAGTTACCGATCTTGCTCTTACCTGTAAAAACAAACCTATTTACACTTGTTTCCAATCCTGTGTATAATTGATGTCAGTTTCTCTTGATATGGTGGATTTGATTAGAGTAACTGGGGGAGGGAAGGGAAACAGAGGTAGCAGGGGCAGGGAAGAGGTTGTCACTAACGAAAAAGAACTACCACTTATAACATTAAAAAATAACTGGGAAACAACAGGGAAATAATCAGAATGTATTCAGACAATTTCAAATATAATATATTTATTTTCTTTTCCTATATTTCAGGACCTGAGCCCAGACCAGCTTCATGCTGTCCACTCAAAGGATTGGAACGAGGCGGCCCCTAGACTATGGTGATTACAGAGGAAACCACAGTCGTAGAGTGCTTTTTTTTTTAAAGAAAAAAAAAGATGGCACTCGAGCGCCATAGTTGAGGAAGTCAGGGACCCCCGCCCTAGGCACTCGTTTCCAGCACTACAATGGCCTAGAAACGGTAAACATATTGAGTATGGGCGATATACCCATTATAAGAGAAAAAGGTAATGAACTCCACCGCTACGCGGGAAAGACAACATTTTTTCACAAGTCCTAATTCAGGAGAATTATCCGCTTTATAAGCATGATCGCGCGCCTTTTTGTTGAAAACATCTTTATTTACAAGATTAAACTTCCAAATATAAAGGTTCCCCACACTAACCGCGAATTCCAGCACGTTTATTTCAGCTGCGACACCGTCATTTGTCATGTATACATGAAGCGGAAGTTGACGTCATCCCGGGCTTAATGTATGTTATGATTATAGAACAGACGTTAATGTATACAAAACAAGTGACATAATGGTCCTGGTTGTGTTTGCATGCAATGCCCACTGATTTTCAACTTCATTGACCATTTGACAGTTGTTTGAATTGTGCGCCTAAAAGAGATGTGAAAAACGACCGATACCATGCAGCCCATCACAGACGCCAGCTCAGGGGGAAATCCATTCAGCTGTATGTTAGAGCTGATATTTTTGCAAATGTAAGGTAAAAATATGAGTAAGTGGGTGCTTTGAGTGTCCTCGCATATTATAAATGAGAATACCATGCAGTTACCGTGTCTAGTAGTATAAAATTATTCTTCAGTAAAGGAGCAGAGGATTAGAACTTTGAAGCTGTTTTGTTTGTGATGGAAATAAAAACTCTTGAATTTCCACAAAACATTGTCCTTCCTTTTCTTTACAGGAACAGTTTGGGTATGCCTCCACGATCCTCAAACATGACCATTCAGAGCTGATGAACAAGAAGTCAGATATCATAAATCTAGGGGTGATCGATGCTGTTCCAACTTCAACCAAGGGGGTGGTCCGCATACTCAAAGCATTGAATGAATATGTCCCATACCGAGATGGCACTGAGGTAGCTCACTTATTTTCAGGATAACGAAAAACCATTTATCACATATATGTCATCATAATATTATATCACATAGTGAAAAATTTGAGACAAGGAAATATTCATGATAAATTTTGACCACAATTATTTTGTTATTCTTAATATTGCTTCATGTGACAATCCAGGAGTAGATAAAAATAAATGTACACTTTTAGTTGGTTTCACTGTGTTTTATAATTTTTTGGGGGATGAAACAAAGTGATATTATAAATAGTTCCAATATGTATTGATAAAGTATGATTTTCTGGTTGCATAATATGAACAGATTGGTGCAATCTGATTAAATCTTTTAACAATGATGTCAATAGGTGTATGTGTTGTAAATCTGGTTCATTTCTGTGTACAGAGAAATTTGTATATCATTTCTGTGTACAGAGAAATTTGTATATCTTTTAGGTATTTAAGTTGTCAGGTGAGTTTTGATATGAGTTGTGCTTACAAGGTGCCATTTAATTTTTGAACGGAGATCATTCCCTATTCTATGTGAAGGGGACCAGGCGTCTGTAGAAAGGATGGTCAGTGCTCAACAGGCAATGGTGGACCAACAGCTACCCAGGACAACACTTAAGGGCTTGGAACCATCATCCCAGGAGTTTCGTCATCATATGATTTGCTTGCAGGTGTGTGATATATTATATGTGCGCATAAAAAATTATTTGTTCACTAAGGTAATTCTGAATCTGATAACAATTGATAGCCACTCAAAGAATGGAATAGTCAAATAAAAGTACTATTTTCCATGACTGCAGTAATTATATTGGTAAATCCTTATAAAAATAAAAAATCAATAGTGTTCAGTTATAACACCTTACATTCAAAAGGACCGAATGAAATTATTTCTAAAAAAAAATGTTAAATCTGAAATATTTCAGTTTGCTTTCTCATATTATTTTCATAAGACCCTCAGAAACTAACAAGTGAACAGATTCATTCTTTTTTGCCTATGAATTGCCGTCTAAATGATCCCTGATTTTTCTTCAGAACACATACAATGACCTGTTCAAGGCCATCAGTGCCTGGGAGGCAGGTACTTTGTTTGATATAGAGTGTGTTCCAGCACCGTTCAGTGAAGGCAAAAGTGTCTGAAAATATTCAGAACTGTCTTCAGCTCCTGACTTTTTGCACAGAAGGAATGGTTTATTTGCTGGCCATGGAGCTTTTGGAAACGGAACAACTGACAGATGGCCCCCAAAATCAAACTGACCTGTAAAGTTTAAGTGAGGAAATTGTCAAAAATCCTGGCGCCATTCCAGGTCGTCCACCAAATGAAACCAAACTTGGAAGCAAAATCAACTTATGCCAGGCCTCCTCTGAATAACTTGATGTTAGGTATATTTTTAATTGCTGATGAAAGAATGACTGGAAGAAAAGATCTGTACTAGGCATTAAACATTTTGTGCCCAAGTTTGTGAAGATAGGACTATTATAAAGGAAGTTATGACGAAAATAATTTTTTTTTTTAAATTTTGAACTGCCCGTGAAGTACCAAGCCGGGAAGCGGAAACTCTATTGGATCCTAACCCAGGACCAATTAGAGACGTAAAGCACGGACAAGAAATGACGATCCAAGGCAGGATCGAATCTGTAAGGAAATGTCTTATTAAAGTTAAAGTATGTGCTCGATTCGTCTGTCTGTCAGTAACTGTTTTGTACGTAAAAACTGTCCTAGAAATGTAAGCAGTGCTTAATGAAAGCTAGGCAAGCGTTATAATTTTACCAATAAGACGCGTGTTAATGTAGGCGCGGATGAGTATAAACTTTGAGATGGCTTGTATCCTCTCTCGCTTGAGACAATGGACATTTGATTTCAGTTGCTTTATGATCTCCCATATAAAGTTTCCAATAAAATTAATTTTTTTCTCAGATTGAAAGGCCGAAAGAAGTGTCAATTGCTACGGGAACTGCCAAAATTCAGCACCTCTCCATTAAAGATGAGACGGGGATAATAGACGTCACGTTGTTGAGGCAGGCGACGGAGGCAGGGCAGGGCCTGAGCTGTGGCCAGACTGTAAAGTTGATCGATGCTGGAGCAAGATTATTGAAATATCAGAAGGCAGTCACGCTAAACGTGAATTATGAAGACCAAATTATAGTAAGTAATACATTTTGTGTCCGCAGGATAAGGACAGGACTATTTACTTGGGTAATTTAAACTAACATTTTATATATATATATATATATATATATATATATATATATATATATATATATTGTGGTGAGATAATGGGATGGGTATATTAACGTTTTAAGTTATTAATGCATATGTTTCATAGTCATTTGATACCTATCATTGTTCTATTTTTCCCTTGGGTGATTATTTTTTCCCCTTGACAGATTTTTTTTTTATAATAAATTAATAACTTTAGAAACATGTGCAAAGTTTGCTTATACTGTAAACGAGAATAGCAGGATTGATAAATGAATGACTAGACATACTTATAAGAAAGTAAGATCATCATACACATTTTGGGAGTTGAAAAGAAGGAATAGTGGTTAAGCGGCACAGCGTCTTGGTGATAACATTACTACAAACATAACTGTAAAATCGGAGATATTATAGTCAAGTCAAAAGTCATTTGGCAGGGAGGGGCATGATTGGGGTTTGGGAGGGTCATTAGCTTGTCAGTGTGCTGTCAGAGGGTGTTATCAGAGAAAGAACAAAAGTTTATTTAGCATTTTGTATCGTGAATAATCTCATCATGTTTGATAATGGCGGTCCTTTTGAGATCGAGCACCATGTGAAAAAAAAACTTGTTCCAGGATGTGCCTGTAAGGAGGAACAAGAGGCTGCTTCGTAGTCCCTCCAAAAAAGGGAAAGACTTTCATGGGCCTCCCTGCAAGTCAAGGAAGAAGATTCTAGGTCCAGGTGTTAAGATTTGTGCTCTGTAAACAGCTTAACAGCTGCAGCTTAAGCTTTACAGCTTAAAATAGAGAAAAAAATCGTAAAAATCGAAAAATACAGATTGCGCCATCAGACTGCAGAAACTGATGAAACATTCCATGACCAATAACCATGCAAAAATCATGGTTATCAATGCATTAGTTGTTCAGATACTGGCGCTTTTGTATCGAATTTTCCATTATTCTAGGGTACCTCGGAGCCCCATAGCTCAAAGAATATGGGTAACAGAGACCTAATTACAGGTTTTCAAGGATAATTTTCATGGACCTCCCTGGATGTCACGTAAGAAGATTCCAGATCCAGCGGTTACGATTTGTGCCCTGTTAACGGACAGACGGCCGAATGGCTGGACGGGCGACGGACAAAGGGTGATCGCTATAGCTCGGATGACTTACAGTCAGCTGAGCTAAAAAAACCAGGAGGGTAAAATACAGGCGGTCATAAATCTGTTCCACGAGACCAGGCAGAAAGTGTCAAATGGTGATTAATTATAGTTATATAAAATGCTTGTTATGTTGTATTCTTTATTTTATTTGTTTTTATGGTGTTGTTATATTTTGTTTCCAAATAGTACCATAAATAAAAATACATATATGTTGTGTATAATTCATTAATTTTATTATGTACATACAGATGTATACAGTCATCAATCATTTCTTGAACGTTTATATTACATAAGTTAAAAAAATGAATAGAGAATATATTACACTGAAGAAAAACAACAATGTTAATTCACAACAGATGAATAATATATACATTACAATAAACGTCATATGCACATCAAAATAATTATACGTATTATATTATTTAGAAAATCAGTGGGAGGGCTTTGTGCGCCACACTGAAAATTGAAAAGGATTATTGGCAACTTGACCAAGCAATAGACCAGTATAAGGACATACAACTTGTCATTTCAACTGAACACGAGGAAGACGACAAAGACCTGCTCGATTAACCAGAGGATTTGCATAATATCAGAACTTTTTGGTTTAAAGCATCACGGATCGCTTTGGAATGAAGAAGAAACGCAACCTTGTGATCAATAGTTTCCACAAGTGTCCGGTCACGGGGTTGGCCTTTCCATGGAGAGGATGAAAGATGCAAGAATGATCCGAAGCATGGCACGTTTACCTGTCACACGGCTGTAAGCTATGGCTCCAGGGCTCTAGGAATTCGACGAGGGTGAGGTCCTGTTGCAGGTATAAACATTAGTAATGTATTAAAAAAGTCAAAATTCACATAAAAACAAACTGAAATACCCTACTGTCCAGCCATGCCGATGTGCTGCAGATGTTACCATGTGAATATGAAGTCCCTTCCATTATAAGCAGTTCACGTGTAGGATTCACCCGTTAATATGTTGTGCATTTCAGGGCATCATGTCAACGGATATGCCGATAGAACGGCCTAATTCAGCACCAGGAGCATACCAGGTGACCCCGTTCATCTGTTGGAGCATGGTGCCTCCTTCAGGAGACGAACAGTGTCATCATTTACTGTGAATTCTTTCCCTGGTAGTATACACCATCATATATTGACTTTAAATCTCCGTCTAGTTATGCGCTGGTGCGGCTGGTTCTGCGGGATTTGGCATCACACAGACACCTGTACGACCAGTCGATGAATAGCATTGATTGGGGGAGGGGGGGGGGGGGGGGGGGGTTGCAACTCCATCCATTGATCATACATTCAAAGCTGCATCAAATATAGGTGTATAATATTCTCCCTGGTGTAAAAAAAATACAAAAATTAAAATCTCCAGAGACAACTGCGGAATTCAGGTAAGATCAATGTGTTTTGAGTTACACTTATGTTGCCACTGCCAGCCACTATTTATATAACAACTGAAATAAAGACAGGCAACTGTCCCCTAAAGCAAGGCATCAGAGGGCCAGGAAAGTTTTACAATGCTTGTTCACGAAGGATAAAATTTCCCAAATAAAGGCACGCATGAGGGGTGCGGTGTAACCTCAGAGTGGGCCACCAGAAACATCAGGTTTTGGTACCGAAGAGTATAACACTGTGGCTGGTGAATTCCTGGCAGGCTGGGTTAATTTACAAGAACAGGACATACGTATCTTTCTAGAAGAGACTGTTTCCTCTATAGCTGGAGCCGATGAGCATGTCCCTTCAGATACTTCTGGCTCCAGTACAGATCGTAACAAGGGACGCAGCAGCCAAATACTGGACATGGCACTTCAGTATTTTGATCTTGTCACCTCTCTCGCTTCACGGCGGGTAACCTACTAAAGGCATGGGCTGCGACAGCTTGCGACTAGTTGAAGACATGACAATTGCGAGAAAATACGCGAATTAGCGACAATTTTCACTTGCAATCACACTGAATCGTATTTACGACATGTTTGCGAACATCGTACGAGTGTTTGGCCCAAAATTCGGCTGGAGTTCGTATACCCGTCGTGCAATTGTCATGCGATGTTTACAAGACATTCGCACGACATTTGTGAAATATTCGCACGACAATTCGCGACCAGAATGTCAGATTCTCATTTTTATCTTTAAATATTCGCAATGTAGTTGCAAAGGTCACAAACCCCTCTCAAAGTTGTCTCGCAGTTCTCGCAATTCCTGACGCACAGAAACTGACTTGAGAATAGTTCGAGACATGTTTGAGACACAAGCGACGCCCCTGCGACTATTTAACGAAAATTTTGTTTTGCGATTTTTTTTTAACATGTTCAAAATTTTTGCGAGAAGTTAGCGACACTTTGCGCATCACGCGAGGAAATTGAGAACTGCCGCGAATGTTTTAAGACACTTTTGAGACTCTCTCGCGAATGAATTCGCAATTTGTCGCAAAGCTGTTGCACCCAGTGAGATACGGGCTTAGGCTGACTCTTTGCCACAATCTAGCCATGTGCACTTTGCTTGGAGAAAAACAAACTTGGTCATTCCCTGAAGAGACAGATTTTTATGAAGTGGGGGGGGGGGGGGGAGTTATAGGCAGGTGATGTAACACACATTGAGGTATGCGAGTTACGTGCAGAGATGTAAAGAAATGTTTAGGTTAAAATTGAATAAGTGACAGGAGGGATAGTCTAGATAGGGTGTAATATCGTTCAGGGAAGGGCTGAAGGATTGTTGCGAATTTATGTTAAGGAAGTGGCCAAACTGCCGCCAGGAAAATTGACCTTGCATGCAGTCTTGCCCACAAGGTAAACTGTCGGCAAATGAATGTATGCTCTAATACCGGTGTGATATCTCTGTAGTGCTCATGAGCTAAAAACAATATGTGAAAGCACAAAAAAGTCATAAGATGTCATATCATATCAGGTTATGCAGATTCTTTGATTAAAGTTAATTAAGTCTGAAGCATTTAGTTTGCTTAAACACAAATGTGTGCTTTTGCGCAAACAAATAATTAGTGTGTGAAGAAAGGATATGTTAAGCTAATGGTCAAAATTCAGTTTATTACTGAATTAAGGGTAATCAAACAAACTTAAGCTGTTGAGCCTATTGTGTTGTGAGATGATGCAAGATGTATCCAGAACAAATGGTAATTCTTACTTATTCACTAGCAAGTTTGGTAATTCACCCTTATATTTTAAGCTCTTAGTCAAAATAATAATGAAAATAACTGAGCATCACAGTCATATTAGAGCAGACATTCATTTGCCGGCAGTTTAATCTATGGGCTTTTTAGTCACTTCCTTCAATTTGTGCCCTGTTTCGGACGACCACACCTATGCAGGTCTCAAAACTTAAAACAGAACGAAAATGCAAAAACAACGAAAATGCATAAACAAAATTCAAAGGCCACGCTGCATGTCGAGAAACAAGATCTTAGGTCCATTTATAACGATTTGTGCCGTTTACAGACATGCATCTTTAAAGGCCGAAAAAAAACACATCGCAAAAATTTGGAAAAAATACAGGTGGCGCCACTAGTCTGCAGAACCTGACGAAATGCTCCATGATCAATATCCATGCAAAGAATCAAAGTGATAAATGCATTAGTTGTTCAGATACTTGAGCTTTTGTATCAAATGTTCCATTATGATTGGGGGGGGGGGGGGGGGTGTTGGAGCCCCGTAGATCAAAGAATATGGGTAACAGAGACCTAATTCAAGGTTTCCAAAGAGGTTTTTCATGGACCTCGCAGGATGATAAATTAGAAGATTCCAGGTCCAGCGGTTACGATTTGTTCCCTGCAAAGAGTTAATGCAAAAGCTCAGCGGACTTCAAGTCTTGCTAAAGCTCAGATTACTTGCAGTCAGTTAAGCAAATAACATCATCTACTTGCATGCAGTGAAAAGGGTGAATGTTAGGTGGACTAGCCCCACTCTACACTCCCTGGCTAAAGTGGAGGATAGAGGAAGAAGCATTTTATGTAACACTTGTCTTAAATGGTACCATTTTTCCTGTTCTGGTGTTGTACATGCACCATGCAGTAACATCGGGAGGTGCGTGCATGAATTGCCATTGACTGATTTGAAATAACCGCTGTTAAACGATTGCCAGTCCGGGCGTCCGGTTTTGTAATTAATGTATGACAATCGTTTATATATATATATATATGTATGTCAGTCTGTATGGCTGTAATCAGTGATCGCTCAGTGCAGCTGAACCACTGCCGCTCGTAGTCTGTCTGGCTTTATGATTTTACCTTTGACTGAAGAATGCGTTCATGAATAATATGTAAAATGTTGATTAATAATAATAAGATTGCCTCTACAGAAACACAACATGCCTGGAGACCAGTCACTGACTGGGCACTGGTGTAACCATTATTGACTTTACAGACAAAAATTAGTTTTTATTATTTATAACTATTAATTAGATAACTACGCCAGCGATATAATAAAGCGAAGTTATCCAACAGTTTTATTAACAGGAGGTTTTGGGTTTTGCCACCAGTCGCCGCTGCATCATTTAAGGGCCCAACTGAATGAAATTGCTTCATATACACAAGAACGAATATGTCTTTTATCTAGGCTAGAAGTCTGTACAACCCACCGAGTTCATGTTTCTTAATCGTACACTGGTTAAAAGAAATTTACAAACATGGATGATAGGAAGAGAAAATTAAGTGTTATCAGACGATTCCACATACATTATTATAACGGGTGTTGTTTTTAAAATTCCTTTTGATAAAGTTCCAGGGATTTATTTATAACACGATTACGGTAAGTGACAAGTCTAATCAACTTGTTTCAAGAATATAAGTGCAAGGAATGAATTAAGTTACGAGCACAAACATCCCAAGAATCAACCATTTGTTTGATTGTGTTAAAATTTGAAAAGTCTGTGTATTTATTTTGAAGGCTTGGGTATTTATTTAATAGTTAAATAGTCCTCTTTTCATTGCAGAATTGCTTTTGCGTCTGCTTTCACATCCTCTCAATCTAAAACTATGAACCATTGCAAACTGTACATCCACCACGTTGGAGAATGGGTCAGTTACACCAATGCAGCTGAAAAGCAGCGAGAAAGGGTCAAAATAATTGACCCAGAAACCGGCCCATAATCCTGTGGGTTTTCCACAAAAAGCATCAACAATGCCTTGAAACAGGAAACTGCATAAAACTTCTCAATTTTATACAGAAGGACAACAGAGAATTGTTGTGCACCAAGCAAAGTAACATATACAGGTAACTAGAACTTAACATCTATTTAAATAAAAAACGGATATATAAAAGAATGGAAATACAAGTTAACAAACAATCCGCACAGTAAAAATGCCCACAGTAATTCCTTATTCTACAAGTTCAAATTAAATATTTTTGATAGAAAGTATTTACCAACCATAAACAATTTTTTCAAGCCCAGTTGACAAAATCACGGGTATAGAAATGTCCCTTTGCCCTGCCGTCCGTTAACAGGCACAATCATCCTTAATTGACAGTACATCAAATAAGACTAAAGCTGTATGATATTAAACATTTTAGCCATTTGAACCTCATATTTGAGTTATTTACCCATTGATCCCTTATTTCATGTTTTAGGTCTTTACTGTGTTATATAACAGGACCACGACAGTTACCCAAAATGTGGAGCAGATGTTGTTCGCTGATTGACTTATTTACCCAAACCCAGTGCCGATCAAATACGTCCAAGCTGGCATGGGCGTGACTATACAGGGCAGGGTAGAATCGGTAATTAGTTTTAACTTTTCCTTTATCAACCTTAACTTTTCCTTTCCAGAACTCAACCTTCCAGAATTTTAGTAATTGGCAATAATATAAATTCTGTATAGTCCTTTTCTTCGACTAACTGGCTTACTTTGTTACAGCTCCCTTGACCTTTAGAACAACTCTGCTATGCTTTCTTTTTCCGAAATATCATAAATGGATAGCTGTTCCAGCTGACAGAATCAACGTATTTGATGTACAATATCCCTTAACAGTAGCGCCTCTTTATAAATAAAACGCAGTTTTTAGTTATATTAATTATTAGAAAGTCTTAGGTACTAGGTTTCTTACCTAAACTATAAGATACTTGTGCTAACCATTAGCAGTGTATATCTGCATGCAATTAATATATATCTGCAGTAAATATCTATAGGCATTCTATATAGCAAATTTAGTAAAAAAAAATTACTTGCAGATTTAAAAAAAAATCAGAGCTGTGCAAATAAAGCAGGGGAAAAGTTCGTCCAAAGTGCAAAAGTTAACTCTTGGAGATACATTTGGAACATTCAACGTCACCCTCTGGAGAGAGGCCACGGTCATTGGCCGAAACCTTGCATGAGGCCAGGTCTGAAAAATCGTTACTGCTAGGGTGACATACTCGACATATCTCAAATGCCTTAATGTCAACGTCAATAACTCTGAACAAGTGCTAGTAAAGATAACTTCCCTTAACAAGTGATGACAATGTTAATTGTGCAGTTATTAGTTTTAAAACAACCCTGTCCTTTTAAATATATTTCGTAGGCTAGTACATTACAGCTCTTTCATGATGAATAATATGGTATAATAATGTTAGTATACTATAAATATAAAATGAATATAACAAAATATAACATCTTGATGCCGGGGCAGTTCAAAATATCCAATAACAGTTATAGAAATAATGCGCAATCACGAAAACTATCCCCTGGTTACATGCGATAATTTGTCACCTGGAAGATGCGCATGAAACGTATCACGTCTTGTGACGTCATCCGTATTAGGCAAATTGTCAATATTGTTTTTTGATGTTATCTGTATTAGTCACATTGTCAATTTTGTTACCTATGAAGCCAATCTTCGGCTAAGGTCATCATACATAACGCACCCCTTAAGTTAATCATACACCTAATTCATACGTCATTTGCTATCACATCGTCCTCAGTTTTTTGGCCCTGAACTTAAGCAAATGTAATAAAGTACGCTTAGTACCCTTCAGTAATTATTATTATTATTATCTTCTTATGTCTTTAAGACAATTTGACATGTATTTCAGCTAAACATTAAATGCCGAAAATTTAATATCAAGCCTTTTCATATGTAGCTTACCTGCCAATGAGAAGATAATTATTTGGGGTTCACAAGACCAAGGTTAACATTCGCCTTCATGACATACATGGTCCGCAGTTTCAAAAGCTCATAACTATACTTTTCACAAATTCTGCTGAGCGTCCACACGCATTAAGTCGCACTTTGTCTTATACCACCGATGTTATATTTCAGCTAGTGAATGGACCACTGAGAGAAGTGTACACTGGAACTGTAGATGGTATCCACAAAACCGGATCTGACACCATCTCCCTTGAAACTGAAAAGTGGCACCATGAACCTCAAATTCCATCGATCTATAATCAAACGCGACCTAATCCAGAGTGTCGTTTACGGTCAAGAAACGCTGGAAGAGCAGCTGTTCGAGATTTTACCGATAAACGTGAAAGTCGTTGTGGAAAACAACGTTGTACAGATTGAACGTAAATAAAAATAAACAGGTGTAACAATTTTGGGAGGGCATGGGGGAGCTTCAGAAAAGGCATCCCGAACCCCCCACATTTTGTCTAGTGTGTTCTCGACCATTTTTAATGGGGATGTAGCAGCATGAGTAATTTTCTCCCATGAAATATTTGTCAAAACATTTTAAATAAATGATCTAGTTTTCTTGACACTCATAGGAAACAGAAGAGCATGGGAGTTGTCAGTATCATGTGGTTCATGGAACACCCAGGGCATTGGGTGTACGATCTTGCTGTCAGAGCATGTAATGTTTTGGTGTTTGTGGCCTGTTATGACTTGAGGGTACATTCGTTCTCAGAGTGGGAGACGCCAATACACATGATGGTTTACTGTCACTGAAATATTTATGAAAGTTATTTGTGAGGTTTAATGCTGTTCTTGATTTTATTTGAAGACCGCACAGCAAGGAAACCACAGTCATAGCTTGTCGAAGACAGTATTCCCCATTACACTATATTATCACAATTTCAGAATAGCTAATTAGATCAAACATAAATCTATCGACGTACAACTACCTTAAAGTCATTTAACTCTTCTATAAATGCAAAAAATTACATATTTCTATCGATCCTAATACCGAATATATGCTAGACAAATTTCGATTGACGCAATAACTATAACAAAACAATCAAATCATGGATTCAAAATATCAATTAAATTGACATCTGAACCATTGGAAATGATGAATAGTCCATCTTCCTAGTATTTGAAAGAAAAAATAAACAAAAATATTCGAATTAATTTGCTCTATCATTACCAATATGCAGACAGGAGAAACACTGATCAAAATGGGCGAATGGATCGTGGGAAGATGCGCTTTAATTGTGATCCTTGATTAGTCGAAAGCGTTTGACACAGTAAACTTTGATACGTGTTAAAAAAATCTATATAGCACTTATTAGGGTCCACCTCTGTCGATACGTTGGCAATCCGTAAGTGATCGAAGTTACCAAAATGACAATCCTTTCTCAATTAAAGTAAAATAATAATAATACGAATGCCTACAATGACAATTGAGGAATTGTAATAAAAGATAATGCAAATTCTCACGTGTTTGTCTCTGGAGTTTTAAATGTAACAAAAATTCCATCCCACTTCAGGACAGTATCTTGGGTTTCTTTAAACTGATGGTATATATATTTAAAAAAATATATATATATATATATATAAAAAAAATCCCATCCCACTACGTTCTCTGGAGGATATTACCGTGGGTCTCTTCAAACTCTGATGGAATAAATAAAAGAAATCCCATCCCACGACGCGTTCTCTCCGGGACATTATCGTGGGTATCTTCAAACTCTGATAGTATGAAGAAGGAAAATCCCATCCCACTATGTTTTTTTTTTTTTACATTTTTTTTCTTTCTACGTTATCTGGAGGACATTAACTTAGGGTCTTTTCTAACATGCGTGTGATCGTGTCATTAAGCCACAACTCCCTCAGGTTCAAATATATCAATGCTTCAACAATACACAAATATTTTGCCAAAAACACATACATATTCTATTTCTGCTGCTTCCTTTCCATTTCTAATTAAAAGATAACAGCTCATGTGCACGAAGCACACGATTTATATGTCTGATGTAAATTCCCTCTTGAAAGTAAAGCTATCAATTTAAATGTTCAATATTCAAAAAACGAATTTTATCCATGATCACAGTGAGTCTCAATGTATCCGAGCAAGGTTTAATACAAAATGGACATACATTTGGTGTGAAATTATCGGTCAAGGCAACTGAAAAGCTTATTTTCTTCTAAAATCTCCCACACACACGTAGATATATATTATGAACTTTTACACAAAAAAATTACATGAAATATCCTTATTTTACTCAAAAATTCTAAGACTGCGGCAGCACGCTATGCAGGTTGGTATGCAGTCCTGAAACGCCGAGCGCTCGCATACCACTGCTGCTTTAGACAAGTGCTGCTTTCCGAAAACAATACATCAATGATCATCACTCCCCCATACGGGCATTAAGACGTTAGCCATGGTTTTTGTACTATGGCAGCAAAAGAATGTCCTTAATAAACGGACCACGCATGAAGTCCTCATAATCATCGGTACATCTTTAGCGAAGGGTTATCTTGTTACCTAAATCAACGGATACCTATCTAGGTTAATGTCATAATCCATTGACTCTGTGTATGCATAAAATCCGTTATTTTCTCAAATACAATGGCAGAAATCCTTTGCGTGCGCGGATCTTGGTTTTCAACTGTGACAAAATAGCACATACTTTTCTTAACTACATACCAAATGACTTGACATTTTAAAGTATTAATTATGACTTATCTATACCCATCTGTTATTTTCCAATTTTGTTTTCCGTTCTCAAATAAGCAACTGTGGGAGTTACAGTTTCACCTTTAGCTGTATATTGACATTTTATTTCTGCGCAGAGGTTTCATCCACAGTTCTCTCTTGAGATGCCACCCAAAAAAAAAAAAAAAAATTTGAGTTGTATTGCATACACATTCATATTTTTGACCACGAAGACGTGCTGGTGTATAAACATTTGATGCGAAAAATAAAACGGAGAGGGGTAACCAATTACGCACAGCGTCCCTGGTGGCCATTTATATGCCTAACAATTTAAAAAATAACGAAAATCTTCAATTTACCGTCGTCATAAATAATTCAGAAATTTAATTTTTTTTTCTCCATGTACTGTCACTTCTATGAAAAATTAATGAAGAACACCAAGTATAAAATGTTTACTGACTATGTTGCCTATATGGGGCAAATTAATCCATGGGTGATGAAAAGGTTACTTCTGGTACAATGCAATAACGAGTGGACTTGATGAGATATGTAAAAGGCAAATTAAAATCTATGGAAGTTATTAAAATGGGTGATACAATGGTGGGGTACACGACCGAAATGGGTGTCCGCCGCCCTGGGCTTCACTTTCTGATTGGTGTCCACAAAAAATTGACAGGCAGCCAATCAGCTGGGAGAAAACTGCTGAACAAGGACAAACACGAACTTGTTCGACTTCATTTGACAATTGGGCCACGTCAGATTTGTAGAATACATCTGAAAATTAAAATCAAATTTTGCTGAAAAGGTATTGTGCTCCAACATTATTAATCAAAGCTGCTTATAGTTCGTTTAAAAGATACCATTCATGTATCTGAGCCTTCCAAGTTTGTACCAGTTCAAAGCTGAATGCACTATTTACAGTATGTCGATAAATATGTGATATACCCAAGTACATGTACCACATAATTCCTACAGATATTTGGATCTATCCAATCAGATGCCTTTTACAGAAGTGTGATCGTCGAAAAATGTTCGAATGGTCCAGGTTGGTTGTTTGCGGAGCTATTCTCAGCATTAGTTAACCTCATTAAAGCATTCGATACTGTCAACTAACAAGGTTTGTGGAGGATCAATATAACATCACACAAATGGGCAATATTTTTTTATTCATTTGATTTTTAAAAAGGCCTGATCTCTAACCTGTCAACAGTCAAGGAGTAATTGATTACTCTTTATGTCCATCCATGGACATGGTCCATCCATGGATACTGTCAACTAACAAGGTTTGTGGAGGATCAATATAACATCACACAAATGGGCAATATTTTTTTATTCATTTGATTTTGAAAAAAGGCCTGATCTCTAACCTGTCAACAGTCAAGGAGTAATTGATTACTCCTTACTAAATTACTCCTTATGTCCATCCATGGATCACAATTTCGATTTTATGCTTATATGCTGTTTATAATCCCTTCAATTAATCCACCATATGGGATAATGCTTAAATTATGTTTCAAGAGATTACAGCCGAGGGCAAAAATCGAAACGAAGGTTCTGGCAAATTACTTCACAGCCAAAAAAAAGGGATAATGAAGTAGAGCACATAACACAAGGTGGGTTCTTTTTGGTAGAAACAGAATGACAGGTAGAAATTACTATAAGAGATTTGAATTTAAGTTTGCCGTACAAAATAAAGAGTCCATTTGTCAGACTTTTTAGTTTCTTCACTGAATTTGACATTTGTCCTTATTCGGTCTGTAGATAGTGCAACTAATTATACTATTTAGACCTCTGACGGATAATAATATTAGTTTTAGTCCGCAATTTGGTAGTCACATCTATTCTGGCTCATGGACTCTGGTTTAGGTATAAGTTCAGTGGTATTATACTTCTTTATATATATCTTATGGACTGAGACCTTTTAATATGTCTTTTAAATATCTGCGTCTTTAAACTGTTTGTGACACACAGGAGGCCATATCAAGGTAGCCAGCCTAAATAACTTGTGCTTCATTACAAGCAGAGGTATCATTGGTGTTGATTTTAAGTTCATTACAGTCAGACAGATCGCACACATCATCCAGCATAGTCTGGATCAAGCTCCTTGTTATATTCTTCCCCTTCACTATCTACACCATGATGTGCAAAGTATTCTTTTATTCTAATCATATCTTCATTTTTAGGTGAGGTTAACTCTGACAGCACATATTTATTCTCGGGTTTTTGGCTTGGTATATGATCATCATCAAAGGATTCCAGTGTTCTATCAATGATGATTTCTGGCTCAGAACAGTTAAGATACATATCAACATGTCGTTCGGGAGACATCTGAGAGACATTATAAATTCTAATGCCATTAGTATCTTCAAGTATGTTGTCCGGTGCTCTGTTAACGACGGACAAAGGGTGATGGGTATCGCTGTAGCTCAGGTGACATGTTGTTCCATATTCTTGTCTACTCAATCCTGATCTCCGAAATATACAATATGTGAATCACCAGTTATATAAAAAGTAAATGTTTTTTCCCAAGCCACTATAAATTGCATCATTGATTTAACTTCTGATGACTCCTTTAATGAAAACAGGCCTGATACACTTGAACGGTACTTAAGCTTATACGTCATACTGTCAAACTCTACAGTCCTTGGCAGATCTGCCACCATCAAATATCCATGTTCACCCTTGTTTTCAGAATATAATCTGTCCCCACTAATCACACGCGTGTCAACATCCGCCGAAGTCCAGTTAATTTGATATTTCCTCTGTATTATAAATGCACTCCTCAAAGCTGTACAAGTGCATTGTAATCCACGGTTCTCTGCATCAAACATCGCACTGCTCTGATTAAAGATCCAAATATAACACTGTTTGGATTCACACGCCCTTTCAGTTGGGACTTCGCCATCGGTCAGAGGCCTTTCTCTCTTGCTTACTCAACTTCTTTTGGTGGCATGATAACATTCAAATCTAAAAAAAAAATAATATTTTTTTAAGTTCCACATATTATTGCTTCATAACATCTTTAAGTAACGAATCCATGAACTCAATTAATATAAAATTTACAATTCTGTATTATCAACATAAATATAACTGTTACCAATAAAAGTCTTACTATCAATATTGACTCATAAAACCCAATTCTACCATACACCCTTCCACACATATCTGTCATTTTTGTATACATAACTCTTCATTCCACCCATTACTAATTTCTTAATCTTAATTTCTAAAATAACCAACAAAATAATTTTGCATTACGAAATATATAACAATCAAATCTCACCCACTCCCAACACCTCATTATTTCATAATCATTCAACACAAAATCTGGACTACATATAATGCAAAATAAAAAAAAAATCATTTATACACTTCCTTTTTATTCAGCTTTTTCTATATCCAAAATACAACTATTTCCATTTTTATCAATATACACATAAAAACAATCCACAAACAGCCTAACTACATAACAAAAATACATAACTCCATCACTCAATATCTTTTTACTATACTCATTTTATTCTTAAAGACATTTCAATTCCCACAATAAACAACTTTAACAGCAAATCATGTCATTACCACTACCATCAGTTAATAATCTGTTATAAAACTACATAAAAAAATTACAAACACATAAACAATAAATGTTCATAAACTTCATATCTTATACCTTCAACCCAATACTCAACTCCCATACAATTTCTTTGACGCGTTTAAATTTAAAATTATTATTATTTTGTACACAGGTTGTCGTAATAAATGTAAACAACAGCAGAAATTTGAAGGTTTGTTGATTATTTAGGAATACATTTTTAATTTTAACATTACAAGTGACATCAAATAAGCTCATAAGCTTTCACTGCTATGCATTCTTAAGGATAATTCTACACATTGTAAAGTAATTTTAAGTAGTACTGGTCTATTCTATCCTTTACGAGTTGCCAGAAATCAAGATCAAAATAAATCGTCTCTAAGCCCTCTGCTGACCAAACATAAAATTCTCTGTACTCCAGACGAGTGACTAAGAGCTGAGTTTGAACCTGAGTATAATACTTGTGCTTCCTATCGAGCTCGAGGCCTCCACATGCCGATATTAGGTAACTAAGGTCTAGAACAGTCTCTACCCTTGGACATTTAATCTAGAGTAAACCAGAAAAGGAACTGTGCTTTGTACATGGGCATGTACACTTTCCGGTCACTTGGACTAACAACAATACCGCAAGGCACTATGTTGACATCAGCTGGCTTTGTTTATATTGACAACCATGCTGATTGGTGACCTATCGCTCCGCCTACAATCGTGCAAGTGCGATCGTTTAACATCTTGTGTTCTAAATATGATTACTGATTGGAACAAAAAAGGTTTACAAAACTTGCCACCTGACGTCTCCTCTTCCTAGTCGTCTTGCATTGCGTGACGCCATCTCGTGACATGCTTGATGGGGATTCCCCATCTGTGCTCACTGAAAGCGCGGAGGGGGCTGACGTTTTACTGCTTTTTGGTCCTGTTCACTGAAAGTTTTGACCTTTTGCTGGTTGGACATTGGGAACTGCCACTTGTTTCAATGTAAGACGGCTTCTCTTGCCTCTTTTCTTTATCTGAGCCCCCTTATAACACCAGGCTTGAAATGGCTCGACAAATGACAGAAGTCATGCTCGATGTCCAGTTCGTCCTCTTCTGACGGACAAGACTTCCATTTTGCACGGGCATTAGGCTTCAACAATGAAAGGAACCTGTGCAGTCCTATACAATCGTTCTACAACACAACGCTTTAGCATTTTCTCAGGTATATCCAAAGATAATAGAGATGCTGCGGTCAGATTGGCCACTGGGTTCTGGTTTTGACGCCAACACGCTGTCGCCAGAGACGCTGTAGTTTGGCCCAGGACCTTCGACCAGGTAGATCGCGGCAGTGTTTCATCTACTATTTTGCTTGACCGAGTCCCAGGACTCGCAACAGTAATACCATTGCGTCGCCCTGGTGAGATAACGAGTCCCAATAAATGTATTGTTTTGTTCGTACATACATATGCTTTTCAGTAAGTCAGCTACTGAAAAAAAATTAACACAGTTTTAAATAATTTTATTTCTTACGGTTTCACTTTTTTAGATGGCACTTTTCAATATGTCCCATCCCACATTTATATTTAAAAAGTTAAAGTAGAGGCCAAAAACCTTTACGCAATTACGGAAGTAGATAGGTCAACAAAATCCAACAAGGGTTTCCTTATGCCCATTGATGCGTTATTTCCTCATACATATTTTTTTTTTATTTACACATGGCCCACCACTTAAAAAAGAACATGTATAATCTTTGGGTCATGAGGTCAGGGTCACAAGACCCATTTAAAAAAAGATTATGGCTGCATTTCAAGCCGATCTTTTCTTCCCAAACTTTCCATCTTGCACATTTAGCTGACTTGCCAGTATGGGGAGAGCATAAATGAATTTGGGGTAACAAAGTCAATATCACAGGGGCCATCTGTTCATATAAAATAGGGAACAGTTTGAACACAGAATGATGATTCTAAGAAAATAGGTGCAGGTAACACAAATATTAAGTTTAATGTATACATATATATATATATATATATATATATATATATATATATATATATATATTATACATAGTGGAACCTGTCTGAAAGACCACCTGTCTAATAAGACCACCTCCTATTAAGATCACCCTGAAATAGTCCAGCAGCATGCATTTTGGTTATGCACTAACCTTTTTAATAGGGGGGAGTGGTAATTATCATAACTTTAATATTACAATTAATATATCGTCGGCCGGGGGGGGGGGGGGGGGACTCCTACATACACTTGCACAGATTTTAAATTCATTGTTGCCAACAAAGTTGTTTCAGGAACTGTTTGCCTATTAAGTTTGTTTTTTAAAAAAAGAACGCATAACCAGATTATTTTGGGACTTATTGGCTTTCTGAAAATTATTTATGTTTTATCTCACTTACATAATAGCAGAAGAGTTTAACGCTGTGTGTGTTAATGCATGACCTATATATAATCGAGACTTGTTGTACTAATGAAATAGGCTTGTCTATAATTTTCTAGACAGGATTGTCCATTGTATATATCAGAAGGGGAGGCACCAATAAAAGAAAAATCAGGATTAATAACAAAACCACACTCATAAATATGAACTTTTACTCGTTTCAACATATGCATCTTTAGCTGTTTTTACCATACAAGAACCATAGCTGACTGGAGCTGAAACAAAAGGTTTGGGGTCAATTAAAGATATAATAAACTGTAGCATTAACAACATTCCTCTTCGTAAATCTTACCAAAACAAGATGTTGTAATTCTACATTGCCCTTCCGGATGCCACTGAAATGAAATTGATTAATCTCTTGTACTTTTCCCCAAATATGTATACACCCTGCAAATGATAAATTATCAATCATAAATGCACTTCATGGTTCAATCAATGAAATTTTAGGAAACTGAATATTGCCACATGTTGCAGGAATAGCCAGGTCATCCAAATCTTCGAAGAAAGAAACTTTATTCATATTTTCTCAGAGTTCTTCCATTTCTGAACACAATTATTTTAGTTTTATCTACATTGACTTTCAAAAGTTTTATATTTTATTTGCCATATGTGAAATGTGAACGGTATATATCCGTAAGTGTGGTGTTTTGTAGCAAACTGTTCTACTACCCCCCCCCCCCCACACACACACACACATACACACAGGTCACGTTCCTCAATTTCACCGGCATTTCCTAATGCCCGCCACTTCATCCTGAAACTGGATAAAGTTTAAAATCACCGAAGTATGTCGAACATAGTCCTGACCAAAGTGAAATGTAAATGTTAGGCAGTACCTTCCTCTTCCTCCTTGAAACGCTGCCTCCTCTCGGTGTTTGCCGCGGTGGAGAATCTGATCCACCACCAAAACAGCTGTTCTTGGGCCGCCACTATCTGCAGGTCCCCTTGCTGGGCCCCTGTATTGATGCAGTCTCGTAAACTGACAGAACAGCTGCAGGGGGACACGTACGCCCTGAAGGCCCCGGGCTGGCAGGTGTCGTAGAGCGTGTGGAGGAACCCGCTCTCCATGAACGTTACGAGGTCGTTCGTGGTCAGATGATCTTTCCCGGAGTTTTCTAAAACTTTCTGGACATGGTCGACATGTTGCTCCACGGCCGCGTGGCGGCGTTGGCCTCGGACGACAGATACTGTCCGAAGGCGTCCAGACGCTGCCTCCCCACCACTGGCTGCACATACGGAGGAGGTGTCTGTATTGCAAACCCCCCCTCCCCCCCCCCCCCTTTCCCTCTCTCCCTCTCTGCAAGTCTGGCGACTAGGTGTGAATCCAGTCGCGTCCCCTGATATTCGCATCCCTCCACGGGGCAGGCCCGCCCGCCCGGGGTACGCTGGCGCTTTCCAGGGCACCAATGTCTCCCTCAGTCTGGACGTCAGTCATCTTCCTGTTAGCAGAAGAGACAGGAAAAGTAAAACATATGCAAGGGATATTATCTTATTTGTATTATAGCTTTGTTTTGTTTAATTGTTAGTGTAATAGGGTATTTAGAATGTAGTTATTATTTATGTATTGGCAGGTTTTAGTTAATGGAGCATGAAATATTTAGTTCTTTTTGTGAAAAAAAGTTAGTGTAATGTTTAATATGTGTATGTATTTGTTTGGACGGGGAAATGTGGGGGATGGTATTAATTGTAAATAGAAAAATAGCTGAAAGACATGTTATTAAAAAAAACTTTATTGTTAAACAGTGAAAATAACTAGTAATGGACAAATAATAATTGATATGGAGTAATGAACAAATAATAATTGATATGGTGAAGACTATTTGGGTTATATAGCAATTTATAACAGGGAAAGGTGACAGAAAGATTCTTTATCTCTTAACAAAAATAATTATAAGAAGTAAATCAAGATTTCTGTAAACAAAAATGATTATAAGTAGTAGATCTAAGATTTCTGTAAACAAAAATAATTATAAGAAGTAGATCTAAGATTTCTGTAAACAAAAATAATTATAAGAAGTAGATCTAAGATTTCTGTAAACAAAAATAGTTGTAAGAAGTAGATCTAACGATTGCTGTTTAGTATTTCTACTAAGAAAAATATAAAACAAACTTATATTATACTGTAAGTGAAACAGGCATACATTTTTCTTAATAATGTAGATTTTAGCTACAATAAATCACTTACTAACATAGTATAAATCACTATACTAATTTAGTTACTAATTTAGTATATAATTGTATCTGCATTAAAGGATAACTGAACTATGTTCAAACTAGATGTAAATATTGGTATATTACATGTTGTTGCAGCAGCTAGTGTCCTACGGAAGGTGTATAACAAATATGAAAGGCAGCATAGTTGATAGTGTTTTGGCATTTATTGCAGATTATGCATCTCCTTTGGCAGTATCTGTTGAGGGTTCTTGGGTAGAGGTGCATTTGATTTGCTAAGCGCCTTATGCAAGCACCGATGGCTGCTTTATTCACACTGTTTACATCCACCATGTTAACGCCACCACTTTTCACTTTCTGTATCAATACTTTCCTTTAAACGTTTTCTTTATCTTTACCATTGTTTTTCCGAATAAATTTAAAAATGAGATGATTCAGCTTACTCACTATATCCTCTGGTGCATATATATTCATATATAAATGCATAAATTGTGACATAATTAAACATTTAACAATGAGTACCTTTCCACTCAAGGACAAACTACGACGTTCTCAATGCTTCACAACTGTCTGAGCCTACATAACCTTTGATTAAAATTATCATTCATCAACTTTTGGCCTTTAGATAATATTATGCCCAGTATTTTCATTTCTTTTTCACAACCAAACTTCCGACAACAAGCATTTCTGACCAAGCACCAATACCCATCACTTTTGTTTTTGAGTGATTTTTTTCGTAAACCTGAGATATTATAAAGTTCTCTTAGATATCCATACAACTATTAAGAGAAGCACAGCTTCTTACAACAAGTTTATATCATCTGCGTTCTGACCTATTTTAATTTGTATATTTTAATCAGTAAGTTTGATACCTTAAATAGAACCAGTTTGACGGATTTTACATGCTAAAATTTTACAGGCCAAAACAAACAGCACTGCACTGAGTGGACAACCTTAATCAAATCATACTTTGGATGTGATGTCATGTGAGATTCAAGAATGGACTCCTCAGTTTCATTTTTAGTAATTGCCTAAACTTGGTTCTCTTGACAGAAATGTATCATATAGTTCCTAATGTTGACAATTTGAGTGGACCTATTAAGAACAAAGTATTGAACAATGAAGAGATGTGACATTAATGCAGCAGAGAAAAGCACTTGTAATTTTAAATACTCTCTCACCTTATTCTGGATTGTAAGAAATGGACTTAAATGAACATATAGAAACAGCTAAATACAGTTGTGATTATACACTCATTTCAAATTTTTGCAGAATACAGCAAACAGGAGCTCTTCAAAGAATTCGCAGGTCGAGCACAAGCTAGCTTACCTGCATCTGTGCACACATATGGAGCTTATGACGCCAAAAAGTTTGAGCAACGACTTCAGTCCTACTCTGAGGATCTTGATGCAGAGACATTGGGATTAAAGTAAACAAATAATTTAATCATACATGAAAACCTTTTAAGCAGTAAAGCCTATACGGAATTTTTAGTTACTACAATGGTAGTTTACATGGTTTTCAAATTAAACCAACCTTCTTCACAGCTCAATCAGATATCTCTTACCCTGCTTCAAGTTGCATATCCATTTTAATTGCATATCCTTAAGAATCGTTGTAATACCTCAGATATAAATGATTTTTATGCAACTAAGCTCTAGCATGATTCAATGATACTTTTATTTCATTAGTAATATGACCAGTGTACTGTAATCTTGGTCATACCTCATATCATATGGTTACTGGTACATGACTAGAGCTTGGCTCAGTTATTTCATTTAATTAGTATTTCACGGATTCTGTATTCTTGGTCATATCTTAGAGAATAGTGGTTATTGTTTAGAGCCTAATTTTGTAATGAATCTGCCCCTTGACCCTGTTGCAGCTCTGTGACCCCGGCTGGTCTACCAGGCCATTTAGTTATATCATTTGTTGCCATATGTATGACAATTAAGTGTATATGTGTATACCAAACATACCTGTATCACTTATTGATGATCCTGAAAGCACTTGTATCTCCTCCTGTACTTACTGCAACAAGCATAACAAGGGCACATGCATTTTAAACAATTTACTAGTTTTGCACATGATGTGGTTGGTGCTGCTTGAAGGTCCTCCATAGCTGGCAGGTGGAGATGCTGTAATACCACCTGCCTGGGGCAGGTCTGAGGGTCACCTCTAATTTTCTTCATCATGTCCCGAACATCAGTATGGCACATTGCAAGCTGATGGGCATTGTGTAGAATGTGGGCTTCGGCAGGTTTGCCAATTCTGCCCACCCGACAAACCTGTTGCCTATATTGTAAAATGGCATCAGGTTCACCCCAGTGTTATACATATCGGATGTCATTAATATTCACATCCATCCCAAAGGCCACTGATGTAACCATATTACGTATTGTTTTATTTTCTTTGGAAAACTCTTGTATGATAGCATCCTGTTCAGCTCTGCCCATTTGTCCATGGAACTGGTATGATAGCATCCTGTTCAGCTCTGTCCATTTGTGCATGGAATTGCCGAACATGTAAACATGCCTGGCCACCAAGACATCCTCCTCCTATTTGTATAGGAGCTTCAGGTATAGTCGGCCCTGTTGTGCTAAGGTTCGGAGGATGACCATGTAAACAATTGACTGTTCTGTAGTTAGACATCTGATCTTGAATCAGTTCAGCCTAATATTTAGTGACCGTTTGATGTACTTCAACCAATGCTAATTAATAAAGTATCTGAAAGGGAAAAAGGAAGAAAACCTTTTATTTTACTCACATGAAGGAAAGACATGATAAACATTTATCTCTAATAAAACATTTAACTTTAAACTGTTTTATAGATTTATGAACATTTTTACTGATGAAGCTTATGTTAGCCAGATGTAAAGCAATTGTTTTTCCACATCTTAAGATTATCTGAAAGTAATGTCTTGTACCGTTTCTTATAGCATTGATGCAGAAGGAATAACCAATAATAAATATCATATGTTAATTTGTTAATGATGCTGACGACTCTTCATGCAAACCTTTTATGAAACCTAATGTCTATGATGGGTTCGAAAGGTTGGTCCTTTTTTGCGAAAAAGGAGATCAAGCCTGGAGACGAAATACAATATAACTATGATGATATAGAGGCGTACTTGTGGTAGAGGAAACAGTGAGAAAACCATATCGATGTAGTGTAAACTTAGTACAGCAAAGCTGGTTAAGTATCAGAGACGGCTGGAGCTATCATCACCACATTTTATGCTAATGTTGGTCGCATGACTCATATATGAAACCGAGGTACTGCTGGTCCCACCTGCTTCAGCTTTTTGTAGGTGGGTCATCGAATATCAGTACATTAGCCTCTAATTTCTAAGACTAGCGGGAGCCAGCATCCCCAAATGTCATGCAACAATCTGTTACATCTCAAATGTATAGTATTGAGCTTTTGGTGTCGTCACCTTCATTAACTTACAATTTATGAAGAAAAAGCTTAAAACCTTAGAAAATCTCCTTCTCTGAAAACATTCAGCCAAATTATTCAATATTTCAAAGAAATTATCCTTGGAAATTGAACTTATTCATTTGGCCACTCATTGGGCCAAATAAGCATACTGACTTCATCTTCGAAACTAGTGGAGCCTGCATATTGTTCAAACGTATATTGTTCATTGTCTAAATGTGATTATGGGAAAAGAATGTGCCCTGTAAACGGGTGACGGACAAAAGAACATTGCTATGACTTAGTTCACTGAAGTCAGCTGAACTAAAAAATAGTCCGTAAATTTAAGCCTCTCGTGATTTCCTATTCTAAATAAAGTTCAGTCATACCTGTTTTCTTTGTTTTTCTGCATAAGGCCATTATTTTCTATTTGTCGTTTCTCGAACCCGCCTACCCTAAAAACTGGAAAAATGAAATAAAAATAAAATTTCGACTTTTTTATTTCAGCCGATCACGCAGCAGTTTTTTTTTATATATTATTCACATCAATCAATATTATCCCACGTGTTTCCGCCAAATTCTGAGGAAACAGGATGACAGAGCCTTGTCGCTGACATTTTTCATGTCTTCTGATGCTTTTACACGACTTCTTTGGAAGAACAGAAGCAATGTCTATGCTGGCAAGTTGTCCCGACTACATCGCCCTACCTCCTGCCAGTAACCGAGTGCAATAGTTGGCAAGCCCCAGTGGACAACCATTCTTATAGCTGCTATGTTTACACCCATACCAATTGTACAAACAAGGCATCTTATTGTACTGTTCTGTTGTCTGAATTGACTTAATATTCTGCTTTGTGCCTCTGTCGAAACATGTGTGAGGTACATTTCTATGATCCTATTGCTCACATCCCTATCCCCGTCATAAGCCCTCTCTTGCAGGGAATCCACCAGGTATTCCCAAACCTTGCTGGTCGCATCAATCGTTCTGAAAGACGGTCCACATATACTATTTATTAACAGAGAATAAACGGTTCCAGACATATATGATATATGTGCACGGTAGAGCGAAAAATCTGTAAATTATTCCTATTTTACAATTTGCACTTGAACCTATTCCCTCCATTGTCAGGACAACCATTATGTTATTGTAGCAACCAGTTGATCCAAATATATAACTAATATATATATATATATATATATATATATATATATATATATATATATATATATACGTTTCATATATCTAGCCAAAAATTATCCAAGTACTATGTCGCTTGTATAATTCGAATCAATATTTTCAAGAACAATATAGATCTATGTAGAACCGCATGACACCTTTAGGCATATATAACAAAGCATTTAATATGGTCACCAACACATAGTTTTTATCGCCAGCCTGGTAAAATCTGATAAATTATGGACGTGATCTATAAATATATACTCTTGCACCTCAAGAAGTCGCCTAGAAAGTTAAGCTCTGTTCGTAGTCATGGGTCACTCTGTACATCCTTAGGTTAATCTCCGGTCTGTCGGGCCCCTATGTACAGGTGAAAGGTTGAAATTTCATCCGGAACCAGGTAGCGGTTCATATCTTTCACCACCTCGTCTGTGGCGGTTGCTGTCGGTGACAAAACTGGGGCCTCCAGTAGACTGCGGAGCGCTAGAATTTCCATGTACTCTGGCCGAAAGTCTATACCCCTACAACAGAAACAAATTATATAGAAAGAATATCAATCAACCATGATTCTGTTCTGCATATATCGTTTCGTCCCATTGATATTACACAAAGTCTTGCAATTATCTTCACCATGTCAACCTAAATTAATATGTAATTGTGAACTTATACAAACTCTAAATAATTTTAGACCAAGACACGTCTAATACAAAGACGCATAGCCCGTGACACTTTTAAGACGCATCTAGTGTATTTTGATAAGTGGTGTCTAGCGTCTTTTGATGGGACGTGTCTAGGGTCTTTTGGGAGCTCTCTGTAGCGCCTTTAGTAAGACATGTCTCTATGGTCTTTAGTAAGGTGTCTTTACAGAAGGCGTGTAGCGTCTTTAGCAGGAAGCGCCTATAGTCCAGTCGGAAGAAGGGGTCCTGATGCACCCAGATGATATATTTTTTTTAACTTACATTTTCCTGTTCCCAAAAGTGTCTTGTAAAGGAATATTGATGTTCCCATTGCAAAATATTGTCCCATGGGGTCCGTTTGGCCGCCATCTTGGCCGCCATCTTTGATTTTCATTGAAACAGAAAATTGACATAACTTTTGAGCTAGATGTCATGCACGGGCAAATGGACACATTTTTCTGAGTGATTTTGGCACAAGGAATCGATTGAAGAACTTCTTTTCATGGTCAGAACAACATGGATACATAAAAATATAAATATTATATAATTATTTGTAACTTTTTACTAAAAATGTTGAACGGAGCGGCCATCGGTTTGCTATACCAACAGGAACTTAATTATGGAGGGTAAGTATCTTCAGAATTAACACCCTTAAAACAAAAATGAAAAGTTTGGTTAGTTTTGGGCCGCGAACGAAGGGAGAATGCGTTTGTTTAACGCAATCATTTTCAACTATACTTGACTCTGATTAAGGTAACAATGTATAGATACTTTACCAGTTAGAACAAAGTAATATAAGATAAAAAATAACACATCCGTAATATTTTTATAATATAACATAACATGCTAACATACTCATCTCAATATTATTTTTCCCCTGGAAACCTGTGTACTGCTTTATTGAATAAATCCTTTAAACGATTTCAACACCCATTTTTTTTCTACAGCAGATGCTTTACCTTAGCAGGTCAGTTGTAAAATTTATTATGATGGTGTTGGCAGCAGAGAATTATTAATGCGTGGTTATTGTGTGACATACGATATTCATGCCTAAGACAACTAAGCGTAAGAATGAAAACGGTGGTGGGTCCAGCGAACTTCGAAAGCGCCCGGCGGTAAGTTGCATATAACATGTCTGTGGCATTCATCATGGCATATTCACACCACTAAGTAATGTCAAGGGATGTGCCACTGACATGCTGGCTCAGCTGCACCAAATTCGTGACAGACGACTTAGTCAGCCTCAAGATTCACCGAACCGAATGGAGGATGTCTGTAAACGGATTCCAGATAGTCTTGAGGGTGCAGATTTAGAAGTTATTGGGTACCATCGAGGTGCTACAAGTACTTCACTAAGAACCAGGATCGCTTGACTTGCAGTGTTACACCTAAAGAGACCGCAGCATCACGATCACCACGAAAGCCATCATCATCCTCACATTTGCAGTTCTTTCCCCCGGAATGCATATTTTGCCAAAGAGTTGATATTACGTACGTACGATCTTTTGCAGGGTATACACCAGAAACCCTGGCCTCTGTTCATATCTACGGTCGAGTAGGACCAAATTTCCCTGCTGGAGCAGTGTTCACTCCACCACCAAGAAACAAGGAAGTATTCTCGAAGTGCATTCAAGATAACCGTGCCTGGTTACTTGCACGAGTAGTTTAGAGCAGTGGAGACAAGCAACTTGTCCCTGGCATTGATCACCATGATTTTTTGCATGGATATTGATCATGGATTGTTTCATCAGTTTCTACAGACTGAGAGCGCCATTTTCATTGGGACTAAAGTGTGTCCAAATCTACCCAGTGGGACCTTTTGTTGGATCCTTAGTTTTGCCATGGAAAGCTTTTCTGTTTTATTGCTGCGTGGCTGATATGGGATGTCCTGTATAGATGGAAATTCATTACATAAAGCATGTTTAATGATGACACTATACTAGTGTCAATTCCAGCCCACATAATAAAAGCTGAGTGTGAAAGAGGGTGCTCACACATCCTAGCATATGCTAATGGTGGCACAGTTGCCCATATTCTGAAACCGGTCACTGTTGAAACAGTAATCTCCACTGTCCATGTACAATTTGTTTTACTCTGGAGGAAGCTGCTTAAAGTCTCCACTGCCTATGACCTGATAAGCTCCATGCAAAAGCAGCGGTCACGCTATGTTCAACTATTCGCTCCATTAACCGCTGCACGAAACCGCGGTTGCCCGTCAGGTTTGGCCACAAGGCGGTGCTGTCTCTTTGGAATCCCCCCCCCCTGCGTATTATTTAACCACCCTCTTTGGCTTAGACAGGATGCAATATGAACCTTTCAGGAGAGTCTATATATACTGATTTGCTGGTGTGATCTGGGGGTCAGTTAATTATCCCGCACTGTTTGCAAATTTTCGCTCTTGCAGTGCGGAACGACGTGCTACGCATGGACGCAGCTATCTTTGTTAACACGCTGAGCCAGTCAGATTTTACACGACCCAGAATCAGTTTGCTTGGTTTTTGGTACCGAGCCATGACAACATGACAATCAGGGTTCGGAAGTAAAATAGTCGGGCTTCAGAGTAGGGAAATTTGGCCTAACCTTGCAGTAGGGTATAACAAGCATTTTATGGTTGACTTTTGTTCTACAGATTATCCCGAAAAGGATCCAGGTGATGATAGTCTGTCATCCTTGAGCATTTTTCTTGAGATGAATTCCAAAATCGAGTACCGAAATGTACGATTTGTCATTTTATGATTTCTGACAGCATCGACCATTGTGCGGTATTCTGTATATAACTTGACTCATGCAGATGATATTATTCTACAAAAGGTATTATTCGAAAGTCAAGATATAGTCTGTTAGGATGCATATTTATATGTGTTACAGAAAAAAATATTTGAGCAGAAAAAGAGCAGTGATACCTTCAGTGATACCCCCCCCCCCCCCCCCCCCCCACACACACACGATCATAGTGGTCACTTTTCACAAAGCAAGGAAACCTTAATTTGGCGATGATAACTGTAGTAAGGTTCGAAAATCTATTTCATTAAACGGCTTGTGGAGTCCTTTAAAAATTTATCCGAAAACTTCATTTTGTATAAGATTGCTCACCTACCGATAGGGCAAGACCTTCACTTTGTATAAAAAGGTCCATTTCATTAAAGGGTTTGTCCCGTGCATATTAATATCGAACTTTCATTTATCTTTACGTAGTATATAGTATATGGTTTGAAGGTCACTTCCTGCGGGGAATAGGGAAGAAGGTATTGTACAATCCTTTTCCGTTCTTAATTAACCTTAAATGCAATAGTCGGAGTAAAAACTGTTAATATATGGAATTCAGTATTGATGCACAGGTTGTTTCTTTGTTGTTGTTTGCAAACGCACCGTTGCGGGTGTCAGGAAAGTGGAAGTCGGAGATATCATTATCAAGGCACACATCTTATCCAGGGATGTTCATGTCCCTTCAGTTGCCTGGCATCTGTCAACCCGCTCAGTGGACCTCACAATTATCCAGCAGGCGTTATAATAAAAAGCAACCAGTTGCTTGCAATTTATTTCCTCATTCTAACAATTGGCATTTAAACAATAATCAATAATAGCACTACAGTTATTGATATTTTAGATAAATGCAAACATGCTTATTTCTGGAAATCTGTGGATTTCTGTGGGAATCATTATTTTCTCAATGATCAAAACCTCGTGATTGTCATTATTGCACTTTACTATTTGTACTGTCATTTCGACGAAAGGTCAGGAATTAACGGTGTGCATTATTTTGGAATGCGAATCGGATACGTTAATTTATTACAAGATATCAAATATAAAAGCGGTGAAGAATAAATTTTTAGAGTTTAAACGTCATTACATGTCTCAGTTTACAGGCAGTCCGAACAACTGTGTCATCAGGAAGATGCCATCAAGCGACACAGTTGATCATCACCCACTCGATGTCCCGGCCGATATCCCGAACACGCAATATTTTGTATTTAAACAATTTTTCTATGTAAAAATACAAACAAATGGCCACTTTGGAAGCAGCAGAAGTTGAAGAAAGGTGTCTTGGGGTCCAATGACAGTTTTGCTCCACTTGATTCTTCTAGGGGTCTTGACTTGACTTGAGTCAAACACTTAACTTTATTTTCTGTCCTAGCTGAAAATAAAAATATAATTTTATGCATTAACATTAATAATTTTTTACAATAACAATATATTTTGATGATTGACCACAATGTTATCAGTTTTGAAGTCATATTATTGTAAAATTTGTAAGATATTAATTAATATTACATTATTCAACATAAAAAATAACTGTTACATCTGACTGTTACAAAATTAATATTCTCTCATACTATCATAGATTTACATAGAATGTTAAAAAAATCTTACTTTTGACCTTGTATTGTACATACTTATACCTTGTTATAATTGGCAGGTTGCATGTAAATGTTAAAATAAGGTTTCACATACCAGTGTTGTCAATGTTATAAGTGTATATTTTGTATTTAAAACACATAAATTATTTAAATTTGGGGTGTCTTAAATTTGTCTTTGAGCTGAGTTTCACTATACCATATATTTTGATTAGTTAAATGTGTGAATATATATTATTGTTTGGTATTTATATTGAGTTACATATGTATCATCTGAAGTCTTTGAACTTGGTGCTGTCTTGGCTTCATCACAGAATATTTCAGAGATAAAATATCTCGTAAAGTGTATGGAAACAGTGGAAGCAAAAATAGTGAGAATTTTCACTACCTTGTCCTGCTGGTATAAATGTTGTTTTGGTCATTAACAATATGAGTCCGTCTTGCACCGATATTCCGGTCTTTAACTTGCTTGAAAGCGGCTTTCTACTTTAGCCCTTTGATTTGAAATCTTGTTTGGAAAACACTTGTTAGATAGCATCCTGTTCAGCTCTGTCCATTTGTGCATGGAATTGCCGAATTAATTTGTTTTTGTGGCAAACATGCCTGACCACCAAGGCATCCTCCTTCTGTTTGTATAGGAGCTTCAGGTACAGTCGGCCCTGTTGTGCTAAGGTTCTGAGAAAAACCATGTAAACAATTAACTGATCTGTTCAGTTCAGACATCTGATCTTGAATCAGTTCAGCCTAATATTTGGTGACCGTTTGATGTACTTCCACCAATGCTTATTAATAACGCGTGATAATGATTTACATGAAAATATTGCTAATACATGTTATTTATTATAGTATTATAGGACCAAGGAATTCATCAGATCAGTTGTGTATTCTGAAACAATATTCGATATTGGAATTAAAAAATGGCAGAAAAAGTTTATGTCATATCTTGTTTCTCACAGAGAGTTTAAATTTCCTGTGTACTGTATATTTAGGATAAAATACAATATGTAGGCTTTTCCATTTCTTTTCGGACGACAGGGCCACCTTTCTCGAATTTTTGGAATCTGATGGAATAGCGCAGAATCCCATCCGTTCGGACTGCCTGCATCCTCTCGATAATCTCATTGTAAGCTGTTTAACAATGGGGCAACAACATTTTCCCGAGGCAGTAGTGACCTTAGCAACGCAAGCTTCATGAAGGTTGGACTTAAGGACGATTAGCCGCATGCATTGATACAATGTGCCTCATCAATATCGATGTGGCTCACCCGTACTTAGTAATATTATATACATACAATGATATCAAGGACATTTTCCAGAATATTAATACAGTAAATCCTCCTATTTTTTACCACCAAAGGGACCAATCTACAGTAGTAGTGCTATATATATTAAGTACCAAAAAGTCATTGATAAGTACCAAAACCATTAATAAGTCCCATTTTTGGTCATTAATAAGTACCAAAAAGTCATTGATAAGTACCAAAACCATTAATAAGTACCATCCTTAGTACAGTCATTAATAAGTACCAAAAAGTCATTGATAAGTACCAAAACCATTAATAAGTACCATCCTTAGTAGAGTCATTAATAAGTACCAAAAAGTCATTGATAAGTACCAAAACCATTAATAAGTACCATCCTGAGTAGAGTCATTAATAAGTGCCAAAAAGTGATTAATTAATTGGGAGGAATGCGGACTGGGTGGGAGGGGTGGGGGAGGGGGCCCCCTGGCGGTTGACCGGGTGGTGTTTAACTTTAGTGGAGTTGGCGGGAGGGTTGGGTTCCTTTCAAACATACACGCACCTATACATATCCCACACGTCATAAAAGAAAGAAAAAAAAGGCATGGTATAATCCAAATACAAAACTTTAATTCAATACAAACATATGAAACGCTTAATGTTTATAGGTTTGCAGCTTAACTAAAAGTTCCTTGATAAGACTGATGTTTGTTTCAATCTTATTGAAATAAAGTTCAAGTTTGCTGATGATTTTCTTTTCTTCTTTCTTTCTGGCATCTTCATCATCATCAGGAACAACTTGCTGGCGTTTGATCCGTTTTGATAGTTGTTTCTTCTCGGGAACAGGACGTTTACGTTTTTTCTTTTTTTCTGGGGGTGTTGGTGGGGTGGACCCCGTTTGCTCTGTGGTGGGTGGCGGCCCCAGGCTAGCGAGGAATTCGTTGATGTTGTTTGCCATTTCTACCACATCTGGTGCGGGTTCTTGTTCTGCGGCCCCCATTCCGTGATCGGGACGGGGTAACTCCCCTTCTTCCAGTTGTGTTTGTGGAAACGGGATGGTGGCAGGCACAGTTCCGGGCGGCAGCATTATTTCCATCAAATTTGTGGACATCCAATTCTCCGGTCGGGGAAGAAGTGAAAAATACACAGTTCGCATTCTGCTTTTATACCACTTTTTTACCGGAAGTGATAGTTCCCTTGGTAACAGTAAGATCAGGGCCCAATGTACGTGCTGCCAGGTGTTTAATTATCTCCACAGTTTTATTTTCGTTGATGTGACCTTGGTAAGTGTAAACGTTAGCCAGACGTAAATGATTGCGAATCACGTGCCCGATCAGATATTTCTTGAACGGTGTTTTCTCGAGCGTAATATAGTCTGTGACCACCCCGCAAAAATTATCTTCACTTTTCCGAGAACACAAGTGATATTCCGTAGGGCAGAATTTTTTTACAGTCCAACTTGGAAAATGAAAGATATGGCGGTGAATGTGTTTTCCTTGTTGTTTATCTTGTTCGTTAGCGGCGTCTTTCACTTGGCCCATGTAGGCGTGCATCATGTAGACCCGGCATTTTTTAGCACAGCAATGTTTATCCAGGAGGCGGTACCGGCTTTCGTATTTTTTCATTGCATCACTAAAGTCAATGTCATGGGTTTCACGTGACAACTTTCCGGTGTTTTACTGAAGCCGACTTCACGATTTCGGGCGTGGATATTTGTCACTTGGAATTTATCTTCCCAGATTTTATGTTGGTATATACTGGGATAATTCAATGTATCAGCCGGTGTCACATGGATGGGAGTACTACGGGTTTCAAAGATCCGTTTCTTTTTATCTGCAGGCACTTTGGGAACGTAGTGAAAATTCCTTTCGTAAAACACGTCACAGTCACTGAATTCTAGCACGGAAGTGCGGTAGGCCCAGATTAAATCTTCTAAAGACTCATCTCTGCGGCAGCGGAAATGATCATCATGAAATTCCGACACGTCACACAGTAGAGAGAACAGCTTGGAATTACACCCACCTCGTGGACAGTTGAACGAGTGTCCGTACCAAGCAGAAAAACTGTAATCGTTTTCAGGATACTTGGCTAAATGTGTTTTACAATGCTTGCAAGGACGTTGACGAGATCCCCAGTGCCCAGGCAGACCAAGCTGGTGACGACTATATGCCATGGTTTCTGTGAAGATGCGGGACCCGGTTTATATACCCGACTGCCGTGGGGGACCGGTACAAAGTAGACCGGAAGGGTTTAAAAAAATTTCATGGGGTTCCGGCAGTGTTATGCAAGGATCATAGGCAACGGAAGTACGGGGAGGGGAACCGGAACTGTTTGAAAAAAAATCATCAATTACATGGTTTAAAGTGCAATTGCATAAATATTTTACCTCCGGGGATAAAAATAGCGTTATGGCCTGACGGATGTTTGAATTGAAAGGTCATATCAGAGTACCACCCGCTTAGACATTCATGATAATTAGTAGTGGTTAAGGGGTGATGGTAGGTGGAAGAAAATAATTCACGGATGCGGCTGTAAGGTTTTCGAAATGAGAGCACTGGGTTTTTATACGTACTTTCAATTAAACAGGCGTCTTCAGGGCGGTTCGCATTGGCTTCGGGCCGGGCGTGTATTGTAGCCAAGACCCGTTCAGGCCCTTCATCTTTTTTAGGATTAAAATCTTTAATTTCTCGGAACGTATCAGGGCGTGTAAAATCCGTATGCACTTCCAGGATGGATTCAATTTCATTGATACGGATTTGATTTTGAGCGACCCGAGGGTAATGTACCTGAAAACAGGCTTTGTCTGTATTTTTCTTGTCATTTTTTATTCTCAAATGCGAATGTAAAACCCGTTCCCAATTTAAATCCATGACATTCCATTTGTTTTTATTTACGACATATGTGGAACCTATAATGGGTTCTTCAATTTCATATTCATATAAATCCCGATTAAATCCAAACATGTGTCGGAGCTTGGGATGCATTTCTAATTTGAAATGATGGTCATAAGTATTATTATCCGTACCAGAGAGAACTGACTTACAGGATGTATCGTGTATTCCTGGGAAAGCCAGTCCATAACTAACATTTTCACCACTCTTATCGTTTTTGTCTGTAGTTCCAGCCAAAACACGTTGGACTAAACGTACAATTCCTACTTCATTATTTTCATGTTGGGATCCTTTTAAATGTAATTCTGCTTTTAATTGATTTAATTCCTCTATTATATTTTTTAGAGCTTTTAAAGATCCTACATAGACCATACGATCTAATTGTTTTCTTCCACCGGCCCTATTTTGCCATTTTCGAAAAATAAAATGACGGGGATAATATCCTGGTTCTAAATAGGTTTGTGCGGAATAGGTAGTGGTTTCTTTAGTGGTTTTATGAATTTTAGTATGAACCAGACGTAAAAAACATTCCTTTTCATGAACGGTATACCAAGCGGATGGGAATGTTAATTGGGTTAAACTCACTTCCCACGGGCCATAATGAGGATGCAAGAAAAGTTGGGGGGATAAATTCACTTTAACTTGACCGTTTAATGCAGATTCATTTTCAATGATTTTCTCAATGGAAATAAAAAAATCACTGGTACGGTACGAGGTCGGGGGATCCATGTTCAACTCCCTTTCAAACAGAACGGACAAGGGGTTTTATATACCCCTCCTACGTTTACGTCGAGGTTTAAAATACAATTGCATGAATAAATCCCCACCCGGGATAAAATTGACAGGATAACCGTTTGGATGTTTGAATTGAAATTTCAGTTCAGAATACCACCCGACTCGGCATTTATGATACTGATGAAAGGTGGCATGGTAATTAGTGGTGGATGATAGATATTGGCGAATAGTGCTGTAAGGTACATTGAACCCGATAGCCGCTGATTTAAAAGTACTTTCAATTAAACATTGGTCTTCAGGGCGGTTAGCATTGGCTTCAGCTCTAGCGTGAAATGTAGCTAAAACACGGGTTGCACCTTCATGATGGTGGGCATTATGAAACGTATCGGGTTCAGTAAAATCGGTGTGGATTTCAATAATACATTCCATTTCATTGGGGCGTATATCCAGTTGGTTTACACAAGGGTAATGGGTTTGATAATTATATTTCACAGTTTTATTATCTGTTACATAAACGTCACTATTTTTATTTTCTTTATAAGTTTCTAATTCACCTCCCTTTTTTATTATCCAATCATTAATATCCTCTGTTTTAGACATAACAAATAAAACTTCATCACATTTTTTAGCCGCCCGTTTCTTTAAAACGGTATCTCTGAACCCCATCATATGTGCTAATTTTACATCCATTTCTAATGAATACGTATGATCGCCAGATGTTTCATCTATGGGAAATGCAATTCCCATTCGCATATTTTGTTTTTTATCTTTGGAAGACCTTGACCCACCTCCTGGAAATACGGAATCAAATAACCGAACCAGTTGAGGATTAATATATTTTGTCCCGCTATCACTTTTTTCTTGTTCAGATCCGGTTAAATTTAATTGATCTTTTTGGGCATTTAATTTCGTAAAACAATCTTCTAAAGCTTGCCATAATCCGACCCCTCTAGCTGTACTGAATTCATTATCTTTATCGGTTTCTTTTCCGTACATGAATAAGCGGGGATAATAGCCTGCGGGGACATATTCTTTAATAGAGTATTCATCCGTTTTGGTTTTATGAGTCAGTTTTACCCAACATTCATTTTCATGGATATTGAACCAGGCACTCGGATGACTTAACCGGGTAAGAGCCACTTCCCAATCACCCGCCCGGGGATGCAACATCAATTCCGGTTCGATTTTAAATTTAATTACATTGCCTTTAGTAATGGAATCATACACAGGACCTTGGGCTTTTAAGTTCAGGTAAAAAGGTTGGGTTTGGATTAAAGACGGGTCGGACGCCATTTTCCATTCACATCTCACACACCGTTCGTTTATATAGGAAACAAGACAGGATATCAAAGCAAACATTTTTTATTTTTTCTTTTCATAAACACACATGCAAATGATGATCAAGCACAAAGTCAATATTCGTCATCAGATAAAGTCTCTGAAAACATAAACTCAGGATGGTTCCCGCAAGCCACAGCGGCTTCAATATTGCCATGCTCTTCTTGACAGGCAATCAGATTCACAATATCATCAATATGTTTCACAACTTCAGCCCATACGTCGATAAACAATGCTGCTCCAGTTTTACTGGGGAACCGTTTGCCTTCTTTGAAGTTGTAGTACCATTCTCGGATGTTGACGATGTTCGGCCAGGCACTTCCGCAGCTGACAGCGACGATCCGTGTATCGGGAAAATTAGGGTTGCCCGGTGATAAGGTGAAGCGGTAATCTTTATGGCTATCGTGGAGAACTTCAATGACAGTGTTATTGACTTTATCAATATTGGTAGCCAATTTACGGAGTTCTTCAGGTGTTAAAGTCACGCCCTTTTTAGCCACAGGCATGCCTTTACTCCAGCACCCGATTTTCACATTGTACCCTTGAGGTGTCGCAAACCACCAGTTGTTTTCACTACCGCCCAGAAAGACTTTTCGGGAAGCTAGGCATTCATCGTGAACCACCATACTTTCTGTTGCTGGTGCGGGCGGTGTCAGCTTTAACTTCTTAGCGGGTCGTGGGTTGTTCATGACGGTAACCGTTGTAGACTGAGTCTTGTCACATGATACCCCTGTATTAATACTGGCGAGGACCGGAAGTGACTGATAAAAATTCCAAGACACCGGAAATACTTTACACAAAAAAAAAGAAACCGGAAATACTTGATAAGAAATAAAGGGTATAAATTTTTCTGGTTTTACTCATCAATAATCAATCATGTGGCGTAACACACACAAATCAGAAGTATGGAACGGGTGTTTAAAATCTGTCTGGACGGATTCCCCGTTTATCGGGCACCGGTACGGGCCTATAGAAGAACCTTTCCAAGTCTTGTCCAACATCTACTTCAACCGGCAAAAAATCCAACCCGCTACGGTTTTGGCAACCGACAAACACAGCTGTGCCTGTTTGATTTGTAAAAAACGAGCAGCCAATGTCTTAACGGGATGCCACACTTGTGTATGCAATTTTTGTATCAAGTACAGACTGATTACTTTGGAATCCGAAGATAGAATGTATTTGACATTTTGCCCGGCCTGTGGAAAATATACTGCAGTCTTAGGAGTTATTGTGAGAGAATTTTGTACGACCCGCTGTTGCAATGTTCCACCACTCCGTGAAGAGTTCCGGCCATATTTACACCCGGAAGATTTAACGGAAGAGACATTACAAAAACGGCAAGAAATTGTTGATGGGTTTTACGCAAGTTTAGGCAGTGACGAGCCTTTTAACAGTGTAGTGTGTGCACGAGGGATAGAGAGAGATACTCCACCGGTTTTGGAATGGATGAAATATTTTTTCGATGAAGAGCAATCATGTTCGAACCCTGCCGACATCATGTGCCGGGTTTTTCTTCATGATAATAGTGACAGGTACAAAGTTATATATCCTAACCGTGGGATATGGAAAATGTGCCCATCGTGTTACAATGACATGTCATTGGTAGTAAGCCTATTGTTAGCGCATTCGAGACACGTGACCCCCCGGCAATTTCAAACGATGATGCGGTCATCTCCGTTCGCGTTATGTGACAGCACCGTGTGTGTGAAATTGAATTTTTCAGACAGAAGGGAACGGATCCCCGATGACAACAATGTCGACTTTTTATCTTTGGACGACCTCCCATCCGAAGTCTCGCAGTTTTTTATGGGGTATGGGTTAAGGTATTTGACAAACTATCTCCCTTTTCCTTTTGTATTCACATCATGGCAACATAATTCAGGAGTATTTGATGCGCAGTTTCCGGAATTTGTTGATTGTTTTTTGTACATCTGTTACAACGGGGTGATGTTAACGCAAACGATCCCTGCCCCTCCCAAGACTTTACCGGCCCCCACATACCCGCTGGTCGACTGGAACGGACAAATGTGCTATCTGGGACACCAACTGTATTTCGTGTTAAAGAACTTGAAAGAAAACGAGCATGTACCTTGTTTTTATTCACGCGTGTGTACCAAGTACGTGTTTGACAAATTCAAAATCACGGGGCGGGAAGGAATGATACGCCCGTTAGATTTATTGTCTTCGGAATGTTGGCAATTGATCCATGACTATTTTTCAGAGTCGCGTAAAATCCACAGTGTGGCCATGAACCAATTGATTTTACGGGCGGGGTACGAACAAGAATTGAAACTGACACCGTTGGGCCTTGTAGAATCGGATCGAGTGTCTTTACAAAGTTGGTGTTTGAAAAAACTCCCTCAAGGATTTGAAAATTTAAAACAAGCGTTTGAAGAATACATGGGAGAATACGGCGACGTGATTTTGTTACAAGCACAGCTGGAAAGAGAAGCATCGATGGTCTGGTGTCAACTAGGGGATGGGCGCAAAATCTTTGCGTACGATTCGGCGCTTCCGATTTCGTGCGTTTATCCGAAACCTCCAGGGATCATTGAAACGGAACCGGACCAAATCAATTTCTTTGCCAAGATCAGGAACAGCGATGGGATGATGATTGAAAATCCCCAGTCCATGGAAAATAAGCACGGGAAATTAAATACCGTATCGTGTTGTTTAGTGTTTGCCTGTGAGATGAAAACAGAATGTGCACCCGACAGTGGAAGTCGAATGTTGATAAAAATTCAGAAAACAGATTCAGATGATATAAGTGTGACGCGGTCCATGGGCTTCGGCAGCAATTTAGTGGATGAAGATCATTTTGTTTCCTCGTCGTCTGAAGATGAAGGTGTGTTCGATGATGAACTCAATGAAAATGTTATTCAAGGACAATTGAACGTTTACCAAGTGGGCGATTTCAATGAGTAACAAAGACTACTGAACTGTAAAATGTAAACACGCATTAAGAAGAAATGAAGTAAAGTTAAATAATGATAAAAATACATTCAAAGATAAAATCACTGAGTGTAGTTAAAAAATAATAAAAATATAATTGCATTTAGTAATATGTGACGTTTTTTAAATAAAGGATTTTAAAACTTGACGTGATTTATCTATTGTGATTTCACCATCCATTTCATAGTATGCAATGAGTGTGTGTTGGTTTGTGAGTGTGGTTTCAAATGCCAGTTCCATTCTCAATACCCCTACAATCGGATCCTGAATATATTTTTCATCCGATGCTAATGTCGGTGAAAAATCCACTGCAAAAAAGGTGTACCCTTTCCTGTAATCTTGGTACGAAATATCCACACCCAAAGCCCCTCTCACTACTCCGACCGTATTTAATGTATCAATATATTCCCGTTTCCAATCCCTACTCCATTTAGGTTCATATGGGAAAATAGGTACAGAAAAATTATTCATGTACACTTGTATTTTATTGGCTTTTAAATTATCGAAGAAATAAGGGTTTTCTTTTTCATTCCCGCGAACCGCAGAACTTTTAACAAACCCAAAAATCATTCGTCGGGGCATTTGACCTTGTAACATATTTACAAGATTCGCTTCGGTGCCATTTGTCGGTAAATCATAAGTACGCATAAAGGAATGTTTTAATGGGTACCGAATCGGTAACCCCTTACTTAAATTAGCTTCCACAGCTTGTTGAAACCGGAAAGAAGGTTTAACTTTACGTATATCCAAATACATGTTAGTTATTTTTAATTCTCCTTTTTGTGTGACATCAGTGTTTGTAGAATCCCGCATAATATAAAATTGTGGATTAGATTGAAAATCAAAAGTCACTTTAATATTAACACCATTAATAATAAATTTACTTTGAGTGGTTAAATCTGCATGAATAGGAGCTTTAAAAGTAATTTCTTGTGAAATTTCAGTATTTTCACAAAAAGGATCATTATTAGGGAAAAATTGTAAAAACCGGTTTAACATCCCGTAATTTTTATCCATCGAAGCGGTTAAAATAGAATATTTAGCTTTATCATCTTTTATTTCTAAACCCACAGGTCCCAACGCTGTAGGAATAAACCGAACTTTAATTAAATTGGAATCTTTACTAAAGAATACTTTTACGTATGGACGCCAATCACTACACACAATTTTATTTTTGTTATTTTTTTCACTACACTCGGTGTTTTTGTTAGCTGCATCACGTGACCATGCATACAAATCTTTGTTTGCACTGTTATCATTATTTTTTTCCCCCTTTATCGTTTCTTCCCAATGCGTGTTTTTAGTCTTAAAGTTAGTAGTATCTGGAAACGCATTGAATTTTCCCGGTGTATCTTTAAACCACCCTGTCATGGCCGATAAACCAGTTTCTTTAAATTCTTGATTAAATGAAAGTAAATTTTCTAAATAGGCTCGATAGGCATACATGTTATCCAACGTATTCAATTCCGTTCCTTCCATTTCCATTCTGACTTGTTTCCATAAACTGTGAACAATATTGTTCACGGGAGAAACAAAATCGGCCAGCCATTTTTGACATGGGTGACCCGCCTGCGTGGTTATTTTTAATTTAACGATCATAAAAGAATTGGCCCAATCGATATATTCATTACTATCCCCATTGATAACAAATTCAACGGGACCTCCAGTTTTGTACGAAGGGGTTAAAGAATCGATTTTAACCGTTCGTCCTTGTGAGATAGAATCTTGTTTCGTGCCTCCAGTAAATAATGCCGTGTTTTGAACGAGATCGCCACCCCCGTCCATGATGGAACTAATTCATTTGTGAAATGAAAAATGCCTTTTATACTTTTTAGGTATACGATTTCAATACTTCTCGTGATTGCCCAATAGTCACTTCCCCATCCATTTCGTAGTAAACGATGACCATATGTTGTTCAGCCAACGCTGTTTGGTCTTTGAACCCTAAATCCATTCTTAATACCCCTACAGTCGGGTCTTGAATGTATTTTTCATCCGATGCCAAAGTCGGTGAAAAATCCATGGCAAACACCGTATACCCTTGCCTGAACTCTTGATAAGAAATATCTACACCAAGCCCGCCACGGACCACTCCGATATTATTTAAAAAATCAATATATTCCCGTTTCCAATCTTTATCCCAATCTGGTTCGTACGGCTGTGACGGAACGGGATGGCCGTTCATATACACTTGAACTTTATTGACACCTAAATCTTTTAATTTATAGGGGTTTTTCGTTTCATCTCCAGCTAAAGCTTTACTTTCGACAAAAGCAAATACCATTCGACGTGGCATTTGCCCTTGTAACATATTGGTCAATGTCGCCTGAGTACCACTTACGGGTAAATTATGGCTTCTCATAAATGTATGTTTCAAAGGATAGCGAATAGGCATATTTCTGGCTAAATTCGCTTCAACTGCTTGTTGAAAACGGTGAGACGGTTGCACTTTTCGGACATCCAGGTACATATTCATAATTTTCAATTGATTATTTTTTCCTCCTATTTGCATGATAGGAAATTCGGTGGATCCGGTCAAATCAAATTCAAGTGTCAAATCAACACCATTGGGTAACAGTTTTTTCTGGTTGGTAATATCGCTATGGATTGGGGCTTTAAAAGTTACTTGTTTAGACCGTTCACTGTTCGTGCACAATTCATTGTTTTTAGGAAAAAATTGTAAAAACCGATTTAAAATGCCATAATTTTTTCCTAAAGCCGCCGTTAAAATTGATTCTTTAATGGCAGTATTTTTAGTTAAACCAATTTCCCCGTTGGCGGACGGAATGATCACCGTCTGGTAGATTTCCTTCCCTGCGCTCGTCGAACTTGACGTGGTTTTATCGAACGAGTACTTTTCGTATGAGGTTTTCCCCCCGCCGTCGTCCGTGCTCCAGTCGTGTAATCCGCCGGTGCCGGCGGTGGACTTGCTGTAATCTTTGCTACTATCCATCGCCCGTGGCAATTCATCGAATTTACCAGGTGTATCTTTAAACCAACCTGTCATGCCGGATAAACAGGTGTCTTTGTATCCTTTATTGTACCCTAATAAATTATCCAAATACGCCCGGTACATGTACATGTTATCTTGTGTATTCAATTCAGTCCCATTCAATTTAATATTGACTTGCCGCCAAATAGTATGAATAATATTATTGACCGGTGATACGAAATCCTCAGTGACTTTTTGACACGGGTTGCCGGCTTGGTTGAAAATACCCATTTTCACCACCAGCATGGTATTTGTCAAATCGATATACTCGGACGAATTCCCGCTGATAAAAAAAGTGATGGGGCCTCCGGTTTTGTACGAAGGTGTTAAAGGATCGACTTTGACCCATCGCCCTTGTGAAATAGAATCTTGTTTCGTTCCACCAGCAAACAAGGCGGTTTGCTGGACGATGTCTGTGGCGGCGTCTACCATCTTGATTGACAATGATAAAACTGATACCTTATGCTATTTATACTATTTCATCCATTATCCCGGCGAAATATTTTAAAGCTAAAATGATCAAATCCGTAAATTCTTGATCATGGGTATTTTCTAAAATCAACCTTAAATACCATGTCCGACCCGATGGGTTTTCTAACGATTCTCGAGCCACATCGATGGTTCTAGCATTCACCGATTCCCATTTCCCGATACTGTTGGATAAATTACGTACTGTGTTCGCCGGTAATCCCGTGTGTTTAGAAACGGTTTGAGCTAAATTACGATCCACCCGGTAATACGGAGGAATATCGCCTCGAGAAGCTACAAATTGCCAAAAGGCCATATTATCGTTTTTCAATTCTTCCCGGATACATAATAACGTTTCTGAGATTATAGCTAACGCTAAAGCGATCATTCGAATAAATTCATCGGGGGAAGTGCTGAACGTTTCTTTACGTAAAGTTTGATCCATTAAAATGCTTTTCGGTTGTGCAGCCAAATGTTTTAAAATACTAGCATTCCGACGGAACGATTCTTTAACATCGCTTTTTAACACGTGCGCATTCGGGGGTGGGATACCTAAGCCCGGTCCCGCTTGGGTCCCGCTGTCGATTTTATCCCCGGGATCTTCAGTTTGCGTGGCTATACCTTCACCCACTGTCGGACGGGTTTGAATGGCCATTTCGTTGGTAGGCACTAACGATTGGGTCCCGACTGTCGCTCTCACGGGCATATCTGTTTGCATTTCGATTTCACGGGTATCGGTTTCACTGGATCTTGTTTTTGGAGGGACCAATGGTTGTGCTTTCACGCTCATTATTGGTAACATGGTCGTACTCACTAACGTATTGACCGGTGGAGGAATAGGGCGGATTAACGGTTTCGGAGGAGTCGGTAGCCGTAACGGGGGTGGTGGAGTCGGTGGTTTAGGTGGTGGTTGAGGGGGTTTATCTGTAAAGAGGAGCCGTTTTACCGCATCACTCGGTTTAGGTTTTTTTAATGCTAATTTCATTCGGACCCCGCTTTTTCCTCGCACAACATTGTCTCCTCCGGGGATTTTAGGAACTAAACGGGGTCGGTTAGTTTTAGGTTGTGGTTTAGGAGAAGGTTTTGCTCTGCTTAAAGGAGAAAACCGGGCAAATGTGACCGGAACAGGTTTCTGTGCGACCGCAGGGACAGGTTTGGGTGGGGGGTTTTGAGATGGTGGTAAAGGTTTACCGGGTTGACGTTCTTGAGTCCGGTATAAATTTTCGGTTTCTTGAACAGTACTCCCGTGCAAGTAAAGCTCAATTTCACTGAAATCGGTCGTTGCCGTTTCAATTAATTTTTTAAATTCGGGGCTAGGTACTGGTTCCGGGCTGGGTGGACGTTTGCTGACGGTAGCTGTAGGTGGTGGGTAGCGGGTTGGACTTTTTAACCGGTAAGTCATTGGTTGGGTCTGATTTAAAACACGGAAATCCGGCCGGCCGGGTGGTTTTTTCGGTGGGGCTAATTTCTTTAATATACTGACCATTTTCGGTCCTTTTTTCGTTTCAAAGACTAAAATCTTTTTTTCCCGTTCTTTCCTTTTTGGTGATTTCGGGGGTGTTTTTTCTTTTTTCAACGGCCGTCCCCGTGGCCGTTTCAGCTCACTATCGTCTTTTCGTTTCCGTCCACGCGCCATAATTGTTTGGTTTCCCTAAAAGTTTTTGCTTTATATAGGTTGAATGTTATAGTACCCGTCTTCACCGACTTCCCGAGTGATCACTGGTGAGGGACGGGGTCTCGGGGTCATAATCAAGGACGGTTCACGTTCTTCTGTAGCAGTGGGGACATAACTGTCATAAACCGTACCCGCAGTATAAGGTTCACGTCGAGTCTCGCCAGGTTGAGTAAACCGTCCAGGGATTCTACGTAACCATTTTTCTTGCACACCAGTTCTTACCGGACGGTACTCGCCTTTTTGCCCAGGAGTTCCGCCCGTTAAAGGGTTCATTAATTTCTGATACCACTGAGGACGAGGTTCATTCTTGTCAAAACATTCTTTAGCATCTTTACGAATTTGTTTTTTGGCCTTTTCATATTGTTTTTTCGTTTTTTTCACTTTATGTTTTAATTTGCGTTTACATTTTAATTTTGAGTGTACCATGTTCGTCCTCCGTACCACTTAGGATAATTACGTCCTGCTAAATATATATACCCTTTGTCCTTGAGGGTATTGATGCTCGTCAAATTTCGTTTTACGGCTTTGCCTGACGAAAGCTTCTGTTTCTTTGCACGTTTCATGATGAAACGATTGCTTAACCGTTTCTGTGCTGGCCTTTTATACTTTTTGCTCAATAGTACAATTTGACCCGCTTTCTTCTGACTTCTCGCCGTTCCCGTTTTAATGGGGGTTCTTCCTCATAATCTTCCTGGCACACTAACGGTTCTTCTTCCACAGCACCAAACATCTCGGCCGGGTAAGCTAAAGTCCCGTAAGGCGATTGGTCTTGTTCTTGCATCTGACGGAACGGTAACTGGAAGCGTTCTTCATAAGGCAAATAAGTCGCATGTGGAGCTAAATAATTTTTCTTAAACTGGTTGTACATGGCGGCATCCCGTTGCTGGGCATCAGTCGGAGGACCTACACCCATTCGTTCAAAATCGATCCTGGGTTTTTCGACATGGTAGCCCTGAGAAAATAACATGTCTTCCGGAACTAAAGGCACACTACCTTTTTTCCCTTGCATCGGTAGAGGTTGCGGTCGAATGAACGCTGTATTGGGTTTAATATTTACAGCTTGCATCAAATGGGTATTCAATTTATATTGCCCCCCGCCCAATAAACCGGCCCGTGTTCGTACTCCACGGGTCCCAAACCCTGTCGCTGTGGTTAATCTGGCCCGCATTATTCAAACGGAATACCCGATTCATTTTCCATACCTCTTTTTATACGTTTCAGTTTCGGGGTCGGCATAATATACCCCGCCGAAGCTGATAACACTCCTGCCCAGTATGTCCTGTCTTCCGGATTGCAAAAATTCCCCGCTAAAATAGTTAATGCCGTAATGATTAAAATAGATATGATCGATAATTGGGTAATAAACAACGCTAAACTTTTCGAGCACCACGCCGTTTTTTTATTTTTACCCATGTGCTGTATTTTTCCGGATACCCTCTCCATTTCACCAATTTCCATCCTTTTTTGCGTTCTAATACTTTTTCTTCTACTTTAGCCGGACGGGGTGTACTTACTTTTTGTAATTCTTCCCGGTAAAATCGACCTTTTATAGGTTCTCCTTCTTCGTCTTCAATTTCGTACACGTCCACACCCCCGACTTCTGGATACATCCGTTTTACCGTAAACGTTTCTTCCGTCCAACGGGGAATGTACCCCTGTTCAGCAAATGTATTTTTCTTCACACTGCTTAATACCACTTTGGTCCCCGGTTTAAATATATTCTTATTGGATGTTTCCCGGTGTAAATCTTTTGGATGCCCGTATAAAATCCGCCATACTTTGCTTTGATTTTTCGATGTCACGTCTTTCGGGGCCATGCCATGGGATGTGTGCGGGCGGGAATTGTATTCGTCAATAGCTTGAGGTAAATCGTTCAACCATTGCCGGGAATTATGATGAGTCATGGCTGCAAACAAACGTCGTTTTAACGTACGGTTAAACCGTTCCACTAAACTTGCTTTCACGTCCCGGTTTCTTGTTGCAAACCATGTGATATCATGATCGTGCATTAATTCTTGAACTTGTTTATTCCGAAATTCTAACCCTTCATCCGTTTGTAATTTTTGAGGGATCCTTTTACTGGATTTGAAAATAGATTCCAACCCATTTTTCACATGAATGCCCGATTTATCTTTTAATGGCACCGCCCAAGCAAACCTCGATAAAATATCCACGACCGTTAAAATGTACCGGTAATTTTTATTGTAATGCGCTAATTTTTGCATATCAGCTAAATCCCCCTGCCACTGGGCGTCGAGACCTCCTACCAACGTTTTACTTCGCCTGTATTTTCGACGGACCGGTTTAAACAACGTGTACGCATTTTGCCGTCCTAAAAATTCTGCTGCTTTTTCCCGAGAAACGCCAGCTCTTTGAGCTAGTTTTTTAGCATCGCCCGTAAAAGCGTACGGACCTTTTTCAAAAGCCTTCTCCATTGTCTAAAAAGGAAAATAAAAATCCACTTCACGTTTGACGTTACGGGTTTTTATGTCTTTCTTCTCCTTTGTCTCGGGGGTTCGTCCATTTCTTCCCAAATCTCTTCCACGGGAACTTCCTCCTCCTCCTCCTCCTCTTGTGGTTCGGACGTTTCTGAATATTCCTCGTCCTCTTCGTAATATACGGGACGGCGTGGGATGGTATACGGGGCGTACCTCCTCCTCCTCCTCCGTACCCCTTGGGGACGGCGGGGACGGATCACGGTAGGAATAGGTTCGGGGTACGGGTACTCGCCGTTCTCTTCGTGATATTGTTCTTCGGCGGGGAGGGGATCGTACCTGTCTTCGGGCAGTGTCTCGTAAAACTCGTCTTCCGGATGATTGTTTTTCTGTGAACGGGGTTTCGAATTGGGTGGGGGGTCCTTCTCCGGTTTCTTTGTACACCAATTTTTGCATAATTCTTTTGATAAAAAATCCCGGATTTTACGTCCTTGTTCTGTTTTAGTTAAAAACTTTTTACGTTCCTGGTAAGAAGATTCAGGAGTGACTAATGTATCGATGTCGTACTTATATAGTAAATCCACTTGCGATTTCGGTAAAGGGACGTTTCCTTTTACCCAATTGTACAATAAATTACAAGCAAAATTCACAGCAGGTTTGTTTAAACCGGAATTCGATGCGTACGAAGGCGCATATTTGTCGGCTTGTGATGTGAAATCCATCTTTTCACCATGCCTTTATAAAATTCGGACCGGGTTTATATAGCCTCCTGCTCAATAGAAAGACGGGTAGCTCATGTCATACGACTGGATCATATCGGACCAATCAGAAGACTCGTCCCAACGACGGGGATACGTGATTGGTTGATAAAATATACTGTGCTTGGGTGTTGGGTTATACCGGAAAAGTAATCCGACTACCACGTTCCCTTTTTCTAACATTAACGTGTGATGGGAATCCATATCTTGCAATTTAAAAATAACGACATTGGTTTCTTGAGTCGGTTGCACCGGGAAAAATTTTAAACTTTTCGGTTCGTAATGTCCACGTGCCCCAGACGGCCAGACTAACAACGGGTACATATCCGCACGGCTTTCTTGATCTTCGCGTCCCCAAATATAGCTCGGTGTAATTAAATTGCACGAAAGCATAAACGTACGGGATTCTGACATGTAATTTACTTTTTCAAATTCGTAACTCATCGTTAAACGTTCCCAGTTGGGCCATGTACTTTTTGATGTTCCGTTATCTGCCCACGATTTATTTCGATTTAAAATGACCTTTCCTAATAATTTTTTTGGCACTGTTGTAAATTCCAATACTTTTTCCGGTTCAATAAAATTGCATATGACCCTTTCCGTATTGTATTTAAATAAAACATGATTTTTTCTAAAATGATTTAATGGAAAAAATAATGTCACGTCTTTCGTGACACCAAAATAACTTAAAATACCTGACGAACAATAAATCCCATAAATATAATCTGTAAAAATATCTGTTTTATTCACTTCCCCTTTATTTTTAATAAATTCCATCGTTAAAGTTAATTTTTCAGTATTCTTATCGTATTTAAATTCAAACATAAAATCACGGGCGTATTTCGGGGAATTATCATTATTTACATCAATTTGGTCGCCACGCATGGACTTTTTTCCTTTGCAAGGTGTATTTTCAAATAATACTTTTAATGCCCCGTTTAAATAATTGGTATATTCTTCCGGTGTAAAATTGACATCACAACCTAAATCAAATGTTACTGTTGGTTCGTATTCCACATCTTCATTGCACGTTATAAATGTAACTAAATCCTTTGAAGGGTTTTCAAAATTTAAATTTCGTTTTAAATTTGGAAACAGTTTCATGTTATCAATATCATGTGAACTTTCCGCATCGGTTTTGTATAATGCTAGTTTCATTGTAGCTTGTTTGGGAAAACATACACCTTTCTGTCGGGGGTAGGTGATCATATCGCAAGCGACTTCCCATGACTGTGTCGGATTGTACAAAGGACGGGTTAAATGGGCTACAAAAACTTGCTCGTCTGGATTGAATTGAGAATACGCGTAAACGTGGTCCTGATTCATTTCGCTTTTGAAATACGACTTAAAGTCGATTGCCCTTCATTATATATCTTCAACATGTCGGATGTCGTTCCTGTTCCTATAGGACGTTTTCGAGCCGCTTTTGAACCAATCCGTTTAGCGACTTTTCCTAATGTATAAGTGGTTTTAGGAGCCATAGCTATCGCTTGCTCTACTCCTTGCCCGTACGCTTTAGCTATAGATCGTGTGGTGTTTTCATTCATCCCTAAACCACTCGCCACATCTTTTACCCGTGGTTGTTCTGTTTTTTTATAAAATTTCGTTTGCCTTTGCAATTGTTGAGAAATAATATTATTTAACATATTACCTGCCATTTCCCCAACTTCTTTATCCACACCGAAACTTGTAGCGGCATTTCCTAAAATATCCGGTGCCATTTGTTCAATTCCTTCAATTCCCATACTTTTTAAAGCTTCGTTTTGGACACCCTTTAATATGACTTGTCCTTCTTTACTTTGTACCACTTTTTTCAAAGTCTTTTTCGCTGCTGCTTTATATCCTAATTTTTTAACTTTTTTTATTCCGCTTTGAACTTTTTTAGCTTTACTGTCAATACTGTCTTGCACTTTATCCAAAGCATTTTTTAATTTTTGTAATTCTTCTTTTCCTTCTTTTATATTTTTATTTTCTAAATAATCATTTACTTTTTCTTGTAATTTTTCAATCTTTTTTTCCTGCGCTGGAAATTTACCTGCGGCATCTGATTTTTCTAATGTTTCTGCCATTTTATTGTATCCTTCTGCCATTTGTGAAAAATTTTCACGGGATTCTGCAGGGACAGTGTATTGGTTTCCACCAATAGGAACCACTCCTTGGGATAACATAGCACCAGTTCCATTTGCTGCAGAATTCATTTGCTCATTAGCACCTTGTTTATTTTGATGATCATTCAAATTCATTTTTCCTTGTGTCATCAAATATGTTGATCCAGCAAATACAGCAGCTCCTGCTAATCTTTGTACCCATTTTTTATATTTTTTCTTCTTTTTTTTCTTTTCTTCTTCTTTTTTCATTTTCTCATCGTCTTCTTTTTTCTTTTTTTCTTCTTCTTCTTTTTTCTTTTTTTCTTCTTCGTCTTTTTTCTTTTTTTCTTCATTTTTTTTCTTTTTTTTTGTCATTTTTCTTGTTTTCTTCATTGTCTTTTCTCTTTTTTTCGTCTGTCTTCTCTTCTTTTTTCTTTTGTTCGTCTTTTTTCGCTTCTTTTTTCTTCTTTTCTTCTCTTATTTGTTGTTTTTTCTTTGCTTCTTCTCGTTTGTTCTTAAGTTCTTCCATTTGTTGTTGTTTTTTCTGGATGTCTTCCTTTTTTGATGTTTTTTTAGTCTTTTTAGGTTGTTTTTGTTGTGTTCTCGGCCGTTTTCCTTTAGGAGGTTGAGGACGGGCGCGGGTTGATCTGACTCCTCTTTTACTTTTAACAGAAGCCATAGTTTTTTGCCGTTTCGGTTTAGGATGTTGTGATATTATTGGGGCTTTTCTTTTTAATGGAGGACGTCTCATTTGGGCAAATGGAGGACCCCGTTGTATCGGAGGTTTTCTAGGAACAATCCTACTGGGCGCCGGCCGTGCGTGAGGACGAACTAGAAGTCTTCTCCTCGGGGGACCGCTACCAGGCGGACGATGGGGCGGCGGTGGTCCCCGGACAGGCAGCGGTCTGCCCCGGACAGGCGGCGCCCGGGATTGCGGACCCGCTCGGGGCGGAACACCTGGCGGGCGCGGCTGGGCTGGTGGACGTACAGGTCCCGGTGGACGGGCGGGCGCTGGTCCACCGCCCCGGGCGGGTGGTTGTCCAACGGTGGCACGGGGTGGCGGGCGGGCGGGATGAATACGATTCGGTTTAAAATTAGGTCTTCTTAATTTGGCGGCTTGCGTTAAACCGCTGCTCGGACCCGCTCTTTGAAATACACGTTTCCCCGCTGCTCCACTTATTCCAACTTTTGAAAATCCTGAAGCAGATCTTCCTACCGATGAAATACCTCGTGGTTTTAACACGCTAAAACGTGCCATTTTTCTGTATGATCCCGGTTAAATAACTTTCTTTTATACTCCTACCGTCCTTCCTTTCCCCGTGTCAACCGGTTTATTTGGTTCTGATTTTCCTACCGAATACCAAGCTCTCATTTTTTCACGGTATTCTATTCGAGCCCGTTTCTTTTCAGGACTGTCTTCCACTTTACTGTTAACTTGTTGTTTTTTTCTTATTAAATCTAACGCGCGCACACGTTCTTTATTCTCGTGATACGCCGAAAAATTTTTCTTTAATGTTGTCCAATCCCAAGTGGACGGGATTCTCTTTTTCTGTTCGTGTGTTATTAGAATCTCTTTTTTCTTAATTTCTTTCTTTATTTTTTCTTGTTCTTTTTTCCAATATCCTACATCTTGTCCTTTCCCGTAATCATTTTCGGGAGCTGGATGACGCCAAAACCCTGGTTGTGGAAAGCCATGCACGAAATACACTTCTGTTTCAAACTGCCATAATTCTTTCAACCAACGGTTTACCCTCTTATACAGTTTCGCCCAAGGTCGGCGCGCGGGATTATGGTCGTCTTCGCGAGTATCGAAATAAGAATATGTACGAAAAAAATGAGTCACTTGAATTAAACATTCTTTTGCTAAATCCAGTTCTGTTTCGTTTAACCATAATTGTCGTTTCATCGTTTCCATTTTTTTCCAAGAAGGGTATAATTCAGGAATTTCTGGTAACGGATTCATCGGATCCCACGTGGGTGCACCGATAAACGGTCGGGCTAATCCCATAATTTCTCCCAACACGGCTTTATCAGCCACTCCGATTTTATCCCGTTCATAAAATAATTTTAAAACTAAATCATATTTTCTTACTTTTAAATATTTACTGCGATATTTTCGGACTTGATCTTCGTTAAATAATTTGTACCACGGGGAATACGACGTATCCAAATCCACGGTTTCGTCCGTTAAAATGTATTCTAATAGCCAATGAATCTTCATAGGTATTTTTCCCGGCATATCCGGTAAATTTTCTACTTCCTGCCCGCGTTCTCTTAAAATGTTATAATACATTTTTAACCCGTGATAATCTAATTGTGTGTTTCGTTTAATTTGTTCAGAAATACCATACTCCGCATGTAATAAGTACCAAGTCCAATTTTGATACGGTTGTAGTTGTTTATACGCTTTATACGTCCGCGATTCTGGGCGGGTTTTATGAAAAGCTGGCATGGATAACAGTTTTGCGTCCATATGAAAACTTTCACGGATTTCTAATAATTCTTGACGTAAATGAGGAGGATGGTAAAAATGGGGTATGGGTAATTCAAATAAGGTCCCGTACTGATCAAACGATACACCCCAAAACGGGTCTCCTTCCATTTCGTTTTCAAACCCAGGGGCGTCAGGACCGTTGATTTTCCACCATACCGGACGCCACAATTGAAACATTTCATTTTGTATGGCTAATCGCACTTTATTAATCACTTTCATCATCACCGTTTTTTTCTTATAATATCTGGTGTGAATATTATAATATTGAGGTAAATATATATTGATAAACGGTTCTTCTATCCAAATCCCATCGTCTTTATGAGCCCAACCATATTTTGTTATTTTAGTACGGTTAGTCGGTGAACTCAAGCCCGGCACAGGTCGGATTCCAAAATCTTCTAAATTTTTATTTCCACTGAACGGAGATTTTCCTAACATTTCTTTTTCTGTTAATTCATTCATAAATTCTTCCCGATATTTTTTACCTTTTTCCATGTCAATAAAAAATTGATGGTACCATTCCGATTTCCCTATATCTAGATATTTTCTAGAGGTCGGGTCTCTCGTTAAACACGGGACACGTTTGCCTTCGGTGATATACCCTTTAACATTTAATTCTTCAATGGGTAACGGGATATCCACGCGCATATAAGTTTTCCCGTTGATACGTTTATGGTAGGCCCAGTAATGTTTCCCGTTTGAATTGTAACGGTCATAATATGTTTGGTACCGTGGATCTTTATTTCCCCATTTTTCGGTTAATGATGGGACGTACCTTGCTTCTAAAGGTTGATTGATTAATGCTGAATACCATAAATGCCAAGGAAATTGAAGGTAGACCAACATTAAAGTATTGACGACAATCCATCGGTCAACAATTTTAGACTCATTAAACCAATCAATCACTTTCTGAGATGTATCCGCATCTAAAATAATCGGTCTCCCCGCATCATTGCTGGTCTGCATACGGCCTTCCAATTGTGATTTTCGCACTTTCACTAAACGGATTTTAAATGTTTTATCTTTTTGTTTGACAAAAGCTAACCTCGTTTTTAAATATCCTTTTTTATTTGTTTTCTGTTTCACATAAATGTCGTGTAAACTGAAAACGTAAGAATCCGGAGGGGGCCAAAACACACGGTAGTTGCCTTCGATTTGTAACCATCCTTTTTTCTGACTGGCATCTGATGATGGCATACCAGCCCTTTTCCATTGGATGTATCTGAATAATTCTTCCACACCCCATTCGATGGCTTGCACGGCCAACTCAATTAAAAGTTCTATCACCGCTACCACCGTCACCCCGGCAATATGTACCGCAAACGGAATCATTCTGGTTGATAATAAATATGTTCTTCGTCAGGGAATATTTTTGTTCTTAACCGGTATTCATCCGGGCACCTCTGCGTAAAATCTAACAACAAATACCCGTGCGGTTCTTTTGTAGCATCTTCATAAATGTGACGTAATTCTTTTGCTTTGGTGGGGTAAACTTGACGGGCTAACGATTCAAATTGTAAACGGTCCCGTGGATTTTTCATTAACACCATGTAATGCGAATTTAACGAAATGTCCCGTTGTTCTTTTTTCTGATGAAATAAATTTTGAGCGATAAAGATAATAGATATGTTTCTGTGATGGCTTCCTTTTTCAAATATTTTTGCTGTTTCTACACCGCTTTCTCGCATCAAATCGTCGATGACTAATAACGTTCCGGCTTTTATATTTCTCGGAGGTAACCCTTCTTGAAAAAATATTTTATCTTTTAACATTTGTTTTAACTCGGTATAAATGGCTTGAGGTTCGGCATAACACCACAGCACTCGTTCAGGTACCGGATCAATCATTTCAGTCATATGTTTGATCAACTTGCACACCCACACTGTTTTCCCGGACGAGGTTGGTCCGGCGATCAACATGGTAAACGGATGATGGAATTTGTACCACATCTTTTGAAAAAAAACAATGACCACACAGATATTTATACACACAAACTTTATTTTGAAAAACCATAAGGAAATGTAGTGTACATATCAAGACCATCGCCTTCACGCCAAAACCGGCGTTTGTCATATACAGCTGTATACATTTTATCCAATTGCATGGATTTCACATTGCCTTGCTTATCCCGTAACACATGGAATTCAATAGGGACATTCATTGGGGTCTGTACCTCACCCTTCAATAAAGCATCAACCATATTCTTTAAATCATAAAAATCCACCTTCCCTTCAATTTGAAACCCTCGGGCTTTCTGACACGCCATTTTCTTCCCGTTTCTGTCTACCCCCAAATACCCATAATTCTTGGGTCCCCCACTCACAAATTCTACAATCTTCCCACCATCCAACTCATCTGTTAAATCCCCCATCAACGGCCCCGTCGGTAACGGTAGGTCGTTGGGCCCTGAATAAAATATCACGGAATCAGTGTCGAAATACAATACCCTTTCCTGCAAAAAATCTAAAATTTTGTACAGTTCCATTCGACCATAACAGGTCGTAAAAGCAGCTATCACCACATTGTTGGTACGGCCCAAATCGTAGTCGTCTTCGGTTTTCTTCCATTCTACTTGCACAACGTGTTCGCCCAGATTCACAATGTCCAATACATCTGCTGTCGGATCATCTAATATGTTGATCAATTCATCGTAATCGGTCACTTGCACTTTTTTAACTTGCCCGTCTTTTTGACCAAACTTTCCCCACAAGGTGTTCAAGGCTTGTTTGGCAACAAACCGTAATGCTGGGTTATGGGCGACTTTATCAGGATCAATGGTAATGCCTTGTTTCTCTTTCAACAATTTCACATACTCTGTACGTTCCATCGGGTCGTCTGTAGGCCAACCTGAAGCCTGGGTTTTCTCCACATACCATTTCTCGATGTATGGGCCGAAAATGAATTCCCAATTTTCCCATTCCCACATTTCATACCCCTCTATTAATTCATATCCTTTCTCCAAAGCTGTTTTGACTTCGGGAATGCACCAAGACCCTACCAAAACACGCTCGCTTTCTTTATGCTGGCATTTTTCCCTTTGGTTACACGTTTCCGCACATTTCGCGCATAGGGGAAACATCAATTTATTGCACGCACGGTACGGCAATACCGGATTGAACAAATTCTTGGGAGGTAGAAATTTACCACAAAAAATTCCACCCGGGGATTGGTTCAATCTTTCTAATGTAGGTTTCATCACCACTTTCGGTTCACCCACAGGGTACTTGTTGTTTTTTTGTACATACGGGTACAAGGATGTCACGTCATAATAATCGATCCTTTCATCCGCGTTAGTGATTTTCTTGTACAAACACGTTGCATTGGTCCTCCCTCCGAAAAAAGCGTCTCGCGGTTGTAAATGTTTTTTTACCTCGATAGATTTCCGGGGGACGTACGTGTGTTCCCAAATGGATACCACTGAATAACCGGTCATACGCAATTTCGATTCTTTTTTCATTTGGTGAGCGTGCGCTTGGTAATTGACCAAGTTGGAATTCGGCACCGTACCTTCAGGATCCGTGCATACAGGGCATCCGTGCCAAATACACCCGTTAAATTCATACACGGTGAAGGTTTCAGGGCAGTACCCATCCACGGTTACGTATTTCCCGTCACATAATTGAATCTGACATTCTTTCGCGTTCCAATTGTCTTCACCGCGGTGAATTTTGTACGGCGTGTTCACTTGTAATTCATCCAACCATTGGTTCGCTTTCTCGGATACATGAGTGCGTGAAATCAAAGGCGGGATCATGGCGATTTGATTGGGCTTTAAATAATTTAACCGGTAATCATACATGCAAGCCGCAGGAAGAGTGGAAGAGTGCAAGAATATATCAAACCCCGTTTTCAAATGGTACGTTTCCCGAAATTTCAAACACCCTTGTTTTAATAATTCTACATCGCTGTTACAATACTCAAACAATTCTTGCTGATGGTTCCAAATATAACCTGATTTGACTTTGTCTTCATACCACTGATCGAATTCCGCGTTCCCGTTTTGTTTGAAAAATCTTTTCTCAGGCATCGGGCCTTCATAATCATCATTTTCCATGGTGTTGAACATGTACGGAAAATACCCTTTCTTCAATTCAGTTAAACCGAACGCTTTAGGGAATTTCGCTAATGCGATGGGGATCAAATTCAACGAATCTTTAAAGTCTACCCATTTCGCTCTCATAGTGATGACCCGTAACCCGCGGGCAGTGATGTAATCGGCCGCCCATCCTTTTGAAATCAGATACTGTTGCAGGAAACCGCCGTCGTACCCACCGAAGTTATGAGCAAAACATATAGTGGTTCTCTCTGACCAATATCGCATATCGTGGAACATCCAATCAAAAAACGAATTTACATCTTTAAACTGAAATCGCCCGCATTTACAATTTTGTGAGTCCGCGCGGAGAACGTCTTCCATATGAATTTTTTGTAAACAAAATTCGCACACGTAATGGGCTACGATGGCATTGACCGTGTGCACCGATATGCCTTTTTCATTCGGCGGGGATTGCATGGCTTCCGTATCCCAAAATAGGTACGGGCGGGGGAGTTTTGAATCCACGTAATTTGATTTCAAAGGTTTCATGTAACACGAATGGGCCGTACCCACAGCGACATCCATGTGACAAATATTGCATTTGTAAAAACCACATTGATGTTTGGCATCATATAAAATCTGCCCACAGTTTTCACAGATTTTTCTTTTTTTACACGTGCTCGATTTCCCTGAGATGGATTTCTTATGTTTGTTAAAACAGTTTTCCCCGTAAAACCCATAAAACCCGCAATCGCTGCACTTCATTAATTTGTCTTTGTCTTCATTGAATTTACACTTAGGTGCTAAACCGCACATTTTACACACGCCTACACACTGGTGCATTTTTTTCCCCATGTATTTAAAACACACTATACAAAAATCACTTGTTTTGGATAAATGATTTTTGATTTTTAAAATTCCCCATGCATGCCCATCATTAGCCAAAATCAAAACTGTAGGTTTCTCTGACGACCAGTTTGCTGATCGAAACAAAACTTGATCCCCTTCATCATGAAAAACCAAGATGTTCTTGTCAGGAAACAATTCACTGATCCGTTTCATTTCACTGATGCTCACTCGAGAACGGGTGATTTTTGCGTCTTTCTTAATTCTTTTAACTTCTGTGTCCAATTCTTTCAACAGGGCTTTCGATAAAGATCGCGTGCGCCACTGGCGTGGAAATCTGTTTTGATTGTTCCAATCCATTAATATAAAAGCGGCAATAAAACAATCTTCCCTTTGGTATGCACGAGATATTTTCCCAGGATCCAAATAAGTACGTGGGTTCTTTTGCCAGACTTGTTTGCAGGGCCCTCCGACTGATTCAGGTATTTCTACCGTCTTCAATTCCATTTCAAAGTCTGGGGTAAGGCGAAAATGTTCATTGCTGTTTAAAGTTTTCTCTACTTGCGTCATGATGTATTCTAATGTTAAATCTTCTTTGCGCAACCATTTTGTATTGAATGCTTTGTTTTGTAGACCTGGTGAAATCATGTTAACTTGAGCGAAACATTCTTCGGTTAAAGTTTTTTTCCATTCGTCCAACAGCGGTTCAAATATACTGTACAACGCTTCATAAGTTTTCTTCTTTTTCAGCTTTTCCAAGTCAGGCAGTACCTGAACCACCACTCCTTTTTTCTTGAATCTTTTGAAGTAGGCCTGGGTTTTTTCCATTAACGTGTAAGGTCGTGACGTTGCCATGGCTGACGCTGAATGACTGGCAAAGACCCCACGTGACCTCCTATAAATAGAAGTTATTTTGTTGAAAGCATTTCCGGTGGGTATTAATTTTTTCAAAGCATTTCCGGTAGACATCTATAATTTATTTGATACTTCCGGTTTCGAAACTATAAAAGTCGGGGGGCTTTTTAAGTCTGGCATACGCCTCCCATGCCGCAGAAAAATTCCAGCTGCTCGATTTTGTACGAGAGAACAAGCACAACTACAAACTTGAATCTGCCGACTCGCTGAGGTTCCAGAGATTAGGCAAATTGTACAAGTATCGTTCAAAACTTGACTCCTACGATTACTCCGACCCACCACGAGTAATCACATGGTCATCACCCGCTTGGTTTGAAGACGAAATACCCCAAGTGCTTGTTGACAGTATGGAGAAAGAAAAACTCACACGTGAAGAATGGCAAAAATTACAAGATCAAGAAGATGCCGCCAGGTGGATGGAAGAAGGGCAAATGAAACCGAGCCCTCTTGATCATATATTTGAAAACAAGAAACCAGCCTTGGACAACCCGCCTTGCTGTGAAACCCATTCGTCTGCTAACGATGTTCCAAGTGCCACCCCCGGACCAGAGACTGGTAACGTGCAAGAACCGGTAAAAGAACCGGAGCCGATGGTCGTTGAAGGACCACCACCCCCCGCCAAGGAAACTGAAACACCACCACAACCCAAGAAATCTCTACCCGATTTCGAATTGTGGCAAGGGTATGCTGATTACGAGAAACACACTGATACAATGACAACCGTGGTCGACGCGCTGAAAAAAGAACAAATTCGTGCTGTCAATGCCATGCTGAAATGCGGTGTACCGAAATCGCGTATTCTTAGTACGGTCTACCTGGTGAAAACCAATCCCCTGGAAAAAGAGGCTACTGATTTCTTAGAATTCTGTCACAAAGAAAAATGGACTCTGGAAGAAATGAATGGGGCCTCCAAGATCTTGCGCCATTTGAACCGCTGTGATGAAACTTCCGTACACAAAGAATGCACCCCGCCTAAAGATATGTTCTGGAGAGCACGTCTAGAAATTGCCGCATTTCTGGATGAAGGTAAAAATTTTATCCTCATCATGCAACGTGAAGCGCTGGTTGATTTGAAAACGGGTGAGAAAACAACCTCGCATCAAACCAAAGCGCGATACTTCCTGGCTGAAAATTGGTCAAAACAACACGCCCCGGGTCAGCTGAAAAACGGGTGGAGCGCATTCACAGTCCCGTCATGCATTTTCCGATTCCTACTGAGTAACCGCGCCATCGAATTGATCACCTATGCTATCAAATTCAATTTCCTGGAATCAAAGACCCTGCCTGATTCCTGGAATGGTATCTACAATCAAAGTGCGGCCATGCGGTATCTGTTCGGCAATGACTGTATCACCGCTGATGTGACTCCCATCTTCCAGATCTTACAGCCCAATGTGGAATGTTTCACCTGGAATCTGAATACTACACACGGTGTAGTCCTTTTCAATCATGATGTGTTCTCCGGCCGACACTGCGCACCCGTTCAAGTACAAGAAGTAGCCTTCTCCGCGCCCAGGTTCTTAGCCATGCTGGTTAATATCGTGGACGACGATGCTGTGCCCGCTAAGATCTTACACGTGCTGATGCCTTCACGCGTTAAAAATGGAAGCCCTCATCTCGACAACAAAAACCGTCACATGATCCTGTGTTCCTGCAGTTCGCGAATGAGCATCGAACAATCAAAGTTCGCAGAAGAAAAAAGGGATGACAGTGAATTCCAAACTATACTTAAATGACTGAACAAACAAGATGATGATGGACTTTGTTGCATTTTACTGTAGTAAGTTTTTTTTCATTGTTAAGACAAAAAAAACACGTTTTTATATTTAAAAAAGTCTCTATTTTATTTAAATCTTTGTAAATGACTTCGGGAAAGAGTTTATTTGTCATCATTAACTTCCGGTAAACTGGAATATCATACTTTTTAAATTATTTTAAGCACAAAGGTTAAGAAAATATTATAATTTACATTATTTAGACGAGAAAAGTTGTCTTATTATGTTTTTAAATTAATTAATTCGTATAAAAAACGTTTAATTTTATTTAACACATTAAATAAAATGTTTATTCAGTCTTTATAAATGACTTCCGGAAATAATTTATTTGTCCCACTTACTTCCGGTAAGCTGAAAAATCATTTTTTTCCACTATTTTAGGCACAAATGATAAGAAAATTCTATAATTTACATGATTTTGACCAGAAAAGGTTTTGAAAAATCATTTTAATTTCATTAATTCAAACAAAAAACGTTTCATTTTGTTTAAAATGTTTAATACAAACGTTATTTAATTTGCAGAAATGATTTCCGGTACTCATACTTTTTCACTACGTAGGCTCAGATAAATAGAAAATACTACAATTTATATTATTTAGACGAGAAAAGTTTTGTAAAAATGTTTTACTTTTATTTAATTCTTACTAAAAACGTTTAAAAATGTTTAAAACAAGTTTCCTTTATGACATCCGGTAAGGTTTTTTTTTGCACCATTTACTTCCGGTTGCTTAAATATCATACTTTTGCACATGTTAAGCACAGATTAACGGATAAAAACCGAAAACATAAAAAAAAACAAATATTATATACAAAAAAAAAACAATTGTTTTGATCCAAATAAAACTGTATATATGTTATATTGACTGTGTTGTGTAATACTTCCGGTACGGTGTATACTTGTTCTTTGTATGGCATTTCCGGTGGAATGTTCTAGAAGCTTTGATTGTGAATTATTTTACTTTACTTCCGGGGGTGATAGGATGTATGAAACGTGCGCTGATTGGTTGATCGCTATAGTTTCCCTACCTACCCATCCCCCACGCCCAGTCCATGTTTAGGTATAAAAGTTTATTCCCGCCTGATTTCCCCATTCTCCACTGCTTTCTCAACAATGAACGATGGGCATCAAAAAGAAAATTGTCAACTTGTTGAGACGGATGAAGCTTCGCCGCCCTCCACGTGCAGATCACGAAACCAAGGACGATGTGGAAGACACATCAGAGCCAGAAATCCTCACCGTGATCAACGAGATGTTGTCAGAAAAAACAGCGGATCTAGCGGTAGCAAACGCAGTCACACCAAGCGCCGCTGTTCCTCCTGTACTGTCAGCCGACGCCGATCGTCAACCCCAGAGCCTGGTCACTACTGGTCACTGTCAAGCCCCGAAGTGTCGCCCAAAAGACAACGAACACAAGATCACGGCCATAGTCTACCCGCAGCCAGGGACCTCGATCACACAAGTACCGTCAGCACCGCCAGCGTCCATGGAGGTAACAGGACCCTTGAAGGTAGGCGGGTGCAACGATCCCCCTCCGGCCTATACGACGTTATCCGGTTTGACGAGCCACCTTCTTCACCCCCCACCGCCCCCACCATTCCCCTCCCTAGTTTCAATGCCTGGCTCAGTCAAACACCATCACCCACGCCCATGTGGGGCGGTTGTCGCTCCCCCGACCACCCCCCACCGTCCAGTACCAACAGCACCACCTTACCCTATCCACACCCAAGCCCCGTTGCACCAGCCACTTCAGAGGTCTCAATGCCCCGGGACCAGTTCCTTGATATTGTCGAGAAAGAATACAACGAGTTGGCCGCAAAGCTATATTCCAGCGACAGCGAGGGAGGAGCTGAACAACCTGATCAGTTACGGTCGGAGTCTGAGAACACCGTTCGACTCGCTCCCGACGAAACACAAAAAGCTGATGAGAATACGCCAGTTTCTATACCATTACCTCGAGGTGATGACGTCACCAGAGGACAAACAACTGTTAATCAAAGCATGCAGTGCACTGTGCAAGGACCTGTGTCGCTCCTAGACTGTGATGTTTTAGAGTCGACACCATTAAAAGCAGTAATGATGGTGCTGGACCTAATCCAGGAAGCTCATACAATTGAAGTTGGATTATACCAGCTGCACGATCGTAAACGCGTGGTGCTGGATTTTAATTTCCATGGACGTTAAAAGACTGATTTTAATTTTTTTATTCACGCAATTTTAGTTAGGTACAGGGAAGAACATAGCATCAGACATACACTCCATATGATTACACACACAAACAGCGAAGAACACAGGTGGCATACAGACATAAATAATATATCTTTTAGTTTTTAGGTTTTATGGAATAAATTTTTTTTATTCCATTTACATCATTGTGTTATTAGTATGTTTAAACTGTGTAAAAATGAATGTTTCAATACTTGGAAGAATGTGTGAGTGCTTAAGTGTTTGAAAGAGCCCCAACCCACTTTAGTTCCCACAAACTCCACCAGGGGGTGCTTTAGCTTTTGTCCAGGTCTCCCCTCCAGGTTACCCTAACTTTCGCCCAGTCCTCCTAGTAGATACTTTAACTCCCGAAAAGTCCCAGTGGATACTTTAATTCCCGAAAAATTTCCCCTCCAGGGTGCTATAGATTTTAGAGAAGTCCCAGGAAGAGGGGGGTGCTTTAATTCCCGAAAAGTCCCAGTGGGGGGAGGGGGTGCTTCCCCTCCAGGGTGCTATAGATTTTAGAGAAGTCCCAGGAAGAGGGGGGTGCTTTAATTCCCGAAAAGTCCCAGTGGGGGGAGGGGGTGCTTCCCCTCCAGGGTGCTATAGATTTTAGAGAAGTCCCAGGAAGAGGGGGGTGCTTTAATTCCCGAAAAGTCCCAGTGGGGGGAGGGGGTGCTTCCCCTCCAGGGTGCTATAGATTTTAGAGAAGTCCCAGGAAGAGGGGGGTGCTTTAATTCCCGAAAAGTCCCAGTGGGGGGAGGGGGTGCTTCCCCTCCAGGGTGCTATAGATTTTAGAGAAGTCCCAGGAAGAGGGGGGTGCTTTAATTCCCGAAAAGTCCCAGTGGGGGGAGGGGGTGCTTCCCCTCCAGGGTGCTATAGATTTTAGAGAAGTCCCAGGAAGAGGGGGGTGCTTTAATTCCCGAAAAGTCCCAGTGGGGGGAGGGGGTGCTTCCCCTCCAGGGTGCTATAGATTTTAGAGAAGTCCCAGGAAGAGGGGGGTGCTTTAATTCCCGAAAAGTCCCAGTGGGGGGAGGGGGTGCTTCCCCTCCAGGGTGCTATAGATTTTAGAGAAGTCCCAGGAAGAGGGGGGTGCTTTAATTCCCGAAAAGTCCCAGTGGGGGGAGGGGGTGCTTCCCCTCCAGGGTGCTATAGATTTTAGAGAAGTCCCAGGAAGAGGGGGGTGCTTTAATTCCCGAAAAGTCCCAGTGGGGGGAGGGGGTGCTTCCCCTCCAGGGTGCTATAGATTTTAGAGAAGTCCCAGGAAGAGGGGGGTGCTTTAATTCCCGAAAAGTCCCAGTGGGGGGAGGGGGTGCTTCCCCTCCAGGGTGCTATAGATTTTAGAGAAGTCCCAGGAAGAGGGGGGTGCTTTAATTCCCGAAAAGTCCCAGTGGGGGGAGGGGGTGCTTCCCCTCCAGGGTGCTATAGATTTTAGAGAAGTCCCAGGAAGAGGGGGGTGCTTTAATTCCCGAAAAGTCCCAGTGGGGGGAGGGGGTGCTTCCCCTCCAGGGTGCTATAGATTTTAGAGAAGTCCCAGGAAGAGGGGGGTGCTTTAATTCCCGAAAAGTCCCAGTGGGGGGAGGGGGTGCTTCCCCTCCAGGGTGCTATAGATTTTAGAGAAGTCCCAGGAAGAGGGGGGTGCTTTAATTCCCGAAAAGTCCCAGTGGGGGGAGGGGGTGCTTCCCCTCCAGGGTGCTATAGATTTTAGAGAAGTCCCAGGAAGAGGGGGGTGCTTTAATTCCCGAAAAGTCCCAGTGGGGGGAGGGGGTGCTTCCCCTCCAGGGTGCTATAGATTTTAGAGAAGTCCCAGGAAGAGGGGGGTGCTTTAATTCCCGAAAAGTCCCAGTGGGGGGAGGGGGTGCTTCCCCTCCAGGGTGCTATAGATTTTTCGCCCGCCGTTAAACACCACCCGGTCAACCGCCAGGGGGCCCCCTCCCCCACCCCTCCCACCCAGTCCGCATTCCTCCCAATTAATTAATCACTTTTTGGCACTTATTAATGACTCTACTCAGGATGGTACTTATTAATGGTTTTGGTACTTATCAATGACTTTTTGGTACTTATTAATGACTCTACTAAGGATGGTACTTATTAATGGTTTTGGTACTTATCAATGACTTTTTGGTACTTATTAATGACTGTACTAAGGATGGTACTTATTAATGGTTTTGGTACTTATCAATGACTTTTTGGTACTTATTAATGACCAAAAATGGGACTTATTAATGGTTTTGGTACTTATCAATGACTTTTTGGTACTTAATATATATAGCACTACTTACAGTACATGTTTTTAGAAAGAGTAATGGACTCCTCTGTTACAATATGTTATCGGAGATTCAGGTCAGCTTTTGCAGGGTCAGAGTTCCTCAACAATGATGGATTTCTGGTCGAGCACAATCCTTCACATTCTTCATTTATTGCTTTGGTAATAGCTGTAAACATCAGGCTCCTACAATAAAGATGGATGTGTCCTGTTGGTTGTGCGTGTTAGTCTTTTAACAGAAGATCAGCAGTACTGTAAATATAAAATATTTCTCCTGGGTACATTTCTAGGATTTAATAAAGCGCCGCAGTCCACTATATCTAATATACTACTTATTAAGCTAATATAATATTATCGATTTATTTAGTGTATCATAGAGAATATTTAATATGATCTCACGAAAAGAGATTTTGAAATTATAAATGAAAGTACAGCTGCAATTGTCCTGTGTCAATCCACGGACTGACTGCCATCGGCAGTGGGGTTGGTGATCATGTCTGGACTGTCCATGATTTTTGCAAAGCAGCCTACTTAGGATCTAAGCATGCGTTTCCCTAACCCGACGCTGGGGTTTTTGCACAGGAAATTGTGGCATAAGTGACTATCTCAAAGAGCGAGAAAATTCTAGTACATTTTTAATGTACTTTGGTAAAAGTTTCATGTACTTTTCTTTGTCCCACAGATATTTTTTTGTTTATATTGGGGAGAATAAGAGGGAGGAATTATGTTTAATGGTATTCGTAGTGCGGATAGGCGTGTAGAAACAAATAGTTTGACAAATTTTCATTTTACTCAAAATTGCATCAAAGAAATGCGTCACTCAAAAAAATAAATAAGAGGATTGTTTAAAAAAATGTTTCATTTAACAAGACACTCCTAAATGTATCAGTTTTTAATAAAAGCACACCGTGTTATCAGTTAACACTTCTGCAAGATCACTATCTTAAGATCACAAACAAACAGTATCAAATGAAACTTAAACACCAAACAAAAGTAAAATAAACATGCTGTTTCTTTATGGAGGAACACAATATTGATTTATTATTGAGGAAGTACATTGTATATAACAACTAAATATACAAATTTATCACAAAGATTTTGGAAAATCATATAAATCTATTTATTGAAAACAGAATTGCCCAGAAAGCTCAAACCTTAATAGAAAATCTGGATTTTGGAATTTTTCATATCCAATTAGTTATCCATATCACTCCCAAAATTTAATGTCTTCTAAGTTAGCCCAACACCCATCGTAAGCAATATTTCCATCAAAATCTGCCCAGTCGCTTTTGCGGAATCCTGCATACAAACAAACCAACCAACCAACAAACTAGACAACCATTGGTTTGAGTGCTTGTCGAGGTAGAAAAAGGCAGATAGTAAGACAAACGTGTTTTCAGGTTAAAGGCTAGGTGTATCTTCCATGTTATATGGTCTATAAAGACATGAATAATATTAAACATGTCCTCATTTGACAGTAAATGCTGCTAAATTTGCAATTGTATCACTTAAAGCTATCCTACAGACGACAGATGATGGCAGTAAAAACAACATGTCTCCCCTGGGGGGGGGGGGGGGCATAATTACCTCCAGAGCAAGATTCAAACTTTTTCACACGTGTGCAGAACTGTCAGACCGCGGGTTGAAGTTTCAGTCCCACTGTGATTCTAATGTATGCACATTTTATAAAAAAAAAATTTTATGAGCAGGTTTTCCTAGACGATGCGCCAGGTTACGCAGACCCTTAATTTGAATAATTTCTAATTTGAAGTACCCCCCCCCCCCCGGTGCAATCCAAAACCTCACTACCCTACCCTACATCAGTTTAATTTGAATATATGTTAAGTTTTAGTTACCTGTATATATTACTTTGCTGGGTGCACAACAATTCTCTGTTGTCCTTCTGTATAAAATTGAGAAGTTTTATGCAGTTTCCTGTTTCAAGGTATTGTTGATGATTTTTGTGGAAAACGCACAGGATTATGGGCCGGTTTCTGGGTCAATTACGACATATTTGACCCTCTCTCGCTGCTCATGTGCTGCATTCGTGTATCTGACCCATTCTCCAACGTGGTGGATATACAGTTTGCAACGGTTCATAGTTTTAGATTGAGTGGATGTGGAAGCGGACGCAAAAGCCATTCTGCAATGAAATGAGGACTATTTAACTATTAAATAAATACACAAGCCTTCAAAATAATTATACAGACTTTTCAAATTTTAACACAATCAGACAAATGGTTGATTCTTAGGATGTTTGTGCTCATAACTTGCACTTATAGTCTTATACTCTTGAGACAAGTTGATTAGACTTGTCAGTTACCGTAATCGTGTTATTAATAAATTCCTGGAGCTTTATCAAAAGGAATTTTAAAAACAACACCCGTTATAATAATGTATGTGGAACGGTCTGATAACACCTGATTTTCTCTTCCTATCATCCATGTTTGTAAATTTCTTTTAACCAGTGTACGATTAAGAAACATGAAATCAGTGGGTTTGACAGACTTCTAGCCTAGATAAAAGACATTCGTTCTTGCGTATATGAAGCAATTTCATTCAGTTAGGCCCTTAAATGATGCAGCGGCGACTGGTGGCCAAACCAAAAACAATCTTAATGAAACTGTTGGATAACTTTGCTTAATTATATCGCTGGCGTAGTTATCTAATTAATAGTTATAAATTATAAAAATTTTTATTTGTAAAGTCAATAATGGTTACACCAGTGCCCAGTCAGTGACTGGTCTCCAGGCATGTTGTGTTTCTGTGGAGGCAATCTTATTATTATTCATCAACATTTTACATATTATTCATGAATGCATTCTTCAGTCAAAGGTAAAATCATAAAGCCAGGCAGACTACACCAGGCAGTGGGTGAGCTGCACTAAGGCATCACTGATTACAGCCATACAGACTGGCAAGCAGTGTGACCCTTTGCAACACAAGAAGCCGTCCTCTCAGTTTTATATGCAATACAATTCGATATGGAACGGTCTTCTTGAGCCTTCAATAAAAGCTACCGTTTTTGAACAATTTTTAAATTTTATAATTTAAAACACTGAAAATTGGAAAAGTTGCGATAATTTGATATCGGAAAAATCTATGCTTACAGGAAAAACATGTGCCACAGTCAAATAGAGCAAACTCTATTTCGTATATTTACATTTATGCTAATAACTTTAATATTTTAAAATCCTAATATAATTTTTATATACTCTTTTATTAAAATTAAATGTAGTTAAATGCTGAAAAAAAATCCAGCTTCAACTTTTATCATATGAGTTAACTAAATATCATCCCTGCTTTTTTGAGAAAGTAAATTATGTTCACAAATCTCATTTCATGAGATAAAAGCACATTTTACTTATACATTTGCATTGACGAGTGTAAATAATACACTGAACTAACCATAAAAATGCATACCAAGTTGAACCAACAGATGAAAGATCACAGGTCCCCAACTTCGAACCTTAGCATTTTGCTATTTATAGACGCTGATACATCGTATCCTACTGTTTGACCCTTAAGGGGCATGGAGCTGAACTGACCCTCTGACCCCTGGCAATCTCAGTGTTCACTGACTGAATTCTTAAACTGTTGTATAATCTTGTACAGTTGGCAGTCTGCCAAAGCTGTTAACACATGCAAAATAAAACTTCACCTTCCTGTGACACTACCAAAAATCAACGAACCCATTCAATTCTTAAACAATCAAAATAACTCTACCCTAGGATAATTCTTGTTAAAATTTATAATGTACGACAATATCTGGAGTCAATTTGTACATTTCAGTGTCACAGCTGGTCTTGTTTTCCTGACGATATAAAAGCACCAAGGGGTACCTGTTTCGGCTTATTTTTCTTATAAACTGTTACTCCATGCACAATTCAGCTATCCCCGATTAGCGGTGAAAATTAAATCAATAGTGCTTACAGGGAAAAAAACGTGCCATTGCCAAATACTGACATAATTTAAGGTATTAATTTTTTATATATGCAAATAACTTAAACAATTTGCAAAATTCAGATCCAATTTCGGGTATACAACTGAATCTTGATTAAATAATGATGTATCCCTGAAAAAAGTCTCCAGCTTCAGCTATTTTCATGTTAAGTCATGTTAAATTTCATAATGCTTGGGCCCAAACTTCAAAACAATACACAATACTGACCTATTTTTGGTATGTTCATAGAACATGTATGGAACAATATGTATAATAAATATGACCAAAAACAGATCAGAGGTGAAGTGTAACAATGGCTTTTTTATTGGAAAACGGAGGTTTTTTCCTTAAAACCTCGAAGTAACAAAGTCCTAGTCACCCAATTTTCGGTTTGGTAGGAGATTTTTAGGGACATCTAACTGTATGCAAAATTTTGGATTCGTAGGTCTAATGGTTTAAAACGTGCTCTGTAAAGGGATGGCCTGACGGACGACGACTAAAGCTCAGATGACTTATAGTTTAGCTGAACTAAAAAAACTTTGCAGCAATGAAGAATATCGATCTATTCACGTGATACTCTCTACTTTACCAGATCTTTTTTGTTGTATGTAACCAATCGAGCCTGGACCAGCTGAACGCCTTTCTTGAAAACTCCCATATCAGGCAATGACAGATTACGTTGCTGAAGTTGATGCATAATGTGTTCTGAAAGAAGCTTCAAGTCGTTTGGTGACGGCAGAAGTTTAACTTTCTGTTTTTTTTAGTAGAGCCGTCCTTGCAAATTTAGTGACTTTAAGGTTCCACTGGACTCTCATTAACTGGAGAAAGTCAGAGGATTCATTCCTGATGTTTTCATCTCTCGACTCAATTGCGAGACACACGTAGATGCCACACGAGCCAAATCGAAACCAAGCTTCAAAGCTGTGCTTGGACTCTGCATTTCGTCACAGTCAATACCTTCCACATCATCACCACAAGCAGCCATCAATGCAGCCTCAACAATTATACTAAAGTGTTGAGGCCAGATGAATTCACTCAGGTCAGCATTTTGCGATTCTGTCTTTCCTGCTGCACAGCCAGTTTACGCATGTAAAGGAGCAATCTAGCCATTTGACTCATATGAAAGGAGGCATACTGTTTTCGTCTCAGGGCATTGCCATGCCCCTTTGCAAGCCATTCCTCTCCAAGGGCAAGTATTAAAACATCAGACTGTGCGACTGCACCTTTGCTGTCTCTTCTCATGATTGGAAAAACTTCCCTCTGAATTTTCTTACTGCCCCTTTTAAATCTGCCAAGTATTACACCTAAATTAAACACAATTGACCCTTTGACACATTTCTGTGTCCCTGTTTTCTTTGCCATCAAACAAACTGATTGATGCTTTACAATAGCTATGTCCATTGGTAGCCACAGAAGACATCCAGGAAAGGACCATGGTCTTTGCTCCTGAACACCTTGGCCTTTGGTCTTCTTGTTACAAGTAGCTCACCTTGTTTCTTATCCATTACTGCTTTATTGTGTATGTGGTCCCCTTCAAGCCTCAAGGTATCTTGCATAAATTTAAGCCTCAAAGCAATATCAGCATCTTTAGTACCTTTTAAAGTACTCTTGAGTTTCAGTATTTCTTTACGCTCTTTACACAGCGCTTTACCTATAGGGCTACTACCTATATCGTAAGGCGCTGTTTATTATGACCTCGTATCCTGAATAGCTACACCAGAGGGGAGCACTGCATTTTGTGCAATCAGATGAGACCTTGTGTTGGAAGACAAAGCCAAGCGAGGAATAAACGGAGCCAATCCTGTTTATTTTGTTTTGAGTGACAGCTCATCGCCCCGCGTAACCGTCTGAACAGACCACAGGCTCAGAGAGAAATGCCCCTGACGTGGTTTTCTTAGGGCCTTAGGCACATAGGATGCTCGGCCGGTGAGCTGTAATTCAAACAAAATGTAACAACAAAGGCTGCGTGCACACCTCGCTGGCTTGTTTCAGTTCTGCAGACAACAGATACATGGCTACGCTAACACAGTCATAATGTCATAATCGAATCGGTCGGTGATGCGAGAATGCAGAGGGAGTTTTTGTTTATTGGCATCTGATTGGCTGCTTGTCACATCATACGCACGTTTATTTCAGCGGACAACGAACCGCCATCTGGTGTCTAATATATCATAAACGGTCAAAGCTGGCAGCGTGAAATCAGTTGTTTCTTTAGAAGCGCAAGATTTCCGCTGCCTCGGGAGCGTAGTATTTCTTTTACTTCTTTTCTGTCTGGTGCCTCCTCTTAAAATGCACTTGAATGTTGGTCATCAGTTGTCCACAGAACTTACATGCATGCACAGTATCATAGGGTCTCCCGATTTTTTTATTTTTTTTTTAATGTTTCCTCTAGTCTTGGTAAAATCTGTGTTGTTGTAATTCTTTATGTAAATCATCTTATTGTCTGGGTCTCTCTCTGTCTGTATCTTTTACCTCCCTGGGACACAAAGGAGGTTGTTCTGTGCCTGATAATTGCTTGGGGGAAACAGACTGCTTTTCATGAGGTGGGCCAGCCTGATGAGCTTGAGCTTGTGATTAATTTCTTTTTGTCTTATGTTCATCAGAATCAGAGAGATGATCATCTGGCACATAGTCTGGATCAATTTCTTTATTATCATGTTCTTCTTCGCCATCCACGTTGGTTTCCACACCAACCTGCGAAAGGTATTCTTTTATCCTAATCATGTCCCAGATTTTATCATGTGGGTTTCCTGTTCATCCTCTTGTGATAGAACTGGCTGCTTTCATTTTATCCCATTTCATGATGGGCTTCATGTGACCTGCTAACAACCTGTAGAGACCACCAGCTAGAAAAGGCATCATTGGTGTATCTGTTTGATAATCCTGCAGAAATTTAAAGGAGAGCCTTCTCCGGATCGCTTTCATCACCAGTGGCCATCAGATCTCTGGACACGACTGATGAGTCAACCTTGAAGGTTAGCCGAGTTCTTTTCCCGTGTCAAGGGAGACACTGAATTTGCCCTGGGACGAAAACACCCCATCCACGGTCCCCGTGAAGGTTTCCTAGTTTAATAAACTTGATTTCCAGCTTTAAGATACAGCAACATTCCTATTTTCTTCCAATATTTCCATACAGTTTTATCTTCTTTCTTTAAGGAAGATCCTCATACCCGTATTCATAAAGTATCACCCTTGTGGCAATCGGTGCTCAATCTGGAAGAGAGAGAGGAGCCCTTGATCTCAATTTTTCTCATACGGCAGTGTGGTGGTTCACTGTCATTCACCATTCTACCAACTCTTCCATAAACTCTTGAAACGTCAATAATGTCTAAAAGATGGCAACAAACAAACTTTGCTGCAAAACAGATGTTATAATTGTGCTCTTAAATTAAGCAATGTCAACATTGATGATGCACGCGCAAAAAAATTGTAAAAGCAACTGTAAAAGTACACTTCAATTTGCCATTATTATGTGGCATGAATGAGGTGAGTTGGCCTTGAAGCTGAAGGATTTTCACGAGCCTGTAAAAAAATTAATAGTCCAAGTTTCAGACTAGGACATTTTAAAACTAGAATATGGGTAGTCGACAAGCGACTGTGTATCCGCAGAAATCAGAGTGGGACGGGTGGCAGAGTAAGGCATGGATTAAGTGGCAAGGGGAATAGAGTGAGGTGTGTTGCATATTAGCATGGATGTCTGCAGCGCAAACATGAATGTAGGAGGTGCAACGTGTCATAAAATCTAAATAATTGTCCAGGATGTATAAACCTGCCAAATTTCAGGTGGATAAGTCAAACCACTGCTGAGATATGAGTGATTTTATTCCATGGCAGATGAACAGATGGACGCTGTGCATAAGTGGTTGCAGGTGGCGCCACCAGTTTTGCCTATGATTAAGAGCTGTGTAAGATCTATACACAAGCACAATTTTGGCCCAATCGTTCAAACGGTTCCCGAGATATGAGCTTGGATGTCTGCAGAGTAAACCTGAATGTAGGTGGCGCCACCTGTCATAAAATCAAGAGAGCTGTTCAGGAAGTATATACCTGCTAAATTTCAGGTGGATAAGTCAAACCACTGCTGAGATATAAGTGATTTTATCCCAAGGCATTTGAACAGATGGACGCTGTGCATAAGTGGTTGCAGGTGGCGCCACCAGTTTTGCCTATGATGAAGAGCTATGTGAGATCTATAGACATGCACAATTTTGGCTCAATCGGTCAAACGGTTTCCGGATATGAGCTTGGATGTCTGCAGAGTAAACGTGAATGTAGGTGGCACCACTTGTCATAAAATCAAGATAACAGTCCAGGATGTTTAAACCTGCAAAAAAATCAGGTGGAAAAGTCAAACCACTGCTGAGATATGAGTGATTTTATCCCAAAGCAGATGAACAGATAGACGCTGTCCACAAATGGTTGCAGGTGGCGCCACCATTTTACTTTATTAGTGTACCTCACTTTTTGTTTGTTGAGAATGCTATGCTTTCACCTCTAATTTGGCACTTGATTGTTTCCCATAACAGTGAGGGGTTAGCTTCTTTATTGTCTTTTAGGTGTTTCTTATACATTTTTTAATCTGCTTAATATATGTTTCATCTTCAAGTAATGAACAATTAAATTTCCAATATTCCCGACCTCGTGATTGTTCACTCAACATTAAACTCATTAAAATAAATGCATGATCTGTTTTATATCCAGTTTCAATTCTAGTAGTGTCTGTGTACCTACAAAGACTATCACTGATAAGAAAGTAGTCAAGACGGCAAAATATAGGTTGGGGGTTGTATCTATGCCATGTGTATTTCAGGGGTCCTGGGTGTTGTGCCCTCCAGACATCTGTCAACTGTGACAGTTCCATCCATTGTAAAATAATTTGTCTAGATTTTTCCTGAGTGTATTTATTACCACCTTCTTTGTCTATTTCGGGGTTTAAAGTCAATTGAAATCACAAACAATTATTAATTTATCTACATGTAGATCTTTTAATATAGATATAAGATTTTAAAAAAGTCTGGTTCATCCTTATTTAGAGCATATACATTTACTAGTGTAACGTTATGAATTCCTGCTATAATATTAGCTTACACTATTCCCAAGATATGTGAAATATTTACCTAAAATAAATATGCAAATGCCCATAACTCAAAGAAAAATATAGATTGTACCTCTAGAGTTAAGTGTATGATTAAGCTATTTAAGAGCTTTGCATAAATAAAATATAAAAAGGAACGAAGCAACTCTGCTGAATGAATCCTGAAATATAAGTGTTTTTTTTTGTAACAGCAAAGCAGTTATGATTGGTGCTTCCTATTTAATATATGTGATAAATCTGTTTTTGATCTATGGCTGTGGAAGAATTCAAGATAATAGATTACACCATTTCTCAAAAACGTCTGCAATTTACCTTTAATAAATGTGTATAGATGGCCATAACAGAGGATCAACTATAGATAGTCTCACTAGGGTTCAAGTCTCACTAGGGTTCAATGTATGATAAAGTTGTCCAAGAGCTTTCCCTAGAAACAAAGATGGTACAAGTCTGTAGAACCGCTCCTGAGATATGGGCGACTATATACAAACATGGGCAAATTGGACCTATTCTAAGTCAAAGTCGCTCTCATAGTACAGATAATCATCCTATTTTAAACACCTTCATTCTCCAGCCCGCATCTATGGCTGCGCAAGCAAAATTTGAAAAGGATCAGTTAAACTCTTCTCAAGTTATCTTGCTTAAGAAAATTTTTATGCTGCGACGCGACCGCAACAAAAACCATAATATCCTCAGCTTCTCAGTCAGCAGATAAAATAAACCATTCACATGAATTTTATTTGTTTAAATGCATATTGAAGGGACATGCTTATATTGCTTCCGGATAGATGCGACCAATGTATACGAATAATATAATCCAGGCACTCTAGATAGAAATATCCTGATGTCTACACGGATGGTGGGCTTCATACTGGACAATGTCCTCTTCTGTGAATGATATATGACATAAATGATATTTAATAGTATTTTCTTGTGGGGAGGGGGGATATATTTATAAATACTGAAGGTTTAAAACATCAGTAACATCCTGAACCATTAAATTATATAACTAAAGAAAATAATGATGAGAAAGCATCCCACAGATTTTTAATATTTAAAATCATTAAATGTCTATGTTAATCACCAAACCACTCTTTTAATTATGCTGTTTAAAAGTGTTATACCTTTATAACAAAAAAGTTGTGAATTGGGTAACCAATTTCTAAGTTTTACACTGCTTTTATCAGTGAGCTGGCTGCCTACGTTTTTTCACTTTGTTTCACCATTCAATTGAAGGTGCACCATATTTTTTTATAAATCCTGCACATCTAGTGATTATACATGAAATTAAATACGTATAAAGCTTTTAATACCAAATGAACAGAAGTATAATATAACTTCCTGTCCTATCACATCATCATGATCATAGAAAATGCAAAACCCAGAGAAAATGCATTTTTAGTACCGCTCAGGTCTTCGATAGATGCCTGGCACACAGAAGTTGGCAGCAGCTGGGGGACAATCATGTTGGTTCTGTACATGGAAGGGCCTCAAGAAGTGAACCATCCTACGGCTCAGTTCCATCAGGTCAACCTCTTCTGACGGTTCATCCTCTAGTTCCTCCATATTCAGCAACTCTATGGCCCGCAGTCAGAGCATTCCCTCTGTCACAAAATTCAGAAGCTGGTATGCTTGCTGCACATTCTCTCCCACCCTTCCATTGACCGATTTGTGGGAAAAACGGCACTTGAAAGCGAACAAGGTACCATGGTCCCCTGCACTACCACCACTAAAAACCTGTCATATGTATCCTGTAAACTGAGTGGAAATCTGATCTAGAAAGGAAAATGCATTAAAAAAATGTCTTATTATTTACAAAGTATGCAAACGGTTGTCTCAGACACTTGGTTTTCTTATACTCTAGTTGTTAATAAAGACATTTCATGGAAATATAAGAATGACTTATTTTTACCAGTAATAATACTGAGATGAAGATACAGATATAGATAATGAAATCTGTACAGCTTTACTATTAATGTTCATAACAAGATAGTATAAAGTACAGACCTTGAAACCATTATTGTGCCTGTCTATAACTGCAGAACAATCATTCTGTGATAGAACTCTTGTGGGGATGGTTCCAAACCCTTCAGTGTTTCTTGGGAGCTGATCATCTGCCCTGCTCACTCTTACACTAACCATTCTCTCAACTCTCAGCTGGTCTCTTTCTACCAGTAAGGGGTGGGTTTCACCCTATGGGTCATGTGGGAATGGCACATACTGGTGTTTCATTATCTGTACCACTCCTTTGTTTTACGAGGGATCAACCTCAATGACACCAAAATTGACCTGAAATATACAAAGTTCATACAACACATTACTGATGTAGGTCTAAAGGAAAGATGTAAACATTTCCGGTGACTTGTATGTGAATAAAATGTGTGAAGATTATCACACATAATATGTGTGAAGATTATCAGTATCAGATTTTAGTGTATGACATAAGCTGTACCAGTTTGAAAAAGGATTCCAGCAAAACTGTGGTCTGTACAATGCTATATGCGAGACGCAGGAACCAGCAAGAAGGCAAATTTGAGAACTTAAAAAACAGACAGGAATACTGACAAAGTGAATGAGGTTTTGTTTAGAAGATATGAGACCAAATGACTTACCTAGGTTTTTGAGAAGACCCAGAGGAAGAAAATAAGCTAAAGTTTCTGTAACTGATGTTAATAGTCTCCATAAAATTATATGTTGGGGCGGTTCGAGTGCAGCGGCCCCTAGCGGCCATATCCGAAAAATGAGAAATCTGTTTCCAGATATTATTGTAAAACATAAGATATATCAGTTTTCAAAGGATCCCTGCATACTTGTGGACTATCATTAAGCGATATCTCGAAATATCTTGTTTGACGAGATATTGCAAAACTTGTAATATAGTCAAATAAAGCTTCTTGTATGCAACCTGATAAAAAAAACTAGACCTTTCTAGATTTAAAATGGACAAAGTCCTTATATTCAAATAACATGAATTTTTCCCCAAACTGCGTAACCATGGTTACAGCAAATTTGAGGCAGCTACACTCCTGAAGAAAGGCCATGGAATAACGATAAGAATGAGCTACAGTTGAAGTAGATACGACTATGACAAAGATATGAAGAAAAAAACCGTTTTGTAAACTTTTGATGACTTTGACCTTTGACCTTTATTGACCAAAAACATTAGGCTTCCAGGACATGGTTGTCTATTAGCTGTGTAAGTTTGTGAGCAATCGTGCAAAATTGCGACCTGTTGAGCGCAGAAAGACAAACACACAAACAGACAATCATACAGAACTGACCAACAATATTTGCCGAAATCTTTGGTTCCGGGAAACACACAAACAGACATACGGAACTGACCAATATACTTGCTGAAATCGAAGATTTCAGGCAAGCAATAAAGAACTGATCAACTAGCTTGCTGAAATATTTTAATCCTGGCAAGCAACAAACAGACATACGGAAAAGACCAAAATGTTGCTGAGATCGAAGATTTCTGGCAAGCAATAAAATAAATACAACACATGAATTCAAACATATCTATAAATTTTATTCATTTACATCCAACGTGAGGTACATGACTTAAGTAAATTATATTATAAAATTATAAATTATAAAAATGATGCCTCCAATTCACGATGCAACTGATATGGTTGACCGATAGTGTCAATAACTAAGAAGAAACCAAGATTAACTGTGATACAGGAGTTCTTTTTGCTCAATGTTTCCCTATACAAGCATATCTTTAAATCAGGTTTATTTATATCCGATCTCAGGTATTTGACTTAAGTTAATTATATTTAAAATAATAAATTATGAAAATGGCGTTAATTGGCAGCATTAGGGCTGATGATGAAGATGCTACTTTTTTTAACCTTACATCATGCGTATGTAGAGTCTGCCATATGTTGTTAAAAGCGTGATACAACTTCAAATCGTACATATTATTTTCAATGCAGAGAACCCGAATCTCCCACAGCAACCATTTGCGTCATTGCCCAATTCAGCCCAGCAAATATGCAGACCATCGCTTCAGTTAACGCAGGTGAAACCACTCCCCGTGGAGCAAACCTGACACACGCGAAAATGTACAGCAAAGTTCTTTACATCAGACATCAGAAATATTAGCGCAGGCAATGAATGAAATTAAAAAAAATATTAACATGTATATTAAAAATCATGCTTAAGGAAAGTTTCATTATGTTGCCTTCCATAAAGGTATTTGGATAAAAGAAAATATCTGTTTAATATTTCTTGAGTAGTTTAGGCCAGACTATTTTAATTCTTTGGTTTACGAACATGTTTGACAAAAGTGATAGGTAGGAGGAAGGGAAAAAAAAATGGAACAAACCTGGATACTGGTGTTCGTGAATCCTGTATTGTACAGTTGGGTTATAAAATTCATTTTTAAATGGCACTATATAAACCTATATAAAATATATAAATAATATATAAAAATTAAAATATTATCATCCTCTTGAGTTTTCCACATGAATTATGCGTGTGCCATGTTATTTCAAGCCATTCAAATATCAGCGAAGGTAAAATAATGACAAATAAAAAATTTAAACAGTAAAACTTATTAAGTTAAATATGATTTCATACACCTGAAATAAAACTTCAGTCACTGTCCCTGCCGAGTGACTTGCCTATTTTATAAAGATTTACAAATTAAAGACCAGTCAAATACTTATACAAATACAAAATAATATAATTATATTTTTGTCATATATGCAAGGAGAAAACTAAATATTCACTGCTAGCATGATAGACTGCAATTTTTATTTTTCAGTCGTGAATGACAATATCAATGACAATATGCAACTTGCAGTTATTCGCCTATTATATTATCAAATGTCAACAACATGGAACTCGGAGTCGGAGTGGTTTGATTCATGACCATGACCTTTCCTTTTTTTGTGTTGCGCATGTTTGATAGTCCTTTGAATATACAACTGCTAATAATTAAAGTGACATTTCCATTGGAGATCACATCTGAATATACAACAACTGCTAATAAAGTGACGTTTCCATTGGAGATCACATTGAATAATTCAACTATTTCAAAAGTTTAAAAATTATTAATAATCTTTATTTATTAATAAAGATCTGCATTTCTTACCACGGCCGTGACAGCACCACTGAGCACGTACCGTACTCAATTAAATTAATATGCCGTCGCTTGGCCACTGTCAGTCCGGTATTGCTTTAGCGGCATCCATACACATAAAAAATTCCATCACATCCGTTTGGATCAATTAAATGAATCCTTTCAAAGTTTCTGCATTTTAAATGGCTTTCATTTTAGCTTGCTTTTGTATGGACTTTAAAAATACCCGCAAAGCCTACGCTTCACGTAAACCCGCGCCACTAACACTACAGATAGTCGGAAATCCTGCAGAAACCCTGAGAATTCCTGGAGTTTTCAAAGAATACATGACGACCTCATGCAGTATATAATTTCATCTGTTCGGTAAATTTCTTTAAAGGGTTACAAGACTACGTTTTTAACTTTTGACAAGTTATAATATTTTTAAAGAGTAAACTTGTGAAACTTAGCCAATTTGCAGTAATAAATAGCGTCTGACTTTGAGTGCAATAATTAGTCTTAGAAATAAATTTGTTTGTATATCAAGCAAGTTATTAACAGTGGCAAGCTGGTAAAGCCGCTATGCAACCAAACTAATTTTCTTTTCCAATTCACATCTATCTAAAACAAATATGTTTAAAGAGGTAAATATGACATAAACGCCGGTTTAAAAATGTACTGTAGTGCAGAAAACGAACTTTGAAAACTCTCCAAGAATTCTCAATTTCCCTGCTGAATCTTTTGACTACTTGATGGCCAATCAATTGCATTTATGGCCCAAGGATACCCTATTGTGATTGGCTTAAACCCTCCATCTGTCATTACGAAAGTGACCTTATTAGCCAGTTCTGACGTTTGAGGTGATCAAATACACATGGTCACTGAACATTTCATTTGTCAACAACTGTGTTGGATTCAGCGACGCAATATAAAAGGAAAAAAAAAGTCAAAATGCAAATTTTATTTTTTTTTCTTAAATGAGGATATCGGAGGTCGGCGGGTTTGTAAACCGAAACATTAAAAAAGTCTGGCCTTATTGACCTACCTAAAACATACTGCCAAACGTTCCTTTGGTCCTTTAGCATCCCTGGTCATGCTCATCTAATAGATATCTTGGCCAACGAGATGCAACACTTGCTTGAACTGTTTCCTTTTTTTTGTTCTGCCTCTTGGAAAAACGTAAGTAGTGTCAACAACATTGGTTTGTAACAACCAGTCTTATTCTCTTTATATCCAGCTACCTGGCACTTGCATTTCTATTGTTGTTCATTTTCAGACCCAGGATATTGTCTGGTTTGGGACAATGTCCAGAAACTCGTTTCAAGGACACAACAGTCGCTAGGGAGGCACAGCACTATGAAGTTATGGGCCATGTGCCTGGCTGTGAAAAACAGGGTGCCGTATAAAGGGCCAGACAATTCCAAGACCTGTTATGCTACAGATCTGCCTATGAAAACATACATGCTGTCAGATGATGACTGGTCTGCATTGGATGAATATGCATCCATAATGGTGCAAAGGATTCTTGTGGAGCACTTGCCCTATTTTAAGGTAAATAAACCCAGTAAATAATCAAGAAAAATTTGGTAATTTAATAATTATTTAAATTATAATCCTACATGAATTATGTGCATTATAGTTAAATATAGGTGCTGAAAACTACTGATGTTCTTGAATGCCACAGAACTGAAAACCACTTTTGTACAAACAACAAGTACATTATATATGATTTATAACTTTGTTTAACAAGCCTAAAACATTTTTAAAATAGGACAGAAAATTAATATTTGAACCAGATGAAGTATTTATTTATTAATGCTGTCTCAGAGAATTCCTGCTCACTATGTTTACATGATTGTGTTTAAGTGGATACATGCATTCAGTCAGATCCATTTATTACCTGTGATATTTTCTAATGCATTAAATAATAATCTTATATATTAAGTTCTGAATAGTTCAAAGAGTTCAGGAGCAACTGCCCATGTCAGTCCTTATTTATCATGACACTGCCTATAACATATTGTGTGGCCATATTGTGTTGAATGTATATTCACTTTGTAAAAAAAATTTATATAACCCTTCATGTTCATAATTCATTTTTGAAGATGGTCTTAACTGACTGACCTATAGATTGATTGGATTGTAAGGATTGTTAGTAATAGTTTTTTTTCTTGTGTTTTTGTTATTGTGAATGATTAATCATTATTTCCCTACTGGTATATCTTACAGGAACACTTCAGTGAAGTACCTCCTGAGCATGTACCTCATGCTTATAGTCAGGAAATGAAGGAGAAGTCAGAAGTAGTAAGTTTCAACTCAGTTTTTTTACCTCAACTGACGGAAAGTCATCTGAGCTCTAGTTGTGGTCCATTGTCCGTCGTCCATCTGTCCCTATGTCTGTCTGCCTGTCCGTCTGACCATCCATTAGACTGGCATGCCAAAATTTGGCATACTGTTAATGTCCCAAAAATCTCCTACCATATTGTAAATTGGGTCAATATGACTTTCTTCCTTTGAGATATAAAGGAAAAAACAAAACCTCAGATTTCAATTAAAAACCTATTATCACACTTCAGGACTGCCTAATATCAAAACCCCATATCTGTTTTTCTTTAATATTTTCCAGAAGTATTCTCCTATATGTTCCCTATATACACGCCATACGTTATGTCTATTAAGTCCAATTTCTTTAAGTGATGGGCCCGAACACAATGGATTTTGTAAAAAATTAGGACAAACATTTACTCACTTAACATGAAAAATTTTTAAACTAGGGACTTTTTTCCCCAAGTATATAACTTTCTTAATTTAAGATTCAACAGGATACCAAAAATTAGATCTGAATTTTGTAAATTTTTAAAGTTTTTAGCATAAAAATGAAATCAGTACCTTTATTTTTACCCAAATTTGACCTTTACAAATTTTTTTCTTGTGAGTACTGTTGATTTAATTTTCACAACATGTTAACATAAGTATGTAATCAGTTTAAATCTGAAATTTGAAAACAAAATTAAAATTAGGATAGTTATCAAATTTTTTCTTGAGGCTCTATTTCCATCACTAGCTTTGTCTACATGCAGGTTGGCCACTCCAGGTCACTGGAAGTCAGCTATGCAAAGGTTCCGAATTTGTTACAGTCACTGGGGGAGATCCCCTGCTGTGACAGGTATACAGTTATTTTCATATCACCACCCCATACTGCCCCCCCCCCCCCCAAGTAAACCCAACCAACCAAGTGTTATGCAGTAATTGTTATTGTTTTCACTGTATTTAGATGTAATGCAGTTTCCATTCCAAAATACAAAACTTTCCTTGAAAAAGTAATTCAAGGTGTAATCCAGAAGATGCCATGTTGTGTTAATGTAGCAATTTCAAAGAAATTAATTGTGGTTCCAATTATAGGGGACAGTATTGGGATAAGTAAGATATATTCCCGTTAAGAAGAAAACCACTGCTATGTTATTTTGTTTCTTGCTCACAGAACTCAAAATACTTACATTTTCCATTTATATGGAAAGACAGCTTTTTTTATAGGAGTAGGCACACCTTATTTATTGGCATTGATAGGTCGAGAATTAACTCCACAGTTAGTATGTCCTTTTCTTCATCAGGTAAACCTGGGCGTCATCGAGGCAGATCCCTCATCAAACAAGGGTGTAGTGCATATCTTGAAACACCTGAACAACTATGTGCCACACCCACATGGTCCACAGGGGCAGCCCTTTCCGACCCTAGTACATGGTGATCAGCTGTCGGTAGAAAGGATGATTGGAGCCCGAACAATACTGGCCAACCAAACCTTACCCACCCACACACTGAAAGGTTTGGAACCAGTCCCCCAAGAGTTTCACCACCGCATGGTGGCACTACAGGTATTTTTTTAATTGTATTTCACATGAAGTACTCCATACTCTACGTAAATGTCTTTGCATAGGAGTTTTCATTACTTTCAATTTACCTATAAACCATGTATGCAAGTCTTGAAGCAGTAAACAAAAACAGCCAATCATTTTGTCCATACAAATAATCCTGTATGTGCTTTTCAATAAATGTATCAGTTTATAGGTAATTTACTCTCATTTTAATTTAAGACACAATTTAAAGGCCTTGATAGTAAACTTGTATGTTAAATTGGATGTTTTGCCACATCTTAAGGGCAAGTCTTTTTTCCTTTGTGGTCCTGAAACCTGCCAAGGACAGTTATATCTCACTTGTTGAGAATACTACACATTATTGTTGATGCTTTTGCATTAAGACTAATGTTTGCACGTTATGTTATATTTCTGCAGACATGAATAAAACTTAAAAGTCTCCCATATCACATGTTATCAATCTTTGCCATAATATAATTTTCCACTCTATGTATCCATTAAAACCAACCGGCCTTAATGAATAAATATTTTATATGATAATCTGTATATCTTCTGGCATATAATAGCTTTAATACATTGAAATAATTATGGATTGTACATGCCAAATAGAAAACAAAACATTATTCTCTTAAATAATGACTTCAAATACAATAAACCCACATTTGTCCATTTTTAGCTCAGCTGAATATAAGTCATCTGAGCTATAGCTATGCTCCTTTGTCCATTGTCCATTCGCCCAGACATCCATTAACAGGGCACATTTTTAAACAGTTGGACCTAAAAATCAAAAATTTAACATACAGTTAGATTTCCAGCAAATCAAAGATTTATGGTAGCAAAAAAGCTGTAAAACTGGGCCAATTATTGAAGTTTTCTTGGAGGCTGTGTCATATTCACCTGCATTGTCCAACATCAACTAAGCTACTCTTGGTGACTACTTTAGGTCATGGAATACAGTTCTGTTCCAGTCTTAAGATTTTATGAAATTACCATCATATTCAAATTCAGTTGAGCAAGACCCATGGGTCCCTTGTTTGGTACTTTAATGTGCAATAAAGATATTGATTGCTAAAGTTCCACTGAATTGTATTATAGGCATTAGCATTTAGTACCATCTAAACAGAGCAACTCAAACCTCAAATTACACCTTTGGTATATGAGAAGTTGCAAGAAAATGATATGCAAACCATTAACAATGATATTCCTCTGGCATTAATTTTTTTAACATATTTTATTATTTTTATTATTGCAGGATACATTCGATCTCTTGTTTTCCGGTGGTAGTGCAGCAGACAGAGGCACATTATTTAACATCAAATGTCGATTTGACCACCGTAATGTGTCTTCCAAAGTAGCTGACAATGTGCAGCATGCATATCAGTTGTTGAATTTTGCAACTGAGGGGATGGTGTGTCTGGTGGCAATGCAACTGATGGGGATGGATGAAATCTCAGGTGTACCTGCATGTGCCACAAACCTTGAGGAAGCCAGCAGGAAGGTTGTTGCTTTCCTAAGACCATTCTGGGCACAAAAAGACCTGGACAGAGGACCGGAATTGTCGACCTTTTGCTTGTGCCAGGAACAGATGAGAGAACTTGATGGTAGGAGTTGTTCTGTAATAGCTTGCTAGCGCCATATACTATGGAACTTGTGTTTTAAGACCATGCACCCTTTGGACTTGCCAAAAGTGGTCTTAATTCACAGGTTGTCTTATACAGACAGGTCATTTTTAACCAAAGTGCATGCTGCTCCCTGCATCTGGGTGGCCTTAATATGCAGGTGGTCTTATTAGACATGTCGTCTTTCAGACAGGTTCCACTTTATATAAATAATTATATATAAATATATATATATAAATATATATATTAATATATAGATATATAATGATTATTATAATATATTAAATATATTTTTATATGCTCCATTGTTGTTAGATTCATCACTTTGATTTCAAACTGTACCCTTCACATTGACCGGCGTTAAAGTAAGTCAAAAGTACACACACCATAAAGTCAAAATACTGAGCACATTTTCTGAATTTATTATATCATTAAGCTACTTGTCTTACCATATGGTGATCTGATAAGGGGCTTTCCAATTAATGTATTTCCAGTGACACAGCCTGATATTGTTCAATGTGCAGCATTGCACAGATGTCAGAAGTACCGATACTACCATGTACAATGTTTACGCTCAGCGGAGATTGATGCAAATGACTGGTGGTGAAGTCCTGAGTGTCAGGAGTATTCTCCTTACTGTTGTAAGAAGACACTGCCGAACATTCCGAAACATTGGATGTTAATCCGAAGCAAACTGCAGTGGGGGAGAATGGTTCCATCTTTCCTGTGTTGGTCTTCAAGAAATACCAGGTAAAAACTTCTTCCCTTGCAGTTCAGAAAGTAAATACTTTGTGTCAACCTTTGTTAGTTCATATCAGTGTGATTACATATTATTGTAACACTGGTTGACATACCATTTTCACCTAAAAAATTTAACATTGCACCTGTAATGCACATTTGTTCACATTTGTCATTGGTCTTAACTTTGTGCAAGTTGACATTCCATGCTTCACCATGATCAGAATGATAATATGAGATTCAATATGAGATGCTCCAGAACTTAATCAGCAAAGAGAGTGAAGCAACACTAAGCAATTTAAACATGTATTTGTGAATTTGTTTATGTTCCATTTAGCAACAGTATGCAGATTTCAGCCAAATTTAATGTTCTTTTCCCTTTCTTGTGATTATATTAAATTTTCACCACAGTTAATATCTGATGACAGTGCAACAGGTAAACTCTAATTGAGTGGCATGACCCAAACACGTCCCCAGTTCTGATCTCAACACTGGGTTAGAAGTCTTTCATAAAAAATTAAAATTAAGTTTCTTCTACTTTTATATTGCACGAATTAATAAAAAAAGTGAAGACAGTCAAACTTCAATAATGCTCATACTTTTTTTCAAGATGGAGATTGGTATTTTCCTGCCTGTGCAGATCCTGGACCAGCAGCAAAAAAGGGGAAACGAAAATCAGTGAGGAAGAGATCTAAAGGAAAGAAGGGTGATGGGAATGTGACCTCGACAGACCATGTGCTTGAATATTCGAAGGCCTTAACCTGGCATGGTCTGATCCACATGATTCGGGTTGATGCAGAACGTGAGGGCAATGGTGATGTTATCATGATGATGTGGCGATATGATATGCCAAGCTTCCTGCAGAACAATCATCCCAAATATCTGAGCTTGGGTCAGAGGCTGCTAGCAGGTAACAAAGTAATATTGTATGCACCTAGCATTCTTTTCATAAGTTTAATAATTTTTAATTATATTTGAAGTGAGGGATCTAGTCTGTAAAAACATTAATATAATATGGTTAAATTCCTAGAAAATGTTCAGGCTAGCTTTTTTTATATACTCATCAGCTTGAACACATTTGATGATACCTAAATATAAGTTATATTATAGTTTAATGTTTCATTTTATGCCAAAATAAGGACCGACATGCAATCTGAGTCTCATGTGATGAGAAGGTATTTGTGCTTAAGGTGATTGCATCCATGGTTACAGTGCAGGAACATTTGTAATTTTTTTTTTGTGTATACTTTTTTCCTACAGCTGTGTATAGATAAACCTGTAGTCACCTAAATAAATTCCAGTTTCAACTGTTAAAAAATATAAATTTGAAACAGGTGTCCACATTCCCTGGACTAATGTATGCACTTGTTTTTTAGTATCATCTTTTATGAAAAGCTACATATATATTTTGCATTTGACCTTCAGGTATTAATGGGTGGTTGCCACAGAGATTGGCACATCATGTGACCCATGACAGGACTGCCAACACATGGGGTCAGCCAGGTCACAATGTGGCCCTTGATCTTCTCTGTGAGCACAGCAATAATGATTTTAAAGGTAATACATGCCATGATATATGCTTGAAGGAATGAGCATGCAGTGACCACTAATAAATTGATATGTCTCATAAGGTATGCAACAGAATAGGCATCTTCAATAAAACACGCTCCCCTTTTATCTTTAAAGAATCTGTATTTAATCTTAAACAAAATTAGAATCTGCAGGAATCCTCAATAGGATACACACCAAGGCAAGTAACCGACAAAATCTTATATATAATCTTTGTATAAATAAAGAATAACCAAACTAAACACTCATATGTTCTAAAATATTATCCTCGGAGTTAATCATTTTCTTTACACAAAGAATTAAAAGAGATGGGTAGGTAACTGTAAGTAATATGGTTACACATAGGTAAATGGAACAGATTGGAATAAGCCCAAAAAGGAGAGGGTGCAGGCTGTACGAGTCTTTTGATACAAAATGAACATGATTGTGGATGTGTTGCATCGGTTCAGCAAAATAACTTATTATCCACATGAAATAGATATACCAAACATGTATAAAATATTTAATTTATGTCAAAGTAGATAGTTGAAATGTAAAGGATTTTTATCATTTTTTTCAGAGCATTTGAGACGTGGCCATGGATCATACACAACAACTCAAGTTGAAAGGGCTAGCCAGATGTCCGGCAGTTTTGGGAAAATACTGGAGAGAGCATATGTTAAACAGGTGGCAGGCACATACATTTCAAGAAAGACCAAGAGATACAAAACATATGCCAAGGATATACAGATATTTATTGACAGTAAGTATCTCATATGAGAAAAAATTATTCCAGCAGAAATTATCCAAGAAACCTACACTCAACTTTGAAAAATTTAAATGAACAAAAGTGATAGAGAGTGGCTGATTAAAATATTACACCATGGTTTTAAGCTTGTTGTCATTGCGAAAAAGAATTCTAATGAAACTAACAAATGAACAAACCCTTGCTAGTCCAGCACATCTGGTGCTTTTATTTTGCCCTTGATAAAACCAAATTACATGTAACAGCTCAATGATCTTATATGTACATTATGGAGATTCAGTTAATCTACACACCATGTCAAACATTTACTTTTGCTTGTCTGGTAAATGATAGGTCAAACAAAAATTAATGCCGGTGTAACATCATATTGCTATTTCTTTATTATAACACATGATGGCAGCCTATAAAGTATAACATGATGGGGATGTCATCTTTACAGCATACAAGAATGACAACTTGTTTGAATCCAAGCCTGGGCGGAACCACAAGGCCTATGCAGGTTTCACCCATGTGTATGGGCTATCAGATGGCAAAAAATTCCAAGATCGTATGGCCAAATATTCAAGAAATATGGACACTGAGAAATACATTCTGAATGTGGCAAACAGGTGAGCACCAACAATTGAGACTGACAAAAAGTATACTTGTGCTAAGTTAATTTATGATAGATTTTGTGTTTAATTTATACTTTTCCAGATGAAGGGGCACTTAATGGAGCAGTTGTTTTAAAACCAGTTCCATATTTTTGTTATGAATGTGACCATTAGAGGTCAGCTGACTGAAAAAAAATGCATTTGGTCAAGCATGTAAAGTTTGCTAATAGGATTAATGATCAAAAATAAAGGACCACAACTAGAGCTCAGATGACTTATAGCCAGCTGAGCTAATGACAGTCTGAGAAAATATGGTCCAGTGCTTTATTCAGAGCACTTGCCTCGAGCCTGGCAATAAGAACAACACATGCATGACTGACATTTGCATGAAGTACACCTCTCGGTTTTTTTTGCAACTAACAGGGGAGTCTGCGAGGTCCCCCATATCCTCAATGTGGCATTGTTCTAGGAATACCTGTCGGATGCACACATTCTGGTCCTCCCTTATTCTCTGGAAGGCTGCTTTCTTTTCTGGATTGGTGATCAAGCGTAGACAGGTAGAGTTGTGACAGAGAATTCCTCTACAAGGCCTGCCATCCCGACCACCCCTGCCAACCTTTTGCCAGTAGGCCAGAGGAGATTCTGGTTCCCCCCAGTGGTATATTAATTCAATGTCTGGGATGTTAACCCCCATTCCAAACGCAACAGATACAATCACACATCTGATAATGGATTTCGGCCTGGTAAACATATCCAGTATCCGCTGTTGGTCAAGCTCAGACACTTCAGCATGAAACATCGCAATCATCTGTTTATCAATGGTTGCTTCTTCGTCTTTGAAGGCCTTTGGCCCCAGGTTCTCCATTAAGGTCATATATATGTGACCCAGGTGGGAGTAATGCCTATAAAAGATAAACTTTGAAATAAAAAATTGCCAAACTTCAAAGGCAATGATGAGTGTTAACATGCATCTAGAATGGTGCCTTGTAAGAGAGAGTTAAATAACTAAATGATAATTAAAGATAAAGTTAATTCATATTAATTATTGGTACATATATTTACCTGGAATATGTTGATATCATGTGACATGTTCAATCATTGGAAATTTTTTGTGAATATTTATATAGTATGCATAACATAAAAAATAATGGCCATTTAGATGTCAGCAGTTAACAGTTCTGGAAGTATGAATAATAGTGACTTATGAACTTAAATAGAGACAATGCATGGTGATGTTGTTTCATTTTCTTACATTACCTTAATGGATTGCTGGCAATTAACAGTTTTAAAGAATCAGGAAAATCTGAGCTCATTAAGGCTGGGGCACTTATTAGGTAAAATATGGTACATAGTTCACTAAATAGGTTTTGTCTCCTGAGCTGTCAAAAAAGTACCTTGTATAAATCACAGCTTTCCTGGCTTCTGTTCCTTTACTTTTTAGTTCGCTGATGTAGTCCTTTAGAATCACTGCTGGATCCTCACAGTTGTCAGAAATATATTCCAAGAATATATTGGCCCTGGAACAAAATTCCAGATACATGTTTTTTTTTAATATTTCCCTCATAACCAGATTTTAAATAGGTGCAGTCCATAAAAGTTATTTATGTAAAATCTGCTGCCATCTATTATTTTGTAAGTTGATAACACCAAATGTGTTTCATATCATACTTGTCTACACCAATGTCAGTAGTTTAACACATTAAAAAAAAGCGTAGGCCTTAATTCTTATAACTATATATGTATTTATATATATATATATATATATATATATATATATAATGTATACACACACACACACAATAGAACCCTTCTTAAACACCCTCTGTCCAAAGATACCCTTATACCCATTAAGACCACCCTTGAATGGTCCATAAGCATTCACAATAGTTATAACTGACATGTTTAAGAAAACCACCTGTGAATAAAGATCACTTTTTGCCAGTCCATGGGATGGCCTTATTACAAGGGTCTCATAAAATATTCAATATACAATATAACATGATGTGACAAACATACCGGTCTGTTTTTTTGCAGACAATCTGAACGTCTTCCCGCCGAAGATGAAACACCGATAACATGCTAGCAAGCATATCCTTGTTCACCGTTGCTGTGGTCAGAAGGAAGGGGCAATCGAAGTAAGCCCGAAGGTCTCCAATCTTTTCATAGGAACGGCGGAAACCTGACCTGATGTAATCAAATCAAACCAGTTACTACCTAGTTACATGTAAAATTTAAAATATCTCAACTACTGCAATTGCACCAGCATATTAAAACCGATTCAATTGGCAAAAATTGATTCTTTTAAACTATCTGTGTAGCCAGTTTAAAATATATGAACCCAAACCATGTATGGCACATGGCAAACAAGTTTTACAAGTTTGTCTTCATATTGTGAAAAGTGTAACATGTGCAAGGTAAAAGCTTTCATTAAGAGTTTAAATATATGTCATTAAATATCAGCCTACTGTTCAGACACTCTAAGTTGTGCATAAAATGTGTGTATTTTCTTGTATTTAATTAGACATACGGGTAATGGATCATGGGTAAGGCTTTTCAGAGTCACCTGTTGCTAATAGTGATATTAAGACCTGGCCTAAGCCAGGGATTAAGGTACAAACTCTCTAGTCAGAGATCAGAAGTTAGCTTACTGTTGAGAGACACCTGAAGGTCCATAATAATGTGTATATTTTCTTGTATTTAAAGGGTAATGGGTCATGGGTAAGGATTTTAAAAATCACCTGGTGCCATTAGTGATGTTAAGGCCTGGACTGAGGCAGGGATCTAGAAATGGGCTCTCTAGTCTAAGTCACATAAATGTTCAGAGACACTTGAAGGTGTATAAACATGTATTTTTCTTGTATTTAACTTGACATACAGGTAATGGATCATGGGTAAGGGTTTTCAGAGTCACCTGTTGCTAATAGTGATATTAAGACCTGGCCTAAGCCAGGGATTAAGGTACAAACTCTCTAGTCAGAGATCAGAAGTCAGTTTACGGTTCAGAGACACTTGAAGGTCGATAAAATGTGTGTATTTTCTTGTATTTAACTTGACATACGGGCCATGGATCATGGATAAGGACTTTCTGATTCACCTTGTGCCATTAGTGATATTAAGACCTGGCCTAAGCCAGGGATTAAGGTACAAACTCTCTAGTCAGAGATCAGAAGTCAGCTTACTGTTGAGAGACACTTGAAGGTGCATAAACATGTGTATTTTTCTTGTATTTAATTTGACATATGGGTAATGGACCTTGGGTAAGGATTTTCAGAATCACCTGGTGCCATTAGTGATGTTAAGGCCTGGCCTGAGCCAGGGATATAGTAATGGGCTCTCTAGTCTAGGTCACATAAATGTTCAGAGACACTTGAAGGTGCATAAACATGTGTATTTTTCTTGTATTTAATTTGACATACAGGTAATGGATCATGGGTAAGGATTTTCAGAATCACCTGGTGCCATTAGTGATGTTAAGGCCTGGACTGAGGCAGGGATATAGTAATGGGCTCTCTAGTCTAGGTCACATAAATGTTCAGAGACACTTGAAGGTGCATAAACATGTGTATTTTTCTTGTATTTAATTTGACATACGGGTAATGGATCATGGGTAAGAATTTTTAAGAATCACATTGTGCTATTAGTGATGTTAAGGCCTGGACTGAGGCAGGGATCTAGAAATGGGCTCTCTAGTCTAGGTCACATAAATGTTCAGAGACACTTGAAAGTGCATAAACATGTGTATTTTTCTTGTATTTAATTTGACATACGGGCCATGGATCATGGATAAGGACTTTCAGATTCACCTTGTGCCATTAGTGATGTTAAGGCCTGGACTGAGGCAGGGATATAGTAATGGGCTCTCTAGTCTAGGTCACATAAATGTTCAGAGACACTTGAAGGTGCATAAACATGTGTATTTTTCTTGTATTTAATTTGACATAAGGGTAATGGATCATGGGTAAGGATTTTCAGAATCACATTGTGCTATTAGTGATGTTAAGGCCTGGACTGAGGCAGGGATCTAGAAATGGGCTCTCTAGTCTAGGTCACATAAATGTTCAGAGACACTTGAAGGTGCAAAAACATGTGTATTTTTCTTGTATTTAATTTGACATACGGGTAATGGATCATGGGTAAGGATTTTCAGAATCACATTGTGCTATTAGTGATGTTAAGGCCTGGCCTGAGGCAGGGATCTAGAAATTGGCTCTCTAGTCTAGGTCACATAAATGTTCAGAGACACTTGAAGGTGCATAAACGTGTATTTTTCTTGTATTTAATTTGACATACGGGTAATGGATCATGGGTAAGGATTTTCAGAATCACATTGTGCTATTAGTGATGTTAAGGCCTGGACTGAGGCAGGGATCTAGAAATGGGCTCTCTAGTCTAGGTCACATAAATTAAATGTTCAGAGACACTTGAAGGTGCAAAAACATGTGTATTTTTCTTGTATTTAATTTGACATACGGGTAATGGATCATGGGTCAGGATTTTCAGAATCACATTGTGCTATTAGTGATGTTAAGGCCTGGCCTGAGGCAGGGATCTAGAAATGGGCTCTCTAGTCTAGGTCACATAAATGTTCAGAGACACTTGAAGGTGCATAAACATGTGTATTTTTCTTGTATTTAATTTGACATATGGGTAATGGACCTTGGGTAAGGATTTTCAGAATCACCTTGTGCCATTAGTGATGTTAAGGCCTGGACTGAGGCAGGGATCTAGAAATGGGCTCTCTAGTCTAGGTCACATAAATGTTCAGAGACACTTGAAGGTGCATAAACATGTGTATTTTTCTTGTATTTAATTTGACATATGGGTAATGGACCTTGGGTAAGGATTTTCAGAATCACCTTGTGCCATTAGTGATGTTAAGGCCTGGACTGAGGCAGGGATCTAGAAATGGGCTCTCTAGTCTAGGTCACATAAATGTTCAGAGACACTTGAAGGTGTATAAACATGTGTATTGTTCTTGTATTTAATTTGACATACGGGTAATGGATCATGGGTAAGGACTTTCAGAATCACCTTGTGCCATTAGTGATGTTAAGGCCTGGACTGAGCCAAGGATTTATAAATTGGCACTCCAGTCAGAGTCAGAGGTGACTTTACTGTTCAAAAACCCTTGAAAGTGCCTTAAATGTGTATTTTGGAATTTAATTTGACATACGGGTAATGGATACAGGGTGAGGATTTTTCAGAATCAGCTGGTGCCATTAGTGTTGTAAGGCCTGGTCTGTGCCAGGGATATAGAAACGGGCACTCTAGTCAGAGGTCAGAGGTAACTTTACTGTTCAGAGACAATCGTAGGTGCTTGAACATGAGTATGTTTTCTTTATTTAACTTGACATGTGGTTGTCAGATACAGGGAAGGATTTCACAGTCACCTGGTGCCATTAGTGTTTTTTAGGCCTGGTCTGGACTGAGCCAAGGATTTAAAAATGGGCACTCTAGTCAGAGGTCAAAGGTGACTTTATTGTTAGGAGACACTTTAAAGTGCAGAAAAATTTGTATTTTTTGTATTACCTTGATATATGAGTGATGAATAAATGGTATTGATTTTCAGAGTCACCTCATGACATTTCTGTTGTTTATGTCTGGCTGGACCCTGGGATTTAGAAATGGGCTCTCAGGTCAGATGTAACTTTACTGTTCAGATGTCCTTGAATATGCATTAAAATGTGTATATTTTCTTGTATTTAACTTGACATGTGGATATTGGATACAGGGTTTTGATTTTCAAAGTCACCCGAGGCCATTGGTGATGTTTAGACCTGGCCACAGCCAGGGATTTAGAAATAAGCTCCCTAGTTATAGGTCAGTTTATTGTTCATAGCCAGTTTAAAGTGCATTAAAATGTTTTTTTTTTCTAGAATTTTACTTGACATGTGGTTGTTGGATACAGGGTTATGATTTTTAGAGTCACCAGATGCCATTAGTGATGTTTAAGTCTGACCAAAGCCAGGGATTTAGTGATGGGCTCTCTAGTAAGAGGTCAGAGGTGACTTTACTGTTCATAGACGCTCTAAAGTGCAAAAAAAAAAAAGAACGTGTGTTTACTTGTATTAACATGACATGTGAGTAGTGGATACAGTATAATGATTTTCAGATTCACCAGGTGCCATTTGATATGTTTTAGTCAAGCTAGAGCCAGGGATTTAGAAATGGCCTCTCTAGTCAGAGGTCACTATACTATTCAGAGACACTGGAAGGTGCATAAACATGTGTATGTTTTCATGTATTTTAATTAACATGTTGGTATTGGATACAGCATAAGGAATTTCAGAGTCATCCTTCAGAGGCCCTCTGGTCAAAGTTTGCTTAATAGTTTAAATGCACTTGTGCAAAAAATGGATAGAAAAGTGTTTTAGTACTAATATAAATGTTCATGTCATTATCTGGTGTTACTCATGCTTACCACTCTACAGCTGTATGAGCTTCATCAATGGCTACAAGGGACACACCATTTCTGTAGATATCACTGTCAAGGAATACCTTGCGCCAGCCAGATTCTAAAGCCTCAGGTGTGACCAAAACAATTGGGTACTGCCCTTCCTCTAAAGCTGTAAGAAAAAAAAATAAAATATGATTAAATATAGGCATCTCTTGGCATAGGTCACTGAAACTGAATATCACATATATGGAACCAAATACCACAGTTATAGTATATAGAGATACATTGTATATCACCAATCACTTATAATTTATATTTAGAGGCAATCACCTGATAAATAACATCTGACATTACCACCATTATTTACATAACCTTGCAACTTACAGGTCAGATGTAGGGCATGCAATAATACACAGGAATGTTATTGTAATGAGGTTTTTATATACAAATGAGCAAGGTCAGTCAAGATGACATTGTTACCAGGAAATATTTAAATACTGCTGTTGAAGTATCCAAAATGTGTGAGCTCAGGGATTATGTACAAAATGCATACTGATAATTATGTCACTATAATCCATATCAGACTATCAGCACTTCATAACAAAGGAAGTAAAATTATGACCTAATATATTTAGATCCATCTAATTCTTAATTTTTATAATCTTTGTTACATTATCTGTTAGTAGATATTTCTTTGCTTTTATTTTCTGTAAACTGCATATTGTTGTGTTCCTGTGTGTGAAATGAGTCATTTCTTTTCATAAATAAAACATTTTCATCAGTTCATGATATTTATTAATCTATCCTTATTTTTCCACTCCATTTATTAAAAAATATTGTACATACCATATTGTTACCAAAGACATATTTAGAGTGATATAAGAAAAAGGTTGACCGTTCCGTGAATCAATAATGATACGCTTAATTAATGAATGTGTGTGTGTGTATAAAGGGAGGGGGGGGGGGGGGTTCAAATATAAATTTAACAATTTACCTGTAATTTCCTTTGAATCCATCATAGCTCTTTCTTGTACATGGATAACTGGAAAGCCTTTCCCACGATATTCTGCCTCTAGGTTTTTCATCAAGGATTTCAGTGGGCTGACGACTAAGGCAATGTTTCTACCACCAAGAGTTTCACAAAGTATCAGTGGATAAAGCATGAAAATCATGCTCTTCCCAAATCCTGTTGGTAAAAACACACATGTGTGTTTAAAATTGAGCAAGCTTGATAGTGCGTCTTTCTGCTCTGTCCTCAGTCTTAATGGAATATTTATTCCAGGAATCCTTGTCACAAGTTCATCCACATAAAACGTGTACTCTCCACCAGCCATGACTAATGAAAACAAACGCATGTGCTTACGAGGGGGAGGGGTTCATTTGCATGGATTGCCCATCTAATTTGCATGGGATTCCTTTTCCAGCGGTTTCCTGTTGCGCATGCGCAAATACAAGTCCCGCATGGAAGGATGGCAACAACTGAACCCGGGGAGTTCAAAGGATGAAAAACATCTACAGGCGCTCATAAAGGTGATATTTCGATAAAATTCAATACATATTAAGATTATTTTTACATATGAATACAAGATTGCTTCTTTATCGCAATAGAACCAGTGGTATTTCATGTAACAAGTCCCTCCATGTACCGCAGGGTGAACTCTCACCACCAGACGGTCGGACTCCATTTTCATATATGGAGTCCGTATGTGTCGGACTAGTTGCGTGTCAGCTGAGAAAAAAGACCGCCCTCCATGCTGGCTTTCAAGAGCGGGGCGCCGTGTAAAACCATTGTTAATAACACCCCAGTCAAGAAAATGAACTCACAGTGAGCTCACATATGATCTCATGGTGCGAGGTCACAGGGAGCTCAATCTGTAACCACCTTCAGACATCACAGTGATCTCACAGTGTGAGTTCTCAGTGAGGTCATGGTCTGTGGTCACAATGATCTCACAGTGTGAGTTCTCAGTGAGGTCATGGTCTGTGGTCACAGTGATCTCACAGTGCGAGTTCTCAGTGAGGTCATGGTCTGTGGTCATAATGATCTCACAGTGTGAACTCACAGCTGTTCTCATGATATGAGATCACAATGAGCTCAGTTTGTAACCATCTTTAGACATCACAGTGATTTCCTGGTTTGAATTCTCAGTGAGGTCATAGTGTGAGGCCACAGTGATCTCACAGTATGTGTTTTCACCAAGGTCATGGTCTTTGGTCACATTGATCTCACAATATGAATTCTCAGTGAGGTCATTTCTTGGGATCACAGTGATCTCAATATGTGAGTTCTCAGTAATAGCATGATCGCTTAAAGTCTCTTATTATAGAGGTCATGTTCTTGGATGACAGAGAGCCAACTTTGTGAGTGTCAGTGAGGTCATCCTGTGGGGTCACATTTGTGTAGCAGAAGAGTCTAAAGTAATGTCACAGTGTGGGATCACAGGTAACTCACAGTATGGGAACACAGTGCAGTCAAAAGTGAGGTCACAGGTATCTATGTAATATTATTATTTATCTTTTAAAATATTGTGTTGTTCATTGTGCTAAAATATAAAAAAATATAGCCCACTTACAATGTTTTCTTAATAATTTCCAAACCAATGCATATAGGATGCCAAATCTTACACACTTGCATTCTGTCCTGCCTTATGCCCCCCCCCCCCCCTTGCTTGAGCTGATTTTTCAATCAGGTTTTGTTTTGCTCAAGCTATGGCTTCACCATGATGTCAGATGTGGATTCACAATAAACTCACATTGTAAAGTGTAATTATTTTCTGAGAAAGGGGATGAGCATCCATATGTCAGGCAAAAGTAATTATCACAAGTGATATGAGGGGCTGTGGATTCACTTCTGTAGTTGAGAAATGCATGTATACTTTACAAACACAGAAGCCACATATCAGATTTCATAACACATATGTATTTTATAATCCAGTAGAATACAGAAATGAAAAAACTTAAATATTGCCTCATATAATCTTAGCCCTTGTAGCTGAACATAAACGGTTAATGGTTTTACTTGCCTCTATTGACAAAACGGTTAATGGTTTTACCTGCCTCTATTGACAAAACCATACCTCTTTTGACAAGAATAATTCTGTGGCATAGCAGATTTGAGCACAAACGCTTTACCTTTAAAATCTGTGGATAAATCATAATCGATGGATACATTTAAGATTTCAATTTGTCTTAAAAATCTTTCTGGGTTTTATTTTATATTCGATTGGGACCAAATAAGCAATTGGGATTCGCACAAACTCTTACTTTCATACCTTGACATTAATCGTAAGTAATAACTCAGTGTTAGCAGTTGTGAAAACTTTCGCAATGACAATCTTTACGTTATGTTTATCACTCCTACGATCATATTCTTTTAAAACCAGGCAATAAAACATTGTATAACTGTCAAAATTATTTCATTTATTTAGCAAACAGTACATAAAGCATTGCATCATCGATTAACTTCTTGCTTTTATATTTTTCCCGTAATAACTCGGTGTTAGCAGTTGTGAAAACTTTCGCAATGACGGAACCTCTTTACGTTCGCAATGACGGAGCCTCTTTACGTTATGTTTATCACTCCTACGATCATATTCTTTTAAAACCAGGCAATAAAACATTTTAAAACTGTCAAAATTATTTCATTTATTTAGCAAACAATACATAAAGCATTGCATCATCGATTAACTTCTTGCTTTTATTTTTTTTCCCGTATATTTTTAGGAACTGAAATAGTCCAGTTCTCTGATGCGCCCAACAACGTCCAGTTCTCTGATGTGCCCAACAACGTCCAGTTCTCTGATGTGCCCAGCAACGTCAGGTTCTCTGATGTGCCCAGCAACGTCCAGTTCTCTGATGTGCCCAGCAACGTCCAGGTCTCTGATGTGCCCAACCACGTCCAGTTCTCTGATGTGCCCAACCACGATCTTTCGGGATCCTGTGATGTGCCCAACAGTGATCCTTGTTAGGCACTATCTCTCGGTAGCATAACCGGGTTCATCTTGCAAGTAAGTACTTTCCAAAATAATAGCCCTGGTGACAAAAAAAAAATAGGGATTTCTTTAATAACTGATCGGATGACCTACGGTTAGTTTATGCATCCGCCCCCTGAGTGAACCCCATGAACAGTCGTCGTGAACAGTCGTGAACAATCTTTTTGAAAATATATATATATATCAAAACTTTTTTTGAGATTTGATAAACTGGATGTGTTCACAATTTAAATTTCGACACGCTAAATTTGGTCCATGCTTCTGTGGATACTTTATTTTTTTAAATGTCTTAAAAAATACAAGGATTGCTTGAACCCACGCCCGCCTAAAGCACTGTTTTACTTGTAGCTGAAGCGGTCATGCACGACTATTATTTTTTTCATGCTTTTAAGGACCCTGCCCAATGTGCATTTGCCATTGATAATAATAATTGTCATGACCTGCGTCGATGACGGCCGGAACCGTGCCCTTTTGATATTGACCAGTTTCAGATCGAGTTCGAGTTTCGTCCCAGTTGACCTACTTTTGATTGTTTTACGGCTCCTGAACATAGAAAGTTTCATGAAAAAATAGAAATTTTTATAACAAATGCATATGTACTGACTTTTTTCCTCAATGCCTGCAGATACCAACCTGATTTTTTATGTGTGGGCAGATAATGACAGTTACAGATCGAGTTCGCGTTTCGTCCCGGTTGACCAACTTTTGATTGTTTTACGGCTCCTAAACATAGAAAATTTCATGAAAGACAGAAATTTTTATGGAAAATGCACATGTAGGGACTTTTTTTCACAATGCCTGCATATACTGGCATGATTTTTGGTGTGTTGCTTGATAATGACCCGTTACAGATCGAGTTTGCATTTTGCCCTTGTTGACCTATTTTGACCATACGACACCTCCTGAGCTTAAAAAAAATTTCAAAATTTTACAAATGTTTCTAATTTGCCCCAGGCGGGGGCATTCGTGTCGTTCCGACACATCTAGTTAAAATTCCTTTTGATAAAGTTCCAGTAATTTATTAATAACACGATTACGGTAACTGACAGTTTAATCAACTTGTCTCAAGAATAAAGGTGCAAGTTGTGATTAAGTTATGAGCACAAACATCCTATGAATCAACCATTTGTCTGATTGTGTTAAAATTTGAAAAGTCTATATTTATTATGAAGGCTTGTGTATTTATTAAATAGTTAAATAGTCCTCTTTTCATTGCATAATGGCTTTTGCGTCCGCTTCCACATTCACTCAATCTTTTGCGTCCGCTTCCACATTCACTCAATCTAAAACTATGAACCGTTGCAAACTGTACATACACCACGTTGGAGAATTGGTCAGTTACACCAATGCAGATCAAGAGCAGCGAAAAAGGGTCAAATATGTCGTAATTGACTCAGAAACCGGCCCATAATCCTGTGGGTTTCGCACAAAAAGCATCAACAATACCTTGAAACAGGAAACTGCATAAAACTTCTCAATTTTAAACAGAAGGACAACAGAATTGTTGTGCACCAAGCAAAGTAACATATATAGGTAACTAGAACTTAACATCTATTTAAATAAAACAATGGATACATAAAACAATAGAAATATAAGTTAACAAAAAATCCGCACAGTAAAAATTCCCACAGTAATTTCTTATTAGTCTGCCACTTAACGATGAAACAACTGTTAATGAACGATATTCCTATTTCTACATGAACAAATTAAAAGTATTTCTGATAGAAAAGTATTTACATACCATTAACACTTTTTCCAAGCCCATTTGACAAAATCAGGGGTATATAAATGTCACTTTGTCTGCCCTGGCGTCCGTTAGCAGGCACAATCATCCTTAATTGGCAGTACATTAAATAGACTAAAACTGTATGATATTAATTATTTTAGCCATTTGAGTGATTTACCCAATTATCCCTTATTTAATGTTTGAGGTTTTCACTGTTTTATATTACAGGACCACCACAGTTACCCAAACTGTGGAGCAGTTGTTGCTCACTGATGGACTTATTTACCCAAACCCAGTGCCGAGCAAAGACGTCCAAGCTGGCATGAGCGTGACTATCCAGGGCAGGGTAGAATCGGTAATTAGTTTTAACTTTTCCTTTAAAGAATTCAACCTTCCAGAATTTTAGAAATTTGCAATAACATAAATTCTGTATAGTCCTTTTCTTCGACTATCTGGCTTTCTTTGTCACAGCTCCCCTGACCTTCAGAACAACTCTCCTGTGCTTTCTTTTTTCCAAATATCATAAATGCATAGCTGTTCCAGCTAACTAAATCAACGTGTTCGATTTGCAATATCCCTTTGCAGTGGAGCCTCTTTATCAATAAAACGCAGTTTTTTATTTCTGTTAGTTATTAGAAAGTCTTAGGTAGTAAGTTTCTAACCTAAACTATTAGATACTTGTGCTAACCATTAGCAGTATATGTCTGCATACAATAAATATACATCTATTCAGTATAACAAATTTAGTAAAAATAATTACTTGGAGATTAAAAAAAATCAGAGATGTGCAAATAAAGCAGCGGGAAAAGTTCGACCAAAGTGCAAAAGTTAACTCTTGGAGTTACAAGTGGAACAATAAACGTCACCATCTGGAAAGAGGCCACGGACATTGGCCGGAACCTCGCACGAGGCCAGGTAATAAAAATCGTTAGTCAACGTCAATAACTCTGAACAAGTGCTAGGAAGTATAACTTCCATTAACAAGTGATGAAAATGTTAATTGTACAGTAACCAGTTTTAAAACAAACCTGTCCTTTTAAATATATTTCGTATGCTTGCACATTACAGCTCTTTTATGATGAATAATGTCATACAATATTGTAAGTATACTATAAATTACTATAAATATAAAATGGATATAACAAAATATAATCTCCCCATGCCAGGGCAGTTCAAAATATCCAATTAAATCTATAGAAATTATGCGCAATCACGAAAACTATCCCGTCGTTACATGCGGTAATTTGTCACCTGGAAGATGCGCATGAAACATATCAAACGTTTTGTGACGTCATCAGTATTAGTCACATTGTCAGTTTTGTTACCTATGAAGCCAATCGTCGGCTAAGGTCACCATACATAACGCAACCCTTAAGTTAATCATATACCTAATTCATGCGTCATTTGCTATCACAATTTTTTTGTCCCTAAAGCAAATGTAATAAAGTACGCTTAGTACCCTTCAGTAATTATTATTATTACTATTAACTTCTACGTCTCAAAGACAATATGGCATGTATTTCAGCTAAACATTAAATGCCTAAAATTTTATATAAAGCCTTTTCATATGTAGCTTACCTGCCAATAGGGAAGATAACTATTTGGGGTTCACAAAAACAAGGTTAACATTTGCTTTCATAACATGGTCAGTATTTTCAAAAAGCTCAAAACTATTCTTTTCTTAAATTCCGCTGAGCGTCCACACGCATTAAGTCGCACTTTTCTTTTACCATTGGTGTTATATTTCAGGTTGTAAGTGGTCCACTGAGAGAAGTGTACGCCGGAACTGTAGCTGGTATCCACAAAACGGGATCTGACGCCAGCTCCATCTCCCTTGAAACTGAAAGGTGGTACCATGAACCTCAAATTCCACCGAACTTTAATCAAACGCTACCTAATCCAGAGTGACGCAGACGGTGAAGAAACGCTGGAAGACCAGCTGTTCGAGCTTTACCGATAAACGTGCAAGTCGTTTTGGAAAACAACAATGTTGTAGGGATTGAACGTAAATAAAAATAAACAGGTGTAACAAAGTGTAGTAGACCTACCTATCCCTGGCTCTAGTTCTTCTTCTAGTGACGTAATTTTGGGAGGGCAATTGGGAGCTTCAGAAAAGGCATCCCGCACACCCCAAATTTTGTCAGAGGTGTTCTGGACCAAGATTTTAAATGGGGATGTAGCTGCATGAGTAATTTTCTCCCATGAAGTATTTGTCAAAACATTTTTTTAAATAAATGATCTAGAGTGTTCTTGACACTCATAGGAAACAGAAGAGCATGGGAGTTGTCAGTATCATGTGGTTCATTGAACATCCAGGCAACGGAATGTACAATCCCAGCTGTCAGCTGTCATGATGGTTGCTATCAGCGAAATATTTTTGAAACTTATTTGTGAGGTCTAATGCTGTTCTTGATTTTATTTGAAGACCGCACAGTAATAGCTTGTCGAAGACAGTATTCCCTATTACACATATTATCACCATTTCAGAATAGCTAATTAGATCAAACAAAACTCTATCGACGTACAACCCCCTTAAGGTCATTAAACTCTTTTATAAATGCAAAAAATTACATATTTTTTATCGATCCTGATACCGAATATATGCGAGACAAATTCTGATTGACGCAATAACTATAATAAAACAATAATCGCTAAATGATGGATTCAAAATATCAATTAAATTGGCATCTGTACTAATGGAATTAATGAACAGTCGATCTTCCCAGTAGCTCTACGTAACTAGTCCATCTTCCAAGTATTTGAAAGAAAAATTAAACAAAATATTCGAATTAATTTGCTCTATCATTACCAAGATGATTACCAGACAGAAGAAACACTGATAAAAATGAGCGAATGGACCCGAGGAAAGATGCGCCTTAATTGTGATCCTTGATTATTCGAAAGCGTTTGACACAGTAAACTTTGATACGTGTAGAAAACGTCTATATTATACTTATTAGGGTCCACCTCTGTCGGATATATTGACAATCCGTAAGTGATCTAAGTTACCAAAAATGTCAATATTTCAAATTCCTACGTTGACAATCCTTTCTTAATTAAAGTAAAAAATAATAATACAAATGCTTACAATGATAATTGATGAATTGTAAACAAAGATAATAATGCAAATTCTCACAAATACGCATGAGTTTTTCTTTCGTGTTTTAAATGTAACAAAAATTCCATCCCATTTCAGGACATTATCTTAGGTTTCCTAAGAGCTGATGGTATATATATTAAAAAAAAAATTCCATCCCACTATGTTCTGTGGAGGACATTACTTACCGTGGGTCTCTTCAAACTCTGATGGAAAAAATAAAGAAATCCCATCCCACGACGCGTTCTCTCCGGGACATTATCGTGGGGTATCTTCAAACTCTGATAGTATGAAGAAGGAAATTTCCATCCCAGTTTGTTCTTTTCGAACAAATTTTTTTCTTTATACGTTATCTGCAGGACATTTACTTTGGGTCTCTTCTAACATGCGTGTGATCGTGTCATTAAGCCACAACTCCCTCAGGTTCAAATATATCAATGCTTCAACAATACACAATATTTTGCAAAAACACGTACATATTCGCTGCTTCCTTTTCATTTCTAATTAACAGGTAACAGCTCAATGTGCACGAAGCACACGATTTATGTGTCTGATGAACATACCCTCTGGAAAGTAAAGCTATCGATATAAATGTTCAATCTTCGAAAAAATTAATTTTATCCATGATCACAGTGAGTCACAATATATCCGAACAAGGTTTAATACAAAATGGACATGGACTTGAGGTAAACACTGATACTTACAAGGGGATGGTTAAAGTTGTAGTTGGTCAAGTCACTGGCGATAATCTGGGAATCCATAGTTGGTTTGGATTTGTTGAATCTTTCGCAGCAAATTATCCTTGTAGATTTTGCAAAGTTTATAAGGATGACTTGAAAAGACAGATTGTTGAAGATAAGTCTTTTCTCCGCACAAGGGAATCTTACATCAAGGAAAGGATGCATCAATGACAGGCATTAAAGCAGCATGTTCCTTGAATGACCTTCATAGCTTCCACGTTATAGACAACTTTGTAGCTGATATTATGCATGACATCCTTGAAGGGGTTGGCATGATTGAATTCAAACTAGTTCTAAGAGCATTGATTTCCAAAGGCCACATATCTCTGAACTTGTTAAATTCCAGAATCACATGTTTTGACTATGGTTTTAGTGACAACACTAATAAGCCATCCCTTATTAAGGACAACTTTCACAAAACTGCTGATCAGGCTACAGGCCAGAATGCTATGCAGGCTTGGTGCCTGCTCAGGTACTTTCCTTTGATGATTGGGGATCAGATTCCAGAAGATGACAAACGTTTTGAACTGCTGCTCATGCTCTTAGAATGCATGCTGATAATTTTTTCTTGTTCTGTGTCAAATGGTGCAACTTATTACCTAAAACAACTAATCAAGGATCACCATCAACATTACTTAACTTGTTTTCCAGATATGTCCTTGAAACCAAAGCATCATTTTATGCTCCATTACCCAAGGATCATTCGTCAATTAGGACCATTACAACAGTTCTGGACCGTACGATTTGAGGGCAAGCAAAACTTCTTCAAAACTTTAGCACGAAATATCTGTAATTTCAAGAACATTCCAAAGTCCCTAGCAAGTCGACATCAGTTGAGTTTTTGTCAGGCAGCCATGACAGGTAATATTTTTAAATCTAAAACTGAAGTTACCACTGGTAGTTTGAGCACACTTGGATCTCTGGATGGATGTCCAGCTGAACTGTTGGAGGAACTGCATATGACAGGAATTCCCTCAGATGAGGAAGTCTTTGTTGCAGCTGCTTTTGTGGTAAATGGAACTGAATATCGTCCTGGAATGACTGTTTTCCTCGACTGGGATGAAGATGCAGGTTTGCCTGTATTCTCTCGTGTCAGGTTCATAATAGTCTTAGGTGACACTGATGTGAGACTTTGCTCTGAGATGCTGGTGACTGACCACTTCAGCCGACATTTCTTTTCTTATGCTGTTCGTCCTTCAGAAAGATTTGCCATAACAAATCCAAGTGCTCTGATGGATCATCATCCACTTCATGCGACTGAGCCGTATACAAGGGATGGGTTTTTGTACATAGCCCCACGATACAGAGTTTTTTAGGTGAGACTAAAGGTGACTTTATTTTTCACCCAATGCCACATAGAAATAGATTTGAAATTCATTTTCTGCTGTGATTTCTGCTAAACAGATTATGTAGTGATCTTCATCAGGACCATTCACAAAGTAAAGGCGCTGTGAAACTGATCGTTCCTACTGCTTCATTTCAAAGCTTGTTTGTAAAATCTTGTTTCACTTTCATGAAGGTTAGAGACCTAGAGTCTAATTTTTATTCATGGCCCAAACTTGTTAAAAAATGTTTTGACAAGCAGACTTGTTATATATATTAACATTGGAATGTGTTCATTTGCATCGTAAAATGTGATTGAAAAATCACTTCCGGTATGATCAGTTATTTGAAAAAAAACATGAATTCCCATTTTAGTATGTTTAAATTACTGGAAACTCATGTACGTGAAAATCTTCAATTTTTTAAGATAAACTTCACTGAGAATTTGTTCTTATTCTGAGTTTGCCTTCTTCACTACAGTAATTTGAATAGATATAACCTTGGTGATACTGTCACAAATAATATTATTCCTGAAGCAGGTTTATGGATAATGAAAGAGAAGAAGCAGTCAACTAATGTAACTGTATGGTAAGATTTAAAATATGTGCTGTGCTCCTATAAAATACATGTACATGTCCCTGCCTTGGGGTATGAACAGTAAGTGTTAACTTGTCTGTCATTCCGTATAGTATATATTTTGTATATTCTCGCAATTATTGCATTTTAATAAGCACTACACTAGCTCTTTCTGGATATTTTGACAGTCTCACAAGTTATAACTGGCTATAACCGGCAAAAACAGTTAAAACCTAGTTTTAGCCAGTTCTAGACATGGCTCATTTTAAGATTTATTGTCAGAAGTTTAATGTTTCATTGTCCGAATGATAAAGTTTCATCGTTTATGTTTATTCTGTTGTTAGCAGCAGGGCAGGCTCGAATAATTTAGCTCCATTATATTGTGAGGTCTTATGCATTGTGATGTGAGATAAGTAATTTTGAATAGTCTTTCTTGAGTCTTGGATGTCAGAATGTGATTTCTTTACTTGCGACATTGGCTGCTGCAGAGGCATTTGTTTTATAAACATTTATTCCAGTTTATTTTTAATTTTTATTCCAGAATATCAAGGAAATACTAAAGAACGCAAATCACCGTGATGGCAAACAAATCCTGAAGAGCCTTGAAACCACACAATGTCTCACAATAGAAGAACGTAGAAGTATGGTGAGACTCCTCGTGTCTCATTTAATCAGGGAACATGGATACTTGTAAGTTCCACCATTATTTTAACAGAACAGACACAGTCATCTGCATAAACTATTAATAACCTTAGTTGACCTAAATATAAGCGGTACACATGTCACCAAGTATTCACAATGCAGTATGTTGATGAACCTGAGCTATTCAATGAGAATTAAAAGATTTATTCAGTAGATTTGATTGATGGATCAATAAAATATTATAAAATCATTTGGGGACTGTAGTATACAGTAAATAGTAGTTTTTAATTGCCTGACTATATTTATTTTTTATACTCCAATAATTGATGTACCAGTTCAAACAAAATATTGATTGACAGTTTGTTTAATTGCACGAGTGTATTTTTACCTCAGCTGACCATCAGACAAAGGGATCTGAGCTATAAAGTTGTGGTCCATTGGCCGTCTCCTGTCCAACTATAAGACCAGCACATTTCGACACCATTGGACCCATAAATCCAAAATTTTGCATTTTGTTAGGGGTCCCTAAGTTTTCCTAACAAATGGAAAACTGGCTATTTGTGACTTTGTATTTTTTAGCTCTGCTAAATACAAGTCATATGAGCTATAGTCATATTGTCTGTTGTCTGTCCGTCCGTAGGACAGGCATGTTTCATCATTGTTTGGCGTACAAATCCAAAATTCAGCAGATGTTTAGATGCGCGTTTGGCCCACAAATAAAAAATTCAATTAGATGTTCCCAAGTTTTTTACCAAACCGTAAAACTGGGTCTTTGTGATTTGTCTATTTTTTTATTAAAAGACACTTTTTTTATTAAAAACCTATTTTCACACTTCTAAGAGTCCCTAGAATCAAAATTACTCATATGTTTTTCTTCATATTTACCATAAATATTCCTCTATATTTCCTATGTACATGCCAGAAATGTGATCAGCATTAAACATATCATAATTCACATAAAAAATTTGTATTCATCAACATTTAATTACATACCAAAAATTAGAGCAGTCTTTTTATATTTTTTAGCTCAGCTGACTATAAGTCATCTGAGCTTTTGTTGTGGTCCATTGTCCATCTGTCCGTCCGTAAACAAGGCACATTTTGACAGCGTTCGACCCAGGAATCCAAAATTTGGCATAAAGTTAAATGTCCCCAAAATCTCCTACCAAGCTGAAAACTGGGCCCCAGCAACTGTTTTCCTTTGAAAAAAATAAAGAAAAACCTAAATACTTTATGGGAAACCTATATTCATTGCATGCATATAGGTCATGGGCTATTTCATAGATATTGATTTTGAGTGTTTCATCAGTTTCTTCAGACACCACCTGTATGTTTATTCATTGTGTCTTTTTAATTGAGATTGAATCATTTATACGTAAGGACACAATCTTGTGCTGTTAGTGAATCTGTTTAAACCTTTAGTAAGATGGGAATACCATATAAACAATTTAGTATTCAGATGATAAAAATCCTTTTGTGAATGTCCCCTGAGCGGCATGACCCATATATATATATATATATATATATATATATATATATATATATATATATATATATATATATATATTTAATCTGTTGAATTCTAAAATTTGAAAATTGAAGCTTAAAAATGAGTCTAGCTATTGAATTTTTTCAGAAGTTCTTAATATATTTAAATTCACAACATCCAAAACAGCCATGTAAGGTCACTACAGCATAGCCTGCATGGGTACCATATTAATGATGCAATGCTTGGTTAGAACTACTGTTGCCACAGATGTAGAATCATATGTGACCATTTTGTATCCTGTATGTATATGCAAAAATGTTGTAACTTCCACCATTCCCTGCCATTGAATCTTTGTTGTAGACAATTTTTTTCTTTTACCTGCTTAAAATTGATTAAATAAAGAAAAAATATATGGATTTACTTTTAACCCCTCCCTCCCAAATCAGAAGCTGCCAACTGTGAGGCATTTGTATATTTTATCAAATATTTATTTATAAAAATAGAATTTGATTGGACACATATAAACTGCTGAACTGTTAATAGCTAAACTGAAGGACAATTAATGATCATGTTAATAGTATTGAACTCATTCACAAACTTCTGCCAAGAGTGAACTTCTTCTTCTTCATACATTAGCCCAACCAGTGCAGTAAAAGAAACTCTGGCAGAGGAACTGGTCTGCACTTTTCCATGTCTTAGGGATTCAGAGGGAGAGGGTTATGTAAGCATATGTTTGTACTTCTGCTTCAGTAATTTATCATTTCACATTTGATAAAAGTATTTTAAGAAGACAAAATTAAAGGTGATAATTAGGATGGCAATAAATCCACCTTCTGATGTGATGTCTGCTCAGTGGTGGCCTTGAATGTAATGCTTTAAAGTTTGACAGTTCAGTACAAACGTAGGAGTGGTTATCATAATTCAGGTTTTTGTGAAGGATATAATGTCAATGGTTTGCGTTGAGCCTGTTAATTGCTCTGGGTAAATATTGGGATGATCCTTGATTTGAATCATTTTCAGTGGCACACCTCCATCATTCCTGGAAAAGCAAGCTTCACTGGTGAAACAGTTCTGTTTGCTATTAAAATGTACACTCCTGAAAAATGTCATTTGATACTAGAACAATATTCAGGCATGGATCCAAGGGGGTGCAGACCCTCCCCCCCTATTTTTCGGCGACCAAAGATTTCCAGGCCTAATATAAGCATCAGCGGACACTGCAACCTCCTGTCCCATAGCACACCAAGGCGCGGATCCTATTTTTAGTGACAAACAAAAAATCCCCCACCTGATCGCCTGACGAGGCTCTTAGAACCCGTATGATGTCCGAGCGCGGGCGCCAAACTTATTCAGACCAGACATTTAGGGCTGTACATAACCTCGGCTGGGGAGGGGCAGAAGGCAGCTGCCCAATTCTTGGTTGTGAGACGCAAGAAAATATTGGAACGTTCAGATAATGTACTAATGGCAAAATAAAATCTTTAATTTGACTTTCAGGACGACATAGTTGTATTTTTCTATGTTTTAGTGATGTAAATGTTTTGCTCAATAAATGACAGCAAAAGTGCACCAGAATGCAGTTAAACATCTACAGTTTTGCCAAATTTTCCACAGCTCCCCCCTGGGCCATGTGACAGTCAAATTAGGTGACTACCCCCAACCCCTAAAAAAATCATGGAAACATCCCTGTGGTTTTAAATAGACCTGTAAAATATGCCGCCGAGATGCTTGGAAAAAATCGCATTTCAGCGCATCTGGAATTCAAAATCTTATAGGGACACCCCCAAGACCCCCTTCTTGGCTTCGCGCCTACAGCGGTTGCCCCGGACTTCATCGGCCTTTGGCAGAAGGTTCCGCTCCCCCCCCCCTTTTTTTTCCAAATCCTGGATTCGCCCCTGATATTACTTATCACACTTTTGGTGAACTCAGGGTGGAGTTATTACTAATCTGGAATAATAACTTCAAACCACCATTCCATGGGATTCAAAGTTGGGTGCTATTTTGGAGAGTTCCCCCATTTGATACAGAAATATTTTCTCGTTGGAGAAAAAAAAGGGAAGAATCTGGATCTGAAGCGGTGTTGTTGCAACAATCCAACTGCTTTACTTATGAAACAGTTGGATCTGTTTTATATGCACCCAGTATTTTACTCTAGTCATTTATTATCCCCCGCCTCAGCGGAGCGGGGGATATAGTGATCAGCTCCATCCGTCCGTCTGTCCGTAAACAATTTTATGCGACGTGATATCTTGAAATGTTTTGGCTGGATTAACTTGGAATTTTAATACAAGGTGTATCTTAAGTGTTTCCAGAGTTGATTAGGTTTTAGTCACGGTTCAATGATTTTTGTATTTTTTATGAATTTGTTATGCAAAATTTCAAATTTTGCTATGCGATGCAATATCTTAAAAAGTTTTCGGTGGATCAACTACAAATTGTAATACAAGGTGTATCTTAAGTGTTTCCAGAGTTGATAAGGTTTTGGTCACAGTTCAATGATTTTTGCATTTTTTATGATTTTTTATGCAAAATTTCAACTTTTGCAATTATGCGAGGCGATATCTTGAAAAGTTTTGGGCGTATCAACTTCAAATTGTAATACAAATTGTATCTTATGGGTCTCCAGAGCTGATTAGGTTTTGGTCATGATTCAATGATTTTTCCCTTTTTTATGAATTTTTTATACAAAATTTCAACTTTTGCTATGCGACACAATATCTTGAAAAGCTTTGCATGGATCTTCTTCAAATTGTATTACAAATTGTAACTTTAGGGCCTCCAGAGCTGATTAGGTTTTGGTCACAGGTGAATAATTTTTGCATTTTTTATGATTTTTTTAATGGAAAATTTCAATATTTGATATGTGACACAATATCTTCAAAAGTATTGCACAAATCTTCTTCTGATAGTAATAGTAGGTGCTTCTTATGGGTCTCCAAAGCTGATTAGGTATTGGTCACACTTTAATGATTTTTTTATTTTTTATACATGTGTTCCCAAATGATACTTGAACACTTAAATCACTAGGATTTCACCTTTGCACTTTCAGGAGGCATTTTACTGCAAAGGCAGGTCGAAGCAGCCGGCCACTGGAGCCTTAGAGGAAAGACTAAGAAATGTGAGGAAAAGGGCACTGCATGGCAGGAAATCAGCAATCAATGATCAACCTGATATATCCCAGCCGAATCAGCCTGGCATTACATTAGGTAAAGTTAATTAATGGTGTCTGACACATATCTTAGGTGTAGTTCAAACTTGAACATGCAAAAATTAGCACAGACAAAAATGGCACTATAATGAAAAACTGACAGAAATTGGGAAATTTATAACATGAATACCACAAATATGCCTGTTAGGGAAAATGTTAACCTTGTGAGATATTTGAATGATATTTACTTCATAGATAGTATTGCATAAAACAAGGCACAAAATGTGAAGTTTAACAAGCATTAACAGTTGTCAGTCATTCAAATTCTCTGCTGTAGTTGGTTATACCTGCTCAAAGAGGAACAGCTGTCCTGTCAGTTTATTGAAATATTATATGAAATCTATATACCACTAATACAGGAAATAGAAAAGAATAATGTTAAAATATTCTTGCAGAACCAGGATCTGTTAGTGAGGAAAGGGCTGTAGAAATGACAGAGTGGTTAAAGAGCCATTCTGAACCAGAACACAAAGTTATGGACTACATGCAGGCAACTGCACCAGTGAGGCTTAACTGGATACACAGTAATAATGAGCTCACTGTCCGTGAGATATGTCAAAAGTATCCTAGAATTCTTCAGCCAGGCATGGTGAGTATCCCGTTCAGATTAGGTGTATATAGCCTTGTTATTCTATGGATTTGAGATACAAATTATGAACTTGTCTTGTTCAGTAGCTACTTCTCATATGTTGCCATTGAAGTGACACTTCCTGATCAAGACTAATCTGCATTACTGTTTTATTTATATTTGTCAATTTGACATGTGTTTATCATGTACTCTTTTTATCCCATTTGCGAATATCGTAAAATTAAAGCCCTCACAAACAAAAGGGAAACCACAATATTTCTTTCTGTTTAATATTTTTGTTTTTTTTTCAGCTCAGCTCACTGCAAGTCATCTGAGCTTTAGCAATCACCCTTTGTCCGCTGTCCAGCCTTCTGGCCGTCTGTCCATTAACAGGGAATTTTTTCCTCATTTTTTGGGACTTTGAAAAAATAAAAAAAATCATCTGTTAACAGGGCACGAATCGTAATCGGCTGGGCTTGTTCCGTTAACTTTTTCCCTTGGGTAGATATACAATATATTTTTAGATAAAACCAATATTTCATGGCTCTGGAGAAGCCTCGTGTCAGATTTTAGTAACATTTTTTAGATCATTATTTGGTCATGCACACAATTTACCTATGACAGTTTTCATTAAACCTTTACAGCTGCTTTGAAACATTGGCAAAATTCTGTTTTGTCTTTATGTATTTAATATTTTCAACTACCAAGAAAATATGTGTTAAAATATGTGTACTGTAAGAACAAAATCATCATTGTACAATAATATGAACTTATGAATAATCAGTGTCTTGTTCTGATTGATTTTAGTCGCTGAATGAATGTGTACAATATAGAGTTAAACCCCTTTAATGCGACACCATTGGGAATTACCAGATTATGTATGTGGCAAAAAAATGTGGGAAATCTGTTCTAAGAAAATGCTGTTTTAGGCTGAATGCCGGATTATCAAACACATGATAAGAAGGGGGTTTGACTGTATGTAAAATATTTCAACCACACATCTTCCAACAGTTTAGTTTTGATATAACCTAATAACTTTACCTTTATTTTGTTTGAGTAGTCTATTATGCTGTATATACCACTGTCAAATAAGTGGCAATTTTATTAATGGAAAATGAATTAGTGCTCTGATTCCGTCAACTGATGAACAGTGTAATTGTAATTGGTAAATATGTGAAGATATCTTCTCTTTACCTATTGGCGAACAGAGGTAAATCTGTACCCTCTTCAAACTGTTTTGGTACTGATATAATAGTGTTCATGTGTTGTAGATTCAGCAAGACTTCAGTATATTGAAGGAAAATCACAGTGACAAACTGTTCGAGAGGTGGGGCTCAAGGTATGCCCCTTTGGTGTTACCCTACGTCAATCGCCAACAGAAAAACTGGCGGGAGACATTTCATGTGAATGAACTGCAGGAAACAACTGATGGTACATGTAATTTAATAGTTATATACTTTGCTATGTCCATGTTATTTTTAAATTTAAGGTGTCAGTGTTACATTTGATTTTTATTAGCTCAGCTGACTATTAGTCATCTGAGCTATAGTCATGACCCATTGTCCGTCGTCCGTCTTTCCAGAAAATGTATTGAAGTAAATCTTTATTGAAGATTTGTTATATATTTTTTTTATATTTACACTAAATATATAAAACATTGTTTGTTAATAAAACATTATGAGTTGTTCTATTTTTATTAGATGCACACTGTGTTAATTAAACATTTTTGTTTCAGTATGATTTTTCTACTGGGTATTTCCTGTGGTAATGGTTGTTTGTTTCTTCTTTTTTTTTTTTTTGATATACAATGCTAGTCCAGTAATCTTTGTGGTGGCGAATTGCAAAAAAGGTCCAAAGGTGGCACCAATAGCTTATCAGGAAATGCAAAACCGGTATGGGACTCATGTGTGGCCACAGGATTGAACAGGTGTTTGGCAGTACCTTTAATTAGGGTACCACCAAATGCATGGTATTGCTGTGTAAAGTTGACACTGGTGAGGAAATTCATAGCTAAAGATGATGAAAGGACAAACTTGGTAAAGCATTAAAACTAAGGCTCACTTTCAGCACCAGATCTATTTGTAATATCTGAGAAACGCCCACACAACCCTACAAAGACTCAAAGAAAAGTGGAACGAATTAATGTTTGAACCAGCCCTGCTTTCACTCCAATGTGGAAAAGGCAACAACAACAAATGGGTCCAATTGAAAAAAAAAAAAAAAAAACAAAGCAGGAAAGAATTTTAAGCAAAGGGAAATGAAAGCTATCCAACAATGACATTATAGAGCTGCTCTCCTGATTTTAATGAAAAAAATCACCATCAATGAAGACAATCGTCTGGATGGTATATATAATATTATTATGTTTTCGACGCATAGATTCCTGGCAATGTTTTTGAACATTTTGAAGATACCACCCCGCAAAAAAAATAAATAAAACGGGAAAGAATTGTACGTGCTTCAGTCGCGTGCCTTGTGACGTCCCGGGCCACGTTTTCCGCAATGGGGAAGCAAGGATCGCGAAGACAGATGGCATCGACTGTCCCTCAGCTTTAAACATTTTATCAATATCATCAGGGTGGGATTATGATACCCCTTTAATGCAGATCATTGCTGAATTCATGTACAACTCCATAATAAAGTGATAATCAGTGGTCAGAGTATATGGCAGCCAGTGGCCACAAGTAGTACATCATTTTGTAAAACACCCACAAAGTTATCCACTTTCACCGAAAAAAAGTGAATAATAAGCTGGGGTAGAGAATTGTAGGTCTTTACTGCATCTAAAGATTCATGACATTTTCCATTTTTTTGTTAAGTGATTTATAAATAATTGCTTTATATGTTAATTTTTTCTCTGCCTAACTCTTGTGCCGAAAGTGTAGTCTCAATGATGTGGATATATTTATTGCGGAAACAGTAGTTGTATACTCTCATTAATACTGCGCGTTGATACAGTTCAATAATAAGTTAACGACATTTAGGGCTTTTAGATTTCTGCTATACGTTTTGCTGGTTCAACATAAAGAAGGTGGTCAAGTAAAGTGACCACGGAAAAGCAATCCATATGAGAATGAGAGACATGGCCTATATCCGTCATAAACATGACCTCTTACAAGAAGCTGGAGAGGTATGCTGAAGATACCACGGCAGTCTCAAGTCATTCACTGCAAGCCTTTCTGCCCAATGAAAAAGAACTGGTCCAAAAGATCTTCCGCATTAGGACCATCATCAAATGGATCCTTGTGAAGCATGTGCCTCATTTCAAGAGGCATTGTGCTGAATGGGTTGAGTGGCACATCGCACAGAATCACTCTGAGCACATGACTGCAAAGAATGAGGTGATGAATATAATTCCTGTTACCATGTCTGAATTTACAGGAATTAAGAGGGACTGGACTGACAGGGTTGATAAAAATTCCCGACCTCTCAAATTCACCAGTATCTCTGTTACGGAATGTACTATCCGAAAGGAGGATGAAAACATAGGATTAACAAGTAGAGACATAGTTGCCACAGGAGCTCACTATCATGTTTCATGTTATAAGAATTGCACAAGAGACAAGAGAGTAGAACATGAAAATAAAGATTGAGAAAAAGCGAGACAGATAGCAATGAACATTATCAGGTCGGTTGGGAAAAGGAAACGTGTTTGTTTTGAGCAGCTGATGGAACATTAACTTTCAAGCTATGAAATAAAGAACGAGGCTCAGCTATGACTACCTAAATCTGCCGGGGGTATCTGGGTACATGCATGAATATGTTGTTTCAAATACACGATATCACCCTTCAGTACAACTGTACTTTTAACAGCCATGCACTGAAATGTACAACAGTACCGGGAGTCAATGTGTACATTTCATTGTCACAGCTGGTCTTGCATGTTTTCCTGACGGTGCTTTTAGTCACGTATACAAAGGGGCAAGGGGTACCTGTTTCGGCTTTGTGTTCTTATAAACTATTACTCCATGCACATTTCCACTTTCCCCGATTATACTTGTATTTTTTTACGAGTAACACTATTGATTTCTAAATTATAAAGAGTTCAACATACAAAAGGTACACCGAAATACCTCTCACAATTTCAAATGTTTTTTTATCACAACAAGACTGCACAGCCATAGGTCCAATCTTGTGCATGCATAACTTCCAAACAAGTGACAGGAAAGAAGAAACACCGGTTGGATACTTGAAAAATCTTGATTTGTTAAGTGAAGCGGTAAGGCCACCATGTAGCGTGCCCGTTATGTTTTAATTTTGCACCATGAATTCCGGCAGGTTAAAGCTGTTCACCACTTGTGTACAGGTGTGTATTTATGATTCTATGAACAGAATGTAATATTCGCAGATATAATACTGATAGGTGGACCTTAACGAGAAATCAACGAGAACCAAACGAGAAAGCAAGGAGCGTATCTCCAAACCCTTCGTTGTTATTTCGTAAGTGGGATCTGCATTTTAAGCAACGAACTATCGTTACCAATTTTCGTAAGCATTACTGGGTGACTTCCAGTGCAGGTTTAGAGCTGACATCAGACGATCACGTGGACATTACAGGACACGTGGCAGTGCAGGTGCATCCTGTTCATATGAGCGTGCGCAAGTGTTGTGTAAGCATCATGAGTTCTCGCGGCGGGAGAAAGAGAAAACCAAAGTTTGAGGCCATAGAACTTGAAACACTGGCCGAAAAGGTCTCTGAAAAAAAAGAGTTATTGTACCAGAAAAAATTCAATAGCACCATCACACAAGAAGAAAAAGCGAAAGCTTGGTTGGAAATAACACGAAGTGTAAATGCTGTACCGAAAACAGTACACTTTTAAATATTGCACGTAAAATAACGGTGCTTTGCACCGGCAGCAAAGTTGACAGTGCTATGCACCGTTATTTAACGTGCAAAGAAATAACGCAGTGCGTTAAATAACGTCGCATTGCACCGTAATTTTACAGCGCTTTGGGACGTAAATAAACGGTGCTGAGCCATGGGAAATAACGGGCATCTGTTATTTTACGGGACAATATGCCGTTATTTTACAGTGCTTAAAGACGTGAATAAACCGTGATTTAAACTGGAATCTTGGCATTGCACCGTTATTTCAGGGTGCTTTGATATGTAGAATAACAAAACATTGTTATTTTATGATAAATAACAATGCTTTGCACTTGGATCTGTACACTGTTACAGGTTTCCATACTCTTTCTCAAAACGTTACTGTCTTGCCACTCCGGACGAACCCTTTTCTTGTATCTGTGTACTTCAGGTTTCTCATAACTTGTTTTTTTAGATTTTACCAGTAAAAATATTACTAACGAAGTCAGACCTCCTTATGATGATAGAGTTGTAACTATCTATTTGACAGTCAAGTGTCCCGAAAATCAAATCAGGATATCTACAGAGGGAAATTCATCTTGGATAATTTGGGAAATGGCATTAAAAAAATGCATGCTCACACATAATATCACACCACTTCTTTATTGGATGAAATATTCAACAGATCATCAACATGTACAACATGTGTATTTAATGTATATAATTATTCAGATTATACTGATCTTCCAAAAGGCATCATTAGGAAGCAAGCATATTTAAACATTTGGACCGCACTGCATGGCACTTATATCGTCTCCAACTAAACATATCAAATTTGTTATTTAGTGCAATATTATTATGATTACTGTTATGAGTGCTGTGTGTTATTTCATTAAAGTTGCTGATCATGTTAAAAATGGGGCCCAAATCTATATATAATGCATCTTTGAACAATAGAAAAAAGTGCATCAATAAGTTTATAGTGCTGTAAATTAATAGTATCTTTAAAGTAAAAGATGGTCAGAACACCAGTCAAACAATTGAAATGGATTTAACTTATATGTCACCGAATCTTTCTACGGTTTAGCACATTGGTTTTGAGCGCCACCGCGCCACCATGTAAGCACAACTTATGAATGATCTGGGGCTCAGAAATGCTGTCAAAGTGCTTGACACCCCTGATGGAGAAAATATAAAGTACCAAAAAATATCAAACGACCGCCATTAAGCACTTTGGTTCTGAGGCTACCGCGCCACCATGTAAGCACAACTTATGAATGATCTGGGGCTCAGAAATGCTGTCAAAGTGCTTGACACCCCTGATGGAGAAAATATAAAGTACCAAAAAATATCAAACGACCGCCATTAAGCACTTTGGTTCTGAGGCCACCGCGCCACCATGTAAGCACAACTTATGAAGGGCCAGGGGCTCAGAAATGCTGCCAATGTGCTTGACACTCCTGATGGAGAAAATATAAAGTACTGAAAATAAATCAAACGACAGTCATTAAGTAAGGAAGATGATTATCTTGATAAATTTTGGCCCTTTAGCTGAAGAACTCGGTAAGTAAAGGCCTAAAGACTATTTTTATGAAAATAATCAAGAAAGACAGACACAAAGTGACAGGGCAATTATTAATTGCCTTAGCCGACAACACTGCCTGTGCCAAATGTGTCACTACTGATGAACAAGCACAGACCCTTCATGAAGGGTCCTCGTATATCTACTACGCAATTTCACAGCAGGCGCATAGAGAAATATCTTCCTCAGCAAGAAGGCTGTCATATCAAAAACATCAGCTGTGACAATAGATGAAGGCATGCAACGTGCGGCATCTCAGTTGATCAATCCTCTTGCGCGACCAACGTCACCATTTTGTCAGGTTCTTCAGACCAGCAGATTCACAGATTTAGTGACTGTCGAAGGGATCATTGAAAATGTAAGTCTTTCTCATGCCTGTCACTTATTTCATGTACATATGCAGTATACAGTACATTTATGTGAATAATTAATCATTATTAATTTTGCACAAGGGCCATTTCCTCAAGTTTTCATAAATTGTCCTCATGATACAACATTAATCATTCAGATAAACATGTCTGATTAAAATAATTAAAAATATCTATACTTCACTATCATGCAGTTTCTGTCAAAACTGATTGCTGATCCAGGTCTTTTGTAAACACGTTCAACAATATTATTTGGTCCGCCAAAACAAAGTATTGCGGATACTATGTTTTTGACCAAGTTGTGCTGCCGCCGCGTTCGTTTCCAAGGAACTCCTGAGACCACCGGACCAATTTTTCCGAAACTTGACACCATTATCACATCACATGTTAACTGTTGCCTAACAATTTTGCGTTGACCTCTTGACCTTTCCTCTCTCCAGTATGACCATGTGTGTCTATGTTTAGACATTAAGCCACATATCTCCAGACTCGTTTGACCAATCTGGCTGAAATTTTGCACGCTTATACATCTTTGATGGGTTATCCATTTTGTGACACATTTGTGAAAAAATTTTTGCACGAGTTTAGGGCTAACATAGATCTTTCTTATACCCAAAACTTGTGGCACCACCTGCAACTGTTTATGCCAGGGTTGGGTGAGTAATACCCAGGCGGGTAAATCCGGGCAGGTTATACCACTTATTACCCGGGCAGGTAATAAGCCTTTAAAACCCACAAGCGGGTTATATGGCCAATATGATTATGATATGAACACCTAGAAGTATTCTTTAATCTCAGAATCACTGAATGCAATGCATATTTAATCAAACAAGGGGGAGAACTACAGTGAATGTAGAATGTAGAATTTTATACAAAAAGATGAGCAACATCTTAATTCATAATATGAATGAAATGACCAAGTTAAGAGCTTTCACATACCCAGGATATATATATATATATATATATATATATATATATATATATATATATATATATATATATATAACATAATCATTCCATTATGAAGTCCATTTGTGAGTAACTCTTGATTTAGTTCTATCTAACCTGTAAACTGTGACCCACTACAACCTCTGATATTCGTGTAATAAAAAAACCCAAAGTGTCAGAGGATGCCATTTTTTCAGCAGCAAAGTCTCAATTAAGTGTTACCGGTAGTTTCTTCTTCTTTCAGTGTCAGTCCTGTGTGGTATACCATACATGTTCTGCCAATCAGTTGACATAGTGACACTTGACCACCATTAACCATCTTGTGCCAGCCAGTTTGGTTACACACCAAATAAGCAGTCATAATGATTCCACTTTAATATATACCAAGGAAATTATTACAAAACAATTATATATAATACACTCGATAGAAATATGATTGAAAGATGGGAGGTAAAGAGTATGGTAGGTTTATACTCCATCCAACAGACACCTGTTTTTTTTGTTTTTTTTTTTATATATAGAGCGGTCGGGGGAGGCGGGGGGACTGTGAAACGATGACCTACCGCCGGTGCCGACATCTCATGCTTCGTCATCATTTTCTCTTTCATTAGTAGGTCTTCTACTGTTGTTGGTACGAGCCAGCGGGGATCGTGATCGTGATCGTGAACTGGAGCCGGAGGTGGCGCTGTCTTGGTTTTGTATGTAATCTGTCCACCGCAGACCGGTTTGGCCTCCTCTCTCTTGTCTTTCCTCTCTGCACCTCCTCTCTTGATATCCTTCATGGCGTTTGAGTAAACAGCCAGGCTTTGCTGTGCCTTAGAATTTACATAATTTCAACCATGTTCAAGATAAATCCATGTTCACTTTACCTACATACATATATATTGTCAGTTATCCTTATATTATATATTCCACTGCCAATCTCAATATTATTCGAATATATTCTATGCGTATATTATAACCAGCTGCTGTGGCATTCTGGTTTTCTGAGCACGCGCATCTTCTGGTCGATACAGACCTGAGAGTAATTCCTGATATTATCATCCGTGGTAGTGGTATCTAAATCTTGAGGTCCTTGTTCCCGATTATCCGACATTAACCTAGGGGTTTTTTAAAAGTACATGTATTTGAATTCGCCAGATGCCATTTACCAAGGATGATGTTGATCTTCGACTGGCGAATAAACTTACCAGCAGACATGTCAAATTAAACAATCAAAAGATGAAAGTGTCTCTGGCGGTACAGACACTCAGCAACTCGGTGGCTGTTGCCCTGAAGACACTGAATGATGCTGGTCATCCAAAGTTCCATGATGTAGCTACAACTGTAGAATTCATACAGGGAGATATATTTAATTTATAAATTAAATATAAATTCAGAAATATTCACACTCAGGTCCATGTGTACAAATCCTACAATAAAAATAATAAAATATATAAATAGTAAAATACATACATACAATTACATAAACAAACATGCTTATATACATTAACATTAATTTATTGATAAAGAATTTGAAGTGAGCATAGGTGGGCAATATGCAACTCACATTTTATGTTTAAAAGGTTCATTTTTTAATATTACAAAAAACGCTCCTTTAAAAATAATAAAAAAAAACCCTTACTTTTTAAGTTAAAAAATTCGTACGTTAAATTGTTATTGAAACGTACGTCAACTCGATCAGGGCCCTCTTTGTTTACATAAATGTGTGTTCTCAAACCGTTTTATACATAAATATGGCTTAATATCTAAGAAGGTGGCAGCCATATTTGATTTGTTCAAAATAGCTGCTAGAAGAGGAAGTGGGAGTGCTTACATCATTTTTTTTTATTCCTCATGTTCTAATATACCTCTGAGCAAACAGCCAACATTTTATCCGGAGGGGCACTTTTATGGGGTGTATGTGCACTTAGGTCCTTCACTACAGAACCCCTGATGAGGTCCTTCACTACAGAACCCCTGATGAGGTCCCTCACTACAGAACCCCTGATGATTTCCAAAATTACCAACAATGGAAAGCCGGATAAAAAAAAAACAACTCTATCTATTACCAGGGGCGATTCCCAGCATTAATCCAACTGCACTGGCTTCAGGGCCAATAGACAATGACGAGCCTTGGTTCAAGGTCAAGGAAACGCCGGCAAGAGCCCGAGGCACTCGTTGAGAAAAGGCGTTGGACGTATGCCAAATCGCCCGAAAAAGGCTCAAAAGCAGTGAGGAAAAAAACTGCTAAAAGAATAAGTTATTTGTTCATTTTAAATTTAAGAAATAATTTTTTTATTTTAATGTACCTTATTACCGCAAATGTAAAGAATGCCAATAATTAAAACGACACATTGAGTAATTAAAGTTATATGCACACCATGTTATTTTTAGCTTATTCAGTTAGTAAATTTAAATTTTTTTTACATAAAATAATGCATGATCAGCTACAATTAATTTCTTAATCCTCTGTAACTCTTCCCCCCCCCCCCCCCCAAGTGGGTGAAATAATATTCTGTTTTCTGTTTCACCGTTGCAGCTGTTGGTCATGTCCCCCACTACAGAACCCCTGATGAGGTCCCTCACTACAGAACCCCTGATGATTTCCAAAATTACCAACAATGGAAAGCCGGATTAAAAAAAAAAAAAAAAAAAAAAAAACAACTATCTATTACCAGGGGCGATTCCCAGCATTAATCCAACTGCACTCGCTTCAGGGCCAATAGACAGTGGACCCAGCCTTGGTTCAAGGGCAAGGAAACGCCGGCAAGAGCCCGAGGCACTCGTTGAGAAAAGGCGTGGGACGTATGCCAAATCGCCAGAAAAAGGATCAAAAGCAGTGAGGAAAAAAACTGCTAAAAGAATAAGTTATTTGTTCATTTTAAATTTAAGAAATAATTTTGTTATTTTAATGTACCATATTACCGCAAATGTAAAGAATGCAAATAATTAAAACGACACATTGAGTAATTAAAGTTATATGCACACCATGTTATTTTTAGCTTATTCAGTTAGTAAATTTAAATTTATTTTACATAAAATAATGCGTGATCAGCTACAATTAATTTCTTAATCCTCTGTGACTCTTCCCCCCCCCCCTAAGTGGGTGAAATAATATTCTGTTTTCTGTTTCACCGTTGCAGCTGTTGGACATGTCCCCAAGCATGTTGGTCATGTTGCATTTTCACAACTTTCTGTTTCTTGTTTGTAACACTTCTAGCAAATAAAGTAAAAGTGTCATGCTGTTTTTCCTACAATTACTCTTCTAAAGTTTGTTAACATATAACACATATTAGTTTGCTGCCCTATAACTTTGAGGCATGTATTTTTTTTCAAGATTTTGTAGTTTTTACCTAATCGTATAACCCTTTCGATGTGTATTCTGTTAGAAGCAATACGTCGATCTCTAACTACTAATTCGGGTTCTAATTGGGATTTGACTTTTAGCTTTGTGGGAGAATATAAATTTCAAAATGAGTAATCAAATTATTTGATAGCATGCGCAACCATAATGTTACCTTATAAAAATGTTTTCTTTGGTTTCAGAAGCTGTGCGCAAAAACGTAGGTAGCGCCATGCATTGATGAAAGCCTGGCTGCAGAATGCGAGGGACCGCTGTGGTGGCAGAAAGCAGCGAATGAAAGAAAGCAAGAAAGAGGACTGCTCACATCAAAAAAGAAGAAAGCGTTCATTTATTCAAACATTTCATGTAATAAAAGGTTTTGAATTTAAACAATTTTTGCATTCTTTCAATTTGTTGGCCTGTTACACAGGCCCACCTTATGCCCATTGATGGCCCCATATAAAATGTTAAGCCCATTAGTGGCCTGTCGTGGGCTAGCCGTGACAAACAGGACTCAGTTAGGACCCCCTACTGAGTCGTGACACAAGCCAAATTTAGAACCGCCCTGCAAGTCCACGCCACGCTTTATAACCGTCTCTCCGCATACAGACAGCAGGCAGAAATCTCTCATACATGCAAAACAACATGCGATTATATTGGGTTATAACGGAACATTCCACGCACATGGTAGGTATCGTTGGAGAGAAAAGAAACATATTAAAAGGTCTAGTGGGTTTATTTGAAGTGACACGATACTTGTAAGCAATGAGGCGTTGTCAAAAATGACGAAAATATTTGCATCCTCATCCGGCCTTATAATGCGATCCTCAGAGTCAGATGTCCAGGCACTCTGGCAAACCATTAATCTGGCGCTAGTCGTGGGCCCCTTATACAGGCCCTTCCTGGTAACCTTCATGGGCCCACATGTGTACCCAAGTCCAAGCCAACATTGTATATATCAGCAGGGAAGGCACCAATAAAAGAAAAATCAGGATTAACAACAAAACCACACTCATAAATATGAACTTTTACTCGTTTTAACATATGCATCTTTAGCTGTTTTTTTTTTCCATATAAGAACCATAGCTGACTGGAGCTGAAACAAAAGGTTTGGGGTCAATTAAAGATATAATAAACTGTAGCATTAACAAACTTCCTCTTCGTAAACCTTACCAAAACAAGATGTAATTCTACATTGCCCTTCTTGATGCAACTGAAATGAAATTGATTGATCTCTTGTACTTCCCCCCAAATATGTATACACCCTTCAAATGATAAATTATCAATCATAAATGCACTTCATAGTTCAATCAATGGAATTTTAGGAAACTGAATATTGCCACATGTTGCAGGAATAGCCAGGTCATCCAAATCTTCGAAGAAAGAAACTTTATTCATATTTTCTCAAAGTTCTCCCATTTCTGAACAAAACTATTTTAGTTTTATCTAAAACCTGAAATCAGATGTCCATTATCTCAAGCGAGAGAGATGTTAACCTACATATGCTATATAGCTTTCTTATGTGGATGGGGTGTTTCATCTGTCTCAGACTAGTGCAGCCTGTGTAAGTTAAGCCTACTATAAGCCAAATGAGCTATACCTTGACCTATGTCTGTTGCTTGTCTTCCACACACAATTATGAAAGGACTAAAACATACCAGTACAGGGAAATGCCACATGTTATGTCATTTAGGCGGATATCCCATGGGTTTGTTGCATATAATGTATAGTAATATAATAAAATAAAAACAAAATGATGCGATAATTACATGAGGATCTCATACAAACATTTGTCCATCATTTTTCTCCACAGCAAAATTGGAGATCAGGATTTGTTTGATCGTATGTACAAGCAGAAGTTCTGTTAATCCCAACATGCCCTTCTGCCTTGATTACTTTGCACCTGTGCAATGGTACATTAGTTTTATTGTAAATGTGTAAAAAAAAATTTTAATTCAAAAATTGATCGGAGTAAAAAAATGAAGATCTGAATGACACATTTCTTTCTCAGGAGATGAAAGTGATCAGCTCTGTCAACAGCTCTCCAATATCATTAAATATATATTAATTATAAAAATTTCAGCACTATTAAAATAAATTCATATGCTGTGTGTGTATAGATTTAAGCTGTTAAAGTCTATAATTTAGAAGCAAATTATATTCAGGTAATATGCAGATGTTGATGTCACACCCCCCCCCCCCCTCACATGAATTGTAGACATGGGACATTAGTTATATTTTAGAAATATACATTTTATAAAATAGAAAAATACTATATTAAAATAAATTCATGTGTAATATAACCCCCACCCCCTGATACTGTGGACAGGGGATATTAGTTATAGTTTTGAGTTATTCACTTTATAAAATAGAAAAATACACATATTTGGTTATATATAATATAAAAAATTGATCCATTTAAACAAATGTGAAACTATTGAACTGTCAACGATATATCAAAAAGCCAGCCAGTGATCATGATCATAATATACATCTTATGTTCACAGACTTCTCACATGGTTCAATTTTAACACAAAGGAAGTGCATAGATAGATTTTATCTGCAACAATTTCTTACAAATTCAGACAAATCATGTCAATTGGCCATGGTTTAAACCTTTCCCCTTAAACTTTTTTCTGATTTGATATTATTTTAGATTTTAACTTGCATGGTGCTTAGCACAGTGATCCATTGGTCTCTTGCTTTTGGTTGTGATTGCTTTCTTGATTCAGTCTTATATCTGTTTCTTTCAGGTTGTATCATATTGGTGGGCAGATTGTTTGGCTGGTTGGAAGAGAATACAGTTGTCCCAAGCATCACACTGTTATGTCAACTCACTCGTCCATACTCAATCTTCTACCTGAAGAATTGGACCTCCCATTTCATGTCCAATAAAGTTGGCTTTACAAGTGAACTGCTTCTTGATTTGAGAGTAAAGATTCAGGCCGGATCCACATTTGCTGTGATTGAAGACCAGTATAAAACTATCTGTCAAAGTGCAGCTGAGCTACTGTGTATGAGATACTATAAACATGTGCATTTCTGGACTAAATCCTTAAATAAGGTTTTTCCCATTGACACTATGGACAGAGGAATGTCCCAAGTTCAGAAATGGACTGGATGGCCGTCAGATGATGCACTTATGAGAGTTTTCCTATCTGATTTCAAAGAACAAATGAAATTATATGATCATGAAATGGCAGACTTAACTGGAAAATAGTTATCAATGGATCATACATTCAAAATTGCGGCCAATACAGGTGTGGTACGTCAGTTTACCTAAAGCTGGGAGACTCAGTACTCCTCAGTATTTACTATTTTGAATGAACATGGTCAGGTTGTTGGGTGGCAAATGACTATGGGAGAGAGTCTTCATGAAGTTAGTAACTTGCTTAGCAATATTAAACAGAGATGGATTAAAACTTATGGAGAGCCACCTGAACCAATTATTGTTGATAATTGCTGTCATGGGTGAAGACAACTGCAAGCTGTGTTTGGGTCTTAAACAAAAAAAAACCTTGTTTTTATGAAAACCACCTATCAGCAGAGTATATGATAACTAATTCATTTGCACAGATGACTCAGTAGTGCATGCTTACCTTTGATGAGGGGTTTCTCGCCCATATTAAATTTAAAGAGCTCATGACCTTTTAATATTTTACTAATTCATAATAAAAAAGGGTTTGTACACACTGCCCTTGTATTTTACATTAAGGAACATTTTCTGATACCTAAATGGATATTAATCATAATAAAAGGTACACTTCTCTGGTCTATTCAAATGTAAGTATTTAAAAGATTAGTAATAAGAACAAATCTGTAGTTATGCCTTTAAAATTTAATGATCATAAAGATCGACAAAAAATAGAGGATTTCGGAGTAAAATACACCGACAAAGAAATTTTATTGCTTGGGGTTACAGTAAGCCCATCATTGGACAATATGGTTGATATAAACTTTAAAAGACAAGTTAACAAAAATATCCAACATTATTAACTTATTGAAGGACAAAAAGCTAACACCGTTGGGCAGAATTACAATAATAAAAACGTGCCTTCTTCCACAATTAATATACAATTGTTCAGTACTACCTACACCTCCTAATATTTTGAAAAAAAATTGAATCACGTCTATTCAAATTTATTTGGGGAAATTGGAAAGATATAATCAAAAGAGAAGTTTTAATTGCACCAATAGAGAAAGGAGGCCTAAATATGGTCCATCTGGCTTAAAAAAATTCTGCATTAAAACTTGTATGGATAAAGAAATTAATGGAGAAAAATTCCAACCATATCCTTAAAAAAATTAATTGCACCAATAGAGAGAGGCCTAAATATGGTCCATCTGGCTTAAAAAAATTCTGCATTAAAACTTGTATGGATAAAGAAATTAATGGAGAAAAATTCCAACCATATCCTTAAAAGAGTTTTTCTGGAAACTTAGGAATTTACCTTTCAATGTAACACTTCACACAGAGACGGGAAAGTCCGACCTTACCCAATGTCATACCGTCACTGAGGCAAAATAGCTTTGAATATAATATACCATACTTGTTTCAAATGTTTGAAATGATCGACAGCAACACGCAGACAGAGCAGGTCCTTACTGATTTGTTTACAGCTGAAGACGTTTCACAGACGCGCTGGAGGAAGAACCATTTATGCGAAGGACCAAGTATAAGCTTTTTCTAACGCCTTATTAACAAAATATAGGTTCCATCACGGTAAGGCATATTGGGTATTAGCGACAGTTTGTCACCCCAAACGTCGATTTTAGATGAACTGGAGACGATGGGGTGACAGTACAAGCTATTGGGTTCGCATCAATTCTAGTATGTGCAGATGTGCACGCCATTTCTGACACTCCTTTTTCATTTTCATCTACTTCTCGAACTGCCATTTTCCTGAGTTAAGACAAAAAGTAACGTTATTCTGTTGGGGAAAATAATAATAATTACCTCCACGGTTTACTTACGTGTATTCGTGCAGCAGTTTTTAATACCGAAGCTGGTTTTACTCGAAAAACTCGTCTCCACGTCTGTCAGCGGGAGAATCATAACTTCCGGTAGGGGATTTCCAAACGGCTATGTGTAAAACTCGGAAGTCCGAAGTCGGAAGCAAGGATTTTTTTTTAAATAAAGCAGTGTTCGAAGCATAATTAAAATGTTACTACATCAATAGAAAGTACCATTTCATTTTTATTGATAGAATAAGATCTTTTCTATCATTATGTAAAATATCAAAGTTATCCATCCGAAGTTATAGACTATTTCTTGCTCGGTAATGCCCGGTTATGGTAATGGCTAATGCACTGGTCATCATGTCGTCAGCAAACGTATCAAGCATTTTCAGTTTCTTCAATATCACATATTTTTCATAAACTCAGTTTGTTTTGTAACATTAATTATGCTGTTTTTTATAATATATTATATTGATATTTTATTTCATTTTTATAAAACAAGATTATATAATTACTCATCAATATTTTCGCTGTTACCGTTTTTTTTGTTTTTGGAAACGTGAAAAAAAATAAAGATTTGATAATATTTTAAAAATTACCCTGATAATATCATAGAGACTTAAAACAGATAATTTGACAGAACCACAAAACGTCCAGTAAATGTTTAAACGAGGGTGTTTCGAACAAAACATTTTTTTTATCATGTATCAATTGAAAAACTTTTTCCTCTTCCATTGACCAAAAAATTTAATCATGATTATGAATCCCTTAAACTCTTATCTATTATGTAATACTCTTTATGCCAAATTATATTTTACATTTCATGGTCAGGTTGCACACTTTTATATATATATATATATATATATATATATATATATATATATATATATATATATTAATCACATTGCAATGTGATATTTTCCCCTATATGTTCCTGCTGTAAATGGAACCTGTTTCAATTCATGTTTTGAAATTTTGCCAAAATAGCATAATATACATGATGCTTTACAAAAATTTGTTTGCTACTGATTTCATCAGACGTATCCTGCAAAATTAAAAATAAACACAAACATTAACAATACCTTGACAGAAAAATACACAATACATGTGTAAATAGATATGATCCCGATTGTAACATTTTACAATCATATAAAAAACAATAGTTTCTGTTTTTGCAGAACGATTCAATATATAATCGATATTTTTTATGCAGTTAGGTACAATATTCATCAAATTAATGTTCTGAAAATTTGCAAAACCACAGAAATTGTAATTTCTTATCGAGATCCTTGTAATCTTATACAGTAATCCGAAGTTGAAGGGAGCACATTCTGTTTACATGCCCTTATCATGCACATATTATAACGTATGAGAGTGAAATCAGTTGCAAATATACTTTAAAATATTATTAAATATCCATTTATTTGAAGTTGAAATGTGATGTTGAAACATCAGGAGTGAATTTTAATATGTAAATATCAAGATTGAAAAAGTTTGAAAGAAAGAGTTAAAACTTGAAAAAGAATTGATTTTAGTTTTTAAAAAAATGATTTGCTTAAATGTACAAATCGATAAGATTTTATAATCACACATGTATTAGTATGTTATATATTACTTGGACTGTTGAATCCCTTTTCTAAGATATATTTTAACTTTTTGTTTAAATATCGTAGAACTCTAACATATTGAAGGACATTTCGTTTTGTATATGATACATGTATATTTTTTCCAGCGATGACCTACTGGGATATATTGAATGTTCATATTTGTTCAACGTTTGGAAAATGTATTACTGTTTTTATTTTGAATGACATCGTAATTTATAACTGTATTTTTTAATGCCGTATTAGGGTTTATTATACCATATTTATTATTCAGTGGTGCATCCATAGAGGGCGCAAGCATAACACCGAGGAATTCCCATTCCCCCCCCCCCCCCCCCCCCCCCCCCATCGCAGTACCGTGTGAGTCTAGACTGGTACCGCGCTCTATTATGGCACCGCTGCTCTAGGCCAATCATAGAGACGGGCGTACAACGCCATCTTTTTTACTCCTGGCAGCCTGGTTCCAACTCCAGTGTGTATTATATATGATAAAAATAAGCATTTCGCATCAGGAGTGAATTTTAATATGTAAATATCAAGATTGAAAAAGTTTGAAAGAAAGAGTTAAAACTTGAAAAAGAATTGATTTTAGTTTTTAAAAAAATTTGCTTAAATGTACAAATCGATAAGATTTTATAATCACACATGTATTAGTATGTTATATATTACTTGGACTGTTGAATCCCTTTTCTAAGATATATTTTAACTTTTTGTTTAAATATCGTAGAACTCTAACATATTGAAGGACATTTCGTTTTGTATATGATACATGTATATTTTTTCCAGCGATGACCTACTGGGATATATTGAATGTTCATATTTGTTCAACGTTTGGAAAATGTATTACTGTTTTTATTTTGAATGACATCGTAATTTATAACTGTATTTTTTAATGCCGTATTAGGGTTTATTATACCATATTTATTATTCAGTGGTGCATCCATAGAGGGCGCAAGCATAACACCGAGGAATTCCCATTCCCCCCCCCCCCCCCCCCCATCGCAGTACCGTGTGAGTCTAGACTGGTACCGCGCTCTATTATGGCACCGCTGCTCTAGGCCAATCATAGAGACGGGCGTACAACGCCATCTTTTTTACTCCTGGCAGCCTGGTTCCAACTCCAGTGTGTATTATATATGATAAAAATAAGCATTTCGTTTGTTCAGAGAAGTTACCAAAGGTTGGCTGTACATATAACGTGTGACATAATGATGAGATTAATAGGTATTAATAATAAATCACTGCTACAAACAGTGGAATATCAAAGATTCGGTATATCGTATTATCTATACATCCTTTATTCACTTTTTGTGCAACAACTCATTTTTAAATATTTGAAAACTAGAAATAACTGAAGAAAGTTATTTTATAAGAAATATTCACGGATAACCAACCAGGATCGCGTGAACGTCCATGGCAACCGGTATGAGCGTGCATACTGGAGTTGGAACCAGTCTACAGGTTAGTCAGGAGTTGCAACTAGGAGTACTTAAGATGGCGTTGTACGCCTGTCTCTATGCTTGGCTGAGGGCCATAATAGAGCAGGGTACCAGTCTACGTGTGAGTCATACACGGTCTCCCGACAGAGCTAAGCTCGGGGTGGGATCGACCGTGAAAAATATCACGGCTCCTCGGCTGATACTCAGACTCGCGCACTGTGCTCTGCGGTCCGAGTCTGCATGTGCGCTCTCAGATCACAAAAGTCGGTAAAATGCAACGATTGTCATAAGACTTTAACATATCAATTATTTTACAACGACTACTACATTTAAATACTAGTAGTGACATTTTGCAAGTTATAAATGTATAGACGCGCATTTCATCATTGACATTAACATGTTACGAACTTTTGAATATTTGGACTTTTCAATTTATACCGTAAAGGCGGTTTTACACCGGATGCGTCCGAACAAATTTTACGTCCGAACGAAAATTTGCTGTACGAAAAAAAAAAACCCTTATATTTTATGTTGGTGCATACACACCGAGTCCGAACGATGCTATCCGAACGAAAAAAAATCCGAACATGTTCTATTTTTTGTCGTTCGCATCGGACAAGAATAGCTTCTTTTCACCTTCAACACAAAAGAGCTTAAACATGAATTATCAAGTTTGCATTTGGAGGTAACATAAAATATAGCAGGAGCGTCCATACAGGAGGAGGGGGGGGGGGTATTTTTATATATATATATATTATAATAATGTTTATATATTACAAATGAAACATTTCAATAATAAGAATTATATATTTGGGTTCAATTTATGAGTTGACTGTAAAATATTATATCTAAACCTGGTTTATAATTAATTTATATTGGAATCATAATAGTTTATTTTCTAAAACCTTATATCAAAGCATTGTAACTATTTGAAATATGTTTAGATATATATTTGAAATTTGACATACAAATGTGAATTTATAACGCTAAAAAGTATATATATATATATATATATATATATATATATACATTTAATATATATAATTTATAAGTTTATAATTTATAATATATATAATATATACATATACATAAATACATGTATTTATATACACATATATAGTATATATTTATATATATTATCTATCTATATATATATATATATATATATATATATATATATATATATATATACCCGGGATCGGCCCAATGTTTTCCCCTGAGCAATTTGTCTTCGTAACAACATATATATATATATATATATATATATATATATATATATATAATATAGTGTGTGTGTTTGTGCACGCGCTAGCGTCATCCCCACCCCGGAATATTAATAGACGCCACTGCTATATTGTATAACTTTGGAACAGACTGTAAAAGAAATGGCATTTCCGTTCTAGAGTTGGTCACATGTATGTCAAAAGGCCGGATATAAATGTATCTTTTTAAATATAGCTCTGCGCAGACTTTAAAATACACAGACTATTCCGTGCACTCAGAGACGCTGCATGGATGTTCACTCAGAGACAAGAGACGCTGCATGGATGTTCACCCAGAGACAATGGAGGAGAACATCATTTTACAAGTTCAAAAATATGACATCCTTTATAATCCAGCACACAGAAATTACAAAGACAACAGGATGAAAGAGAACGCCTGGCAGGTCATAGCTGCAGCACTCTCCATGGAAGGTAAGTGTTTATTCCAGGTTTTCTTGAAATTACCGGGGGGGGGGGGGGAGGTTCCGATGGAGGGAAATACCCTTCTGGGAATAAGAGGGAAATACCACGCTTAACACAAGAGAGCAACCATGCAATTGGCAAGCGCAAACGGACCAAGAAATCTGGTGCAGTAGAAGAGAAAATGATAATGCTTGCGGAAAAGTTGGCAGAACCAGTTCCACTACCATACCCACAAAAGGAGGAGGATGACGTGACTTTGTTCTGTCGGAGTTTGGAGCCCACCCTGAGATCAATGCCGGCCTCCAAACAGTCAATGGCGAAAATAAGAATAATGTCCATCATGCATGAAATAGCTTATGACAGTGTTGTCATGGATATGTCAGCTCCCCAAATGCCATTTTGTCAGAATATTTGCCAAAACACAAGCCATGGTATAATCACAGATCAAAGCTACACTTTGCCATCTGACTTTGGTCAAGCGCATCACACCTACGCAAATTTGTAATAAAAACACAAGATCAATAGAACTAAGTTCAGTAAGGAATTATTTTTTTTATTCCCCAGCGATTGTTTCTTAGCCTGTACTGTCTTGAATCTTCTGTTTGTCAACCTGACAAGTGTGTTATATTATTTGAGAATAAATTATAATTGGATTCAGAGAGGTCTCGTTTTCTATCTCCATTGTCAAAGATTCCATCTGTCTAAACCATATGTACATGAGTACAGTTTTTCTCAAAGTCAGCGGGAAAAACTTAAGGGTTTATAATGAACATATAAATCACGAACATAATGTCATTGTGTGGCCTGTATGTAATTAACGAATGCCTAACACAATTTCATCTTGCCACGGAACTTCCCCATCGGCAGAGCTGAAATATGTTGTGAAGTTGTCTCTTATAGCAATTGCCTCATTTGAGGCACGATTTGCTCCGAACTGGCGAGGCTGATCCAGTCCCTATTGGTCCATCCCTCTGATTTCGTCAAGTACATTTTTTTAACTTGATTCATCTTCTTCCATGTTGCTTTTTGTTAAGTAATTGTGAAGAAGAACAGTGGCCTTCACAATATGATCCAAATTTTGTTGGTCGACTTGAGTACGCCCTTGGTAGATTCTGAATCGTTGAGCAAGTATGCCAAAAGCATTTTCCACAATACGCCGGGATCTGGAAAGCCGGTAATTGAAGATTTTCCTTTCCCTGGTAAGATTTCGTCCAGGAAAGGGCCTCATCAGGTATCTCTTGAGTGGGAATGCCTCATCCCCAACTATAACGAAAGGCATGGGTACATCATTTCCGGGAAGCGGCCTATCATCAGGCACATTGAGCGTGTTCATCTCAATGTGATGTCCAAGGTTAGATTTCGCAAATATTCCAGCATCACTATTACGTCCGTATGCCCCAATATCAACTACTCTGAAGCAGTAATCAGCATCAGCTAATGCAAGAATAACAACTGAAAACGTCCCTTTATAATTGAAGAAATGTGATCCTGAGTTTGGTGGAGCTTGTATTTGTATGTGCTTGCCGTCAATGGCCCCGATGCAGTTGGGATTTGTTGCACATTTTTCGGCAATATCCAACCAGTCGTCTCGATGAGGATGGGGCATCCACTCTTCATGATATATTTCCCAGATAGCTTTGCAAGTGGCGATGACAAAATCGCTGACAGTAGATACACCCATTCTGTAGCTGTATGCCATGCTTTTGTACGTGTTCCCGCTTGCCAGAAATCTGGAAAAGACACTTTTGACGTAAAAAATGATAGGGAAACGTATAATGATTTTTCGAAGTGTTATAGATGATTGAATATATAACCCATTTTCCCAAAAGATAGACTTACCTGGTTCCGTATCTGGGGCTTTATACGAATTATCAAACAACATTTATGAAATTTGTTTATCAAAACCATAATTAAACATGGATGTATGTGTATATTTATTTGTAGAAATTGACTTTCAATATCAGAGGTTGTTTATAGGCAAGCGTTGATAGGGCTTATATATTTTTCGTAGGGATTTAAAGATTTCTAACTTACCGTAAACATTCTGCCAACCTCTCATCGGCTGGTATGGGTTCCCTGTAATTTGTATATTGCCTTTCCAATGCCGGTTTCAGCCTCTTCAGCAGTTCATCAAATTGTTTGACATTCACTCGAAAATATTGAGAGAATCGTTGATTGTCTTTTCTAAGTATCTGGACCAGCCTGTGGTATTCCCCGAATTTAGAACGCTTTTCAATTATAGGATGTACCCATATTGACCTCCTGACCCAATGTCTCAGGCAACTTAGAAGCAAAATACCAGCAAGTACTCTCTTTTTCCTGTAGGGTCTATAAAACCAGTGTTGCAGTAGTTCCGCCATTTTACCCATGTGGCCGTCGACTACGAATTTCGGATACGAAATTTATTTGACCGGAAGTTAAAAAATATCGTTCGCATTTGGTGTGAATGAATTTTCGGATGCGACAGGATTTTTGTCGGAACGACAGAAATATTCGTTCGTCTCATATTCGTTCGGACGCATCCGGTGTGAAACCACCTTAATGTTATAGAAATATAAATATTAAAGCCCAACAACCTGCAGTTTGAATACATTGTTCCAATACATGTAGGAGTATAGTTGCGGAACAGAAAATCTTCATAATCTTTCGTTTAAGGTGCCTCAAAATGTCCTCTTTACATTACATATTTTAAAAATTAACCCCTTCTCACATAGCCCTAGATAGGGTGAAATATATTACGTGAAAATACCATCACATATATGTATATATATATATATATATATATATATATATATATATATATATATATATATATATATATATATATTAAATTTACAAATAAAAAATTAAGAACTTATAGTTTTCCGATTATGTATCATGTTCTGTGTTATTCACGCATTATAAGCAATATCATGCATAATCTATTTTAATACATGCATGCAACTATAATTATAATGAAACTGCATTTGGGCTGTGGCTCTTAACTGACCACCAGTGCGTCTCTGTGACTTCCGAGTTGTACACATTGGATAACATCCCAGCACTTCTGACTGACTTCCGAGATTGCTTCCGAGCACAAAATCGTCCATAACGTTCAGATTAAAGAATGGATAACTATTATTCTTCACAGAATGATAATAAAGATCTTATTCTATCGGTGGAAAAAACAAAACGGTATTGAAGCGTTAGCATTTTGTATATGCTTTAAACTGCATTATTTATAAAACGATTCCTTGGTTTCCGGCGTCCGGCTTCCAAGTATACATATACGACCGCGCCATGACACCTTCACTTTTGAATGAGAAGTACCGCTTTACGTGAATCGGTGCCACAGTGATGATAGAAGGTAATAAATGTAATTATTTTTGTGTAACAACATTTTTTCTACGATGTTAAGCACATATAATACGACTTTATAAGCCTGTGATGCCAAATAATACCAGACAGGAAATATTTTGATCCGACCCTTAGAATGGGCGTTCTGTTGTGACTGCCATCATGACTCCAGGCCCTATCAGTTTATTTCAGAAGGACTGAGTGTCATGTTGTCATGGCTAATTGGGTATAGGAAAATTTTTGCCTCCGCTAAGCCTAGCGACGAGGGTTATGGTTTTGGGTAGTGCATGTGAGTCTGTTAATCTGTATGTCTGTTAGCACGATGTCAAAAAGTCCAGAGGGTGATGAAATTTTCAGGATAGCTCGACAATGATTAAATTTTGAATTCTGGGCATTTGATTAAATTTTGGGAGCGATTCAAGAAACTTTATGACAATACAGGTTACTCGGACTCAACCAATATTGTTCTAGCATTTCCTATTGTAATAAAAATTTATCATCCGTGACGAAATCATCCGTGTTGAGCAAGATAAAAAGGTTGTACATGTACATTTGTCAATCATTTTTATATTTCATGAAATTTTCTATGCTTAAGAGAGGTAAAACAATTAAAAGTAAGTCAACCAGGACGAAACGTGAACTCGATCTGAAACTGGTAATTATCTGCCCACACACCAAACATCAGGCCAATATCTGCAGGCATTGCGGAAAAAAAATCTGTACAACTGTTTCATTTCGGAATGACGGACATGGGTAAAAAGTATAATTATGCCCCGGCCACTTTGTGGCGGGGGCATAAAAAGAACGGGCGCCTTTCAAGGGGTTATGTGAACTTGTCTTTAAGAATGTTATAGGTTAATTTTCCGGTGTTTTAAATGGCTCTTCTGTTCAGGATCTGCTCTTTAACTTAGAGAATGCCAGCGAGAAATGTAAAAGCGGTATACTGCACTGGTCTTTGTTTGGAAACTTTAGACCTTACCAAGGCATTCGAAACTGTTAACCTACGTCACTAGACTTAAGGGACATGAAACACTCCACTGATTCAAAATTGCCAAAAAAAAACAAAACATTTATATATAGTGCTTATTTGCTCTCTTGTAATATTGCATTATAACATGTATGTGTATATATATATATAAGCTTTTTTTGTAGATCAAGTGTAGTTTTCATAATTTTTTCTTCTGCCTCCTAAATCATATATATATATATATATATATATATATATATATATATATATATATATATATATATATATATATATATATATATAGTATCATTATAAGGGGCAAGTACTGGAATGACAATCTTTATATAATTCAAAAATACATATTTACAGGCATGTTTTGGAAATATATTATTAACTGAGAATTCTTGTTGTACATGAAGGCGATACCCAAAACAGACGGGAACCATTGAAAGAGCTCTAAGGCCCGACAAGAAACATTATTGACATCATGGGTCAGAGTAGTCATCGAAACCCATCTTAGTTTATCGGCAAAAGGGATGGAATATAATAATGTACTTTACAATCGTATGAGTTGCAAGTTGACTAATTACAGATATAGCCTAGGCCTACTGTAAATGCTTTACATACTGTGTAGTGTGTATATTATGATAAAGAGTTTACATATAACGATACATATAAAATTGCACAAACGTGACAATGCTTGATTAATGCATGTATGGTTTACCTTTAGCATGTTTAACTCGTTTAAAATTCAGAGTTCAATAGTATTACCTAACACATACAATTATAATCTGAAAAATTAGACACTGACTAAAGCATTTCTAATACCCATATCTTTATTTCGCTATGATAAACTCTCAAGTTTTGTGAAGAGTAGTTAATCACATAAAAGCATTAAATCCCCTTGTTCATCTTTGGTATCACTTTGTTGCATTCGCCTGTGTTGGCAGTATCTCTTCTCTCCATTGCACAATTTAAGCGAACAGTGTACTAATATCCGGATACTCCACAAAAGTGACACCACTTCCATCCCTTTTAGGTAATTTTCCGACTCTTTGATTAAAGTGACATTTTAGTTCAACACATTGGAGTTTCCATTTTTACCAACATTATAAATAATATTTTCCCAATGGATAAATTATAATATGCATGTTCTAATCGGTTATTACTAATATTAGAGCAGAAAGCTGACTCGGGTACCCCTTGGAACTCTTTAACGAAGTTCAGCGTCAAGCAGCGTCAAGTAAACAGGACCAGCTATGACACTGAAATGTACAAGCTGTATCCTGAAATCGTTGTAAATTTCAGTGCCCTCGTTGTTAAAGTACAGCTGTACTGAAGGGTGATATCGTTTATTTGAAACTATATTCCGACAGTCAAACCCTAGCGTCATATCGACCCTCTGGCATTACGACCAGAATACTAGCGCCAGAGTGACATGACATCTATGTCTGAGGAACGCATTAATGAAGATGCACATATTTTCGTCATTTCTGACAACACTTCATGTCCTACAGGTACACTGTCAGTCGACATAAACCAGACCAATCGTTAGCATTTTTGTGTACTTTCTAATAATACCAAACATGAGCGAGAAAAATTCCGTTTTAACCCAGCACATTGGTAAACCCTTTGGCGTGCTTGTTGAATTTATGACCGCATGAACACAAGCATGGCTCGCACGGGTTACAGGACGCAGGCAGCTTGCAGGCGATACAGGAACTGATCCGTGTCCATGCAGACGGTGTTTCAGTTTAGGTTGTATACTCTTGTGTAAATTCATTATTTTTAGCAATATATTGAGATTATTTGCCGTTTACCACGATGTGAAAGCAAACTGATGCAAGACCACTGTGTTCACTCCCAGATATAACTTGTATCACGACTCGAATAGGCTTACCAACCCAATTATCCGATTGCCTACTGAGTCGGGTTGTCACGGCTAGTAAAACCCTCGATTTAAAGTGAAGCATACAATACTTGTGCATTTTCATGATCTTTGAATTCTTATTATTTATATTAGAGAGGGTGTCGCCCTGATACCTTTGAGCATTTTGCATAAAACTCATTAATATGCATATAAGGCGTAGCCAATATTGTAACTTCGGTGAAGAATTACGTTGAAAAATATATAATTGATAATAAATATTCATTTTTTACAACTGAAAACGTTGTGTGCGTGGTATTATACAGTGGCACAATCGATTTAAAACTATTGTGTTTTAGGTCTCGATACGACAATAGGCCGCTCGCTGGGAACTGAGGGGTTGTAAGACTATTAAGATGATTACAATGGTTTATATGACTAATATCTAAAAAAAAATGAGAAATGCTATTCAGGATTTGGAGTAGTGAGCAGCAAGAAATTTACAAGGAAATTTTCGTATTTGGGTATGTTGGTGAGAGATTAACAGAAGAAGGTGCTGAAAGGGGGAAAAAGGAAAGAGAAATCAGTCTCTTATTTTACTCATATAAAGGAAATACATAACGATAAACATTTATCTCAAATAATACATTTAACTTTAAACTGTTTCATATAGTTTTTTTAACATTTTTACCGGTGATGTTCCAGTGGTAAATAAGGGACACAAATTATGTGACGCCAGCCTGTCCAAGCTATGCACATAGCTCAATGTTTACAAACATCGTAAGCTGGATGTTTACAAACATCGTAAGCTGGGTAAACCCACCGCTTCGTGTGCACAAGGCAGTTTGTTTGTAAACCCTTTTAAATACGATATGTCGGAACTGAGCCCAAGACATGCAGGGAAATAATAGGATTTTGAATCAGTTAAAAAACAGGCCACAATAGCTTTCATGTAAAGCAGGGTTAACCGGTCAATTGAAATTGACCCTAAAACAAAGGTCAGGTCAGCCGTGTAGGGCCGATTTTTTGGGTCAATTTTAACCAGCCGGGTCAGGTTTTTGGGTCAATTAGGAAATGACCCGAAAACAGGACCTGCAGGTCTATCAAATCAAAACGAACTCAATAAAGGCGAAGGGCCAATGAAAAGAAGAAAAGAAGAAATTGCGCCGGCAAACCAGCAAAGAGGCCTTCTTCTGGTGGGAGAGGGGCGGCTACATAAAGCCGACGGCAGCTCGTGAACTGAAAACCGCCCTCGCGAACTTGCTGATGGATACCCCTTCTGGGCTTCTGGGAAGATCTGATTAACAAGGAGGAGCGGTAGGTGGCCCGACCCCTCCACAGCTATCCTCGGTGGCTTATTGTTATCGAGGATTAAGCCACGATATCCAACGGCCTTTTCAAGGCCAACACATAATTCAGATCTGTTTTATCATTGAAAAAAGATATGTTACCTTTGACACAAAATTCCCCTGAGTAAAACAAAACAAAAAAAAATCCCGATTGAGAGAAAAAAAATAGCCCTTGTATCTTATAAAACCCCCTTGACAGGCAAACTTCAAAGTCCAAGAAAAAATAAAAATAACCCTTTATATTTGTTTAAAAATGGGCCCAACAATAAATCCAAATTGACCTCAAAACATAGTTGTAAATCAGGCCAAAAATAAGGTTTTATAAAATAAGCCGAAAAATAAGAAGGATGAGATATAGGCCCTAAAATAATAATGGGATATAATCCATTAATAATCCCCCCCCCAAAAAAAAAAAAAAAGAATTGGCCTGATATTATAATTTTCCGGAAATATGGCTGTTAGGAGGCGCTGCACTCGAACCTCCCCAACATATCATTTTTTGCCATATCTCCAAAACTTTAAACCTTAATTACATAAACGATAAATTATTTTCTTCCCCTGAGTCTTCTCCATAACCTGGGAAAAAATCTTTTGGTCTCAATCTTGTGTCACTTTGTCTATATGTCTGTCTGTTTGTCAGCTATCACAGTTTCTCCTGCTTTCTGGTTCATGCGTCTTAAATATAACATTCTTAAGTCCTCAGTTTTGCTATAGAGTCACTTTGAAACATTCATATACCGTGTGTCTTCAAGATTTCTGGAAGTTCCATGTGTATTGTCTGAATAGTTAAACGTCAAGGTCATCAAAACAAGTCAAAATCTTGTTTCCCTAAAAAATTTGACAATATATTAATCCTATCTTCACAAGCAGTGGCTCATTTTCTCCCTCTTCTTCCTTTCTCATTCATCTGAAAATTTTACGTCATTTCTGGCTAGGGCTAGTCCTAGGGTCGTCTACTTGTTTTGTTTGTTTGTGTGTGTTGTCATGACTTGCTAAAGAGTAGTCTTCATTCTGTTATTATATAAATTATTATCAAATGGTTTTAACATTCAGTTTTATCATTTCATCGTAACAATGATGTAAGGGTTTATACAAGTACACAAACATCAAGAAAGAATACAAACACGTGTTGGTATCATTTTGTGGTATCTTTTTGTTTGCCTAATGTCACAATTCCATTCAACCTCAGAAAATCGCCCTGGTTGAGATAACAGGAAATATAAGATTCCACATAAAATAACAGACATATGTACAGACTGATGGATTAACCAACATCCCAGGTCGTCGCAATAGCACAGTTGATGGAAGTTCAGATCTAATTAAATTCTGGAGAGAAGAATCTTTATGAATAAAGGATATATTATGACGATTTCTTTTTAATAAAACATATTTAATAATATTCCGTATGTACTAGTGTCAGATATAATTCAATATAAAGAAATGTGAATGACAAAACAAGAGGAAATTTACTTCTACTAATTATATTGATTATTGTTTAATGGGCACGTCGTATGGAATATTTTTTTCACAATAGTGATATACAAATGCTTAAATCATACCATTTTGTGAGACATCAACATTACGTTAAGCTTTCTTAGGCTTTGTAGGCTGCGGTACCAGCAATAATAGGAAGCTTGGTTTTAGTGACTCTTGCAATTTTCTTTCATGAAATATTGGTAATAACGTTATTTAATAAATGAACACAATTATACTCTAAAATATTCCAGCGTGGGTTTGTTAGTAACACGTCGTTCGTGGAACATCCAGGCCATTGAAATGTAAAACCCCAACTTGTAAGTTTCAGGGTCACAGCTAGTCGTGTTTACCTGAAAGTGCTTTTACGAATTGTTTTCCATGTACACTTCAAGGTGGGTTCGATCTGAAAGAGCGGGAGACAGTATTACATCGGCAACACAAGTCATCCAATAAAATATTCGCTTACCTTTCAACAGGACTTCCTACCCCCCCCCCCCCCCCCCCAAGTTCAACGAATATTTCATGATTGGCAGCCTCTACAAGGGTTCTAAAGAGGGCCCCATAGCAACGGTTGCCGAAACCACCATTCACGACGACAAATGAGTCTTGGTGCTGCACACACATATTAAGAGTTATGTCCTTCCCAAAGGGTAACATTAACACACTTATAATCAACATATGTATGTCGCTATGCTGTCGCCGTTTGTCCAACTAAACCACCTGTAGTTACAGATTTAGTGCTCGTGGAGACTCCGTCCAAAATATTCACAACAACGCAGGCTGGTTCATAAACGAAGACAAATGAGTCTTGGTGCTGCACACATATTAAGAGCTCTGTCCTTCCCTAAGAGTAACATAAACAAACTTCTCGTTTACATTGTATGTCACCATGCTTCCACCATTTGTCTAATCTAAAACACCTGTAGGTGAACAGTTCGTGCTCGTGGAGACACCGTCCTAGATATTCACACACAAAAAAAAAAAAACAGGCGTTTCTGGTCTCTACACTCTCAGCCTCTCTGAGTGGCACACTGGATCGCCTCGGCAGGTCTTGACAAACCTGTTCGCATTAAGGTGTTTTGGCACAGAACTGATTTGCACCTACTGCAGAACATCGCAGAAAAAGTCGAGCAAGGCACAGAGATGGAGCAAGCACCAGATCCTGCTGTAACAGAGTTGTCAAGGACCAGCAGGGCCAGGCTTTGCTCCAATGTAAAGCGTTAGCTGCTCCTGGCAACTACTTTAAAAGAGATGTCTTTGTATAACCTCTTCCTCCTGCCCTCTTCCCATACAGTCAATTTTTAATACTGGACACCTACCACCATTATAAAAGAAAGATGATAAATGACATCGGGTGAATTGAACTAAACCAGGGACCCATCAGTTACAGAGCTCTGCTGAACTTTGTAAATTTTAGCAAAATCAAAATGTACTCATTTATGGTTGTTTAATGTATTAGCATATGAAAAGATAAGAGGAAATGGCCATGCTATTTATTGATAATCAAATAAGCAATATATGAATGCAAGACAAATACTACATATGTACTTATGTTTTTATAAGCAAGAGTTCCTGATCTGTAGAACCCTGCTCTTTGCTCCAATACTTCTGCGCAACAAAAATGAACAAACCAAGGTTTAAGTAAATCTTAGTGCACTTCATAACCACAAATTTTTCCCATTCCAAATCCCCCAAAACAGGAATTATAAATCTCTGGCAAAAAAAATGGGTTCTCAAGCATTTTGTTTAAGAAATCAGTGTTGGAGGGCGCTTTATTTTTTCCTTTGTATTATAAATTTTCAATAAAAAATTCATATGCATCGGGACATGATAATCACAAAATTGCTTCCCTGAACAGATACAGGCACATTCGTTTGTTATTTAAACAACCCTGGGATCTTCAGGAACCGATGAAACACTCCATAATCAATATGCATAAAGATACTCGGATACTGGAGTTTTTGTATCATTTTTTTCCATTATTCTGGAGGGTACTTACGAGCCTCATAGCTCGGAGAATATAGGTCGAAGAGATCTAAATTCAGATTTTCCAAGGAGATTCGTTTATGGAACTTTATGGGTTTCAGTTATAAGTTTCTAGGTCCAGCGGTTACGATTTCTGCCCTGTTCACGGACGGACGAACGAACGGCGGACTAAGAGTGATCCCTATAGCTCGGATGACTTTCATTCAGGTAAGCTAAAATATACATGCAAAGGATTGTTAGGGTACATGCGAAATCTCTCACACTTAGGATAAGTGTTGCCTCCACAATTTTGTTGAGGTGAGGAGCTTGGATTTCTTTGCTCCACACTCATTGGCAATTTGGTTTATGCAGTCATTTCTTCTAAGAGGAAGCAGGTTGGTATCCATGGAAAATAGGTAAGGAGATTTAATCCAAAGTTCTCTTCTAAATGTCAAAACTAGATCCAGGTGACTCTTCATGTTCTACCAACAGGACTGGCACCTTTTTGCCTCTCTTCCCTCTTCCCCCCACTCTGTGAATAGTATTCACCAATTTTAACTCAAATTTAGAAAGTGCTGCTGTCACCTCTTTATCTGGGGTCTTTGAGGAAACTAGGGAATTCTGATACTCTTCTTCCTTCAGATACTGCTTCTCGCCACACCTCCTGCTATTGAAGCAAAATGTCCACAACGCGGCATTAAATCTGCCTGTTTTTTGTTTTATTTTATGAAATTTTCTTTGTTCAGGATCCGTCATACGGTCAAAAGTAGGTCAACCGGGACGAAACGCAAACTCGATCTGTAACTGGTTATAATCTGCCCACACACCAAAAATCAGGCTAATATCCGCAGGCATTGCGAAAAAGGTCCGTAATGTGCATTTATCTTGAAAATTTCAATTTTTCATGAAAGTTTCTATGTTTAGGAGCCGTCATACGGTCAAAAGTGGGTTAACAGAGACAAAACGCGACCTCGGTCTGTAAGTGGTCATTTTGCGCCAACAAACCAAAAAATTAGGCAAATATCTGCAAGCAATGCGAAAAAAAGTCATTACATGTGAATTTATCATGAAAATTTCTATTTGCATGAAATGTTCGGTCCTTTGGCCGTCATAAGGTTAAAGGAAGGTCAACCTGGGACGAAACGTGAACTCGATCTGTAACTTGTCATCATCTGTCCCCACACCAAAAATCAGACCAATATCTGCAGGCATTGCGAAAAAAGTCCGTACAACTATTTCATTTCGGAAGGACGGAATGACGGACATGGGTGAAACTATATGCCCCGGCCATTTTGTGGCAGGGGCATAAAAATAAACATATATAATATGTACAGATAAAACAATTTCGTATCAAAAGCTACATCAAGTCCTTATAATTAAACCTCAGTCATTTCTACCGTCATGGTAGTTTAAAATTAGGCCATTCAAAAGACACTTTCTTATCCTTTTTGGTTATGACGATTTAAGCAATCAGAATGTCTTGCCAAATTTTATCTGAACTTTGATTATAAATTTTATAATTCTAACATGTCATGTCATACGCTCTGAACACAGCGCGTGACCTCCCGGCTCAGCGACTCACACGCTGTGAGAAATAGCAGGATTTTTCAGGTTTGGCAACATCCATTCAGTATGCGCTCGATATAGTAAAATCTGATTGGCTCTGCGTTTAAAAATCTGTAGAACTGGTAGATTAGCGCGCGTGTAAAGAAACATAGCTATGCGGGGCGAGCTCGTGCGGACGCAATACAGGGAACAGCAGACAGTGGGGGATAACTGACCTCAGGCAAGTCAGTATACAGACTGTGTTTATAGCTGATGATTGCATCGTGTGTCTTCCAATGTTGTGAAAAAAAGTCTGTGCTACCAAGCGCTTTCCACGGCAGTGTACAGTGACCGGTACCTCGAACAACATCCGTTTGTGCTGGTTATACCTACAATGAGTTTGGTTAAATATAACGCAGGGGGAATTACACACAGACAGCGACGCCTGGTGGCCAAACCTGACCGGCAACCGCGGTTTAATGCAGCGGGTAGTGTAGCGAATAGTTGTGCGTAGCGTAGCCGCTGCTAATAGAAACCACATCACACATCATAGAACTTCAGAAAAAAGACATCGTCTTATTGAGTGGTACGAATGACAACACTGACTTCAGCTAACACAATTCAGTCATTATTTATCGTTCACAAACTTATTTCAGCTGCTCTGCATGTAGAGGCAAAACAGCAAATAGTACTTATGTTCCCTTCTTGTAATACAAAACTTTTAATCAGGTACTCAATCATCTTGCCAAATTGTACCATTAAAATACCATTGCGTGCAATGTCTCGTCTGAACATATCATACTTTCTGTTGATAAAGATCCATGATCACTAATTAGGATGTCACATTTACCAGTTGTATTGCCTTGACCTTGCAATATTGTGTTACAATGCTTTCATAACTGGTCTCCATGGGACATGCACACTTTAACATTAACATAATTGTAGTAGTGGTACAGACTTTACCACATGATCCACAAATTTTGGGCCTGATAGTGTCAACTGTAGCTCCTCCTTTCTTTGGTGAATTGGTGGACGCTTAGGGTTGTACTCGATCGCACTTTCCAGTGCTATTCCGATGTTAGTGCGGTCAAACAAACCCCGCACAACATTTATTTTCTGCTTCTGCAGAGAACACAGAACATTTCCTGTTCTAGCTGCATCATAAATCAGCTGCATGAGTGGTCCCAAGGACCGGAGGTTTGAGTGATGTTTCTCCGGATCCTGTCTTGCAATTAGGTCAAAGTCTGTATCTCTAAAGCCCATTGGGAAACACCACAATAGCATTCTGGCTAACAGTCCATCACGTGATGAACAGATCTCAGTTCAGATAGTCGGTTTAGTTGGGTGAGACCACCAATGGACACAGCTAACACATCAATGCATATTTCATCTTCTGAGGCCCGGTCCATGATGAGTTGACCCCCATCCCATGTTGACAAAAGGTTGGTTCTCTCATGGGTTGCATCCACTCCAGTGGACCTCTTCAGAATAGCATTTACCGTATGGAACAACACATCGCTTGTGATGATGCCTTCCCCGTTTTTTTTATCAAGTATGTTTAGCATCGCAGATGATGTACAGTTGCTTATCAGCAGCTTCTTATACTGTTGCTCAACAAATCTCAGTAGCTTCCCAATCGCCGCTCTGTATGCAGGACTCTTTCTTGATCCTGCCTGGGCTGCTCCTAATCAAATATAAAATTAAATCCATGAGGGAAAATGTCTTGGCATGCAGTTATTAATTTCACATGCCCACTTTTATTCCAGGAGTTCTGTTCAATATGAAATATTACACATATTTTCTAAAAATTGTGGACCGCTTCCCTATTTTAGCCATTGTCAAATTTAGCAAATCTGCCATGCAAAGTTGGTCATACAGGTTCATAATCAGGGTCTCCAGATATGAAGATGCTGACACATTTACATTTATAGCTATTACATTTAACATTAATGATTCAAATAATGATTTTGCCCCATGTAAGCTTATTAGCCCAGTAGAACTGTTAACATATATTAGATATGGATTTTCCCAATTTATCAGCAACCCTTGATCAATCACATATGACCTTAAACTAATATATAGCTCGAGTGTCACCCGGTAATCAAGTAACAGGCTTGATAGCTACTAAAAAACAAATCTGTGACTCCCACTTTCGTAAGTCATTGTCCCTCCTGGTGGTATATGTACCACTTCTACCTATGAATATTCTTAAATATATTCATAATTCCTCTAAGACCCTTCACCTGTTAGACATAAACAGCATTTATAATGATTATTATATCTATCTGAACTATTTCCTTTAACAGCCTTCACATGGTGCCTGTGTTTAGAGCTTATGATGGATCGATGACTTACCTATCAAAGATATATTTGTAGTGTTAGTGAACTCTGTATCGTCTCTGGGCAACAGTGTTGCCAGCAACATGGACGGAGATGTACCATGTGAGTCAGCATATAGCCATAAGAATTCATATATGAAATCCATGTAATCATCAGAGAACACTACGGTGTTAACTGTTATGTGTACATTAATGGCAGATGGTAATCAAAGTAATATGCATCAAGTTTGTTTTTTCATTTCATGCCACAAGTTATCATCATAAAAGATTCTCTCCATATGGTAATCTTGTTTTGCCTGCACAAACAGATCACACCATTTCATCCTTGTTTATGCCATCTGCAATCAATCATGATTTGGAAATAATAATCATGTTTTCTTTTGAGTTTGTGAAAAACATCCACATTGATAAGATATTTGCATTCTACATATGACCCTACATCTGGACACTTTATCTCCAGTAGACCAAAATGTGGATCAGCACAGGGATCATGCTCCTTTCGGACATGAGAATTTCCCAGGTATGGTGAACTAGGGTGCAGAACAAAGCCACACAGATATATTATTCTTGGTAAATTGAGCATAGTTGCTGGCAACCATCGGTTCATGCTGTATGCCAAACCTCATTGCCTTTGCCTGTACTCGCTTTCCCTTTACCAATATGGTGGCTAATGTATTAACGTTGGTGTCCCTACAACAGACCTGCTTAAAGTTACTAGAAGTAATTCTGCCAGCTCTGACATAATGCCATATATTACTGTCACTTTGAGATCCTGTATCAAATTCTAGTTGTGATTTGGTTGATCAGGTAATGGGAATGGTGGGTAGATTGGTGCATCGTCTGTCATAATGATATCAGATTCTTTGTCATGGTTTTCTTTTTGTTGATATGATATGGGACAACCATATGGGAGATCACCAAAGTTTGTAGAGCACAGTCTGCGTGGACTAGAATTTAGGTCTGGCAACAATTTAAGAATCTGTGCATTACTGCCAATTTGTATTAACTCATTTTTCAGCTGTGTTGCAGTTTCCAAACATGGGATGGGTTGTTTAACAGGGCAGTAAAGTGTTGGCAACACCCCCTCAACAATCTGTTCTTCTTTAGTTTTTTTTTCATTTAACATTTTACTTTAGTTATTTTGACTTTATCAATAAGTTTGGAAATACGTCCCATGTGACGCTGTGGAATGTGCCATGTCTGTGGCATGGGTGTCTTTTAGACAACGGGTGGCACAGACTTGAACCCTATCTTTTGGTAGTGACATATGGTGTATAGAAGCCCAATCATGTGGCTGCAGTGGCCTTTCCAAGCCTTGCACTCACAGTAAAAATCGGAGATCTTGACAGGAGTTCCTTCATACAGCTTCACCTGAAAAAAAATTGCATACTACTGAACAGATATATAATTTTTAAATTCTCTCTGCAGCTATGTTTGTTTTAGATAATTATTTTAACTGATTATTCCCTTGTTGTGTACTTCATCATCCAATATATATATATATATATATATATATATATATATATATATATATATATATACACAACATCATCCAATATATATATATATATATATATATATATATATACACACACAACATCATCATATATATATATATATATAAATATATATATATATATATTGTAACACACAGTCAGCTTTACATCCAACAAAGTCACAAACTACAATGGGATATTTTTATGTTTAGGCTACAGCTAAACTCTCACCATTAAGCAAGTAGTATCTTGATGTTTAAATCATGATTTAATAATTGTCAAGCTTTTGCAGTATTGGACATTCAAAAAGCTTACTTCCACGTTATTTGTTATAAAATATCTTTTGCATCAAAATAAGCCAAGGGTTAAGGCACACGTAACTTTATGATTTTAAAATATTTACTTAGTTCTTTAAATACTGGCAAGCCTAAGATGTCTGAAACCATCTAAAAAGGCCTTCATCATGTATATTATGAGCTGCCATGTACACGTAGGTGGCTAAGTGATAGTTTTATTATAGCTATTAGCGCCATAAGTAAAGGGATTCATTAACTAACTAAAAAAAACTAAATGAAAACTTTTTCAGTGAACTTGTTAATAGACAAAACAACCATAAAACCATCCAAAGGAACTGATAGATAATAACGTTGTTACCTGACAAAAGAAACACTAACCAGGTAATTAACCAAGGGGAAAACAATACCTTCATGATCTGGCTAAAAGACAAACCAACCAAGGAAAAAAATAATGCCATGAACTGGCAGTTGGGTTAAAACAACAATCCAAATCATACTTGCAGTTTGTATCGGGCGTCATTTTTTTCCCATTGAATGATAGCTTTTCCCTTTAACATAGCAACCACTAAAATGCTACTTAACTGTAACAATACAGTAGTGATTTGATTACTTAAATGCAACGCTTTATATCTGATATATGTATACCTGTGAGCAGTGGAGTGAACTTTAAGATCCAGGTTAATGATTTATTCTTCCAGTTTTACCTTTGAAGGTTTTATGTTTTAATTTAAAATATTTTGGGGTTTTATCTTTATCTCTTTGGTTTTCTTTGTTTTACACTATTATTTACAGGGTTTGGTGTTTTTGTGGGTTTCTATTGTCCAAAACATACCTCCTGCAATTATAAAAGGACACTTGTCAGATTTTTAGGGTACTGCAGGAGTGGGACAAAGAAAAATCAATTAGATGTTTGTGAGGATCCAGTACATATTTCAGATCAGAACTGGGAAACTTAATGATGAAAACATTATTGAGACCTTGCTTCATAAACAAGGCAAGCTACTGAGTATATGCAACACTAATATGACTATTGATACTTTTTGTGACAAGTATATAGAAAATCAACAAAATTGTTTATACAGCCATTAATGAGATTAAATGGTATGGTGTGGCTGTGCACCGATGCAAAGTGTATCACCAGTGTACTAATTACTATACACCAATCTTTATATAGAGTTCTGATTTGCTAACCACACTGCCAGCCAAACCAGTTGACCGATACCGGTAGCGTTTCACTGGTAGACCCTGAAGGGCTCCCTTAATTATCATGCAAGTTCGTGTCACAATATATTGAAATAAGAGGAGGCCATTTATAGGAGATATAACTAATTTAGCATTAGGTATCACATTGAAGTTGTAATGTTTGAGAAAAAAGTCCTGTTACATGTAACATCCAATCCAACACTAAATTAAAAATAATAATATTCATAAGAGTATAATTGAGGGCCTTGGGCGGTAATGGATGTATTAAGCTAAACGATGCGTTTACCCTCAATATCATGTATATATCCTTCAGTCATGTTGCTGTATCCCTTTTGTTGCTTGGATTTCGGGACACAGCACTCCATGTCCGCCCATTCATCTACATTCTGTTGGAATATTTTAGGCAATTTCAGCAGGTTTTTCGACCAAATCATCACTTCGGCTTCGCCTGCATCCATTACTGACCATAACAATAACAAACTTTGCACACGTCCCCAGCGACGTCTTGCACACAGAGCCTCGCTTTCGCTAAAACGTGGCTGCCGCGTGATTAGGGAGTATTAGTACAACATCTGCCTTGACAAGTAGAAAGACGCTTTTAAAGGCAATCAAATCTAAGTCACAACCTGCAAAAGTTTCTGGTGAAACCACACCTGTGCCAGATCAATCTTATAATAAATGTCCAGTGGTTAGATTCGATAACAGTAGTGAAATTGCGTAAGAAAAGTCTAAGGTCAATTCAGAACATGGAAAACTCCTCATATATACAAAAAGAGAGCGATGTCTCTCAAACATGATATCATAAAATGACCTAATTGGAAACTCCTTGGGTACATCTCAATTTTGCAAATTGCCCAGACAGATGTCTCAGCATAAGAGCATTTACTAGGCTTTTACTGGGACAAGATAACAGACGAGATGGTGAATAAATTGCCGGGCTTAGTGTAATTATTGACTGGGTTAATGTTGAACAAAAAATCAAGATGTCAGGCCTCTGATGTACATCGCTTTATTCAAAGAATTATAACGGAGTCCAAGTGCATCTCTCCGAGTCTGGTTCAAAGAATGATGTTAACCAATGAATGACAGTTAAGCGGAACTGAAGGTAAAAATTTGATAAGCATGTCTTTCTTCAGATAGACGACTCTGATTTTAGTAAAGCATGCATATATATATATATATATATATATATATATATATATATATATATATATATATATATATATATCAAAAGGGGTACTGCACAAAAAAAACGCCGTGCCCCACAGAATTCCACCTGACCACGAATAGGTGTTTGTTCCAAGTTGTTATTAATATAGTTTTCTCAGGCCGAAAACCATATTAATTACCCAGGGGTGTGGGAGTGTGCTACCAGTATATGACAACTGGCACAGCTTATGTCTTACACTAATATCTCTAAACGATTTTTCATTCTCTGGATATGGCCTCTAGGGGGCGCTGCACTCAAACTCCCGACATATCATTTTTGGCCATATCTCAGAAACTACAAACCTTAATTACATAAATTATAGCTTATTTTCCTTCTCTTTCTCTTCTCCATCACGAGGTTAAGTCACCTGCCCTCCATTTTGTGACATTTTGTCAGTACTTCCGTCTTTCTGTCAGTTATCCTCAATTTCATTTGCATGCTAGCTATCCTCAATATCGCTTGCTTGCTAGCTAGTTCTTGCGTCCGACATATAGCATTCAACAGGCCACGGTTATGCAGAAATCTTTTTGAAAGCCGTTCATCAAATGTCTTACACTAATTTCTTGAATAAATTTCTCATTTTCGGGATATTGCCACTAGGGGAACTGCATTTTAACTTCGACAACATATCATTTTTTAGTCATGTCTTAAAAAACTATAAACCTGAATTACACAAATTATAGCTGATTTTCCTCCTCTTTTTCTTCTCCATCGTCTGGTTTAGCAACTTGCCCTCCACTTTGTGTCATTTTTGCTGTATGTCTGTCTGCTTGTCAGTTGTCCTCAATTTCGTCTACTTGCCGGTTCTTGCGACTTACATAAAACATTCTCCAGGCCAGAGTTTGGCTGACCTTTTTCTGACCTTGAAAAAATTACCCCTGACTCTTCCCTGAGAGTCTGACTGACATAAGCCTAAGTACTTTGTCCGGGAATTATTTTCCTGACAGGGTAATATATTCGAGGATTCTATGTCCAACCGATCCATTTTGTGCCCTCTTAACGCCATCTGGATGGATAGATGACCAAGAATGATCCCTGTCGCTCAGATGAATCAAAAAGTCAATTGAGCTAAAAAAATTATCACAGCTCTGCATGACTAAAAGTCAGTCGGCCAAAAAGATTTTTTCTGGTTTCGAGAAATTCTGGGGCATTTTAAAAGTACTTTGATCCTAGTTACTCCTTCACTGACCAGTTCCGTCTTCTTTTCTTTGTCCGCCAGAGATTCATTCAACTTCTTTCTCTTCAATTGCTTGGACAGGACCACCGTCCAACATTTCACATTTATGTGCATCATCTTTGGTGAGCAGATCTAATCAGGCAGCCAGACATCATGGAATAAATATGAATTATATAAACACACACACACACATATCATATATGTATTTATATATACATATTTATATTTATATATATATATATATGTTTATTTATTATTAATATTATTATAACAAGTACACTGTAAAAATTGACGTTTTATAGATGTTTCAAAAACACGAAACACGTTTCATATACAAACATGTTTTACATTAATGACATGATTCAAAACATGTAACATCGATTTTTGGTTAATTTCTAGAGATTGAAACACCATTCTTATTTATTTACATGTGTCAAACATGTTTGATTCATGAACATGACGTCACATCCGCTTAACCGGCGTAAAATTTTCCCGTTTTTCATATAACGGGCGCGAGTATCTTCAGCTGTCACAATGGCGAACAGCAGCTGATCGGTCAGTCTGATATGAAAAATTGAATCATGAACTTTTGTGAATCAGCAAAATGTCAACCGAGTCAACCATTTATGATGTCAAGGAATGGGCAGGACGAAGATTTACAAGTGCAATAAAAAGGGATATTTGGAAAAAGGCTGGATGACCGGAAGCTGGCAGAAGCGGCAAGATTGACTGAGATATCAGAACGATCACCGAGGTTGATAGTGAACGGTCGACCCATCTGTGCCGTGACAGCGATATCGTGACGTACTAGGGGCAAGTGACATTTATATATACCACCCGTGCTCAGCCTGTATCAGCACCTTCAACATCTGGCGCCCAACGTAAAAATATTTTGTAAGATTGAATTTGGTCGGCCGAGAGATTCGGTGCACGTGGCGGCCATTTTGATAATTTGGGAATTTCTTTTGAGCTTGCGGAATTTGGACGCATCAATATGGTTTATAAGATCAGTTAGGGAATAAACTACCAAGCTGTAATTGGTGGTTGCATCCAGTACTCGCCGTCCTTTCGGAATTTCACTGAATCTTATACTGATATATATATATATATATATATATATATATATATATATATATATATATATATATATATATATATATATATATGCATTAATTTGCCTTTGCTATCAGAAGGGAATCCAAAGAGGGCGCCTTCGGCGCGTGGCCCCCTGTTGAGCTGCAATATCTCTCATTTTATCCATTTCCCAATTTTCGTGGTTCATTTTCGTTTTTCATATTTCTTTTTATTAATTAGCAATTTGATGTTATTTAAGTTATCTGCAGTTTATTACTCTACAAATTCATTAGTTGAAATGAGGATATTTATGAACAGCTGCAGGACAACTGCAGAGCACCAGGCCCTTGTTGGTGTTGACCACGGACAATCTCATGGCTCGATCCTCGCGATCTGTGCTCTTAGGAGTCCTGTGTGCTGTCGAGACCACGGATACCGGTAAAATTTAGTTTAACAAAGTTTAACATAAGACATCAACAGGTATTTCATTCCCAGATTGCATTTAAAAGATAATATTTTGCAAGTTATAAACGTAAATGCGCCTTTGCGCCATTGACTTTAACATGTTGAAAACGATTGAAATTATATATCCTAATTTTGAAGAAATATAAATATTAAATATTGAACCTCTCTACAGTTTGACTACTTACGCAAAGACATGAGGGAATAGTTTTTACGGGAACAGTATATCCTCATTTTTTTGTAAAAAAATTGCCTCAAAATGTCCTCTTTATACATTGCATATTCAAAATATTTCCAAATATGGGGGGGATACCCCCTCCAATACCCTCCCATACCCATGTACCTAAAACAAACCTTAATAAACTATGGTTCATCCTTGAAAAAAAAAGAAAATATATATTTTCATACACTAAAATATATAACGTATAATAATAATAATAATAATAATAATAAATATATATACATATACACGTATATATAATTATCAGTTAGCATAGTACCTATACATGCATATTACCCCCCCCCCCCCCTTTTTCGAAAATCTGGACCCGCCACTGATCATGGCCCCCTCCCCTCCCTCAATCCTGGCTACGCCCCTGGTATGTAAGGTTTGAAGCTTTTCCGTATGTTTGAAACTTATCCGTATGTGCTGTCACCTAGTGAAATTTCCTGTGACTATTTCAGGGTTCATTCAACTGTTTATTTAGATTGTATTTTAGATGGGGCGGTCTATTTTAGATGGGGCGGTCTATGTATAGTTTATATGGAAATTAAAAGCTGCTACATATCACATTCAGCACTTGTCACCTGACACGAAAGCTTGCCCTTCAACCAACAGGCTCCGCACTCTCAGTTGCAGATTAAGGGTTTTAATCATTTGTTATAGGACACGACGAAGCTTGTTTAAAGCCGAAAAACATGCCATAGCTGATAAAAAATCATTTGTTCCATCACAACCAATATGCAGGCGGAAGAAGCCAGCTGAGAATATTATACAGGTTGCACCCAAGTGTACTCTTTGATTTATCGAAAGCCTTGGACCAAATACCGTGATACTGGTTTTTGGAAAAACGTTTTATAGTATTATGATTATACTGGAGCTTAGGTTAATTCTGTCGGATACACTGGAAAATCCGTAATTCATCAAACTAAAACATATTCATGGTTTAAAATGCTACATGCACACAAAACACCGTCTTTGGTGTTTTAACTTAGAAAACAAAAACCCCATCCAGCTGCTTTCTTTGTGGGTCTGTTCAAACTGCTGGTGTAACACATACGTCTGATCGCAAACATACGCTTACATTTCAGCAGGACTCCTACTTTCCCCAAATTCAAAAATATTTTCTGAAGATCAATCTGTCTAACGGTTCCAAAGACTTCTGCCACCATGGCATTGGTTGCCGAAACCGGTCACCAAGAACATCTGGTGTCTTCCAGCATATATTTCTGGATTAGTCTGTTCCGAACCGAGAAAGGTGACAGGCGCTTGTTGGACCCATGTCGGTGGCGTGCATGCCCGGCATAACAACCGCTTCGCTAGAAAAGCAAGCTTCACTAGCGGGACAGTTCGGTCCGCTTCTATGTCACCCCGTAACACAACCCTTCTGAAGAGCGTTCTGCTATCAGAACAACTCTATCCCAGGAGTCACACCTTCGGTGAACTAGGTCGTGATTTCCTAATTACTTCAAACTACCGCTCCCCGGGCCACAAGGGTTGCCGTCACGTAGGAGCCTCCGTTTTGTACCGAAGACAAATTGCTCAGGGGGAAATACTGGGCCGATCCGAACTGGCAGTAGCAGACCCATCTGGCTGTGCTAAGTGTATATGTTACAGTCAGCAACAGGTGAAAAGGTTCACAGAGAACAGGTCTTTTCTTTTGCGGAAATTCACTGTTGGTCACAAAAACTTCTTTTTGAATAGCAAATCAGTAGTAACCAGATCTCCTCACATAGATTTACCACAGGAAATGGCTGCAGCAGCAAATGCTTTGATAAACGCTTCCACACCGCCTTCTTCACGAGTCAAAGATGTTCTCACTAAAAGACAGGTTGGCACACTTGTCACGGTAGAAGGCACAGTAGAAAATGCGAGTATGCCATTCGCGTAGACATCATTTCTGTAGTCAAGTCTGTCCCAAGGCTTTACTTTTGACCAAAAAAATATTAATAACTCCACCCCCAAACTGCATAAATGCACACAACAATTGGGATAGAGATCAACAGAGATATAAAACTGTTTAACTGTATGTTATATGCTTTTCATAAGTTACAGATCGAGTTCGCGTTTCGTCCCGGTTGACCTACTTTTGACCGTTTTACGGCTCCTAAACTTAGAAAATGTCATGAAAAATTGAAATTTTTCGCAATGCTTGTAGATATTGGCCTGATTTTTGGTCTGCATGCAAATATTGACCAGTTACAGATCGAGTTCGCGTTTCCTTCCGGTTGACCTACTTTTGACAGTTTTACGGCTCCTTAACTTAGAAAAATTCATGAAAAATAGACAAATACACATGTACAGGCTTTTTTTCGCAATGCCTGCAGATATTGGCCTGATTTTTGGTGTGTATGCAGATATTGACCAGTTACAGATGGAGTTCGCGTTTCCTCCCGGTTGACCTACTTTTGACCATTTACGGCTCCTTAACTTAGAAAAGTTCATGAAAAATAGAAATTTTCATGACAAAAACACATGTACGGACGTTTTTTTCGCAATGCCTGCAGATATTGGCCTGAATTTTGGTGTGTATGCAGATATTGACCAGTTACAGATGGAGTTTGCGTTTCCTCCCGGTTGACCTGCTTTTGACCATATACGGCTCCTTAACTTAGAAAAGTTCATGAAAAATAGAAATTTTCATGACAAATACACATGTACAGGCTTTTTTTCGCAATGCCTCCTTAACTTAGAAAAGTTCATGAAAAATAGAAATTTTCATAACAAAAACACATGTACGGACTTTCTTTTCGCAATGCCTGCAAATATTGGCCTGAATTTTGGTGTGTATGCAGATAATGACCAGTTACAGTTCGAGTTCGCGGTTCGTCCCGGTTGATCTACTTTTGATTGTTTTACGGCTCCTAAACATAAAAAAATTTCATGAAAAATATAAATTTTCATGACAATTGTACATGTACAGCCGTTTTTAGCCCTCAGCTCATAGGCTGATGGGCTATTGTCGTCACCCAAGCTGTCCATCTATCCGTCCATCTGTCTGTCGGGTGTCCGTCCGTCCGGCCCGCGTCTGTTAACTTTTACCTTGTGAGCGGGATATCTCTAAAAGGATTCACCGTTGGAATTTCATTTCATCAGTGAAGATGTATATCGATAAAATCTCGGTCAAGTTCGAAGATGGGTGACCTTGTCCCATTTTTCTACATTTTAGAGCTGATTATAGAAAAACACTCAGAAGCTTATATCTCAGAAACCATTGTGTGGATTTTCACAAAACTTACTATGATCATTGGGACTGATGGTCTGTACGTTCTGCACAATTTTTGTGTGGCGTCACCTGCAATTTCTGATTTTTAATGAAATTTTATCGGATTTTTCAATTTTGGCCTTTGTGCAGGATATCTCCAAAGGTATTCAACTAAGGAACTTCATTACTTCAGTGCTTTTGCATCATATTTACAAAATCTTGGTCAGATTCAAAGATGGGTGGTCTTGACCTACTTTTCAAGGTCACAGAGCTTAGTATAGAAAAAAAAACTTTCTCAGAAAGCATTTGGTGGATTGTTATAACTGATGGTCTGTACGTTCTGCACAATTTTGGTGGCGTCACCTGCAATTTCTGATTTTTTAATGAAATTTTATCGGATTTTTCAATTTTGGCCTTTGTGCAGGATATCTCCAAAGGTATTCAACTAAGGAACTTCATTACTTCAGTGCTTTTGCATCATATTTACAAAATCTTGGTCAGATTCAAAGATGGGTGGTCTTGACCTACTTTTCAAGGTCACAGAGCTTAGTATAGAAAAAAAAAAAACTTTCTCAGAAAGCATTTGGTGGATTGTTATAAAACATGGATTGTTATAAAACATGGTTTTATAACAAAAATACATTGCACATTTTCTCGGTATAAGATTTGAGTTTCAATCTGAATTTTGGCATTGTTTATCGATTTGTAGATATGTTTTTGTTAAAATTGCACAGGTATTATTAGTTTAATTGGCTTCAGTGGTGACATAAATGTTTAGTCATGTCATGTCATTAAAGTGGTATAATGACACGCAGGACGGGTGATCAAGCATACAACCCGCGCATTTGAAATTATCATAACACACTCTGTATTTAAGATATTACAACAAACGATTCACAGTCAAGAGAATATAACACATTTTTGCGCCTCACTGCAGACAAGGGATATAGCTGCACTTTACCATCCAAACCCCATGCATATTTATTTCTAACATTGAAGATTTCAGTGGTTAATTTTTAAAAAAAATCTCCCATTTTGGAGAAACATTCTGCTAAAACGTATAAAGCCATAGCACATCATGTATTATGGCAACTTCTTTAAAGTGTTTGCATAACCTGAAGGTTCGTGGGACAGGACCCAAGTAACGCTCATATGGAACTACAGAAATATGTGTACTTTGAATTCCTCTGTAGTTATCTCCTATTGCTGGAGGTGATTGACGGGCTAGTGATGCAGAGATGGGCTAATGACTGACTTCCATCTCCTCGTGCTTCGTGACTTTGGCGATCACTTCCCACAAGTCTGGATCATGGTCTTGCCACTTGTTTTCCAAGTCCTGGCAAATGGAGATATCCTGGTACAGAGGATTGTATTCTTTCAGCCAATTCAATGCTTCCAATACTCTTTTTGGGAGGAATTTATTCATGTATGTAGTGGCCCTTATAGCAATATTTTCTCTTCAGCTTAAGGGGTACAACTGGCCGTATCTGGAAGCCTAGGCAGCAGGGATATGACTGGTTGTAGTATAGATGGTACGTTTACCGCACTTCCAAGGAAAGCTTTCTGTCCTCCTTTGAGCAAGCCTACGAGCTTCATGACAGGAGTCCTCTGACTAATCAGTCTCAGCTCAAAAGGTCTTACGACGTGCTTTCTGTCTTGGTTTGTTGTGTACTTATCAATCTTCTTCATTCCCAGCACTGAAGATCGGTAGTGCAGTTGTACACAGGAACAAAGGGCATAAATCAGCTATTTGAGATGCAAAACTGGCTGAACTTTCATCAACTGTAACTTCCTTTTTCTGTGCCGGCTTCCTGTGGCTCTGGTTCCTCTTTCTCGCAGCAGTCCGACGGCTTTCTGTAGCCACTACAGTCTCTTCAGACCTCTGCTTTTGCATGCTAGCCCTCACAGAAGCACGGCGTGTCTCAGCTTCTTGTGGTGTTTCTTCTGATCTCTTTTGTGTCTCTTCCGGAACCAGAGACACGTTTCTTTTAGCTTGATTAAAGGAGGGAGTAATGGTTACTTCATACATTTTTTTTTATAAATTGGTACTTCTAGGTTGCTGCTCAAATGAGGGCTACCAACAGCAAGCTAATCAATATGCAGTGTATTACACATAGATTGGCACTGGAAGCTAGGCAGGCTGCTGAGGGAATCCCAACATGTGCCCCCCCCCCCCCCCCATACAAAAGTTAACCTATATGGGGGGAGAGGGCTGGTCCCGGCGATGTTTTGTTTAATTTATACATAAAAGAAACTGTATTTTTGTATGAAAGTAATACATTGATGTATTAGCTGATGTAATACATTTGTTATGTAACCTTCCTTGTAAATAAATGTATATACTGTATATAACATATATATATATATATATATATATATATATATATATATTGTATCCAGTATAAGGAGCCCCGACAAGACCACTATGGGTTCCTGACGAGTGAGGGCCCCTACGGGCCCTTACGAAACAGAGCTGTCGAACACAAGTAAGTGTGTTTTCAGTCCTGAAATATATGTATTACAGCTCCTTGTATTAGTTGAGCACTTTAAAACCTCATGGTTTTGAAACAATCTGGATATATATATATATATATATATATATATATATATATATATATATATATGTATGTATATATATATACGGAAGCAGAATTCAGCGGTACCTATTGTGTGACTATATTCATTTGAATGATGAATTATTTACATAAATACACTGTATACTACATACTGCATGTGTAAGTTGATATGTGTCCTTGTGTGATTATTTAGACTAGTGACAGTGCAGTCTGGAGAACTATGCTTACCCTGTGCACAGAGAGTTTACCTCTACTGATCTTCTCTTTTCTTCGGGGCCGGTCCCTCTCCTGTACCATCTGATATGTTCTTTGTAATTATTGGCACTGCGTGAACAGTCGAGATCGCATCCTGTTTCAGACATGGAGCTTTAGTGTATCCCATCTTATGTTGAAAGGCATGATCAAAATCCGTCTCCAGGAAATGGGCCGAGCACAGAACTGAGTGCTGTGATGGCTCTCTCCAGTCCGCACGCTTCACCCTTACACAGCGATTCCGAATTGCTAAACGCATATTATCTTTCAAAGGGAAATGACGTAAGCTCACTGTGTCCGATATTTTTTTGTTGTCTCAGTTACCAGCTACGTATTTTTATGGTCTTTAAAAAGGCTAAATATAAGTCGTCCATACTAGTATGACAGTTACCACCAGATGGCAGCACTCTACAGCTAACATGATTACTTGCCATCTTGCTACGGGAATCTTTACCACGACGTCATAGAGTCGTGGATATTCTGGAATGTCATTGTGTCTTCTTCCCCTTGACAAAAAAAGCCAGAAGCGGTCGATTTTTCAGTTTAAAAGGTTGGAACTTGCGCGTTAAGTTACAATGCTTTACTATCACGCTTAAGAAAGCGTTAATAATTAATTGATATTTGATTCTATTTATCAGATTGCCTTAATATTTAATAATAAGTCATCAAAGGAGCGGGGACGTGGTAATTCGAAATAAATTTAAAACCTCTAAAATAGATTTACTTGTAAACCCAAGAAAAAATATAGCTTTAAATATATATATATATATATATATATATATATATATATATATATATAAACATAAATAAATCACAATAGTCAACTTGTATGGACAATTATTTAAGCATCCTTGTTGAAACGGGGTTTAAAATTCATAGAGATAGGCTTTAAGGAAACTGGCCCCTCACTAAATGGTGGGGAGGTTTTAAGAAACGACGTACACCCTGAACTTTCATTCCGGAATCGGTTGACCAAAGTCCCGTTTCAAATGTCACACCTGATACAATAGCAGACTACTTTAGCGTGTCACTGTCACTCCTTGAGGAAAACAATCAATGGATGTAATTTAATTTTACTCTATCTACTTATTAACCTGTATGACTAATTTCCTCAACATTTGCAATATTTATTTCTAATCATTGGCTCTCTTATATGATTTTCAAAACATGACTTTTTTAAATAATTTTATTTTATTTTTTTTATAAAAATAAATATATAATACTTTCAACTAAATAAATATAAACAGTTTTCCCAGTTTATTTATTGTAGAAAGAAGTTGTTACATTTACTCAGATGATATCTAAATGAAATTCTGTTAATTATTTATATTATACGATAACTAACATAATAGTAGACTTTCCTTTTCAACATGGTCAAATCATGACTTGAGCACTGTTTACATAAGGAAGCGACTAAAAAGCCCACAGATTAAACTGCCGGCAAATGAATGTCTGCTCTAATATGACTGTGATGCTCAGTAATTTTCATTATTATTTTGAATAAGAGCTTAAAATATAAGGGTGAATTACCAAACTTGCTAGTGAATAAGTAAGAATTACCAGTTGTTCTGGATACATCTTGCATCATCTCACAACACAATAGGCACAACAGCTTAAGCTTGTTTGAATACCCTTAATTCAGTAATAAACTGAATTTTGACCATTAGCTTAACATATCCTTTCTTCACACACTAATTATTTGTTTGCGCAAATGCACACATTTGTGTTTAAGCAGACTAAATGCTTCAGACTTAATTAACTTTAATCAAAGAATCTGCAAAACCTGATCTCGCAGCTTCATACTTATCTTTCAGACATGCAAGTCAGTAAGCCTATTCTCCAGTCTCTTATATTTACAGCCTTCCCCCTAGTAAACGGCTTAAATTGAACACGTTATTATGAAGTCTATATTATAGAAGCAGAATACCTGCTCTGGTGTAACGTTTCATGTAAACACACCCTGCAAATAACTTGACAAAGCATTTCATTTTAGAAGAGCGTTACTTTAAATGCCGGTCGATTGGGTCGAATGCCTTTTAAACATCCAACAGTCTTATCATCCATCGTATCACTTCTTCCGCAAAGTATTTTCCTTTAATTGCCTATGGCAAAGTAAACATTTCATCGTCAAGTATTTAAGAGTTTCGCTATGACCCCTCATTCTGTCAGTTGCACATTAAGATAGGTCATTAAGATATGACTTGTTTGTTAATACCCCACAAACATTCCATATCTGATTAATAATTACCAATATATGTTAGCCGAAATCGGCGATATACAATCCTTAATCCCTACCTCCTACCAATAGCTCTCTTCACAAGAAACGGATGGCCAGCAGATTTCCTAGAATTTTGGAATTCTAGAAACATTTTCTATTTACGTACATTTGTATCAGCTTAGGATTAATTGTAGATTATTATACAATGGCCATGGGTTTTTCTATCAAATTTTTTCTGTTCTTACTGAAATCTTCATGTTTTCTTTAATTTCGCTTGAAGAAAAATTGTTTATCCGATAGTTATTTTCTGCACGTCAGGGCCTTTGCTGGTTTCATTCAAAATAACCTCTACAGTAACACAGATACAGAAAGCAAAGATACAGACAAGGTGGTTTTGATTCTCTCGAAGTCTCAGACAACACATGTATGCTTCGACAAAGCCAGACCTTAGAGCACTACCTCATACAGAGGATGCATACAGATTTCATTTACCTAGGGCTTTGTACCAATTTACTTAGGGCTTTGTACCAAATTGTATCTATAGCACTTAACAAAAAGGGCACAACGAAGTCATCCAGATCTGCCACCACCAACAGAGTTTAGCCGGACCATAGATATAGGAGAACCAGTTATGATGTCCAAATCAGCAGAGCCAGACATAAACAAAACTGTCCTGTAAATATTGGACATCAACATGCTTCAAAGGATGTTCCTGCATTCGTCATACAGAAACTGTACACTATACAGATATTTTTTTTATTTTAATTTCCTCATATATATCTGCATGTAAAAAAAATGCAAGATCACTTTGAAGTAGGTGGCATCACGTTTTAAGCTTCAGCATGCAGTATATCGCAATTTTGAGAAATTATGGGGTTTTTTTTCAAACTGAACTAGGTTTATCCCTGTAACTTCTGTTTGGATAATGGATTTTGTGCGAATTTTAATACAAGGTGGTCAAATAATACTGGAATGGGCCTGACTGAAATTTTTTATTCAGTTATGTGGTCTGATGCAAAATATAAAATGACCAGGAATTACTGTAGAATGGTTGATATATTTATAATTTTCAAAATTACTATTGAATTGTCATTATTTTTCTGTTTAATGGTTGTCATCATTTTCTTTCAAAGGATAAACTAGATCCAAGATCATTATGTTTAGTTAATTCAAGGTCAATTCGTGCTACCCATATTAGGAATCCATTTAATTAGAACTGTTAAAATAAATAGGCCTGTAACTCAAAGTAGGCCATCCAATGTGAAATTTACAACTCTTGGTAAATATTGTAAAGAGAGGTGTGCCATGAATTTATTCAAACTTCATTTTTATGATCCATTGCAATAAATTGAAAGGCTGAGAGTAAACTGTGAAGAAATATTTGCCAAACTCAATTGACAATAACTTAAAAAGTAGTACAAATATACAAAACACAAGCCAAAGAATTATGTCGCTCAACTGATCAGCATAAACTGATCGTACCAATCAAAACCCCCTGAGAGACGGACAAATGACGATTACGTGCAGAATGGAAGAATTCTGTTTAAGGAAACTTAAAAGACATTTCGAAAAATTACAGAGATGCCTTTAAAAGGGTAGGACATCGTTAAAGACATGGTCCGACTGACAATTATTTTGCATGGTGTAAAAGAATGTGATAGAAGTGTTGATGAGATATAATATTTATCACTCAACCCAAACCAGCTTTTTGCCTGACACAAATTGTAATTTGTTGTCATTTGTTAATTTCCAAACCGCGATTAAAATGAAACAAAAATCCAGGTTAATCCACAGACCTGCTGCCAAGGGTGAATCTATCCAAGACCAAGGTTTAATTTGATCCGATCATCAGCTCTTTATTATTTTGTACTAAATATGGTGGTGCAATATTATTCTGAAAGCAGAGCTGCAAAATTCTTTATAATATTTAATGACGGGAATACTTGTTTAAATGCGGCCCATTATTTTCTATAAAGAAAGCAATGCAAAGTATTTATTAACCAACCTGGGCGTTATTTCCGTGTTTCATATCATGTTTCTATACCTTATACCCATAGAAATAAAATCCCGTGCCCTGTTTTCTTTCAAGAAAAATCAATAAAACATCTGATTAAATGTTTGACCAAAATATTCCTGGTCTTGGATATATGATTTGTGCCCTGCCAATAATTAATATACGTATCATTCATACATTAATAAATTATACCACACTTCTTTATTCATGTGACTTTATTCATGTTGTAACCTTTATATGATTACTGGTTGCTAGAATATTTGACTTTTTTTTTTATCTGTTTGCTTATCTGTACACCCTCTACAGATCACACTTGTGATATTAATCAAACGTAAATATGAGTAAACCCTCGAAGTCTATTATTTTCAAGCAGGTTCATCTGGGATGTATATCACTGAACACTCGCATGGGCAAGCACTGGGCATCTGTTCCTCTACTTAGTAGCTTCACCAAGAAGACCATGCATAAAACAGACTGAACTGATTTTCACGAAACTTTGTTGGGTTGCGGGGGTAGACATAATTGAAATAAATCATTGAATATTGGTGCAATAAGCCAATTACAGACCGAGTGGGAGGTTTTTCATTGGAAGATGTTTGCGCTCTTCTATTTAAAAAAAACATTCCAAGATTACTTATATGAATTTCTGAATCAGTCCTGAATGAAAAACAAGACGAGTCTTAAAACACCTCTAAAACGGATTTCGTTATTAACCAGTTAGCTGCAACATCAATTACCCAACAAATAAATGTGCATAATTAATCAATCGGTCTCTTTATTCAATTCGAGGTAATTTATTTGGCCATACATGGAGGGTAATTCAAAGTGAATACGTTGAATATTAAGCAAGTTAGGGGCGTTTAAGTGACCCCACCCCCTTATCGGTGACAGTTGGGATGTCTATCCCTTATCTCTGTGCCCAAACATGTGCGATTTACAAAAACACGCCCTCACTTTTGACACTGGCATCAGGCAGATTCTTAAACTAGAGACCATTACGAACATTCTCATACCAATTACCCTTTGTATATATTTTGGTGCCACCATCTCTTTAAATATGACCTTTTACAAAGGTCATCTACAACACTATTGGGGAAAAGGGGTGTGTGGAAGAATTGTGTCTGGTGACTTATCTTTGATGACGAAACATGATAATTGTCCTTTCTGACCTGCATATGTTTCATTGAAAACAACCAGTTATACCTGGGAATGGAGATGAAAATTTTTATGGTTGATTACGTTTACTTTGCCATCTGAATTCTTTTTATGTAAAAATGGTACATGTGATTTTCTGGTTTTATTTTTGCTTGAAGATATATGTAGGGCATCGACTTTGTATGGTGTCAGTACTGATTTTCTGTTTGTTAATACCTTCTAATTAAGGGGAAAGGGTGCATAAAGAAAACTCTTAAAACAGAATAGTTCTTACTTTATTAGTTGAACAGGTTAAGTCATGTAATAGACACTATAAACAGTTTAAACATGAACCACGTTTTAGTTTTTTCTCATTCATTGAATGATTTAAGCACATCTCCGTTCAGATATAGTTGTATTAAAATCAATTTGTTGATAAGTAACTTTTATGCTTACAAACGTAAGAAGTTTCGTATGATTATATTTTAACATAAAGTTCCATGTTGTCTGTTGTTTCCGGTTTTAGCGATTATTTGCATGAATAAGGGGGTAGGGTACAAAAGGCATTGCTACATATGTCTTACACCTAAGCAAGTAATGCATGTTACTAAAAGGAAGAGGAATAATCATATAAAATTTTAATGCTTTAAAAGGTCTTTGTGTATAAGCATACAGAAACTGTGTTCATTTATGTGAGATTGCTCAAAAGAAATTTGGATGTATTTTAGTTCTTGTAAGACATAATTTTTCACATGCATGAATGAAGGATTTTTTAAAAATTAATTTTGTGTCTTATTATGTTGTGCATATAAATACCTTCATTTTAAGATACAACTTGCTGTTTTAGTCCATTTGGGGACTGAGAGAGCCAAATTTGGCTTATCACACAAAAATGTATACAGCTCGTACAAAAATTGCTCCTTAAAATGTTTTGCAAGAGTTTTCTGATTGCCAAAATTGGTTTTCTGATTCCCAAGATGTCTACCTCTACGAAAAATAAAGTGAAAATTTATATCAGCCCGGGCAATTTTTTTTCAAAATTACTTGCTTTGGCCCCCTGACTAATGGTAATCATGATATGGCTGATATTCTGTCTCGGACCTATCAGTGAATTATTATCAATGTTGTTCTGGGTGGTGTAGTCGGATATAACAAACTGGCTGCAGCTGACCCGAAACAATGAGAATGCCTATGTCTGCAGTAGGAATGTTGACAGTTGACTTGTTGACAAATATATTCCTTGTGCCCACTTGAAAGTTCCTTACAAGGTATGTCTTGTTTATCTCAAATTGAGCAGCGTTATGCTCGCTGCAGATCACCTTTGCAAATCCGGAGGAGTCTGCAGTAGCACACTCATCTTTTTTGGTTATCATGTGCTTCTTCTGTGATTAGCGATTTGTATATGAATTTCTCCAGTGCAGGTGTCTAAAATGCCAAACCCCATGTGTAGTTATTAGATGGAATTCTGCCTCTTCTATATATTTGCCTTCCTTTGTAAGAAGTGCAATACATTGGTTGAACTGAACCTTATTATGAATCTTCCTGATTATAAAGCCACCAATATAGAAACCAACATTTGCTACAGTGCTACAACATTGGAAATCCTCAGTAGCCTCTATCACTGGACATTCAGCTGTTATGTTTTTGCACGTTTTGCTAGGATTTTCAATTGCTGGTAGGTTGGTTTCTGTAAGGCGGCGCTTTTCAGAACAATCTGCTTTGCTGATAACTTTTTAGGGATGCGAGTAGCTGATGTGTCAGGGGCACGGTTAGAATAAGAAACACACACCAAAAGCATGTTTGTCTGCAGAGGACGATGGGCAAAAGCAAATTCCCTGGAGGAAGGGTTGAAGCGGTGACCACCTTTGCATATAATTTGTGTAAAGAAGTTCTCCAGACTTAATCCTTAGAATACAGATTACAGTGATCTAATATAGGATTTCCAAGATGATATTACCAGAAATTCCCAAGATGCCAAGTTCTACGTCCAACTGCAAGAATTTGCAACAACAACGTCAAAAGTATGCAATGTTTCTTGATTACGAAACCAACGGCGATATACTTTGTAACTGGCAACTGGTTCACTGACCAGATGTTATTCAAGTCTTCCTAATGTCCACTCCACTGAAACAATACATTTATCTCTGAACGAGTCGAACCATCTCGGTGTTTGAAAACTTGACAGTCTCTAGTACTCGTGTCATACCAGACATTGATTTGAACGTTTAACACATTTGCAACACCAACATTGGTCATATTCCCTACTGGATGGTTCATTGTTCCAAATTTTTTTAAGTCATTTGGTGAATTGCTCCATTCATGTACTTGCTTCCTCAAGTGCTCATGCTTCTACCTCTACAAGGCCTGCCGTCCCGAACACCCCTTTCAACCTGTTGCCAGTAGGCCAGAGGACATTCTGGTTCCCCCAAGTGTAAACTGACTACGTCTGGGATGTTAACCCTTACTCCAAATGCAACAGAGACAATCACACACCTGATGATGGATTTGGGCCAGGTAAACATTTCCGGTATCCGCTGTTGGTCCAACTCTGACACTTCGGCGTGAAACATCGCAATCATCTGCTTGTCAATTGTTGCATCTTCGTTGGAAGGCCTTTGGCCCTAGGTTCTCCATTAAGGTCATATGTATGTGACCCAAGTGGCGCATAATGCCTTAAAAAGATAAACTTTGAAATCAAAACTTGCCAAACCTCAAAAGCAATAATGAATGTGTACATGCATCCAGAAAGAATGAATGGCTCTTCGTAAGAGAGAGGTCAGTATATAAATGACAATTAAACAAATAGTTGATTCATATTGATTATTGTTACATATATTTACAGGGATGAAGAATATGTTGAAATCATGTTACATGTTCCATCATTTGAAATTTGAAGTAAATGTTTAAATAGTATGCATAACATATGACTATATTTCTTCCCTTAGGCAAGAGTGTGCCAACCCTAACATTAATGCATGTACCAATGTTATGCCTGAATGATAAAAAAAAATTACTGATAAGTACACATTTACTAATATAAGTACAATTTGGATTTTTAGGTGTGCATTTACAACCAAGCATCTCGACACTCTGTGGCTTGTCAGACTATCCTGTCCATGAACGTCATGCAATACGGTTACCATGTAGATGCAGAGGAGGAGGATGTTTGTCAAGACTCATGTGGTTCTGATATATAGGAGGATGTTTGTCAAGACTCATGTGGTTCTGAATATATCATGAGTGATGATGAAGAAACAGAATCAGATAACATGTATGAAGATGACTTCATCAACGATAGGTATATTTTTTATTTGAATAATAAACATTAATTATTCATGTACATTTATGTAAATGTCTATGTCACTGCTGTGACAGCAGGTATGTTAAACCAGAGATATAGTGATTTATAATTTTGTAGCATATTTCATTTTAGATTTGTATACTTTCATTATGAGGTACAAGTCACATCAAACTCCAAACGTCCCCTTAAATCTGGTGCAATCTGATACTTTTTGTGCCAGTGCTTAATCCATTTGTCTGCATTTAAGTGTCACATTATGTACAGCAAGTCCTTTATTATAGCCCAGAGATATTTAATTGGGTAGGAAAATAGCCAGGCCTGGCATGGCCTAGTGGTGGGAGTCGGTTCTTTTTTCAATATCAACCATCGGTTTGAGCAAACCGATCAATGATCGATTATTTATCGGTTCAGACACAGAAAGAAATATGCAATTATCTGTGCAACTGTACTTTCTTAACCAAGCCCGCATTTCCTATTAATTCTACCTTAAGAATAGAAATAGTTGGCTTTTTTTTATAAATTCCTATTATTACGAAGATATGCCATTTAAGATATCATTTTAATTAATTATAATAATCAAGAAATAAACGTCAATCCAGGTCTACTTGCTGGCCCTCATACTCACGCGTATTATTTTCAACTTCACCACCAGCAAGGACTTTTATTATATAATAATTATGACGACTGCCGACATGCACACTGGTTTCACAGGGCCGCCAGAAAAGTTACAGGCCCATATGTTTTTTTTTGTGTAAAATTTAAAAAATAGTGGAAGAATAATTTGCCTATAACATAAAACATTCTGGAAAAACTCAAGATTATGATGTAATCGATAGTTGTCTTTGGTAATCGAGCGCTCGAAGTGGCAGAAAAGCGATTCACTTTCGATAAAACTCGATGATCGGCCCACCACTAGCATGGCCTGCCCCTTTTGTTAAGCTACTGTGTTATTATATTTTTAGATATTGTAAAAACATGCTATAGAAACAGTCTGATTTTCAGTCCCCTGCTGTATTGAACAAGGGCTACTAGAGTCCAGACGCAGTAGGTTATTGTGCGCGTCTCTGATTGCTTGTTCTTTTTTTCAATGATTCCAGTGAAGAACCAGCCATGTGTGTCATGACCAATGAGTCACTTGTTCTTTATATATGTAGCACATTTAAAATATTGGAACAGTTATTTATAATTTATTTACATTTATTAAAGGTCTTGTGACGAAGTTGGAAGCTCTCGCAAAGAAAAGTAGTATGGAGAGGGTGTCAATGTGGACAAAAAGCATTGTCAACCATTTGTACTGGTCTGCAACATCCAGTGATGTAAATGGAGACCTTGCTGTTACTAAGTGGAAAACTTTATCTCGCCACCTAGCAGACCTCCACAATGGGCTTGATAAACCATTTCCAGTATGTCTTCATCAGGCAATTGCAAGACCATGGTTTGATCCAGGTATCTACATATTTTTTAGGAGAAACTGCTTTATACTCGATGCTAATCTAAGTATATATTGTTCCATCATTCACCACTAAGGTGACATCAATTGTGCTTTTTGGCTAAGCTGACTGTATGTCATCTACCCTGTACTGATCACCCTTGTCTGTCATCTGCACTTGTCTGACTGGCTGCCTGGCCATTAACAGGGCAAAAATTGTAATTGCTAGATCTAGAAACTCCAAACTGAAAACCTATAGAGGTCCATTGAAATATCCCTAGAATACTGAAATTAGGTCCTGTTACCCCTATTCATCGAGCTTATCTTATGACTGGACTCGACAATCCGCCCCCTCCCCCCCCCCACCCTTTATATTAATAATTAAATAAAAAAGCTCTAATATCAGTTAACTAAAACATCCATTGCCATGATTTTTTCCATGCATATTATTTCTCAATGGAGGGGCAGTTTATTAATTGAACAATGTCTTTTCCCCATTTTGTACACATTTTTATCCCGTCGCAACAAAGGGGGGGGGGATATAGTTTCACCTCTGTTCATGCATCCTTCCGTCCGTTTTTCTGTCCACCTGGAATTGTCTTTTGGACCAATTTTCAGCAAAAACAATTTCACCAAGACCTTTCACTTTTCACTTATGGCTTTACCCAGCTATCAGTTTGAGGTCACTGGGTCAAGGGTCAAGGATACAGAACTGCCCTCCTTATATTCTTCCTCAGTAACGCACCATGTCCAATTAGGTTCCCGTGTGAGGGGAGGCTCCGCTTTGCATTGCCCTTGTTACATCTATTTGTGAGACATCTTAATTGCATAACTACCAGGTTCTCAAAAATAATTTATTTCATTGTTCACATTCTTTTTGTGCAGATTGATCATGAATTGCTGTATTGGTTGAACAAGACTGGCCCTTCTTACATTAATGTTTCTTGGTCTGCTTATTAACCACTGAAGGTTTAGTTTGGCAAGCTACTTTACAACCAGTTTAACATTCAGCTGAGTGTCATGGCTGATGGACCACTTATATATATATGTATATATATGTATATATATGTATATATATAACAGTGACTGTTTATTATGTCTGGGACAATTATAGTCAAAGAGTAAAATATTTATTTTTAATTTTTAATTTCCGGAACTGATGTATATGTTGCTCTGAGCAAAATACTGGATAGAAATCTTGTTTACAAGGATGTCAGGAAGTTGTCGCCGGCAGGAAAGACTGCAGTAATTGAAGGGTATCACAGTCTGGTGAATCAGTATGCACCAAAGAAGTACCATTTTGGATATCATGCAATGAAAAGCAGGTAAATTGCATTTACATGATTATAATGTTTATTCAATGCGGTGAAATATTGTATTTGTATAAACTGCATTTAAATGATTGTAATGATAATTAAGGGCCATAAGAGATTATATATATTTATATACACATACATGTACATATATACATTTACTATAAATATACATACTATATATATGTATATAAATATATATAGTTATATATATAGTACTTAAATAATTATATTGATTGTTCCATCCAATGAAAGATATTTCAATAAATTTCATATAAATGATATAATTGTTATACTGCAGTTATAAATAATAGATATTATAATGCAGTAATAGATATAATGCGGTAATAGATATATATTTGTTTAATTCATTCTGTATTCACAATATATCTTCAGGGAAATGAAATATACTTTTTGTATAAATTGCTTTTCAATGATTAAAATGACTGTACTATGCAATTAAAGACATTTGTGTAAATTGTATTTGTGATTATAATGTCTGTTCAGTGCAACAATGACACTTGTATTAATTGTATTTATTTGATTATAATGACTGTTGAATGCAGTAGATGCAAATAGTAGATAAAGTTTGTATAAAATGCTTTTCAATTATTATAAAGACAGGTCATATCTTTATAGGTCTAATCAACTAAATATATCATTCTTTTTATATTAATAGGCTTCTCCTAGCAGCTCTCTATTTTAATGAAAATTAACAGAGACCACAGGGAGTTAACAGAGATGGTGCTCTGGAGTTTGTTGTACGGTTTCCAAAGTTCCGTAAAGGTGGTTATTCTGTTGCAAAGATCATGTCTGCACCTACTTATCGTAAATTTTGAAAGGGGATTTCATTTTGAGGTTAAATGGAGTTTTTATTTTATGCAATTTGATTTGTAGACTAGTAGACAATATTAATATAACCAACATGTAAAAATGGCCGTATATCTCCTCGCCTACATTAATGTTATATAAATTATGTTTAAAAACTAACAGCATGAATAATTTGATAATCAACTATAAAACCATAAAGTTTTGAATATTTTTTATGTAAAATTAACTTTTTTAAACTCCATTGGTTCTTAAATGGTTTACAACAGGATACATAAAGCAAGGTGTAAAACTCTACCTGAAATTGCCGGGGTTATCTGGGTACGTGCATGAATATGTTGTTTCAAATACACGATACCACTTTTCAGTGCGGCTGTACTTTTAACAACGAGGGCACTGAAATGTACAACAATATCGAGTCAATTTGTACATTTCAGTGTCACAGCTGGTCCTGTTTACCTGACGGTGCTTTTATTAGCGTATACCAAGGGGTACCTGTTTCGGCCCATTTTCATAAACTGTTACACCATGCACATTTCTATTATACCCTATAATATTTACATTATGTACGAGTAATAATATTGATTTCTAAATCAATCCGTTTAACATACAACAGGTGCACCAGAATACATTATCACATGTTCCTGTTTGGTGTTTGGACATTTTCATATGACCGGGTATACACTCTATTCCACGACCATCTATTACGTGCATCATCTTACCATCAGTCCTCATAGTTCCTGCCCTAAATATATATTACGTGCATCATCTTACCATCAGTCCTCATAGTTCCTGCCCTAAATATATATTACGTGCATCATCTTACCATCAGTCCTCATAGTTCCTGCCCTAAATATATATTACGTGCATCATCTTACCATCAGTCCTCATAGTTCCTGCCCTAAATATATATTACGTGCATCATCTTACCATCAGTCCTCATAGTTCCTGCCCTAAATATATATATTACGTGCATCATCTTACCATCAGTCCTCATAGTTCCTGCCCTCAATATATATTACGTGCATCATCTTACCATCAGTCCTCATAGTTCCTGCCCTCAATATATATTAACTACATTGAATCAGCCAAAAAAAGCTTTACCTTTAGCTTACTGTCAGACCAAATTTGAAACATCTCTAGGCATAGTTTATTGGAAATGACATGAAAATCCAGCATATATTTTTATCATTTTACATTAAAATATTCTGAATTAAAATATATGTAAAGGTGTTAAAAATTTCTTTAAATCAAATAATTTGGAAATCTATTTGAATATAACTGTTATAATGCAATGATATTGGAGAGCAGTGTCAAAGCGGGTCTTGTTTACCTGGCCATGAATTTATGACTTTTCACTGTACAACACTGCAGCACTGCCAGGAAAATGTTCTGGCCCCGGTCACTCTCCGATCGCATTGCTCTCCTGACAAGTCTTTCTCTTGGAAGCATCATTTGGCTATTCCTGTTTTCTGTGGTCAAGGCCCAAATAATCCGAGAGTCACAAGGTTGGTTAGTGGCTGTACCTCCTTGTACATTCTGCACAACAAAGGTTTGTTTTCATCTTCATCGCAATCTTTGGTAATATCGACAACTTCGTAACAGTGTACATTGTCCAATACGTATGCATTATTTGGCGGATTGATGTACCTTTGTTTCTTTTTTCTAGTTTGACAGAATTCGTTCTCTGTACCTCCTGAAGTCTTTTTGAAATTTGAACTATAGGATTATTTGTACGCTCTGAATACAACGCGTGACCTCCCGACCCAGTAAAAATTCCACTCACATGCTGTGAGAAATAGCAGGATTTTTAAGGTTTTACAACACCCAGTCAGTGACACCAAAGAACCATCAACAGGCTGCTTGTAAATGGCACATTGTTCAGGAACCTCCATATCTGTTGATAAACATGAAATAATAAATAATCATTATGGTAATACTCCGTTCACGTATGAATATCCCATTTTATAGTCATTTTTGCCTGACAATAAACTTCAGGTTTTAAACTTTCTCTTAATTCACACAATAAACAACTTTAACAACAAATCATGTCATTACTACTACCATCAATGATTTATCTAATATAAAACTACACAAAAAATAACAACACATAAACAATACATGTTAATACACTTCATACCTTATACCATCAATCCAATAGTCAACTGCCATACAATTTATTTAACACATTTATACTTAACATTATATTAAAAAAAACTTCACAATTTCAAAATTCACCTATAATGAATTACTCCATCCAAAAAATATATTACATTATATTTTTTATATATTTTTTCCATTATGATCATTGTTATCTTTCTATCACTCTCTCACCGACAAAAATTTCAAACTACTCATCAATCAACATCTATTCCTCATCTTCTCCAAACATATCACTAATATAATAGGAATTTTTTTCCATAATACACACAGTACATACACCTTCAAACCATAAAACGCACTACCACACCCACTTTCAAAATCATTGATGATATGATCTCCATAACTAACATACACTGAATAATATCGATAATGGCAAGCCATGTATTTTACACGAATCACATGAACTTTGTTAAGGCAACTGGTTACATTAAACATTTGTCCTACATAAACTCATCAATGGCCCAACCCTGTGTTTACATTTGTGACATTTTCCACATTTTATCTTAAATACAGATACGCATGATTGATAGACAGCCATCCCTGTAGTAAAAATGACTGACATGCTCTCAAAAATGCATCAACTCTAAATGACTGTAACATGTAAAATGAGTGACATGATCTTTGATAGGGCCAGGATTTATCTTACATCAACTCTCAATGTCATTCATGAGCAAAATGGCTAACATTGTCTCCAAAAGGGCCATTGTTAATCTTACAAGCATTAAATGCTTGAACTCTAAATGACCGTCATTTTAGCAAAGTCAAAACTTTCTGGGCCTTGTCGACTTATAACGTAGTCCCCTTTGCACACAGAAAAGCCCCTTGCACTTTTTACTGCACGCTGAGATTTTTTTAAATACAGGAATTGAAAAGCTAAGTTAAATTTTATTAATTCAATATACAATCTAATAGGTCTTACATAATTTGAGTTTCATCGATGGATTAAAACTAATTTAATAATTTTTAATGATCCTGCTTTTGAACACAACAATCTGTCTGCAATACTCAATATATAACAGCAGTTACAAGTCATATAATAAATAATATAAAAATCCAAGACACACTTTTTTTAGATAAATGAAATTAGTCGTTTATTTTACTTATCAAGATTTAAAAATATGGAAACATGACACACAAACACACATGACAAACCCCTTCCGGTGATCTTGGTTGATCCTGATCATGATGACTGACCACATGAGAAAGTGGGGCAGGGGAATATTGGATTGGTGATACATCATTATCATCATCCGTCTGGTTTACAGATGAGGATGTAGCTCCTGCTCAGAAGGAGTTTTAACTGCCAAGCAGGGAGAGGCAGGAGCCATTCGTTTGGGTGTTGAACAAATAAAGTCTGCTACAAAATTGTTATTGTTGTGTGCATAAATGGTCTACCATACATGTACATATGTACTAATATTTATCTTTTAGCATAAACTCTAAAAAATTTTATTGCATACGCAGACCACACTTTCTTCTGATTTATTTACATACACACAATAATTTGATGAAAACCTTTGATGAAAATGGATGAATTAACATTATCATTTTTTAGGTGATTATTGCTTAATCAATGTAGAAATCATACTTGAAAGAAAATGAAATTTAATACCTTTTTTGCTTCCTCAGTAAAATTCAAGATTAATTTAATCATCTGTATGTACATTAAAGCATTACATACCTGACCTCCACAAAGTTAAGCTGCCTTTTCCTTGGCTTTCTGTTTGTGTGATTCTCTTTTCCACTTTCCCTGTTCTTCCTCATTGCAGCAATTTCTTCAGTCTGTCACTGACCCATGCTTTGGCAGCTGGATCATCCTGAGGCAAGCACCTCACACTGGCCATGATCTTGTACAAGGATATGAAATAATTAAAACATGTAAACACATTGTATCACTGGTAAATAGTTCAAATTTCACCATTGCAATAAAGAAACAATTTTAAGTACAGGTAGACATTACATATAATTAACATAAAATGTGTACAGGTATACCGGCAGCAAAGTGATATGACAGGATAAAAACGAGACTGACACAGAATTATTTAATTTCATGTCAGAATTTATTCAGAGGTTTAAACAAGTCATATATAGCAGTCATTGCTAGTTTATCTTAAGTGCCAATGTTTTCAAATTGTGGAAAGACCACCTCATAAGAAGTTATATAGGAAATATATAGAAACATTTATTACCATTATCTGTGATATACGTGAAAATTTAGAAAATCTGTAAACTTCTCAGGCTTCTCTGGACAACAACATTTTTGTTAAAAGATAAAATTTTCCCCATTTTCCATTGGTCTATTCAATATTTGTGCATCAGCATTCAAAGTGCAAGAAAAGTTTCCCAGTTTAAGGTGGAAACATAACAGTAAAGCCTACTCCTTCTCTCCCGATTCTAATCGATGCTTTTTTTATTTGTTTGTGCACCTCTGCCTGGAAAATGATATATAACAATGACTAGGTGTCCTATTTTGTTTACTTTTATAGCAATACTGTAGATTTAAAATAAGAATGTGAATGAATTCAAATTAATATGTATAACAATTATAAAAAAAACCACATATCTTATGAAAAACATCCCAACCAGACACACACACAATAGAACATAAGTTTTAATAATGTGTCAAAAATTTAATATGAATAAAATAAGGCATGTTAAACATGAAAACAATAGTATATTTTTGCAGAGATTAAAATTCACTGAGATAAGCTACATATTATAAAGTTTATCATTAATTTGAGAAATGTTCTGAAATTTGTTTACTTACCATGACTAAGTGATGGGCTGAATCTCCTCACTTTTTGTAGTTTCCCAAACTTTTCTCTATGTTATTTCTGATTCTTGAATGTTCTGAGGCAGGTTGGCAGGGACATGACCTACCGAATAAGCCACATGGCAAGTTCCAGCACCTAACACTGTTAATTACTGGACCACTAACACAGGTTTTGTCCACTGGTGTGGTAGACCAGACCTGTTGCTGCAGGTTTTCCTGTACACTTCGCTGCAAATGTGTATGAAAAGCTCCAACTACCTCTCCAGCATGTGCTGCATAACTAAAAGCTTGAGCCCTATTTCAAGAAAGCAATGTTTACACTTGCCCTATTGGAAGCTGAACACTAAACTGAATAAGGTGTGGACAGCTTGAAGTTCAAATTTGAACTGAGCCCAATGACACGTGCAGACGTTGACACAGATACCACATATCATATCAAAGCATAATGATCTTTCAGTGATAGGATACATTTTCAATCCCTTGACTGTGTGTAGATTAAATTCAAGTACACTGAGGGGAGGTCTATTAAGCCGAATAACATCACTGATGGCCCTTATATCCAGATCAGATTGGTTATGCATCATTTTCAGATTAGTTAAAATATCTCTTCTTTTCAGTTCTACAGGGTTTCAAGCACTCAATCCAGGTGTGTGCCAAGAGGAAAAGTCACTGATACCTCATTTTTATCTACTCTGACCACCTCTGCCGCTGGAAACCATTCAGGTTGTTGGTTAGATGGACTAATCCCTTTACCACTATCTTTTCTTTTCAACTCCAAATGTGTATGCTAATCTTATAAAGGTTTCTTGTCATTCAATTAGCAATCCTGCTGTTCTACTTTACAGTATAAACAAACTGTACAGGTTTCTCGTTTGTACTATAACATCTATCAAGCAGAAAAAATATAATCACCCAAAGGAAAGAGAACCTAGAGATATCAACCGACATGAACAAATTGCATGAATAACTAAAATTTAATATCCCATCCCATTATCTCACCACAATCTAGACGAAATATTAGTTTAAATATATACCCAGGTTAATAATCATTCCTGTCTTTATCCTGTAGACAATGTTTTACTCACAATAATCTGATCTTCGTATTTCACATTTAATGTCGCCGCATTGTGGTATTTGGAATACCTTGCCCCTCCATCCACCAGTTTAACCGTCCGACCACTGGCGAGGCCCTCTCCTGCTTCTGTCGCCTGCCTCCACAGAGTCACATCAATATTCCAAGTATATCGTCCTTGATGGACAGCCCCTGCAGTGTTGCATCCACTTGCAGCGACACTTCTCTCGGCCTTTCAGTCTTTAAAAAATAAATAATATTGGGACCTTTCAATGGCAGATCATAAATCATTATTCGTAGTAAAAACTGAAATCAAATGTCCCATCTCTTAAGCGAGAGAGGATACAAGCGACAAGCCAGCTCAAAGTTAATACTAATCTGCGCCTACATTAACACGACTCATACCCGGATGTTTATAAAATCATATCGCTTGACTAGCTGTCATTAAGCACAGCTGACATTTCTAGGACAGTTTTAACATAGAAATCAGGTACTAGCAATCGATCAAGCACATACTTTTCTTTAATAAAACATTTCCTTACACATTCAATTCTGCCCTCCACCGAGACTTCTTGCCCATGTTTCACTGAATCAATTGGTACAGGGGTTGGGTTCAACAGCGCCTCCGCTCCCAACAAGTCCTTCCTGTCTGATACCACACGGGCAGTTCTGCAATATCACCGAAAAACTAAATTATATTCGTCATAACTTCCTCAATATTATCACTATGTTTTACAAACTCAGTTTCCAATTTTTGCCCTGGGTCTAACCCACAACTTTTGTTGGCCATATTTTATGTCAAATGTGTCACTTTGTCCATTCTGTCCGTCTTTCTGGTGTCCCCAACTTCGATTGCTCGCTAGTTCTTGCGTCTTATTAGCAATCTACAGTCCACAGTTTAGCTGAAATCCTTCTAGTACATCTTATGTCTTGCACCAATAACTCAAAACCGATTCTTAAGTAACGGAAAATAGCCGCTAGGGGTCGCATTCGAATTATTTACACAATTTTCGATACATATCTCTTAACTATAAAACCTTACCTACGTGAACTATAGAATTTCTACCAAATATAGGCGCAATCTTGAGAAATTAATGTTTGCGAGTGTAAAGAATTTAATCAAGAAGAGCAAACTATCTCCCGCCCATAACCCACCCTCTCCCCAAAGTATTTTCACACCCTCCCTTTCCCCATAACTCGCCCATTCCCCTCCCGCCCATAACCCACCCATCCCCGAAAGTAATTCCGTCTCCCTCCCAACCCACCCCAAAAACGTATTTCTAATTCCATATTTTGCTGACCGTTGGAACCTACAGACATTTAAAAAACCACTTACTTCAACACTTGCGATTGCCTCGTGCATACTATTGCACCGTTGGTCTTCCGAATTTAATAAAGGATCTTGACAGTTTCCCCCAAAACCAGCACCTCGTCCCACCCAGATCATCACGGGCCCTCCCAGATTTTCAACCCCGACACACTTCAACCTTTCTTTCGACTCTTCATTCATATTGATGTAACTTAACCATTCACCATTAGGCACCAATGTAACGGTCGTAGCATTTCTGAAATGCATTAGACAAATATTACACCATTTCCCCACAAGTGCACAAAAGAATATTCCCTACACAAGTATATTTCCCCCATGCAGCTTGCATTTTTTAGTTCATAAGACATTAACACAATATCCTAATTATAATAAACAATATCAGTAAACCAATGGAGAAAGATCAGATTTACAGGTCTGGCAATACAAATATCAATACAAAAATTTTGGAATTTTCTTTCTGGAAAACTATTGGCTTTGTAAAGCAGGATGAAACATAAAGTTTAAAATTAAGATTGTTATTACACCAGTTGCAAATATAGTAGATCCCAATTAGTTGCTCTTGCTGTTAGATACTACCATTATTACTAGGGTCTTTTACATCTTAAGTTACACTGAAATCAGTTCCAATATTTCACTAGTAAAATCTTAATATTTAGAGCTTAGAACGGGTTTTCAAAAACTACATTTGTTATAATTCACTGCATATTTACAGCATAAACATGTACCTGAAAGAATATTCTCCCACTTGCTCAGTCAAAGCTGTACTTAATAAGTCCAAGCTGTAGACTTCCATCGAGTTTCTCAGCCATACCGTTTATATAATGGGATTTACAACGATTTCGGGATACAGCTTGTACATTTCAGTGTCTCAGCTGGTCCTTTTACTTGACGCTACTTCAATGACGTGTTTGCCAGACTGCCAGTTAAACTTCATTAAAGAGTTCCAAGGGTTACCTGTTTCAGCTTTCTGCTCCCATAACCAATTACAACATGCATTTTATCATATTTTATCGATTGGGACAATATTATCCATACTGTTGGTACACCATGGAAACTCCAATGTATTGAAATAATATGTTCACTTTAACCACAGAGTCGGATAATTACCTAAACGGGATGTGAGTGGTCTCATTTAATGCATATATATGATGAACAATGAGTGTGACACTATTTACAACATATGAGAGGGACTGTCGCTCATCGTAGTGATCGAAATAGAGATGCGAGGAAAATGCTGACAAAGGAACCTAAAACCAAATAGACATAAAGAAGTGTATTGTTTAAATATAAACAATATATTGTAACAAACTGTGTATAAGAAATTCTGTTGAACGCTTTGGTGTGTATATTATCCCAAATTGCATCTGTTGAGTAATACTATTGAATTCTGAATTACGAGTTAAACATGTTAAAAGTATATCATACATGTATTGATCAAGCATTGTCGCGTTAGAACTGTTTCATATGTATCGTAAATGTACTTTAATAAAATATATATAGTATGTGAATCATTTACAGTATGTTTGTAATAGATCAACTTACAACTCGCATGATTGTAAAATACATTATATTCCATTCCCTTTTTGCTCAACGATGAAATAAGATGGGTTTCGATTCCTGTCTCTATCCAATGACTACTCCAACCCATGTTGTCAATAATGATCCTTGTTAGGCCTGAAAGCTCTCCCGATGCTTCCTGTCTGTTTTGGGTTTCACCTTCATGTACAAGAATTCTCAGTGAATTTAATATTTCCAACACATGCCTGTAAATACGTATTTTTGAATTATATAAAGATAATTTTCATTCCAGTACTTGCCCCTAATATTATATATAAAATTTTTAACATTTAAGAAACAGAAGAAAAATATTTAATTACATTGAATCAACAAAAATAGCTATACCTATTGCTTACTGCCATACTACATTTGAAAACATCTTTAGACAATTTTAAAGAAATACATATAACTGTTAAAAATGCAATGTTTCTATAAAACTTCCTATTAGTGTTGGTTTATCGAAATTTACGGAGTTGTTTAAGTTCGTTAAAAATAGATCTAGTGACATAGAATAACATCGAATGCCTTGATAAGGTCTAAGGTTTCCAACTAAAGACCAGTGCAGTATACCGCTTTTACAATTCTCGCTGGTCTTCTTTGAGTTAGGTTGACTGCTTTTTCCAGGGATGATAGGGTAACATTGTTAGAAGATCCTAAACGGGACCATTTTAAACACCGAAAAATTGGGACTTTAACATTCTTAAAGACAGGTTTAGATTTTCTCTTGAAAGACGTCCATGCTTTTTTACGTTAATTTTTATTTACTGATTCTGTCAGATGATTCTGAAGCCTCCACTAGTTTATAGAACAACTTCATTCACCCTGTTTACTCAGTACATTTGTCTCTCGGACCATAAGCTTTTACTTCCAATCACCCAGCTGGTTAAAATTGACCCAAAAAATCTGACCTACACGGCTGACCTGACCTTTGTTTTAGGGTCAATTTCAATTGACCGGTTAACCCTGCTTGACAAGAAAGCTATTGTGGGCTGTTTTTTAACTGATTCAAAATCCTATTATTCCCCTGCATGTCTTCGGCTCAGTTCGGACATATCGTATTTAAAAGGGTTTACAAACAAACTGCCTTGTGCACACGAAGCGGTGGGTTTACCCAGCTTACGATGTTTGTAAACATCCAGCTTACGATGTTTGTAAACATTGAGCTATGTGCATAGCTTGGGCAGGCTGGCGTCACATAATTTGTGTCCCTTATTTTCCACTGGAACATCACCGGTAAAAATGTTAAAAAAAAACTATATGAAACAGTTTAAAGTTAAATGTATTATTTGAGATAAATGTTTATCGTTATGTATTTCCTTCATATGAGTAAAATAAGAGACTGATTTCTCTTTCCTTTTTCCCCCTTTCAGCACCTTCTTCTGTTAATCTCTCACCAACATACCCAAATACGAAAATTTCCTTGTAAATTTCTTGCTGCTCACTACTCCAAATCCTGAATAGCATTACTCATTTTTTTTTAGATATTAGTCATATAAACCATTGTAATCATCTTAATAGTCTTACAACCCCTCAGTTCCCAGCGGCCTATTGTCGTATCGAGACCTAAAACACAAGTTTTAAATAGAATGTGCCACTGTATAATACCACGCACACAACGTTTTCAGTTGTAAAAAATGAATATTTATTATCAATTATAAATTTTTCAACGTATTCCTAACCGAAGTTCCAATATTGGCGACGGCTTATATGCATATTAATGAGTTTTATGCAAAATGCTCAAAGGTATCAGGGCGACACCCTCTCTAATATTAATAAGAAGAATTCAAAGATCATGAAAATGCACAAGTATTGTATGCTTCACTTTAAATCGAGGGTTTAACTAGCCGTGACAACCCGACTCAGTAGGCAATCGGATAATTGGGTTGGTAAGCCTATTCGAGTCGTGATACAAGTTATATCTGGGAATGTATCACAGTGGTCTTGCATCAGTTTGCTTTCACATCGTGGTAAACGGCCCATAATCTCAATATATTGCTAAAAATAATGAATTTACACAAGAGTATACAACCTAAACTGAAACACCGTCTCCATGGACACAGATCAGTTCCTGTATCGCCTGCAAGCTGCCTGCGTCCTGTAACCCGTGCGAGCCATGCTTGTGTTCATGCGATCATAAATTCAACAAGCACGCCAAAGGGTTTACCAATGTGCTGGGTTAAAACGGAATTTTTCTCGCTCATGTTTGGTATTATTAGAAAGTACACAAAAATGCTAACGATTGGTCTGGTTTATGTTGATTGACAGTGTACCTGTAGGACATGAAGTGTTGTCAGAAATGACGAAAATATGTGCATCTTCATTAATGCGTTCCTCAGACATAGATGTCATGTCACTCTGGCGCTAGTAATCTGGTCGTAATGCCAGAGGGTCGATATGACGCTAGGGTTTGACTGTCGGAATATAGTTTCAAATAAACGATATCACCCTTCAGTACAGCTGTACTTTAACAACGAGGGCACTGAAATTTACAACGATTTCAGGATACAGCTTGTACATTTCAGTGTCATAGCTGGTCCTGTTTACTTGACGCTGCTTGACGCTGAACTTCGTTAAAGAGTTAAAGGGGTACCCGAGTCAGCTTTCTGCTCTAATATTAGTAATAACCGATCGGAACATGCATATTATAATTTATCCATTGGGAAAATATTATTTATAATGTTGGTAAAAAATGGAAACTCCAATGTGTTGAACTAAAATGTCACTTTAATCAAAGAGTCGGAAAATTACCTAAAAGGGATGGAAGTGGTGTCACTTTTGTGGAGTATCCGGATATTAGTACACTGTTCGCTTAAATTGTGCAATGGAGAGAAGAGATACTGCCAACACAGGCGAATGCAACAAAGTGATACCAACACAGGCGAATGCAACAAAGTGATACCAAAGATGAACAAGGGGATTTAATGCTTTTATGTGATTAACTTCTCTTCACAAAACTTGAGAGTTTATCATAGCGAAATAAAGATATGGGTATTAGAAATGCTTTAGTCAGTGTCTAATTTTTCAGATTATAATTGTATGTGTTTAGGTAATACTATTGAACTCTGAATTTTAAACGAGTTAAACATGCTAAAGGTAAACCATACATGCATTAATCAAGCATTGTCACGTTTGAGCAATTTTATATGTATCGTTATATGTAAACTCTTTATCACAATATACACAGTATGTAAAGCATTTACAGTAGGCCTAGGCTATATCTGTAATTAGTCAACTTGCAACTCATATGATTGTAAAGTACATTATTATATTCCATTCCCTTTTGGCGATGAACTAAGATGAGTTTCGATGACTACTCTGACCCATGATGTCAATAATGTTCCTTGTCGGGCCTTAGAGCTCTTTGAATGGTTCCCGTCTGTTTTGGGTATCGCCTTCATGTACAACAAGAATTCTCAGTTAATAATATATTTCCAAAACATGCCTGTAAATATGTATTTTTGAATTTTATAAAGATTGTCATTCCAGTACTTGCCCCTTATAATAATTTATATATATATATATATATATATATATATATATATATATATATATATATATATATATATGATTTAGGAGGCAGAAGAAAAAATTATGAAAACTACACTGGATCTACAAAAAAAGCTTGACCTATTGCTGTCATACTATATTTGAAATCATCTTTAGGGATATTTAAATATATATATATATAAATACACACATACACGTTATAATTCAATATTACAAGAGAGCAAATAAGCACTTCATATAAATGGGGGTGTTTTTTTTTGGCAATTTTGAAACAGTGGAGTGTTTCATGTCCCTTAAGTCTAGTGACGTAGGTTAACAGTTTCGAATGCTTTGGTAAGGTCTAAGGTTTCCAAACAAAGACCAGTGCAGTATACCACTTTTACATTTCTCGCTGGCATTCTCTAAGTTAAAGAGCAGATCCTGAACAGAAGAGCCATTTAAAACACCGGAAAATTAACATATAACATTCTTAAAGACAAGTTCACATTACCCCTTGAAAGGCGCCCGTTCTTTTTATGCCCCCATTCTTAAAGACAAGTTCACATTACCCCTTGAAAGGCGCCCGTTCTTTTTATGCCCCCGCCACAAAGTGGCCGGGGCATATAGTTTTTACCCATGTCCGTCATTCCGTAATCAAACAGTTGTACAGATTTTTTTCCGCAATGCCTGCAGATATTGGCCTGATTTTTGGTGTGTGGGCAGATAATGACCAGTTACAGATCGAGTTCACGTTTCGTCCTGATTAACTTACTTTTAATTGTTTTACCTCTCTTAAGCATAGAAAATTTCATGAAATATAAAAATGTGTGACAAATGTACATGTACAACCTTTTTATCTTGGTCAACACGGATGATTTCGTCACGGATGATAAATTTTTATTACAATAGGAAATGCTAGAACAATATTGGTTGGGTCCGAGTAACCACTTTTGTCATAAAGTTCCTTGAATCGCTCCCAAAATTTAATCAATTGCCCAGAATTCAAAATTTAATCTTTGTCGAGCTATCCTGAAAATTTCATCACCCTCTGGACTTTTTGACATCGTGCTAACAGACATACAGATAAACAGACTCACATGCACTACCCAAAACCATAACCCTCGTCGCTAGGCTTAGCGGAGGCAAAAATTTTCCTATACCCAATATGCCTTACCGTGATGGAACCTATATTTTGTTAATAAGGCGTTAGAAAAAGCTTATACTTGGTCCTTCGCATAAATTGTTCTTCCTCCAGCGCGTCTGTGAAACGTCTTCAGCTGTAAACAAATCAGTAAGGACCTGCTCTGTCTGCGTGTTGCTGTCGATCATTTCAAACATTTGATACAAGTATGGTATATTATATTCAAAGCTATTTTGCTTCAGAGACGCTATGACATTGGGTAAGGTCGGACTTTCCCGTCTCTGTGTGAAGTGTTACATTGAAAGGTAAATTCCTAAGTTTCCAGAAAAACTCTTTTAAGGATATGGTTGGAATTTTTCTCCATTAATTTCTTTATCCATACAAATTTTAATGCAGAATTTTTTTTAAGCCAGATGGACCATATTTAGGCCTCCTTTCTCTATTGGTGCAATTAAAACTTTTAAGGATATGGTTGGAATTTTTCTCCATTAATTTCTTTATCCATAGAAGTTTTAATGCAGAATTTTTTTAAGCCAGATGGACCATATTTAGGCCTCCTTTCTCTATTGGTGCAATTAAAACTTTCCTTTTGATTATATCTTTCCAATTTCCCCAAATAAATTTGAATAGACGTGATTCAATTTTTTTTTCAAAATATTGGGAGGTGTAGGTAGTACTGAACAATTGTATATTAATTGTGGAAGAAGGCACGTTTTTATTATTGTAATTCTGCCCAACGGTGTTAGCTTTTTGTCCATCCATAAGTTAATAATGTTGGATATTTTTGTTAACTTGTCTTTAAAGTTTATATCAACCATATTGTCCAATAATGGGCTTACTGTAACCCCAAGCAATAAAATTTCTTTGTCGGTGTATTTTACTCCGAAATCCTCTATTTTTTGTCGATCTTTATGACCATTAAATTTTAAAGGCATAACTACAGTTTTGTTCTTATTACTAATCTTTTAAATACTTACATTTGAATAGACCAGTAAAGTGTACCTTTTATTATGATTAATATCCATTTAGGTATCAGAAAATGTTTCTTAATGTAAAATACAAGGGCGGTGTGTACAAACCCTTTTTTGTTATGAATAAGTAAAATATTAAAAGGTCATGAGCTCTTTAAATTTAATATGGGCGAGAAACCCCTCATCAAAGGTAAGCATGCACTACTGAGTCATCTGTGCAAATTAATTAGTTATCATATACTCTGCTGATAGGTGGTTTTCATAAAAACAGGGTTTTTTTAATCAGCAACCTTGTTTGCATGTGCATGGTAAAGGAATTTGCCCGTGCAAACAGGCATTTATTATTGTCAAAACATGCGGTGGTTACCAGAGGTTGATTGATCGTGATACAGGAAATTACATAACAACAGTAACAGTAGTGATTGGTGCACATCGGAACAATATAGTACACCCAATATGCATGATTACCAGTATCTGTTTTTTTTTTCCACAATGTCACTACCATCTTTGGTTAAATAAAACTTTTTTTATACCCCATAATTTTGAATGGGACAGCTTTTTAATGTTTGCTATTGCAATTGTTGCAGAAAGTATTGTGATGTTGACCAAATACTTAAAAGAACATCTCCAGAATCTGAAGCTTTCCAAAGAAGACACAAAACTGGTGGAGTTCAATGAAGTGGCCCGACTCACCTTGGTCCGCCTCATAAATTATAATCGTAGACGCCCAGGAGAAATGCAGGCTCTTCAGTAAGAATTTATATAAAAATGTTACAGTTCGTTAACAGATCTTCTTTATTCTGCTGAAAATGGCTGCCCAAGTTACTAATAAATTCCTTTTCTGGTAGTTCTAATAAATTTCTTGTCTTATAGTTCATGTAATTACTGCAAACAAAACTATTTCGTTTCTGGTGAAGAGGCACTTTAAAACTTTTTTTATGGACTTATCTACTGGCAAACCGTTGTAATATGTTTTTATCAGTGATTTGGCTTCATGTGTTTTATTTTAGCTCCACATGGTTCTATTTCCAATAAATGCATGTGTGCAGCTATGAAAGCCAATTGATCAGTGTTGAGTTTAACTGTACATACTAAGCTATTTCAGACACTAGAACTGATATGGAGACATATGCATGTTACTAAGCTATTTCAGACACTAGAAGTGATATGGAGACATATGCATGTTACAAAATTAATAAGTTATTGACTGAAAATCAACGAAAATTCCATCAACGGTAAATCAAGTATATACATTTATTATTTTGATTGAAGGATCAGTCAGTACGTACAGATGATCCAGGGGGTGACCGAAATAGGCAAGGCAGTACTGGCAGATTGCTCTGATTTAGAGAAGGCGTTGGTGCAGAGCCAGGAAATGGTCGAGTTGAGGGGAAAGGTAACGTTTTACTTAATTGTTCATTTTATCATACATAACCACCTTGTTTAGATCTAAACTGCTCAGGGGAGAATTTGTTTGGTTAAACATATATGAAATAATACTTAAATTAGTTAATTTATTCCATGAATGTTAGTTTGTATATTGTGATTAATAATATTGGGATAAACTGACTGGTCCAAAGAATGCCACAGCATGTTTAAATGAACCTATTATGAAAGTATTGCCTTTTGGTAAAAGATATGTGGATTCTTTCCACGATAGCCATTGATGAAGTTTCTTATGATATAGCTTTTTCTTTCATCAAATTTATCAGTTACCTCTGGAATGTTGCAGACAATTGTGGTGCAAGCCGTGCTATCAGCGACAGACACTTCTAATTTTCCGCTTACGTTGTGCATCTGCTTTTGCACAACTTTGATTGGCTTCTGTTAAGGGGCGTTACCAGCCGCCCCACTTAGAATGGATTGTAATGACAGCATCTGGATATAGAAAATGTACGTGATAACAGAAAATTCATGAATTTATATCAACTGCTTCCGCCTGTTGTCAGACAGACAGAAACAAACCCCATTCAAGGCAAGCATGGTGCAGCGAGCTAAATTTGAATGGATAATATTTAAGAAATTCATCGTTACCCTCTGTAAATCTGACTGATCGGGGACAGACAAATCAATGTCCCTAGTTGCGCGGAAGCGGGGGACAAATATTCCACTAATTATCTTGTCCAGTCAAAGGTCACCAAATTACCACAAATTCCTCTTCATATTCTTTGTAAAAAAAAAAAGATATCATATTATGTAAATATGATATAACTAGATATTGGCTTTGGATGGAGTAAGACCCTGACATGTTGACAATATGTCCTTGCATAGGGAACTAATTAAGATAATGGAGGTGGCACCATCATCCATGCAAGTTAGCTTAAGTTCATTAAGACACACAAGCACACAAAATTTTAGGACAATCCATTCATTCTGAGCAATTGATAAAATTTTGGGAGCGATTCAAGAAACTTTATGACAATACGGGTTACTCGGACCCAACCAATGTTGTTCTAGCATTTCCTATTGTAATAAAAATTTATCATCCGTGACGAAATCATCCGTGTTGAGCAAGATAAAAAAGATTGTACATGTACATTTGTCAAAATTTTTTATATTTCATGAAATTAAATCACTACTGTATTGTATTTTGCATCTGATGTAGTTCTTTTTCCTACGTCACAACAAACAAGTAAACAGTATATAATTTATTTATTTATAACAAAAATAAATTATAATGTGCCTTATTCATGCCCCGTGCTTCACCATCACCGAACCGTCTTAACCTAGGTACCCTGATCATTAATATATGATAAATATGGTTAATATAACAACTTAGCACCTAGCATGAATAAATTACCGTAAGCGACCTAGCGTAAGCGACCTGGCACTAACGAAGTGCAGCTAACCGCCGCAGGCGGCAGCACATGCAATTTAATTGTTTGTGTGACTATGATTTCAGCAAATCTACGTCTCAACAAACAAGTAAACAGTATATAATTTATTTTCATTATTTTCATGAAATTAAATCACTACTGTATTGTATTTTGCATCTGATGTAGTTCTTTTTCCTACGTCACAACAAACAAGTAAACAGTATATAATTTATTTATTTATAACAAAAATAAATTATAATGTGCCTTATTCATGCCCCGTGCTTCACCATCACCGAACCGTCTTAACCTAGGTACCCTGATCATTAATATATGATAAATATGGTTAATATAATACCACTTAGCACCTAGCATGAATAAATTACCGTAAGCGACCTAGCGTAAGCGACCTGGCACACACGAAGTGCAGCTAACCGCCGCAGGCGGCAGCACATGCAATTTAATTGTTTGTGTGACTATGATTTCAGCAAATCTACGTCTCAACAAACAAGTAAACAGTATATAATTTATTTATTTATAACATAAAAATAAATTATAATTTGCCTTACTTCAGAGTATAACCATAATACCAAAAAAAAGAAACTAGTAAAAAAGACTTGGCCTGTATGACATGCCCATCTGAAGATAAGAATACAGGAAATCAAAGCACATGAATGAGCAAATAAAAACTAATTACTGTGACAGCATGAAAGATGTGTTCTCCTTTGGTACTCTACAGGATACATAATGTTCAAAGAAAACAGATCTAGACTTTCATCTACCAATATGCATAGCTGTGTCAGGATCACATTGGTGCTCAACTGCCCTTGTGGCAGCTGAGGGACGGAAACAGCAGAAAAACCCTGTCCACCAAGTCCTGTAGCAGTAATACTGTCCTGTAAAATCTGACCGACTGTAGCAGCAGAAATAGCAGAGTATGGCTTCCTAAGAGTAAGGAACACTAGGTCCTTTGGCCCTCTCATATGAGATGTTCGGACAATACAAGTCTGTAGGTAAAGTACAGGGTCGAGCTGTCTATCAGCACAATGGAGCACAGTGACTGAAAACCCTGATCTATATCAGTGTCCTTCTTTATTCCATGGTAAGTAACAGTAAGGGATCCATCACTGTTAAACTCTATTTGGTCCATGGAAAATAACATGCGCTTAGCATCACCTGACCCTGGGTCAAACTGAACAGCCTTAGGTGCAAGATCAGAGGGTCTAAGCATGTAAGTCATAGCGAGGAGTGTGATTGCTTTCATACGTAGTTGCTTTATTGACAGCTTGTCATTCTCTGGCCAAGCTTTGAAGAGATCAGTAAATGGTTCCACTGGCAGCAATTTTACACGTCTACAAGTTACAGTAGTACCTGATTTGATCAAGGCATCCACCAGTGTTCTAATATTATTATCAATAGTAATATCAGGCAACTAATAGGCCACATAGCAGTGAGACAAAGCAGCAAGCATGGATTGTAAAGTGGACCTAGGCCTAACAGACGCATCAGATAGTACACATAAAAAATCCTTGCAAAAGTAAAATAACTTGTTTTAAAGTTTGTTATAGAGCAGTAATGTGGACTGAGACAGACTGAAAGGGAGCTGCACTGCAGCACGTTGTGACCAACCTATGGCAAGTAGCCCATCTTGTCAGCGATTCGCCAAGCATACAGGCGCCACCCTGGGTTCTTTAACGGTTCCGGCTGCAGTCCCAGTGATATTACCGTTTGTTTCTCGGTAGGCTGACAGGCCTGTCTATGCATAAGCTGAGGAAGCTGTGGAACCAAGACTGACTAGGCCACCAGGGGGCGATCAGGGTAGCGTCTGCCTTCTGAGAAACGACTAGGGCCAGCACTCGAGGAATTAGCCAAAACGTGCAGTTCACAAGCATACAGGCGCCACCCTGGGTTCTTTAACGGTTCCGGCTGCAGTCCCAGTGGTATTACCCACCGTTTGTTTCTCGGTAGGCTGACAGGCTTGTCTATACATAAGCTGAGGAGCCTGTGGAACCAAGACTGACTGGGCCACCAGGGGGCGATCAGGGTAGCGTCTGCCTTCTGAGAAACGACTAGGGCCAGCACTCGAGGAATTGGCCAAAACGTGCAGTTCACAAAGTTTTTTCATCCCCCCCCCCTCCCCAAGTGGGTTTGGGCCAGGGTATCGACGGGCTCGGTCGAAGGATCCCAGTACTGGCTGTTGTATCTGGGGAGCTGAGTTGTTATGAGGGATGCAAATCGGTCTATGTCGTGAGGACCCCACAGTCGGTCTAACATTTGAAACAACCGAGGGCTCATCTTCCGGTCGTAAGTAGTGAGCTTTCGTGATAAAAAGTCGGCATGAGAATTTTCTGGACCAAACAAATGCTTCGCAGAGAGGTCTGATTGTTGTATGCGGCAGCCCATATAGCTCTTGATGTAGGCAACACTGGAGATATTGTCTGTTAGGACCTGTACAAGTTTTCCCTTGAGAAGACGCATAAAAGTTAGTAAGGCTAAAAGTATGGCTAACAGCTCCCTGTAGTTTGACGACTGGTGGGTGGTGAATACATCCCATAAGCCGCTTGCCTCCATGTTATTGCATACAGCCCCCCAAGCGGAGGCTGATGCGTCTGTTACAAGTTGTACCTATAGAATTGTTAGTTACTGGGCTGCCATTCCAGGAGATTTTTCATGGAACTCCCTGGATGTTAGTCAACAGATTTCAGGTCCAGTGGTTACGATTTGTGCCCAGATAACAGACGGCCAGACCAACGGACGCTGGACAAAGGGTGATTGCTGTAGCTCAGATAACACTGACTTCTTTATTCATTCCCCTAGACAATTCACGCTGCTTAATGTTACAGAATCTGTTTTTTTTATCTCCATTACAAAATTTATGTTTGTCACGACGCCGTTATCTGTTGATATTAGGATCTGTAACTCAGTGCATGTTTAATTAACAGAGGAGACCAACCATGGTTGACATGTGATCACAGGCGCTTGAATCCCTATTTGTAATAAAGTCTTCATATCCCCAGTGTTCTTAAAAATACTACGAAAGAATCAGTTAAAAAAACAATAAAAAAACGGTCATACCATACTATCTATCATAATATAAGGATCTGTAACACAGTGCATGTTAAATTAACAGAGGAGACCAACCATGGTTGACATGTGATCAAATGTCTTCCACGAATGACTTCCTTCTGATAGGGTATGGACCCCCCCCCCCCCCCATAGGTTTATAGACAACCCCTTCCCAAAACTCTGATTGGGTATGGACAACCCAATCCCTCCTCTAAATCTCCAAAAGACAAATGCCCCTGCACCCTACCCCTAGGTGAAAAGACCCCTGAACAACCCTCCCCCCCCCCCCCGGTCATAAGCCACCTAACCTAAATTATAAAGTGTACTCCTTGGTATACGTTACTGAAATTTACCTGGCAAGCACCGTCAGGTAAACAAGACCAGCTGTGACACTGAAATGAACAAGCTGCCTCCTAAAAATATTGTACATTTCAGTGCCCTGGATGTTAAGCCGGCCATACACTAGGGCAATTGTTGCATATTGCGAAACATGATGCATGAGTGTATGGCAAAATGATTCATGTTCTTAGTGCTCCGCAACCTGTTTCAATAAATATAACTTTATTTTCATGCAACGTGGTGTACGGTGTCAGGTTTCGTTTTCGCATGCGAGCCAATAGAAATGCCGTTTTTAGGTCACAGCACGAGGGTAGACGAGGTTATTAAAAATTAGCTTCAAGACGGAAAGCAATTCCTAATGGACAAAGCTAAAAAAAAACAAGGATATATTTTGGATTTTTACCAACCATACAGGTGTCTTTATGACAAAAAGTCTGTTAACTTCTAACACCATAGCACCCTGCCTTTCTTGTTTAGCAAAATTTGCCTTGACGTCTGGTGCGGACCGCAAAAGAAGCGGCTGCACATGTTAGGAGACCATCAAGCATTTCATCAACATGAAGCGTGGAAGCCATGTTGAAAACTAAAAGCCGGGAACATGTAAAGGTACATGTTGCATAGTGTATGTGGGTCGTGTTTTAAAAAAAAAAGCTTCTACATGTTTCAAGATGCGCGATCCTTGATTGGCTGTAATTATTTTGTACACAATTTACAACGGAACAGTATTAAATGCATCAGAACTTCTGTTTACTAGGTAGTCCTACCCATTTGGCAAGTAGTTTTAAAGTAACACTGAGCTTTGTCAATTACCTTCAGGTTGCCGACACAAATCAGCAATCCTACTGCACGCGAGAATAAAGAAATTATCTCATCAGCAGTGCTGTTCTTGTTGAAAGTATCCGATAGTGTTTTTCATATCTGAGGTTATTCCAACCACGATAAATACCAAAGCATGAGTGGCAAGCTCTCTGCATTTAAGCGTTCATTGCAGTCCATAAATCCGACCAAGTTTCCCGTCACTTTGTCATAGACAAGGTCTGCTTTAATTGATATCACATCATGTATAACCATTATTTAAGGTCTGAGGCGGTTTGTTTTAACCTCCCACAATACACACCAGTTATTTCTTTGAAACAGTGTCATCGAAAAATAATCAAACCCCCTAATCCGAATCTTCTCCATCCCGAAAGTGCAACTCACCATGATCACCTTCCTCACCATCCTCCCGTCCCCCGTGACTTCTACGGTCATCTGCAACAAGGGATCCGCCCGCTGCGCATTCTCTGTGATAAGTTGCCAATTGTGAAATGTGAACGGTATATTAATAATATCCGTAAGTGTTGTGTTTTGTAGCAAACTGTTCTACTATCCCCCCCCCCCCCCCCCACACACACAGGTCACGTTCCTCAATTTCACCGGCTTTCCTAATGCCCGCCACTTCATCCTGAAATTGGATAAAGTTTAAAATCACCGAAGTATGTCGAACATAGTCCTGACCAAAGTGAAATGTAAATGTTAGGCAGTACCTTCCTCTTCCTCCTTGAAACGCTGCCTCCTCTCGGTGTTTGCCGCGGGGGAGGATCTGATCCACCACCAAAACAGCTGTTCTTGGGCCGCCACTATCTGCAGGTCCCCTTGCTGGGCCCCTGTACTGATGCTGTGTCTCGTAAACTGGCAGAACAGCTGCAAGGAGAACACGTACGCTCTGAAGGTCCCGGGCTGGAAGATATTAAATTGACAGTGATAATTAGTGATAAGTAGTGACTGCAAAAAAATGTAATAAGATAGTGTTGGAAAGATTAGTTAAGATTAAGGTAAATATTTTTAGTGATTATAATGGCTATGAGATTAGTGGCATTTTTGTTTAATTATTATAGAGTTTATAAATGATTGCAGAGTAATAATGAATGATTTGATAGGGTTTATATATATATATATATATATATATATATATATATATATATATATATATATATATATATAATACACTTACCAGAAGTTTTTTTTTTTGTTTGTTTTTTAGTTGCGATTTGAGAAGGTGAGGTAGAGGTTGAAGGTTGTTCTGGTTCTTTAGCTGCTTGTCTTAGGAATTTAATAGTTCTTTGAAGTCCTGTTATGATGTTTCTTTGTCTTCGGTTTTCTTCGGCCATTATGGTGTGTCTTTGTCATTAGTTGTCTTTGTGATGCTTTCTTGGATTTGGTGGTCTGCTTTGCATTGTATCTCTTGTGCTTCTTCTCTTGGTTGTCGTTGTCATTGGCATACTTGAGAGCTGAGATGATTGTTTTTAGTAGTTTGAGATCACGTGTGACGTCTTGATAGTCCATCCTGGATGTTGTGATGAGAGGAAAACAAAATTATGTTACTGATAGATGTATCCAAGACTTCCTATTTAGGGTCTTCAACAGAAATTGCAAAAGGTAAGTAGGCCACATCAGTCTGTCGTGTCTCATGTGTGGCAGATTCTGAATCTAGTTTTTTTTGCAGTCTATTCCAAAATGGTTTATTCCAAAATAATTTGCTGCTCAACTGGAACATTTTCAAAATATTTCTTTCGTAACATTATATAACTTATTAAGACTCCTTTTTAAAATTTGGAATGTTAAATAAGTTTATATAGTATATTTCTATATTACTGTTAAGCAACAACTCTACATCTGGACAGTGTCTGAAAAAATGTGTAAACAACACCTTCCATGGTCTTTCTCCTACCTTTATGTATCTTTTAAGCCAGGCTACTCTTGATGTATAAATTTTTGATTCTATATGTTCTTTCTTCTGTCTTTTATTTCTCGCGGCTCAAATTTCTTCAAAGTTACAGAAGAACAGGTGTGTACATTTTGATATCATACAAGGCATTACACAGTGGTAAGTACTCCTCTGAAAACTGCACGGATTGATCACCTTCAAGTTCTTCGAGACAGTGGTCTTTGAACCCACGCACTGGTTCATCTGACTGATGCCTTTTTTTGTGCCCTGATATTTGTATTTGTCAAGTTATCGACATACTTTTTTCATGTTTTTCTAATTTGCCAATATGGTATTCTAAATCTTCAGCCTTTATTTCAGGAATGTTCTGGCGACTTTTCTTGAGGTCTCTGAAGCCTCGAAGTCTATTGAACAAGTTTGGTAGTAGTTGTGTGTCTAGATACCCGTGTTTCATTCAGACATGACTCACGTTTTTCTCCTAATATTTTCTGGCTTGGTAGAAATCCCACTTTTGCATCCTTCATGGTGGTAAGTACAGCATTATACAACTTGATCTTCCCTGTCCGGATGACTTTGAAATAAAGTTGAAAAGGCAACCTAAAAAGTACCACCACCAAATATACAAACCACCATTTTATTTACTTTTCTGGCAATTGTTTTAGCTCTACATGTATGAGTGTTTGTCTGCAGAACCTGTTGTGTGCATAAGTGCTTCATTTGCATGATAGGTTTACATGATTCTCATATTTTACAGAGTATCCAAATGCGTTATCACGTTATTGTAAACTATGAAAATCAGTATTAAAATTTAGTATTAAATAAGAATTAGTAAAAATGCTTTCATTTACAAATGCCTGCATGCAGTTCAGTGAAATAGCAAATTGTGTATTACCCATGTATAGTTTTATATTCAGTGTTAAATACCATTACAAAATAACTACAACCTGTTTGGGGCATCACTGTTTGACAGGTATACGGCCAATTTCGGAATAACAAATCCATTCAAATTTGGAGTTATGCAGGAAATATCCATGTTTTAAATACTGAAACATTGGCATGGGGCATCCTACGCTCCATAAGCAGCGGTTACGCTACGCTCAACAATTCGCTTCACTACACGCTGCATTAAACCGCGGTAGCGGTCAGGTTTGGCCACAAGACGGTGCTGTCTCTGTGGAATTTCCCCTTGCGTAATATATAACCAAACACATTGCAGGTATCAAACCGGTCTGTTTACACGGCTGTGGAAAGCGCTTGGTAGCACAGACTTAAAACGCAGTCTCTTAACTGACTTCCCTGAGGTCAGTTATCCCCCACAGTCTGTTCATTTCCTGTATTGCCATGCAACACGAGCTTGCCACGGGCAAAGCTATGTGTGTTTACACGCTAAGTGAATCAGATTTCTTCTACCAGTTTTGCAGATTTGTTTAAACACAGGGGTAAACAGATTTTACTTTATCCAGCGCAAACTGACTGGGTGTTGCCAAACCTGAAAAATCCTGCTATTTATCACAGCGTGTGATTGGAAGGTCACTAGGCCGGGAGGTGAAGCGGACTCATCTAGCTCGGCCGCCACAAACACAGCTGGCACGTTTGACAATGTTACCACTGACATGATTGGCAGTGCCTCAGTCAGCGCTGCTGACTCTATGGAGACTGCCACCGCAGATGCTTGGACATCTTCTGCAGTTGCAGGTGTGCCTGCAACAGACCTGATGTCTCCATTATCGTCTGGTGTCTTTCCTACCTTGACTCGGTACGGATTGGGTTGGTCACCACCGCTTAAGCAGAGTCCTGGCTACTGCCCTTTTTCCATTATTATGTTACGTTTATCTCCGTCACCGCCTTCATGTGCAACTGCAATGACCTCACTTTATGGGTCTTAAAAGTTATTTACACGTTTGCACTTGTTTCGTCCTCTTGTGATTATTGAGGGAACTTCATCAATTATTTAACACTGCATCAAAGGGTTTCTTTTGGACCTGACTAGTTTTTTTTTATGTAAGTTATTGTCAAATGAGAACACTTCCATAATACTCCACAACGTGTTATGTACATTATAAAATAAACAGTCCAGTCCACACAGATGCCTTTCCTATTGTACAATATATAACATTAGCTTCTTAGCATATATCGGTACAAGTTGAATGGATCTGAAGAAAAATAGGCCAAAGCAACATTCAGGACAAGGAAGTGATTTGACATCAGGATCCCTTAAAGCGCAATTTTGCCTGTTAGAACCAAATGTCGGTTTCCTTGCAGTGATTGCAGGCACTGAAATTTTTTATGGGGTTTAAAATATCGCATATTAATCCAATGTAGAATATTATTCAACACGTGCAACAAAAATGGTGCAGAATACGAATACATTGGTAAAAGATTCATATTCATGATATAGCAGCAAGAATTTACCGGGAGCTGATGACAAAACTATACAAGGTTCTGTCGTGTTTCTTCTAAATTTATTTTCAGCACCTGAATTTCCATCGCAATTGCTTTCCCTGCAAAGATTAAAAAACTGCAAATGTGTTGTTCTGAACCTATTGATTATGAGGTCACGGGGCAAAGGCCACGGCAACAGTACCCACTTGTAAAAAAAGCTTGTAGACCCATTTTAAGCAAAACCGATTGACCTAAACCTTTTATCTTGCACATATGGCTCACCCACCCATGGATGAAGAAACCTGTCGATTTTGAGGTCACAGCACCCACTTCTTGAAAAAGCTTGTGGACCCATATTAAGCAAAACCGTTTGACCTAAACCTTTCATGTCGCACACATGGCTCAACCACCCATAGATGAAGAAACACTGATTTTGAGGTAAAGGGGTCAAAGGTCACGGCCACAGCACCCACTTTTTGAAAAAGCTTGTGGACCCATTTTAAGCAAAACCGTTTGACCTAAACCTTTCATCTTGCACATATGGCTCACCCACCCATGGATGAAGAAACCTATCGATTTTGGGTCACGGGGTCAAAGGTCACGGCCACAGCACCCATTTCTTAAAAAAGCTTATGGACTGATTTTAAGCAAACAGCGGATATACTTCCTTTCTGTCTTCCCATCCGTCTCAATATACTTTATTGATCAATGTAAAGCCAAATCATTGGATCTTAAGCTTTCGCTTTAACATAAGTCTCGCCCACCCATACACGTACACTTTATTGAGTTTGACGTCAAAGCTCAAGCTCACACACCTCCCCATCTCTTGCCACTGGTTCAGACCTGGTAACAGAGAAGAATCTCATGTGGACATCTGCGAAAATCCTTTATTTCAGCAGCAATCATATATACTTTTTAGATAGGTATATTTAATGTTAGCATTCTTTTCAGTGATGTAGGAGTCCGGACTTGGACTCAAAGGTGTTGGACTCGGAATGTACATGGAGGTAAGGACTCGAAAAATCAAACCGAGTCCATCTTGAGTCCAGTTGAAAAACGTTCTTTCGCATACTTTAAAACACTTACATACATGAGCGAACTACAAACAGAATAGTAGGCATACAAAATTAGACTTTAGTAAAAGCGTGTATAAAATATCTTTAAAATATACAGGATCATCTAAAATTTCCATTTAGACTTTCATTTTAAACGGAGATGTCTATTGGTGGACTGGACTCGGAACTCAAGGACTGATTTGCACTCGGACTCGAGTAGCATGGACTCGGATTCTGTGGACTTGACTACATCACTGATTCGTTGCAGTTTGCTCTTAAGTTTCCGAATCCAAATTAGCGGACTTTAAGAGCTCAATTCGCCTAATTTAGGCTCATTTAATACAAAGGGTAAGCAAAAAGTTATTTCCAAAACTTATAATATGTAAAAGTAAAAGAAGCCACTAACCCCCTCAGAATATTTGATCGAAAATGCTTTTTTCTGTTTCTAGTCTATTTGCAGCCATAATTTTAAACATTGTCCTATGCCTGAAGTTGCATTGCCATGATAAAATTGATATGAAACACCAGGACGCATACCCCCGCGAAATAAAAAAAAATCTTATTGGATCTACTCCTTTATCCTGATCCTGATACTAAAAATATTAAATTATGATAGTCGCTATAAGACTGAGCGAATCTTCAAAGCCTTACCTGCACCTATCTATAAAACCTATAATATTACAATATACGGACATGTCGCTCTGTGTAATGCAACTAGAATCTTCTATCTTGACATGAGGGAGGCCGATTAGAAGTCTCCTTGGAAACATGATATTATGTCTCAGTTACCCATATTCTTCAAGCTATGGGGCTCCGAAGTATCCCGCAGAAAAGTATCTGAACAAATAATGCATTGATCACCATAATGTTTATTTGAATGGATATTGATCAAAGAGTGTTTCATCAGATTCTGCGGACTGGTGGTGCCACCTGTAATTTTTTTTCGATTTTTTTTACTATTTATTTAGACCTTTGAAGATGCAGTCATCTGGTAACAGGGCACACATTTCAGGAAACCTGAAATTTAGTCTCTTTTAACCATATCCTTCCAAAATGGGGCTCGGAAGTACTCCCAAAGAATAATTAAACATGTGATACAAAAGCCCCAGTATTTGAACAACTAATGCCTTTATTACCATCATTCTTTGCATGCATTTTCATCATAGACTGTTTTTTCGGAATTTTATGCATTTTTTTTCTCATTTTTTGATACCTTCAAAGATGCGTTCGTCCGTGAACAGGGTACAAATTGTAACCATTTGACCTGGAATCTTCTTACTTTACATCCAGGGAGGTCCATGAAAAATCTAATATAAAGCCTAATATAAAGTCTCTGTTACCCATATCTTCCGAGCTTTTTGGCTCAGAAGAACCTACAAAAATAATTTTAAATTTTATAAAAAAAAAGCTCAAGTATCTGAACCACTAATGCATGAGTTCATTGCATATTCATCATACACTGTTTCATCAGTGCCTGTTTACGTATTTTCTTTAAATATTTATTGTACTTTTTACTATACATCTAGGGAGGTCCATGAAAAATCTCTATGGAGACCTGAACTTAGGTTTCTGTTACCCATACCCTTTGAGCTATGCTCAATCACCTAAATCACATGTTGAATTAACACGAAAAATAGCCTCTTCCCTTTAAAATGAATTGGTACCTGCCAAACTATTGCCCTGTAACCGTTTGCTTACTCCGGTAAACGAGTTTTAAAAACAGTGCACCGGGCGCGATCACAGGTGTAAACATTACCACAGCGCATGCATCACCGGGCTACAACACGTTTCAATCTGGAGATTCTCTGACTTCTTGGCCCAAAAAAATGTTGTGGCTCACAATCGGCCCTCCGGTCACGCGGGATTGTTTCAGTAAACAAACACACATGGACTGTGTTTATCAACACGCAGAGCCATAATACGGTGCTAAACCGCCGTATCCGAGGTACAGAGCCTGTGTCCTGGGATGTTTTTGCTAGTAAACTTGTGTATAAAGCAAAACTGAACTGTTAGTATGGAAGAGTAGGCAAAATATTGCTCCTGATTGTCCCTTTAACAATCTCGGAAACGAGTGGAGCTTGGATATTGATCAAACGTAGGTCAAAATGTGATGCTGGGAAAAGGACATGCCCTGATTACGGATGACGGACAAAGGACCATTTGCTATGCCTTAGATCACATATAAGTCAGCTGAACTAATTAGTCAGTAAATTTAAGCCTCACATGATTTCCAATTCTAAATAAAGTCCAGTCATACCACATACTTGTTTTCTTTATGTTTTTTCTGCATAAGTGAAGCATGATCTTTTAACAATTGATCCCTTTCTTCCTCAAAAGCTTTGATCCGTGTTTTTGGTTCTTCCACCTGCGCATCTTTGGTCAGTCCACCATGTTGTCACGAAGCAGTGTCATCATAGGCCCCAGGCCTTTACAAGTAGGAGTGTATGTGGACCAGGATTCTTCCGCCTACGATTGAATTTATTGACATTTTAAGGACCTTTATAAGAAAGAAGCAAAAATTGTAAAGGCCATTTGTAACAGTGGTATCTAGTCTGAAACATCAGGTATAAAGTGAATATACTTTCCCATTATCTGTTAGAATATCAAATACATGAAAATTGATTAGCAGTAAGTATATCTAATAGTCAAATCTGATTAGCAAAAAAATTGTTTTATTCATGTGTATATATAGTATCTATCATAGAAGGAGAACAAATTGTCCTAACATGAGTGTAAACCAGAGTCCAACAGTTTCAAATAGTGCCTTGACGGATAATCTGACTGGACGGACAGACAGACAGCTGGATGGCTGATGGACAAAGGACCATCACCATAGTGACTTTAAGTCAGCTGAGCTCAAAATAACCAATTGTATGTTCCTAATGGTGGAGCTGAAATTATAATGACATGCATCTGTTGTCAAGTTATAAATATTCAGCATACCAGCTGCATAAATTGAACATGTGGTTTGTTTGATCTGTGGTGTAACATACCTGCATGAATTGACAAGACTCAGGCACAGTATATGTTGTGAACCTATTTTCCTCTTCGTTCAGTTGTGCCTGCACAGTGGCCTCTTTTTTCCTTCTCCTCTGGCGCCACCAGTCTGCAGGAACTGATGGAACATCTCATGATCAATACGTATGCCAGAAATCATGACCATCAGTGTTGTAGTCAATGAGATAATGAAGTTTTTGTATGAAATTTTTTACTATTCTGGGGGGGGGGGGTACTTTGAGGCCCCATAGCTCAAAGAATATGGGTAACAGAGACCTAATTTCTGGTTTCCAAAGAGATTTTTCATGGACCACTCAAAATGTCAAGTTACAAGATTCTAGGTCCAGCGGTTACGATTTGTGCCTGGTTAACGGGCAGACGGACCACGCACAAAGGGTGATCACTAAAGCTCAGATGACTTACAGTCTCGAGGAAAGTCTCGAGATCTGTATAAGCATTTTATCTACAGGCCACTTGTACACATGCCAATGTTAACATGGAAGGCTTTCCTGTGTCACATATTCAACTGCCTCTGACCGAACTTGTGGATCGCCAGATAGTCGAACGTATTTTACGCTTATATTTTAACCTGTTACATATCGGACGGGGATTTGGCGGTGCCAATTGAACAATAGTGATCAAAAATCGCCAAGCGACCGACAATAAAAAAGGTGGTCGGGCGAAGGCAGCCCGCCATAATGGCAGGCGCCGTCCAAGCTGCGGTCGACGGTCATTATGTCTGTCCATACCCGCGAGACGCCCGGGCGGTCTCCGGACATCGTCCGACGTCCGCGCCTCGAGTAAATATATGACATGTTAAAAATTTATCACATATTTCTTAAAAAAAACACTGCACAGGGACTAAGTAATTCTGGCTATCTTAATGCCGTCAAAGAAGACCAAGGGAGCAAAGAAATCCGTTTCTAAGAAGAAGGTGGCACGAGAGCACGAGTCCGCTTCATCGGAGCATGAACTGGAAGCTGAGTTGATGGAAGGAACCCGGCCGGAGGCCGAAGTAGCCGCCTGACGGCGGCCCGACACCTGCACGGAGCGCGTTCGCAGCACATTCGACTTTGTACAAGTCGGACGGGATACGGGAGGGGGTCGTTCGCGTATCGTAGAGAGTCCATGCGGCGGCCGCGCAGCTCTAACCACCTTCGTCCGAATTTTAAAGCAAAAATTCGTCCAAAATCGTCGGAATTTTCTGCCCGAATATCGTTCGCATGTTGGCCGCTGCCTGAGCGATCTACGGGGGATCTGTTTACGAGTTCTTCGACCTCAAAAATCGCCATAGGAAAATTGCTGATTTAAGAACAGGTTTCGGTGCCCTGCGATTGTCGGCGGACCCCTAAAAATCGCGTTGGTGTCCGCAGCGATCGCGCAAACAACAGCCGTATCCCTGCCGAAAATGCCCTTTTCAGCTCGCAGATAAGTCGGACGGGCTCCGTTTTTGAAATGTGACGCAGGCTTTACGAACACTGCTCCCAGCATTGATACGCTTACCAGTCATCGCACAACTGCGGTATGCCCTCTTGCACACATTACAACACTTACTCAACTTGTGGTTATCAAAGTTGACCCTGGACACTTTCTCTCGGGGTTTCCTGCCAATCCTTCTCTTTCTGAATGAAAACTGTCCAGAAAGCTTTTCAGCGACATCCGCATGGAACTTCAGGTGGTCTTTTATTCTTGCCTTGTGGGGGTACTACAAATACAGCAGTCATACTTACACCATACCAGAGAACATATCGCCAGTACTTTATACTTGGACGACCAACGGGGTAGTATGTGGACAACTGGTCGGACTTGTCCACACCGCCCATAAACCGGTTGTAGTTGACCAGGAAAAGGAGCGCTATAGAAAACTGGACGAGTTTAGATCCACAGTTGACATTAACAGAAGAGAAAGTATTGGCAGTGCTTGGAAGGACCGCGGTAGATTGTGGTCCAGGGGCACATGTTTGATACGGAATTATTGCCGGAGAAGGAACTTGATGTACAGAGCCGGAATAGAGGTAAGAGATGGATAATTTTCTATTCTATTCTCACTTTCAGTCCTTCCCAAATGGCATTCATATACATTAGCACCTAAGAGGTCCTAAATAAAAGTTATCTCTGTGATTATTTGAAATGAGGTCCCTGTGACTAAAGATATGAAAAAAAGTATGGAAAAAATAGCAGCTCGAGTGATAGCTGTACTTCTGATGATTCTTTACTGAACCTCATCAGGTACATCCTACCTGTTAAATCAGCTATTATCAGGATCCCATATTTTGCAGTTGAGTATGTTAAATCAGGCCCGGATCTCCGGTTATGCAGTTGGGGGGGGGGGGGGGGGCTGGGGTTGGGAGATAAGATATAGATTATCAAATATCTCGAAACATGTATCATTTTTGTATACAGCCACCAGAGGGAGCTGCAGCTCAAAATCTATGAAATGTTGTGCCATATATCTCCATAACTAGTGCCACAACTTTGATTGCAGCATCTGAAACTAGATTTAATGACCTCATTTTGATATTTTTCTGTGCTTTTTATTGTGGCTCCTTGTCATGCTTTTCTTGGTCACACTTATAGAATATCCTGCATTTTACGCTCAACAGCTTGTTAAAAGCCGTGATGGTGTTGCTAGGATACCAGCCTTCAGTGCGGCTGTCGAGGACACTGACATGTACACCAATTGTACATTGTGAAATGTAAACTAAAATAAAAAAGGAAAACCCCACTTCGAGTATTATAAAAACCTTATTATTACACGCTTCTAATATATAAGATTTTGCATGTAAAGACGTACGTGTGACTATACTCTGTGCATGATAATATGTATGTCTCAGGTTTTGTGATAAAGAGGTGTGACTATAACTCTGTACGTGATAATATATAAGTATCAGGTTTTGAGATACAGAGGTGCTTAATTGTATACAAGTAATAATAAACAGTATCAAAGCTAGGGCACCCTTAATCTTTTCACAAACCTTTTTGGCAAACACAGTAATCATATTTATCTTCTTCATCTTTGGCTGCGCTGATAGCATCTATGTCCTTTTTTGTTGGATGGACCAAAATAAAATCACCACCATTGCAGCCAACGTCTTAAGAAAGTCCTCCTTGTCACTCAAGGAAGCTCTTGGGTCGGAGCCTTGTGGGGTGTCCTCAAGGCACATCATGCCTCCCAGGTGCATGGCCAAAACACCAATCAACCCACTTGCCATGAAACGTACAAATTTAGCAACATGACTGAAGGCCTGGCTAACTGCTGCTGGAAACTTTTCCTTCCCACAGGTCGTTGGCATGACGCATGGTTCCAACATCTGCATCGCGAAACCAACAATCTGGTAGAAAGGTGAATTGCTTTATCAAGGCTTTTAGAATCATAATACATTTCATTACATAGGAATCTTAAGCATTATGCTGTATTGTTTATATTTAAATATATTTTTTTTTTACTTATTCTACTTATTAAGAAAATCGGAAAATCCTAGAGCTATTCAAAGAAACACATTTTTTATTTAAAGGTAAGAGAGAACACATTTTTATATGAAAATATCATGTGTTCTTATATGAAAATATCAATCAATCAATGTCTTAATTAAGCATATTTGAAAATTAACCATAAAAATCATAAGTCTGACAAATGCTCTTTAGATCTCAGACTTATAAAACAACTCCAGTGATGCAAAATAAGTTCATGATACAAAATTATTTTGTATACTCTGATATATATATATATATATAGCTGTCATAAGATATTTCTGACGTCTCTGAGATACCTAAGTTTTGTTTCTTTTCATTCAAGGTTCTTCCTTACCCTAAAATACAACTTTATGGGAGGATACAGTAACAAAGAGTCGACGAGCTTCTTCTTTTACTTGATGGGGATGTGTTATAGTATCATGAGTATGTTTTTCCTAAATTCAAAATGAACTATTAAAACGAATAATAAGAACACTTTACTTCATACAACTTCAATAATCTTTTATGATGCATGAATACTTCCCATGAAAATATACTTTCATTGTAATGTTCAAGTCCAAAGAAACTTATTTTGTTTAAATCAATTAATAATTTATAGTAATTAATCACTTAATATTAAATGGAACAGAACTGAAATGATTATATATATATATATATATATATATATATATATATATATATATATATATATATTTAAACATGTGTTTAGCTACCTGGATGAACTCGAAAAGGTTCGACGCCTGGAAAAACACAGGGTAACAGAGAAGGGGAAACAACAGGCAGAAAAGCTGCTGCTCCAGGGATGGGCCCAAAAATGTCTCTGAACAGACGATTCTCAGTGTCTTTGCCAGATCCCTTCACAAACCATCCCCGACTCGTATCTGGATGTGGACCTGGTACGAGCTACTTGCACCTGCAAACATGCATCACACGAAGGTAAAATAATAATTATAAAAAAAAAATCATATATATATATATATATATATATATTTATATATACAAATGAATCTTTTAAATTTGGAGCACCTGATAATATGATATATAATGAACCTGAGTAAAAATCTACAGAAAATTACTTTTACCATGCTTTGCAATAATAATTAATTTTTATGTTTATTAAGGTACATTTTCAATCAATATCTAGTAATGATATAACATACTCAGTACACATGTGATATCTGCAACAATTGTAGTGTTCTATTAACAGCTGAAATGGCTATTACTTGCACATATACTTAGAAGGAGAGTTGTTTACGCATTCTCAGTTACTTTTCTCTTCCAATGAAACTACCAATAAATTTATATTATGCATGTTTTTAATGAGGATATATTAAAATTAATCTATACTGTATACAGCTGTTAAATAACTCATTTATTTAAAAATTAAACGATACTTACCTAATTTCAAGTCTGACTGTAATTTAACCATGTTATTGGGAACACGACAGATTAAGCGCCCATCCTGGTCACATACCCCTCCCTGATAATACTCATATTTAATGAGTGGACATTCTAGCTATAAATATTGACATATGTGATCACTACACAAGTTTTATGACATATGTAGATAAATAATACCATAACATGAATGTAACAAGTTTTATTATCTCTGCAGGAATGTGCAAGCACGTTCATGTAGCTCTTAACGTGGCCAGTATTAGGAATATCAATGTTGAATCAGCAAGAGCTGCAGCTTCTCAGAAGCTTGTTGATGGAATTAATTTTCAAATTGATGGCAAAGATGTAATGGTGTTTGGTAAAAACAACATTTCCACTGTTATAGAAGGTGAAGTATGCACATGTGTGGCAGCTTCACATGGATTACAATGTGTATGTAAACAAGTCTGTGACATGGTTAAGGCATGTGAAATGTCAGTTTTACCTGAGCAAGGCTCATCTGGTGATGACAGTGAGGATGTTTGGAAACTGCAACACAGCTGAAAAATGAGTTAATACAAATTGGCAGTAATGCACAGATTCTTAAATTGTTGCCGGACCTAAATTCTAGTCCACTCAGACTGTGCTCTACAAACTTTGGTGATCTCCCATATGGTTGTCCCATATCATATCAACAAAAAGAAAACCATGACAAAGAATCTGATATCATTATGATAGACGATGCACCAATCTTCCCACCATTCCCATTACCTGATCAACCAAATCACAACTAGAATTTGATACAGGATCTCAAAGTGACAGTAATATATGGCATTATGTCAGAGCTGGCAGAATTACTTCTAGTAACTTTAAGCAGGTCTGTTGTAGGGACACCAACGTTAATACATTAGCCACCATATTGGTAAAGGGAAAGCGGGTACAGGCAAAGGCAATGAGGTTTGGCATACAGCATGAACCGATGGTTGCCAGCAACTATGCTCAATTTACCAAGAATAATATATATCTGTGTGGCTTTGTCCTGCACCCTAGTTCACCATACCTGGGAAATTTTCCTGACCGAAAGGTGCATGATCCCTGTGCTGAATCACATTTTGGTCTACTGGAGATAAAGTGTCCAGATGTAGGGTCATATGTAGAATGCAAATGTCTTATCAATGTGGATGTTTTTCACAAACTCAAAAGAAAACATGATTATTATTTCCAAATCATGATTGATTGCAGATGGCATTAACAGGGATGAAATGGTGTGATCTGTTTGTGCAGGCAAAACAAGATTACCATATGGAGATAATCTTTTATGATGATAACTTGTGGCATGAAATGAAAAACAAACTTGATGCATATTACTTTGATTACCATCTGCCATTAATGTACACATAACAGTTAACACCGTAGTGTTCTCTGATGATTACATGGATTTCATATATGAATTCTTATGGCTATATGCTGACTCACATGGTACATCTCCGTCCATGTTGCTGGCAACACTGTTGCCTAGAGACGATACAGAGTTCACTACCACTACAAATATATCTATGATAGGTAAGTCATCGATCCATCATAAGCTCTAAACACAGGCACCATGTGAAGGCTGTTAAAGGAAATAGTTCAGATAGATATAATAATCATTATAAATGCTGTTTATGTCTAACAGGTGAGGGGTCTTAGAGGAATTATCCATATATTTAAGAATATTCATAGGTAGAAGTGGTACATATACCACCAGGAGGGACAATGACTTACGAAAGTGGGAGTCACAGATTTGTTTTTTTTTTTGTAGCTATCAAGCCTGTTCCTTGATTACCGGGTGACACTCGAGCTATATATTAGTTTAAGGTCATATGTGATTAATCAAGGGTTGCTGATAAATTGGGAAAATCCATATCTAATATATATAAACAGTTCTACAGGGCTAATAAGCTTACATGGGGCAAAATCATTATTTGAATCATTAATGTTAAATGTAATAGCTATAAATGTAAATTTGTCAGCATCTTCATATCTGGAGACCCTGATTATGAACCTGTATGACCAACTTTGCATGGCAGATTTGCTAAATTTGACAATGGCTTAAATAGGGAAGCGGTCCACAATTTTTAGGAAATATATGTAATATTTCATATTGAACAGAACTCCTGGAATAAAAGTGGGCATGTGAAATTAATAACTGCATGCCAAGACATTTTCCCTCATGGATTTAATTTTATATTTGATTAGGAGCAGCTCAGACAGGATCAGGAAACAGTCCTGCATACAAAGCGGCGATTAAGAAGCCACTGAGATTTGTTGAGGAACAGTATAAGAAGCTGGTGATCAGCAACTGTACATCATCTGCGATGCTAAACATACTTGATAAAAAAAAACGGGGAAGGCATCATCACAAGCGATGTGTTGTTCCATACGGTAAATGCTATTCTGAAGAGGTCCACTGGAGTGGATGCAACCCATGAGAGAACCAACCTTTTGTCAACATGGGATGGGGGTCAACTCACCATGGACCGGGCCTCAGAAGAAGAAATATGCATTGATGTGTTAGCTGTGTCCATTGGTGGTCTCACCCAACCAAACCGACTATCTGAACTGAGATCTGTTCATCACGTGATGGACTGTTAGACCGAATGCTATTGTGGTGTTTCCCAATGGGCTTTAGAGATACAGACTTTGACCTAATTGCAAGACAGGATCTGGAGAAACATCACTCAAACCTCCGGTCCTTGGGACCACTCATGCAGCTGATTTATGATGCAGCTAGAACAGGAAAATGTTCTGGGTTCTCTGCAGAAGCAGAAAATAAATGTGGTGCGGGATTTGTTTGACCGCACTAACATCGGAATAGCACTGGAAAGTGTGATCGAGTACAACCCTAAGCGTCCACCAATTCACCAAAGAAAGGAGGAGCTACAGTTGACACCATCAGGCCCAAAATTTGTGGATCATGTGGTAAAAGTCTGTACCACTACTACAATTATGTTAATGTTAAAGTGTGCATGTTCCATGGAGACCAGTTATGTAAGCATTGTAACACAATATTGCAAGGTCAAGGCAATACAACTGGTAAATGTGACATCCTAATTAGTGATCATGGATCTTTATCAACAGAAAGTATGATATGTCAAGACGAGACATTGCACGCAATGGTATTTTAATGGTACAATTTGGCAAGATGATTGAGTACCTGATTAAAAGTTTTGTATTACAAGAAGGGGACGTAAGTTCTATTTGCTGTTTTGCCTCTACATGCAGAGCAGCTGACGAAATATGAAGTTTGTGAACGATAAATAATGGCTGAAGTCAGTGTTGTCATTCTTACCACTCAATTAGACGATGTCTTTTTTCTAAAGTTCTATGATGTGTGATGTGGTTTCAATAAGCAGCGGCTACGCTACACACAACTATTCGCTACAGTACCCGATGCATTAAACCGCGGTTGCCGGTCAGGTTTGGCCACCAGGCGTCGCTGTCTGTGTGTAATTCCCCCTGCGTTATATTTAACCACAATCATTGTAGGTATAACCAGCACAAACGGATGTTGTTCGAGGTACCGGTCACTGTACACTGCTGTGGAAAGCGCTTGGTAGCACAGACTTTTTTTCACAACATTGGAATACACACGATGCAATCGTCAGCTATAAACACAGTCTGTATACTGACTTGCCTGAGGTCAGTTATCCCCCACTGTCTGCTGTTCCCTGTATTGCGTCCGCACGAGCTCGCCCCGCATAGCTATGTTTCTTTACACGCGCGCTAAGTCGATCAGATTTCTTCTATCAGGCCTACAGATTTTTTTAAACGCAGAGCCAATCAGATTTAACTATATCAAGCGCATATTGACTGGATGTTGCCAAACCTGAACAATCCTGCTATTTCTCACAGCGTGTGAGTCGCTGAGCCGGGAGGTCACGCGCTGTGTTCAGAGCGTATGACATGACATGTTAGAATTATAAAATTTATAATCAAAGTTCAGATAAAATTTGGCAAGACATTCTGATTGCTTAAAACAGATGATAATGTTGAAGCAGCCTCGTCATAACCAAAAAGGATAAGAAAGTGTCTTTTGAATGGCCTAATTTTAAACTACCAAAGGGAAATCTCATATTTTTTCCATGATGGTAGAAATGACTAAGAGGATTAATTGTTAGGACTTGATGTAGCTTTTGATACGACATTGTTTTATCTGTACATATAATATATGTTTATTTTTATGCCCCTGCCATAAAATGGCCGGGGCATATAGTTTCACCCATGTCCGTCATTCCGAAATGAAATAGTTGTAAGGACTTTTTTTTGCAATGCCTGCAGATATTGGTCTGATTTTTGGTGTGGGGACAGATGATGACAAGTTACAGATCGACTTCACGTTTCGTCCCAGGTTGACCTACTTTTAACCTAATGGCGGCCAAAGGACCGAACATTTCATGCAAATAGAAATTTTCATGATAAATTCACATGTAATGACTTCTTTTCGCAGTGCTTGCAGATATTGGCCAAATCTTTTGGTTTGTTGGCGCAAAATGACCACTTACAGATCGAGGTCGCGTTTTGTCTCTGTTAACCCACTTTTGACCGTATGACGGCTCCTGAACGTAGAAACTTTCATGAAAATTGAAATTTTCAAGATAAATGCACATTTCGGACCTTTTTCGCAATGCCTGCGGATATTAGCCTGATTTTTGGTGTGTGGGCAGATTATAACCAGTTACAGATCGAGTTTCCGTTTCGTCCCGGTTGACCTACTTTTGACCGTATGACGGATCCTGAACAAAGAAAATTTCATAAAATAAAACAATAAAACAGGCAGATTTAACGCCGCGTTGTGGACATTTTGCTTCAATAGCAGGAGGTGTGGCGAGACGCAGTATCTGAAGGAAGAAAAGTATCAGAATTCCCTAGTTTCCTCAAAGACCCCAGATAAAGAGGTGACAGCAGCACTTTCTAAATTTGAGTTAAAATTGGTGAATACTATTCACAGAGTGGAGGGAAGAGGGAAGAGAGGCAAAAAGGTGCCAGTCCTGTTGGCAGAAACATGAAGAGTCATCTGGATCTAGTTTTGAAATTTAGAAGAGAACTTTTGATTAAATCCCCGTACCTATTTTCCATGGATACCAACCTGCTTCCTCTTAGAAGAAATGACTGCTTACACAAATTTGCAAATGAGTGTGGAGCAAAGAAATCCAAGCTCCTTACCTCAACAAAATTGTGGAGGCAACACTTATCCTAAATGTGAGAGATTTCGCATGTATCCTAACAATCCTTTGCATTTATATTTTAGCTTACCTGAATGAAAGTCATCCGAGCTATAGGGATCACTCTTAGTCCGCCGTTCGTTCGTCCGTCCGTGAACAGGGCAGAAATCGTAACCGCTGGACCTAGAAACTTATAACTGAAACCCATTAAGTTCCATAAACGAATCTCCTTGGAAATCTGAATTTAGATCTCTTCGACCTATATTCTCCGAGCTATGGGGCTCGTAAGTACCCTCCAGAATAATGAAAAAAAAATGATACAAAAACTCCAGTATCTGAGTATCTTTATGCATATTGATTATGGAGTGTTTCATCGGTTCCTGAAGATCTCAGGGTTGTTTAAGTAACAAACGAATGTGCCTGTATCTGTTCAGGGAAGCAATTTTGTGATTATCATGTCCCGATGCATATGAATTTTTTATTGAAAATTTATATTACAAAGGTAAAAATAAAAGCGCCCTCCCGCACTGATTTCTTAAACAAAATGCTTGAGAACCCATTTTTTTTTTTGGCCTGAGATTTATAATTCCTGTTTTGGGGGTTTGGAATGGGAAATATTTGTGGTTATGGAGTGCACTAAGATTTACTTAAACCTTGGTTTGTTCATTTATGTTGCGCAGAAGTATTGGAGCAAAGAGCAGGGTTCTACAGATCAGGAATCCTTGCTTATACAAAGTACATATGTAGTATTTGTCTTGCATTCATATATTGCTTATTTGATTATCAATAAATAGCATGGCCATTTCCTCTTATCTTTTCATATGCTAATATATAAAAAAAAACATAAATGAGTACATTTTGTTTTTGCTAAAATTTTACAAAGTTCAGCAGAGCTCTGTAACTGATGGGTCCCTGGATTAGTTCATTTCACCCGATGTCATATATCATCTTTCTTTTATAATGGTGGTAGGTGTCCAGTATTAAAAATGGACTGTATGGGAAGAGGGCAGGAGGAAGAGGTTATACAAAGACATCTCTTTTAAAGTAGTTGCCAGGAGCAGCTAACGCTTTACATTGGAGCAAGGCCTGGCCCTGCTGGTCCTTGACAACTCTGTTACAGCAGGATCTGGTGCTTGCTCCATTTCTGTGCCTTGCTCGACTTTTTCTGCGATGTTCTGCAGTAGGTGCAAATCAGTTCTGTGCCAAAACACCTTAATGCGAACAGGTTTGTCAAGACCTGCCGAGGCGATCCAGTGTGCCACTCAGAGAGGCTGAGAGTGTAGAGACCAGAAACACCTGTTTTTTTTTTTGTGTGTGAATATTCAGGACGGTGTCTCCACGAGCACGAACTGTTCACCTACAGGTGTTTTAGATTAGACAAATGGTGGAAGCATGGTGACATACAATGTAAACGAGAAGTGTGTTTATGTTACTGTTTGGGAAGGACAGAGCTCTTAATATGTGTGCAGCACCAAGACTCATTTGTCTTCGTTTATGAACCAGCCTGCGTTGTTGTGAATATTTTGGACGGAGTCTCCACGAGCACTAAATCTGTAACTACAGGTGGTTTAGTTGGACAAACGGTGACAGCATGGTGACATACATATGTTGATTAGAAGTGTGTTAATGTTACTCTTTGGGAAGGACATAACTCTTAATATGTGTGTGCAGCACCAAGACTCATTTGCGGTCGTGAATGGTGGTTTCGGCAACCGTTCTTATGGGGCCCTCTTTAGAACCCTTGTAGAGGCTGCCATTCATGAAATATTCGTTGAACTTTGGGCGGGGGGGGGGGGGGGGGGGGGGGGGGGGAAGTACTGTTGAAAGGTAAGCGAATATTTTATTGGATGACTTGTGTTGCAGATGTAATACTGTCTCCCGCTCTTTCAGAACGAACCCACCTTGAAGTGTACATGGAAAACAATTCGTAAAAGCACTTTCAGGTAAACACGACTAGCTGTGACCCTGAAACTTACAAGTTGGGGTTGTACATTTCAATGGCCTCGATGTTCCACGAACGACGTGTTACTAACAAACCCACGCTGGAATATTTTAGAGTATAATTGTGTTCATTTATTAAATAACGTTATTTAACGTATAACGTAATATTTCATGAAAGAAAATTGCAAGAGTCACTAAAACCAAGCTTCCTATTATTTCTGGTGCCGCAGCCTTCAAAGCCTAAGAAAGCTTTACGTAATGTTGATGTCTCACAAAATGGTATGATTTCAGCATTTGTATATCACTATTGTGAAAAAAATATTCCATACACGTGCCCATTAATCAATAAACAATATAATTAGTAGAAGTAAATTTCCTCTTGTTTTGTCATTCACATTTCTTTTCATTGAATGATATATGACATTAGTACATACGGAATATTATTAAATATATGTTTTATTTAAAAAATTTCGTCATAATATATCCTTTATTCACAAAGATTCTTCTCTCCAGAATTTAATGAGATCTGAGCTTCCATCAACTGTGCTATTGCGACGACCTGGGATGTTGGTTAATCCATCAGTCTGTACATATGTCTGTTATTTTATGTGGAATCTTATATTTCCTGTTATCTCAACCAGGGCGATTTTCTGAGATTGAATGGAATTGTCACATTAGGCTTACAAAAAGATACCACAAAATGATACCAACACGTGTTTGTATTCTTTCTTGATGTTTGTGTACTTGTATAAACCCTTACCCCATTGTTACGATGAAATGATAAAACTGAATGTTAAAACCATTTGATAATAATTTATATAATAACAGAATGAAGACTACTCTTTAGCAAGTCATGACAACACACACAAACAAACAAAACAAGTAGATGACCTTAGGACTAGCCCTAGCCGGAAATGACGTAAAATTTTAAGATGAATGAGAAAGGAAGAAGAGGGAGAAAATGAGCCACTGCCTGTGGAGATAAGATTAATATATTGTCAAATTTATTAGGGAAACATGACCTTGACGTTTTACCTATTCAGACAATACACATGGAACATCCAGAAATCTTGAAGACACACGGTATATGCAAGTTTCAAAGTGACTCTATAGCAAAACTGAGGACTTAAGAATGTTATATTTAAGACGCATGAACCAGAAAGCAGGAGAAACTGTGATAGCTGACAAACAGACAGACATATCGACAAAGTGACACAAGATTGAGACCAAATGATTTTTTCCCAGGTTATGGAGAAGACTCAGGGGAAGAAAATAATTTATAGTTCATGTAATCAAAGTTTATAGTTTCGGAGATATGGCAAAAAATGATATGTTGGGGAGGTTCGAGTGCAGCGCCTCCTAACAGCCATATTTCCGGAAAATTATAATATCAGGCCAATTCTTTTTGGGGGGGGATTATTTATGGATTATATCCCATTATTATTTTAGGGCCTATTTCTAATCCTTCTTATTTTTCGGCTTATTTTATAAAACCTTATTTTTGGGCCTGATTTACAACTAGGTTTTGAGGTCAATTTGGATTTATTGTTGGGCCCATTTTTAAACAAATATAAAGGGAAGCACCTTCTTCTGTTAATCTCTCACCAACATACCCAAATACGACAATTTCCTTGTAAATTTCTTGCTGCTCACTACTCCAAATCCTGAATAGCATTACTCATTTTTTTAGATATTAGTCATAAAAACCATTGTTATCATCTTAATAGTCTTACAACCCCTCAATTCCCAGCAAGCGGCCTATTGTCGTATCGAGACCTAAAACACAATAGTTTTAAATAGATTGTGCCACTGTATAATACCACGCACACAACGTTTTCAGTTGTAAAAAATGAATATTTATTATCAATTATAAATTTTTCAACGTAATTCGTCACCGAAGTTCCAATATTGGCGACGGCTTATATGCCTATTAATGAGTTTTATGCAAAATGCTCAAAGGTATCAGGGCGACACCCTCTCTAATATTAATAAGAAGAATTCAAAGATCATGAAAATGCACAAGTATTGTATGCTTCATTTTAAATCGAGGGTTTTACTAGCCGTGACAACCCGACTCAGTAGGCAATCGGATAATTGGGTTGATAAGCCTATTCGAGTCGTGATACAAGTTATATCTGGGAATGTATCACAGTGGTCTTGCATCAGTTTGCTTTCACATCGTGGTTAACGGCCCATAATCTCAATATATTGCTAAAAATAATGAATTTACACAAGAGTATACAACCTAAACTGAAACACAGTCTCCATGGAAACGGATCAGTTCCTGTATCGCCTGCAAGCTGCCTGCGTCCTGTAACCCGTGCGAACCATGCTTGTGTTCATGCGGTCATAAATTCAACAAGCACGCCAAAGGGTTTACCAATGTGCTGGGTTAAAACGGAATTTTTCTCGCTCATGTTTGGTATTATTAGAAATTCCACAAAAATGCTAACGATTGGTCTGGTTTATGTTGATTGACAGTGTACCTGTAGGCCATGAAGTGTTGTCAGAAATGACGAAAATATTTGCATCTTCATTATTGCGTTCCTCAGACATAGATGTCATGTCACTCTGGCGCTAGTAATCTGGTCGTAATGCCAGAGGGTCGATATGACGCTAGGGTTTGACTGTCGGAATATAGTTTCAAATAAACGATATCACCCTTCAGTACAGTTGTACTTTAACAACGAGGGCACTGAAATTTACAACGATTTCAGGATACAGCTTTTACATTTCAGTGTCACAGGTGGTCCTGTTTACTTGACGCTGCTTCAATGAATGCCAGTTGAACTTCGTTAAAGAGTTCCAAGGGGTACCCGAGTCAGCTTTCTGCTCTAATAACCGATTAGAACATGCATATTATAATTTATCCATTGGGAAAATATTATTTATAATGTTGGTAAAAAATGGAAACTCCAATGTGTTGACAATGTGTTGAACTAAAATGTCACTTTAATCAAAGAGTCGGAAAATTACCTAAAAGGGATGGAAGTGGTGTCACTTTTGTGGACTATCAGGATATTAGTACACTGTTTGCTTAAATTGTGCAATGGTGAGAAGAGATACTGCCAACACAGGCGAATGCAACAAAGTGATACCAGAGATGAACAAGGGGATTTAAAGCTTTTATGTGATTAACTACTCTTTACAAAACTTGAGAGTTTATCATAGCGAAATAAAGATATGGGTATTAGAAATGCTTTAGTCAGTGTCTAATTTTTCAGATTATAATTGTATGTGTTAGGTAATACTATTGAACTCTGAATTTTAAATGAGTTAAACATGCTAAAGGTAAACCATACATGCATTAATCAAGCATTGTCACGTTTGAACAATTTTATATGTATCGTGTAAACACTTTATCATAATATACACAGTATGTAAAGCATTAACAGTAGGCCTAGGCTATATCTGTAATTAGTCAACTTGCAACTCATATGATTGTAAAGTACATTATTATATTCCATTCCCTTTTGGTGATGAACTTAGATGGGTTTCGATGACTACTCTTACCCATGATGTCAATAATGTTCCTTGTCGGGCCTTAGAGCTCTTTCGATGGTTCCCATCTGTTTTGGGTATCGCCTTCATGTACAACAAGAATTCTCAGTTAATAATATTTTTCTAAAACATGCCTGTAAATATGTATTTTTGATTTATATAAAGATTGTCATTCCAGTACTTGCCCCTTATAATAATACCATATATATATATATATATATATATATATATATGATTTACGAGGCAGAAGAAAAAAATTATGAAAACTACACTGGATCTACAAAAAAAGCTTGACCTATTGCTGTCATACTATATTTGAAATCATCTTTAGGGATATTTAAATATATATATTTAAATATATATATATATATATATATATATATATATATATACACATACACGTTATAATGCAATATTACAAGAGAGATAATAAGCACTTCATATAAATGAGGGCTTTTTTGGCACTTTTGAAACAGTGGAGTGTTTGATGTCCCTTAAGTCTAGTGACGTAGGTTAACAGTTTCGAATGCCTTGGTAAGGTCTAAGGTTTCCAAACAAAGACCAGTGCAGTATACCGCTTTTACATTTCTCGCTGGCATTCTCTAAGTTAAAGAGAAAATTAACCTATAACATTCTTAAAGACAAGTTCACACCCCTTGAAAGGCGCCCGTTCTTTTTATGCCCCCGCCACAAAGTGGCCGGGGCATATAGTTTTTACCCATGTCCGTCATTCCGAAATCAAACAGTTGTACAGATTTTTTTCCGCAATGCCTGCAGATATTGGCCTGATCTTTTGTGTGTGGGCAGATAATGACCAGTTTCAGATCGAGTTCACGTTTCGTCCTGGTTGACCTACTTTTAATTGTTTTACCTCTCTTAAACATAGAAAATTCATGAAATATAAAAATTTTTGACAAATGTACATGTACAACCTTTTTATCTTGCTCAACACGGATGATTTCGTCACGGATGATAAATATTTATTACAATAGGAAATGCTAGAACAATATTGGTTGGGTCCGGGTAACCCGTATTGTCATAAAGTTCCTTGAATCGCTCCAAAAATTTAATCAATTGCTCAGAATTCAAAATTTAATCATTGTCGAGCTATCATGAACATTTCATCACCCTCTGGACTTTTTGACATCGTGCTAACAGACATACAGATAAACAGACACACATACACTACCCATACCATAACCCTCGTCGCTAGGCTTAGCGGAGGCAAAAATTTTCCTATATACCCAATATGCCTTACCGTGATGGAACCTATATTTTGTTAATAAGGCGTTAGGAAAAGCTTATACTTGGTCCTTCGCATAAATGGTTCTTCCTCCAGCGCGTCTGTGAAACGGCAAGACAGTTGGTCTTAAGCTGTAAACAAATCAGTAAGGTCCTGCTCTGTCTGCGTGTTGCTGTCGATCATTTCAAACATTTGAAACAAGTATGGTATATTATATTCAAAGCTATTTTGCCTCAGGGACGCTATGACATTGGGTAAGGTCGGACTTTCCCGCTAGAAGATTTTGAACGGTATGCTTCTTTAATATGGTTATGCGGGACCATGACCTGAACTCTCACACTCAATTTTCACATCGTTGGTCAGTTATCATGTCTTTTAACCTTTGTAAAACGTTTCTTTAATGGACAAAAGAAGTAAATCTGGAATAATTCCGATTTGGTTCGGCAGATAACCACGCACGGCGAAACCGAATTATTGTATATCACATAATGGCGGTATCAGCGTTTCAGGCATGTTCGTCAATAATCGTAACATCAAAGTTGGTGCTTACTGTAACTGTTGTTAGCCGAAATTGGCACACCTTGCTTTAATGTAGATGGCTAGCGCAGTTTGAAAAAAAAAATATTTACAATTGGCTGAAAACGTCTTTAGTTGCAGTTTAAATCGACTTTCCGCCGTATTCCTTGCATTGAATATAATTCCGTTTTTGAACCCTATTTCCGTTTACGAACCGCAATTCTGTTTTTCCGTCCGTTTTTTCCGTTATATCCCTGGTCCCACACCATGGAAAATTTTAAAATATTTTCCATGGTTTCCATGCTTTCTTTAATTCTGAAGCACGGACAAGCTCGGACAAGGGGGTCCCAAATTTCTAAGGTGATACACCATGGAAATTTTAATATACAATTTATGGTTTCCATGCTTTCTGTAATTTTGAAGCATGGACAAGCTCGGACCAAGGGGGTACCGATTTTCCAAGGTGCTTACATCATGGAAAATCTAAAAGCAGGGACAAGCATGGAAATTGTTCTGGTTTCCCAGTGCTTGCTTCACCATTTAAGCATGAAGCACAGACCAATAAGGGGTGAAAATTGTAAATGGGTTTATTAATTTGCATGCCTGTGGACATCTGTTTTTGAAGCATGTTTATTTGCATTAACTTAACAAAGTGGGTTAAAAAGACAAATAAATCTCAACATGTGTATAACAAATTTATTTTTGGATGGATGGTTTGGTTGATGAAAATAGCCCAGCCGCCTAAGTTGAGGGCTAATAAAAAGGAAAAGAAAATGATCTGTTGTAGGGCCCTTGTTTTCCTGGTCACACATTTCTTGACGGCTTCAGAACTTCTGCCAACTTAATATTTATCATTGCTTTTTTTTAAGCCCGACCATTTTTCTTGGATGGTTTCTGTGGGAGAAAAAGTAGAATATCAGATATGCACAGTCATAAAATGTATATTAGCTGTCAAATGTAAAGAAATTTTATAATTTTAAAATTTGATAATTGGATAATGAAACAGAGTTCATGATTATGGTTAAGGCCAGACAGTTGTCGCTATATCTCAACATTTTCTAGAAAATTAGGTGAGCTGAAAAAAATGCAATATATTTCACATATTTATATGGTAATTGACTTTAGCCTTTTATAGTGTTTAGTATATAACATAAACATAAAGATCGAAATCCATTAAAAAATATATTTTAGGTTTATGATGATAATAATAAAATATATATTTTAAAAATGTATAAATCACCATATATGATTTGAAGTTTCTCCCGATTTTCAAGGGCTGGTCTTGCAGCCTTGTCTTTGTTGGCAGCCTGGCCAGTAAGGCTCCTGCCCTCCCTTTCCTCTTCTGAAAACAGTCTGCGAAACAGCAACTTGGCTGCTTTGCCGTAATCTGCCATCGGTTTTATAAGAGAGCTCATTGGTTCCTTTAAAAAATTAAATGATGTTTAAATGACTATTTCAAATTAATATGTGTTAAGATATGTGTTAGGGTTGACAGGTGGTGTTGTAGAGTTAGGTTTGATATCTGATACAGTTCTTGTGTAGTTCCACACGTGATATTCAAACTGGCTTTAGTGCACGATGTCATTACTGAAACCACTAGTCTCATGAGGTATGAGTTACAGCGAATAAACACAGTCCCATGCATGACTAGGGATCACTTGTTTGTGACATGAAAAGCATATAAAGTTATTGATACATAGACAAATTAGATAGCCCCAAATATGTCAAATGTATTAACCACTCCAGTCTCTGATTGTCTGGTGTCAAGTAGGTCTTCAATCTAATGTATCGTTGTTCTGAACGTAGTAGTCAACGTTTGCTTTTCAAAATCCCTTGTGGCAACCTGGAGAAAGGCATAGGATGATGATATCTGGCATCTGTCCCCAATTCCTTCCCATAATGTCATGTTAATGCTGCCAGTCTATTCTGCAATTGTAATATCCTGCTTATATTTCATCTGTCCGAAAATTTCCTGTTGCTCTGCCTCTCTCACACTTTTGACCTTTCCATCCACATTGACCTGTAACACAAAATTGAATTTAATTTCTAGAACCAAGTTTGGAGATGTGAGTTAGAAATTACCCTTTATAAACATTTTATGACAAATAAACAAGGGCCTAGAAGCATAAAAAAGTAGATATAAAAATAAACATCTGTGATAAGTTCTAACATTTATTGGCATTGTCAGAAAGCCAGATAATTTTAATTATATTTACTCTGCATTCAAATCATGGTTGTTCATTTTAAGGGGAAACATGCATATTTCCCAGGGCAGTGAGAATATCCATATATATATATATATATATATATATATATATATATATATATATATAATACACATACATACATATATATACACACATTATATATATATATTATTTTTACTTGATCAAAATTTACATAGTTTTATTCATATATTAATATTTATAACCAGAATAAAACAAGTGACCGTTCAACTATTTCATATGGATAATCTGTTTAATTTAGTTATTAACTAATGAATTATTTCTCTTTTTGAATGCATAGTGTACAAACGCTGCTAAACTATTAATAACATCAGTATTTTTACTTGACATAAGAGATATAAAAGAAAATCTGCCAAATTTAGAAAGGTAATTATCTCTTAGTTCATTGTATAAAGGACATTTCATTATGAAATGATATTCATTTTCTACTATAGATTCTCCAAGTTTCAAACAATAATTACAGATTCTTTGTGTCCAGTGTATACTTTCATGTCTTCCTTTCTCAATTTGTAAATTATGTGAAGAGCATCTTAACCTAGCTAAACTAATCTTGTGACTATTATTTCTAACAACATTCAAATACATTTCGACAGAAAGAAGTGATTTAAATACAGAGTATGTTTCCAAACGCCTGTTATTTGAAATGTTACTTATCCATTCTTGTAAACATGTCTTTGAGTCTCTGCTGTAACTCAAAGAGAAACAATTTTGTATCTCCTACATCTTGATGTATCCAAACATAACCTAATCCAAGTGAAAACAGTACATTTTTAATTTTTGTTGCCCATGTTTTTCTCCCTAATTCATCAAGATGATATAATCTTACATATAACTGTTTTGGGTATCTATTTTGTGTCATTCTTAATAATTTTGTCCAATATGTAATACATCTCAATAAATAATTAATTTTTAATGGCTGCCGTCCACATTCACCAAGTGCCGCAGCAGTTGGTGATGAAGAATTTATCTTGAGAATATATTTGCAGAATTTAGTTTGTATTGATTCAATATTGTCACAGTTTTCATGTCCCCATAATTCACTACCATAACACAAGATTGGCACAACCATTCTATCAAACAGAAAGAATGACTGATCTACTGTTAGGTATTTATATTTACTAATAAACTGCTTAATCATAATGACTACTTTATTGGCTTGATTTATTAGATGTTGTTTCATTTTGGACCATTTCAAATGACTAGTGAAAATTCCCCCAAGTATCTGTAACTGCTAACTACTTCAAGTTGTTTTTGTTTATAATACCATTTTTCATAATTTCTTAAAATACCACCATTTCTAAATACTACAATTTTTGTTTTATCTACATAAACTTTCATCCCATAAGCATCAAAAAAAATTTTCTAATTTATTAATTTTGGGCTGTAATCTTCCAACTGTATCTGTAAAACATACAACATCATCTGCGAACATGAGCATTGAAAGAGAATTTGCTTCCGGGTTTATGTATAAACTTTCTTCTTCAGAATGCAGTGTAAAATATAATTCATTCATAAAAAAAGTAAATAATAAAGGACTAATCATACAACCCTGTCTTGTTCAGTTAAACCATTACTAGTTAACACGCAAGACTTCAATTTTGAATACATAGATTTTAATATGTTATACATTTTACCTCTAATGCCAATTTTATGAAGAACACGAAATAATAGCTGATGCTGAATACAATCAAAAGCTTTGGAAAAATCTATAAATATTGCATAAAATCTGCCTTTTTTATTTGATAAATAAGATTCAGTTAGTGCCATAAGAGTAAACATGTTATCAACTGTACTGTAATTTCTTCGATAGCCTGCTTGTTCTTCTACAAATTTATTATGATTTTCAGCCCATAATATTAATCTTTCATTTAAAATTTTGGTGAATAGTTTACCTATTACGTTTAAAAGAGCTATACCCCTGTAATTATTTGGATCATTAATAGGACCTTTCTTGTAAAGTGGAAATAAAATTGCTTTTGACCATTCATTTGGAAATTTACCACATGAAAAAACATTGTTGAATAATTTTTCTAAAAGTGGTATCAAAATAACTTTGTTTTCTTTAATTAATTCTACCGAAATACCATCTGGTCCTGGTGTTTTGCCATTTTGCAATCTGTCTAATTGCCTCTTAATCTCTACCTGGTTTATGTCATAATTTACTTCCATGTCAAAATTGCTTGTATCTACTTCTTCAAAAAAATCATAATTATTTACTTCATTTACATAGTTAAGGTTGACACTGTTTACATTATTATTTAATAACTTATAGAAAAATTTTATCCATTCTTGCCCTGTTATACTATTTTTAATTTGCATTCTCTTATATGACTTTATCTTTTTAAATATTTCATTAGTTGTTGAACAGGTTATTTCATCTACTTTTGCTTTTGCATATCCTGTTTGAGATCTATTACATTCAACTTTAAATTTTGATTTTATTTGTTTGTATTTAATCAAATCTGCATAATTATTTGTATTTCTAAATTTATTCAATGCTTCATGTTTTTCTCTTTTAAACTTGCTACATGTCATATTCCACCATGCTGGTTGAACAGTTTTCTTATCATTTACTTTCTCTGATTTTACAAATGTTTTGTCGGCTATATAAAGAATTAAGTTTTTCAATTTTACTGCTCCAATTTCACTGTTAGTAAGTAGGACGGGTTCTATATTATTTATTGTATCAATTATCTTATCATCATTAAAGATATCATATATACAATTTTTCTTTTTCCTATACTGAATCCAATTTTCATACTTTTCCACATTTTTACCAATATTTACTTCATTTTTAATTTCTAGTGTTGTAGTTAATGGAAAGTGATCAGACAAGTCTTCATTTAGAACCTCAAAAGACTTGAAATAATAAAAAATGTCAGAACTAACAATCATATAATCTATTACTGATGACCCTTGTGTGGACATGTAAGTTAGGTCTCCCTCATAATCTGGCTGTATCCTACATGATTATTAATACATGTATACCCGAGACATTTTTATTTGTAAATCGGTTGATAGAAAAAATGTCCAGATCATTTATTCTTTTACTATGAATTCCCCATTCATATTGCTTGCTCCAGTGAAGATTTTATTTGCTTTTTTTTAATTAAGTTAATTATTCCTCTACGAAGCAAGGTTTTCATGTAATTATCGACGTTGGTTGATTCGTCTGTTAGCAGCAACAGTTATAGACGGACTTATGAGGAGAGCCAGAAAAAAATTAATGTTTACCTGGATCACAATAATATCTCACAAATATATTTATAAAAGACCGTCTTTAATTTTGGTTTTAGGGGAACTTTTAATTGGGTATAAATTTCTGAAAGGGGCGAGCAGACCGGTTATGCAAAATCGAGTTGGTTAACTTGCCCCACATTTCACTTGAATTTATATAATTCTCGCTATAAACTGTAAATTCACAAAATATAAAATACACATAATATAAATTGTCTGACTTTAAAGTCTGCATTTACGTGTAGTCTCAACTTCGTTAACGAGTTTCCAGTTGTATACTGTGTCTCCGGAAAATATTATGTTGCACATCTGTTCCCATTTACAACAATTTCACAATTTACAAATTTTAAGATTGTATATATGAAGTGGGAAAATGCAAAAGGTATTTTTTTATATCTATAGCCATATTGTGATAAGTTGTAATATTCTCGAACTAAAATGTTAACCTTCACAAATGTGTCGCAGTCGCTACTGGTGGTTTTGGTAATAGCTGTTAACATCAGGCTCCTACAATAAAGATGGATGTGTCCTGTTGGTAGTGCGTGTTAGTCTTTTAACAGAAGATAAACAGTACTGTAAATATAACATATTTCTACATTTCTAGGATTTAATTTAGCGCCGCAGTCCACTATATCTAATATACTATTTATTAAGCTAATATAATATTATAGATTTGTTCAGTGTATCATAGAAAATATTTAATATGATCTCACGAAACGAGATTTTGAAATTATAAATGAAAGTACTGCAGCAATTTGTCCTGTGTCCAATCCACGGACTGACTGCCATCGGCAGTGGGGTTGGTGATCATGCCTGGACTGTCCATGATTTTTGCAATGCAGCCTACTGAGGATCTCAGCATGCGTTTCCCTAACCAGATGCTGGGGTTTTTGCACAGGAAATTGTGGCATAAGTGACTGTCTCAAAGAGCGAGAAAATTCTAGTACATTTTTAATGTACTTTGGTCAAAGTTACTCTTTCACTTACCAGTTTCATGTTCTTTTCTTTGTCCCACAGATATTTTTTTTTTTGTTTATATTGGGGAGAATATGAGGGAGGAATTATGTTTAATGGTATTCGTGGTGCGGATAGGCGTGTAGAAACAAATCGTTTGACAAATTTTCATTTTACTCTGACAAAATTGCATCAAAGAAATGCGTCACTCAAAAAAATAAATACGAGGATTGTTTAAAAAAATGTTTTATTTAACAAGACATTCCTAAATGTATCAGTTTTAAATAAAAGCACACCGTGTTATCAGTTAACACTTCTGCAAGATCACTATCTTAAGATCACCAACTAAACAGTATCAAATGAAACTTAAACACCAATCAAAAGTAAAATTAACATGCTGTTTTTTTTTTATCTTTATGGAGGAACACAATAATGATTAATTATTGAGGAAGACATACAAATTTATCACAAAGAGTTTGGAAAATCATATAAATCTATTTATTGAAAATAGAATTGCTCAGAAAGCTCAAACCTTAATAGAAAATCTGGATTTTGGAATTTTTCATATCCAATTAGTTATCCAGATCACTCCCAAAATTTAATGTCTTCTAAGTTAGCCCAACACCCATCGTAAGCAATATTTCCATCAAAATCTGCCCAGTAGCTTTTGCGGAATCCTGCATACAAACAAAGGCAGAAAGGCAGATAGTAAGACAAACGTGTTTTCAGGTTAAAGGCTAGGTGTATCTTCCATGTTATATGGTCTATAAAGGGATTAATAATATTAAACATGTCCTCATTTGACAGTAAATGCTGCTAAATTTGCAATTGTGTCACTTAAAGATATCCTACAGACGACGCCAACTGTCGATAACGACAGATGATGGCAGTAAAAACATGTCTCCCCTTGGGGGGGGGGGGGGGGGGGATGCATAATTACCTCCAGAGCAAGATTCAAACTTTTCCACACGTGTGCAGAACTGTCAGACCGCGGGTTGAAGTTTCAGTCCCACTGTGATTCTAATGTATGCACATTTTTTTTTTTAATTTTATGAGCAGGTTTTCCTAGACGATGCGCCAGGTTACACAGACCCTTTATTTGAATAATTTCTAATTTGAAGTTTCCCCTCCCCCCTCCCTGTGCAATCCAAAACGTCACTACCCTACCCTACATCAGTAAAAATTCTAAAAAGTTGGGGAAGTTTAACCGGTAACAGAAAACTATATCCCGGCCCATTATCCATCCCCCCCCCCCCCAATCTCTCAAAAGTATTCCTATACTTAATTCGGCCGAGCATTGCAACCTACAGGCATTTAAAAAAAAACTTACTTGAATATCTGTGATTGTATGGTGCCCAGTATATTTTCATTAGGCTATCAAATGAAATTAATAAACTTCATGCTTTCTCCAACTCCGATAACGTCCTCCCATTTTCTATCATATATCCTAAACGCTACTGCCAGGCCAGTACATTCCACGACTGTGACCTTCAGCCTTTCCCTGGCCTCTTTGTTGCCGATAATTAAGGTTCTACTTATCAATAAATTAGCTTAGTGTTGTTCATTGTGCAAAATTCATTAAATATTACACCATTCCTCAAATACACAAAGGTATGGTTTGACTCAGAAACCTGTTCCTACCCAACGCAACTTCAAAGACAATGAACTATCTGAAGGTCATTAAATGCTACCATTTATCGTGGTGCTTCTGCCTCGCTCAAATTAAACAGACAGGAGGTCGGTCGAGACTTCACAGGGAGGTAGTGACCCTTCAAGAAAGGTTAAAGTTTTGGACTTTACCCCTTCTGTTTCTGTCACGCAGATACACCACATCCCCAGGAGTAAGTCACTTCGTTGTCGATCATTATGGGCCGTTATTCAGTCTTTGTTATTTTGTATGCTCAGAATCAGGTTTTGGCCCAAAAGCTGATGTACGAGGTTTTATATTAATATGTCCTTTTATATTAATACTATTAATTTTAAAATTTGAAAGTTAAAAGTTTGAAATAGAGTTTTGAAATTAATATTTTAGGATTCGGCACATCATAAGTAGCTCTGAAGGGAATTTAGCAGTAAATATTTCACCACATAACAATTGAACTCTTTAAAAATTTATGTACCAAGGTCAGTCATAAAATTGCCAATTTTCGAAACTTTTCCCCGAGGGTTAATGTTCAAGCATTATGAGATTTAATTCTACTTTTTTCATTATACATCAGTGCACATGTTCTAGCTGAAGGTGGCAAACTTGTGATGTGTTTGTCCATAATCTCAAAAGACGTATGTCTACAGTCACTGTAGGTGGATCTCTCATATCTCCATTTTACATATCAGTCATCTGGCCCATATTCGGACAACATTTTGTGAAAATGATCTCTGGTATGGCATCATCAAAAGACTTCGGGTACTACCCCAAGTGTCCGTACCATGGTCCATGGACAGCAGGTCTCTCTTTTCAGGCCTCGAACCATTCTGTCAAGCTGAGATGATACCTTCTTGTGGGGAGTCCCATCCATGGGATTTGAAATTTCTGTGCCCAGCTCTGCACTGTTTTCCTAAATGGTATGGCAGCACAGACTTAAGACGAACTTTCCCCCTGCTTTATTTGCACATCTCTTATTCTTTTAATCTGCAAGTAGTGTTTTTTTAGTTCAGCTGACTGAAAGTCATCTGAGCTATAACGATCACTTTTTGTCCGTCGGCGGTTCGGCCGTCCGTTAACAAGGCACAAATCATAAGCGCTGGACCTTGAATCTTCTCACTTGGCATCCTGGGAGGTCGATAAAAAAATTCCTTAAAAAACCTTGAATAAGGTCTCTGTTGCCCATATTCTCTGAGCGATGGGTCTCGAAAGTACCCCCCAGAATAATAAAAAAATTGATTACAAAAGCTCGAGTATCTTAATAACTACTGCATTGGTCACCATGAATCTTTGCATAAATATTGATCATGGAGTGTTCCATCAGTTCCTTCAAACTGGTGGCGCAGACTGTATTTTTTCTTATTTTTACGATTGTTTCGCTCTATTTTTGAGACCTTCAAAGAAGTTGACAGTTGTTAACAAGGCACAAATCGTAACCGCTGGACATGTAATCTTCTAACTGGACATCAAGGGAGGTCCATTAAAAATCTGCAAAAATGTGAAATTAGGTCTCTGTTAGCCATAGTCTTGAATATATGGGGCTCAGAAGTACCCCCTCAGTATAATGAAAAATAAAAATATGACACAAAAACTCCAGTATCTGAATTACTATTACTATTACTATATTGATGGCCATGAGTTTTTTGCATGCATATTGATCATGGAGTGTGTCTTCAGTTAATGCAGACTGGTGGCGCCACCTGATTTTTTCTAATTTTTTACTCCTTTTTTCCCTACCTTTGAGACCTTTAAATAAAGCCTCATCCATTAACAGTTCACAAATCATCACTGTTTGGCATAGAATCTTATAAATTATCATCCAAAGAGGTCCATAAAAAGTCTTCATGGCAACCTGAAATTCTGTCTCCCTTACTCATATCCCCCGTGGAATGGGGCTGGTAAGTACTCCCGGAATAGTTGAAAATTGGATACAAAAACCCCACAGTATCTTTATTACTAATGCAAAGATGGCAATGGATATTCATCATGGAGTTTTTCGTCAGTTTCTGCAGACTGGTGGTGCCACCTGTATTTTTTTCGATTTATTACTATTTCTTTATCTTTTTTTGAGACCTAAAAAGATGCGCTCATCTGTTAACAGGGCTCAAATCGTGACAACTAGAATCTTCTCACTTTACATCCAGAGGTACATGAAAAGTCTTCATGGAAACCTGAAATTAGGTTTCAGATATTCCCTTATTCTCTGAGCTATTGGGCTTATAAGCACCCCCCCCCCCTATCATCAGGGTCGCCAGCAGTCAACACAAAAAAAAATTCCCTGACTTTTATATGACTTTCAGTTGATATTCAAGGAAAATCAACCAAGAATTCGGCCTCCAAAACCTCCCCTCACAGCCGACCCAAAGCCACCACTTTACTGTTTAAAATACTTTTACAAAATACTTTGTTTTTGATAGAGTGCTCAATCGAATATTTAAAAAAGCTTAAATAGTATCCTCTTTACAGTGATTACCAGAACATGTATTTTAATTTTGTTTCATTACTAGAACATGTACTAAATTCTATTATCCAAATATGAAAAGAAAAACCTAAATATACTAAAAAAAATATTATGATTTCCCTTGAACCACAGAGAGTACTCGATCAAATATGTTGGAAAAAAAAATAAATAGTGTCCTCTTTAAAGTTAAACAGGTTATCATGTATAATGCCTCACATGTGTTTAATTTAGTAATTACTACAGCAGAAGAAAGACTCAAAACTGAGTCATGCAACTTATGTCATGTTCTCCATTTTTAAGCTCCTTCCGGGCCTCGTCTAATTATTTTTGCTTCTTTTTTCCTTTCTCACGAAGAGCACTGCTTTCGGATAGGGCTGTCCATTTTCTTTTCTTTTCAGCCTCTGCTGACAGAGTATCTGCTTTTGCCATGAAATATGTTGCCACAGATTCAAGTCTTTTCACCTTTCTTTTGGCTTCAACTATATCTTCTTTTAGTTTTCGTTTACGCTCCTTCCCCTGATCTGCCATTCTTGATTTCGTTTTCTTCTCCTTGCTCATTTTGTAATACTATGGCTTATGTCAGTCAGACTCTCAGGGAAAAGTCAAGGGTATTTTTTTCAAGGTCGGGGAAAGGGCAGCCAAACTGTGGCCTGTAGAATGCTTTATGTAAATTGCATATGATGTACCGCTTTCAAAAGGATTTCTGTATAACTGTGGCCTTTTGAATGCTATGTGCAGGACGCAAGAACAAGCTAGCAAGCAAGCAAAATTGAGGATAACTGACAAAAAGACAGAGGTACTGACAAAATGTCACAGAATGGAGGGCAGGTGACGTAACCTCGTGATGGAGAAGAGAAAGAGGAGGGAAAATAAGCTTTAGTTTATGTAATTAAGGTTTGTAGTTTCTGAGATATGGCCAAAAATGATCCTAGGGGCCATATCCGGAAAATGAAAAAAAAAATCGTTTCGAGATATTAGTGTAAGACATAAGCTGTCGCCCTCTGTAAATATGAGGAGTTTTCCATGTAATGAATGAACCTTAGACTTTTTTTAAGTAATTCACAACTGTTATCGTATCTAACCACTAGTCATTTACTATAACAATGATTTGGCACAGGTGTGGTTTCACCAGAAACTTTTGCTGGTTGTGACTTAGATTTGATTGCCTTTAAAAGCATCTTTCTACTTCGCAAGGCAGATGTTGTACTAATATAATAGAGCTGGTCAAAGAGGCTCGGGTTCTCTCAGCCCTAACACAGCTACAGCACGCCGTAGGTAACTTTGAAACACGAGTTTCACTGGGGATTTCACCGAGGTTTTCACTAGGGTCGCTGTTTCTTTTTCATTGTTTTTCCTCCGTGCATTGTTTACCCTGACTTCACTGAATTACATGGTTGATCAAGTAACCGATGTTCCTTCATCACCATGTGCCTCACAGGACAATCCTGCATACGGTCAAATAGCATATGCAAGTGTGAATCTTCACTTGTCATCAACGCACTGCCAAAAAAACTTCGCCCCGTCCTCAAACTATTGGCAAGTATCTGTGATGATGTCGATTCATCGGTTTCTTCTTGAATGGTTTCATAAACGTCTAACAGCATGTCCTATTGTAGATCCACAAATTGGGTGCAGCAAGTAGACGTATCATATACATGCTTATAATCATTACTTTTAGTTCTGCTTTCTTCCTAATGACTGGTTTTGATATTTTAGCGACTGTATTTGACAACCACGTTTTATTATGGTCTCCAGTTGCTACTGCTCTTTTATGTTATTTTCTTTGGGGGGGGGGGGGGGGGGGGGGCAGATGTTGAGCATGGTAACTTTGAAGCAATTTTGCACATTTCTAGTGACTTTTCCGAGGAATTGTAACAATAATCTCGGTCATCAAATGAATCCTGGTCCTTGTTACCGATATCACTACCTTTGTCAGACGTCAAGATACAGGAGAGGATCTATGCCAATGGTTAGATCTCGAGTGATGTCGGTAGCATTGGATGGGAGAGAGACTGCAAAATTGTAATTTTCCATTTCTATGGGAATGGTGACATGAGTCTCAGTGTGATACGGGCTCAAGACAGGTATATATTTCCCACTTTCAAAACTTTATATTGACTAGAAAAAGTCATTCCTTTAATACATAAAACGTTGTAACATGCAAACTTTGTATTCATAAAGAAGGCAAAAACTGGGCACCATGTGGCTAAATCTAAACAAAAATCTTATGTTTGTCAGTGTTTTAATCAATCACAGATATATATATATATATATATATATATATAGAGAGAGAGAGAGAGAGAGAGGGAGAGTTATGGCAAACGATTAACCATTGTCTTGTTAGAAACAAATATTTATACAATAAACTTTAAATAGAGGCAGGTTACTCCCTTGAACCCACATTTAAATTTTCAACAGCCTCAATTAACCATTCAAATTTTATTGCCCTTTCCCTTTTTTGTTGATAAACAATTTTAATGCTTTGGTAACTTGTGCTTTATTACTTGTTCGTTAGCAAGTATTCATTCCCCGATACATTTCCCGCTGCCTAGTGTTACAGAATCTGATTTTTTTATCTCCGTTACAGAATTTGTGTTCATAACGAATACATGATCTGTTTATATTAAGTTCCGTAACACGTTCTACTGGTGGTCACTTTAACCAGGATGGGTCTTTGTTGCATTTTAATGATAATGGATTTTGTTTCCAACACTAACTGGCCTCTTACATTATGCAGGCATGTTTATTCTTGTACTCTCTACAAACTGCAGTGTACTGGGTTTGATCGCAAAGAGACAGGTACTGGTTTTCATAACAAAACGCATGTCAGATGATTTTTTAATTGCCTTCTGGGGACTGTGAATGTCTAAACATTCTTACCTTCCCAACATCATCCACAAATTTGTGTCTAGAAGGAGTCACTAATTGATAACCGCTGGCCTGTGTGGAATAAATTCTACCATTCCATCCATTTCCATGCCCATGTTTGCCAACTGGTCAAGGAATTCCTCAGCACTTTCGTCAAGAAAACTTGTAAGGCAGTATCACCATGGGTGTGTATATAAGTGATAGCAAGGGCCCCATCACTCGATAATGATGTGCATTGCTTGGGCTTTCGAGACAACAGTTGAAGCGCCGTACATGATGATGATGAACTGGTTATAAATCGATGGGGCTGTTTACAAGTGGAATGGTCTCTTGTTTCTCTTCATGAAAGGGTTTTAATCCGGATGTACCGGGCTTTATCTCAGGCTTCTGAACTTGAGCAATGTCAATACTAGGCTCTGATTCCAGATTTAGGACTCGTATGAAAATGTTTGTCCTGGTTTGAACACCTGGCATGGAACTTTATTTTTTTCAAAGTGACTTGTAAGGCGAAGTCTGTTGTCTCTCTTTCTTTCCCTGTCTCTCTCTCTTTCCCAGTATGCTTGTCACTTTTTCACTGCCTGAAGAAGAACCTTCTGACATGATAATCTATATCAAATATTTATAATTCATTATCTTAATATAAAATTAATATTTGAAATCACCATACCTGATTGTCATTCCTAAGAAGCCATGCATATATATATATATATATATATATATATATATATATATATGATTTCAGAGCATAATGCGAAACATAAGACAACGTGGATATTTGCTTCATACTCCTATCCACATTTAAAAAACAAAATTTTCAGTTGCAGCTGCATTTGATGATGATGATATATATGTGTATATATATGTGCATATATATGTGTATATATATGTGCATATATATATATATATATATATATATACTCGATGTTTTCATTTAACGGAATAAAAACAATCCAAACAAGCATACAATTTTTAGCGAATTCTCCTTTTTCTCGCGTGTGTACGCAGAGCGTCCCATCCAAAGCGTTTCGCAAGCGTCTGCTGCAGCACAAGTATGGTCTTAAGGTGGATTCGGCTATATATACGGGTACACTAAACAGGGGCTTTCAGTTGCGGCAAAAACCGCTGCAAAGCCAACGCCTCGTTTAAAGTTAGAATGACATCAGTCATTGACTCACATTTAAATTATAAATTACAAAATATAAATTATATTGAATTTATATGAAAACTATTTTATTTACTAAGGCAATGACGCCAAATAAATCTCTAAATTTAATTGTTCTCTGAGGTTGAGCACTTTAATTATGCTGAAATCTAGTCAGCTCGGTTAACAATTTAATTGAAACTTACCAGCAAAGCGCTTGGCCACAACTTAATGAGGAAATTTCTCTCTTGCATATGCCTGGACATCTTCCAGGAAGGAGTGTTTGTTTAATACCCGAGAATGTCCTGTTTCTGGTTGCTCGGACATACTTGTACCGTTGTATGTCTTCTTTGAATTTCACGTTTTCAGGTCCCTAAACTTACTGACCTGGGACCCTCCCGCGCGTTCCGTTTGCTATTTCCGCAGTATAAAACAACGAAATATCTCGGCTGCTTTATCATTATTGTTTACCAGTTATTCCAACCAGCTGCCTCTTGAAATATGAGACATGACTCACACATGCATATGAAACATGTATCGAAAAGAAGGATGTTTCAAACTAGAAAATCTGTCATATTAAATATTACATATTTAAAAACATGTTTAATTTGAATACATGTTTTCTGATGACACATGTACCATCATTTTGAAACATGTGAAACGTCATTTTTACAGTGTAGTATTTATCTGTGATATCCGGGTTTTTTTCCAGTGATCCTTTTCTTTACAGTACTGAGCTCGTCTGTGATACTTTATTAAGTTCTTTTATATAATCAGTATTCATGCATCACTTGATTTTTACCTGTATGTATACATTGTGATTTTTACCTGCATGTATCTTTGGTGCGTTTTACCTGTATGTACATAAGGTGATTTTAACCTGTATGTTTATACGGAGATTTTTACCTGTATGTATAAATGGTGATTTTTATCTGTTTTTAATATGTTTTAGTAATAGTAACTAAAAAAGTGGAGCGCGTTTTAGTAAAAGTAACTACAGAAGTTGAGCGCGCCCCAGCAAGACTCGGCTGTCATTTGACTGGGATTTACCCATGCGAGCAAGGGGGAATCCAATCTAGACCACGCTAGATTTCAGTATTTATCTGCGTGTAAACGCAATGCAGATTCCAGGCCGGGCCAAGTGCAATGCGGCCTAACTTGACAGGATAGCGCGCTCTACATGGTCACTTGTTCCGGCACAGTGTGAACGCAAGTTAAAATGTGGCCCGCTCCACTTTTTTCTGGGCTGGTCTAGCGCGCCTAATTTTTAGTGTAAATAGGGCTATTGATAGGGAATCAGAATGTCGTCCATTTCAAAGTGGTCCAGGTGGAATGACACTGGCGAAAGATGCTGTGTAATCCATGATTCATCGAAAGCGTTTGACTCAATAAACCGTGATACACTTAAGTGGGGGAAAACGTCAATATAGTAGGCCTATAAATAATCATTCTACGGGACTTGGTAGGGTCCACTCTGCAAGACATGATCGTTGGTCTCTCAAAACTTGCGTGAGATCGTGTCCTTGAGCCACAACACCCCCGGGTTCAAATATATCACTGCAAAAGGTCTTTCACGTTCACCAAGCTGGCACTAACTTATTTTTAAGCAGGCAGACTACATGTACTACAGATTATAAATAAATATACAAGCAAGTAGATTTTCATAAATTGTATTGACGAATTCGTTGAAAATAATACTATACATTTCAATAATGCATATAAATACTTTTTTTAACTTGGAAATCTCTAATTTTTTTATGTTGTTGACTTTTGTCGATAATAATCCCAATGTATACTGACGAGGGATGAACCACAAATGAAAGCAGAGATCGAAATTCTGTGCTGTTTACCGTTGTACCTCATTCCATTTGCTTGTTTATGGTTTAGTTCAACAACAAAATTTGTAAGGAAGTCTTTGACACCAGGATTGTATAATCCATGATACAGGCCAACGATAAAAGGGCTTTTTACAGAAGGTTTATATAGCATACCTTATACTGGCCAAAATTGGTCATTTCGAAGAAAGGCAAACTGTCTATGCAGACTTTTTTTTGTTTTTTGTTGTAGGAGGTAGCTGCCTGCATATTTTAATGCAAGCTTAACTAAGTATGTACATCTGCATAATGGTTTTCTGGTTTAGTGGCATTTCGTAATCACTGCTTGATCTCAGTCACAAGTTTCTGTAAAGTTATCAGCAAACAAGGCAGCTTTCCTATGACATATATGTTCATAGTATATAGAATTAGTTTGTGGATAATTATGCGGTTCAGTCCAGTCTGCTTCACGATTGCTTTGATTTGACCAAAACACTGCCGTTTTTTTATACCATCATTTCCTTTAAAACTTCTCTTGTATAGCTCGCCATTTATTAGTTTCTGGTTTTCAAGGAGATTTGCACGCGACATCTTTGGATGAGCATTTGCTAGGTCTAACGGAAACGTTTTGAGTCATGTTAACCGCCAGATTGCTTAATTTGATGGTATGTTAAAATCAGGCGGCGCAACCCTAACATGTCCTACAATATATAAATAGCATTTGATCACATAATCAAACTTTCTTATCAAATATCCAACGAAACTAAAAAAAAATTACACTCCCCCCCCCCCCCCTTTAAAATGATTTTGACAAACCAGCATACCTTCATAACTTATTTCTGTCCATAGGCATATAACTCTCAGGCTGATACGGGAGTCTAGTTGATAATTACCTAGTTATAATTGGTCAGTATTAAATAATTCAGTCGGTCTTCATTTGTACAATCTGAAACCACGCACTAGAATTAAGACAAAATCATGCCATGAAAATGATGCACACAATAGTTTTGTCGTGCAGTATAATGCACACAAATCATAAATGATATGAAAATGCCCAAACACGAACACTTTATAATGTATGTATAATGTACCTGTTGTATGTTTAAATCTTTTATAATTTAGAAATCAATATTATTACTCGCAGAAAGACATAATCAGTGATAATGTTGATATTTAGTGCCTGATGGTTCATGAGAAAAGAAAGCCGAAACAGGTAGATCTTAGTGTACGTTAATAAAAGCACCGTGAGGTAAACTGGGCCAGCTGTGACACTGAAATGTACAAATTGACTCCCAATGCTGTTGTTAATTTCAGCTGAGTGCCCTCGATGTTAAAAGTACGCCTGCACTGAAGGTGATACCGGTTACCTTAAAAGTACCTATATTCATGTGCATGTACACAGATAATCCCGGCAGTTTTAGGTAGAGTTTTACACCTTGTTTTTTTAAATCCTATTGCCAACCTGTTCAGAACCAATGAAGTTTAGAAATAACGATTCTACATAAAAATAATTTCATTAAAAATGATTTCTTTAATCATCAGTCAATAGATGAAGATATAAATGGACTGTAGACTTGAGCTGAACAAATAAAGGTTTGGATTACAACTTAGAACGTAAGCGGAATAATTATAGCATGTATAACGTATCATAATATATTAAGAAGTTTTGTAAAAAAAATCAGATTAATATTTCATTAAAATTATGATACATATATGACCTTTTTAATAAAGTCATATAGTTATATTTTTAGACCATATGTATATATATATATATATATATATATATATATATATATATATATATAAAGTTATCACAATAAGATAAACCACATGAGTTCTTGCTATACAGCTTCGAGACCAATATTCAATAAGATCGTTAACTTTTATGTATTTGTATACACCACTTATGTCCGCATTCAAGCACTATCTCTTCAAATACTCTCACTCGAAGCAAACTCAAGAACTACACGTTTTAAGCCAGTTTCATCACTTCCTGTTCTCTGCTTCTACACGCATGCGCCCTCCACCTGGCTTGACATTCAATACAGTTCGGACCTGTAAACATTCACTGCAGATCGGACCAATATATAACACTCCTCCCTTGTTTTTAAATTGCTGAGTTATAATAAAGTACTTTTACTTTAAGTTTACTGTTGAGGTATCAAGAAATGTTTGTACCCATAATATATATAAAAGAATATTCTTACTGATGACACAAAAGGGAGTGATTTAACACTTGAACATATTCTTAACTCTACTCTTTCCATCTACACTGTATACCTATAATATCAGTTACCATGTCCCAGATACTCCAGTATCCATTGACACATGAAAAATTGGAAGTCATTGAAAATTGCTGGCGAGTTACCACGAATTACTGGTTTCCTTCCCCTACACAAAAAAAACAAAATGTGGAAATTAAATATGTGACATAACAAAACATGTGAAGTACCGTACAGTAATTCACTGCAAACAATCTGATATCCACATCAGTATAGTTCAAATATTTGAAATACTACAGAAACCAAATACAATCATCAAACCACATCATCAGTCCAGAATCTTAAGTACATTAAAGATCAAGTCTCTTTGGTGCTTTCCTAACTCGAGTGGATGCGCGGCGACCCTCAGGCTGTTTAGTAACCTCCACCATTGAGGAGGAATTCGGGATTTTTACCGCTTTGGTGTCAACACATGGACCCTTTTGAGACCGGCTATGACTAGCATCAACATGAGACTCAACCACTGGCTCTGGGTCCCTGGGCTGATCGGTTACAAGGTTACCTGTTGGCTGAACATCATCAACATTATCATCATCAAGCTGTCTTGATGGTACTGCGAACTCTGGTGCATCTGACTCAGCCACCGGCACTGGACAAGCAGGAATGGCCAGATCATCTGGCATCTCGAACGATTCTCGTTTAGCACAATTAGTTTTAATCAGATGATCTATATGGACATGACGCAACTGACGCCCAACTCTAATTAGATAGGACCTTGGCCCCATCGGCTTAACCACTGTACCAAGATCCCATTTGGTTGAATTTCCTCGGAAATTCCTCACACTCACAGTATCCTGTGGTTCTAAAACACGCTCCTTCACTCTCTGTCGATTGTGTTGCTGCGTCTGTTTGACCTGCTGGTCCTGTACATGTTTCTTTAAATTTGGTTGTAACAAGGTAAATCTAGTACATATCTGCCGTTTCAGAAACAACTCGCTGGGTGTCTGGCCGGTCACGGAGTGTGGTGTATTCCGATATTGCATCAAGAAGTTAGCCAGTCTGTGTTTTAACAACAGTTTGACTCCTCCATGTTTTTCTCGCTCGGCATCCTTTCTTAATGCTCGTTTCACGGTCTGTACTGCCCTTTCAGCTGCACCATTAGTGGCTGGGTGATAAGGTGGAATTAATGTTTGTTTGACCCCATTCTGTTTTAGAAACATTTGGAACTCAGTGGCGATAAACTGTGGGCCATTATCAGAGCATAGCTCTTCCGGAAGCCCATATCTGGCAAACAGATCTCGTAGAACTGTAATGGTTTTGTCCACCGTTGTCGATTTCATGTATTCTATCTCTAACCATTTTGAATGACTGTCCACCAGTATAAATAAATATCCACCATCACCTACGTCCGCGAAATCGCAATGCACCCTCTGCCAAACGCGTGTGGGCCACCTCCAAGGGTGTACAGGTGCCACTGAAGGTGCTTTCCTAACTACTTGGCATATGTCACAGGCTTTAATCATCGTTTCTATCTTGGAGTCTAATCCAGGCCACCACATGTATCCTCGAGCAACTGCTTTGCTAGCTACAATCCCCATGTGGCCTTCGTGAATCTCATTAAGCAGTCTCTGTCTGAGACCGGAAGGTATGATGACGCGAATCCCCATAAAACACATCCTTGTTCAGCAGATAATTCTGATCGACGGGTAAAATATGGTTTCACTGCGTTGTCTGTCACATGGTTTGGCCAACCAGTCTGTATATAGTGTAACACCTTAGATAGCACTGGATCTCGCCGAGTCAGTCTGCTGATGTCCTTGGCCTTTATAGGAAGCTCATCAAGACCCGAGAAGAAAAACATCTCCTCCTCCATGGCTAAAAGGTTATCCTCACACGGCAACCTTGACAATGCATCGGCGTTTGCATGGTCCTTGGATTGTCTGTATTCAACTGTGTACTGATATGCTTGTAAAATCACTGCCCAACGTTGCATACGGGCTGCCGCTAAACCAGGAATCCCAGTCTTTGGGCCTAGGATTTTCAACAGTGGCTTGTGATCTGTTAGCAGATGAAACTGTCTGCCATACAAATACTTGTGAAATTTTCTCACTCCATATATTATCCCCAAAGCCTCTTTTTCAATTTGTGAGTAGTTTTTCTCATTCTTTGTTAAAGTACGTGAGGCGAACGCTATAGGCTTTTCTTCACCCGAATCCAAAATATGGGAAATCACTGCACCTACCCCATAGGGGGAGGCATCCGTGGCCAGGATCAGTTTTTGTCTGACATTATAAGGAACCAGTACATGTCCCTTTAACAATTCAGTCTTACTCTGGTCAAAGGGTGCCTGACAGCCTGGAGACCAAATCCAGGCCGTTCCACTCTGTAATAACTCGTGCAGCGGCTGCAGCAAAGTTGACAAATTTGGAATGAAATTGCCATAATAGTTCAAAAGACCCAAATATGAACGTAATTCCTGCACATTCCGTGGTTCAGGTGCATTTACAATGGCTGCCACTTTCTCCGGTAAGGGATGTCTCCCATCTTGATCGACTTTGTAGCCCATATACTCAACACTGTCCTGTTGAAAGACACACTTAGCTTTGTTGGCCTTGATTCCATATTTCTTTAATCTGGACAACACTTCCTCTACTACTGGTACATGATCCTCTGGTTTAGTTTTGATCAAAATATTATTATCTCGGCATTTTACCTGTTCCATGCCCTGTAACACTTGATCCATCATGGCCTGAAACAGGCTAGGGGCAGTGGCAATGACATCAGCTAGTCTCTGGTATTGGTATAATCCACGGTGAGTATGAATTGTCATGTAATTCTTACTGTTTTTAGTAAGCTCCATCTGTTGATACGCGTTAGATAAGTCAATCTTGGTGAAAACGCTGCCTTCCTCTAAAGTGGCAAATATATCCTCCACATCTGGTAATGGATAGGGATTATCTAGCAACACTTGGTTAACAGAAACCTTAAAGTCTCCGCATATTCTGACTGATCCTCCCTTTTTTGGTACACACACAACTGGCGAGGCCCAATCACTACGTTCCACTTTCTTTATAACTCCAGCTGCTTCTAACCTGTCCAGTTCTTTGTCAACTTGTGGCTTAATAGCATAGGGTACTGGTCTAGCTTTACAAAATATGGGCTGTGCCCCTTCTCTCAGTTTAATATCAGCTTTAAAGCCTTGTACAGTCCCTAACTTTGATTCAAACACTGTTGAATATTTTTGTAATAGCTCGGACATCCCTTGATTGGTGTGTACATGAAAGATACGGTGCCAGTCTAATTTGAGGATCTGGAGCCAATCACGGCCCATAAGTGTTGGCCCATCTGATTTCACAATAATGATTGGTAACACAGCCTTCTGTCCGTTATATGTGACTGACACATTTATTTGTCCACAAACCGGAAGATTTTCCTTGCCATGGGTTTTTAATGTGCACTGAGTAGGCTCAAGTGGTATATGTGCATACTGTTTATCATACAGGTGTTTTGACATTATTGAAACACTAGCCCCTGTATCCACTTGCATTTCCAGATCCATGTCATTTATTTGCACTGAAACAATCATAGCCGACCCCTTTTTACCTAGGGTTTCCACTGTATACATCCCCACGACAGTATCAGAGTCTGAACTATCAGTTTCCTGATCAACAGTTTCAACATATCTAGCATGACTTGGACCTTTATATTTAGGCTTAGCAGCATAAGCTCCCTGAGGTCGAGCACTCTGACCAGTGGTTTTCGTATGACAAACCACCGCAAAATGTCCTATTTTATGGCACTTGTTACAAGTGACATTCTTTGCTGGGCAACAAGCATCACGACCTATATGCCCTACCTTCCCACAACGGTAGCATTTACGACGAAACTGTTTGTGACTAGCACTACTGGGGTTACTGGGGGCAGATTTAAACTTAGTCCGGCTCACCTTGTGTACTTCAGCAGTATGGTCAGTGTCCATGGTCTTTATCTGAAGATCCACGGCCTCCATAGCCCTGGCTATGTCCATAGCTTTAACTAAAGTGACGTCACCCAATTCAAGTAATTTGCGACGGAGTTTACTGGACTTACACTTGTCAATGAGTTGGTCACGTACGTCTGTATCCGCTTCCAGAAAATTACAATTTTGTGGCTGCTTACGGAGACGGGCTACGAACTGGTCGACTGTCTCACTGTCAGTCTGAGACATAGATCGAAATACATGGCGCTCAAAAGGTTCATTCAGTTTTGACACAAAATGACTGTCTAGCGTGCGTAAAACTATTTCATATTTACTTGCCGTGTCCTCTGAAACGCCACGGGCCGGGCCGGGGTCAACCAAGGTGTCATACAGTTCTTGCACTTCAGGTCCCGCCATGTGCAATAAAAGAGCACACTTCTGTTTATCACTGGTAACTCCTTTGGCCGTTAAATAATACGTGAAACTTTTTTTCCAGCGTTGCCAGCGCGGGGCCAATGTCGAAACATTGCCTTTACAGTCAAATGGCTTTATACCCGGGAGCTCGACAGGAACAGCGGCCATTGTCTAGATAAATGTCCGACGGAAATCCTCGTCACCACTTTTATGTATTTGTATACACCACTTATGTCCGCATTCAAGCACTATCTCTTCAAATACTCTCACTCGAAGCAAACTCAAGAACTACACGTTTTAAGCCAGTTTCATCACTTCCTGTTCTCTGCTTCTACACGCATGCGCCCTCCACCTGGCTTGACATTCAATACAGTTCGGACCTGTAAACATTCACTGAAGATCGGACCAATATATAACATTAACCATCAATACCCTTTCCATTGGTAGGAACAGGCAAGTATATACTTTTCATTAATACTGGTGCTTCAAAATAATAATAATAATAAAAAAACAAATCCACTCGCATTCACATCACTGAAATGTACTTCTGTCGTTCCAAATTAACCCTTTTAAGACAACTCCAACACCAGTTTGCTCATTTATTACAACAACGTGAAAAGCACATTCTAAAAGAAAGCAGTGACGCGCGGGGGTGAATAATTCGTAAATCAGCACGCCGTAACAGAAACGATGAAAAACAACAACGAAAAGCTCCATGACCACACGCACCCTTCTGGACGCTGCCTCGTATTCGGGATGTTATATCATAATATTGGTCGGCCGTGCTGGTAGCGTGCTGCATGTGCCTCGACAGCAAGTGCCGCTCGACCTGGGTGTGGTCCGTCTGGCGCACCTGGAAACGGGAGAAGCAGAAAAGTCACTTAAACGATGCAGCCGCCAGTAATCGGCTCCCAGATACGGAGAGTCACATGTGAAATGTACAAAATCACCCATAAATGTCTCATAAAAAATACCAGGATAGCGACCAGACCTCTGAAGACCCGCGCCTGTCATCAGAATTTCACGTTCGAGTAAACACCCACATCATGCGTACACCCCCCCCCTACATTTTATTGCAGGGACACGAACCAGTCAGGACGGCTTTGCTCAGTAGTGTGGCCTACATGCGCCCCCCCCCCCCCCCTCGGAAACTTCCCCCGCTCCACGCCGCCTGCACGGCGCGCGACAGCTCACAGCCAATCATCGCCTGCCCCCTGTCGCTGGGGTACATGTATCGGCAGGTTGGAAGCATAAGGTGGTCCCGTGCCGGGCCGGCGCTGGCCTCGAAGGCCGCGTGCATGCGGCGGGCGTAGTCGCTTGATGGGTATTGGCGCAAGTCCTTGGGCGTCGCTATGAGCTCTGCAGTGTAAAAGCAGCAAAGCGTCAGCAGCAGCAGCAGCCCGGAGAGAGACGGCACCATAGCGTGTACTAGTTTGGTTGTGAAATAGGACAAGACAAACACGGAAGGAGCAACGTGAGTGCCAAATTGTATTCCGTCATATCGTCTTCGGCAACCCGTATCCACGGAGACGCAGCTTTGTCTAAGAGCAACCACACAAGAGGGACACAATGATGTGCTGACATGTCAAAGACAAAGGAAATTCCTAACGGGGCGAAACAGCACCATAAAGCCTTACCTTGCTCTTCCCTGCGCAGGCCGGCCTGCCTGGCGCTTGCCCGCGACCAGTTGCTGACCAGCGCAGCCGACCGGCCCCACTGCGCGCCGCCTTCCAAGGACTGGTCTTGACAGTGTTTGAAATCGGTGTACAGTCTGATGGTGTAGAGGTAGGACCGCAGGGTCCCCGGCCTTGCGTTGCGTGTCAGCTGAGAAAGAAGACCGCCCTCCATGCTGGCTTTCAAGAGCGGGGCGCCGTGTAAAACCATTGTTAATAACACGTGTATTTTCTCACTCCATATATTATCCCCAAAGCCTCTTTTTCAATTTGTGAGTAGTTTTTCTCATTCTTTGTTAAAGTACGTGAGGCGAACGCTATAGGCTTTTCTTCACCCGAATCCAAAATATGGGAAATCACTGCACCTACCCCATAGGGGGAGGCATCCGTGGCCAGGATCAGTTTTTGTCTGACATTATAAGGAACCAGTACATGTCCCTTTAACAATTCAGTCTTACTCTGGTCAAAGGCTGCCTGACAGCCTGGAGACCAAATCCAGGCCGTTCCACTCTGTAATAACTCGTGCAGCGGCTGCAGCAAAGTTGACAAATTTGGAATGAAATTGCCATAATAGTTCAAAAGACCCAAATATGAACGTAATTCCTGCACATTCCGTGGTTCAGGTGCATTTACAATGGCTGCCACTTTCTCCGGTAAGGGATGTCTCCCATCTTGATCGACTTTGTAGCCCATATACTCAACACTGTCCTGTTGAAAGACACACTTAGCTTTGTTGGCCTTGATTCCATATTTCTTTAATCTGGACAACACTTCCTCTACTACTGGTACATGATCCTCTGGTTTAGTTTTGATCAAAATATCATCTATCCGGCATTTTACCTGTTCCATGCCCTGTAACACTTGATCCATCATGGCCTGAAACAGGCTAGGGGCAGTGGCAATGCCATAAGCTAGTCTCTGGTATTGGTATAATCCACGGTGAGTATGAATTGTCATGTAATTCTTACTGTTTTCAGTAAGCTCCATCTGTTGATACGCGTTAGATAAGTCAATCTTGGTGAAAACGCTGCCTTCCTCTAAAGTGGCAAATATATCCTCCACATCTGGTAATGGATAGGGATTATCTAGCAACACTTGGTTAACAGAAACCTTAAAGTCTCCGCATATTCTGACTGATCCTCCCTTTTTTGGTACACACACAACTGGCGAGGCCCAATCACTACGTTCCACTTTCTTTATAACTCCAGCTGCTTCTAACCTGTCCAGTTCTTTGTCAACTTGTGGCTTAATAGCATAGGGTACTGGTCTAGCTTTACAAAATATGGGCTGTGCCCCTTCTCTCAGTTTAATATCAGCTTTAAAGCCTTGTACAGTCCCTAACTTTGATTCAAACACTGTTGAATATTTTTGTAATAGCTCGGACATCCCTTGATTGGTGTGTACATGAAAGATACGGTGCCAGTCTAATTTGAGGATCTGGAGCCAATCACGGCCCATAAGTGTTGGCCCATCTGATTTCACAATAATGATTGGTAACACAGCCTTCTGTCCGTTATATGTGACTGACACATTTATTTGTCCACAAACCGGAAGATTTTCCTTGCCATAGGTTTTTAATGTGCACTGAGTAGGCTCAAGTGGTATATGTGCATACTGTTTATCATACAGGTGTTTTGACATTATTGAAACACTAGCCCCTGTATCCACTTGCATTTCCAGATCCATGTCATTTATTTGCACTGAAACAATCATAGCCGACCCCTTTTTACCTAGGGTTTCCACTGTATACATCCCCACGACAGTATCAGAGTCTGAACTATCAGTTTCCTGATCAACAGTTTCAACATATCTAGCATGACTTGGACCTTTATATTTAGGCTTAGCAGCATAAGCTCCCTGAGGTCGAGCACTCTGACCAGTGGTTTTCGTATGACAAACCACCGCAAAATGTCCTATTTTATGGCACTTGTTACAAGTGACATTCTTTGCTGGGCAACAAGCATCACGACCTATATGCCCTACCTTCCCACAACGGTAGCATTTACGACGAAACTGTTTGTGACTAGCACTACTGGGGTTACTGGGGGCAGATTTAAACTTAGTCCGGCTCACCTTGTGTACTTCAGCAGTATGGTCAGTGTCCATGGTCTTTATCTGAAGATCCACGGCCTCCATAGCCCTGGCTATGTCCATAGCTTTAACTAAAGTGACGTCACCCAATTCAAGTAATTTGCGACGGAGTTTACTGGACTTACACTTGTCAATGAGTTGGTCACGTACGTCTGTATCCGCTTCCAGAAAATTACAATTTTGTGGCTGCTTACGGAGACGGGCTACGAACTGGTCGACTGTCTCACTGTCAGTCTGAGACATAGATCGAAATACATGGCGCTCAAAAGGTTCATTCAGTTTTGACACAAAATGACTGTCTAGCGTGCGTAAAACTATTTCATATTTACTTGCCGTGTCCTCTGAAACGCCACGGGCCGGGCCGGGGTCAACCAAGGTGTCATACAGTTCTTGCACTTCAGGTCCCGCCATGTGCAATAAAAGAGCACACTTCTGTTTATCACTGGTAACTCCTTTGGCCGTTAAATAATACGTGAAACTTTTTTTCCAGCGTTGCCAGCGCGGGGCCAATGTCGAAACATTGCCTTTACAGTCAAATGGCTTTATACCCGGGAGCTCGACAGGAACAGCGGCCATTGTCTAGATAAATGTCCGACGGAAATCCTCGTCACCACTTTTATGTATTTGTATACACCACTTATGTCCGCATTCAAGCACTATCTCTTCAAATACTCTCACTCGAAGCAAACTCAAGAACTACACGTTTTAAGCCAGTTTCATCACTTCCTGTTCTCTGCTTCTACACGCATGCGCCCTCCACCTGGCTTGACATTCAATACAGTTCGGACCTGTAAACATTCACTGCAGATCGGACCAATATATAACATTAACCATCAATACCCTTTCCATTGGTACGAACAGGCAAGTATATACTTTTCTTTAATACTGGTGCTTCAAAATAATAATAATAATAAAAAAACAAATCCACTCGCATTCACATCACTGAAATGTACTTCTGTCGTTCCAAATTAACCCTTTTAAGACAACTCCAACACCAGTTTGCTCATTTATTACAACAACGTGAAAAGCACATTCTAAAAGAAAGCAGTGACGCGCGGGGGTGAATAATTCGTAAATCAACACGCCGTAACAGAAACGATGAAAAACAACAACGAAAAGCTCCATGACCACACGCACCCTTCTGGACGCTGCCTCGTATTCGGGATGTTATATCATAATATTGGTCGGCCGTGCTGGTAGCGTGCTGCATGTGCCTCGACAGCAAGTGCCGCTCGACCTGGGTGTGGTCCGTCTGGCGCACCTGGAAACGGGAGAAGCAGAAAAGTCACTTAAACGATGCAGCCGCCAGTAATCGGCTCCCAGATACGGAGAGTCACATGTGAAATGTACAAAATCACCCATAAATGTCTCATAAAAAATACCAGGATAGCGACCAGACCTCTGAAGACCCGCGCCTGTCATCAGAATTTCATTTCGAGTAAACACCCACATCATGCGTACACCCCCCCCCCCTACATTTTATTGCAGGGACACGAACCAGTCAGGACGGCTTTGCTCAGTAGTGTGGCCTACATGCGCCCCCCCTTCGGAAACTTCCCCCGCTCCACGCCGCCTGCACGGCGCGCGACAGCTCACAGCCAATCATCGCCTGCCCCCTGTCGCTGGGGTACATGTATCGGCAGGTTGGAAGCATAAGGTGGTCCCGTGCCGGGCCGGCGCTGGCCTCGAAGGCCGCGTGCCTGCGCAGGGAAGAGCAAGGTAAGGCTTTATGGTGCTGTTTCGCCCCGTTAGGAATTTCCTTTGTCTTTGACATGTCAGCACATCATTGTGTCCCTCTTGTGTGGTTGCTCTTAGACAAAGCTGCGTCTCCGTGGATACGGGTTGCCGAAGACGTTTTGACGGAATACAATTTGGCACTCACGTTGCTCCTTCCGTGTTTGTCTTGTCCTATTTCACAACCAAACTAGTACACGCTATGGTGCCGTCTCTCTCCGGGCTGCTGCTGCTGCTGACGCTTTGCTGCTTTTACACTGCAGAGCTCATAGCGACGCCCAAGGACTTGCGCCAATACCCATCAAGCGACTACGTTTTTTTTTTATTATTATTATTATTTTGAAGCACCAGTATTAATGAAAAGTATATACTTGCCCGTTCCTACCAATGGAAAGGGTATTGATGGTTAACGATCTTATTGGTCTCGAAGCTGTATAGCAAGAACTCATGTGGTTTATCTTATTGTGATAACTTTATATATATATATATATATATATATATATATATATATATATATATATATATGGTCTAAAAATATAACTATATGACTTTATTAAAAAGGTCATATATGTATCATAATTTTAATGAAATATTAATCTGATATTTTTTACAAAACTTCTTAATATATTATTATACGTTATACATGCTATAATTATTCCGCTTACGTTCTAAGTTGTAATCCAAACCTTTCTTTGTTCAGCTCAAGTCTACAGTCCATTTATATCTTCATCTATTGAATGATGATTAAAGAAATCATTTTTTAATGAAATTATTTTTATGTAGAATCGTTATTTCTAAACTTCATTGGTTCTGAACAGGTTGGCAATAGGATTTAAAAAAACAAGGTGTAAAACTCTACCTAAAAACTGCCGGGATTATCTGTGTACATGCACATGAATATAGGTACTTTTAAGGTAACCGGTATCACCTTCAGTGCAGGCGTACTTTTAACATCGAGGGCACTCAGCTGAAATTAACAACAGCATTGGGAGTCAATTTGTACATTTCAGTGTCACAGCTGGCCCAGTTTACCTCACGGTGCTTTTATTAACGTACACTAAGATCTACCTGTTTCGGCTTTCTTTTCTCATGAACCATCACGCATTAAATATCAACATTATCACTGATTATGTCTTTCTGCGAGTAATAATATTGATTTCTAAATTATAAAAGATTTTAACATACAACAGGTACATTATACATACATTATAAAGTGTTCGTGTTTGGGCATTTTCATATCATTTATGATTTATGTGCATTATACTGCACGACAAAACTATTGTGTGCATCATTTTCATGGCATGATTTTGTCTTAATTCTACTGCGTGGTTTCAGATTGTACAAATGAAGACCGACTGAATCATTTAATACTGACCAATTATAACTAGGTAATTATCAACTAGACTCCCGTATCAGCCTGAGAGTTATGAAATAAGTTATGAAGGTATGCTGGTTTGTCAAAATCATTTTAAAGGGGGGGGGGGGGGAGTGTAATTTTTTTTTAGTTTCGTTGGATATTTGATAAGAAAGTTTGATTATGTGATCAAATGCTATTTATATATTGTAGGATATCTAAGGGTTGCGCCGCCTGATTTTAACATACCATCAAATTAAGCAATCTGGCGGTTAACATGACTCAAAACGTTTCCGTTAGACCTAGCAAATGCTCATCCAAAGATGTCGCGTGCAAATCTCCTTGGAAACCAGAAACTAATAAATGGCGAGCTATACAAGAGAAGTTTTAAAGGAAATGATGGTATAAAAAAACGGCAGTGTTTTGGTCAAATCAAAGCAATCGTGAAGCAGACTGGACTGAACCGTATAATTATCCACAAACTAATTCTATATACTATGAACATATATGTCATAGGAAAGCTGCCTTGTTTGCTGATAACTTTACAGAAACTTGTGACTGAGATCAAGGAGTGATTACGAAATGCCACTAAACCAGAAAACCATTATGCAGATGTACATACTTAGTTAAGCTTGCATTAAAATATGCAGGCAGCTACCTCCTACAACAAAAAAACAAAAAAAGTCTGCATAGACAGTTTGCCTTTCTTCGAAATGACCAATTTTGGCCAGTATAAGGTATGCTATATAAACCTTCTGTAAAAAGCCCTTTTATCGTTGGCCTGCATCATGGATTGTACAATCCTGGTGTCAAAGACTTCCTTACAAATTTTGTTGATGAACTGAACCATAAACAAGCAAATGGAATGAGGTACAACGGTAAACAGCACAGAATTTCGATCTCTGCTTTCATTTGTGGTTCATCTCTCGTCAGTATACATTGGGATTTTTATCGACAAAAGTCAACAACATAAAAAAATTAGAGATTTCCAAGTTAAAAAAAAGTATATATATGCATTATTGAAATGTATAGTATTATTTTCAACGAATTCGTCAATACAATTTATGAAAATCTACTTGCTTGTATATTTATTTATAATCTGTAGTACATGTAGTCTGCCTGCTTAAAAATAAGTTAGTGCCAGCTTGGTGAACGTGAAAGACCTTTTGCAGTGATATATTTCAACCCGGGGGTGTTGTGGCTCAAGGACACGATCTCACGCAAGTTTTGAGAGACCAACGATCATGTCTTGCAGAGTGGACCCTACCAAGTCCCGTAGAATGATTATTTATAGGCCTACTATATTGACGTTTTCCCCCACTTAAGTGTATCACGGTTTATTGAGTCAAACGCTTTCGATGAATCATGGATTACACAGCATCTTTCGCCAGTGTCATTCCACCTGGACCACTTTGAAATGGACGACATTCTGATTCCCTATCAATAGCCCTATTTACACTAAAAATTAGGCGCGCTAGACCAGCCCAGAAAAAAGTGGAGCGGGCCACATTTTAACTTGCGTTCACACTGTACCGGAACAAGTGACCATGTAGAGCGCGCTATCCTGTCAAGTTAGGCCGCATTGCACTTGGCCCGGCCTGGAATCTGCATTGCGTTTACACGCAGATAAATACTGAAATCTAGCGTGGTCTAGATTGGATTCCCCCTTGCTCGCATGGGTAAATCCCAGTCACATGACAGCCGAGTCTTGCTGGGGCGCGCTCAACTTCTGTAGTTACTTTTACTAAAACGCGCTCCACTTTTTTAGTTACTATTACTAAAACATATTAAAAACAGATAAAAATCACCATTTATACATACAGGTAAAAATCTCCGTATAAACATACAGGTTAAAATCACCTTATGTACATACAGGTAAAACGCACCAAAGATACATGCAGGTAAAAATCACAATGTATACATACAGGTAAAAATCAAGTGATGCATGAATACTGATTATATAAAAGAACTTAATAAAGTATCACAGACGAGCTCAGTACTGTAAAGAAAAGGATCACTGGAAAAAAAACCGGATATCACAGATAAATACTACACTGTAAAAATGACGTTTCACATGTTTCAAAATGATGGTACATGTGTCATCAGAAAACATGTATTCAAATTAAACATGTTTTTAAATATGTAATATTTAATATGACAGATTTTCTAGTTTGAAATATCCTTCTTTTCGATACATGTTTCATATGCATGTGTGAGTCATGTCTCATATTTCAAGAGGCAGCTGGTATGGAATAACTGGTAAACAATAATGATAAAGCAGCCGAGATATTTCGTTGTTTTATACTGCGGAAATAGCAAACGGAACGCGCGGGAGGGTCCCAGGTCAGTAAGTTTAGGGACCTGAAAACGTGAAATTCAAAGAAGACATACAACGGTACAAGTATGTCCGAGCAACCAGAAACAGGACATTCTCGGGTATTAAACAAACACTCCTTCCTGGAAGATGTCCAGGCATATGCAAGAGAGAAATTTCCTCATTAAGTTGTGGCCAAGCGCTTTGCTGGTAAGTTTCAATTAAATTGTTAACCGAGCTGACTAGATTTCAGCATAATTAAAGTGCTCAACCTCAGAGAACAATTAAATTTAGAGATTTATTTGGCGTCATTGCCTTAGTAAATAAAATAGTTTTCATATAAATTTAATATAATTTATATTTTGTAATTTATAATTTAAATGTGAGTCAATGACTGATGTCATTCTAACTTTAAACGAGGCGTTGGCTTTGCAGCGGTTTTTGCCGCAACTGAAAGCCCCTGTTTAGTGTACCCGTATATATAGCCGAATCCACCTTAAGACCATACTTGTGCTGCAGCAGACGCTTGCGAAACGCTTTGGATGGGACGCTCTGCGTACACACGCGAGAAAAAGGAGAATTCGCTAAAAATTGTATGCTTGTTTGGATTGTTTTTATTCCGTTAAATGAAAACATCGGGTATATATATATATATATATATATATATATATATATATATATATGCACATATATATACACATTTATATCATCATCATCAAATGCAGCTGCAACTGAAAATTTTGTTTTTTAAATGTGGATAGGGGTATGAAACAAATATCCACGTTGTCTTATGTTTCGCATTATGCTCTGAAATCATATATATATATATATATATATATATATATATATATATATATATATATATATATATATGCATGGCTTCTTAGGAATGACAATCAGGTATGGTGATTTCAAATATTAATTTTATATTAAGATAATGAATTATAAATATTTGATATAGATTATCATGTCAGAAGGTTCTTCTTCAGGCAGTGAAAAAGTGACAAGCATACTGGGCAAGAGAGAGAGACAACAGACTTCGCCTTACAAGTCACTTTGAAAAAAATAAAGTTCCATGCCAGGTGTTCAAACCAGGACAAACATTTTCATACGAGTCCTAAATCTGGAATCAGAGCCTAGTATTGGCATTGCTCAAGTTCAGAAGCCTGAGATAAAGCCCGGTACATCCGGATTAAAACCCTTTCATGAAGAGAAACAAGAGACCATTCCACTTGTAAACAGCCCCATCGATTTATAACCAGTTCATCATCATCATGTACGGCGCTTAAACTGTTGTCTCGAAAGCCCAAGCAATGCACATCATTATCGAGTGATGGGGCCCTTGCTATCACTTATATACACAGCCCATGATGATACTGCCTTACAAGTTTTCTTGACGAAAGTGCTGAGGAATTCCTTGACCAGTTGGCAAACATGGGCATGGAAATGGATGGAATGGTAGAATTTAATCCACACAGGCCAGCGGTGATCAATTAGTGACTCCTTCTAGACACAAATTTGCGGATCATGTTGGGAAGGTAAGAATGTTTAGACATTCACAGTCCCCAGAAGGCAATTAAAGAATCATCTGACATGCGTTTTGTTATGAAAACTAGTACCTGTCTCTTTGCGATCAAACCCAGTACACTGCAGTTTGTAGAGAGTACAAGAATAAACATGCCTGCATAATGTAAGAGGCCAGTTAGTGTTGGAAACAAAATCCATTATCATTAAAATGCAACAAAGACACATCCTGGTTAAAGTGACCACCAGTAGAACGTGTTACGGAACCTAATATAAACAGATCACGTATTCGTTATGAACACAAATTCTGTAACGGAGATAAAAAAATCAGATTCTGTAACACTAGGCAGCGGGAAATGTATCGGGGAATGAATACTCGCTAACGAACAAGTAATAAAGCACAACAAGTTACCAAAGCATTAAAATTGTTTATCAACAAAAAAGGGAAAGGGCAATGTAATTTAATTATTATATAATATAACACATATGTGCATTTACATTATATATACATATAAATATATTATATATATATTAAAATATACACTATATTATACTATAATGTACCCTATAGATATACATCAAGTTTATTTCAAAATATCAGTCACGCACGCACAAACACGTACACGCATAAATAAAATATTACTCAAGCAAAATTGTAAATGTAATCTGTAATTAAGTCAGATTTTACAAAAACACACACGTATCAAAATATTACACAAACAAAATTGTTTATATAACCTGTTAGATAATTCATATTTGTTTCTGTAAAAATAAGCACTTTTGTCAATGAAAATGAATTTTTCTACTAGGATAGGCCTATATATCTTGGATCAATGAAAGTTTCAAGTCAGGTTTTATGCGTCACACAAGATACATTTATAAACTAAGGGATTTCAGTTTGAAATTATGCCAAAGAACGACCAACTAAAGCATAATTATGCAACGTGTGGTCGAAGCGAAGTTTCATGTGGTTGATATGACGGGAGGCTTCAGGTTTATGAGCATGCAGCAAGTCTATGAGTGATGCCTGGGTCTGCTAGCAGGGTCATAAATGGGGGGGGGGGGGAGGGGGGGGGGGGGGGGGGCTTTCCGTTTTTGTCACGTGATCCAAATCATTTCCGCCCACCAATATCTTGAAGTTTGCTCAGAAAGAGGGAAAGAATTCAGAAGCACGAAGCACAACAGTCGCCATATCAGATCAGTCGAGGAGCACGAACTGAGTTAGCATCAGTCGAAGAGCTTAGCGAAGGTAATTAATTTATTTTAAGGAAAATAAGAAGGAAGATTTTTTAGTTTTAATAAGTATTGATTATTGTACCTTAATTGTTAATCGCCCGTTCTGTTAGTGTTAACTGGTTAAGTTGTACTAACTTTATTGTTTAGTCATCAGCAATGATCAGTGCCGATAATTATACCCAAAACCAAGCACGTCACAACGGCAGCCCGGTAATAAAAGAAGTTAGATGGTGCTTTTATTTCTATATATTTTGTCACTGCAGTTGTACTTTAGTCTTTACCTTGATTTATAAAGAATGTTGATTTGAAACGCCAAGTACCCTTTTCGCCGGCAGTCCTGACATCCAGTGTTTCGGCCATGGTTTCTAAACATTTCTGCCTTTGTTACTTCCAAAATTAATTGCAGAAATACTATGAAAGCCCTATAAAATTGATATACCTAATTCTTTGTATGGCTGGTGCTCCCCAGTTTAGTACAATTATGTAAGAGATCTTTCCTGACGGATCGATAGCTGAGTGTAACTGTGTTTCCGACCTTCAAAAGGGATTTGGATGTTTCCGGCCACAGGGCCACATTGATGGTGCCACTGTCATCGGTTAACTTGACAGTTCTGACAGCTGCCGGTCTTCGTCCAACTTGAAGTTTGTTTTTTTTTAGAATTTGGTACTGGAATACACATGTAATGATACGCATTCACAAATAAATACAAAAATAAATATATATGAATATATATATATATATATATATATATATATATATATATATATATATATATATATATATGATTGTATTGTTAATTTCTAATGAAATAAAATACTTTGAATATGTCTTTACAAATAAAATATGGATCAGAGACGATTTTTGATAGAAACTGCATTAATGATAGTGAAGCATGGATAATTTAATCAGACATCTTTATCAGAATAATTAATGTATTCTAGATATGTTGTGTCATGAGGAAAATGTTTAATTGAAACAAAACCTCGGGCAATGGCCTTCTTCCAAAATTAATTTTGATGAATTATTTTCATAAATATTCTGTATACTGCATTCTTAAGTGCTTAAGTGACAGACTCTAGACTGACTTACATTCTCAATGACGTAAATGAGGTGATGGATAGGCTGGTGATGTTAACAGATTCCTTCTCCTCGTGGCAGACTTTCCTTATCGCTTCCCATAAGTCAGTAGCAAAGTCTTGCCACTTATTTTCCCAGTTCTGGCAAATAGAGATTTCTTGGTACAGAGGATTATTTTGTTTCAGCCAGTTCAATGCTTCCATTACTCTTGGTACGATACGCTCTTTACACAGCGCTTTACCTATAGGCCTAGTACCTATATCGTAAGCGCTGTTTGTTATGACCTCGTATCCTGAATTTCTACACCAGAGGGGAGCACTGTATTTTTGTCCAATCAGGTGAGACCTTGTGCTGGAAGACACTGCCAAGCGAGGAATACACGGAGCCAATCATGTTCATTTCGTTTTGATTAACTGCTCATCGCCCCGGTAACCGTAACAGGCTCAGAGAGAATTGCCGCAGACGTGGTTTGCTTAGGGCCTTGGGCAGATAGGATGCCAAATGCCCGGCTGGTGAGCTTTATTTTAAAACGTATCAACAAAGGCTGTGTGCACACCTCGGTGGCTGGTTTCAGTTCTGCAGACAACAGATACATGGCTACGCTAACACAGTCATAATGTCATAATCGAATCGGTTGATGATGCGAGAATGCAGAGGGAGCAATTTAAATTCGACCGTAAACCCATCAAGCGGCGCTTGAAGCGCAGCTATGGGCGGAGCCAGGATGCCTGTCGAGTGTTTGTTTATTGGCATCTGGTTGGCTGCTTGTCACATCATACGCACGTTTTTTTTGTTTTTTTTTTTTTCAGCAGACAACGAACCGCCATCTGGTGTCTTAATATATCATTAACGGTCAAAGCTGGCAGCGTGAAAATCAGTTGCTTCTTTAGAAGCGCATGATTTCCGCTGCCCCGGGAGCGTATTGGTACGAATGTCGTCATGCATGTAGTGGCCCCTGTAGCATATAAAAAATAATATGAGTATTAAACGGTTTAGTGCTACAAATAAACATGCTATAATGAATTTTTAAAACATAATTCCAAAGGGAAACTGTTATTTGTTGAATTCCTGATTTTTTTTTGCTACAAATTAAAGATATTACATGTGACAAGGTTTTCATGATTTTGAGAAAGCTTCAGTCTCTGTTGGATGAAGGCACTCGTGCTGTGCTTGATCTATTTCATGCCAACCAGAGGGTTATTAATTACATCACCATGCATGGTAATTCTCAGCGAAGACAACAAAGCTTGTATTTTCGGCGTCGTTCAGATAAACGAGGCTATACACCTGACAGTTCTGAAATCAAACAAAATCTGTTTGACTTAAGCTCGGCATACACGTTGCGACGCGACCCGACTCAGCTCAGCTGGGCCCAACTGAACAGGTTTTCTAAAGTTTTCTACAGTTTCTTCCAGTTTTTGACCCTGTAGCCTGATGTCAAGGTCAGTTTCCAATCTGACCCTGCATAGACTCGTTCGGCATAGACAGAAGCATTTGCACAAAAAGATGAAACAGCTCATTTAAACATCAACAAATTTTATTTACAATATATGCAGAAAATAGATATTTGGATGGCTTATAAAGCGTCCATAAATCTTCTATGGCTCGTTCCCCAGCTCCAGTCTGAACCCTCACAACACACCAGGGTAGAATGGACCAGTTCAGTTCTACAGTTAAATAAAAAAAATATTCGTAGGTCCTATTTATGTCTATAAGATTTACTATTTATGTGGTCTTAACTGGGTAAGCAGACGTAATTCCGCTTACATGAAATATCCCTTTATTTATAGGACGTTTACCCGTAGGAACATATGGCCATTTAATGATAGTTTTGGGCCATTGGGCCTAAAGTACTATTGAATACAGCATAGCGTGTCATACGACTAACAATAGATATGAAGAATAATTATATCTCTAGATTATATCTGTCAAATAATACTAAGAGAAGACAGCAAATTGGTAGGCCTACAGTATATTCTTGACATTGTAAGAATTATACAGGCTACGGCAAATTTCCTCAGTAGGAATAGAACTTAGGCTCACCGTGCACGAGAACAATATGGGTTGGTGTTTACGACTCCTCAGACATGTAAGTAACACAGGGTTGTCCCTCGACCTCTGGACCGGTGGCAGTAGTGTCGATACACCGGCAAGTCACATTGGAGTCTACCGCATCACGTCTCCATGGCTCTACTTCAGGCGACTCGTCTCCTACACCATGTCTCCGGGCCCGACAAATCACAACACAGACGTGAGTATGCAACAACAATGTTCATTCAGCAAAAAAAATGAGTTGGCCTTCAATAACACGACTCCACGGCTCGGGGGCCCCAATAACAAAAATTGTCCTATCATGAAGCTTGCAGCTTCCTGCTTGGAGTCGTTCTGCCAACTGAACTATTTGTTCAGAGCCTTTTCGTTCAGAATTCGCTACCGGGCGCTTATTGGCCAAAATTTACTGTAGCCTCTGTAAAATATCGGCATCGTTACCTAGAGACCATATGACGCTTCACAACCCCAACATTGCATGGTTCACTGGTTCCATGAAATGTGTGTGCATTGGATTCAGACTGGACCGCTATTTACACCCCCGCGAGAACAATACACGGAAATCCCTGTTCACAGAGTGCAAATCGTTTTAAAGATCCCCAGGGTATGAACACAGAAGAACATGCCACAGAATTTGACATAGTGAAATGAATAATAATAAAGGATATCATGATAATTCTGTGACACCTGATGACAACTGGGGTGCATACACATAACGACCCGACTCAACTCAACTGGATCAACTAAATCAACAAAATTGGTGACAAGCTTGTGACATATATAAAAGCAAAGTCATTAAAACCTGTCATTTTATTTTTCAGTATACATGAATGTATCTATATCTTGCCCTTTCAATTTTTCCCATTGCATGATTTTAGTTTATATTATTTAAGTCTATAAAATAGTATTCGATGTCCTGTGATATACACTATATATTCTATATCCGTGAACACGAAGCATATTGATATTATGCTGCCATTGTACCAGTGACATTGGCCATACAGATCTATTCATATATAATGCGCGAATAGTGCTCATGTAATGTAATGTTGTCTTTCTCTGTATCATACGATTTTCGCCTAGAAGATCACATGAACGAGGAGGTCATATGATCAGAGACGTAGCTGTGATTGGTTGCTGACTGTGCTACTGAACGACGCGACTCAACTGGACACGATTTTTTCTGACATTGCCAGAAACCAAAAACTGACGCCGACTATTGCCGACTCTGGTTGAGTCGGGTCGTTTTTGCGCATACACTTTGCGACGCGACGCGACTCAACTCAACAAAACAGTTTTTGACCTGTTGAGTTGAGTCGGGTCGCAACGTGTATGCCGGCCTTTATAGACCCACCACCCGATCCGGCGGGATCGGGTCGCATGCGCAGTGCGCGGCTACCATATACGGTAATATGAGAGGAGCGTTGTTTTTTTTTTTGTTTTTTGGACATCATCAGACACGTGCGTGTATATGAAAGCCCACCATCCAAAAGTCCATCTATGATTCTAAGTATTTAACAAATTATTGTTTCCGGGTAAAAAAAAAAAAAAACTTGAATTTCAAATGTCTGGACAAAGCCTAGTGTCTAAGCTGGAGTTTGTCGCTATGATTCATGGGAGTACGTCATTCTTCCGGTTTAGCGTGACCTAGAATCTGGAGCACATGTTGACGGTGGTGGCATCACGACGGAGGGACGAATGACATGTTTCCGAAGCTCCATTGTTTGTAAGGAATAAAAATATGAGAAACACGAAGAAAGGGTAATTTTGAAAACGGTAATGCAGTGATATTGTGATGATTTGGATTTTGTAAAATATTCCTCGACAGTCGGGCTGCATGTCAGCACGACTCCGTTATGGCTTATAAACGCAATGGCCACTTTTATTTCGATATGACGATTCATGGTGCTTAAATACAATAATACATCATACATGCAGACATTTTGTCAAGATGATATAATTTTATTCCAATTATTATATAAACCTTCAGATTAACTTCAGGAGGAGATCTTGTTTATGTCATGAACGTTTTGTCACACAAATGACTCGCTGCTACACGGTTGCGAATATAGGGACTTGCAGCACCAACGACCTCCATGCAGCGCGTGGTTGTTATAAATTATCGTCGATATAATAAGGCAAGTAATATCGAATTAAGAGAGTTGTGGTTTATTTGTTTGCAAATTAATTTTAGTTTTAGTATTAAACCTGCGTACAAACCTGTGTGCATGTGTATATACATGTTCATTTTAACTGTTATAAGCCCACGTGCTTGCGTAAGGAACATCATTTGAATTTTTTTTTATAATATTTTTTAATGCCTCAGATTTTGGTTAGAGAATTTAATCGAGCTCTTCAGAATAAAAACTGCGAAATAGAAATACACAGGTATTACCGGCGTCCAGGACACAAGATCCTAAAAAACGTGTGACTTTGCGGTTTTGAAATGAAACATTGTATGACGGCAGAGAAGGTCAACGAGTGTGTGTTTACATAAAGAGAGGAAGACGAGATGAAAGTAGGATCGAAAGGCTGATGGTCCATTGAGAATTGTAATTTGTATTTCATATGTAAAAATATTATATATACGATTGTATAATACTGTATAAACCTTTGTTAAGTTATTTCAACGTAAAATATCAAGCAATGTTTACAGTATACAAAGTGTTGCAAGCAATTATGTAATAATTAATAATAATAAAAACACTTTAATAGCCATGTGTATATATATAAAATTATTATAAATATATATATTTTATATATATATTATATATATATATTGTGTATATATATATATATATATATATATATATATATATTCATACATACTTATAAATACACACAAAGTTACAGCTAAACAAATTTGAGTGTCGGTTAAATTTATGGACCGGTTAAATTTATGGACACTGGTGAAGCAAGCGGAGGTGGTCACGGGGGGGGGGGGGGGGCACTCTGTTTCGGAATATGTCAGCTTTATCTTTGCTTTGTTCTATGTGATAAAACTATTTTTAATGATTATTTTAACTCTCGGTTTATTTATTTTTGTTAACATACTTAATTTTATGTAATGTGGGTAATAATTAATCAAAGTTTCATTGCTGTTAGTTGTTTTTTTACGATCTTTCAGGTCTTTTGTGCCCATCGGTGGGTTGCAAATAGTAGCTTAAATTTGTGGCTATAACCTTGTATATATATATATATATATATATATATATATATATATATAATTATTCAAGTTATACTATAATTATTAACATACACATTCCTCTGGTATACATCTGGACCGCACATATATAAAATGGAGTGGTTTTATAAAGAACTTTTCTTTTGGAAGAATAAACATTTGGAGCCTTGCATAAACTAAAATCGATTATACAGTACTCGGAGAACAACCGACCATGTTTTTTACCCATATTATACACAATTCTTTAACTTGAAAAGAGGCTAAATTTTATGTAAATTTAAATGGTTTATTATTTTGTCATTTAGGTCTTATTATGCATTCGACAACTTTTTATGATATAGATGGGAGTGCAGGCTTAGATCTGAACGTATTGGTTGGCCCTGAAAAGGGCCTTTGGTTTTGTGGTAATCAATGCCATATTCTTGAACAGTTCTGGGAAGCAACCATTTGGCGGACGTAATTTCTCCATATCATCTGCCACATATTATAGTCCTTCTTTTTGAGGACTCTGGTTGCAGACTGGCGGCGAGGAGCATTGACCTCATCTCTCACTGTCCTCACCGATGTAGCTGGACGACCGACGTGCTCATTCCAGTCCAGTACCGCGAAGTTTGTACGGAGCTCGTACACGTCGTTGGAGAAATTGATCCTTTTATCGTGGTATTGCAGGAGGGCGTTGTTGAATGACTCAACATAGTATGTGTCCATACAATGAACAAAGTCCTGGGGTGACCGGTAAACCTGTGTGCTGCGAAATCTATTGCCACAGGGTCCGTGAGCTGGACTTTCGATGTCTCATACTGTGGGTCCGACTTGCAGCGGCTGGTACTGTGGCATCCCTCGTGGCGATAACTGTAGTAGGAGACAGTATTCATGATCAGCTCACGCAGCTTCTCCGGATCCCCATCAAAATTCTTCATTGCCCAGTATTTGTGGGTCTTGATGCTGGCGGCTTTATCTGACAGCTGATGGTGCCACGTCTTGCCCTCCTTGTGTTTCGGCCCCCGACAAACGTTCTTCAGTTCCTTAGCAATATTTTAGTAGCATGCCAGGTGTCCTTTGTAGAAACAGTGTAGGCGTCGTCTCCCAGCTCCCCCATGGTGACAGCCTGTACTATGCTACGGTACTGGTTTTGTAAGATCCCTGAAACCATGAAGCCATGGGCTATCCTGAGGTTGCATAGGAACTTATCTCCAAGGTATGGTGAGGAAACCCAGGCCACCTGATGACTCTGAGGGCAGGTGAGTTCACATCGACCCACATGGCCAAGCAGCTGGGTGTTTCTGATGACGAGGTTCCTGGCACATTCTCTGTCGTGCTCCTGTACCTTGCAGATCAGACTGACAAGAGATGAAGTTGTCAAGAACATGTCCTGTTCCGTTTCATCAATGGTCGAGCAACAAAATGAGGTAGTTGATGGACCTGCTGCTGGCATCTGAACACCTGATGTATCCGCCTCGATCCCATGGCGGGACATGTAGAACTGGAACACTTCTTTCAGCATCGCTGAGTTAGAAATGTTACTGGCTTGTCCCTCGCCAGATTGTATACATCAGCCAGCTCATCCGCAGTTTTACTAGAAAAGGAAATCTTTCCAGAAAAGGAAATCTTTCCTTCAAGTTTCCTTGATCTCGCCTGGCTATTCCTTGATTCATTCCTGCGCTTCACAGAAGAGGGTTTATCCTTCTTGTACATTGTCGTAAATAAAGGTTGGCGTAAGCACTTGGCACGAGAAAGCTTGTCTAAACGGCTAAAGCTACAAAGACTAACTGACCAAACTACAGCCTGTTGCCCTTCTATATGCATTTACTCTTGAAACAGACAACGCAATTTACCACAATGTTGATACATGTACATTTACTTCTAATAAAACCGATGAATACGTTGATTGATGTCGTGATTTTGCTGAATTCAGGACGGTCATTTTCTACCAGAACATGTGAACGCTTTCTTTGAAAATGACAACTGAACATGTCATCAAAGATTCATCAAAGATGACCTCTGAATTATATTTAGTGTCCTTCCATATATATTTGTGTGTGTATAAACACATTAACAAATTCTAATCATATTTTATACACAGCGCTAAAAGTTCAAACGCCCCTCCTGTGTCATGTTGTCGTTCTTGTGTTTGAAATTAACATGCATACATTGTATACAAATTTATATCATGGTCCGTACTATTTTCTACCGCGAAGGTAGCATTCAATCACATTAGCATTAGCCATGGAACAGCGAACACTTAAGGTGGTTTTCCATAAGTGCGTAGTCCGTATCCGCAAAGTTCGTTTTCCATAAGTACGTATATGCGTAGTCCGTAGTCCGTATTGATAGGTGCTCGATAGCTGAAGTTTTTCCTTTTTGCAAGCCATTTCACCATATATGTATTGTACATTTGTATATATTAGCATCAAAAGTTAAATCAATAAAATTAAAATAATAAAATGTTCAAAAGATCATAATTAGTAATATTTTATAAGTGACAGTGATGTTCACGCTACAATCATCCAAAAAAAACATGTTGTCTGTGATAAAGAAAGGAAAACAAAATTCAGCAAAATGGCAATATGTTTCGTTTACTGAAAACTGATGTCAGAAATGACATTCATACCAGTTGGACATTGAGACTGTGCATACAGCACGGCCTGAATGGGGAAAACTCTATTCTAAACCTGAAATCGACACGATGATTGGTATGCGTAGTGCGCAAAAATCGCTTCCGGCAGCGTGCGGATACGGACTACGCATACGGACTACGCATGCGGATGAATGGAAACGGCCCAGTTAAAAAGTCTACAAAGCGATTTTTGCGGTCTACGCATACGGACTACGGATACGGTCTATTCACTTATTTAAAAGCACCTTTATGCTTTAACCCAAGAAGAAAGACAGGCTATTGAGGAACTGTATGGACAACGTGGATGGCAGTTACATGTAACATCATATGTTAGTGCTGGAACGTCTTCAGTAGCTGGGCAACAATGAGAGACGCCAGAGATTCCGGCATCGGAACCCTGTGGTGATCAACCAGAGGTGCTGCGTTCACGAGGAACACAGCAAAAGCAGTGCCAACAACCAGCAGGTCACATTGAATGCGAGTCCGTGGACTGTCCTGTCGACCGAGCTTGTCCCCACTGTGCGACCCATGTGTGACCACAGTTCGACAGGCATGGTCGGGGCGGGGACAAGCTCCACATCAGAGAAACAGTGGTGTCAGACGACATCTTTACAAGAAATTTTGGAAGATGCTGGAGGATCGAAACACCTGGCGGCATCCAAACTACCTGGACAGGAAGGCACATGCGCTCGCAAGACCAGAGGTGGACGACACCGTGGTGAGAGTGCAGAGGGAAATTATGCCAGAATTCGTCCTTTCCCTGGTGCGGGATCTCTACCCTAACCCGGACAGTCAGCCGTACATGGGCCATAAGTGGTGGTGGCCAACAAGTTAAATAAATGAACAGTATATGATGAGAAATAAATATGTTCCTGATGAAATATTTTATTATTGTCTTTTTTTTCCCATACAGCCGATTGCATAGAGTAAATTTATATCATGCCGCTGTTTTGGTACTCCCATTCATTTAATAAAACGGGGTGGGGGTGGGAGGGGTATCTTCCTGGAAAATCTGGAAAATTAAAAAAAAAAATAAAATAAAACATAAAATATGCATTTTTCAGTGCAGTATTTTGACCAGTTTCCTACTTTTTAGCACATGCTGCACCACACAAAAACTTTTAAATTCTGAATTTACAGAATCATGTGCCAAATTGATGATATTCATACCCTGATATATTCTTCTTCAAACCCTTATAAAAATATAGATCTGTTATTTGGTTTTTAATTTTACTCAAAATCATGCGTTGGCACGCATGGTTACCTGTGAAGCACGAAACAAATATAGACCCACCGAGAGGCAAAGGATATACCAGTTTCAGACTTACATGAAGTTTGTTTTAGTTATAAAATGAATATTATCATGAACAATTAATTTACGGAAAACTGGCCTGATTTTTCACATTGAACCAAAAAAAAAATATATTCCAGTGCAGATCTCTCTATAAGGTTATCAGTTTAAATATTAAGCACACAAGACTAGTATATTTCGAACCATTCTCACTAAAATGAATTACATTACATTGAATTACCTTACCTATAAAAATTACACAATCCTGACCTATATATTACTAAACACACTCAATTAAGAAATGAAGTCCCAGTTGTTTCCACGTGAGGCATGTAAAATGAGAAGAAAAACAATGTATTTTAACATGTAAATTGATGGAATTTACATCATTCCTCAAAGAAACTTCACACCGACCTCATCCCTTCAAGGCTTGGGATAATATATTGGGCACTTCCTACGCCACTGAGATATCTTACAAAATCATCAGTTTCATTGCGTATTACCTTATACATACAAAATTAAATGCATATTAAATACTGACGTATAATATTATACACAAATTCGCAAGATTGATTGAAATATTCAATGTTTTACAAAGCTCGAGGCGAGCTGGCATCGGCAGTGACAGCAGGTCTCCAGGGTTGTGTCTTGCCGGCTAAATAATTTCAGTTCAGTGGACGTAGAGGTTCAACGAAACGACACTGACTCCACTCAGTTTTTGAGAAGGCACAAGACCAGACAACGCCCACTAAAACACGTGCAGTCTGTTATTGTTTACATGGGGGTGTCATGTCACGTGACCTGCCAACTGCCATTTCAAACCTATGCAACCTGACAGTCCGCCTCGTCACCAGATTTAGAAATATCTACAAAAATACTTGATTTTATCACTTTAAAAATGAGAACAATAAAATTTGATGAATAAATAAGGTATACGTTTTGTCTGGGAGAGAAACTCGCTCGATTAAACTAAAATTATCCAGTCTTTCCCAGCCTGGGGCGACTGGTGATCGGCAGTGACAGCTGACCGCCTGGTGAGCAACTTCGTCAGATATTGAAGAAAATATATAATGTATGATAATTTAATGGTCACATTTGATTCCTTGAGTTAAAATGCGTATGTCAGACAAATATTATACTGAACAATGGCCAAGAATTCAAGCATGACATTTTTCCTGATTTCGGGCGATGTGTCTCGACAGGTATTTAAATTTCCATGACTGACAGCTACGCCATCTTGCGGGCCCTTTTTATACTCCGGGTGGGTCTTTAAAGCGGACAAAATAATTAATTACAATCTGAAAATCCCCCCCCCCCCCCCGGACAATTACCCAGGACAATTTGCCCATGGGACAACTACCCCGAGACAATTACCCCCCCGTACAACTACTTCAGCTCAACCTAATGAAACAACCGACAGTGACGAGGACCTTTATCAATCCTTGCAGTCTGCACCTGCCAGCCCCTAAACCTCAACTTCAGTTCAACCTAATGAAACACCCGACAGTGACGAGGACCATTATCAATATTCGCAGTCTTAACCTGCCAGCCCCTAAACCTCAACTTCAGCTCAACCTAATGAAACAACCGACAGTGACGAGGACAATTATCAATACTCGTAGTCTTCACCTACCAGCCCCAAAACCTCAACTTCAGTTCAACCTAATGAAACACCCGACAGTGAGGAGGACCATTATCAATACTCGCAGTCTTCACCTACCAGCCCCCAAACCTCAACTTCAGTTCAACCTAATGAAACAACAGACAGTGACGAGGACCTTTATCAATACTTGCAGTCTGCACCTGCCAGCCCCTAAACCTCAACTTCAGCTCAACCTAATGAAACAACCGACAGTGACGAGGACCTTTATCAATACTTGCAGTCTGCACCTGCCAGCCCCTAAACCTCAACTTCAGCTCAACCTAATGAAACAACCGACAGTGACGAGGACCTTTATCAATACTTGCAGTCTGCACCTGCCAGCCCCTAAACCTCATCTTCAGTTCAACCTAATGAAACAACCGACAGTGACGAGGACCATTATCAATACTTGCAGTCTGCACCTGCCAGCCCCTAAACCTCAACTTCAGCTCAACCTAATGAAACAACCGACAGTGACGAGGACCTTTATCAATACTTGCAGTCTGCACCTGCCAGCCCCTAAACCTCAACTTCAGTTCAACCTAATGAAACAACCGACAGTGACGAGGACCATTATCAATACTCGCAGTCTTCACCTGCCAGCCCCTAAACCTCAACTTCAGCTCAACCTAATGAAACAACCGACAGTGAAGAGGACCTTTATCAATACTTGCAGTCTGCACCTGCCAGCCCCTAAACCTCAACTTCAGCTCAACCTAATGAAACAACCGACAGTGACGAGGACCTACCTCTACCCCAGAACCCCTACTTCACCTCAGACAAAGAATTAAGATTCTACCTGTACTCCAGAACCCTCAACAGATACTGCCAAAAGAGATGCATAATCTGCAATTAATGCCAAAACACTATTAACTATGCTGCCTTCCATATTTGTTATACACCTTTAGGACACTAGCTCCTACAACAAAATATGTTAAACCAACATTTTCATCTAGTTTGAATAGAGTTCAGTTATCCTTTAATGCAGATACTATTATATACGAAATTAGTATACAGTGCAATACAGACACCTCCTCCGCATGTGCAGCCAGAGGCCAGTGGTGGGGAGGCGGCGTCTGGACGCCTTCGAACAGTATCTGTCGTCTCCGGACAGACCAAATGTTCGAGGAGGGGAGGGGTCCCGCGCAGAGGATTCGCAACCACCTGCTGCTGCGCCTCCTGACAGAGAATGTGCAGCGGGCGGGCCCCTTGTTGCAGATGACCGTAGAAGACCACGACCGGGAGGACGGTGAGACATTTCCACAGGAGATGGACCTGTATATACTGGACCCCACTGCAATTGCTTTAGCAAATGCTTACAGAGGTGATGTACTGCAGTTAGTGCCTGACGGTGACAACAAAAGCATGAGAGTCGGGGCATACAGGTAGTTTGTGTTGTGGCAACATTGTAGACTAGGTGCTGGAAACAGAACAGCGATACCCAGTTGTGCTGTGTGGAGGAGTCGTGATATTTATCCTGATGCAGGGGGCCTTTACACTGGGTTCCAACTAAACATACTGGCGAGTAAGTACCCAAAATCATGCACTTCCCTTATGTAATTATCTAAAATATTGGCATAATGCTTCATTTTTGCTGGTATTTACAATATTGATCAATTCTGGTCAGGGGTATATGAACATGATATACTAAATTATGTTACATCACGGCTTCATACATGGAAACAACTGCATGGGGAGAGCCAGCCGTAGGGGACTGCATTCTGAACAAGGTCAAGGTTACGTTTTTTTGCTGTTTGGCTCGATGAGAGGCGCGGGAGGTCCCCCAAGAAATGTTTGAAGTTCCAAGAGAGGGAATAAACTACATTGGGACTGTGATATCAACCATAAACGGTTTGTATTTGATAAATTATAAATTATTCTACTATATTGACTCCTAAATTAGGTGAATTAATATGAAATAAGGCCGTAGAAGCTGTTAAAACACTTAAGCGATTGCAGCGCCCCCGTATGACGAAAAGGGCAAGCTGGCGGCTATTGAACGAACGAGCGATAATAAGAGTTTTAATCACAATGTACATGATGAACACTATTTCAACAACAGCCGGATATATGAGTTGTATAATGCATATTTGAATGAAACTTGTGTAAGAATGTGTTACCAAGATAATTTTTACCCACAGAACGTGTCTTGCAATTTGTTTGCATTTGTTATTAATATTAATTCAAATATATATTTTAATCAATGTACTGTTGTTTTCTTTCAATCCCCTCGAGCTCTGACAGGCTCCCTCATGAAATTGTATATCAGTGTATTAGTACTGTACAACCAGTGTTTTTGGTGTGTAATCAGTGTTAAGCTAGGTTGGTAAACTATAGATAGAGGTATTTTCATGTTTTGGTTTAATATGTCATGACATGAATAAAAAAAAGATTACCAAATTACAGGAATAAGAAAAAAAATATATTTAAAAAATATATATGATAAATGTTGGTGAAAACTTAGAATTTAAGTTTAAAGAGGCGACTGTAAACAAAGATGGTAGATATATAATATTGAAATGCATCACTCAAGAATGTCTGTTCCTCTTATGTAACATATATGCTCCAAACACAGAGACAGAGCAAGTGCAATTTTATGAAAATGTAAATACTGTTATAAGAGAACATTGCCATGATGATGATTTGAAGGTGGTCATAGATGGAGATTTTAATGTATGTTTAATCACACTGATACGTATGGAGGTCAAGCTGTATTAAAAGAGAGTTGTCTCTAAAGTAAATTTAATTATTCCTGAAGACGACCTTATTGACATATGGAGAGTTAGAAATCAAATTATAAAAAAAGTTAACATGGAGGAGATTTAAACCTTTGACACAGAGGCGTCTAGATTCTTTTCTAGTAACTAATGATATGCAGTCTTATGTAAATACAAATATTGTTTTGTCGGTCGAAACTGATCACTCTGCTATTGTTATGAATCTTATACTTCATGAAATAAATAAGACTGGCCATGGTTACTTGAAATTTAATAATTCGCTACTGAAAGATAAACATTATACAGAAGAATTAAAGAACTATGTGACAGAATGGAAATCAGAAATTAAAAAGAGTGATCCCTCAAAAAGATGGGAATTTATATATACAAAATAAGAGAATTTACAACTAAATATTCAAAAATAAAAGCAAGTAAAAGGAAAAATGATCTTGAAAATCTAGAAAGAAAACTGAAAAAATTAGAATATAAGTTGGGCCAACAGGAAAATGAATCAACCGTAACGGATTATCAAGAAACAAAACAACTTCTGCAGGAACATAATAATTATATTACCTATATTATTAGCACCTATTTTTTTAATAATTTAGAAAAAAAAAACAGAAGGAAATCACATGTTAGAAAACTGTTAGTTGGCGAAAAGGAAATGCAAAATAATATACTTCAGGAATTAACAGCATTTTACACAAGGAAATTTTATAAATGTAAGTTATACTGACTGTGAAAATTTTTTTAAAAGATCTTAATATCGAAAAACTATCAAGTGAACAGTCTTCATTATGTGATGGGCTATTGTCTTTTCTAGGAGCTTATAATATTGTAAAATTAATGCCATCAAATAAAACACCTGGTAATGATGGTTTGACCAAAAAATTTTATGATTTTTTTTCCCAGTCATAGGGATAGATTTAGTAGACTCTATAAACTACAGCTACAAAGTTGGTCAGTTAACACCTAGTCGGCGACAAGCAATAATTACTTTACTGGAGAAACCAGGAAAAGATACACGTTATATTCAATCATGGCGGCCCATCAGCCTCATTAATGTTGATTATGTCAGTGTGTTTTTATCAAAGGTGTATTTATTGATGAACCAATCGGCCGAATCAATGATGTCATGTATTATTGTAAACAAAAAGATGTATCTGGTATCATGTTTGCGGTAGATTTTTAAATAGGCGTCCTCTTACAAATATCTATACATTTACCAAGTTTGGTCAAGATCCGTGAAATATTTTTTTGAGTTATCGCGCCAACAAGATTTATATGCGGCGGCGGCGGGACTGGTATGAACACATAGTATCCCCCCGACAAACACAGTATCCCCCGACTTTGTCTGGGGATACAACTAATATGGAATAATGGTAGCAATTTATTTGCTAGATTTTCTATTAATGTGGGTGTAAGTTTCTAATAACTTTAAATAAAAATGTTTTGTTTGGTCCAGTTTTTTGCTCTGTTTATTGCTTGCTCCTAAGGATGTTTTTTTTTTTAATCCATTCTGTTATTTTTTGTAGCTTCGACGACAGTAGGTTGAGAGTCATGACCAAATGGTCCTTTATAATGATAAAAAATTCGCATGGCTTTTCTTTTACAGCAATGACACAAATTGAGGAATCAACAGAAAATCCCATCGCATGTCTGGCACCTGTGTACGCCTGTCCAGAAAAGAAGCGCTTTTGTTAAGTCCGTGTTTTAGTAACAACTTATAGCGTCCGTGACAACTATGAGCACGTGAACGGAATAAGGATGAAATTAAATATAAGAATTGGTCTTATATTTAATGCATTTCAGAAATGGATACAGTGAACAGCACTGAGGTAACTGTAATTGAAAAAGGAACGTGGTCAACCTACCTAGAAAATAGGAGAACGTTATTCAAGTTGGAGAAACCTTTAAGTTTATAATTTTCATTAAAAGGCCTAATGGAAATATACTGTGCATAAAACAATCCCAGACATTCAAGTGGTGGGTGGGTGGGGGTGTATCCTTCTTCTGTGGCTGGCGTGACGGCGATATTTGACCATCTACAAGTTTGTTCCAAAGAGCAAGGAAGGACAGCCGTTTGTCATTCCCACGGGGATGGCCTTTCCAAAGGGAGGATGAAATATGCAAGAAGGATACGGAGCATGGCACATTCACCTGTCACACGGATGCAAGATCTGGCTCCAGGACCCCAGGAACTCCACAAGCGAGTGCTTCTGTTGCAGGTTTAAACAGAGTAACATTAGCATTTAAAAAAAAAGTAAGAATTCACATGAAAACAAAAATCAATGTTACTGGTTGCCTCCATGCTCTTGAACATTGAGGGCATAAAAGTGCAAGTCGATAATGAATAACCAGATTTAAGGAATCCATACTATACCGTGTTAATTTGTATGAAGGTTTATATATTGTAAGGTGGTATGACGATGTATTTTCAAGATAAAAATCACCATCCACTATTGGGTTTATTTGTGAATAATTTCATTGTGGCCTCCTCGTTCTTTTAAAAGGACTTAATTGAAAAGCTGTATAGCAGTAAGAGCAGTGCTGACAGGGGCACCTTGTGCCATAACAAAACTTTTGGCACCGGACTGGTGTGCAACCAAAAGTCAGCCCGTCCTACAACCAGGTTGCAGACCTCCTGAAGTTTGTGGCCATTGGTTTGATATGCCTCCTGGCCATGGAACTGACAGGCATGGCTCACATTGAGGAATTTCCTGATTTCCTTGTGTTTTAAATGGTTATTCTAAAAAAAAATCAACAAACGTCACGATTATTTATTTTACGAAAAGAAGACCAGTTGGAATTGTAAAGTATGTACTGGGAATCTTAGACCTTATTAAGGCATTCGAAAGTGTCAACTGACGTTGCCAGACCAGCTAAAGCGACATGTCACACTACACATTGGATGAAATAAAGCTGAGATTTTCTTCCAGGATGAAATGCCTAGAACTGTACAGGTTGGCTCCAGGAACACAGTGGTCAGAAGTATGAATATCGCGGACCCTACAGGATCCATCAGAGTTGCCCTATGGAGGGACAATGCGGCATCCCCTGTAAATGTTGGAGACAGTGTCCAACTGACACATCTCGCCGTCAGAAAAGATCAATGCCTAAGCTGTAACCAACTGGGGTCTACAGCGCATACAGCAATACGGTAGAAAAATGTTCTTCAATAATCATTTATTTAAGACTAAAAAGCTTCATGTTGTCATCAGAATATGTCTGAAATCATGTTTCTTTTTGTCTATACATATTTCTCAAGTATAAGTCATCTATACTATACCTAGCTATGCTCCATTGTCGGTTAGACTGGCGCTTTATTTAATAAATACCATCCTTCTTAATTATACCTCTTCGTTTGCAAAGGAAATCTCAAATTGCACTCATTCATAAAATTCTGGCACTCGCATACAACACAAAATAAAATTGTCTGCAAATTTATGTGAGATCCAGAAAAGGCCTACAATCCTAATTCGAATCTGTGCAATGAGATATACATCAGTTATAATGCTTTCATGATAACATGCTTGACCATTATTGGAAAAGTACTTGATCACTTTTCACATACGTGAATATTTGACATGTACATGTACAAAGCATATTCTAAAACATTTTGTACCCGAGTACAAGGTTTTAAGCCTGTAATGAAACACAAAATCTATTCAGAGATACCTTGTTGTACCAGTTGAATGGAATACACACATATGCAAAAACCGGTAAAAAAAGGTGTAGTAAACTCCGGATCCTCCTTTAAAAAAATATTTTTTTCCTCCCTACCTGATGATTTTTTGGGGACCAATGTTAGCCCCAACACAAAAATTTTTAAGGATGGCCTAAACATGTTGAAAAATCGTTACAGTGGGATGTTAAGTTTGATGTTGAAATAAAAAACGCCTGTTTTTACAGAGTATAGGTTTCCACATGTTCTCCTGTAATTTATGTACATGAATTTCTATATAGGGTCTAGTTTGACCTCCTATCAGAACATGCAGGTTTTTCTCTTCTGATAAACGTGTTCAACCATAGAAATTCCAATATACCTTCAAATACATGTTTCTATATTGAATCCTACATTTGCCTAGTTTGTAATCCTTAAAAGGCCTTGTCAAGAGTTTCAGCTTGCACCACATTTTTCATTTTCACAACATACATCATTTAAAAAATCATACATATTTATATATAAAAGGAACATGAATATATATGACCAAACTCCTTTATTAAGATGCGTACAAAGCACAAATTTCAGAAAAAAACACTTGCATGGATAGTCCAAAATGTCCGGTCAATACATTAAACTTTCGAGTCAGGTGATCTTTGCTGCTCAAGCTAAGGTGAGGAAGGCAGTGGCCCTGAGTGAACCAGAAAAAAAATTGCTAGCTGCAGGTAATGCACTAGGTGAACTTTTGACATGTGCCTGGCTGCAGTGAGTGACCTCTAGCCAAATCTGATCCAGTTGGCAGTCCAAGTCATAGATACAGGCACAATCTTAGCCTGTTGCTAAATCTGTTTACACATACTGACAGGCTTTGGCTACAATGCTTTAAGTTTTATCAGATTTTCTTAAAGAAAAAAACTAATAGATTTAGTTAGAATAATAAAATGTGCAGTCCTTTCATTGTTAAACCAAGCTTTTGCCCCTAAAAAAAATGGGTCAATGTAAGTAGTGTCACGTCACGTGACCAACATTTGATCAAAACATGATGATGCAAGCTCGTCGTTTGTGAGATTGTTATAGGCTATGAAACAATTTGGGTGAATATCTTTTCGGAAAAAAAGATTTTGAAAAGGTTTTGAAGCTCTCCTTTATATGTAAGTTGATGCCGATGGTGCCACAAATAGCTCAATCCAGCAACATTTGATATGTGACAGTTTTGCAAAAAAAAAAAAATTGGTGATGCTAGCTCCTGTTATTCCTGACATTGTACGCCGTTTCTGATATTGTAATTTTAGTATTTTTTTTGCCAAATGATTAAGTCCAGCTTCTTGTAAGTTAACCAAAATTCACCCAACTGGAAACATTGGAACTTGAGATGGTTTCCAGGGATTAGTTATGTGAAGTGTTGAACAATTTGGCTGGACAGATTCAGAGAAGATTTAATTTTTTTAGGGTTTTCCTTAAAAATCTAAGTAAATGAGATAGTAAGGCCTAACATAAAGACTACTCTGTCCCACTGAAAAGGTGACTTACAATCTGAACTCTTATACTACACCTATGTAACTTATTAGTATTGTGAACTGTAACATGGTTGAAGTATCATGATCAGTGCTGCCACTCTAAGTGTAACAGAAAAACATAAATCTTACAAGGAAAAAGCAAAAAAATTGTCTGAACAAGTGACCCATGGGTCATGATGCTCAGCCAACTGATATTTGACAGTATGTCCATACACAGGCAACTAGTTAATATGGGTGGCATCATCATTCAGTTAAAAATTAAGATAATGCACTTGATGCCATAAATCATGGAAAATAGCTACGTAAATTAAGACCTATAAAGCACACAACATTTGATGACATTTGGTTTAACCCTTCCCGCGGATTCTGGCAGGCAGTGTGTATTTTTAATTATTCGGGGGGGGGGGGGGGTGTTAACAGGCTCTGTAACTTGAAGAATATTGGTCACAGTTACCTATTTTTATGTTTGAGGAGAACATTTCAGGACCATTCAGGATACACATGTTCATGATTCTAGGTTTTGTGGTTAATGTTTTACCCTGTGGGAAATGGCCGACCAGACAGACAGCTGGACGACAGGCAAAGCTCATCGTATGTAGAACAACCGTATCTCCCTTAAGTTTTGTTAATTCAAAGGATACGTCAATTAAGACTTTTTACTGCTAAGTGTTGTGGTCCTCAGAAACGTATGTACAAACAAGGGTCCAGCTGGTTACAGCGCTCAGCTTAGTATGGTTGATTATAATTGCCACCCTGTTGTGGTAATATATTGATTGAATAAACTTATGAGCATCATTGATAGGTGGGCTACATGTATTATTGATTAATTATTATGCAGTTTAATATAGTGATATATCTGATTTACTATGGAAATTATTGCATATTAAATAAAAAATTATACATTTCAATAAGAGAAGTAGCTTTCTCAGCCAAGAAACCTCGTGAACTATACCACATCTATCTTAAAATTTACTTATAGCTCTTGATTAATATTTTCAGTTAAAGAAAGACATGCCAACATTCCAGGGAACCGGATATTGCGTGAGGACCTGAAAACCAGATGGTGGGATACAAGGATCTGGCCCTTCGGAAGCCCTGACTAAAGTCATAACTGACTCTGAAGGAATCAAAAATTAGCCTAATATTCATCCTGTTTCAATAGTATTTAATTCTATTTCCTAACAAGCCAACCTTCAACAAAAACCTGTGCGTGTAGTGTAATAGTTCCTTACACGTATTGTTCACGTGTATGGCAACCGTAAAACAATGAGCGCGATTGGCTAGAATTCCCTTAGATCTCGTTATTCAGTCATGTTACAAAATGAGAAACTTTAAAAAAAACTTCTAAGGATACTGAACAGTTTTTGTGCACCCAACAACGAAGCACATACAGGTAACTACAACTTAACATCTATTTAAATAGAACAGTGAATATATAAAACAATGGATATATAAGTAAACAAATAAGCGTACTGTAAATCCTAACAAGTCGGCAACTGCACGATGAAACAGAATTTAGAAAGTGGCAAGAGCATAAATTCTCTTTACCGGTTTTCTTGGACTTACTGGCTTTCTTCGATTTGCAATTCCCTGACCTAACTCTCAAGCCTATTATCGGTAATGCTACGAACCACTACAGAACACCAATTTTTTTAGTGGTATAAACTATAAACTGTATAAATGTATATCATTTTAATATAATGACGATATTAAGACCGTCCCGACATGATGACGATATTCGGTCACCTCTGACGAATAAAGGACCATTTCGGGAGTAAGGTGACTTATATCCGTCAAAACTCACTTGTTGGAGACCCAATATCGGCATAAAATAATGCCTTGTCCCATTAGGACAATTTGTTCTCTTTCTATGATAGATACTATATATACACATGAATAAAACAATTTTTTTGCTAATCAGTTTTGACTATTAGATATACTTACTGCTAATCAATTTTCAGGTATTTGATATTTTAACAGATAATAGGAAAGTATATTCACTTTATATCTGATGTTTCAGACTAGATACCACTGTTACAAATGGCCTTTACAATTTTTGCTTCTTTCTTATAATGTCCTTAAAATGTCAATAAATTCAATCGTAGGCGGAAGAATCCTGGTCCACATACACTCCTACTTGTAAAGGCCTGGGGCCTATGATGACACTGCTTCGTGACAACATGGTGGACTGACCAAAGATGCGCAGGTGGAAGAACCAAAAACACGGATCAAAGCTTTTGAGGAAGTAAGGGATCAATTGTTAAAAGATCATGCTTCACTTATGCAGAAAAACATAAAGAAAACAAGTATGTGGTATGACTGGACTTTATTTAGAATTAGAAATCATGTGAGGCTTAAATTTACTGACTAATTAGTTCAGCTGACTTATATGTGGTCTAAGGCATAGCAAATGGTCCTTTGTCCGTCATCCGTAATCAGGGCATGTCCTTTTCCCAGCATCACATTTTGACCTACGTTTGATCAATATGCAAGCTCCACTCGTTTCCGAGATTGTTAAAGGGACAATCAGGAGCAATATTTTGCCTACTCTTCCATACTTACAGTTCAGTTTTGCTTTATACAAAAGTTTATTAGCAATAACATCCCAGGACACAGGCTCAGTACCTCGGATACGACGGTTTAGCACCGTATTATGGCTCTGCGTGTTGATAAACACAGTCCATGTATGTTTGTTTACCGAAACAATCCCGCGTGACCGGAGGGCCGATTGTGAGCCACAACATTTTTTTGGGCCAAGAAGTCAGAGAATCTCCAGATTGACACGTGTTTTAGCCCAGTGATGCATGCGCTGTGGTAATGTTTACACCTGTGATCGCGCCCGGTGCACTGTTTTTAAAACTCGTTTACCGGAGTAAGCAAACGGTTACAGGGCAATAGTTTGGCAGTTACCAATTCATTTTAAAGGGAAGAGGCTATTTTTCGCGTTAATTCAACATGCTGTCTTTTAGGTGATTTAGGTGATTGAGCATAGCTCAAAGGGTATGGGTAACAGAAACCTAAGTTCAGGTTTCCATAGAGATTTTTCATGGACCTCCCTAGATGTATAGTAAAAAGTACAATAAATATTTAAAGAAAATACGTAAACAGGCACTGATGAAACAGTCCATGATGAATATGCAATGAACTCATGCATTAGTGGTTCAGATACTTGAGCTTTTTTTTATAAAATTTAAAATTATTTTTGTAGGTTCTTCTGAGCCAAATAGCTCGGAGGATATGGGTAACAGAGACTTTATATTAGGCTTTATATTAGATTTTTCATGGACCTCCCTGGATGTTAAGTAAGAAGATTCCAGGTCAAATGGTTACAATTTGTACCCTGTTCACGGACGAACGCATCTTTGAAGGTATCAAAAAAATGAGAAAAAATGCATAAAATTCCGAAAAAACAGTCTATGATGAAAATGCATGCAAAGAATGATGGTAATCAAGGAATTAGTTGTTCAAATACCGGGGCTTTTGTATTACATGTTTAATTATTCTTTGTGAGTACTTCCGAGCCCCATTTTGGAAGGATATGGTTAAAGGAGACTAAATTTTAGGTTTCATGAACTGTGTGCCATGTTAACAGATGACTGCTTCTTCAAAGGTCTAAATAAATAGTAAAAAAAATCGAAAAAAAGATACAGGTGGCACCACCAGTCCGCAGAATCTGATGAAACACTCTTTGATCAAAGCCATTCAAATAAACATCATGGTGATCAATGCATTATTTGTTCAGATACTTTTCTGCGGGATACTTCGGAGCCCCATAGCTTGAAGGATATGGGTAACTGAGTCATAATATCATGTTTCCAAGGAGACTTCTAATGGGCCTCCTTCATGTCAAGATAGAAGATTCTAGTTGCATTACACAGAGCGACATGTCCGTTTATTGTAATATTATAGGTTTATAGAAAGGTGCAGGTAGGGCTTTGAAGATTCGCTCAGTCTTATAGCGACTATCATAATTTAATATTTTTAGTATCAGGATCAGGATAAAGGAGTAGATCCAATAAGATTTTTTTTTTATTTCGCGGGGGTATGCGTCCTGGTGTTTCATATCAATTTTATCATGGCAATGCAACTTCAGGCATAGAACAATATTTTAAATTCTGGCTGCAAATAGACTAGAAACAGAAAAAAGCATTTTCGATCAAATATTCTAAGGGGGTTAGTGGCTTCTTTTACTTTTACATATTATAAGTTTTTGAAATAACTTTTTGCCTTACCCTTTGTATTAAGTGAGCCTAAATTAGGCGAATTGGGCTCTTAAAGTCCGCTAATTTGGATTCGGAAAATAAAGAGCAAACTGCAACGAATCAGTGATGTAGTCAAGTCCACAGAATCCGAGTCCATGCTACTCGAGTCCGAGTGCAAATCAGAGTCTTTGAGTTCCGAGTCCAAGTCCACCAATAGACATCTCCGTTTAAAATTAAAGTCTAAATGGAAATTTTAGATGATCCTGTATATTTTAAAGATAGTTTAAAGATACTAAAGTCTAATTTTGTATGCCTACTATTCTGTTTGTAGTTCGTTCATGTATGTAAGTGTTTTAAAGTATGCGAAAGAACGTTTTTCAACTGGACTCAAGATGGACTCGGTTTGATTTTTCGAGTCCTTACCTCCATGTACAATCCGAGTCCAACACCTTTGAGTCCAAGTCCGGACTCCTACATCACTGAAAAGAATGCTAACGTTAATTATACCTATCTAAAAAGTATATTTGATTGCTGCTGAAATAAAGGATTTTCGCAGATGTCCACATGAGATTCTTCTCTGTTACAAGGTCTGAACCAGTGACCATAGACGGGGAGGTGTGTGAGCTTGAGCTTTGACGTCAAACTCAATAAAATGTACGTGTATGGGTGGGCGAGACATATGTTAAAGCGAAAGCTTAAGATCCAATGATTTGGCTTAACATTGATCAATGAAGTATATTGAGACGGATGGGAAGACAGAAAGGAAGTATATCCGCTGTTTGCTTAAAATCAGTCCACAAGCTTTTTCAAGAAATGATTGCTGTGGCAGGTGACCTTTGACCCCCTGACCTCAAAATCAATAGGTTTCTTCATCCATGGGTGGGTGAGCCATATGCGCGAGATGAAAGGTTTAGGTCAAACGGTTTTGCTTAAAATAGGTCCACAAGCTTTTTCAAGAAGTGGGTGCTGTGGCCGTGACCTTTGACCCCGTGACCTCAAAATCAATATGTCTCTTCACCTATGGGTAGGTGAGCCATGTGTGCGAGATGAAAGGTTCAGGTCAAACGGTTTTGCTTAAAATGGGTCCACAAGCTTTTTCAAGAAGGGGGTGCTGTGGCCGTGACCTTTGACCCCGTGACCTCAAAATCAATATGTCTCTTCACCTATGGGTGGGTGAGCCATGTGTGCGAGATGAAAGGTTTAGGTCAAACGGTTTTGCTTTAAATGGGTCCCCAAGCTTTTTCAAGTGGGTGCTGTGGCCGTGACCTTTGACCCTTGACCTCAAAATCAATATGTCTCTTCACCTATGGGTGGGTGAGCCATGTGTGCGAGATGAAAGGTTCAGGTCAAACGGTTTTGCTTAAAATGGGTCCCCAAGCTTTTTCAAGTAGGGGGTGCTTTGGCCGTGACCTTTGACCCCGTGACCTCAAAATCAATATGTCTCTTCACCTATGGACGGGTGAGCCATGTGTACGAGATGAAAGGTTTAGGTCAAACGGTTTTGCTTAAAATGGGTCCACAAGCTTTTTCAAGAAGGGGGTGCTGTGGCCGTGACCTTTGACCCCGTGACCTCAAAATCAATATGTCTCTTCACCTATGGGTGGGTGAGCCATGTGTGCGAGATGAAAGGTTTAGGTCAAACGGTTTTGCTTAAAATGGGTCCACAAGCTTTTTCAAGAAGTGGGTGCTGTGGCCGTGACCTTTGACCCCTTGACCTCAAAATCAATATGTCTCTTCACCTATGGGTGGTTGAGCCATGTGTGCGAGATGAAAGGTTTAGGTCAAACGGTTTTGCTTAATATGGGTCCACAAGCTTTTTCAAGAAGTGGGTGCTGTGACCTCAAAATCGACAGGTTTCTTCATCCATGGGTGGGTGAGCCATATGTGCAAGATGAAAGGTTTAGGTCAATCGGTTTTGCTTAAAATGGGTCCACAAGCTTTTTCAAGAAGTGGGTAATGTTGCCGTGACCTTTGCCCCGTGACCTCATAATCAATAGGTTCAGAACAACACATTTGCAGTTTTTTAATCTTTGCAGGGAAAGCAATAGCGTTGGAAATTCAGGTGCTGAAAATAAATTTAGAAGAAACACGACAGAACCTTATACAGTTTTGTCATCTGCTCCCGGTAAATTCTTGCTGCTTTATCAAGAATATGAATCTTTTACCAATGTATTCGTATTCTGCACCATGTTTGTTGCACGTGTTGAATAATATTCTACATTGGATTAATATGCGATATTTTAAACCCCAAAAAAATTTCAGTGCCTGCAATCACTGCAAGGAAACCGACATTTTGTTCTAACAGGCAAAATTGCTTGTCCTGAATGTTGCTTTGGCCTATTTTTCTTCAGATCCATTCAACTTGTACCGATATATGCTAAGAAGCTAATGTTATATATTGTACAACAGGAAAGGCATCTGTGTGGACTGGACTGTTTATTTTATAATGTACATAGCACGTTGTGGAGTATTATGGAAGTGTTCTCATTAGACAATAACTTACATCAATTAAAAACTAGTCAGGTCCAGAAGAAACCCTTTGATGCAGTGTTAAATAATTGATGAAGTTCCCTCAATAATCACAAGAGGACGAAACAAGTGTAAACGTGTAAATAACTTTTTAAGGCCCATAAAGTGAGGTCATTGCAGTTGCACATGAAGGCGGTGACGGAGATGAGGGAATAAACGTAACATAATAATGGTAAAAGGGCAGTAGCCAGGGCTCTGCTTTAGCGGTGGTGACCGACCCAATCCGTACCGAGTCAAGGTAGGAAAGACACCAGACGATAATGGAGACATCAGGTCTGTTGCAGGCACACCTGCAACTGCAGAAGATGTCCAAGCATCTGCGGTGGCAGTCTCCATAGAGTCAGCAGCGCTGACTGAGGCACTGCCAATCATGTCAGTGGTAACATTGTCAAACGTGCCAGCTGTGTTTGTGGCGGCCGAGCTAGATGAGTCCGCTTCACCTCCGGGCCTAGTGACCTTCCAATCACACGCTGTGATAAATAGCAGGATTTTTCAGGTTTGGCAACACCCAGTCAGTTTGCGCTGGATAAAGTAAAATCTGTTTACCCCTGTGTTAAAACAAATCTGCAGAACTGGTAGACGAAATCTGATTCACTTAGCGTGTAAACACACATAGCTTTGCCCGTGGCAAGCACGTGCTGCATGGCAATACGGGAAATGTACAGACTGTGGGGGATAAATGACCTCAGGGAAGTCAGTTAAGAGACTGCGTTTTAAGTCTGTGCTACCAAGCGCTTTCCACAGCCGTGTAAACAGACCGGTATGATACCTGCAATGTGTTTGGTTATATATTACGCAAGGGGAAATTCCACAGAGACAGCACCGCCTTATGGCCAAACCGGACCGCTACCGCGGTTTAATGCAGCGTGTAGTGTAGCGAATTGTTGAGCGTAGCGAAACCGCTGCTTATGGAGCGTAGGATGCCCCATACCAATGTTTCAGTATTTAAAACATGGATATTTCCTGCATAACTCCAAATTTTGAATGGATTTGTTATTCCGAAATTGGCCGTATACCTGTCAAACAGTGATGCCCCCAACAGGTTGTAGTTATTTTGTAATGGTATTTAACACTGAATATAAAACTATACATGGGTAATACACAATTTGCTATTTCACTAAACTGCATGCAGGCATTTGTAAACGAAAGCAGTTTTACTAATTCTTATTTAATACTAAATTTTAATACTGATTTTCATAGTTTACAATAACGTGATAACGCATTTGGATACTCTGTAAAATATGAGAATCATGTAAACCTATCATGCAAATGAAGCACTAATGCACACAACAGGTTCTGCAGACAAACACTCATACATGTAGACCTAAAACAATTGCCAGAAAAGTAATTATAGTGGTGGTTTGTATTTTTGGTGGTGGTACTTTTCAGGTAGCCTTTTCAACTTTATTTCAAAGTCATCCGGACAGGGAAGATCAAGTTGTATAATGCTGTACTTACCACCATGAAGGATGCAAAAGTGGGATTTCTACCAAGCCAGAAAATATTAGGAGAAAAACGTGAGTCATGTCTGAATGAAACACGGGTATCTAGACACACAACTTCTACCAAACTTGTTCAATAGACTTCGAGGCTTCAGAGACCTCAAGAAAAGTCGCCAGAACATTCCTGAAATAAAGGCTGAAGATTTAGAATACCATATTGGCAAATTAGAAAAACATGAAAAAAGTATGTCGATAACTTGACAAATACAAATATCAGGGCACAAAAAAGGCATCAGTCAGATGAACCAGGGCGTGGGTTCAAGGACCACTGGTGTCTCGAAGAACTTGGTGATCAATCCGTGCAGTTTTCAGAGGAGTACTTACCACTGTGTAATGCCTTGTATGATATCGAAATGTACACACCTGTACTTCTGTAACTTTGCAGAAATTTGAGCCGCGAGAAATAAAAGACAGAAGAAAGAACATATAGAATCAAAAATTTATACATCAAGAGTAGCCTGGCTTAAAAGATACATAAAGGTAGGAGAAAGACCATGGAAGGTGTTGTTTACACATTTTTACAGACACTCTGTCCAGATGTAGAGTTGTTGCTTAACAGTAATATAGAAATAAACTATATAAACTTATTTAACATTCCAAATTTTAAAAAGGAGTCTTAATATGTTATATAATGTTACGAAAGAAATATTCTGAAAATGTTCCATTTTGGAATAAACAATTTTGGAATAGACTGCAAAAAAAAACTAGATTAAGAATCTGCCACACATGAGACACGACAGACTGATGTGACCTACTTACCTTTTGCAATTTCTGTTGAAGACCCTAAATAGGAAGTCTTGGATACATCTATCAGTAACATAATTTTGTTTTCCTCTCATCACAACATCCAGGATGGACTATCAAGACGTCACACGTGATCTCAAACTACTAAAAACAATCATCTCAGCTCTCAAGTATGCCACTGACAACGACAACCAAGAGAAGCACAAGAGATACAATGCAAAGCAGACCACCAAATCCAAGAAAGCATCACAAAGACAACTAATGACAAAGACACACCATAATGGCCGAAGAAAACCGAAGACAAAGAAACATCATAACAGGACTTCAAAGAACTATTACATTCCTAAGACAAGCAGCTAAAGAACCAGAACAACCTTCAACCTCTACCTCACTTTCCCAAATCGCAACTAAAAAACAAAAAAAAAAATACTTCTGGTAAGTGAATATATATATTTATATATATATATATATATATATATATATATATATATATATATATATATACCCTATCAAATCATTCATTATTACTCTGCAATCATTTATAAACTCTATAATAATTAAACAAAAATGCCACTAATCTCGTAGCCATTATAATCACTAAATATTTACCTTAATCTTAACTAATCTTTCCAACACTATCTTATTACATTTTTTGCAGTCACTACTTATCACTAATTATCACTGTCAATTTAATATCTTCCAGCCCGGGACCTTCAGGGCGTACGTGTTCTCCCTGTAGCCGTTCTGCCAGTTTACGAGACACAGCATCAGTACAGGGGCCCAGCAAGGGGACCTGCAGATAGTGGCGGCCCAAGAACAGCTGTTTTGGTGGTGGATCAGATCCTCCCCCGCGGCAAACGCCGAGAGGAGGCAGCGTTTCAAGGAGGAAGAGGAAGGTATTGCCTAACATTTACATTTCACTTTGGTCAGGACTATGTTCGACATACTTCGGTGATTTTTAACTTATCCAATTTCAGGATGAAGTGGCGGGCATTAGGAAAGCCGGTGAAATTGAGGGACGTGACCTGTGTGTATGTGTGTGTGGGGAGGGGGGGGGGTAGTAGAACAGTTTGCTACAAAACACAACACTTACGGATATATACCGTTCACATTTCACATATGGCAACTTCTCACAGAGAATGCGCAGCGGGCGGATCCCTTGTTGCAGATGACCGTAGAAGTCACGGGGGACGGGAGGATGGTGAGGAAGGTGATCATGGTGAGTTGCGCTTTCGGGATGGAGAAGATTCGGATTAGGGGGTTTGATTATTTTTCGATGACACTGTTTCAAAGAAATAACTGGTGTGTATTGTTGGAGGTTAAAACAAACCGTCTCAGACCTTAAATAATGGTTATACATGATGAGATATCAATTAAAGCAGACCTTGTCTATGACAAAGTGACGGGAAACTTGGTCGGATTTATGGACTGCAATGAACGCTTAGATGCAGAGAGCTTGCCACTCATGCTTTGGTATTTATGGTGGTTGGCATAACCTCAGATATGAAAAACAGTATCGGATACTTTCAACAAGAACAGCACTGCTGATGAGATAATTTCTTTATTCTCGCGTGCAGTAGGATTGCTGATTTGTGTCGGCAACCTGAAGATAATTGACAAAGCTCAGTGTTACATTAAAACTACTTGCCAAATGGGTAGGACTACCTGGTAAACAGAAGTTCTGATGCATTTAATACTGTTCCGTTGTAAATTTTGTTTTGTTTTACTCAGGGGAATTTTGTGTCAAAGGTAACATATCTTTTTTCAATGATAAAACAGATCTGAATTATGTGTTGGCCTTGAAAAGGCCGTTGGGTATCGTGATTTAATCCTCGATAACAATAAGCCGCCGAGGATAGCTGGGGAGGGGTCGGGCCACCTACCGCTCCTTGTTAATCAGATCTTCCCAGAAGCCGCCCTAGGGGGTATCCATCAGCAAGTTCGCGAGGGCGGTTTCCAGTTCACGAGCTGCCGTCGGCTTTATGTAGCCGCCCCTCTCCCACCAGAAGAGGGCCTCTTTGCTTGTTTGCCGGCGGAATTTCTTCATTTCTTCTTTTCATTGGCCCTTCGCCTTTATTGAGTTCGTTTTGATTTGACAGACCTGCAAGTCCTGTTTTCGGGTCATTTCCTAATTGACCCAAAAACCTGACCCGGCTGGTTAAAATTGACCCAAAAAATCTGACCTACACGGCTTACCTGACCGGTTAACCCTGCTTGACATGAAAGCTATTGTGGGCTGTTTTTTAACTGATTCAAAATCCTATTATTCCCCTGCATGTCTTGGGCTCAGTTCCGACATATCGTATTTAAAAGGGTTTACAAACAAACTGCCTTGTGCACACGAAGCGGTGGGTTTACCCAGCTTACGATGTTTGTAAACATGCAGCTTACGATGTTTGTAAACATTGAGCTATGTGCATAGCTTGGGCAGGCTGGCGTCATATAATTTGTGTCCCTTATTTACCACTGGAACATCACCAGTAAAAATGTTAAAAAAAACTTTATTAAACAGTTTAAAGTTAAATGTATTATTTGAGATAAATGTTTATCGTTATGTATTTCCTTCATATGAGTAAAATGAGAGGCTGATTTCTCTTTCCTTTTCCCCCCTTTCAGCACCTTCTTCTGTTAATCTCTCACCAACATACCCAAATACGAAAATTTCCTTGTAAATTTCTTGCTGCTCACTACTCCAAATCCTGAATAGCATTAGTCATTTTTTTTTAGATATTAGTCATATAAACCATTGTAATCATCTTACAACCCATCAGTTCCCAGCAAGCGGCCTATTGTCGTATCGAATGTGCCACTGTATAATAACACGCACACGACGTTTTCAGTTGTAAAAAATGAATATTTATTATCAATTATAAATTTTTCAACGTAATTCTTCACCGAAGTTCCAATATTGGCGACGGCTTATATGCATATTAATGAGTTTTATGCAAAATGCTCAAAGGTATCAGGGCGACACCCATTCTAATATTGATAAGAAGAATTAAAAGATCATGAAAATGCACAAGTATTGTATGCTTCACTTTAAATCGAGGGTTTTACAAGCCGTGACAACCCGACTCAGTAGGCAATCGGATAATTGGGTTGGTAAGCCTATTCGAGTCGTGATACAAGTTATATCTGGGAATGTATCACAGTGGTCTTGCATCAGTTTGCTTTCACATCGTGGTAAACGGCCCATAATCTCAATATTTTGCTAAAAATAATGAATTTACACAAAAGTATACAACCTAAACTGAAACACCGTCTCCATGGACACGGATCAGTTCCTGTATCGCCTGCAAGCTGCCTGCGTCCTGTAACCCGTGCGAGCCATGCTTGTGTTCATGCGGTCATAAATTCAACAAGCACGCCAATGGGTTTACCAATGTGCTGGGTTAAAACGGAATTTTTCTCGCTCATGTTTGGTATTATTAGAAAGTACACAAAAATGCTAACGATTGGTCTGGTTTATGTTGATTGACAGTGTACCTGTAGGACATGAAGTGTTGTCAGAAATGACCAAAAAATATGTGCATCTTCATTAATGCGTTCCTCAGACATATAGATGTCATGTCACTCTGGCGCTAGAAATCTGGTCGTAATGCCAGAGGGTCGATATGACGCTAGGGTTTGACTGTCGGAATATAGTTTCAAATAAACGATATCACCCTTCAGTACAGCTGTACTTTAACAACGAGGGCACTGAAATTTACAACGATTTCAGGATACAGCTTGTACATTTCAGTGTCATAGCTGGTCTTGTTTACTTTACGCTGCTTGACGCTAAACTTCGTTAAAGAGTTCCAAAGGGTACCCGAGTCAGCTTTCTGCTCTAATATTAGTAATAACCGATTAGAACATGCATATTATAATTTATCCATTGGGAAAATATTATTTATAATGTTGGTAAAAAATGGAAACTCCAATGTGTTTAACTAAAATGTCACTTTAATCAAAGAGTCGAAAAATTACCTAAAAGGGATGGAAGTGGTGTCACTTTTGTGGAGTATCCGGATATTAGTACACTGTTCGCTTAAATTGTGCAATGGAGAGAAGAGATACTGCCAACACAGGCGAATGCAACAAAGTGATACCAAAGATGAACAAGGGGTTTTAATGCTTTTATGTGATTAACTACTTTTCACAAAACTTGAGAGTTTATCATAGCGAAATAAAGATATGGGTATTAGAAATGCTTTAGTCAGTGTCTAATTTTTCAGATTCTAATTGTATGTGTTAGGTAATACTATTGAACTCTGAATTTTAAACGAGTTAAACATGCTACAGGTAAACCATACATGCATTAATCAAGCATTGTCACGTTTGAGCAATTTTATATGTATCGTTATATGTAAACTCTTTATCATAATATACACAGTATGTAAAGCATTTACAGTACGCCTAGGCTAAATCTGTAATTAGTCAACTTGCAACTCATATGATTTTAAAGTACATTATTATATTCCATTCCTTTTTGGCGATGAACTAATATGGGTTTCGATGACTACTCTGACCCATGATGTCAATAATGTTCCTTGTCGGGCCTTGGAGCTCTTTCAATGGTTCCCGTCTGTTTGGGTATCGCCTTCATGTACAACAAGATTTCTCAGTTAATAATATATTTCCAAAACATGCCTGTAAATATGTATTTTTGAATTATATAAAGATTGTCATTCCAGTACTTGCCCCTTATAATAATACCATATATATATATATATATATATATATATATATATATATATATATATATTATAAAATTATGAAAACTACACTGGATCTACAAAAAAAGCTTGACCTATTGCTGTCATACTATATTTGAAATCATCTTTAGGGATATTTAAATATATATATATATATAAATATATATATATACACACACACATACACGTTATAATGCAATATTACAAGAGAGCAAATAAGCACTTCATATAAATGGGTTTTTTTTTTTGGCAATTTTGAAACAGTGGAGTGTTTCATGTCCCTTAAGTCAAGTGACGTAGGTTAACAGTTTCGAATGCCTTGGTAAGGTCTAAGGTTTCCAAACAAAGACCAGTGCAGTATACCGCTTTTACATTTCTCGCTGGCATTCTCCAAGTTAAAGAGCAGATCCTGAACAGAAGAGCCATTTAAAACACCGGAAAATTAACCTATAACATTCTTAAAGACAAGTTCACATTACTCCTTGAAAGGCGCCCGTTCTTTTTATGCCCCCGCCACAAAGTGGCCGGGGCATATAGTTTTTACCCATGTCCGTCATTCCGAAATCAAACAGTTGTACAGATTTTTTTCCGCAATGCCTGCAGATATTGGCCTGATTTTTGGTGTGTGGGCAGATAATGACCAGTTACAGATCGAGTTCACGTTTCGTCCTGGTTGACTTACTTTTAATTGTTTTACCTCTCTTAAGCATAGAAAATTTCATGAAATATAAAAATGTTTGACAAATGTACATGTACAACCTTTTTATCTTGCTCAACACGGATGATTTCGTCACGGATGATAAATTTTTATTACAATAGGAAATGCTAGAACAATATTGGTTGGGTCCGAGTAACCCGTATTGTCATAAAGTTCCTTGAATCGCTCCCAAAATTTAATCAATTGCCCAGAATTCAAAATTTAATCATTGTCGAGCTATCCTGAAAATTTCATCACCCTCTGGACTTTTTGACATCGTGCTAACAGACATACAGATAAACAGACTCACATGCACTACCCAAAACCATAACCCTCGTCGCTAGGCTTAGCGGAGGCAAAAATTTTCCTATACCCAATATGCCTTACCGTGATGGAACCTATATTTTGTTAATAAGGCGTTAGAAAAAGCTTATACTTGGTCCTTCGCATAAATGGTTCTTCCTCCAGCGCGTCTGTGAAACGTCTTCAGCTGTAAACAAATCAGTAAGGACCTGCTCTGTCTGCGTGTTGCTGTCGATCATTTCAAACATTTTAAACAAGTATGGTATATTTTATTCAAAGCTATTTTGCCTCAGAGACGCTATGACATTGGGTAAGGTCGGACTTTCCCGTCTCTGTGTGAAGTGTTACATTGAAAGGTAAATTCCTAAGTTTCCAGAAAAACTCTTTTAAGGATAAGGTTGGAATTTTTCTCCATTAATTTCTTTATCCATACAAGTTTTAATGCAGAATTTTTTTTAAGCCAGATGGACCATATTTAGGCCTCCTTTCTCTATTGGTGCAATTAAAACTTCCCTTTTGATTATATCTTTCCAAATTCCCCAAATAAATTTGAATAGACGTGATTCAATTTTTTTTTCAAAATATTAGGAGGTGTAGGTAGTACTGAACAATTGTATATTAATTGTGGAAGAAGGCACGTTTTTATTATTGTAATTCTGCCCAACGGTGTTAGCTTTTTGTCCTTCCATAAGTTAATAATGTTGGATATTTTTGTTAACTTGTCTTTAAAGTTTATATCAACCATATTGTCCAATGATGGGCTTACTGTAACTCCAAGCAATAACATTTCTTTGTCGGTGTATTTTACTCCGAAATCCTCTATTTTTTGTCGATCTTTATGATCATTAAATTTTAAAGGCATAACTACAGTTTTGTTCTTATTACTAATCTTTTAAATACTTACATTTGAATAGACCAGAAAAGTGTACCTTTTATTATGATTAAAATCCATTTAGGTATCAGAAAATGTTCCTTAATGTAAAATACAAGGGCGGTGTGTACAAACCCTTTTTTTGTTATGAATAAGTAAAATATTAAAAGGTCATAAGCTCTTTAATTTTAATATGGGCGAGAAACCCCTCATCAAAAGTAAACATGCACTACTGAGTCATCTGTGCAAATGAATTAGTTATCATATACTCTGCTGATAGGTGGTTTTCATAAAACAGGGTTTTTTAATCAGCAACCTTGTTTGCATGTGAATGGTAAAGGAATTTGCCCGTGCAAACAGGCATTTATTATTGTCAAAACATGCGGTGGTTACCAGGGGTTGATTGATCGTGATACAGGTAATTCCATAACAACAGTAACAGTAGTGATTGGTGCACATCGGAACAATATAGTACACCCAATATGCATGATTACCAGTATCTGTTTTTTTTCCACAATGTCACTACCATCTTTGGTTAAATAAAACTTTTTTTTATACCCCATAATTTTGAATGGGACAGCTTATACATGTTTGCTATTGCAATTGTTGCAGAAAGTATTGTGATGTTGACCAAATACTTAAAAGAACATCTCCAGAATCTGAAGCTTTCCAAAGAAGACACAAAACTGGTGGAGTTCAATGAAGTGACTCACCTTGGTCCGCCTCATAACTTATAATCGTAGACGCCCAGGAGAAATGCAGGCTCTTCAGTAAGAATTTATATAAAAATGTTACAGTTCGTTAACAGATCTTCTGTATTCTGCTGAAAATGGCTGCCCAAGTTACTAATAAATTCCTTTTCTGGTAGTTCTAATAAATTTCTTGTCTTATAGTTCATGTTATTACTGCAAACAAAACTATTTGTTTCTGGTGAAGAGGCACTTGGAAACTTTTTTTATGGACTTATCTACTGGCAAACCGTTGTAATATGTTTTTATCAGTGTTTTGGCTTCATGTGTTCAATTTTAGCTCCACATGGTTCTATTTCCAATAAATGCATGTGTGCAGCTATGACAGCCAATTGATCAGTGTTGAGTTTAACTGTACATACTAAGCTATTTCAGACACTAGAAGTGATATGGAGACATATGCATGTTACAAAATTAATAAGTTATTGACTAAAAATCAACGAACATTTCATTCAACGGTAAACCAAGTATATACATTTATTATTTTAGGATCAGTCAGTACGTACAGATGATCCAGGGGTGGGGGGGGGGGACCGAAATAGGCAAGACAGTACTGGCAGATTGCTCTGATTTAGAGAAGGCGTTGGTGCAGAGCCAGGAAATGGTCGAGTTGAGGGGAAAGGTAACGTTTTACTTAATTGTTCATTTTATCATACATAACCACCTTGTTTAGATCTAAACTGCTCAGGGGAGAATTTGATTGGTTAAACATATATGAAATAATACTTAAATTAGTTAATTTATTCCATGAATGTTAGTTTGTATATTGTGATTAATAATATTGGGATAAACTGACAGGTCCAAAGAATGCCACAGCATGTTTAAATGAACCTATTATGAAAGTATTGCCTTTTGGTAAAAGATATGTGGATTTAATTGACAAAAAAGTTCTTGAAATTTGGACGTTTAGCTGGTTGAAAATGTAGCCCTAACATGCGCTTAGCTTCTCAAATCTTGTTAATATACAGAAGTTTTCTTTTCGTTTGTGGTGTCACACAGGGTTTACAAATTACAAAAACAACTGAAGCATTAATACCAGGGAATTAAAGAAAAGTGCCTAAGATCTGGGAAATTTGATTAGCACTGAAGAGAAAGTGGTCATTCACCTGTATTTTGTCTCGTGTCCAAATTATGCATTACTCCCTCCAAAAGGGTTGAAAAACAATGCATTACTCCCCCAGAAAGATTGAAATTATTATCGTCGAAGTTTTCAAACATATCAAGGAAAAAATCAGGGAATTTTGTATTCATTTAATTCTGGGAACCTTGACAACTGCTTGATCATTATGGCTTTGTAAATTTTGATATGCATGAACTCGCAACTTGCTTAGCCTCTCATGGACGTGTTTTCAGATGGATGACCTTCCATTGACATTTACCGGGCCAAGTTTCTTGAATTCTATTAATTGTTTATGGTTTGTATTGAATTGTTTTTCAGCGGGGAAGAAAAGTACCTGTTCTTATTCCCAGTGGTTGCCAGAAACCTTTGGCTTTCCTAACTGATATGAAGATTCGAAAGAACTTGGGAATTGAAAGTGACTACGTGTTTGCCAACCCAGGTAATCTTAAACAAACCTCTGAGCTATTGCCATGGTCCATTTGTTTTCATACTTTGTCTTCATTTTTTAGGTGCTATCATTCTTGCAGAAATGACTATAGTTATCATGACAAAATTACACGCAAATATTGGTCATATTATTGAATTGTCAAACTTCGGATTTTGTCTTCCCTTCTACAAGGGGAGACTTGTTGTTTTCGGCTTGTTGATATCTGTGCGACTTTTTGAGAAAGCGATAACTTTTGAAGTACTTAATAGGTTTCCACTAATTTGATACACAGTTTCAATAAAGTTTTCAAGAGACTTTGAAAACTAGTGACCTTGATGGTTATCTTAAGGTTATTTGTGCTGAAACTGTAAGATGAAGTACATGAAAGAAACTGGAGCAATTCTAAACGGGCCCACTCCCTCAGCAACAAAAAAATATGTGTATAAGAGTCCATTAACTGGTTTCCAAATATTGTAATGATCTAAGAGGAAAAGTTCAGGTTGTTAGTGGTTGGTCCTGTCGTGCTACGTATTGGCCAATAGTGACATCATTTGTGTTTTATAGATCTTTCTCAGAGTAAAAGATTTTCTCTTTCATCCAGTAGAAAGCAGTGCTTAACAAAGTGTGTTCATATTGAATAAAACGCCTCTTCATGTGACCATCTTGGAGACTTTGAATTTCAATCTTCAAGGTCATTAGCTTGCAAATAGGGTTGGCAAGTTTTTTACACTGACGTTATTAACATGTCAATTAATGTTAATTGATGCCATGTAAAAACATGTTTTTTACATCTAAGTGTAAAAAACTGTAAAAAAAGTATGTATCTGGGATTTATGAAATATATAGTTAAGTGAAAACAGGTCTTTACACACAAGTTTTAAAAAAGATGTAAAAAAAAAAGTTCGGATTTATGTATTAAATGAAATATGAATTCAGTTATGATCAAAAGAATATCATAATCCCACACTTATCATGTTAGTCTATACAATATGATTGACAGGCCGGTTGACATCCAATAAACAGCTTCCTGCCATTTCATGTTATCCTCATAAGCCACTAAGCTTCTGTAATGCATCCCCCAGCCTCAACTGTAACTAGAATTTATGGCCAGGCTACAGGTTGACTTAATTCGACATTGTATATTACAAATGTTTATACCATTGAGTTCAGGGGTCCCACAATAAACAACTTTAACAGCAAATCATATCATTACCACTACCATCAATTATTAATCTAGTGGCTAGTACTAGTTTCAAAAGGATTCCTGCTAAACCGTGGCCTGTAGTGTTAATAATAAGACGTAACAACCAGGAAGCAGTGCAAATTGAGGACCCCAGAAAGACAGATATACTGGACATGGTGAGATATGATATTATAAGTTTGGTTGTTGTGTGGAGAAATTTGATGTGTTGTGAATGTTTATTTTGTTTGGGGGGGGGGGGGGCAGAATGGTAGTGTAATTAAGTGTGTTATGGAAGTATAAATGAATTTATGAGTTTTTTTATTGCGGATTAATGTACACTTAGTGATACTTATGTGTATAATATAGTTGGGAGGTTTTTGTAGTGAAAGAGGAGATACTCTGGGGTGTGTGTGTATGTGTGTGTATATGTGGGGGAGGGGGGTTGTTATATGTTGAAATGAAAGTATAATAGTAAGTTTTAAGTTTTTTGTGTTTCTTTTATGCATAATGTAGTGGGGGGGGGGGGGGGATTTTAGTTTTTGTTTACAGAAATTTATGTGCAGGGGATGCTAGTGAGAGGAATTTTTATTTGATGTTTATTCTTGTTTTTAATTAAACTTATTTATTTGTACAATGTGTTTCAGATCTGTTGGTAATCATGCCTCCAGGGAAGAAGTTGAATGAGAGAGAAAGGAAAGCACAAGATCGATTGCGGAAATTAGAACAGCGTGCAGGTCCAAGCAAAGTGATACTTGGATCATTGAATCAGAGTAGTGAAGTATTTGATGAACAGAGCAGAGGACTGCAATGTACGTGTACTGCGTTGATAAGTGCAATTATCATACAAAGGAAATTTCCAAGTTACTGGGGTTCTGTTGATGTGGATACAGCTGTGATTAGTGGAGATAGGCTGTATTCAATGCATAAAGGCAGAAAGGATTATTTGATGGTTTCTGATCTTCCAAGGAATGTAAAGTTTGATAATGTTATGCAAATTTGCAGTACCATTCAAGTTTGTCAGGGTTGTTTTCACTGACAGCGACTTCGGAAGTACATGTTATGATTACTGATGCGCTTAACAGAGCATGGGAGAAATCTGGCTTTATTTTGTTTATGACTGGTGACACAAATTCTGGATATGCTTCAATGATAAATATTATGGGAGAGAGGTCTATTTTTGTATATGATTCACATTCGAGAGATGAAAATGGTTTGCCAGTTCCAGATGGTGTAGCTGTAATGATGAAATTTTCATCTATTTCTCACCTTGTACGGTATTTACGCATGTTGTCAGGATGTGTGAACACAGATCATTTTGAGTTGACACCAATCAGTATAAAAATGGATGGTGAAAGGAAAGAAGAGAAGCATGGTTTGTCAAGTTCTGTGAGGAGTAAAAAGGAACTAAGAGCAGAGAGAGAGAAACGACAACGTCTTGATCCTAGTGTTAAGTTAAGGCGTCAACAAAGGGAGGCTGAGCAAAGGTCTGAACCAAGTGTGAAACGAAAGCGCCAAGAAAGGGAGGCTGAGCAAAGGTCAGAACCAAGTGTTAAAGAAAAGCGCCAACAAAGGGAGGCTGAGCAAAGGTCAGAACCAAGTGTTAAACATAAGCGCCAAGAAAGGGAGGCTGAGCAAAGGTCAGAACCAAGGATTAAACAAAAGCGCCAGGAAAGGGAAGCTGAGCAAAGGTCAGAAGCAAGTGTTAAACAAAAGCGCCAACAAAGGGAGGCTGAGCAAAGGTCAGAACCAAGTGTTAAACAAAAGCGCCAACAAAGGGAAGCTGAGCAAAGGTCAGAACCAAGTGTTAAACAAAAGCGCCAACAAAGGGAGGCTGAGCAAAGGTCAGAACCAAGTGTTAAACAAAAGCGCCAACAAAGGGAGGCTGAGCAAAGGTCAGAACCAAGTGTTAAACAAAAGCGTCAACAAAGGGAGGCTGAGCAAAGGTCTGAACCAAGTGTTAAACAAAAGCGCCAACAAAGGGAGGCTGAGCAAAGGTCAGAACCAAGTGTTAAAGAAAAGCGGCAACAAAGGGAGGCTGAGCAAAGGGCTGAAGCAAGTGTTAAACAAAAGCGCCAACAAAGGGAGGCTGAGCAAAGGTCCGAACCAAGTGTTAAACAAAAGCGCCAACAAAGGGAGGCTGAGCAAAGGTCAGAACCAAGTGTTAAACAAAAGCGCCAACAAAGGGAGGCTGAGCAAAGGTCAGAACCAAGTGTTAAACAAAAGCGCCAACAAAGGGAGGCTGAGCAAAGGTCAGAACCAAGTGTTAATGTAAGGAGAAAAGAGAGAGAAAGAGAGTTAAGATCAAAGAAAAAGAGTAATAGGGCAAATGTGACAACTGCTATTGATTTGTTTAAGGAAAAAAGTAGTGAACTACCATGTATGGTTTGCTGTGTATGTTTAAGAGTGCGTTTCAAGGATCAAACAGTTGTATTTAAGCTATCAAAATACAAGTGTAATGGAATAATTGAAAAATGTTGTATTGCACCTGGAATGGACAGAATATGTAACTACTGTGATGGTTATTTGCGGAAGAGAAAGATGCCATCTATAGCATATTATGGAAACAACCTGAACACAGCTGTTATGCCTGAAGGTTTGCAAAGCCTGAACACTTTAGAGAGATTTCTAATAACACCTGTTATACCATTCATGAAAATAGTGAGCTTGGTGAAAGGCGCCCAGAATGGTATTCATGGTCAAGTAGTTTGTGTTCAATCAAACTTTGCTTCCACGACCTGTTGATGACACTGGACTGATAAAAGTTAAGTTGAAGAGAAAATTGGGATATAAAGGACATCATTTGTTTCAGCAAGTGAAAACTGAACAAGTTTTAAAGGCATTAGAGTATTTGAAAAGAAACCATCCTAGATACAAAGGTAAGAAGTTTGTTAGGTAAATAAATATATGTATATTTCTGAAGGTTTGAAAGATTATAAGGTTAATATGTGAATAGAGATAATTGTTTACATATGTTTAATGGTTTATTATTATTTTGTAAGTAGTTATTATTGTATAAGTTAGGGTGTTTTTTTATATAATGAATAAATATTTTACAAATTTATTGTTAAGTTTGTATTGTGAATATCTGAGTTGACAGTAAATTAATTAATTAATGTGAGAAAATATATCAATGTCAAAGATATTGAAGGATAAGCTGTGAGTTTATAGTGCAAACATTTATAGTGAAGGTATGATAGTGAAAAAATAGACAATATAATTATTTGTTTATTATTTTTTATAGATATCAATCTTGAAAGGGACATACGAAGGGCACCTGATGGTGAAGAGAATTTGGAAGTGAATAGTATTATTTCTGAATCTGCAGGTAATACAATAAATATTTATGAATTAATTTTATTTGAAAAATGTTTTTTTTTTTTTTTTTTTTTTTTGTAGAAATTGGGTAGGTAGTGATATTTTGTGATGTTAATATTTTAAAAGAAGTTATATTGTGAACATGCAAATATTATGTTGTATTGTATAATTTTATGAATAAATAAATAATTTTAGGAATGAATAAATTGATATTTAAGTTTATAGAGATCATGGGAATAATAATATGATACAGGGTTGTACAATTTTTTGTTGATATTATTTAGTATGGAATAGTTGAGTGTATGAATTGTTGGTTAAGGTTTGGTATATATTTATCATGACAACATGGGATATAGTTGTTATATCAGACAGATGTAATCAGACATGTATAATCAAGTACTTTTAGTGATAGCATTAAATTTAACTAGTTTCAGGAGTGTGTGACACTGGTGATATGATTGGAGGAGAAGAAGAAGGTAGTGAATCAGACAAGCAGCTGGAGTCTAGTCTGGGTAATTATTGTTTTAATAAGAATTGTTAGGAGGACACTTCATGTGTTGAGATGAATGGTTTATTTTTTGTATTGTACAAATAGAATTTGTGCATTCGTTTGAATGTATAGAATTGTATTTTGGTTTTTAGATTTAGGGAAGCTTAGTGGAATTTATATATTTATATGGTTGGGATATATCTTGAAATGTATGTGTAAATAAGGTAATTACAATTTTGCTTGGAATTGATTGTATGACTGATCTGAAAAGTCCTATTAGGATGCAAGTTTTTGAGTAAAGGGGCAAGATATGTAACATTTTGTTGAGTTGAATATTTGATAAAGATGAATTTTGTTTGTGTTTTTTTAAAGGAGTTTCATCTTTAGAGACTAGGATGAGTGATGTAAGTGGAGAGGAGATGAGAATGGAGAGTGAAATGGCTTCCAATTCAGGTACATATTTTGTTATTTTTATGAATAGAGGTGTTATTTTTATGAATAGAGATAGTCATGTTTCCATTCGTATGTGTAATAAATTGAGTAATTATGTTGATATATGCTTTTTAATGAATTATGGGTGTGATTGATATGCGTGGTATACTTGTATGTAAAATGGATGTTAAGAATTTGTTGATAATTGAGACTTAAAATATTGTATGCAGGGTATGTGAAAAACTCTGTTAAAATGACAAGTGGATTTTATTGATTGTACATTAAATATTACATGAAAGGAGATGGTTTATGTTTTATGTAGATTTATAACAATAGTTGAAATACAAGTAATCTGTAGATTTGTTGATATGATTGGTATGAGAATACATGGAAAGATTATGTAATTAGGAATGATATATGTTTCTATTTTGATTTTTATGAAGGAGTAGAAAGGAGTGGGCATGTTGTAACAGTTGGCGATGAACAGACTTGCTTAGAGACCAGTCTTGTGGGTAAGTGTCTTGAATTTGTGTATGATTTTAAAGTTGCATTTAGTGTGTAGTATGCACATGGTTGTAATTTTGATATACAGTTAGAATATTTAATTAGAACTGATTAATTTTGGATTTGTGGACGAGTCTGATTTACAGTGTTTTTAATGAGACAGATTTTGATTTAGGTTATGGTATGCTGACATTGGGGTTTTGTGAAATGAAGAGTGTGCAGTTAATAATTTTTTTGTAGTTATGAATTATTGAAGTAATGACATGGTTTTTATGGAAGATTATGTAATAAAAATGATTAATATTTGTATTTTTTGTGAAGGGGTACAAAAGAGTGGGCATGCTGGAAGAGACAGTGGAGGAGAAGAGACAAGCTTAGAGAACAGTGATCAGTCTACAGAGGGTAAGTGTGCTGAGTTTATGTTTCATCAAAATTAAGATATGTTTGGTAGGTCTAGTGAGTTATGGGTATTATGATTATATAAATGTAATTTTTGTAAATAGAGATAGTCATGTATGTGTTTGTATGTGTATTAAATTGAGTAATTGTGGTGATATATGCTTTTTAATAAATTATAGGTATGATTGATAAGTGAGTTAATTTTGTATGTAAAATGGCTGTTAAGAATTTTTGATAATTGAAACTTAAATTATTTTTTGCAGGGTATGTGAAAAAGTCTGTTAAAATGACAAGTGGATTTTATTGATTGTACATTAAATATTACATGAAAGGAGATGGTTTATGTTTTACGTAGATTTCTAACAATAGTTGAAATACAAGTAATCTGTAGATTTGTTGATATGATTGGTATGAGAATACATGGAAAGATTATGTAATTAGGAATGATATATGTTTCTATTTTGATTTTTATGAAGGAGTAGAAAAGAGTGGGCATGTTGTAACAGTTGGCGATGAACAGACTTGCTTAGAGACCAGTCTTGTGGGTAAGTGTCTTGAATTTGTGTATGATTTTAAAGTTGCATTTAGTGTGTAGTATGCACATGGTTGTAATTTTGATATACAGTTAGAATATTTAATTAGAACTGATTAATTTTGGATTTTTGGACGAGTCTGATTGACAGTGTTTTTAATGAGACAGATTTTGATTTAGGTTATGGTATGCTGACATTGGGGTTTTGTGAAATGAAGAGTGTGCAGTTAATAATTTTTTTGTAGTTTTGAATTATTGAAGTAATGACATGGTTTTTATGAAAGATTATGTAATAAAAATGATTAATATTTGTATTTTTTGTGAAGGAGTACAAAAGAGTGGGCATGCTGGAAGAGACAGTGGAGGAGAAGAGACAAGCTTAGAGAACAGTGATCAGTCTAGAGTGGGTAAGTGTTCTGACTTAATGTATTAGAATTAATAAAGAAATTGTTGGTAGTTTTAGTGAGTTGTGGGTTTTTATGATAACATAAATGGTTTGAATATAGCTGCATAGATAGTGGTTTTTATGAATCAAATATGCATCAGTGTGTCGTTTGATAAGAGTGGGTGATTGTGACATTTCTAACAAGGCTACAAATTTAATTTGGTTATTGAGAAAGATAAATTGTTAGTAATAGCTTTTGTTATGAATCTATGCTGAAGATGGAATGTATGTTTTTTTTTATATACTGGAATTGTGATATTGTAAGTGTTGGAAGTGAAATATTGAGGAAATAGTATTTAGATTAATAAATTTTTAACATTTGTTTGGAACTTTATGTAACCTGAGTATTTTGTTGTTTATTTTTCAGATGAAATAGAAAACAGTGCTCCCCTAATGTCTTGCTTGCAACCTGAGGATCTGGCTCAATATGTAGGAGATAATTTTGAGGATGAGATACTTTGTCTTGCACCAGCTGAGGGTAGCTCTCCAGGAATAGCAGAAGATAAAGAGGCAGATGCGTTTCCTACTTTGTTTCCTAATGGACAAAATATTTACAAGAAAGAAAGAAAAGTTAAATTAAGTTTCAGCCAATATATTCGGTGTCGTCTGTTATCAAGTCAAGTTCAGTTTGCTCAGAACATGGAATATGTGTTCTACTTGCAGTACCTTAAGGAACTGAAAGAAGTATTGTCATCTGCCAAAATTAGTATGCGCAAAGGTTCTCAATCATGTGGGGGAAATGTTACAGCTGGACAGATGATTCAACCTGGAGAATTGAGAAATATGATTCATAAGAACCATGGTTACAAATATTTGACAAACGTACGTGGATCTGCGCCTTACTGGGAGCGTTCTATGAAAGATCTGTGTGCTATGGTAAGGCAATTAGGCATACCAACATTTTTTGCCAGTTTCTCAGCGGCTGATAGGAGATGGCCTGAAATTATCAAAGCAATCTTGCATGTACAAGGCAAAGAAGTTCCTGATGAAATTAGCTGGACAGAACATTGCAAGATAATAAATAGCAATCCTGTGATTGCAGCTTTAATGTTCGATAAGAGGGTTCAAAATCTGTTTCGAATTTTGCTGTTAGGAGACTGCAATGTTGTTGGTGAAGTGGTAGATTTTTTTTATAGGATTGAGTTCCAACAGCGTGGCTGGCCACATGTCCATGCATTATTTTGGGTTAAAGAAGCACCCAAGGTGTGTCATACTGATTCAAGTAGTGATCAAGATGTGTGTGATTTTATAGACAAGCATATCACGTGTGCACTGCCAAAAGAAAATGAACAGCCTGAATTGTTAGAAAAAGTGACATCTGTGCAAATGCACAGTAAGAATCATTCCAAATCATGCAGGAAAGGTAATAATGTTTGTCGGTTTCATTTCCGAAAGCCTTCATCTTGTAGGACATTTATTTGTCGTCCAGCAGAGCCACCTGAAAATATGGATGCAACAGCATGGAAGAAAATTCAGAAAGATAAGTTAGAAAGATTCTGGAGGGCACTAGAAGCTACTGATGCAACTGCAACAGCGCAGGATGTGCTCGCCGTTGCAAACATGAGTCAGGAAGAGTTTGAATTAGCTCTTGGTAGTCAAGCAAAGAAAATTTCTGTTGTTTTAAAACGTGAACCATCTGAGAAATGGGTGAACAATTATAATGGACCACTATTGAGTGCGTGGAATGCAAACTCGGACTTGCAATTTGTTGTTGATGCATACAGCTGCATTGCATATATATTATCATATATCAGTAAAAAAGAGAGTGAAGAAGGGGAATTGTTAAAGGCTGCTCAGAAAGAAGGACGTGAAGGCAATATTGGTGCTGTAGAAGAACTAAGAAAAATTGGCAGGGTGTATCTTACACATCGTGAGGTGAGCAGCATGGAGGCTATATGGAGAGGAACAGGAATGAATCTGAAACAATGCAGTCGTGAGGTGAAATGGGTCCAATCAGATGATGAAGGAACTAGGTATGTTTTGAAACATTTGTATTATAACAAATGTAATATATAGTTAAGAATTCAGATTAGCTATGTACTGAAACTGAAAGTGGTTGGAATCAAGGTAAATAATATATTTGTAAAATATTATATATAAAAGCAGAATAAGCTGTAACAGAAATAGTAGCAGAGGTCCATGGTGTATTTGTGGGATATGGGTAACGTGGGGTTATATTGAAGAATATAATTAAGTAAAAGATGAAATGTATTTATTTAGGTAATATGGTAAAATGATATGAAAAATGAGTTAAAACTTAATTAATAGTTGAATATGTGGACTGGTATTAGGTAATAAATTTTAGAAGATCTGTAATGTATATGTATTCATTTTTAGCTGTGAAAGGTGTATATATAATTTGTATTGATGCACATCATATGGTTTTTGTTTTTGACAGATTGACACTTCCACTGAACATGTTGAAGAAGATAGCTGAGAGGGATTATGAGTCAACAAGCATATTTGCAACATCAGATATGGATAGATACTGGGTCAGGCCGCGAAAGAGTCCATTCATCTATATGTGTTTCGCAGAATTTACAGCTGAGTACAAGGTTAAGTACACAAAGTCTTCTGAGACAGAAAGTGCCGAAGAAGATGCAACTGATGACGTTGGAAAAACATTTAAGTTAGAAGATGGACTGGGTGCTATAGTTAAACGAAATCGCAGTTGTGTTATTAGATATCTTCGCTTGTCCAAGAGTAAAGATTCTGAGAAACATTATAAGAACTTAATGCGGTTATTTTTGCCTCACAGAGGTGTAACCCTGAAGCCAAATAGCTATTCAACTTACGAGGCATACTACATGACTGGTAAAATATCTGTAGGTGGACAAAACAAGTATGTAAAAGACATTGTGCAGCAAAATTGTGCCAAGTATGAACATGATGCTGATGTTATTGATGATGCGTGGCAGATGATCCAAGAGCAGGGTATAAGTGAAGATGCTTGGGCAAATGTTGCACCAAACATTGAGAGTAATCAAGAGGAGAGACATCATAGGGTGGAGCATGATGAGGAAACTGATGAAGCAGTTCCAGAACTAGAGATGTTGACATCTACTTCAACCTCTGTAGTGGCACATTCAAGAGTAGAACAGTGCTCCGGCTTACCACATAGTGATGCTCTGAATCTAATGAAAAGCATGAATGTGAAACAAAGACAAATATTTAATCAGCTGAGAGAATGGTGTCTGTTGACCAGTGCTGGTCAGAGAGTTCCACCATTCAGGATATTTCTGACAGGAGGTGCTGGCACTGGTAAGTCGCATGTTATTAGAGCATTTCAACATGAGGCAAAGAGACTTTTATCTGCATTGACTGAATCTCCGCATGCATGCCACATTTTAGGTGAATTAGTTAAGTCGTTGCAGAGATATGAGTGATTTTAACCCAAGGCAGACGAACAGATGGACACTGTGCAAACATGGTTGCAAATGGTGCCACAATTTTTGGTGTATGTTATAAAGCTCTCCAAGGGCTACATTTGTGCAAAATAATTTTCCTGATCGGTCAAAAGGTTCCCGAAATATGAGCTTAAATGTCTGCAGCGTAAACGTGAATATAGGTGGCGCCACCTGTCATAAAATCAGAAAAGCTATCCAGGATGTTTATGCATGCCGAATTTTAGGTGAATTAGTCAAGTCACTGCAGAGATATGAGTGATTTTAACCCAAGGCAGACGAACAGATGGACACTGTGCAAACATGGTTGCAGGTGGCGCCACCATTTTTGGTGTATGTTATAAAGCTCTCCAAGGGCTACATTTGTGCAAAAAAATTATCCTGATCGGCCAAACGGTTCCCGAGATATGTGGGTTTTTGTGTCGAAACAGACGCACAAACGGACGCAGAGCCCAGAGGAAAGGTCAGAGGTCACATGTGACCCGAACATAATCCCGGGTTTCGTAAAATTCCGCCCAGCGGTTACGGAGGAGTTCTCCGGACACCTACGCCGCGGCGGCGGCGGCGTGCAGCTGAAAACATAGTATCCGCAAAACTCTGTTTTGGCGGATACAATTACAAGACGATTGAACACATTGCATCACTCAAAGTTTGCTCAAGGCAGAGAAGACTGGTTTCATGATTTTTTTAAAAATAAAAATTGTATTCATATCATCAGAATCACATGAACTAGAAAATGTTTGTTTGCCTATGGATAATAATTTAATTACACTTTGTACACCTATGGTAAGTAATACATCAACATTTATTAGATGAGTTTGAAGTGTTACATTCTTCTAGCCTGATGAAAAAGTAATTCTGCACCAAAATCTAGCAGTATGCAATGCTAGGTTCTCTTTACCATGAATTGTCATTATATTTTAGTCAGCAGCTTAAATTTCCAGAAAGGATATGTCATTTTTTGACCATCAACTGAGTAAAAGTTGCATTATCGGTATGTCAAAACATTAAACTTCAGCATTAGCTGACACAATACATCATAAATACACTGATTTAAGCACTTTATGGCCTCCATTTTAGCTCCAAAACTGTGACAAAAACCTCAGTCTTTCTCTGTACATCACATAAAATCCAGTTTGTCCATGTGACGAATTACAATCAACCATTGTGCCAATGCACAAGAGCATTTCAGTGAACAGCCAATAAACGTTCATGTATATGCAGATAAACAGATCAATATATTAAATACTTTATTTGCAAAGGTAAAAGAGTTTTTGCTTTTTGCAGATCGGCAGGCTTGTTAGATGGTCGCTACACAAATGATGAACTAGTCTAGCTGGTATTACATGATGACCGGTATGCTGGGGTGCGAAAGAATGTTGCTTAGGCATCTTCACTGATGAGGTGTCCATGCTGACGAAAAAAATGTTTCAACAATTAGACCTGGTTTGTAGGACTTCTAGAAACAGCAAAACATATTTGGTGGAATTCAGATAGTGGCTTCAGGGGATTTTATGCAGCTACCCCCGGTTGCAAATGTCATGCAGCAAGATACTGATGAATTTTGCTTTAAAAACTATTTACACACCATAACATGCTTATTACATCAGTAAATGAAACAGCATCTGGCCATGTGTCTGAGGCCACTTCGTCAAAACAAGCAAGTTTACTCTTTCCTTGGACAAGAATTCTTCCTAAGTCTTCTTCATGATGGATGAAGATGTCTTTTAACTGGACTCCAATACTGTTTTTAATAAAATATAACTTCTTTTAATTAAAAGAGCCCGATAATATGTTACATGGTACAATGCATCCCCAAAACCATGAAATATTCAAATCTTTCAAGTACGTTTTCCATGCCATTCATTTCCTATTTATGTCTTCTAAACAGCTACTTGCTTGCCAACTAAGGATGTGAAGTCTTATCAATTTCATCTGCGTCAAACAGTAGTAAGTTCCTTGAATGACGCTCAGCGGCAGATTATCTGGCCGGTTTTCTGTAGATTGAAAAATGAGAGGCCTGTTGTACACGGGGGAACAACACAAAGTAGCCCTGACAATGTACATTTCATACATGGCTAATCATTGATTTCCGATAACAAGGACTCCGGTTATCATGCGGGTGAATACTGGCCCTGCCGTCACTAATCCGAATGGCATTATTCTGGACTGGTACTATCCGTCAGGCGTTACGAACAACCAATTACCTCTCTCAAAATTACAAGTTACAGTTTTCACTATAATATAACCGTATGTAAAAATATACAAATCTCATGAGACGTTATCCTATGATTTCTGTTCCTGTTATATCACATGAGTATAAACAGTTTGTTCAGATACCCGCAGATTTGTGTAGTATTTAAATGTTTACAATCTCGTACTAGTTGCATAAACATAACACATGCCATTTTTCTTCATAAAGACATACATGAATCTTATACATGAATACCTAACATCACTACCAGACTTATCTCATGAGGTCATACATAAAAATACATAGCTACCAGGCCTATCTGCGATAAACCATAATCCTCCCACAGTGGTTGGTGTGACGGCGATATTAGACCACCTGCACAGGTTTGTTCCAAAGAGCAAGGACGGACAGCCGTTTGTCATCCCCTGTCACGGAGATGGCCTTTCCGTGGAAAAGATGAAAGGTACAAGAAGGATCCGGAGCTTGGCGCAATCACCTGCTACACGGCTGTTAGGTGTGGCTCCAGGACCCCAGGAATTCCACAAGCGACTGCCACTGTTGCAGGTATAGACATAAGAGTAACATTAGTAAGTATTTAAAAAAAAAGGAAAACAAAAATGTTGATTCCCTACATAATCTTGAACAAGGAGGGGATAAAAGTTAAAGTGGATAATCAACCGCACCAGAATTAAGGAATCCATACTATATCATAATTAATTTGTATGAAGGATTATTAATTGTAAGGTATTGATGATGATGTATATCCAGGGTAACAATCACCATCCCATATAGGATGTATTTGTAACTTTATGAATTTCATTGTCAACTCCTCGTTCTGTTCTTAGGACTTAATGGACAAGCAGTGCTGACAGGGACGCCTTGTACCATACATGAAACTTCTGGCGACGGACTGGTGTGCATCCAAAAGTTTGCGGCGTGGTTGACTTCCTGAAGTTATGTGGCCAGTGGTTTGATGTACCTCCTAGCCATGCAACTGACTGGCATGGCTCATTTCCTCGTGTTTTAAATGGCTATTCTCAAAACATGATCAAAAGTCACGGTTATTTGTATAGCGCAAAACAAGACAAGTTGGAATTGTAAACGGTTTTTCGTCCTTGTTGGGGAATCTTAGAACTCACAAAGGCTTTCGAAAGTGTCCACCGACGTTGCCAGACCAGTTTAAGCGACGTGTCAGACTACACACACGATGAAATAAAGCTAATATGAAGCGATTTTTTGCCCTCTGGTATCACTGCATTTTACCAGTTATATGTAAATAAATTTCCGAAGCATTTAGCAATATCATGCCCAATTGGGTGTATTTATTATTGCTATCGTATCACGTGACAGGTGTCTTCATACAGAGCACAGGTTCACCACATGGTCACTGCCCCAGGTATTCAACAGGAAATTTACATTAGATATAGATACCCAGAGAACTAGATTTTGAACATGTTCAAAAACCAACTTCGACCGATTTTTCACCCAGTAATCGGCTTCTTACTCTCCAATTATTACTCGGTAATAATCCGATATACTCGTATATTGTTCTCCATGAATAGGGACTTTCTGTCTGCCGTATTACTCCGTAATAATCCGATATACTCGTCTATTGTTCTCCATGAATAGGGAATTTCTGTCTGCCGTCCGAGCACCTGCAAGTATGGTTCCTTAGGCATCTCTGATTGGCTGAAGGTGTTTAAGGGTAACCGAAATACTGTGAAGTGTTGACCTTTGTCACTAGAGCCGTAGATCACACGTGATCAACGTGTTGAAGCAGGGGGCTATATACGCGTGAAACTGTTTTTGGTTTAACGTTAGTTCATGGCGTATATAAAAAATGGCGAAATCTAGTGCATGGTGTGCCACGCACCTGTCAGCGGAGACGCAGTTCTCGTTATATCGAATTGTTCTCCAGTGTGAACCGTCGCTGACGTTTATCCAGGTCCATGAGCAATAATATCTTGGGTTGTGTGCTAACAGCATCGAAAGAGTAAGAAAGGGGCGGACGATAAAAGACACCGACCTGGCCGCGTATTATGACTGTGTTTGTGTGTTAGACGGTTGGCCCGTTGTCAGCGGCAAGGTGGAGCTGCTGAAGTGCCCTGTTTTATAACCATCAGCTTTATGGGTGAAAATTCATGCCATCATGGTTAAAATTTCTCACAGGCCTTTATTTTTTATCATGGGATGTCTTCAGAAATGATTTTGTTCTAGAGGTTATAAGTATATATATATATATATATATATAAGGGTGTCAATATATGGTTTGGGTGGGACATGGTATATATAACCCCCCCCCCCCCTCCTGAATCAAAGAAAAATATCTATATATTGCAAATGAAATATATTTATAATCAGCTATAGCGAGTTTTCATGCCATCATGGTTGAGATTTCTCACAAGCTTTGATTTTTTTTATCTTTGGATGTTTTTCAGTAATGATTTTGTTCTAGAGGTTAAAAGTGTATAAAATAGAACCAAGCCACAAAAACTTTGCTGAACGCACTTTATAAGACGACCAACACGTTTTAAAGATTAAAACAAAAACAGGCAGGTTTAATGCCGCGTTGTGGTCATTTTGCTTCAATAGTTTGAGGCGTAGCGAAACGCAGTATCTGAAGGAAGGAGAGTATCAACATTCCCTAGTTTCCTCAAAACCACCACTTTCTAAATTTGAGTTAAAACTGGTGAATACTATTTTACAGAGTGGAGGGAAGAGGGAAGAGAGGCAAACAGGTGCCAGTCCTGTTGACAGAAACATGAACGGTCATCTGGATCCAGTTTTGAAATTTAGTAGAGAAGTGTGGGTAAAATCCCTGTACCTATTTGCCATGAATACCAACCTGCTTCCTCTTAGAGGAAATGACTGCAAAAACCAAATTGCCATTGGAGTGTGGAGCAAATAAATCCCAGCTCCTGACCTCAACAAAATTGAGGAGGCAACACTTGAGGGGACACTGATACAGGTTTTAAAGTGAACATTAGCAAAACATAGTAGCTTTCCTTATTGGGCATGATATTAGGGTTCACATAGAATTTTACCGTCCAAGTGATGATACTCCTCAAGCAATCAATGCTAGCAAGGTCCTCCATGCCCTAAAGTCTGGTTTCGCAAGAAGTTGTGGACAATGATGAAAATGGTAAGATATTATTGACAATATCCAATTTAATATGTTTAATGCATTTTGGAAATGGATTTGAAAATAACCTTAGTAAACAAAGGTGAATACGGTTAGAATACGTGAATATCCACGAAGAGGCCAAGGAAAGGATCAAATGTATTCGGGTGGAATATCGGAACAGGCCAGTGCTCTTTTGGGTTTACGACAGGCAGTGGGATGAAGTGCTTGTAGTTGGAGAAACGTTGAAGATTATCAACATCATACGGAAGACAAATGGCACCATTATATGCACGTGACGGTCACAAGTGTTTTTTTTTTAATGTCTATAGCTAGGTTTCAACGGTCAGCAGAATTAAAGGGTGGAAAAACGTTTTTGTGGGTGGGTTGGGAGGGGAATGGAAATGCTTTGGGAGAAGGGGTGGGAGGGTTATGGGCGGGAAGAAAGTTTGCTCTTCTTGCTTAAAGTAATTAAACTCGCAAACCTGAATTCGTAATGATTGGGCCTTTTATTTTATTAGAAAATTCATACATAGTTTAAAAACCTACATAGTTTATGTAGGTAAGGTGTATAGTTTGAGATAAGGAGCGAAAACTGTATGTCGAAATGTTTCGAACGCAACAACCCCTAGTGGCTAGTACTAGTTTCAAAAGGATTCCTGCTAAACCGTGGCTAGTAGAGTGTTAACAATAAGACGTAAGAACCAGGAAGCAGTGCAAATTGAGGACCCCAAAAAGACAGATATACTGGACATGGTGAGATATCTGACATAAAAGATTGCCAACAAAAGTTGTTGGAAGACCTAAGGGAAGAAATGGTGGCTAAGTTTGTGAAGATAGGACTAAAATACAGGAAGTTATGACGAAAATAATTTTGTTTTTCTATGATATTGCATGCAGAACTGCCAGTGTTGTACGAAGCCGCGAAGCGGTGTTGGGAGGGGAAGCTCTATTGGATCCTAAACCGGTACCAATTAGAGACGTAAAGCACGGACAAGAAATCACGATCCAAGGCAAGATCTAATCTGCATGTAAGGAAATGTTTTATTAAAGTTAAGTATGTAGTCGATTCGTCTTGTCTGTCAGTATCTGTTTTGTACGTAAAAACTGTCCTAGAAATATAAGCTGTGCTTAATGAAAGCTAGGCAAGCGTTATAATTTTATGAACATCCGGGTAAGACCCGTGTTAATGTAGGCTCGGATGAGTATAAACTTTGAGATGGCTTGTCGCTTGTATCCTCTCTCGCTTGAGAGAATGAGATTTGATTTCAGTTTTTAATATGAAAGACTCCTTTATTTCCTCCCATTAAAAGGTCCCAAAATTTTTTTTTTCTCAGATTGAATGGCCGAAAGAAGTGTCTATTGCTACGGGAACTGCAAAAATTCAGCACCTCTCCATTAAAATGAGACGGGGATAATAGACGTCACGTTGTGAAGGTAGGAGGGCCTGAGCTGTGGCCAGACTGTAACGTTGATCTATGCTGGAGCAAGATTATCGAAATATCAGAACGCAGTCACAAAACGTGAATTATGAAGACCAAATTATTGTAAGTATTACATTTTGTGTCGGCAGGATAAGGACAGGACTATTTACTTGGGTAATTTAAACTAAAATTTTGTGTGTGTGTATATATATATATATATATATATATATATATATATATAATATATATATATTGTTGTGAGATAATGAGATGGGTATATTAATGTTTTAAGTTATTCATGCAATTGTTTTATAGTCAGTTGATATCTATCATTGTTCTATCTTTTCATTGGGATATTATTTTTCCCCTTGATAGATTGTCTATTTATATTTTAAATTAATAACTTGAGAAACATGTGCACAGATTGTTTATACTGTAAACGAGATCATCAGGATTGATAAATTAATGACTAGATATACTTGTAAGAAAGTAAGATTTGCATAACCCGTGCAATCATGGTACTCACTGGCCCGTACCACTTACGCATTCACCCGAACCTTATTAGGTAGTAGGTAGGTTGCGTTACAAACCTATCTTTTTCATTAAATATTTGGATTATTTGATACAATTGCATTCTCCGTACATACTGATTTGCGCGAAAATGCGAACTGCGCTAATGGTGTAAAATTGAAAAAGCGCGAAAATGCAGACGCGCCGAATCAACCCCTTCTACATAATTTGGTCCGAGATCACCTCGGTTCATTACAGTGTTGCCGCGGTAATTTTCCAGGAATTTTGAGGAAACTTAACAGGAATATAATCCAATACAATATCTCACCTAAGTTCGATTCCTTGCAGTGTGCATGTATAAAATTCATCATCTACCTAAGTATATATATATATATATATATATTGAAATTGTCATTGTTGAAATTATTTTAGATCCCATTAAATATGGGAACTGTCAGTTTGATGCAGTAGCTCATCAACTTGCCACCTAAGGCATTTATTATCCTAGAGAACAACTACGAATGAGTGCAGTGAGCCTTCTCCAAGATAACATTCATCTGTACTCAGATTTCCCTTCAAGCGAGCAGTTTTTCAAGGAAATTCTTCCTACAGATCCCTGTGACATCCAACCATGGTGCGGGGAACCATAGGATTGTCCCAGATGTTGGTGTTTGATCCAGATTTACCATAAATAGAGCCCCGTTTTTCCGTTTAATCAATATCAATTTTCCGTTTTAATAAAATCATAATTCCGGAATGTTTTGTTTTTATCTTTAAAAGTATGTGGCCATATTTTATGTAATGTAATTGCCACATACTTTTAAGAGTTTAATCTTGTAAAATTAAGTTGATTGAATGGATTATGTGTTCCATAAGCTGTTTATATGTTTTTAATTTAAATACTGCTATCATTGATGCCATTGTTTTTTAAGTATATTTAAAATCATACTTGGTCCTTCGCATAAATGATTCTTCGTCAAGCTCAAACGTAAGAAATCGGCAAGACAGTTGGGTTTTACCGCCGATCATTTTAAACAAGTATGGTTATATATTATTCAAAGCTATTTCGCCTCAGAGACACTATGTCATGCGGCAAGATCGGGCTTTCCCTCTAGAAGATTTTGATCTGTTTGCTTCTTTAATACAACTGGAACTCCTACACCAATAATTTCACATTGTTTGTCAGCAATCATGTCTTTAAACCTTTGTAAAACGTTTGTTTAATGGACCGAAGAAGTGAATCTTGAATAATTCTGATTTGGTTTGGCTGATTACCACCGCACGGCGAAACCGCATCATAGTATGCCACATAATGGCGGTGTCAGCGTTTCAGACATGTTCGTTAATAATCGAAACATCAAAACTTGACGGTTGTGAGCCGAAATTGGCAGACCTTGCTTGTTATTAAGATGGTTGGCGCAGTTTAAATATTTTTCTTTACAATATATTCGCTGAGAATTTCTTTATTTGCAGTTTAAATTTGCTCTAAACCCGACTTTCCGCCGTATTCCGTGCATTTAATATAATTCCGTTTTTTAACCCTAATTCCTAAATGTACAAGCTGACTCCCGTAATCCTTGTAAATTTCAGTGCTCTGGTTGTTAAAGTACACCTGCACTGAAAAGTGATATCATTTACATGTCTGGGAATACTCATGCCTGTACCCAGATAAGCCCGCATGTAAAGTTCGAGTTTTAAGCTCGGCATACACGTTGCGACGCGACTCGACTCAACTCAACTGGACCCGACTGAACAGGTTTCCTCAAGTTTTCTACAGTTTCTTCCAGTTTTTGACCCTGCAGACTGACGAAAACTGGGGTGCATACACATCACGACCCGACTCAACTCAACTGGATCGACGGCAGAGGCGGTACATTCAAATCAACAATAATGGTGACAAGCTTATGACATGTGAAAGCAAAGTCATTAATACATGTCATTTTATTTATCAGTATACATGTTTGTATCTGTATGTCGCCCTTTCAATTCTTCCCATCGCATAGCTGAATTAATTTAGTTTGAAATAATTTTAGTTTGATATAATTTTAGTCTATAAATTAGTATTCGATGTCCTGTGATATACACTATATATTCTACATCCGTGAACATTAAGCATATTGATATTATGCTGACATTGTACTGGTGATATTGGCTATACAGATCTATGTTCATATATAATGCGCGCATAGTGCTCATGTAATGTATTGTTGTCCTCTCCACCATACGATTTTGACCAAGAAGATCACATGACTGAGGTACTCATGTGATCAGAGACGTAGATGTGATTGGTTGCTGACTGTACTTCTGAACGACGCGACTCAACTGGACACGATTTTTTCTGACACTGCCAGAAACCAAAAACTGACGCTGACTGGTGCCGACTCTGGTTGAGTCGGGTCGTTTTCGCGCATACACTTTGCGACGCGACTCAACTCAACTAAACAGTTTTTGACCTGTTGAGTTGAGTCACGTCGCAACGTGTATGCCGGCCTTTACACTTTGCTTTTTTTAGCTGTTATGGCGATCACTCTTTGTCCGGCGTCCGTCTGTCTGTCCGTCCGTTAACCAGAAACAAATCGTAACCGTTGGACCTAGAATTTTCTAAAATAACGTCCAGGGAGGTCCATTAAAAATCTCCTTAGAAACATGAGATAAAGTCTCTTGTTACCCATACCCTAAGAGCTATGGGGCTCAGAACGACAGAAGTAACCCCCAGAATAATTAAAAATTTGATGCAGAAAAAAAAGCTTAACTATCTGAACAACTTTTGCGTTGATCACCATAATTCTTTACATGCATACTGATCATGAAATGCTTCATCAGTTTCTGCAGACTGGTGACGCCATCTTGATATTTTTTATAATTTTTACGCATTTTTTCTCTAGTTTGAGACCTTCAGAAATACCTTAGTCTGTTAACAGGGCTTAACAGGGCACAAATCGTAACCACTGGAGCTAGAATGTTCTCAGTTGACATCCAGGAAGGTCCCTTAAAAATCACCTTCGAAACCTGGAATTAAGTCTTTGTTACCCATATCCTCTAAGCTATGTCCTGTCGTTAATCGTTTCATAATCTCGAGTCAAAATCCTTTGAGTCTGGAGTTTGGGTTTTTTTAATTTCTACATGAAAAAAAAACTACATCAGTTGCAAAATACAAAACCCATGGAGAACAATGATGTTGTGGGAGACAATGATTATGTTCTCGAATTTTCTCTAAGCAACAGGTTTAGCATTAATGATTTAAATAATCCTTTAAATACATGTATACGCTTGTATATATTCATAAATGTAAATACCTTCTGGATTGTGAGACTTTTAGCTGCAGCCCGATATAAAAATATAAGCCTGTAAAACTGTGAACAATTTAAAGACCAAAGGCAATGTGAAATGATTCTGCTGAATCAATCTAATTCTCAGCTATTGGATCAGTAATTTGAGTCTTTACACGGCTAAATATGTCATATCCATACCAGCATCTTCCACAGGTTTTGTTCTGAAAAGAATCTCTTTCGTCAAACAGAAGAACTATTGGTCCTCTCACACTTGATCTAATGAACTTCTTGAAATGTTCTGCTATGCAAAATACTGACAAGTAGCTGGCTTTTGTTTCTTTGCAAGAAAACTGTTTTGCTATGACGCTGTCTGGGAACATCTTTGCAAAAAGAAATGATATGTATTTCTTGGAGTGCTTCATATTTTCTCTTGTAAGTGGAATTCTCTTGTCGCTTGGAATATAGTGCGTGGGATATTTTGCCCTGATTAGGGCTCCCTTGCCTATGATTGTGCATACCTCAAAGGCAATGTCTTGTTACATGCAACAGATATTATTGAAATAGGTAGATAGTAATATATGATGAAGCGCCATTGCGACAAGTTGGCAGCGTCTGGAAAAAAAACACACTAACTTTTTCATGTATCACCTTTTGGGGTCTGGCTATTGATAACCTTCTAATAAATTATAAGTGAAGCTTCTTCGGAATCGAACTGGCTATGTTTTTTCTCCAATAAACGGTTCTGTTAATCAATAATCTGTCCTATATTCTGTTAGATTTTCCGGTTTTAACGTGCCCTTAATTTGTGTTTCACATTTGTCACTAGATGTCGCTGTTATTTGTCATAAAATATCGAACTAAAAAAATCACACATTATGTATTATTGAAAGCGTTCGCCGCACGCGGGCGTGAACACCTTCTCTCGATATTTGTTGACACCAGCACATACAGATCTCCTTAGTACAAAAACACTTGCATAATGAGGCCTAGTTACGTACCGCGACCCCTCGCGGCGAACAGCCGGACTATAGCCCAAGCGACCGCTTCATGACCCATATACGTGAATTTGTGAATGAAACGTGTGCTCCATACATGAGAGGGCACAAGTGACTTGTTGGAATATGTGAACAACAAAGATGACAGCCCCCATATGTGAATGAGCGGCCGGGACTCTGAAAAATAGCCGGTTTTAGTCTGCCTCCGAACTTGATGTCAAGACAAGAAAAACCCCAAATAACCTCACTTCAAGGGCCGGTTTAAATGGTAAGTGTTGATGTCCGGTAATATCCGTCGGGTTAAGGTTGTTGTGCATGATTTGAAGTTCCAAAATATACAAGGCTCGATGGCTGCTTGACGATCAAGGTCGTTTTATGATCATATCAAATATGTAAACATACATACCGGCCGTGTGCCTATACTGTTAGCGCATATTTGCGGTACTGACAATAAAAATTAATTTCTTTATTGCCAAGTTTCTTTTATCAGCTGTAAAAGGGGAATTGGCTTTGTGTAATATATGTATGTATTTATATGTGTATGTGTATATGTATGTGTTTTTATTTATATACCTTATTATATATAATACTTATATTATTTTTATACTTAATATTATATATTAATATATTTAATAACATTTTCTTAGTCATAAAGGTTAATTATTTTTAATACAGGTTCTGCCCATATCCCACAGTTATTGTTCAGACTTAAAATGTTTAGTTTTAAGACAGGGCTGTTCAGACTCCAGATCATATTTTCAAATAAAAAAGACCATTGTCACTTTCAGTGAAGAATATACCTTTTTGTCATTTTTTCTTTTTATGGTTAATATTCAGTTTTACAAGCAAAATAAACTTTTATGCAGCCCTTTTTTTCAGATTATTAAAACATTATAACTTTACAATATAGTTTAAAACATATTTTATAATATTTATGTATGTATGTTATATATAAATACATATATATATATTATATATATTATGGCTTTTTTATAAATATAAGCATGACATCATCTATGATTATAGAAAGAAAATCACTTGCATGTATATTTGATTAAATTTCAGAGCCATCTATTTTGTGTTGATTAATATTAATAAAGTATGGCAATGATATTCATGCATCTTAATTTTATTTCAGAAAACTAAAGGATGGAAACACCTTCCCCATCATGTGCCCGCTCTTCTTCAGAGCATACAAAGAAATTGCTGTCTTACTGTAGGGTTTGTGGCAAACCTACAGTTTGTGTATCAGGAAAAAAACTTGTACCAGTTGCTGACTGGAAATCCATCATCATCTATCATTTTAAATATGATATTGAAAATGACATAACAGGTAATCATCCACCTTTCATATGCCAGTCTTGTGATGGCATGCTTGATCGTGTAAGGAGAAAAAAGAATAAAAGAGCACGGTATTCCACCAAAATAACTGAAATGTTCAACTTTGTGCCTCATTCTGCCAATTGCAAGGTTTGTGACTGGGAGCAGGGGAAAACACCACGAAGAACACCGAAGCGTCAGTTTTCTGATGGATTGGACCGCAGGTTAGCCCAGCCACCAGCTAAGAAAAAACTAAACTTGTCTTCAGTTGCAAGTAAGGATCAAAAAACTGTGCCTACTGAGAAATCATTGGCATCTGATATAAGTTTGACAAGTCAGAAATCTGACACTCAAATGCATTCTTTGAAGTATGACAGATTTTCAGAAAAACACATAGCTGGGAGACTCAAGTGTGTGTATTGTGAATGTATAAGTAAAAACAAAACATGCTACCTCTCTTCTTGCAAACACATTTTCTGCCATACATGTGCACGCATCTTGCTTGACAGTGGGAGTGTTTGCCCATTATGCAAGTCATTCATGGGTTATGATGACCTTTGTGATGCCACACATATGGTTACAGGTTTAATAGAAGAACTGCATGTTAAATGTGAATTTGCTGAAAATGGTTGTGACGCCGAACTCAAGATGGACAGTTTGTTGGAACATGAAAAACAGTGCATTTATGGGCGCTTTGGGAAAAGTTTATTGACACAGTCAAAGAAGCGTGTCGGGAAGCCACATGAAATTAAATCGAATTTGAAAGATGCCAATCCTGGTTATGTCAAAAGAAGAAGACTGAAGCCTTTAATAGACATTTGTCGGTCATATTGCAATGAACATTATGAAAACATTACTGATGTCTTGTTCTTTATGCTAAAGAATGAACTTAAACTTCAGGATGAAACTGATATAGCATTCAAGTTACAACAGGTGTGGAACAGCATTGGGGCTGGGGAAATGTCGGGGAAAGAGTCTAGCAATCAGAATTGAGAGTTTACAAAGTAAAGCCCAATATAGAAGACAGTATGAAATTTTTAAGCACAGGCATGACATATTAATCCCAAGCCCTGATGAACTGAATAAAGCAGAAACTGAACTAATGGCTCCAAACTGTGAGTACAGTTTAACAGACCTAGAAAATGAAAGTACATTTTTTCACCCACCAGCCAATCCCACACCTATTGATGTTAATGCGAATTTCTCCATTAGTTTTCCAGAATTGTTGCCTCCCAACCGCAAAGGTACTCGATGGCACTATTCAGATGCTTTAGCTTCAACCTTGTTAGAGCTGGACCCAAAAGTTCAGGAAGGATTGGAAATAATAGAGTGTAACACTGAGGGGATGGTGTTAACAGCTGTTATAAAAGATGGAGGGGACGGCATGGGAGAATGTGCTATCCACAAGGAGAAGAGTGAAAGAAAGTTGCCTGACAAAGCACTGCGATTTGCTTTTTGTGTTTTAGAAATACAGTTTAATAAAGACGGCAAAAAATCAGTGGTATTTCAGTGCGACACACCTAATTCAGTGCGTTCTAATCGGCCATTACTTGAGGCAATAGCTGATGAAAACAATAAGTCTTCTGCCACAGTTTGCTTGGCACCCATTGAAATTGAAAGGGCAGCCTTAAAAAATAAACGGATGTCAGTAAAAGTAACAGTCACTTGATCCGGAATTATGAGCTAGTTTTTTTTTCTCCATGGAAGATGAAAAGTATGATAGGGCATTTGGGGGGCTTCAAGGAGCTGGTTCAAGCTACATCTGTACGTTGTGCCATGCAACTGAAGATTCTGCCAGGGAAGAGGTTGGAAACTTTAAAATTGTAAGAACAAGGGAGGAAGCACTTTATATGGCTGATTATCTGAAGGCCAATCCAGACAACCTAAGCCAGAAAGCCTTGACTAAAATGGCAAAGGGGGTGAAGTCTGTGCCACTGCTCATGTCTCAACCAAAAGAACCACTGATTGATGCAACCCATGCAGACATTAACATGGCCAGATTTTTCAAGAAACTAATTCTAAGGTTGATAGCTGGGTTGAAACAGTGGGAAGAGACTGCTGCCATCAAACCAAATCTGTCAGATGCTGAAGCAAAATTTGACAAGAATATCAAGAAAGAGGTGGGAAATGTGGCAATGTTGTTAATGCCTGGAAATTATGCAAGAATGCTGTTTCAACAGGAGAATGCTCACATACTAACTGCACTCATCAAAGATGAAAATGACAGGAAAAGTCTGACACAGGCTCTTGATAAATTCAGAGAGATGAGGCAGATATACAGAGCAAGTAAACCAACTCATAGCATGATCACAAGTTACAAAACTGTTGCAGTGTCTTTAGCAAACTTAATGAAGGATTGCTTTGCCTTTGCCAAATGGCCAAATTATATGCACAAACTGGTGGAACATGTCCAGGAAATTCTACTTGATGAGAGAACCCCACAGTCATTAGGAGCAATGAGTGGTGAAGGTCTTGAGGCAGGTAACAAACTTTTTAGACATGTCAGGAAAAATCTGGCAGCCAAAGGGAGCACATATGAAGGCTTAGTGGATGTGCTTAAATTCCATTGGTTGTACAGTTCTCCAAGCCTTCAGTCATTATCTGCTGCTACACATCACAAATACAAGTGAGGGTTATGTGGCAATACTGGACATAATAAACTTACATGCCCAAAATTGTCAGAAGATCAGTCTAATAGTGGTTGGTAAATTTAATAGTAAGCGCAACAAGAAACACTTGGACATTTGATGAAATGTTTATTAAAAAGAACTTGTGGAAAACATTATCTGTTAAAATCTACATCAAACTACATGTGACAGAAAAGTGTGATATTGATAGAATGTTTATCTGCAAGATCTCAAAATTCATGAATGTATTGGAACCTGATGGAAAATCTAAAAAGAGTATATTCAATGATATTTTTCCCCGATATATAAGTGGGCATTTCAGTTATAAAGAGATGCTGATAAGTAGATTAGATCAGAACATACTCGTATACATAACTAGTAATAACTAAAATACCTGAAGTGCCTATATTGGCTTGATATATTTTAACCAAATTTGGTATTCTCATTCTTGATTTTCTAATTGTTTACATTAATGTGAACACCAAAAACTGTACTGATACATAGCCATTTTGGTCAACAGTATTGATGTTACATCCATTGGACACAAGTTTTAAACTTTTGTTGGTATATATATATATATATATATATATATATATATATATATATGCATTTATCAGACTACATACTAGTTTGCTTATACAATACTAAGAATAAATATAGAAATAAACATATATTATTAATACAGTATGGTCTAAGACAATGATTTGGTATAATTTGCAACTATATGGATGAAACATGGGTGTTTGTAGGTCTGTCACATATATTTAACAAAACAAATACATATATGCATGTCTATATATAATGAGTGCAAAGTGTGATTTGGTAGAATGTTCAACTGTTTGGATGAAACATGGGTGTTTGTAGGTTTGTCACATATGTGTAACAAAACAAATACTTCTATGCATGTCTATATATAATGAGTGCAAAGTGTTCATCCAGACTAATTTGGTATGCATTCATGTACAAATAGGTCACCTCTTGCAAATATCCTTTATCCTGGTTTAAAATAAATTTCAAATCAAATAACATCACAGAACAACAAACATGACTCACATAAAAACAAGATATGACATATTACTAAACATTCTATAATAATTATTGTCCAAAAAGTGACTAGACAATGTAAACTTAAGTTACAGCCTACCTATATAAACAGAGAAAGTCAGTGTGATCTAGATCTCATTAAAAATACTACCACAAATAAATAATCACTATCTAAATAACATCACAGCAAATAAAAACAAGTAGAACATATTTACAAAAACATTTTAACCTGAGATCTGATATGATATACAGTTATGCATAGGTGAGGTGGTTGCATAATTTAGATGTATATTTGTAAAACGTGTATATGAGTATGTCAAATAAATAAGTGATAAAAAAAATCCACCTTGAAATGTGTGTCACTTTGACTAAAATCCCTCTTGCTCAATGCTCAACTAAAGAAAAGGTTTGATTTAATTTTGATTTACTGACATGACCTCCACATTACTTCTTACTTGCATCTTTAATACCCATGGCTGCTGAGATTCTTGTTCATCACAAAGTGGAATGACAATGGTGAATATAAAAAGAATACAAATATATATATATGTTTACAGATGACAAGTACAATATGACTAGTGTTTAAACATTAAATAAACAAAACCATATTATCTTGAGGATAGCACGTGTACAGTATAAAAAAATTACAGCACCAGTGTTTTTTATCCATATTTATATGTAAAGTACTAAAGCAGCTTGTCAATTATGTTGTCATGTATAAGGACGACCTACAAATAAAGAACAATTCACATGAACAGCAGATAGAAATCTGGTATATCTGAAGAATTAGCATTGATCATAAATAATCAGAATTACACCTTAAGAATCTTTACCTCTGAGGTAACATGGTTGTGTCACCAAATAATCACTAAAACATTGTTTTAAAAAGTTAAAAAAAAAATCAAATAAGAAAGTCAAACAGGTGTTACATTTGCAAATTTTTAGTAAAAAAATCTTATTTTTCCCCACACAGATTCCTGTGAGAACTCTAATTTGCATAAAGAGATCAAGACCCAATATTCAGACATATGCAGATAATATCTTCAAATCAACCTTCATTTTGGCATAAAGAAATAATTCACATCAACAGCAGATAGAAATCTGGTATATCTGAAGAGCTAGTATTGATTATAAATAATCAGAATTACACCATAAACCCCTTTAACTCTGAGGTAACATAGACATGTTACCTTTTAATCACTACAAAATTAAAAAAACTCAAATAAGAAAGTCAAACGGTATTACATTTGCAGATTTTATTTAAAATTTTTTTTCCCCACACAGATTCCTGAGAAAAGCCTAAATTGCATAAAGAGGAAGCCCAGTTCTTAATGAAATGGAAAGACTAATTTGAAATCCCTGTAGAAATATAATCCTGAATTTACTCCTGACCCTTCCTTTTTCTTGACTTAGTACATTTTGGGCATTTGTATTTGCCTTTTGGCACTTGCAACAAATTCAGACAAAACTGATGATACCACTGCTGGCACTGGAAATCACATTGTATCCAAGCTACCGGGGTGACTGCAGACTGATCTATTTTGCATTGATCATGAGCGCACGGATCTCCCTCAAAGACATCTGTGCTTAATACATATATAGCTTTGGCTGTTCCTCCAATAAAAAGAAGCATATTGTTTGTCAGGTGTGCCAATGAACACCCAGCCGAGCCAAAACTTGAACCAAACTCTTTGCCTTCTGCTGTATCAATAACAGATGAGACAATCTCTTCATCATTTACTGCTAGAAGAGTGATATGGTGTATTGGCAAACGCTCATGAGCTGTTCCTACATTTCTTAGCCCACAACATACATACACTGTGTTGTTTGGGCCAAGTGTGGCACTGTGATAAGCCCTCATCACTTGGGGTCCCACATGATTTTTTTCCCATTTTGCTGAATCATCATTCATATGAAGGAGGGACACAGAGTCATCATCACAGGTTGATCTGAAATTATTTTCTGCATATGTCTAAATATTGGGTCTGTTTGGAAGCATGGCCCCCCCCCTATCAATAATAGTTTCACTTCCCAGTTTTGTAGGTGTGTGACCATGTCTTCCATTTGGGATATCCCCATTTTGAACTGGAACCAGATCCAGGCCTGGTCCCATCACAGTGGGACTCTTGCCAAGGAACAATTAAGCATTAATGTTTTTATAAGGACCCCTCCTGGCAACATTAAGTAAATAAATGTCATTTGTGGCACAAAATGACTCATGGTCCAAACCACCAAAAAAATATAAAATTGTGGTCTGTGCTAAAGGGAACATTCATCTCCACAAGGGAGGGATTGTACAGTGGGGGAATTGTGGCTCCATTGGTATCTTTGAACACTTTGATATTTTTTATTGACAAATCGTCACCTTCAGTATGGAACTGATACTGGTATATTTCTGAACTTTTTGCCCATGTCATTTCTTCTGTGAATCTGCATCCCCCTACTGTGTATATGAAATGGTTATTACCATTGGTAACCTTGCATAATGAATGGCCTTCAGCAGGGAAGACTTCGGAATTTGCAAGATTGAGGGCGTGTCGTTTCCTGCTGAATTTTCTTCTGTCCTCTGCATGCTGTCTAAAACTGATCATTTTCCAGGGGAGGTCTTGGTCAGCAGCACTGGCTGTTGTGGCTTCTTCAGACTGTGAATGAGAGAAAATAAAACATACTTGGACAACAAAAAGAAATACAGACTTTTTGATAACCTGCAATTCAATTTAGAAATTATGGTCAATAAACAAATTATCTTATACTGATATGTCAGGAATCACAGGTAGCCAGGAAATAATTTAAGCAGCATCAACATTTATACCAGGGCTACCATTTATACCATGCAAGTACAATCATAATAAAATATTTGATGAGACTATTATCATATTTAGACACATTAACACATGTTACAAGAAAAAATCTTGTGACACTAACACAGTGTCATATGAATTTTCTTGCTGGACTGATTGTTTTATTTTTTTTTACATGTAACATTAATATAATATAAGGTCATGCACATGGCTTACAACCATATCTTTTCCTTAGTCTTTGTTCCCTCTTGGTGTTGATATTCTGGACACTGGAGGGTGGAATGGACAATGACTGTCTGGATTATCTTGACAAAATATGCAGTTGTCTGCAGTGACTGGACCCCTGAACTGACTTGGCAGATTAATCTGGCATGATGGAAAGTCTTGCAAGACTGAATTGTCATGAAACGGGCAGTTGCTAGAAGGATCATCCACACAAAAGATGCAGCCCTGAGTCTCCTGGGTTGGTTCCCCTGCAGTTGATGTACCCCCTGCAGGGGCTGTCTCTGTGGAATCTGATGAGGTACTACTGCTGATCAGTATTGGTCTGTACTTGCTTCCACACTTTATTCTCTTTCCTAGAATTGTGCGGATAAAATGATATTTAGAGTTAACATGATGTTCACAAAATATTATATATTGCAAATTTGATCTATAGCTTATATGATGATTTAAATTAATTTAAACAGAGTAAAATAAGAAAAAAAATCATTAAAAAAAGCTAGAAAGAAATACATTCAATAAATCATGATCAATCATTCTGAAAAAAAATACTGATGTTTACTTAGGCACTAGAGGTTTCTAGTGATGTATTCTAGTTCCTATTTATTTCACAAATAGAAGAAATTTCTGTCAATGATACTCACTGGGTGCCTTCTAAAGTAGCATCCCCCCCCCCAAAAAAAAAAAAAAAAAAATTACAAAAACTGGCGAGTGTGTATAATAAACAAGTCACATGTGTACCTACCTGTCAGCAATGAGATGGACTCCTCACTACTCCTCACCTGTTTGTACCCTTTGATGTGGCTGCAGTTAAAAAATATAAACATTTATTATAATAAAAGAACAAGTGTATCAACAATGGGAGGGCATCCAAGTAAACTTAGGAGTTTTAACAGTAAAATATTTCCCCAAGATCACTAAATGTGAAAACAGACTTTAAATAACAGACATGATTTCTGTAAACATCCAGGATCACTAAATGTGAAAACAGACTTTAAATAACAGACATATGATTTCTGTAAACATCCAGGATCACTAAATGTGAATACAGACTTTTAATAACAGACATCTGAATTCCATAAACATCCAGGATTATTAAATGTGAATACAGACTTTGAATAACAATCATCAGAATTCTGTAAATATCAAGTATTATTAAATGTGAATACAGACTTTTAATAACAGAAAGCTGAATTTTGTAAACATCCAGGGGTGCTTTAAGAGTTTTAAAGAATTACAAAAATTACTCTGGAACGGCTAAGACACTCAAATGGTTTTGATTTCATGGTTCATTTAAATTCACTGAGCATGCCCCAGTGTTAGCTAGAGATAATTACAGTTACAAGGTACCCAAGGTGTCACTTGATCATTATCTATCCTATTTTTAAACGGACTTACATACAGTGAAAAGTCTTAGACTACGATCCACTAAACAATTGTTAACAAGGAAAGCTTAATTACCGTCTGTGTCGCTGGAGCTTGACGCAAACAGGTCCGGTGACTCGGGACGTTTCCTCTTTCTGGAACCACCTTGGTCCGTCATTCCCTTTTCGATTTATGTCAAATAAATACTACCTAATATAAACTATTTACTAACTCAAAATAAAACGGCTTATACTATGAAGAATTCTACGATATACACGGCGAGGTGCAGCGGTACGTGTACGTGTTGTTCACAGCCGATCACATGGGTTTGTTGTTGTTTGCGTTAAATTGGCAATGACCTATTTCGAATGCGCATGCGCCGTGACAGGTCACGCTGGGCGTGTTTAACCCATATCAGACTGCGCATGCGTGGTGACTGGGTCACAGGCACGCTAAAAGGTTCGTATCATAACGTTGCAAACATTTGTAAGTGACCAGTTCTAAGTGCCCAAGCTAATCCATAGTTTTTAAAGTACCTAGGACCGGTTTTATGAACTTCACCGGTCCCAGATTTCTTTGCTGGCAGGCTGCAAAGTATTTGGAAACCTCTTTAGCCCGCAAGTTTTAGTGTCCTTGAACAGTACCTGTTGGTCACCGCAAGTCCACGGAGAAGCATTATTTTATTGATTGTGAAGTTTCGTCGTTGACCAATGGTCCTGGTTTCTGTAGGGTGACTGCTATTTTATGGTGCATTGTCTTGCAAGTTTGGGGCACTTTCCTCGTCTTGGTAAATATGCTCCCCACGCACAGCCTGTAACTAACAAATGCCGATAAAATTATATCAGTGTGCAGAGAAAAGCCAAATTCATACAAACATAGCTTAAAAAGTTAACAAATTTTGTCAGAAATGACTTCATCGGTAACACAGAGATACGTATGTTCAATTTCATGTCATCTTTGCAGGTTTATTATTGCATTATTAATGCTCAGTACTGTGCAAGCCTCTTGGGATGTTTGATATATATTGACACCAGAATAGCAGGTGACCTTCCTTTTTTTAACAAGCTGTTACAACCTGCGTTAAACACACCCTTCGGTGAAGTTTTACTGTAGTTCTGGATGTTTGGATGTATCAGCATTATGCAGGCTACCATCAGCAGTGGAATGGGCTTCGTACTAATGCATGGACATAAATCGGTAATGGATTCATACTCTTACGATTTGTTTTCCATGTACACTTGCGGGGTGCATTCGATCTGATAAAGCAGGAGACACCTAGTTGATGCGGCAGCACAAGTAATGTTTGCTGTTACGTGTACTTACGGTTATGTAAACTGACTTATAATGTGCGTCTATGTGTGTATGTCGTTGTTTTCTCGGCATGTCGACAAACATTCATCTCAATAGGTTGTTCTCAAGTACAACGGTGCGACTTTGATATATACTGACACACACGACTTTGATATATACTGACACACATAAAATTAGGTTTGCAGTAACATTAAAGAGAAAAAAGATAATGAGCGAGATTATATGATTGTTTTCACAATATTTTAGATATAACTGTGTTTCCCATTAAAGAAAATCAACATATGAACCTACTGCGTATTAAGGATTTAAGGGTCATCAAAAAAATCTTCGTTAACATCAACAAAAGTCAGGTTTTTTCGTTTCCGTGCGATAACATTCCTGAATATTATCCGATTTCATTCAAATTTGGGTCAGTGATTGTACTCATGCATACCTTGGTTGGGATTGGTTTTTGACTGTTTGGCTTCTGTCTGTCTGTTTGTCACTGTGTGTCCGTCCGTCAGGTTTTCGTTTCCGTGCGATTACTTTCCTAAATAGTATCTGATTTCATTTATACTTTGGTCATTTATTGCTCTCATGCTTACCGTGGTTGGGATAGGTTTTGGAGTGTCTGGCCTCTTTTTGTCAGTCTGTCACTCTGTCTGTTAGTCCGTCAGATTTTCGTTTCTGTGTGATAACTTTTCTCAATTTTATCCAATTTCATTCAAATTTTTGTCAGACATTGCTCTTTTGCATACCTTGGTTGGGAATGGTTTTGGAGTTTTGGAGTGTCTGGCTTTTGTCTGTCTGTCACTTTGTCCGTCTGTCAGTTTTTCGTTTCCCTGTGATAACTTTCCTAACTATTATCCGATGTCATTCAAATTTGTCAAGTGATTGCTCTCATGGTTACCTTGGCTGGGATTGGTTTTGGATTGTCTGGCATTTTTTTGTCTGTCTGTCACTCTGCCTGTCACTTTGTCAGGTTTTCGTTTCCGTGGGATAATTTTCATAAATATTATCCCGTTTCATTCAAATTTGGGCAAATTTTCTGGGCCCGAGTTATTTCCAGACCTGAGGCCCTACAGATAATGCTACCAGCTTCTCAGCGGAGACCCTGCATGATTAGTGGGACTGAATTCAAAGTTCCAAGGTCCACTGGAGCGGATGCATCTTATGAGAGGGTCCACCTGTTATCGACATGGATTGGGATGAACTCACCATGGACTGGGCCACAAAAGAAGGGATCTCCATTGATGTGTCTGCAGTAACCATGGGTGGCTGGTGGGTGGGCTGAAGAAGCAAAAACCCCTAGGCCTTACAGCAAGATCTCCAGTGTCCAAGGATGATAAAGCTGCAAGGTTTTGGGCCCGGCAGTTAATGGCAACCACCATTAAAGAACGACTCGAAGATAAATCTACCATGAGTATGCCGCCAACATGGCCACAGAACAACATTCTATGTCAGATTTCTTATCTTCTAGCAGGGAGTGTTTAAAAAGATTTATGACAAATTTGTTATTATACCAGATTCCAAGATTTGAGATTGGAACCTAATGCATTGTGTCTAACTAACTTGTTTGTAAATGGCAAAAGTAAGCTTTGTGCCATATAACTGTGCTTGTTATGTAATGCAGGGACAGATTGGTAACTGTCAAATTTTACTCTGGCATAACCAAATTACCACCCGCTACCAGAAATCGTTGGACCCCCAAATCCCATATTCGGCACACAGTTAGTCAAATCTCTGTTCATACTAAATATTGGGTCACTAGGACTTTGTTCCTTTGATATATTAAGGAAAAAATCAATAGGTAAATGAGGTAGATGGTGTAGTCTTTTGGCCCATAACCATTGACATGACTGATAAGGTCGAACCTTTTTTTTTATTAATGTATGTATTATTTATCTCAAGTCTCTTTCTTCCAAATGATGGAAGAGCTCTTGGTGTGTATGCCTTACATACTGGACTTGTACACAAGCCTTTCTATTTTACTGATCAAATCAAATCTTTCAAAACTTGGTAAAATTAAAAGCTGTTTGTTTAAGCTTTTCTTAGCATACTGGTTCAAATTGTGCCTGCATGTGTTTGTTATAGGCTGTGCGTCGGGAGTATTTTTACCAAGACGAGAAAGTGCCCCCAATGCATTATTGAACAGTAGTCACCCTTCGGAAACCAGGACCATTTTTGTCCACGAAGAAACTCCACAATCAAGGAGTCATGCTCTTTTCCAATCCAACAGGATTTTTTAGACGACTTTTTTTTAAATAAAATGTTGTAATAATAACTCCGTTTTAGCTAGCCTTTTTGGAGAGTATCGATAAATGTACGGACTACAAACAGTGGATATCGGACAATGACACATCACGCCAATTTCTCACTGGATAGTTAAAAAAAATTCAAACGTAAAAATTGCTCAATCAAAATTAATGTTAAATGCTGAAATTTACCCTTTATTTTTCACATCAATAGAGGAATCTTTTGTCCCTGTATCATTACCAAAGGATGTGAATGCATATCTGTTGAGAAAGTATATCACAGGGCAGACCCATTTATATGGTAAGTATATTCTTAGGATGTTCAGCTTCGACATTTATAAAGACTTTATGGTGGATCACAATTTCTATACCTTAATTAAAAAGGCAATGTAAGTGTTTCAGGTGCATAAGCTATGTTTTAAGACATTTGAAGGTAACTGATTTTCTAAAATTATGCCTGTGCATGTATAACCTCACGAAAATGTTGTTTAGTATTGACCCTAGTACTGCACCAATTTTTATTGAACCTGTGAGCTTTGTTATATAGTTGGTTTTACTGAAAGAGTTGTGAGCTTCATTTTTGCGGCAACAGAGCTCCATTAACCTTGTTTCTTGAACAAAAACATTTCAAAATGGCAATCTTTTAAAATCACTTGACAATCAAAGAACTGATAATTGAACAAAGAAAGCGTTAGACATATGAATGAATAAATACTTATCTGTGCAAACAGTGTCGTAGTATTTTCAGACATATGGTATCAGCTAACAGTAAAATGTCTATCCATTTATAAACTTTCATATGCCAAATGCAATGGATATCATCCTGCACTTAATATCGCTGGCTGTTTAGCCACTATTTCCCTTGGCTGTGATGAATAAAAAGAATTATTTTATTTGAACAGGAGCATTTCAGCCAGGTTCTGGCCAGAGTTCTGCCTATAAAGAGGCATTTGAACGTCCCCTACTTTTTTTTGGGGGGGGGGGGGGGGCACAGAATGAAATGAAATTGATCATCAGCAACGGCACATGCTCTACTGTGCTGAACATTCATAAGATCAATCATGGCCAGGGAATCATCACAAGTGATGAAACTGTTATATATTAAGTGTTATTTTAAAAAGACATCTGGGACTGAGTGCAGTTATGAGCCGGCCAACCTTCTGTCAACTTGGAGTAGTGACTGAGCCACAATGGAAGGTTTAAACATTCCAGTGTCAACTTTGAGTATGGGTGGCTTAACTCAGCCACATAAAATGTTGGAGCTAATGACTGACATGTGCGTCAAAGAATGGACTGTTTGACCGGATGTTAATTTGGTGCTTGCCTATAGCATATCGATCAATGTCCGATACCAAGCAAGCCAGGAGGGAGTTGAAGAATGAGCTTCCAAACCTGCAAATTCTAGGCTCGTTGCTAGCACTTATATACGAAACAGCCCATGATGAAAGAGCCTTATAATTCTTCTTTGACGAAAGTTGCTTAGAAATTCGTGAACAAGTTGACAGATCGGGAAAACTTGAACATGATCATGGATGGATTGGCGGAGTTAAATCTGCCTAGGCAAGTGGTGATACCAGGCAGGATGGATCCATATTATTGGCTGATTCTGAAGTTCTTGTTTCTATATATCTATATACATTATTAGCATGTTTGTAACTATAATATTTTATGACTATAATATTTTGATTTTCTACTGCAATTCAAATTATTTAAATGACAGCTTTGTCACTGAATATACACTACCGTTTTATTAATACTTCCTGGCAGAGAAAATGAATAAAAGCAACTAGTTTTGGGTGGTAACACCTCTGTCTTTACCCGTGTATTTCCAACCTGGAATGAACAGGCAGTAATACTGAAATCTCAACCGATTACATTTCTAGAGTAATCAGACAGAACTTCCAGTTTTTCACTGTACAGTTTCAACCTCTTTGCTTGATAATTTTGTTATAAAACCTAGAGATATATATGCACCTAATATTCTGATTACCAGTTTTCAGCTCAGCTGACTATAAATCAACTGAGCCATTGGGATGATCCTTTGTCTGTTGGCTGTCCGTCTATATGTTCGTCCGTTCATTAAACTGGCATGTTTGGATACCGTTAGAAATACAGGAAAAACCTTAATGTTTCATTAAAAACCTATTATCACACTTCAAGACTGCTTTATATCAAACCAATGTTGGCATTTTGTGCATATTTAGCATAAGTATTTCCCTTTTATATTTCCTATGAATTAAATGAAAATTAGGTCAATAGTGCATAATTTGCAGAAGTTGTGGACCAAAAATAATATACTTTGTAAAAAAACAGGAAATATATTTGCTCACTTTACTTTATATTATAACACAAACTCCCATAAAGAAGCCTTTTTTTTTCTTTTTTTTAAATACAGATGAAGAATTCGATGGGCAAACATTCCTTGGCACGAATGATAACATAGTGGCTGAGCTTTTCCTAACAATGAAGTTTAGGAATATGTACAACCAAGCAAAAAAAAAAAAGAAACTTGAAGCCCAAAGTGAAGGCGACCCTGCAACTCATGAAGAAGTGCAGTCACAAAGTCAGCTTGGAGGAGCCACAAGTCCTTGTGCCTGTGCCGCCGATCTGCAGGATTACTGCATACCGAAATTCCCCCAAGCACTGCACCAAGAAAAGAAAATATAAAGGTATCTAGTTTTATATGTTTTCAAGATGAGAGGTCAGGCAAGTAATATCAGGCTTTAATTTGCCCTTCATGAATGCTTAAATTCATAAATGCACGTTATGTTTCACATAACAGGTTTGCTTGTATTTAATTTCAGTAAACATATGTGCTATTGTGCACTCTTTACTAATACAATACTAATACTCTTTACAATATCTGCCGACACACCAAAAATCAGGCCAATATCTGCAGGCATTGCGAGAAAACGTCTGTACATGTGTATTTGTCATTAAATTTCATATTTTTCATGAAATTTTCTATGTTCAGGAGCCGTAAAACGGTCAAAAGTAGGTCAACCAGGACGAAACGCGAACTCGATCTGTAACTGGTCTATATCTGCTCACACACCAAAAATCAGGCCAATATCTGCAGGCATTGCGAAAAAAAGTCCTTACATGTGTATCTGTCATGAATATTTCTATTTTTCATGAAATTTTCTAAGTTTAGGAGCCGTAAAACGGTCAAAAGTAGGTGAACCAGGACGAAACGCGAACTGGATCTGTAACTGGTCTATATCTGCTCACACACCAAAAATCAGGCCAATATCTGCAGGCATTGCGAAAAAAAGTCCGTACATGTGTATCTGTCATGAATATTTCTATTTTTCATGAAATTTTCTAAGTTTAGGAGCCGTAAAACGGTCAAAAGTAGGTCAACCGGGACGAAACGCGAACTCGATCTGTAACTGGTCTATATCTGCCCACACACCAAAAATTAGGCCAATTGATATCTGCAGGCATTGTGAAAAAAAGTCCGTACAACTGTTTCATTTCGGAATGACGGACATGGGTAAAACTATATGCCCCGGCCACTTTGTGGCGGGGGCATAAAAAGGTTACAACATGGAGCCTACTGCTACCTGGTTCAGGAGCTTTCGTTAGACCGTGACAAGTTTCGGGAATATTTTCGGAAATCTGAGGAACAGTTTGAAGAGGTACTGTCATTTGTAGGACCGGTGATAACGAAGAAAACGTTTATCAGAGAGCCTGTGGATGCTCGTCAGAGGCTGGCTATCTGTGTACGGTAAGCCCTAACATTATTTTTATTTCAAACTCGAATATTATTTACGGAATGTCTGGAGCTACAGGGGCAAACCAAGGGTGTGGGGGGGGGACTAATTAATACACCTTTTATAGACCATAAAATTAATTAAAACTCCTTTTATAGACCAGAATGTGGTAGAATATAATCTTTTATTAGTGAACAACCAGAAATAAAACTCTAATAGTATCATATATGTATAATGGATTTGCTAAACAAAATTTCACAGCAACTGGACAAAAAGTCAAAATACACATAATTGCAAGGGGGACTTAACCTAGCAACATCACACTTGTATAATTTAGATAAATAACAAATATGTTGGGGAAAATTAGTGTTTCTCTGTCAGACAGTCCACCCTTGACCATTCACAAACTGAAACAGACTATATGGGCATGCGTGTTTGTGACACATTTTGTTTGTTTGTGCTATGGCTTTTATAAATTTGCTAAGAGTTTAGTAGCCCATCGGTAACTAATTTTAACATGTTCAGGATTGTTATAAGGCAAGATTTTTGAAAATGTTTAGAATTAGTTGAGGTTAGATGTTTATGAACATCTCTTTTTAATTGGCACAAGTAAGCACAAAGGTTAGTCATGCTGTTGAAGTTAATCTTTATGTATACGTTTGTACATTATTTTATTCAATTTAGGACCCTCGATTGAAAATTTAAGTCTTTGGTGTTGGAAATCTTGCAGTTCAGTTTTAAAAAAAAATATGACCGGCAGTGTAACTGCGCATGCTAAGTGGAAATGCCGGCCCTTTATCCGATTTGTATGGAGCAATCAAAACAGCGTATCATTTTGCATATAATGATAATCAATACACAGTGTAGGGGCAATTGTAGCAAATTCGTCCTGAGTAAATTTTGTTTGTAAAAATATGACACCCAATGCATTTTTGTTCTTCACCTATCTATAAAACCTTAAAAACATGGTGCCAATTTTTTTTTTTTAGTTTTGACATGTCTTTCAGCTTGTATTAAAATAGTATTTAAAATGTTAAATTAATAAACTTTGACCGAAACATAAACAAAGTAAGCTGGGACAAGAGGATAGGAAAGGTTATTTTTAGGAATGTATTTACATACTTAACACACAAACTTAGTTCACTGACTAGTTTGGGATTGTCTAAAATTATTTTTTGGTTATATTAAATGTACCTATTCACGTACCAAGTATATTTCATATACACATATAGTGTTAAATGCTTAATACACATTGCTTGATTTTTTTCTCCTTAAAATATGATGGTATCTGCCAATGTTTCATTGTAAATCACAAGTACACAAGTGATGTTAGGTTTGCGAGATCAGTGGTACAAATGTAAACATAGCGCGCATGCAACCTGGCGGCAAAACCGCGCTACTTTACAAATCAAGATTTTCTCAAGCATCCCAATAGTGTATCTTTTTTTTTTTATCTTCCATATCATTCCTACTTGTTTGGGAATTGTGCACGCGCAAGAACAGACGACCTCTAGTTATGGTCTTTTTATGGTACACGGACACACGTACACTGTTTACTCACACACAGAACCATAACAATGAATGGAACAGCTGAATTGGAAATTGTAAGTCCGTGTAAAGGGATGGTTTTGCCGAACTAATGAACAAATGGCATGAGATAATCTAAATACTGTTGCAAATGTTTATGAACCTTGACAGTTTTCTTCAGGTGATAAGTGTTAATTTTTTTAAGGCAATGGTAATCTCTAGTCATTTAAGCTATCCCATAAGGTACCTTCCACCCGTGTAGTTTCTTAGACACTTAATTTTCCTATACATTGAGGTAAAAATGAATGACAGACACATACACATGTGTGTGTGTAGAGAGAGAGAGAGTAAGAGTGGCGCCTTTTAGATAGTAACATGTTAATTGATATTAGTCTATCTAAAAGGCACCACTCTTACTCCAAACCTGCACATCCACTATAGACTAACACGGCTATATATATATATATATATATATATATATATATATATATATATATATATATATATATATATATATAATGGTTTACTGCAATTAGCAACTGCTAGAGTGTTCAGTGGTATGACATCAATCAGACATTGATGAGTGCAGCACGTTGCACGAAACAACGTAGTAGTAAAAATGTCTGACAAATTTAATCCGTCTATTTGTATAATTACACACACACACACATATATATATATATACATATATATACACATATATATATATATATATAGAGAGAGAGAGAGAGAGAGAGAGAGAGAAAGAGAGAGGAGAGAGACAGAAAGAGATAGAGATGTGATGCATTCATACATAATTGTATTTTCTTACAAAATCATTTTAAATAAAATATTGTTTTACAAGACACATTTTAATATTTATTGTTAACATTTGCTGAATGAACGTACAAATAATGATTTAATTATTTCTACTTTTTAACAATTTATTATTTAAGTGAGATCATTAAGCAGTAAGTTTGACCAGCAGTAAGAAACACGAACTAAGCTGAATGAACGTACAAATAATGATTTAATTATTTCTACTTTTTAACAATTTATTATTTAAGTGAGATCATTAAGCAGTAAGTTTGACCAGCAGTAAGAAACACGAACTAAGCTCAGATTCTTTGAGACTTGGTTCCTTGAAAATTACTTGAAAATATGCCGTTTCAGAAAAGTTTAATGCACTTAATTTAAAGGGAATTTGTATGTGCTGTTAAAACAACTTTAATGTTGACTTCCTCTAACCGGTCCCCATATTATAACCAAAACAAGTTTGTTATTGTTTTTTTTTTTTTGCCTTTATTAAAATTACAATAACGAAAAAGAAATGCAAAAACCTTTAATTACATTCAAGGCATTTGTGTATTGTATAAGGCACGTGTCGTTTTGTAGCTTGTGCAATAAATCAAAATTGTTGTTGGTCACGATTTAAGGGAAAACGAACATTGGTTAAGCAGTTATAAAATGCTTTAGTTTTTGTCTGGAGTTATTTGGTATAAAAATGATAAAAAACATGGGCTCCAATCAAAGATGTACATTCCGCTGGTGCATCCAACATGCCCTGCATTTAATGACAACCAGTCAGATTTTATAAAATATAAGAATAGACTTTTCTTTATTCTTTATTTCATAATTCGCATTATATATAGATAGTACAAGCTGGGTGCTACTCATTGTCTACAGATTACTATTTGTCTATTCATAAAAAAAAAGAATGTTGTACCAGTGATCTTGCTCCGACGGATGGAACAGCCTATGTAGCCACTGTGCTATCACAAGTCATTAAAAGATAATTAAAAAGCTACAAGAATTCAACAATAACCAGCATTTAACTTTACCATTGTTATATTTAAACTTTACCATTGGTTTTATAATAGTTTCTGTTAAGATTTGTCAGTTTTTGTTATTGTACTGGTATAACCTGAATGCCTCGGTTTCATATATTCTCATAAATGTATAAAAGAAATTGCCCCACCAAACAAAAAAATTAAAAATAGACCATCGGGGGGGGGGGGGGGGTGTTAATGATGGGATAGAAGAACAACTGTAAACACGTTCGATAACATTATGACTAATGATGACACTTTTTTTGTTATGATTTGATATTTACTTCAAGTTTGTTTCCTTCAACAGGACTTTAAAATTCTAAATTTTTAAGGTTACTTTTTGTTTTCAAAATACTCTCCTTAATGAATTTCTTCAGCAAAACATGCATTTCATTCAATGTTGATAATCTATCCTTTTCATGACTCAATCTACTGTAAATGTCTGTAAATAAATGTCTGTAAATAACTGATGAAAATAGCTACTCCACAGAAGGTATAATTGCTCCAAAATGATATGCTATTGCCCGCACAGAGCTGAGGTTATATGAACAATGTTATTATTATTATTTTGCTTCTTAGTATGTACTCCATTTTACTGTGAATGGTGGACTAGGTAGAATTTCCTAAAACTTTGGGTTGGGTTAGTGAGGATCTGGCACTAAATCCAGTCAAATTTGTCCTTTTTTCTGTTGTTTATTCTTCAAAAAGATGTAAAAAAATTTAGTTATCCACCTTAAAATTTTACAAATTATTTTTTTGATTATGACCAAAACATAAAAATACTCCCTATAATTCCTTAGGAACCTTTAAATATACTTTGGATGAACTAACCGTAAGAGGCGGGTTTCTATACCTTCACTATCAGCGAGCGGATGGTGATGTTGGTGATGTAATAATCGAACAATAGGATGACGCAATAACAAAATCATATCAAATGGAAGAATAACAGGGCCATTTTCATATAATATGCATAAATGAAGCAAATATTTAGTCACTGGTTAAAACCAAGGAAAGTGGAGCCATACTGTATACGATACAGGTCGCCTGAAATCAGCAAGTGGTCCGCCATATGTACATTGCACAAACTACCAAAGGATAACTTGTTGTCTCTGTATGATTTTTTTTTAAATGAATTTAACAATGAAATTTTGTTGAACAATATACTGGAAGACAAACAACAGCTAATTAATTTTCATGATTTATCTGATGGATCTTGATGCGGATCCATGTGTAGGCAGAGGTTTGCGCTCTACGGGTGCTCTCTAATATCGTAATTAACGTCTTAACGCACTCTTTGAGTGTCTAGTCTAAGTTATTGTGATGTAATATATCTTACTGACCATTTTGAGGTGTTTTGTTGCTTAATATCTCTGTATGAAATAATTATATATAATGGTCCTCAATTTTTGCTCTAAAATCAAATTTGACCTGAAAAAATGACAAAACCACTTTAGAAAATTTGGCACCATATTTTGTAAAGTTTAAGGTCTAAGGATCACAAAAATGTAAGGTGTCCACTTTTTACAGGGAAAAAATACTGTGACATATGCCCCCACACTAACAATAGAAAACTTGATGTGTCGGAACGACACGAATGCCCCCCGCCTGGAGATAGGTAAGTCTGCTGGGCTTTTATACCCGAGCCTAATGGCTCATCATGCCGGAGCTTATCCCGGTTTCGGTAGCGTGAAGCGACTTAGGAGCTAAACTCCTCCTGGATGGGACGCTAGTCCATCGCAGGTTACCTTCCCAGTATTTACTGGTACCCATTTCTACTGCTGGGTGGACAGAGGCAAACTTGCGGTTAAGACCTTGCCTAAGGGTCCTGGCACGGTTGGGGTCTGACCGGGATTCGAACTCACAACCTTTCGATCATGAGCCCGGCACCTTAACCATTACAACACCGACCCCACCCCCGACTGGAGCAAATAAGAAATATTGTTAAATTTTTGTAATTTTTTTTTAAGTTCAGGAGGTGTGGTATGGTCAAAAGTAGGTCAAGAAGGGCAAAATGCGAACTCGATCTGTATTGGGTCATTATCAAGCAACATACAAAAAATCAGGCCAGTATCTGCAGGCATTGAGAAAAAAAAAGTCAGTTTTTAATAAAAAATTCTGTCTTTCATGAAATTTCTATGTTCAGGATCTGTCATATATTCAAAAATAGGTCAACTGGGAGGAAACGCGAACTCGATTTGTAAGTGATCATTATGCGTCCACAGACCAAACATTAGGCCAGTATTGAATATCAAACTGAAATAGAACATGCATTAATATGCTATCAGTCCAGCCTGTGGGCTAGACTTCTGGCTAGTTCAATTATACACCTGCCAACAGTTTAGCAACTGCTGAATTATTGATATAATGTGTAATGTGTATTACAGACAAGCCATGCTATACTGGCCATCATTGAGAGTGAAGAGACCAAGGCCGATCGTAAAATCAGGTGTGTACAGCCATCTGATCATGGAGATGGACAACACTACCTTTCAGCGGCACATGCGCCTCAGTCGTGAGCAGTTCAACAGGCTGAACCAAATCCGTGGGGATAGGGGGATGCGAGAAGCCCCATTGGAAAAAGGAGGTGGGAGGAGGATTCCCTTGAAAAGGAAGACCTTGCTCTTCCTTTGGTTCATGGCAAATAACATTTCGTCCAGGGAACTGTCGGACAAGTTTGATGTTGCTCAGACCACAGCTCAAGTAACCGTGACAAAGGCATAAGATATTGTATGTAGGATTGCAGGACAATACATAACATGGCCAACTGTTTGTGAGAAACGAGCCAGTGCGAGCATATTCTGGAGACGCAGGGATGTAATAGATACCATTGATGGTAGTCATATACGTATCCAACGGCCGCGGAGACATGGCATAGATTATATGAACAGAAAGGGTACTACTCTTACAGGGTATATGTGATGACCGTGGAAAGTCTATAGATGTATATGCAGGCCCATCTGGTAGGATGCATGATGCAGGGATGCTCCGTTTGACTGATTTTAATTAACAATGGCAGGAGAAAATGGGACACTATAAGCTGCTTAGTGACAGTGCATGTATTAGTCAGGACTTCCCACATATGTTTACACCTATGAGAGACAATGGCCTACTGACAGAACAGGAACGTGAAGGCAACTCATCCTTGAGTCGAGGGCGGGTTGTGATTGAAAATGCATTTGGGCGCATGAAATGCAGATTTCGGAGAGTCAGGGATGTGCAGAATGTGAACCTTGATGTTAGGGTGCATGTGATCATTGCTGCTTGTACGCTGCACAAGATGTGCCACACTAATGAGTTCATATGTCCAGATTATCCATATGGTTGCCGAAGGGACAATGATGGTAATGATGAACGGTAACCCGACAGCTGAGGCCCATCTTGTTGCATATTGATGCATGTAATAAATCATAATTGCAAACAAAGATTTGTTGATGCATGAGGTAATGTCATATGAGTTTGCCTGATTCCGCGGAATGCATGTTGATTTAGTGGTACACGTGCCTAGTGAAGGATACAAATGGAAACTGATGAAGGCCCCCCTCCCACACCCTGCATGGCATGCATGACACAACATTGTTGGCAAAGAATCATGAATGATCTAGATATGGCACCCGTTGCAATATAGCCCTTTTACAATTGTGAAGAACCATGAAATATTAATTGTGGAAAACCACGTGACCATACCTGCTGCAGCACAATGGTAGTATCCCTGATCAACAAGATCACCTAAATAAAACAAATAAATGTAAATCATTGTAACTTAAAAAGTAGATGTCATGTATTGCCCCTTAGAACCAGGGAGCCATCCTGCAATTTATAAAGTTATAAGCAATTACACTGTAAATTATTCGTTTTCCTGTATCATCAAAATACATTCATTAAGAAAAACTTCAGTATCACCACCTTGCAAACAATGGTGAAATTTGTCGGCTCTACCCTTATAATACAGATGAAGACAATTCAACATGTTCAACCTTCTTTAATTTTGGGATGGACACTTCTGTCAATTAGTATTGCTAACTTGTTTCTCAATTGTTAATGTTATGCTCAGGGTTAGTCATTTTTGTGTACATTTATTCCAGCAACATTTTTATAATGTAATAGTGATTTTTGATAAATGGCTATTGATATAACTGTTGTTACTGTCAAATATAACACCATCCTCAGCACTTAAGAGCACGTAGCTGCTCATCTGATGTATATCTTGCTGCCATTATTACTGTGGTTTCTGGGATTCTTAGGGAAGGACCGTTTTGGCTCTCAAGTTTTGTCAACTATGACTTGAAGGCAAAGGTGAACTCTCTTAATATCGTTTGTATAAACCAGGCTGGGGTTAGCTCATTTTCTCACAAGTGACATGGGTCAACCAACCTGAAAGTACCTCTGACTCATTAACTGAAACATGTGGGATGGGTCACTCTGGTTCACAGGGGCGCATATATAACCTGAAGAAACCGATACTTATCATTGCATTGTGTAACGTCTTCATACATATTGGTTGCAATTATTACGGACATGTTTCATACAATCGGAAAACGCCATGCTGTCATACTTGTTAACTGTGCCGTTACAGGGCGTAGCCAGGATTGAGGAAGGGGAGGGGGCCATGATCAGTAGCGGATCAGGATATTCAAGACCCTGGAGGGGGGGGGGGCGCTTATAAGTATGGATATATATATATATATATATATATATATATATTATATATTATATATATATATAAATTCTATAAACCTGGAATTAGGTCTCTGTTACCGATATTCTTTGAGCTATAGGTCTTTGAAGAACCCCCAAGAACAACTAAACAGTTGATACAAAAGCTCTAGTATAACAACAAATAGTTCATTGGTTGCCATGATTCTCTGCATGCATATTCATCAAGGAGTGTTTCATCAATTTCTGCTGACTGGTCGCGCCACCTGTATTTTTTCGATTTTTTTTTATTTCTCTATTTTTGAGACCTTAAAAGATGCAGTCATCTTCTATCTTGACATGCTGGGAGGTCAATAAAAATATCTCCGTGGAAACCTGAAATTAGGTCTTTGTTACCCATATGCTCTGAGCTATTGGGGCTCAGTAGACCCCCCAGGAATCACGTAAAATTTGATACATAAGCTTTAGTATCTCAATATATTGGGCATTAATTGCCATGATTCTTTGCTCACATATTCATTATGAATTGTTTCATCAGTTCTTGCAGACTGGTGGCGCCACTTGGAATTTTTTCCAATTTATATGCGTTTTCTCTCTTTCTTTGAAACCTTCAAAGATGCGGTCATCTGGTAACAGGTCAGGGAGATCAATGAAAAATATCCTTGGAAACCTGAAATTAGGTCTCTGTTACCCATATTCTCTGAGCAATGGGGCTTATAAGCACACCCCAGAATAGTTGAAAATTTGATACCAAAATTAGGGCACAGATCAAAACCATTGGACCCAGAATCTTCTCACTTGGTATCCGACAAGTTCCTCAAAAATTCTCCCTTAAAACCTGAAATTGGGCCACTGCGACCTATATTCTCAGAGTTTTAGGGTATGTTTGAGCATCCCACAAGTAATGAAAATACACACAAATTGCCAGGTTCCTCAGAAAAGGCTGGTTTGATTGTCATCAAATTTGGTGTGCTAATGGGTCTTGATGAACTTAAGCTATTATGCATGAATGATGATGCCACATATATGATCTTAATTAGTTTAATTAGTTTCCAGTCCATGGTGGTTTCGGCAACCGCTGCTATGGTGTCCTCTTTTGAACCATTGGACAGGCTGCCATTCTGGAAATATTCGTTAAACTCGGGGGGGGGGGGGGGGGGGTCGCGCTCGAACCCACCCTGAAGAATACATAGAAAACAATTCGTAAAAGCACTTTCAGGTATACACAACTAGCTGTGACCTTTGAAACTTACAAGCTAGGGTCTTACAGATGTTCCATGAACGACGTGAAACTGACAAACCCAGGCTGGAATATTTTAGATTGACCTGGTTCCACTGAGTGTCATGTATAATTTCGTTTATTTATTAAAAAACGTTATTACCAATATTTCATGAAAAAAAATTGCAAATGACAAGAGTCACTAAAACCATGCTTCATATTATTGCTGGTGCCGCAGCCTTAAAAGCCTAAGAAAGCATTACGTAATGTTGATGTCTGAGAAAATGGTATGATTTCAGTATTTGTATATGACTCATGTGAAAAAAAAAAATTCCATCTGACGTGCCAATTAATCAATAATCAATATAATTAGTAGAAGTACATTTTCTCTTGTGTTTTCATTCACATTTCATTTCATTGCATTATATCTGACATTAGTACATACGGAATATTATTAAATATATGTTTTATTTATAAAGATTCTTCATAATATATCCTTTGTTCATAAAGATCAAAATTTAATAAGATCTGAGCTTCAATCTACTGTGCTATAGCGACTACCTGGGATGTTGGTTTCTCCATCAGTCTGTACATGTCTGTTATAATATGTGGAATCTTATAATTTCCGATATCTCAACCAAGGCGATTATCTGAAATAGAATGGAATTGTTATATTAGGCGAACACAATGATACCAGTACGGCAATAAATAAAAAATGAAGTCATTAGCCATATATTAGCTGTCCAGATATATTCATTTATATCATTTCAGAGGGAAATTATTTATGTATTTCATAGGCATCTCAGTTCATGAATTCCAAAACTCAACTGGATTGCCATCCTCACACTGTTTGAGGTGCCAGATCCCCCAAAACAATATCTTCTACACGCCCTCCACCGAAAACCATGGTTCAACTTGCATCACAAATGAAGTCACAAATGAAGAAAACAGCTAAATGTGGGTTATTGTTAAATAATAGTGTACATTGTTACAAGTAAGAGGATCATTAGAAAATTTGCAAAAGCATAGTCAAAAAATGCAGAGCTAACAGAATAAAGACGATTAGCTTAGAAAAAGAAGTGGAGCAGCTAGAAAGTAATATTGGAGAGTGTAATGATAACAATACTATTCAAAAATACCAAAATTTAAAGTAGAAACTTGAAGAATGTTATGATCTGATAACTTAAGGCATAATTGTTAGATCCAGAGCTCAGTGGCATGAGCAGGGTGAGCGCAGCACAAAATATTTCTTAAACCTTGAAAGAGATATCATGAAATGACAGTTATAAAAAAAATTATAGTAGGGTCTGTAGAAACAATGGGTCACAACAAAATAATTTCGCATATTCATAAATTTTATATGCAAAGATTTTCAAGATCTTCAGATGTCACCTCGGAGGATTGTGATAAGTTCTTGGAAGGTATTTATGGGCTACCAGAACTGACGGGGGATGAGTCTTTGAAGTGTGAAGGTAACATCACTGTCACAGAGGTACTTGAATCCTTAATACGTATGCCAAATAATAAAACACCAGGGAATGATGGAATAACAAAATAATTGAACTTGAGTTTATTTAATGAAGTAGGTTTTGAAATGACTGCTTGTTTAAATGAAGAGTATCACTCAGGTGAATTATCAGAGAGCCAAAACCATATAGTTATTAAGCTTTTAGAATAAAAGGGTAAGGACAAAAGATATATAGTATCCTGGTGACCAATAAGATTAATAAATGTTGACTGTAAGGTGTTAAGTAAAATGTTAGTTTTTAGATTGCGAAAGGTTTGGCAAAAATTGGTCCACTCAGATAAGAATGCTTTTGTTCCAGACCGCTATATCAGAAATTCAGTTCGCTTAATTAGCGATATGATGGAATATTGTGATACAGAACAGAAAGAAGCAATTCTTTTTGGAGCTGACTTTAAAGCAGCTTTTGACTCATTAGATCAGGTCTTCATGTTAAGTGTTCTAACAAAACTAGGCTTTCGAACAGTGTTCATTGTCTGGATAAAAACTTTGCATAATAACATGAAAACTGTGTTATTAACAATGGTTTTACACGGCGCCCCGCTATTGAAAGCCAGCATGGAGGGCGGTCTTCTTTCTCAGCTGACACGCAACGCCAGGCCGGGAACCCTTCGGTCCTACCTCTACACCATCAGACTGTACACCGATTTCAAACATTGTCAAGACCAGTCCTTGGAAGGCGGCGCGCAGTGGGGCCGGGTGGCGGCGCTGGTCAGCAAATGGTCGCGGGCCAGCGCCAGGCAGACCGGCCTGCGCAGAAAAGAGCAAGGGCTGTATGATGCTGTTTCGTCCCGTTAGGAGTTTCCTTTGTCTTTGTCCAGGTCAGTGTGAAATGCCAGACCAGACTGTCAGCACATCATTGTGTCCCTCTTGTATGGTTGCGCTTGGACAAAGCTGCGTCTCCGTGGATACTGGTTGCCCGAGACGTTATGAAGGAATACAATTTGGCACTCACGTTGCTCATTCCGTGTTTGTCTTGTCCTATTTCACAACCAAACTAGTACACGCGGTGGTGCAATCTCTCTCTGGGCTGCTGCTGACGCTTTGCTGCTTTTACATTGCAGAGCTCATAGCGACGCCTGAGGACTTGCACCAATACCTATCCAGCGAATACGCCCGCCGCATGGACGCGGCCGGCGCCGGCACGGGAGATGCGGGACCAGCTTAGGCTTCGTTTGTTAATCCACAACGCCCAGCGGGCTAGGCCGCTCCTGCATATGACCACCGTGGACCATGCAATGGCCGAGGGCCAGAACACAGTGATAATGACTAACCGCTTCTCACAGGATTACCAAACATAGGTGTCTTCGAGGCTCTCTGCAGAGTGTAGTGGAGATCAGGTAAAATTAATACTGGTTAAGTGTGATGGAAATTATAATTTTTTTTTTTTTTTTTTGGGGGGGGGGGGGGGGGGGAGGGGGAGAGATAACATGAGAGGATAACATGAATGAAATAAATCCCTAATTGGCAATATTAATAATACAATAATTAATATTATACTCAGAATTTAAAAATTTGATAAAAAGCAGACCCCTGAATTATGATTTTATTTGTAGCATGCGGGCGGATGGTTATACAAAAGGTTCCCATGAGAGACCAAACTCAATGGGAAGTCAATTGTAGCCCAAGTGATGGCTCACTTTCTTGGCTATAGGAGTACAAGTATGGCCAGGTCAAGATTCTCCTCCACCTGTGTATTGCTTGCAAAGTAATGTTGACAAAACTTGTGTATCATGGTTTGTTGAATGAGCCGCAAAGGCTATAGGATCTCTAATTGCATATTTCAAATTATACTGGTCTGTTTCTACCAGGGCAGTGATAAAAGACTTATTTACCACCAATTTCAATCCTAAGGACACAGTTTACGGGTAAGGTCCACTGATTAACTTTTCCTGTTTCGCCGTCGCAGATTCTGACACTCTTGTTACAGCTGCAGAAAAATAATATATTTAAATTCTACTAATACTGACTGAGTATGAAGCCAAAACTTTGAAGCTTATACACTCAGAAATTGTAATTTACAGTAAAATGTAATCGTAATCTGCCAGTACATTTTTACGTAATTTTACAGATGTTTTGAACATTCACTTCGCTGTTCATGTAACATTACGAAAGTAATATGCCACCATTTTTTACTTCACGTCAGTGAGTATGGTTGTGGCAACTTAGTGCATATAGCTTTTTTTTTACTGTAATGATAAGATCTTCTGGCTTTCTTTCTTTCTCAAGTATTTCTTTTTCTCGCAAGGTTTGTAGCTACAGTGTATGTAGGAGTATATTAAGTGATCATTATAAACTCTTATTATGGGGGGGGGGGGGAGTGTGATTGGTAGTTTTGTTCACTTCTATAATTTCACCTCTCAGACAATCATAGGAGGTAGTGAATGAGCTGTTTGAACGGGAGCAAGCGGATGAGACTAAAGGCGGACGAGAGAGAATGGTACAGGTTTGATATTGGGATGTGAAGAAAATTGGATGATTGGGACGACGATTCTGAGGACAGAAGAAGGTTGGCAATGAGGATGCTATTCTATATACATTCATGATTAGTGCTACTTTCTTTGATCAATGTATCCACGTTACAGGTCTTGTGGCCCCAGCTATGTAGCATGTCAAAATACAGGGGTCAAAAGACAAGACCCATTTAAATCGTGGTTTACCAAAGTCTGGCCGTACTTTGGCGCCTCCGTAGCCCGAGCTCTTCAGGGATCTCACATGATGAAACATTCCATTCATGACATAGCACATGCCCATTTCACTTCAGTGGGTACTTATGTGGCAGAGCCATCGACGATATGTGGTACTTGGCCGCGTATGGCAGATTATTGTCGGTACTTGACTCTATGTTAGGCAGCGGAACTTGCCTGAGAATAGTGATTGTGATTAGACAGGGTTAGTCACATGTGATGAAAGCCATTTTGTCTGACGGCTGGTCGAGGGGCCATCAGAGAGCTATTTTGGCCAGATGGTGAGTGTTTTTCAGGATTTCCATGTTAAAATTACCTAAGGAAACGCATGTCTATAGCTTGTATTAGCTCTAGGAAAGTCTGGATTTGAGCGTACCCGCATATGTTGTCGGTAACTCATGGTTTTATAGGAGAGGATTTTGACGCGCATTTCTCGAGCAAGGTGAATTCCTAGTTTTGATAGAAGTCGGGTTTAAAGAGATAATTTGGTCTGAGTGTATTCTTAAAGGCCCTATTGTGGATATTAATAATTTATTCATGAATTATTCTCTTGGCGGAACCCAGTTGTGATAGGAATAGAGGTATGAGAACGCCGAGATGTCTCCTAGAAATACTCTTGTATTCATGAGATATTTATTACCTGTGTATATTGCTTTTTTAATGCATATTCATTGCGTAGTTCCTAGTATGTGGTTTAAAGCTGTATTTTCATGAACAGGGTTTAAACTGAAGACTGGTGAGATGGAGAGATTATTACTTTTAGTTGTGTGTGAAGGATGACGGAACTATTTACAGGGGTCATAATCCTTTTAACTGAAAGTAAAGTATATCTTTATGATTTAAAACACCAGGTATAGGTTGCTGATGGTAATTTCGTGTGATATTATCATTTGAAGTAGTTTCTTAAATTGTTTAGAGATTAATATTGTGCCATAGATCTACATTCATGTAGTTTTAAATGTGATGATTGAAACTCTGTTAAGTTTATGGAGATAACCGACCTGGTGATAGATGGAGTATTTATGTGTCAATGTGTATTATTTGGATACAGTCTGAAGCCCAGACACACATTTATGTCAGTATTACTGCATTTCCTTTAATACTAGCCGCATCTCTTATTATAGTCTAGGAGAGTAAGGATTATTTTGTTTGTCTTTTCAGATGATGTGACCAGAGTCGGTCCTTGCTAGCCACCGCTTATAACACGCTTACAGCACGCTAATTACGTGCTTTTTACTTGCTGATACAACTGCTAATGCTACCACCTATTTAACTGTTTGGAACCATGGCTTAGTACTATGGCTTAGCTGAGTTTATGGATGGGGCACCATTACTATGTTTTTATGTGATCTGGCTATGTGTGCACAAAGTGGAAATAAACTTTATAAATGACTGTTGATCTTGTTTCCATTACCACTCACTATGAGATGTGGACCTGGCTTGGCTACACATATTATAATTAATAATGGGACCTCAGTATTGAAGGGATTCGTGTAATAAAAAGAATAAGTTTGCAGCTTTAATTGATGAAGTTTTTTCATTAAAAAGTTGAATAGTGTTGAAATATATACCGGTCCTTGCATCAATTATTACATGAATTAACTGAGTTAGCAGTTTGAAATCACATAAATGATGTGCTTTTCCTGAAATAATATTCATAATTTTGTTATACATATCATAACATTGGTATTTAAATTGTGAAGTAATTTTGCACACTGATCACACACCACCAGATATAATCATGAAGCCAATCACAGCATAATGTCAAGGAAAAGGTGGTCAGTTGGACCGAAGGTCAAAGCAGCAACCCACTGTGGCAGCAACTACGGAAGGACCGCCTTACCAGCTCCCTGTCTGAAGACTTCATGAGAGGGATTCAGACACAGGTGACGGCATTGAGGTTGAAATAGACGAAATAAACCAGTCCTCCATTCATGAGAGGGATTCAGACACAGGTGACGGCATTGAGGTTGAAATAGACGAAATAAACCAGTCCTCCATTCATACTCCCAATCTTTCACATTAGGCCTGTAGGCCTTGTTTACTGTGTGATTGTATTGATTTGCTATTATACTGCTGTTATACTGTGTCATTGTATTGTTTTACTGTATTGTAATGTTAGAGTTGTTTTAAGAGTAACTTACAGGTATTTGATAACGAACAAGTGACCCATGGGTCTTGACGCTCAGCGGACTGACATGTTGATATGTCCTTGCACAGACAACTAATTAAGATAATGTAGGACGCATCATTTTTCATGTATATTAGCTTAAGTTCATCAAGACCCAACCCATAAAAACAAATTTGATGACAATCGAACCAGCCTTTCATGAGGAATCGGGCAATTTGTGTGTGTTTTGCATTATTTCTGGGATGCTCAAACATACCCCAAAACTCAGAGAATCTGCCCCAACTCACAGTTTTGATGTTATTTAAAACATTAGACAGACTTGTCCCACCTTTTTGAAAATTTAAAACGGCCTAAGGAAAATTTGACTGTGCTCTTACAAAGTGTATTGACTGGCAAGGCAAAAAAAAATTATACAGAGCTTTGAGTAGAAGCCGCTTCTGACTGACCAGGTTAAACGATTAATCCTAAAAGGTTATGAGTTAGTTCCAGAGGCTTACCTTCAGAAATGGGAAAAGCGCAGTGATATTGTACATAGCCATATCCATAAAGTACCTCAGGAATGGATCCGTAATCAAATCTGTGCCACCAAACAACAGTTTACCCATATATATATATATGTATATATATATATATATGCAATATATATATATGCAGCAAAACACCAGTGCCAACAGTTCCGCTACATGTCAATATTTTAAACTTGGTGAAAACAGCACAACTTAATTAAGATAAGATAAGATAATAAGATAAGATAAGATAAGATAACATTTATTAGCCTTCAGTTCCAGGAATTTGTTATTGACTTGCAATTCATTACATAAAATAAATAAGTAAATAGATAAATACATAAAAATAATACAAAAATACATAAAAATCACACATAACATATTGATGCATGTAAAATTAAGCATGTAAAAATGATAAAACAGATAATTCTGCAGGTAAAACACATAATTCAAACATTAAATTTCTAAGAGGGTTGTGAGTTAAAGTGTTTAATACTGTGTGGTACGAGAGATTTTTTAAAACGAGTTGTTCTGCAGAATATTGTATCTAGGCGTTTACCTGAAGGTAAAAAACGGAACTCTGAATATAGGGGATGTGTTTTGTCATTCATGACCTTAGATATGAAGGCCATTGTTTTGGTTTCACAGATTTCCTGGTGTGTGGCAAGAGAAGTACCAGTTATTCTACTACTTCTCTTCCTGGTATTATTCAACTGTTTCTTTAACTTATCAGATATATTTGTAAACCAGCACTCCAGTGAATAAGTAAGGACACTGGAAATTACTGAATTATAAAACATGGTAATTACGGTTTTGTCAATATTAAGCTTTCTTAGATAATAAAGGTAATATAATCTTTTGCTTGCTTTCTTGGATTGATTCAACACATGTTCTTTCCAATTCAGATTTCTGTCAATAATACATCCTAAGTATTTATAATTTTCTACAATATCAACATCTTCATTTTTGATAGCAACTGGGGTAATTACAGATTTTGATCTCCTAAAATCAAATACTACTTCTTTAGTCTTCTTTACATTTAACTGAAGGTAGTGTTCCTCACACCAACCAGTCACATATTGAATGGTTTTCCTGTAGAGCATTATCTTGAATCTGTTCTGTGATCAGGTGTTTAATGTTTACTCCACACAGGACCTTATGGATTCACTGTTCAGCACCAAAAGTGTAGTTGATAAGGGCACAATGTACCATGCCAAAACATTTCAGGGGCGCAGAGGCGTACAGTCAACAGTCAGCCAGTGTTATAATCATGTAGCTGAATTTGTACAGTTTTTGACCAAGGGCCTCGTCGGTATGCTGGGCATGGATAGTAGGAGATATACCTGATGATTCAGATGCTTCAATATCTTTGGATGAGAGGGCAAGTAAAAATTTCAGAAAGTGATGGTAAGGCAACTAAAATTCAGTCCTACTTGCCGGCCTTGACAATTGGATCCATCATAAAACCTTTAAGGTGCCTTTGCATTTGTACGAAGTGCGGATCTGTAGTGTGCAAAACTCGCTTTGTAGACTTTTTAACTGGGGCGTTTCCATCTGTATGCGTAGTGTGTTATAATCTATAGTGCTTATCCGTAGTGCGTATCCACACGCTGCAGGGAGTGATCTTTGTACACTAGTGGCCATCTTTGATGCTGAATTATTATTTTCTAAATCTTGCCAAGATCAGTACCGGGATATAATAACTTTTACTTACTTTACTAGCTCAAGTGGTCTAGAGTAAATCTCAGTACTCTTTAGCCTTAGGGTAGAGCATAGCACAAAGGTTGCGAGTACAAATCTCAGCCTCAGCAGAGGTAAGAGTTTTACGGTTGGTCCCCATCCATGCTGAACGCTCGGCAGGCTTAAAAGGAAACGTTGAGGAGACCAAAACCCGGGTATCACTCACAAATGAGTGCGTCTTTGGGTGTTTCTCGGTCTTATGAACCACCAATGGGCTGATTACACACAGGACCCGCAGGCACAGTAGACACCGAGAAGATGTATAAACTTAGATTAAGAATTATATAAAACAGCATAAAAAAGAGGCTGTTCCCTCAATAAAAAAAATCTGTCTGTTCATAAACCCTTATATGAAATCAATGTCAATCAACTGGTGGTCATTAAACTGTCATTTTATCTTTAAAGGACAGCCTCTGGTTGTTTACAATAGCGTAAACTATTAATTCATGAGCCAAAAACCATTCGAGTGCGAGTCATGCACACAACATTTTCATTTCCTCGAAAATATACATTCTTTATATGTTACGGCAGCCATTTTGGACGCCATTTTGGCTTATAATCAAAGATTTATTTTTTAATTGTTCACAGTATTGTACATAATTGATCTCCTTGCCAAATTTATTGCAAATTAACCCTTTGCAGTACATATAGACACCATATAATTGCAAATAGATGATGATTTCATTATTGGTAGCCATCATGGCGGCCATCTTGAATATCTCAAAACCCTCAAGGATGCCAGAGTGGCATCATCCAGATTTGAATTCAGCACCCTCAAAATAGGGTATTACCATAAAAAAACATTGGGCAGACAATAAAACAAGGTCAGGTCCGAAAACCCATTTTGGCACCTGGACTATGATATCTTGACGTCGCCATCGGGGTCCCGTTTTGATGGGGTATACGTCGACAACTTTTCCCCGGACATTCAGCCTCGTCTTTTCCGGCGACCCCAGCATCGTAGGGAAACTCACCAGGGGGTATGCAAATAGGCCTCAATGTCTGCTTGTATAACTGGAAATTCTTTACTTTGGTAAACTCTGGAGCTCGTAGAACAAGAGAGCGTTTTAAACTCCGTGTTTATATTGACTTTAGAGATAGTGATGTAATTGCCTTTTTTTATTTTGGCAGTAAAGGCTTCACTGTAGTGCAATGTGTAGAATTCCTTTTTTCTTATCTATAACAGATACCCGATAATCGTTTGGCTTTGAGGTTTTGTTGGAATCGTCAGGCCGATATTTTCTCTTAGAGTGTTCGATGACAAGCAACTCTTTGGCGGCACCAGTGGTGCGCACACTCGTGGAAATGGTTGAATCCTCCTGAGACATTGACATACTCGTGGTAACGTTTGAATCCTCCTGAGACTGAGACATGAGGCTAGTCTGTAAGAACCACTGGACGAACGTGCTTTTCTTGGAACAAGCCAAGAGTGAGTGACGCATAGGGGTCGCAAATTGACATTCATGAGTGTTTCATGAAGGCCTATACAGGACGGGCTCATGACATGCATGGGGTGAATTTCGCAAGATGTAATGTGTATGACAATTAATTAGTTGTCGAAATGCGTGATAATCCCTTATGAAATCGCAAATGAGGCATTTAATTTGTTAAATTTGCAGGTGCATGTTAGCCTCGAAAGGTTCGAAAGGATTCTTCAAAGAAACAGATACTGCGGACGTGATTGTGAATACATGAGAAATGAATCTCTAGAGCACAGGTCCTCATGTCGTTGTGTAAAAACACGGTGTTAAGGAGATGTAACGTAAATGCGAAGGCATAGTAATACCTTCTTTAGTAATACCATAAATCTTGTTGGAGAAAACTTACTGTCTTAAGATTCAGGCATGGGTATACGACGTCTCTGTAATTTCATGAGAAATACCTGAAGAGCTCTTCATTTTTTTTTTTGCTAACTTCATGATTACTTAAGTTCAATTTGTATATTTTTGTAGCTTTTCCTTACGTTCTTTTCGGCGCAGATGATAAAAAAAAGAAGTGAAATAATAAATGCACTTATTGTTTGAAACGCCAAAAGGTTGGGGAATGAAAAAAGGGAAGGAATGTATCGATTATTCTGTAAAAAAATGCATAACAATAACATGTAAAAATTCACTTACTGTTAGAATTGAGTTCATACGAACCTGATTCAGGTGCCATGTAGAAACTGATGTTACCTTTCGTCATTATATCTGTAAATATAATTAAGGAATAAAGAAATATTCACCTAGTTACTGGTAATCTGGGAAATATCGAGCTAGTTTAGTCAAAAGCTTTATGCTGTGTTTTGAGCTTTAAGTCACTGAAGTTAAAAAAAGTAAACAGTTCGATTAAAAAATAAATGTCACATGCCTTTAATGTGGACGTGCGAAGAACCAAGACACTTGGTTCCTGATAACGAACATTGCTGTGACTGCCGCTGTAAGGTCATGGCTGAGCTAGAAGATGGGGCCGGGTATGTGTACGCACCTACCAGGGCGGAACAAACAGCCAGGTTTATCAAAGTAAAATCAGAACCCAGACGTTCAGCGGAGAAAGGCCATAAAGACGAAGTTATCGTCATCAGTGACGACAAAGATGATTACGATACACACAATGAACCACATGGTTATGCCAACACCGACCTCCAACCGCAAGCCCCCAAGCCAGTCTTTAATTTGAGCATCTGATTGCCGATCTGGTACACATTTTGGCACGACAACAGGCATGGCATACTTATTCAAGGATACTAGTTGATGCTTATGGACAAAACACATGACTGCTGTACATGCAAAAACTTTGACACAACTGGCATTTGTCAGTGTAAAAATACATCTCAATAGCACCAAAGTTCAGGTTGTACTACACACTTTTGTAATTTTGAGCTCTACGAGCAATATACATGTAGCAAATTAAAAAATAATCAATTCATGATTATTGAACGAATGGTGCTTTCGTAATAATGGTCAGAATATGGATGGACAGAATATGGATGGACTGAATATGGATGGAATGTAAGGAATTATTCAAAATTGTTAGTCATATATTAATGTAAGCCAAACAATTTTCTTATTTCACATTATCACAGGCATAAATGTGACTGATAAAAAGTAATTATATCAATTGACAAATGAAAAATATTTTAATAATATATGACCATTTTGTTTATTATACTCAGATATGACTGCTATCTGTCAATCTTAAAATAACCATTAAACTGGTTATAATAAAGTGCACGTGGTGCCATTATTAAGCACGACCTTTACAGATACCTAAGATCAACAACCATAGTGAATGTCATGGTAGTTCATGCATAATTATTGAGACATGGCTCAAAACATGACCAGTTGAAACAGCTATTTTTTTTTTAAATTTAAGGAGCTGATACACCCAATTATATTATGGGTCAGACTGAAATGAAGTCAGTATTATATAATTTAAAAAAGTTATTGGCCAAAATATAATGCATTTTGTAAAAAATCAGAAAAGATATTTAGTCACAGTCACCTAATGACAAAAACATTCAAGCTAACCACTTTTTTTCCAGTAAATGCAACTTAAATATATCAAAATTTACTTGTATACCAAAAATAAAATTGATCAAAATATTAAATATTTTTCAATTATTAGCAAAATTAGAAAATTGATCTTTAAACTGAATTTGAAATTTGAAAATTGCAGCTTTAAAATTAGTATAGTTATTTAATTTTTCAGAAGTTCTAAATGTACAGTGGAACCCCGGAATTAAAACCACGTTTGGGACTGAGCAAACTGGTCATAATTCGGGGGTACTCCTATTTGTGAAACTTTGATCTTAGTCTCATATAGCACGTAGCTGCTTAATGTAAAATGAGTTGCCTATCTTTAATGGGAATAATAATAATGTTTTAGGACTATGTTGCGTAGGTCCCTTGTTTTGATTCTTTTTGTCTGTATACCACACCTGAAAAGCAAATCATTCTATAAACATATATTTATCCAAGATAAAAAAATAAATATACATGTACAAAAACGTTGGCTCTGACGATCAACATACAATTACATTCACTGAAATACCTTACCAACACAATGGATTCAAAATGAACACAAAACATGACAGAATAGGTGCTCATATGCACAGGCACTCGTTTCCAGCACTACAATGGCTTGGAAACGGTAAACATGTTGAGTATGGGCGATATACCCATTATAAGAGGACAAGGTAATGAACTCCACCGCTACGCGGGAAAGACAACTTTTTTTCACAAGTCCGAATTCAGGAGAATTATCCGCTTTACAAGCATGATCGCGCGCCATTTTGTTGAAAACATCTTTATTTACAAGATTAAACTTCCAAATATAAAAGTTCCCCACACTAACCGCGAATTCCAGCACGTTTATTTCAGCTGCGACACCGTCTTTTGTCATGTATACATTTACTAGTTGCGGAAGTTGACGTCATCCCGGGCTTAATGTATGTTATGATTATAGAACAGACGTTAATGTATACAAAACAAGTGACATAATGGTCCTGGTTGTGTTTGCATGCAACACCCACTGATTTTCAACTTCATTGACCATTTGACAGTTGTTTGAATTGTGCGCCTAAAAGAGATGTGGAAAACGACTGATGCCATGCAGCCAATCACAGACGCCAGCTCAGGGGGAAATCCATTAAGCCCGGGCTCGGGCTCAAATTTCTTTGACGTATTATCAGGGGTACCTGTTCCTTCTTCCTGTTCCTATAAACAATTACACCTTGCATATTTCCATTATCACCGATTATATTGGTATTTTGTACGAGTATAATATTGATTTAAAATTTATAAGACTGCAACATTCTTGCATATAATTTGTTATATTGAGTTGATCAGATATGCTGTAAGACTTTTTTAAATTATTTTTTAAGGTCACATTTCTTAAAGAAGGATTTGGCAACAATGGGACAATATTTAGTATAACAAACTGTACTTTAACATTTAAAGTGACAAAATTTGGTACCATAAGGTACATTGTTAGTGCTGCCACTCTTAATTAATTTAAAAGTAGATGTTCTTTAGTATTTTTGCGACCTCAGCACTGGATTTCGAAGCCATAACCCTTACCAAACGTATCTACTACATACGTCAATCACTGTTAACATATATTGGTAAGTTTTGCCTCCCGTGGTTATGGTATAATTCGACCAAACGTCTAACAGATCAATTTGATGACGAACTTGAGGAGCATCGGCATGAACAGATTTCGACTGGGCCGTATGGATGAAGCGAGTATTTAACATCTGGTGAACGGTTGGCGTAGCTTGTATATTCCTTGCCGAAATGGCGCAGTATTTGGCTTTATGTCTGTGGTATATTAACCTAGCCACGCTACCTTTTCGCCTTGACAACCCGACTCGGTAGGCAATCGAATAATGGAGCTGGTAAGCCTACTCGAGTCGTGATTCAAGTAATGTCGAGGAGTGTATCGCAGTGGTCTTGCATCAGGTTGCGTTCATATTGTGGTAAACGACCAATAATCTCAAATATATACTAAAAATTATAAACAGACATAATAATATACATGCGAGCTCACAACCTAAACTGATTCACCGTCTCCACTGACCCGTGTCATTTCCTGTATCGCCTGCTAGAAGCCTGCGCTCTGTAACCCGTGCGAGCCTTGCTTGTGTTCATGCGGTGATAAATTCAACAACATGCCGAGGGGATTACCAATGTGCTTGGTAGAAACGGAATTTTTCTTGCCCATGTTTGGTATTATAGGAAAATGCACAAAAATGTTAACGATTAGTCTTGTTCATTTTGATTGACAGTGTACCTGTAGGCCATGAATCGTAGTCAGAAATGACGAAAATAGTTGCATCTTCATAAGGCCTTATAATGCGTTCCTGAGGCTTAGATGTAATGACACTCTTGCGCCAGTAATCTGGTCGTAATGCCAGAGGGTCGATATGACGCTACGCTTCTTTTTGACTCGTCAATCTCTTTTCCAATTAAATTTCGTTTACGTTTCGAAGACTAACCTGTCCTTAAAGTATAGCTGACCATTTGATACAGTAAAATAATGTAAGTCTCACTAAATATGAAATGGTTTTCCTGGATGAATTGGTTAGGAAATTCTACTTGATAATGCAAAACCACGAGGGACCTGCAATGATAATACTAATACCAAGTTCTGCACAAGGTTTTAATTTAAATGAATATCATCAAAACTTCCTACTCTTTTAGCCAAAGCAATGTAAGGATTACAGTTAGAGATAAAAAAAAGTGTTCTTTGTGCAATCGCTTTATAAATATTTAAGAAGAATAGGCCACAACTGTATGCATGCAGATAAATGGCAGTGTTCAAAACGAGGATTTAAAGGCATTGAAGTGTTTAAGCCTCTGTGATTAACCATTTTGAAACCATATGGGGTCACTGTATACATGACATTACAGTTGGCAATATTAAATGCATAATAATCGCTTTAATATTGTATAATTTTGATTTATATTTATAAAATTTTAATTATGCATGGGTAATTTATTTACATGAACTGTTATAATGCGATGTTGCCAGAGAGCAAATAATCGCCTGTTTATAAACAATTACAAGTGATCAACGTGGTGAAGCAGAGACCCATATTAGCGTGAAATTGTTCTTGATTTAACGGTAGTTCATGGCGTATAGCAAAAATGGCGATGAAGTCTTGTGCGTGGTGCGCCACGCAACTGTCAGCGGAGAAGCAATTGTCCTTGTATCGTCAATGTGAACCGTCAATGTCGCTGATCGAGGTCTATGAGCAATATCTTTGGGTGTGTGCTCCCAGCATAAAAAGAGTTTGAAAGGGGTGGGCGATGAAAGACGTCGACCAGGCTTTGTGTTTATGACTGCTTTTTATGTGTTGGACGGTTGGCCCGTTGTCAGCAACACGCTGCAGCTGCTGAAGCGACCCTGAAAGCTGGGGTTTCTGAAACAAGTTTAAAAACAGAGGATGCTACGTCATTCACTTACCTGAAAGAAAGGGTTGTAAGCTTGATGATGTTGGTGTTGAAAATGATTATGAATATATGAATGTTTGATATGCGATGTACAGAGATGACCTGTTAACAGTGCATATTTAATATGAATATTTGATATGCGATGTACAGAGATGACCTGATAACAGTGCTCGAATTTTTGAGAAAATTATCTGTAGCAGAATTGCGAATCAAGTTAAATTTTGATAAGTACATAATTTTGATGAGTAATTTTACCCTTATACACTCCTGCAGACTTGGCATTAATGTCATCTTCTCCTGATATTCCATCAAATTCTGTATATACTATTGGCTTTTCAATGTTGGCCCTGTGAGGGGGATAGCTCAAAGTGTTCAACACAGGAACTTCATTTCTGCAGTGCTGATGTTTATCAACAAACTCTTGATCAAATATAGCTGACACTGACATACTTTTCTGGGTCACAGAGTTTTATATAATAAAAAAAAATCTGTCAAGTTTATTTCTCAGGAACCACTGGATGGATTGTTATAAAACATGGTTAATGATATGCCTTCATGATCTCGGTCTCACCATACTTGCAAAGGTACTACAAACATACATGTACAGATATACATCCATGTGAGAACAAATATTTCATACTTGTTACTGTTACCACCTATAAACACTGTTCTTTTGGCTGAGGGTACAGGGAAACTTGAGCAAAACTATTGAAACTCCAGCGTCTTCTTAGTTATTGACACTATCAGTCAACCATTTCAGTTGCATTGGGATGTTGAGGCACCATTTTTTTATATACAACTTTATAATATAATTTACTTAAGTCATTTACCTCAGGTGGGATATAAATAAACCCGATTTACAGATAAAAGCTGTTGCCAACTTCTGTGTGTGCCCGGCATCTAACGAAGACCCGAGTGGTACTAAAAATTCATTTTCTCATTTTGCATTTTCTATGATCATAACGATATGATAGGATAGTGAGAAAAATTATACCCCTCTTCATTTGATAAAAAAGCTTTATTATTATTTAATTTCATGTATAATCACTAGATATGCAGGATTTATAAAAAATATGGTTCACCTTTAATTGAATGATGAAACAAAGTGAAAAAAAACGGTGGCAGCCAGCTCACTGATGAAAGCAATGTAAAGCTTGATGCTGGTTACCCAATTCACAAGTTATAACACTTTTAAACAGCATAATTAAAGAGTGGTTTGGTGATTAACATTGACATTTAATGATTGTAAAATATTAAAAATCTGTGGGATGCTGGCTCAACATCATTTTCTTAAGTTATACAAAATAATGGTTCTGATGTTACTGATGTTTTTAACCTTAAGTATGAATAAACATATTCACCCTTCCCCACAAAAATACTATTTAATATTATTAAATATTATCATCTATGTCATATATCATTCAGAGAAGAGGAGATTGTCCAGATTGAAGCCCACCATCTGTGTAGACATCAGTTTATTTCCTGGATAGGGTTGCAGAAGAAGATGAGGAATGGTGGTGCAGTAAAGGATGCAAGGATTTCACACCATATTGCTGCAATAAAGTTTTGCAGAAGACCCCTGCCAATGATTGGATTGGTTGTGAAGCTGCAGACAGGTATGTTGCTAAAGAGTGGTACCATCTGTCCTGTGTTCATCTGGATGAAATGCCTGGTATGTGCCCTGATAGTTATTTAAACAACTGCAATAATAAAATTTTTCCTCTGATGAGAACCTGGTGCAATATTGTTTGTATTTACATTTATATTAAAAATGAACTGTCTTGCAATAACAACAAACAATTATTAATTAAATCATAAGGTTATTTATCAATGAGAAATTTGTAAGTTTTCCTACTAGCATACTTTCTTAATTTGTTGTTTTAAAAAGTTTAGGATATGAAGAAAAATAACTGTGCTTTGTTTAAAATGCTTTCAGTTGTGAAAGAATAGGGCGGGATGTACGGACGCACAGATGTGGACCGTTTTAGTAGTCCTCTCTCATGGCAGCGGAATGATAAATTAGAAAAAAACAGTGATATGGAGCAGACTGTGTAAGCTGCAGAAACATTGATTTTTCTAAGGCAAGCAGTTTATAAATTTATTATCGAGCATTCAATTATGATTTTTTTAATCAGTAATATATGCTAAAATAAAGGAACAAGATCATGGTCTGTTCTTGGATACCCATATATTGGACTTGAAACCATCACATGATATATGCTGTGTATGTACAGATTGAAAATAAGCAAATAAAAGTCTAGGTATATTTGTTCCAACAAATTATCAGAATATGGTACATTTTAAATCACACTATGATTTTTGTTCTCATTTCTCTACACCAACTGATCAAATTTTGAAGAGCCTGTAATAAATTGTGATCAAATGTTAACTTACAATTTCTACAGCCCCTATGACTGTGACCGACGTGTGATATTCATTAATATCACAGATATCCGTGTGTGGAGGAGTTGCAGGATTTATTATCATGTTGGCGTCATCAATGATACCACGACCTATTCTGATGTTCTGTGGTGGTGTTTTGCTGATCACGGTCCCCTTTGTTCAGGAGAATGTTCTTTGTATCCGATTGAGAAGTTTTCTCTAATGGTTTAAAATAAAAGGTTTTCCCAACTTCTAAACTTCTATATTTGCATTCTGTTCTTCGTTAAGGATCAGACAATTCATGGCAGCTGTGTTATCTGCCACTGCTGCAACAAACTTGTTGTAAAGACTTTTGCCTTTTCTGATCACTGAGAGTCACCATGCTGTTATAGTTTGTCAAACTAAAAACACCTGTGGTATACAGTTCCTGCTCATGGAGACACCGTCCTTAACATTCACATCAATCAAGGTTGGTCCACTAAAGACGACAGATGAGTCATGGTGCTGCACACACAGTTGATTCACTCTTACCTGTTTAGGGCTGATGCCGTGTCTATTCGCTTCGAGCCCTGTCCCTCTCTGATAGATGTGCTATCAAACTTTTTTTTTTCAAGTTGGTCAGGCATCTTAATCTGACAAGGATATTTGACCCATGGTACGCGTAATGCTGGCGACCAGGACAGCATTGGAAGAGCTGGTAGCCACTGACCATTTTTTCAATGTCTCTTTGGTTGTTTGCATGCTGCTTCGAACTTCGGTCATGCTGTGTCACTTCCCAAATCTTTTGGGAAAAGATGCGGTCCAGCCCCAGACTGACTTTACCAGCATGCTGTCTTACGGGCACGGTCCAACTGCTGAGGAGACTGTGACCTTGACCTCTGACCTCATGTCTCTAAGGATGTTTGTTTTTAGTGTATAAAAGTCCAGTTTTAAATCCATATATGAATCCAAACAGGATTTATCATCTTGAAATGATTATGTGGACAGATGGGACCTTGATCTTTGAACTTGTGACTGCAATATATATAGAGATGTTTCTCTTTTGGCCGGTGTCATATATGTGTATAGTAAGATGGAAAGATTGGCATGGAAAGTTTGGCTGATAATGCATCCATATTGCTTTAAAAAATGGGAGTCCTGACACCTTGACCTCAAGATCCCAAAATCAATATAGTTCTTGCTTTAGTGGCGGGCCATTTATAGTGGTGGGCCATTTATATATTAAGTGTGAAATTCATATGTGAATCACAACTGGAGTTATGTTCCGGAAATTAATTTGTAGACAGACTGACATGGTGATTACTAGAGGGCACCTGCTTCTATTAAAGCAAAGGCCCTAATTAATTTTAAAATTTGAGGGGAAAATGTGATACTTCAAAAATTAAGTGGTTTACTAAAAAAAATCTATTTCGAGCTATTTGACCTTGTTGATGAAGGTCAAGATCACAGGATTTCGAACTTGTCCGAGATATTGGTAAAAACTATTTGAATTTTAAATTCCATGAAAGATGTCTGGTACTTCAAAAGTAATCACGTTGAGAAGAAATGACACAAACGACGAGAACGCCTACGACGACAGACCTAAATACTATATGTCTCCCCGATGGGAGGGGAGACATACTGAATTAAGAAGAAGAATGTTCTCCACTTGTTACGTTATTTTTCTTCATGCTATCAATTTTACCCCAATTATAATTCATGGCCTTGAAACTTACATTTTTATTCGTTCCTTGAATGGTGACCAGCTCCCCGACATTTGATGATGCTTGTAGGATCTCCTTGACAGGTGACAGTGGGGATGTCGAGGGATATATCAACTGTTGTGCTTCCCTTATGATATCTTCTGGATCATCAAGTTCTTTCACAAATAATAGCCCCGGGGACAAAAACCATAAGATATTTCTTTAACAACTGATCGGATGAACTACAGTTTGGGGGGAGGGAGAAATGCATACACTGAGTCAACCGCATAAATAGTGAACAGTCGTGAAAAAAAACTGTTTAAATATATATATCTTTTTGAGATTCGATAAACTGGCTGTGTGCACAATTGTGTGCACAATTTATTTTTTTTTTTTCATATTTTCCTTTTTGCACATTTGCAAGTTTTTATAAACTGCAATTATTTAAAATTTATACTGTTATTCGTACAAAGAAGACTGAACAAGATGAGAGCAATTAAGACCTTATAAACCTGTTAAATTGCATGCTGGACCTCCGTTCCACATGTGTAGAATTAGAATATTTGTACAATTTTACTGTTCAGATATTTTACTGTATGAATATTTAGCTATGTGTGACAATACCTGTATTTTGTAGATGACATGTGATTTTCCGCCTGGGCTTACTGGAGAGGATTTCGAGAGGACCACATGCACGCAAAATGTGATTCGTATTCCGAGAGATGGTGCACAACTTGAAGAAAACTTTTAGAAATGGGGTCATGACCATTACTCGGAGAGTGACGTTGACCTTGAATAGATCGATTTTGATCAAGTCACACAAATTTTTTAATATCTCAAACAGTTGGTGGCCAATGGGCTGCCCACATTATACTTTGTATGCGAGACTGTTTATAAATCAGCTGTTGTTACTATGCATTTTTCTGTTTAAGGCATGAGAAAGATATCATATATGCATATTTTAATATTTATATAATTAGAGATTAATACTGTGTCAGAGATGGGTCTAGTTACATTTACTTCAAATACAAATACTTTTGGACTCGGCCAAGTTGGGTGAATGATACATCATACATGAAACCTTTTATATGCTCATTTCATTGCATAGCTACATGGATGAACTGTTTAAAGCTGGAATAATATATGCAGAGATTGAAGCCTAAGGGGCATTAAATGGTGAAAAGCTGGCGGAACAACTACTTATACAAGAGTGGACTCAGTGACGAGTGTAGATGTTTGGTTTCTTCACAGATAGATCGGTCAAATGCTTACCAGACACAGCAGGCAGATTACAATTCAAGATCAATAAATTTTTAAGTATATTGTAATAATTGTCAGATGAAAGTCAATGTCGATAAAACTAAAATAGTTGTGTTCAGAAATGGGAGAACTCTGAGAAAATATGAATCAAGTTCTTTTCTTCGAAGATTTGGATGACCTGGCTATTCCTGCAACATGTGGCAATATTCAGTTTCCTAAAATTTCATTGATTGAACCATGAAGTGCATTTATGATTGATAATTTATCATTTGCAGGGTGTATCCATATTGGGGGAAAGTACAAGATATCAGTTTCATTTCATTGGCATCAAGAAGGGCAATGTAGAATTACAACATCTTGTTTTGGTAAGGTTTACGGAGAGGAAGTTTGTTAATGCTACAGTTTATTATATCTTTGAGTGACCCAAAACCTTTTGTTTCAGCTCAACCCAGCTATGGTTCTTGTATGGAAAAAAAGCCTAAAGGTGCATATGTTAAAACGAGTAAAAGTTCATATTTATGAGTGTGGTTTTTGTTGTTAATCCTGATTTTTCTTTCCTTGGTGCCTCCCCTGCTGATATATACAATGGACAATCCTGTCTTAAGTATCACCAGGGCTCATGAGTCATGTGTACTATGCCTACCCCTACGGGTCCCCATAGGCTATTGAAAAATATGGACCTATAATTAAATTACATACTACTCAGATGTATAGAGGAGACGTTTCCCTGTTTATATAGACAATCCTATTTCATTAGTATAACAAGTCTCGATTATAAAAAAGGTCATACATTAACACAAAGAGCATTAAACTCTTCTGCTATTATGTAAGAGAGATAAAACATAATTTTCAGAAAGTTAATAAGAGTTTAAGAGTGGCTTAACACATACTGGATTAAATAAAATGTACTGGGACTGCGATCCACAACTCTTCCGGAACCAGAGACACGTTTCTTTTAGCTTAAGTTACAGGAGGGAGAAATGGTCAATTCATACATTTTTCGGATAAATTGGTACTTCTAGGTTGCTGCTCAACTGAGTGCTATATATATATATATATATATTAATTATTTATATAATTCAGCCCATCGGTCATTAAACTGTATGTTATAGTGTCGGCCTGAAAAAAATTGGTGCATGACAATCTATCAGACCCTAAAAATAGAGCTTATAAATTCTGTATTGTGATATTTTAAAATTTGTAGTGCAATTCGAAATTCGGTCACGTGGTATGACCACTTTTCTGATTTAAAATGTCATCAAAATAATGTTTTGAAATGTTTTCATAACTCCTCATCAAAGAACATGTGTTCATATTCTTCCAGCTTATGTTAAGTGTCTTTGACTTGGTCACATGGCTGACAGTGTATAACTGATCCATCCTTTCCCACCTGTTGACAGAAATGCATATATATATATATATATATATATATATATATATGGAAGCAGCATTCAGCGGTACCTCTCACGTGACTTTATTCATTAACTCACTATGAGTTCTTGTTTTTTTAACTATTTATAATCGTTTGAGATAGTTAACTTAATCAGAGGCTTTACAAAGGTCCATAAGTTTGTCCTTTTCTGAGACTTGTTGATTCGCGGCAGTCTTAAATTTCCAGTGCTATTTAATCAGAGTGCTATTTATCAATAATTAACTTCAATCGATAAGCAAAATGAATATATTCAAAGGTATTCCAAAATATCTTGTATGGTTTGGAACATTTTGAAATTCTTAAACAATTGCAGATAACATAGCTTCTCCATCCTTGTATAAGCAACAACACAGAGGAAATCAGCACTTAATTATGAATATAAAACACTGAATTGTACACTAAAAAAGGTATGTAAAAAGTGACGAAAATGGATGCATTTTTATGTATAAGCATTATTCATGTAAAATGAGATGTACAATAACATTTAAAATATAAAAAAAAATATATGAGAGACCTTTTATATATCGCATATATTCTACTTGCACAAATACAGACATGGAGGAATTCCTGTGGGATGGGTTCTAAACCAAGGAACCTTTCCTTGGACTGGCTGAAACAGCCTCAGCCTTCAACATGCGCTCATCGGACAGTTGATCCCCCTGACAGGGAATAAATTTGGTTATCCTGTCCTTTTATCGCCATGTCGGCGAACTAACTGGTTGAGATGATTCGTGATGTCACGGACTCCTGCAGTTCTTGTCGGATCAGCATCAAACACATCTATTTTAACCTGCAGTAAATATTGAACATATCAAGGAGCTGTACATTTAGTTTAAATTAAAGTCTAAAAATAATTTTGGTTAGATAAAATGTATGGGTTAGCTACTTTGCACTATCGCCAACATAACTATGTGAATAGGCATATTTTTTTTATGACATAAAAAAATCTCAAATTCAGCTGAGCGTCATGACCCTTGGGTCACTTGTCTTGAAGTGTAGTAAGAGGTAGTAGAAAATGTATATAAACCGAGTTGTGTATAAACTGAAGCATCAAAGTCCATCGATGTTCAGTTAAATCAATTAACACTTCCGTCCCGTGACTTCATATGTGTACAAAGTCCGATGTCACGTAAAAAGATAAATGATCAAATATATCAATAACATCAAATCAAAGTCCAAAACTGAACAGTTATATGATCAGTGTGGTGTGAAACATGTCAAAGTTCACTGTAATAAACAGTCGTTGCGATAGTATATGCAAAGTGATAGTGTCATCACTTAAATCATGCAATATAGTGCGGCGTCTGACGCCAGACAAAGGAAATCACTGGTGTGTTCTGCCTCACTGGAACCAATGACTTGGTACAAAGGGAGCCACCACAAGTCCCTAATCGGGCGCCAAATGTCGATATCGATCAGCGCACCAGTCATTTAACACCCTGTGACACCGTGGGGTTCCAAAAGTAGTGGTTCGGTGTCATTACCTCAAACCAAGTTCATTGATGTGACCTCCGGGATGGTAACCCTGCCTCTTATATATATATATATATATATATATATATATATATATATATATATATCTTTATTCGTACCACAACAGAGTACATTGATTGTATACAATGAAAAACAAACAAACAACGAAAATGCAAATCAAAATACAGATATAGGACCATTCAGTCCAGAGACATCACTTCAACAGTAGACAACACATTAATCAGCACGTTCACTTCCTCAGTTGTTAAGTGTGACGTACTTAATCCGTCTTTACAATCAGTTAATTCCGATATTAATTCTATGTTAACAGACATTGGTATCTTTTGATAGTGACTCTTTAGGGTATTAAGATTACCAGTGTCACCCCAAATTCCATATTTATCCATATCACTTTCAAGATATCGTAGATTGTTTCCAAGTACACCGACAGATGTATACTTAGCTCTTTTAGCTAAGAACCGTACAATATTATTTTTTTAACAGTATACATAGTGCATAAAAATGTTATAAAGCGTGCAATCAATATATTTATCAGGGAAGAAGACCCTGCAAGACCATGGACAATACTCCTGTGTGAGTTATATGGCAAATGCCAAATATGACGCAAAGCCTTGTTATAAGATGTACATAATTTTTCTATTGATTTATGCTGTAATATCCAGGACTGACAGCCATAGAATGAACAACAAAAGGAATGAAATAACTTATTTACAACCCTCGTCGACAGACATCCAAAGTTAGACATTAGAACATTAAAGCTTGAGATAAATTTGCCCCTTTTATTTATTATATCATGATGATCTGATAAGTCTGAGCTTTACATATTTCCTAGGTACTGCACAGATTCCTCCCATTCTATAGGAACACCATTTAAGCATACGTTTTCTGGCTTAACTTCTGAACCCTTTTTGAACAAAACACATTTTGTTTTCTTTGGATTGAAAACCATATCATATTCTATTGAAAAACGTTCACATTCTTTCAACATTTCTTGAAGGCCTGACCTACTGGGGCTTAACAATGTGAGATCATTAGCATAGCCTAATGCTCCTACATAATGGCTACCAACATAACATCCAATACCTTTATTTCTAAGCCGATTCAGTAATTCATCCATATATATAGTAAACAGAATAGGAGACAAGACTCCTCCTTGCCGCACACCATTACTGGCTCCAAACTCTTCGGATTCAACTCCACCCCATTTAGTTTTGATCACAGGAGTCTTGTACATATCAATTAGGACCCGAATGATAGCAGGCTGAATATTTCGTTCCAATAACATTCCGAACAACTTAGGAATATTAACTTTATCAAATGCACGAGATGCATCAACAAAACAAGAATACACTGGTGAACCATTCCATATGTAATGTCCAACCGTTTCCTTTAGGACTACTGTGCACATGTTAGTTGAGTGACCCTTTTTAAATGCAAACTGTAATGAGGAGGTACTGAGTTTATTTCCAGTCCTATTGATGATTACAATATCGAGCAACTTACTAAAACTACTAGCTAAAGAGATACCCCTATAATTGTCACTACACGTGAGATCACCCTTACGATCTGTAGGTATTGGTACAATTACATATGTATTCATATCTTTGGAAACATGTCCATGGGAGATCATAAATTGAAACAGAATTGACAGATAAACATACAGACGATCAGGGCCCTGAATTATATGGTCAGATTGTAAAATATTTCTGCCATCAGATTTTCCCCTCTTTAAATGCTTAACCGCCCTTTTCACATCTGAGACATCCACACAAAAATTATCATTCATATGTATCCTTTGCATTGTCATATCTTCTAATGCATTAAGATCATCTGCGTTGTCATGGAGACTATTATACAAATCCTCGTATTTTTTCCCAAAATGATTGGCATTCTCAGTACATGAACATTTATTGTCAACAACCTTAGTTTGCACAGCACCACCTGATCTAATTTTCCTAATCTCCGCCCACAGGTCTCGATCACAACTGTTATAAAGCATTTCTGCCATCCTTTGTTTTCGTAAAATATCCTCATTTCGTTTACACTGCTTCACAGCCCGATGATAGTGGGCTCGAGTTCTACGTCTTGTAGTGGCTACATGTCCAACAGTTGGACGATCATTTTGGATCCACAGCCAATGCCAGAAAAGTGCTTGTTCTCTAAAAGGCTTAACATGCTCCGACCAGTATGGTATTTGCTTGAGTTTACACCTAGGTGGTTTTTTAAACGGTAAACTATGATTACTTGCCCTGACACAGCTATTCACAATATCTGCATATAAAACATCAATACTTTTCTTATGCTCAGATAGTGAGCACGCATTATCCATATCATTTACCCTTATCTGTACCTTGTATGACCTCATCATAGATTCTTCATGAGACACTTTTTCAATTTGCAGAACATTTACTCCTTCATTAACAATATATTCTTTCAGTTCATCATCCTGAACATCATTACTGACTCTGTTTACAAATATGTCTACAGTTCTTGGACCACCTTTAATTGATTCATGAATTTTTTTCCAAACTACTGTAGGTTTATTTCTTTTCATCTGTCGCCGCTTTCCTGCCTCTGGAACTGAAACTCATCGTTTTCCTTTACATGTGGTAGTGAGTCTACATGGGAGTAAGAGTTTACCTGTCCATCCTTAACACAGTTGACAGAATGCCTGCGGTCAACATCAGAACTGCGGTTGCCATCCCTGACTACATCAGTGAATGACTTTGACACACCGACAGTGGTAACATCAGGTGTTTGGTTTGGACCCAGCTCCTCCCTAGCTTGTGAGACCTGCCTGGCCTTATCATTTTCAAGAAGCCCCTGCTGCACAGTAACCTGCAGGCCAGCAACTGAATCTAAAGTTTGCTCAGATTTTACCTCCATTAACTTCAGCCTCTGATCCAAGTTATTTACCATATCTAGCAGTGCCATATGCTCCATCTGCTCAGGGGCAAATTTAGGAAGCCTATCAAGGTTACATGCCGCAAATTTTGGGAGATCTACAGTCAAACCATCAAGCTTTTGGAAAGCTGATATTATATCACCAGCATCTGCCTCTCTGGATGTTCTGGTGGCTGAGGTCAACCTGCTAGGTGGAGCTCCCAATACATCCACACCAGCTACTTTGTATAACAGGATTTTTGCATCTCCCATTTCATCTTGTCCATAGAACTTACATATAACACTACGAACATTATCAGATGTAGCCCTGTGTATATAGTATTGAACATAAGACAGTACATTGTTACAAATACAGTCACAGAGTACAGGTATATCATCATCAGTAATGTTACTGGCTCTATTCTTAGGTCTAACAGACTCTCTTTCATTATTATTTACACCACCATTATCTGTTTCAGTTTGTTTTGGTTTCTTATAGATATTTGGCCACCTTTCCGAGGCACACTCTAGACAGTACAAGTCATCATCTGGGCGTACTTCAACACATCGTTTACGCTTTTTACAAATTTGTACACATTCGCACCATTTTAGTACAGTTTTTGCAACAGCCTATCTAAAAAAGTACCCATTTGAGACGATCCCTCATACTCAATCAGCTGGCCCGTAAACACCTAACTGGTGGTTCACCCAGTGCACTCAGACCAAGGAACAATGAAACCAGTGAGGCGTTACAAAATTTCACCGATACCACACCTTTACCTATAGCAATAACACAAAACTGCAAATTTATGCCCTCAGGAATCAAAATTAAAATGTTTGCCCCTGGAATCTGTTTACAGTTTATATGATCAATATCTCTGCCAAATTATATGGAAAACATATACATTAAACCTTAGAAAAAACACCCAATTTGACAGACCTATTTTGGGTTGCCAACCACACAGGGGATCCACTCTGATGTCATGAGACAATGTGTTATGTCTTATCTGACATACTCTTTGTTTTGCAAGAAAGCGAGAGTTTCTGATTCCCCCCCCCCCCCCCCAAGCTTTTTCTCCAGTATTTGCTGTAATTAATAATAATATTGAATTGCCATATAAACATGATTATCCTACAAATGCAGGTTGTTATTTAAGGTTACGTATACTTTTTCTTTATTACGACTAAGACTACATACAGCTTCAGCAAACTGATTTTTATATATTTAGGCATAACAGCAGACCAAACAGATATTTCTGGCTGTGAGAAATTCTCGGACATTTTTCAAGTACTTTGATCCAAGTTACTCCTTCAGTTACCAGTTTCATCTTCTTTTCTTTGTCTGCCGATATTCATTTATCTTGTCAAATTCTTCAGTTGTTTGGACAGGACCACTGTCCAATATTCCATCCTCGCATTCATTTCCATCATCTTTTGTTAGTAGTTTTCGAAGGACAGCAGTGATATTTCTCTGTTCTTCACGAATTGCATCCAGTTTTATAAGTACAGCAGCCCTGAAATCTTACAAAATAAACATACAATGTACAAACTTGTTCGTCATCCACAGACCTGATTTTCTCTAATACTTGTGTTTGTTCGTCCTCCACAGACCTGATTTTCTCTAATACTTGTTTATTTTTTAATAACATAAAGCTCTTGGCCTCGAAATGGAGAGAGAACAAAATTGAGGCCCTTCAAAATAACAATAAGACTTCATAAGGTACCATTCTCAAATAGATAAATCCTGCTATTTCTCACAGCGTGTAGATGAAAGGTCAGAGGTCAACAGTTTAGTTGTGTCTAAATAAATGGGTCGAGTTTCAGCTAAAATCAGTTAGGTAGTTTAAGAGTTCTTGACGAATAAATGTGGCGGACCGTGGAGAGAACAAAAGTATCAGCTAAACTTGGTTATGACTGGACTTAGTTTACACATATAATACCTATTTACATAATGCAAATGTATTTATATTTAAGTTTACACATATAATACCTATTTACATAATGCAAATGTATTTATATTTAATTTAACCATTTGTCAACACATCTTCAGTTTTCTTACATATGAAGAGCATATACAATACAGTTAAACAGTTTTATATCTCTTTTGATCTCTATCCCAATTGTTTTGTGCATTTATGCAGTTTGGGTGTGGAGTTATTAATTTTTTTTTGTCAAAGTAAAGCCTTAGGACAGACTTGACTCAGAAATGATGTCTACGCGAATGGCATACTCACATTTTCTACTGTGACTTCTACCGTGACAAGTGTGCCAACCTGTCTTTTAGTGAGAACATCTTTGACTGGTGAAGAAGGCGATGTGGAAGTGTTTATCAAAGCATTTGCTGCTGCAGCCATTTCATGTGGTAAATCTACGTGAGATCTTGCTTGCGGTATAGGAAGTTTGGGACGGATGCCAGGACCTCTTGAAGTGACAACATCTGAAAAGATATAGAAGCAAAACATTTAATTTATAAAAAGGTAAAACTTCCTTGGATTCTGTGTTGAACATATATACATACACATATAAAACATACGTCCTGTTCAGACTAGACCAGAAGATAATTGTCTTTAAACAACATTTATTGCTGCTTAGCGTGTGTCATCCGTGTAGTGTCTGTTTAGCTCTCATAAGACATTAGAATTTACTTGATTTGTGAGTATAATTAATGTATTTGGGACAATGTGTGATCAACTAAAGGGTGCATATTTTGCAGATATGTATTACAATGAGCTTGTAATTAGAATAGCAACGATAAAATAGCAACGATTGGAATTTTTCTCTTTCAATAAAACACTTTAAAAGTAAAGAAAAAAGTCGGTTTGTCAAACAATAAATCAATTTTAACTGAAAAAAAATATCTGCATAATTCATGTGAAAGCTCATAATAAAAGATTTATATTATCTACATTACTGACAATTGGCAATTGATAATACAGTATACTGCAGTATACATTTAATTGCAAACATTACCTACATGCACCATATGAATCAAAATACTTAAATTTTGTAACTAAAACAATGATAATGAAACATTTTATAAATATTAACAATTAAACATTGATCTGATAATCTACCAATCATAATATGTCTAATAATGAATAGTTATTTACTCCCACAATTAAAACAACACAAATGAATCAATCTTTATGTCGGAAGTTAATAGCTCAATTCATGCCATTGTTCATACATAATGTGCAGTTTTACATTACTTCATTAAATTAAAGGATTAAAGGATTTACAATCTATTTCTTTGAAAAATTCTAACACTAATCTAAAGTTAGGTACAAAAATAGATTTCAGTTATATATGTATTAAATGTAATCTTTTTTTAAAATATATCACTTCTTTTCAAATACTGGATTATGAATACTTAACTGAAACTCCTAATTTTGACCAGCAGATAACATTTATAATATTACTGTCACATTTTGGAAAATTTTAAAATCTAAAAATAAATGAAATGACTGTATTACATGCAAATACAGTCATATAAATATAACCTTCCTTCATGTGATTGTGCAGGTTGGAAGTTACTGCTTAAGAGCAGAAGATTGCCATACCACAATGCTTGCCATACCACAATGCTTGCATGTAACTTTGAAGTTGCCTGATGTATCTGCAGGCATGATAAAGTAACCCCATATGGCAGATACTGCCATAATCTTGATCTACTGCCGGATGAACAACTTGATCTTTACTTAGGATCAGACCATTCTGAATCTGCCACTTCTGTCACTTATTATATAGTGGCTTTAGAGTCTCTGTATTGGTCTGTCAGGTGTGTAAAACACACAGCTGATCAGCTCAACAGTCCACCTGAGGTATGTGTATAGTTCAGCTGTGACAACTCAAATCCAGATTTATTCATGATTACCAACCAGACCTGCTCAAGTTACCATGGCCAATTAGCCTGGAGCATTTGCAGATGTAACCTGGGACAAACTTTGATAGGTATATGCTATTTGACTGGTTCCACCAGGATAATACCAAGGTGCCATTTAATGCTCTAAGGAAAACAAGCTTGGTCGAAGAGCAGCGTGGAATTGTCAACACTCAAGCTGCAGAACAACTTCATTCTTTAAAGCGAAAGACATGCATTTCCTAAACTTGATGTCACCTACAAACTACATCTTTACCTTCAGATTGATTGCAAATTTAAACAATGGAATTGTTTGAAACAATGCAACTGAACCAGAAAACGATGGATACAGTCAGACAATCAGTCAACCTTGGTCTTGTGAACCCCAAATAATTATCTTCCCTTTTGGCAGGTAAGCTACATATGAAAAAGGTTGATATTAAATTATAGGGATTTAATGTTTAGCTGAAATACATGTCAAATTGTCTTAAAGACGTAGGAAGTTAATAATAATAATAATAATTGCTGAAGGGTACTAAGCGTACTTTATTACATTTGCTTCTAGGCCAAAAAATTGAGGACGATGTGATTGCAAATGACGTATGAATTAGGTATATGATTAACTTAAGGGTTGCGTTATGTATGATGACCTTAGCCGACGATTGGCTTCATAGGTAACAAAATTGATATTGTGGCTACTACGGATGACGTCACAAAACAAACTTGACAATTTGACTAATACGGATGACGTCACAAAATATTTTATATGTTTCATGCGCATCTTCTAGGTGACAGCTTATCGCATGTAACGAGGGGAATTTTTTTGTGATTCCGCATAATTTCTATAGCTTTTATTTGATATTTTGAACTGCCCCGGCATCGGGAGGTTATATTTTGTTATATTCATTTTATATTGATAGTATACTTACAATATTGTTTGATATTATTCATCCTGAAAGAGCTGTAATATACTAGTATGCGAAATATATTTAAAAGGACAGGGTTGTTTTAAAACTGGTTACTGCACAATTACCATTGTCATCACTTGTGAAGGGATTTATACTTACTAGAACCTGTCGAGTATGCCACCCTAGCAGTAACGATTTTTATGACCTGGCCACGTGCGAGGTTCCGGCCAATGTCCGTGGCCTCTTTCCAGAGGGTGACGTTTATTGTTCCACTTGTATCGGTAAGTGTTAACTTTTGCACTTTGGACGAAATTTTACCCTGTTTTATTTGCACATTTCTGTTTTTTTTTATCTGCAAGTAATTTTTTGTTTACTTAATTTGCTATAATGAATGCATTTAGATATTTATTCCAGATATATATATTTATTACATGCTGATATACTGCTTATGGTTAGCACAAGTATCTAATAGTTTAGGTAAGAAACTTAGTACCTACGACTTTCTAATAACTTATATAAATAAACACTGCTTTTATTTATAAAGAGGCGCTACTGCAAAAGGATATTGTAAATCAAAAACGTCGATTCAGTTAGTTGGAACAGCTATCCCTTTATGATATTTGGGAAAAGAAAGCATAGCAGAGTTGTTCTGAAGGTCAAGGGAGTTGTAACAAAGAAATCCAGTTAGTCGAAGAAAAGGTATATACAGAATATATGTTATTGCCAATTACTAAAATTCTGGAAGGTTGAATTCTGGATAAAGTTTGATAAATGAAAAGTTAAAACTAATTACCGATTCTACCCTGCCCTGTATATTCACGTCCATGCCAGCTTGGACGTATTTGATCGGCACTGGGTTTGGATAAATTATAGTCCATCAGCGAGCAACATCTGCTCCACAGTTGGGGTAACTGTGGTGGTCCTGTAATATAAAACCGTAAAAACCTCAAACATGAAATAAGGAATAAATGGGTAAATCACTCAAATATGAGGTTCAAATGGCTAAAATGATTAATATCATACAATTTTAGTCTATTAGATGTACTGTCATTTAAGGATGATTGTGCCTTCTAACGGACTGCAGGGCAAACAACGGGACATTTCTATACCCGTGATTTTGTCAACTGGGCTTGAAAAAAAGGTTTATGGTTAGTAAATACTTTTCTATCAAAAATATTTAATTTGTTCATGTAGAAATAGGAATATCGTTCAGAACTCATTAACAGTTGTTTAATCGTTTAGTGGCTGACTAATAAGACATTACTGTGGGAATTTTTACTGTGCGGATTTTTTGTTAATTTATATTTCCATTAATTTATATATCCATTTTTTATTTAAAAAGATGTTAGTTCTAGTTACCTGTATATGTTACTTTGTTCGGCTTACAACAATTCTCTGTTGTCCTTCTGTATAAAATTGAGAAGTTTTATGCAGTTTCCTGTTTCAAGGTATTGTTGATGGTTTTTTTTTGTGGAAAACCCACAGAATTATGGGCCGGTTTACGACAAATTTGACCCGTTCTCGCTGCCCTTGAGCTGAATTGGTGTAACTCACCCATTCTCCAACGTGGTGGATGTACGGTTTGCAACGGTTCATATTTTTAGATTGAGTGGATGAGGAAGCGGACGCAAAAGCCATTCTGCAATGAAAATAGGACTATTTAACTATTAATTAAAAACACAAGCCTTCAAAATAAATACACAGACTTTTCATATTTTAACACAATCAGACAAATGGTTGATCCTTAGGATTTTTGTGCTCATAACTTAATTCATAACTTGCAACTTTATTCTTGAAACAAGTTGATTAGACTTGTCAGTTACCGTTATCGTGTTATTTATAAATCCCTGGAACTTTATCAAAAGGAATTTTAAAAACAACTCCCGTTATCATTATGTAGGTGGAACGGTCTGATAACACTTGATTTTCTCTTCCTATCATCAATTTTTGTAAATTTCTTTTAACCAGTGTACGATTAAGAAACATGAACTCAGTGGGTTGTACAGACTTCTAGCCTAGATAAAAGACATATTCGTTCTTGCGTATATGAAGCAATTTCATTCAGTTAGGCCCTTAAATGATGCAGCGGCGACTGGTGGCCAAACCAAAACAATCTGTTAATGAAACTGTTGGATCACTTTGCTTTATTATATCGCAGGCGTAGTTATCTAATTAATAGTTATAAATTATAAAAACTAATTTTTATCTGTAAAGTCAACAATGGTTACACCAGTACCCAATCTCAAGGCATGTTGTGTTTCTGTTGAGGCAATCTTATTATTATTAATCAACATTTTACATATTATTCATGAATGCATTCTAAAGTCATAGATAAAATGATAGAGCCAAGCAGACTACACCAGGCAGTGGGTTAGCTGCTCTGAGGTACCACTGATCACAGCCATACAGACTGGCAAGCAGTGTGGCCCCTTGGCTGAGGTCCAACACAAGAAGCCGTCCTCTCAGTTTTTATATGCAATGAAATTCAATATGAAATGGACTTCTTAAGCCTTCAATAAAAGCCACCGTTTTTGAACAATTCTTAAATTTTATACTTGAAAACGTTGTGATAATTTGATCTCGGAAAATCTCTGCTTGCAGGGAAAACATGTGCCACAGTCAAATAGAGCAAAATCTATATCGTAGATTTACATTTATGCTTATAACTTTAATATGTTTATCCTAATATAATTTTTATATACTCTTTTATTAAAAATAAATGTAGTTAAATTCTGAAAAAAAAAACAGATTCAACTTTTATCATATGAATTAACTAAATATCATCCCTGCTTTTTTGAGAAAGTGAATTATGTTAACAAATCTCATTTCATGAGAAAAAAGCACATTTTACTAATACATTTGCATTGACGAGTGTGAATAATACACTGAACTGACCATGAAAATGCACACCAAGTTGATCCAACAGATGAAAGATCTCAGGTCCCCAACTTTGAACCTTAGCATTTTGCTATTTGTCGATGTCTGATCGCTGATACATTGTATTCTACTGTTTGACCCTTAAGGGGCATGGAGCTGATCTGAACTGTTGTATAATCCTGTACAGTTGGCAGTCTGCCAAAGCTGTAAACAAATGCAAAATAAAACTTCACCTTCCTGTGACACTACCAAACATCAATGAACCCATTCAATTCTTAAAAAAATCAAAAGAACTCTACCCTAAGATAATTCTTGTTAAAATTTACAACCTTTCAGCCTTAGTTTCATCATAAACAGTTTAAGCTAAAATAGGCTAAAATCCTGTATGTGGGGGCATAAAAACCTTAATTTCAAGAATGAGTCCTTTGACCATCATTTTTACAAAACTTTTTATGCTAACTCCTGTAGAAACTATAATCTAAAAAGATTTCCATTCATAGTGCGCCAGATGGTTAAGAAATATAGTTATGCCAGGATTGATGTTCTCCCTTTTCTCTGAACATTATTTCCCGTCTTCTTTCTCGTCCTTCATGCCTTGTGACATTTATATCCCGGTTCTTGGTTTATCTGTAAGATGCACCTTTGAACATACAGAGATGTACAGGTCATGTAGTGCTGACATGTTCATGTCACCTACTTGGATTGATTCCATCACAGTATCCATTGTATTTTGTTTTTAAGCATGTTTCCACACTTTAAACTGAAGCTCACGTAACTGAAATATTAGCTGGACATGTTGATTTCAGTGTCACAGCCTGTACATGTTGACCTGACAATGCTTTGCAAACAACGGTCTACCAGAGGCAGCTCCACCAAATGTGAAAGGGGTCAGGTGGAATTATCCTGCTGCAATTGCATGTACCTTGAGAGATTTGGACTATTTTGTTAAAACTGCATTGGAGCTGCACAATATCACAGATGATCTGTTGATACTAACAGCAGTAGTAAAAGATGGTGGGGATGGTATGGGTGATATTTCGGTATACAAAGGAAAGGGTGACAGGCAGCTCCCACACAAAGCCCTCCGGTATGCATTTTTTGTAATGAAAATATGTATGATCTTTAATGGCAGTAAATTAGAGCTTTACACTTGTGATAATCCTAATTCATTTAAACAAAACAGGCCACTGATGGAGTCCATTGCTGATGAAAATAAATCTTGAGAGAGCTTATAACACTTGAGAGAGACTTTGTGGGTCTTCAGGGATCAGGCAGTAATATTTTGTGCACATTATGCCATGCTACCATGTGGAAAATGTTGGGGATTTCTCAATATAGAGAACTCGGGGGGAACTGATTATCTTACAGATTATTTGAGAGCCATCCCTGATAACCTGTCCAAGCAGGCACTAGCAAATTTAGCCAAGGGTGTAAAAAATGTCCCACTATTCATGACACAACCCAGGGACAGACTCTTTAAGAATCATCCCCTGCTGATATAAACATGGCTAGGTTTAAATAAAAAAAACTTATCGTCAGATTAATAGCAGGAATTAAAGAATGGGAAGAATCACCTGTATACAAGTATAAACTGCTAGATGCAGAATCAAGACTTGACAAATTGGTCAAATAAGGTCATTGAGCAGATTCAGGAAATTCTTGAAAGAAATTCAGGAAAGTCCTGGTTCTCCTGGATCCATTGGCATGAAACAAAAATTCTTGTAAATTTCAGCAATAAGTCTATCATTGCTTGGGCTTTTATTTTTTAAAAATGATTTTTAGGTATTATAACATTCACATAGTTCTAGTGGGCTAACTGTTGGTTATCTTATCCTGTAACTATAGGTAAATTTACTCCGTTTAAATATTCTTTTATTTCTCTGTGTGATTTAAAGGTTTCCAAGAGTGAAGATTTTCATAATATGACTTTTGTATGTTCAATATTTCTTTACTATCTGTAGTATACGTTATATCTCCTCTTTGAAATGTATTTACATTCTTTCTATTGGCAATACTTTTTACTTTATTCCCATAATTCAAACCCACATTCTTTTGATCTTAAAATCAAACCCTCAACTTTATAATCTTCTATTTCTGTTTATTTAAGTTTTAAAGAATGTATTTCATTCCTAAGTGTATTGTGTATTTCAATGTCATTGCAGTTATCGAGTTGACCATATTATTCAGTTTAGTGCGATAGTGTTTCTTTTTCATCTTTTACTCTTTTAGCCCATTTGAAATACCTAACACATAAAAGTCTAATTTTAAATCCCGAATAATTTCATTTGACCATTTCATTTCGAAAAGTATTTTCTGTAGCCATAATTGCCAATTTTCTATCAATTCTTTTACAAAATCCTCATAAAATACAGCAGAATTCATTTTCAAAAGACCTTTCATACACAACTTTATTATCGAACTCTTTCAATGTCAAAGTAACTGCTCAATGGTCATATTTATGTTAGGAACGCTTCTGTATTCTAAACATAATCCTGTAAGTGATCTTAATTCAGCCAAAAAAAAAAAAAACAAGTCTATAAAACTTTTATTTAATGTTGGTTGTCTTCCAGTAAGATCTGTTTATTTTCAGATTTCAAGTTCATTTCAGTTAAGACGTCTGCCCAAATACTTTCTCGAATGTTTATGTCAAGTTTCCCTTCAATTCTTATCGATATTCTTTGGGAGGGTGCTTAGGAAAATCCTCTGCTTTTGGCTTTATGTCGATCAGGACAGTATTTTTAGAGAAAACAGAACACATTCGTCCGTGATGCCCTTCATTTACAGCACCAATCATTGTTATTATGGCAAACATGATATGAGTGAACACAGCAGCAGTCGCCATACAATTATAGTTGGTGATATAGTTTACTATCACATTCATAGAGATTTAAAATAATCATTTAATAACAGAGAGAGAATACTATTAAACCTGTGTCAAAACATTAAGACGAGTGAGCATTTGTGGGTGCTCAAAATCATGTCTAATTTAGAGATTACTAGGTTTTACCAGGATCTCTCAGGATTACAAGTATATCGGCATAAAAATCCGCATCGTGCATAAAATGTCTAGGTCCTTACCAATCATTGTATTGGATGTAAAAAATATTAATATAACCTACATGTATTATGCGGCATTAATATAACCTAAATGTCATATGGCCGTATATCTCCACGCCTACATTATTGATTTATGATTCAAAACCAATAACTTGAATAATATAGTTATCAACAAAAATATAGTTATCAACAAAAATCCAGTAAGTTATGATGAGATCATTTAATGAAGAATTACAATTTGCAAACTCCATTGGTTCTGAAAGGTTGCCAACAGGATACAAAAAGCAAGGTGTAAAACTCAGCATAAAACTGCCGGGGTTATCTGGGTACATGGCTGGATATGCGTAGTTTTCAATAAAAAGATGCCACCCTTCAGTGCGGCTGTACTTTAACATCCAGGGCACTGAAATGTACAAACATTCCAGAAGACGGCTTGTACATTTCAGTGTCACAGCTGGTCTTGTTCACTGACGTGATTGTCAGATAATTTTCATTAACGTATATCCAGGGGCACCTGTTTCTTCTTTCTGTTCTTATCAACTATTACATCTTGTATATTTCCATTATCACCGATTATATTGGTATTTTTTTACGAGTATAATATTGATTTCTAAATTATAAGAGTTCAACATTCTTGCATATAATTTGTTATATTGAGTTGATCAGATATACTGTAAGATATTTTTTAAATTTAATTTTTCAAGGTCATATTACTTAAAGTAGAATGCGGCATCAATGCGTCAATATTTAGTATAACAAATGTTCTTTAATATATGTCATTATCAGAGGTGAAACATCATTTCTGTCAGTAGAGTATCATAACATACCACCCAAAATTCTTAATACTTTAATAAAAATTTATTTTAACAAGTGACCCAGAGGTCATGATGCTCAGCTGACTAGGTACACATTCACAAAATGAATTTATCCTTTGAATGGCCATATTTGTAGGTGGTATCCCTATTAAACGGAAGCATAGCTTGGGGGATATGGTCAACAGAGACCCAATTTCAGGTTTCCAAGGATACTTTTAATGGACCACCCTGGATGTCAAATTATATGGTTCTAGTGCCAGCGGTTTCAATTTGTGCCTAGTTAACAGTCGGACAGATGACCAACAAAGAGTGATCACTTTAGCTCAGATGACTTTTAGTAAGCTGATCTAAAAACTATCTTTGCATTGATATTATCCAGTTACCTTTAATTTCCACATGAAGTCTGTAAACTGGTTATTCCAGAAAATTGATCAACTGTTTGATATCCTCAACTCCCGTAACCCACGAGCTGGGGGTTCCAAGGCCTGCATTGGGCACAGAAACTTCAAGGATGTTATCAGGATTCTACAGGAGACAAAACAGTACCTGTTAAAACTGAAATGCACTGATGGAACACCCCTATATGCATCCAAAAGGTACTTAAAACTTCATATTTATAGTAAGATTGAACCATTACAGTTTCATACATTAAAATATTATACTGCTATAAATTTTAAATAAAAATATTAAAATTTCATACTTAACATTAAAGATATAATTCTTCTTTTGTGATATATTATGTGCATGACCATAATTGCATACTCACCACAGAGGAAGGCTAAAAGGTGTATCATGACATACATGGAAGTCACAATGTCACCAAATCCAGCCACTTCCAGACTATATATAACTACAAGTGGGTCAGATTTTTTTTTATTCAGGCACAGCTGTTCATATGAAAACTTCCAAATTACTTTACCTGCAATAAAAGGATTCTTAATTTTATTATATAGTCAGCGTTTATGCTTGATAAACAATTAAAATTATTAATTATCTTGTTTATAATTTTGGCATACAGCAATCGCTGGATTCATGATAAACATTGATTCAGTACTGCAAATGGTACCACATCTACTAGAGCAGCAGCAGTATATTCTTACCTACAAACTGATCCAGGACCACCGAGAACTTTTCTTCAATGCAATTAGAAGAAATGGTGTTTGGAAATTGTTGTATTTAATACTATCAACAGTGTTGACTGGTTTAGACACGCCACTATTAAGATCTGTTAAAATCATGGTGAAAAGCACACCCGCTTAAACAGGTTATAATTATATTAAAAGTCTACCTTCTTAACCTATAGGTAATGTCATAGAACATCAGTTTAGGTTAACCAGTCATATTGTCTGTTGCAATGGAACAATAAGCCAAACAAATAATTTTATCATGAACAAAGTTGACATATGACCTTCAACCCCGAAATTTTATGGGACATTCCTAACCCCCATATAACATATATATGAAATGTGCAAACAATATGACGAGTGGTTGTTGATTTATAGAGAGTTATCCAAAAACCATAACCTGTGCGGAATACAAATGTTGTTAAGTGTTGATAACAGGCCAAGCAATCAAATTTATAATACTATCATAAGAAAATTAACCCTGCCCCCTACTTTATCTCGACTGAAAAAAAATCTTTGCGTGGCAGTGGGACTGTGCCTTAACCATACTGTAAAAAAATGTTTTCCAAACGGTTTTTATCGTGTCCAAATACAGAAACCCTTAATTTTTTTTTTTTTTTGAGAAAACCAATTACGAAAAACCTATAATAGGTTTTATCTAAAAAAAAACCTTTAAAGGTTTTATTAAAAATACATCAAACCAAATAACCTTTATAGGGCCATGAAAAAAACCCTTTTGAAGGATTTTGTTTATAGGACAAACAAGAAATCTATAGGTAATATCACGCAGTGCAAATTGTCTTCAAGGGTAACTGTGCATAATCTGTAAAATAAAACAAGGAACCAATAATTTTGCAGAAATCAAGATCTGTTTTTTTTATATTAAAACTTTACATGAGTATAACAGAAACGATTGCCGCTCATGCTAACTCGACTTAAGAACTACATTCTCAGAAGTCCTACAAGATGCTGTTTTGAAATATTAAAAATCTTTCCAAACTTAAATGAAACACAAACACCTATACAAACAATTACAATATGTTTGCAAATAAGATTAATCTTTATTCACAAAAGATAACATCCCTGCAAACACAAATGCGTTCTAAAAACGTTCGCAAAACATTTTAGTTTGGTTATGAAAACGTTATCTTCTAATGTTCTGTGAACGCAAAAATGTATGGTTTTATGTACGGACTGTGAACATAAAAATAAACGTTCTTTGTGTCCGTTTTAAGTACGTGTCTACCACGTTTCATACAGCCGTCGTAGTTATGTTGGAAATACGTCTAAAAGCGTTTGTTCTTGGTATAATAATAACAACCCAGCAACGTTTCTGTTAAAATGTTCTGTGCACGCAAAAATGTATGGTTTTATGTACAAACTGTGAACGTAAAACTAAACGTTCTTTGTTGTCGTTTTTAGTACGTGTCTGCCAGGAATTTCATACAATCGTTTTAGTTATGTTGAAAATACGTCTTAAAACGTATATTCTTGGTAATATAATACAGAATTATTAACGTTTCTGTTAAAACGTTATGTGCGCGCAAAAATGAATGGTTTTATGTACGGACTATGAACGTAAAATGACACGTTCTTTGTTGTCGTTTTGGGTATGTGTCTACCACGTTTCATGCAGTCGTTGTAGTTATGTTAGAATAATGTCTCAAAGGCGTTTGTTCTAGGTATAATAATAACGACTCTGCAACGTTCATAATAAACGTTATGTGCACGCAAAAATGAATGGTTTTATGGTACGGACTGTGAACGTGAAATCAAACATTCTTTGTCGTCGTATTAAGAATGGGTCTTGCAGGTTTCATAAAGTCGTTGTAGTAATGTTGGAAAACGTCTCAAAAACGTTTGTTCTTGGTATAATGATAAAGACTCTACAACGTTTCTATAGAAACGTTATGTGCACGCAAAAATGTATGGTTTTATGTACGGACTGTGAACGTGAAATCAAACGTTCTTTGTCGTCGTATTAAGAATGGGTCTTCCAGGTTTCATAAAGTCGTTGTAGTAATGTTGGAAAACGTCTCAAAAACGTTTGTTCTTGGTATAATGATAACGACTCTGCAACGTTTCTATAGAAACGTTATGTGCACGCAAAAATTTATGGTTTTATGTACGGACTGTGAACGTTAAATGACACGTTTTTTGTTGTCGTATCATTAAGAACGAGTCTTGCAGGTTTCATAAAGTCGTTGTAGTAATGTTGTAAAACGTCTCAAAAACGTTTGTTCTTGGTATAATTATAACGACTCTGCAACGTTTCTATAAAAACGTTATGTGCACGCAAAAATTTATGGTTTTATGTACGGACTTTGAACGTTAAATGACACGTTCTTTGTTGTCGTATTAAGAACGGGTCTTGCAGGTTTCATTAAGTCTTTGTAGTAAAATTGGAAAACGTCGCAAAAACGTTTGTTCTTGGTATAATGATAACGACTCTGCAACGTTTCTATAGAAACGTTATGTGCACGCAAAAATTTATGGTTTTATGTACGGACTGTGAACGTTAAATGACACGTTCTTTGTTGTCGTATTAAGAACGGGTCTTGCAGGTTTCATAAAGTCGTTGTAGTAATGTTGGAAAACGTCTCAAAAACGTTTGTTCTTGGTATAATGATAACGACTCTGCAACGTTTCTATAAAAAACGTTATGCGCACGCAAAAATGTGTGGTTTTATGTACGGACTGTGAACGTAAAATGACACGTTCTTTGTTGTCGTATTAAGAACGGGTCTTGCAGGTTTCATAAAGTCGTTGTAGTAATCTTGGAAAACGTCTCAAAAACGTTTGTTCTTGGTATAATGATAACAACTTAGCAACGTTTCTATAAAAACGTTATGTGCACGCAAAAATGTATAGTTTTATGTACAGACTGTGGACGTAACACCAAACGTTCCTTGTTGTCGTTTTAAGTACGTGTCTGGCACCTTTCATAAAGTCGTTGAAGTAATGTTGGAAATACATCCCAAAAACGTTTGTTCTTGGTATTATGAAAACGATTAAGTAATATTTCTGTTAAAACATTATTTTTACATAAAAATGTATGGTTTTATATACGGATTTTAAAAGATTTTAAAAGTAAGATCTAACGTTATTTGACGTAGTTTTTAATAAGTGTCTGCAACGTCCCAACAAATCTTTTTAATCACGTTAGTAAAACGTCTCGTAAATGTTTGGTACTAGTACAATGGTTACGTGGTAGTAACTTTTATAGTTAGACCTTCTTTGAACATAATGTGTGGTTTTCATATGCATTTACCGACTTTTAATTCAAGATCAAACGTTATTTGTTATCGTGTTGATTACATTTCTGCAACGTTTTCACCAAATTATGAAATAACCTAAGGAAAACGTCTCATAAATGTTTGCACTTGCACATGTCTCAAATGTAAGCTCTTGGTGTATACATAACCCCTTAACAACTTTTCATTTGGACGTTCCTAACACAAAAAATTGTTAAGTAAAACTAAACCTTATTTTTCGTCGTTTTCAAGACTTGTTCTCAAAGTCTAATTCAAATGTTATGGCGGCATCTGGAATTCAAGATGAAGACGTTTTACGGCTTTTCACGAATATTTTATTGGCTCAAAAATAAATTTATAACATAATAACTGCTTATCTATTTCTATAAGTCTATATACATGATAGATATTCACTTCTGTTGCTTTTCAATAAAAAAAAATCCCCCATTATAGTGGTACTGCTGGTGGATCTTGCTTGCGGCTTACTATTAGAAAATAGCACATTATAGTTAATTTTCAACTAATTAAAAAGTTTTTTTCCCAAAACTGGCTCATCATCTCCTGATGAGAAACCTTGACACATTTTTATCAGTTGCAGGTATACTTATGAGAAAAGTATCATTGCTAGTCAAATAAATGGTTAAATTGTATACATATATAGCTGTTTTCATGAATCGTGAAAATGACAGCGTTTCCTAGTCACAATTATCGTATTATAACAGACAGCCACAACAGACAAAATCAATCATCCAAACTGTTTTACACAATAACATATAACCATTCCCTTCATGTGAACAACAAAATAAAAGAAACCCTAGAAATCTTTGATATTTAATCATCTAATCATCCTCCACTTCCTCATCCTCATCTTCCTCACTCAGACTGTCTATTGGCTGGGGTTTGACTGGGCGCTAAAAAGAGACAAATGAATATAAAGATATATATATACATATATATATATACACACATACACACATTAGTGGTTTGGCATTCACAAAAACACAAGAACATCTTGCACAAGAAGAGAAAAAAAAACAATGGGTCTGATGTAAAAACTGTTTAGGTTTCTTTTTTTTTTTCATATTGTTGCACCTGAAAATGTGAATCCTATTGCTACAGCAAACTGACAATATCATTATATCTGTACTGCATGTATAATTCCCTTCTCTTAGTTCCCTATACTTGTGCAATTGCAGAAGTGCATTTTATTGCTGTACATAGAAAAGGGCTCCAAAACCTTTATTAAAAATATGATTGAAACATCCAATTAAATCCGATTTATACCACATTTTTTCTGTTTAATAGAAATATATAAAGAGAAGCAATAACGTTCTCACTCAAAGGCGGTTGGACTTGATGATGGTTGATGTGGGGGGGGGGGGGGGGCGACGGCACGTGTCTTCGTGGTATGGCGAAAAACGCCGCGAGATTTGACGAGACTAACAATGTGACCCCTGAATGTGACTGCGAGTGTCAGCCGCTATCCAGCGCTGCAAACCATGTGTCTGTAGCGTGAAAAATGACAGAATTATAGGCATTATATATCATTTTTTGATACATCCAAACATCCAGCACTACAGTGAAACTTCTTTGAAGGATGTGTTTAACACATAAATAATTTGTTAAAAAAGGAATATCAACTGTTATTTGGTTGTCAGTATATATCTAACATACCAAGAGGCTTGCACAGTACTGATCATTAATAATGCAATAATAAACCAGCAAAAATGACATGAAATTGTACACAGGTCATTCTATATAAAATGATAAACAGGAAAGGATGATGTAATACAGGCCATGGTTGGTTGATACCTTTGGTTTCTATTTATGGGTAAGATAATGTTTTCTAATGTCGAAACTGAAGCATTGGAACAGTTTGTAACCACTGTTACCAAGATTATTGGCTGGTTCATACATAAGCATGAATGTTATTCATGTCCTTAATATTTGGCTAATTTTTCACTACAGCACATTTTTTTTTCATGTGAGCACAGATGATTTTATTTTTACAGCATGTTCACATAAGGGTTAATCATTTATATATAGTGTGAATGTTCAGAGCAGACAGACCGTTGTTATTTAGTATAAGGTTGGTGCATCGGGACTCGTAGCACTCATGCGCACGACACGCGTCAGATTGGATGGTATTGACCAAGCACCTATTGTATTTTTTTGTTTATCCTTGTAAAAATATTGATTTTGATAATCTGCATTGGGTTAATTGTATATAAGTATGTATCTGTTTGTGACCGAAAAAGGTCTAAACATGACAGAACTCAGTCACTATTTTTAACGATATTTATATGTTTGTGTTCCTTTGTTGCACGTTTTCTATCCGGAAATAATTCGATAATTAAAGTTCAATGAATTACAACAAACGCTTCACCCGCAGTTTAATATAGAATTCGAGTGCTAGGGAGGTAAACCCTCTTTTAAGTTATGTCATTTTAAGGAATCCCCACGCGGCAAGCGCGCGTCATGCGTCAAAAATCGCTCCATGAGCAATAGCCTAGGCTTGAAACGCGCGTGAGTCTTTTTTTGTCATTGATAAATGGAGTGAAGCGACTTTTTTCTGGATTTGACGCGTGACGCGCGCGTTTTTTGTGTTATGGGCTTAAATCTGGGTATGTCTAAATAGTGTGTGGCAGAAGAGTATCTCGTATCTTCCACATACGAGTTCGTTTTATAAAAAGCCTCACTTGAGCCTTCACTTTAGTCTGTCCCCAAAAACCCCCTTCGCCCTTTCGTTGGTACCTGAACGGAATTCGCCGCATTGCCTTTCTGTCGGCCATCATTTACGAGTGAAAAACAGGATATTTTTCCAGACATTTATTATGTAGAAAATGTATTGAAGTGATTCTTTGTTGAAAAACCTGTAAAACAGTTTTACACGAACTCATTATTTAAAACGTTTCATATGACATCATTTTAAAATATATTTTCCACTAATTCCACTTAGGAATACATAATACTGCAGCGGTATCTTAATACGTTTTATTTACAGGTTTTGCAACAATTTGCAACATATCATCTTTTACATTGAATCTGGGGCGATCTTTTATAGTTTTTTGTGTGACATTAAACCTTGCAGGGTTCTGTTAAATAGACAGAGAGCAAAAATGAGCACAGACCATGCATTGGAATATCAGGAGCATTAAGATTTTCATGGTTGACCACAACCCAGGCTGAGTCCCCTGCATCTGATCGCTCATCATGACTTATCATAACGAGAGGCACCCTCCCTCATTAAAGAGATATGTTTATGCCATCTCAACGTAGCAAATTAAAGTATTCAATATTCAGTAATACCCTCCTAAACATATGATTTTGAAAGCAATACACTGTGGATAAACATATATAATTACTTGGGAATAAAAAAGAATCCTGAAAACTGAAACTTAACACGAATGAGTGGTAAAAGAAATTGCTAAAATGCTAGATGTAACATCTCAATTGGGGGCTGGGGAGGGGTTGCCCCCTCCCGATCCGCCACTGAAAAGGTACAGATAGAGAATGGAATATATATATATTTATGACATAGCATAAATGATTAGGCTGTGTAACTATAAAAACTATACCTTGAGGAAAATAAAACCAAACAAAAGGATTTCACATTCTCCAGATGTTACAGCTAATGAAAGTGTAAAGTTTAGTGTTTCGATATATATGGGTGTCAGAAAGGTCACATGCAAGATGCATTGCAGGTGGTTCAGGTCTCTCCAAAATCACAATAAAATACATATATATATATATATATATATATATATATATATATATATATACAGTATTTCAAACAGACACTATATGGATATTTCACTTACCGACATTTCCTTTGCTTGATTATATAGTTCTGGATCCGACTGTGTAGCTGAATGAACAACTCATTCTCATTGGTAGTTGCAAGGTACTGCCATGATCAGCCAAAGGCACTTGCTTCAAAGGTCTCTTTGATAATGCTGTTATATTTTCAGGTTATGCAGGGTATTTTCCAAATAAAGATGCAAGTTATTTCCTTTTGCTCTGACTTTCAACCTCAGTTTTTTCACCGTCCTTTTGGAGACGTTTGGTTGTGAAAGTTGATTAATGTTCACACAATATTATCTGGGAATTTATAAACTTTTTTAAATCTGTAATTTTCTTTTAATTATTTCTGATTGAACACGTGGCACCCGAATTTGATGTTGTCTACTTATTTTTTACATGTTTTGCATACAATTTCGAGCTGGAGACTTTCTTCAATTACCACCTGAAGCACTCGTTCAAGTATTTTAGTAGCTGGAGTTTTATTCTTTTCCTTTAAAAAAACTTTCCTTCTATAGTCACAGTTACATTCATCCTTTCCATACAAGATACATTATTCTAGTTTTGGTCGTTTGTGATAAAGTAAGATTTCTTACAATTTTTGTTGGGGTCTTTGTAGGGATAGCTTTTGAAGAGGATGGTGCCTTAGTAGACAACATAAAGGAAATATCTGGTTACAATTTGTTTGGTTTAACTAGCGCTCAGATTAAACATAAGCTTGAATGGGGTCTTGAATAAATTAATTTAGAGTCAGTAAGTAATTTATTCTGTGTGATATCATACCTCATAAATCACTGGCCACACCTGTTCGGCTGTCATAAATAAGTGGTGCCTTCCTCATTCTCAATCAGCATAAAACATACCGTTTTATCATGCAGTTGCGACTTTACTCTGGGGGCGCAAAAAAAGAAACATGAAATCTCTGTCAACTTTGACTTTTTATGGAGAATTTTCCTGAATATCCTAACGAAACTCCATCACACTATCGAAATGTGAACGACTCGTTTTCAATCTTTAATCATGTAGGTAAGTACAGATACTCTGATTGATATTGATAAATTATTCCCAAGCACTTCGATCTGTCCAGCCTTACTGTATAGATGATTTTGTTTCGAATATGACCAAGCGCGTGGTTGGCTCTGTCGATTGCTTGTGGGACCGCTGTTTGCATTCTCTTTGCAACCGCAAGAAAAAAGCGTGATGTTGTAATATGCAAATTAGGGAATCTCCAGGTCGGCAAAGAGCCTTGTGACGCCCGAATATGCAAATAACAGGGATTAACTTCAGCGAAAAAATGATCTCAAAATCACTATGTACAAAAAAGTAAACTTTTGAAATCAAATGTGTAAAAAATCAGGGAGGCAATGCTGTGTTCTCCATTTGCCAATAAAGGGTGGTGCACCGCCACCCTATCATTTCTCAGCGGCAGCCTTAAATCTTACCCCCCCCCCCCCCCCTTTTCTTTGTCCCGACCAGACATACAGTGGTTCAGACATTCAGAAAGTCCTCAATAGTGCTGTCCATACTGCCATGATATGTGCCAATGAGAAATGTTCGGGAGTCTTTTGATTCCAGGCTGCTGTAAGCATCCCTAACAAGTTGGGTCATCAGATACTCCTGGATATCGACCAGTGTTGTGTATGTCCTTAAAAAAAACCCAACAAATTAGAATATACAGATTGAACATGACATCAATAGAAGACAATTACTCGCTCAAAGTTATAGACTTTACAGCAGTAGAAAACAATTACTTGCTGAAAGTCATATACATGAAAGCAATAGATAAGAAATACTTGTTTAAAGTAATACACGAAGCATTAGTACACCACAAATACTTGCTCAATAAATCGATAATTCGCTCAACATAATGCACATGACATAAATATAATGCACATGACATAAATATAAACATTTGCTTGCTCAACATAATAAATACACCATAAAGAGAAAATAATAATTCCTTGCTAAAAGTATGATAAGCGTGAATAGAAAAATTCTGAAGGGACATTTGTGCAAAAATCGAGGTTCTAACTATATTAAGCTTTCTTCCATATACTATTACTACATATGAGATGTAAAAATATATGCCTTCCAGTGTACTTTTATTTTATAATGGCACAATATTTTGATTTAATGGTCAATTTTGGAAATATACTTGCAAAGACAATGTACGTTTGTGCAGTCCCTTCTTTTCCTTCAGGACTTGCAACAGCCAAAGGAGCTCCTCCTCAGCCTTCATCCCTCTGGCTACCTTCACCTCCAGGTAGATGTTATGTCTGTCAGGCAGGGCTGCAACCTTTTCAAAACTGCTGATTCCAAGCCACTTGCATTAGGTACTCCGCATGCTAGCTGTCATGGTGACAGTTAGGAGCAGCCAGGGCGCAATGTCAATTATTGAACTCAGGCACACAATATCTTTATAGGTGGTACAGAAGGTTTCACCCCTGAAAATCAAATTAACATTAACCAGTTAAAATCAGACGCATTTCAGTTTCACTTTTCGTCTTTAATAGGCCAAGATAATATGTAAACAGGTTACATAAAGACATTTAACAAATCAATACAATTACACAGTAAAATAAACAAAGTGCACTGTACCTGGATACCACAACTGTCACAGCAATAAGTCCTTTGAAATGTATAAGCCGGGCGAGCAGTTCACACGAACTCTCTCGGGGAATAACAGTTAACTGAAGACCAAATAAGATTCGTCACAAAACCAGAAAAAAATCTGAAGAAAATATATAATTGCCGCACTTATCGAAATAGGTCCCAAAAACTGACATACACGCTTCTGTGTCCGCTGAAATATTCTCACAACTCTCTCTCGGCTTTAAAACACAGCCTCTTTATATAACTTTTCACCTCAAGCCGAGAATTTCCCATGTCTCTACCAATCTAAAGAAACTAACATAATTAACAAGCTCAAAGAACATACTAGATCAAAGAATTCTGTATCTACACGCCAGGGTTCAACCGTGAGCCGGCCCGGCTAGCATGATAAAGAGAGTTCAACAAGTACGGATTAAACTGAGAGTGCAACACGCGGCCAGGCGAGGCCGCTACAACACGAGTTACGCCGGTGTCACACCTGTAACAATATTTTAAATGAAGTGAGCAACAGCATGATGGAAAGGGAATATTAAACATACTTGGGTATGTGCAACTAGACTTGGACCTAACAAAAGTGATAGAAAAGGACTGTAAGCGACTTGGGAAGCGTAAGGTCCCTACTCGATCTGAACCCTAACCAAGACCAATCAAAATTGTATTTGGTGAACCGGAAACAAAAAATAACACTTTGAAATCATGTTCACATTTTTTAACACAGAAAAACATCTCAGCTTGAATCCTTTCATCAGATGATCCTGATGTATTCTTCCAAGCGGTTCTCATACACGCGAGTTTTAATTTATATTGTAATTTAATTTCACAGAATATGAATTACTTTGTGAGTAAACATAAAATCAGATCTGATTTTTGGAATGTCGTGAGAATGTCTTTGATTTAGTGCCAATTATTCTTATTGACAAAATCGGTGGAAACCTTATTCAACTGGGACATATTAAAAACAAAATTTAAAATGACCTCTTACACCTGCCAATTGTTACATGTTTACTATTTAAAATGCTACAAATAATTCAATAAGAAAACTCTAACACTTCAGATCTAAAGTTTGGTACACATACATTCCCCCATTTACCCTGTTACCTCTCTCAGTAAAAGTAAACCAATCATTACCAAAAATAACTTATACAGCTTACAAGCCTGTGATTAACAGAAATTATCTGATTATTACAGTCCACCAGTGTTAAAAATTCAGGATTCAGCTGGCAGCCATTGATTATACTACGCACAAGGACCGACCTGTTGTGCTTACGGCCGAAGAAAATGCTAGGTCTTTTATCTTGTGCACAAAAATCATCAAAGCAAAGGGCACCTTGCTTATACCAACTTACACACGTAAATGTGTTATACATAGACATTGATGCCACAAATTAAACACTTAGAACAACCAGCAAAACTTGAAAATTGTTTATATGATACAAAGAAACTTGTTGAAGTCCCAACTAGAAAATCATAAAGTTTGATAGGTGTTCCTTATCCTGTGACAAATTGAAAATTGATTTTTTTTTGTTCAACAGATACAGAGCAATCTACTATATAGTAAACACTATCGGCCACAGCCCATCAAGGAAAAAAATATCTCTACATCCAGGATATTCAAAGAGACATAATAAGCCGCAGAATGGATGACAAAGGTTACATGGCCAGTCCAGTGGAGCTGGACCCAGAAGACCCTCAAAGAATCAGCAAACACAGTGGAGAAACCACTAATGGCAGAAATCTTGAGAAAACACAGATCCCGATATGACAAGTGAACCTCTACATATAGGTGTGCAATCAACGGTCAAGAACTAGGAAAAACATGAAGTTCATACATTTGCTGGATCCATCTGGACATAATAATCATGAGTAAATGGACCTTGTGTAGCTTATGATTAATGAATGGTATCTTATAGGCACAGATACACATGGACAGCTGCATATCCGAGCAGAATTTAGTTTATCATGTTCATATACCCCTGACCAGAATAGGTCAATATTGTAAATACCTGCAACAATGAATCATTATGCCAATATTTTAGATAATTACACAAGGGAAGTGCAGGATTTTGGGTACTTACACGCCAGTTTATTTAGTTGCAACCCTTTGTAAAGGCCCCCTGCATCAGGATAAATATCACGAATCCTCCACACAGCACAACTGGGTATCACTCTTCTGTTTCCAGTGTTTCCGCACCTAGTCTACCATGATGCCACAACACAAACTGCCTGTATGCCCCGAATCTCATGTTTCTGTTGTCACCGTCAGGAAATAACTGCAGTACATAACCTCTGTAGGTATTTGCTAAAGCAATTGCAGTGGGGTCCAGTATATACAGGTCCATCTCCCGTAGAAAAAAAGAGAATAATGACCAATCTGTGTCAGGAGTAAAACACCTATGTTATTATCACTTGACGTGCTTCAGTTAGGTATACATATATATATATATATATATATATATATATATATATATATACCTATCTCAAACCTAACATCTCGTGGCAAATAATCTTGTGTGTACATATTTATGAATATCGAATTTCTAGTTCAACACAGGTTTATAATGGTATCAAAGCACAGAAACTGCACAAATACACAAATGCAGTACAAGAGGAAATTCAACCTGGTATTATTTAGTTTAAAGCAGCTTTTTAAATGGTGGCTCACTGTGATAAACTTGAATTCATTGTGTCACGTTTGGGAAATTCCAGTAAGGCAATGCCATAAAAGCATTATCAATGTAAGGTAATATGTTTTTACTTGTTGATCTTAATCTCAAAATGCAGAGAGACAAAATATAGATCACAGTGATCATTTTCTTATGCAAACACACATATTTTACTTTTTTGTGGTACTTGGAATAAATTTGTATTTGAAATCAAGTATTAGTTTTTTTTACATTCTGTTGGTAATCAGCCTAAGGTCCTGACAATTGACCTAACTTACTGGTCGGAAAACTGAACAGTCCTGTCTGAAGCGGCAACACAGAGTTTCCATTTCTGTAGGCATTGTCTGCAATTATTGTAGACACATCAATCTGGAGTGGTACCCAGTCTCTGGTGCCGCCTTAGGATGGTGAAACAAGTCCAGTACCATCCAAGGAAATTACGCCAACACCTGCAAGGAAAATACAAGCAGCTCCTCCTGTTTCATGGCCTTCAGCAGATCCTAAAGAAGGATTTAGTAACATTTAGGTGAAGAGAAAGCGGTTTTATAAATATATTTATTCACATGTTCGGGGCTTCTTGCAAGTAAAAGTATATAAAATTTTTATTTACAGGCCAATCAAAATAAATAACCACAATATTGTAAAATTCAAATTTTTTGACATTGTTTAGTAAAGAGTACACAATAGCACATCTGTTTACTGAAATTAAATACAAGAAAAACTGTTATGTGAAACATAACGCGCATTTATTAGAGCATTCATGAAGGTCAAATTAAAGCCTGACATTACTTGCCTGACCTCTCATCTTCAAAACATAAAACTAGATACCTTTATATTACATTTCTTGGTGCAGTGTTTGGGGAATTTCGGTGTCCAGTATTCCTGCAGATCTGCGGCACAGGAACAAGCATTTGTAGCTCCTCCAAGTTGACTTTGCTACTGCACTTCTCCATTAGTTGCAGGGTCGCCTTCACTTCAAGTTTCTTTTTTTTTTTTTTTGCTTGGTTGTACATATTCCTAAGCTTCATTGTTGGGAAAACCTCAGCCACCATGTTATCATTCAGGCCAAGTAATGTTTTCCCAATTAAATTTCTTCATCTTCATTAAAAAAAAGAAAAAAGGGCTTCTTTATGGGAGTTTGTGTTATAATACAACTGAAATCATCTAATTAGTTAATTTTGTGAATTATTCAATGTCACAACAACATCCATTTTTTGTCAAAAAAATTTACAAGAAACAATAACAACTAGAATACAGATAGTCTTGTCGACTACGTGTATCCGCCATGATCAGAGAGGGACGGGTGAAGTGTGGCCATGGATTGAGTGGCAAGGGTAAATGGAATGAGGTATGTTGCACATAAGCATGGATGTCTGCAGCAAAAATGTTTATGAAGGTGGCACCTCCTCCTACAAAATCCAGAAAGCTATCGAAGTTGTATTAATAAGTAAAATTTCAGGCAGATAAGCCAACCACTGCTGAGATACGAGTGATTTTATCCTGCAGCAGACAAACAGAAGAACGCTTTGCAAAAATGGTTGTAGGTTGCACCACCATAGTATGTGAGAGCTATACATATATATTCATTTTCAGTGTGTTTGGATTCTTTGACCAGTCCCCAATCATGTCCCGATTTCTTAATAACAATGACTACCTCTCCTGTCAATTCAAGTTTATAGCCATTCAGACCCCCATACCCAGATAATGAAATTGTCTAAAAGTTGAACGGGTGTATGTTTTTTTAAACATCAAATGAATGGGCTGCCTATTCATTCCTTGTTATTTTGTATGTTCACAATCCGAATCAGGATTTGCTCTGGTATTCTGATGAATTCTGGACTTTTAAAAATTATATGTTGAGAATAAAAGTTAAACTTTGAACATTTTATTAATCCCTACTTGTAAAAGGAATGGAAAATATTACCAAATGTATTCTGCCCAAATGTGGCGGAATACTTAGTATAAATATGGAAACTCTAGGAAGTTTCAATCAGAGCTTTCAATCAGAGGTTTCAATCAAATATAAACAAACAGTTTTTTTAATTAAAATTTGAATGATTGAGCAAAAAATACAAGTCTTTTTTACGAAAATAAAATATAATTTAAATGTTTTAATTTCAAAATCATGAGTAGCAGCTCTACTATGGTCTTTATTATAACTCATCATTTCTGGTTGTATAGCCCTAGATATATTTTCCAAATTGTTTACATCGCTTTACTGGACAGTTGTAGAACACTGCCAACATATACTGGACTTTAATCAGTACAATTGCAGTATGGTAAGTTTCCTAAAGGAAACAGAAATTGATCCCGAAAGATTGCTGCAGAGAGAGAGCCCCTTCCCTGAAGATATCATTGATGATGATGTGTTGACATCCTTGCTTGAGGGAGCAGAAGAGGTTTCCACAACAGAGGTTTACAGCAAATTGATACCATCCAGTGTAAAGCTTTGCTCACACTGATTTAGAGAATGGCAGGCGACCAACTACATTGTGGGAGATATTTCACTGAAACAGAAGAATTAAGAAAAGAAACATAAGCAACTGTAACTAATAATAAACTGCCAGGCAAACGCAAGGTAGATTAAGAAATTATCGGATAAAATGAAACTGACTTAGTGCTTTTACCTGTTTAGCAAAAATATTCTGTATAATCATGTTTTTCCCCTGATCATATGACATTTTATCGAAACATACATAAAAGAGTACAAGAAAAAAAATCGCTCCCCCACACCGATGTCCCCCAAAAAAGTGCCTGAGAACCAAACCTTTATTTATTTATTTTTTTTTTGCCTAGGACTCCTTTGACGAAAAAGGTTCTATATTATGTGACCATTTAACAGAAATATACAAAATTAATAGAAGAACATGTTCCGTAGTGTTGTCATTCACATTAAATTTTTTTACTTTCATTGAATTATATCGGATATTTGTACACAAGCACATACGAAATAATTTTAAATATAGCCTTCAGTACAACGTTTTAATCTCCAAAATCGAATCAGAACTGAGCTTCAATCAACTGAGCTGTAGCGACGACTGGTATGTCAGTGTATCCATCAGTCTGTCTGTACGTTATCTGTTATAATATGTGGAATCTTATAATCCTGCTGTCTCAACAAGGGCGATTTCACGAGGTTAAATGGAATTGTTGATGGAATTGGCATATCAGGCGAACAAATGATATCAACATGTTTGTTCTCCCTTGGACGGTTGCATAAGTATGTACTTCTATAATGTGATGTAACCACTGAATGTTTAAACCATTTGATAATAATCTATATAATAACAAGAGTGAACATATCATAAGTATGCCACAATTCTGCTCCTTTATGTAATTCCAAGAAAGCATTTGTCTCTGATTATTTAGGTAAGTGTAATGTGTGTTTATTACATAATTATTCCTCCTGATACAGAAGTCCTCCTGCATAGTATATCGTGTCAGATTAAGAAGCCTGGCCAATTAAAAAAAAGTTCGATAGCACATCCCTCAGATATGGACAGAGCTCGAAGCACACAGACATGCCTTCAGTCCTAAACAGGGAAGAGTGAATCAACTGTATGTGCATTAGCAGGACTCCTCTGTCTTTTAGTGAACCAACCAGGTTTGATGTGAATATTAAAGACGGTGTCTCCATGAGCAGGAACTGTTCACCACTGGTGGTTAAGGTCGCCAGCATGAAGCATACCAAGGGTTCAAATACCCGTGTCAGATTAAGAAGCCTGGCCAACTAAAAAAAAAAGTTAGATAGCACATCCCTAAGATATAGACTGGGCTCAAAGCGCAGAGACACGGCATCAGCCCTAAACAGGAAAGAGTGAATCAATTGTGTATGCAGCACACTTACCCATCTGTCGTTCTTAGTGAACCAACCTGGTTTGATGTGTATGTTAAGGACGGTGTCTCCATGAGCAGGACGGTGTCTCCATGAGCAGGAACTGTTTACCACAGGTGGTTTAGGTTTGACAAACTATGAAAGCATCCTGACTCACGGTGATCATAAATGGCATAAGTCTTTACAACAAAAGGAAAAAGTCTTTACAACAAAAGGAAAACGTCTTTACAACAAAAGGCAAAAGTCTTTACAACAACAAGTTTGTTGCAGCAGTGACAGATAACACAGCTGCCATGAATTGTTTAATCCTAAACGAAGAACAGAATGCAAAAATAGAAGTTGGGAAAACCTATTTTATACGAAACTTCTCGATGAGATACAAAAACATTGTCCTGAACGAGGGGACCATAATCAGCAAAGCAGTACCACGAAAAATAGGTCATTGTATCACTGATGACGCCTACATGATAATAATAATCCTGCAATTCCTCCACACACAGATATCTGTGATATTAATGAATATTAAACATCGGTCACCGTCATTGGGACTGTAGAAATTGTAAGTTAACATTTGATCACAATTTATTACAGGCTCTTCAAATTTGATCAGTTGGTCTAAGGAAATAATAAAGAATCATAGTGTGGTTTAAATGTACCATATTCTGATAATTTGTTGGAACAAATATACCTTGACTTTTATTTGCTTATTTTCAATCTGTACATCTACAGCATATACCATGTGACAGTTTCAAGTCCAATATATGGATATCCAAGAACATAACATGATCTTGTTCCTTTATTTTAGCATATATTACTGATTAAAAACACGAATGCCCCCGCCTGGGGCAAATTAGTAACATTTGTTAAATTTTGTATTTTTTTTTTAAGTTCAGGAGGTGTCGTATGGTCAAAAGTAGGTAAACTGGGACGAAACGAGAACATGAGCTGTAACTGGTCATTATCTGCCCACATATAAAAAATCAGGATGGTATCTGCAGGCATTGCGTAAAAAAGTCCGTACATGTGTATTTGTCATGAAAAATTCTATTGTTCATGAAATTTTCTATGTTCAGGAGCCGTAAAAAGGTCAAAAGTAGGTCAACTGGGACAAAACAAGAACTTGATCTGTAGATGGTCATTATCTGCCCACACACCAAAAATCAGGCCCATATCTGCAGGCATTGTGAAAAACAGTACGTACATGTGTATTTGTCATGAAAATTTATATTTTTTCATGAAATTTTCTAAGTTAAGGAGCCGTAAAATGGTCAAAAAAAGGTCAAGTGGGACAAAACGCGAACTCGATCTGTAACTGGTCATTATCTGCCCACACACTTAAAATCAGGTTAATATCTGCAGGCATTGCGAAAAAAAGTCTGTACATGTGTATTTGTCATGAACATTTCTATTTTCCATGAAATTTTCTAAGTTTAGGAGCCGTAAAACGGTCAAAAGTAAGTCAACCCGGACGAAACGCGAACTCGATCTGTAACTGGTCATTATCTGCCCACACACCAAATATCAGGCCAATATCTGTAGACATTGCGAAAAAAAGTCTGTACAACTGTTTGATTTCGGAATGACGGAAGGTTGGACATGGGTAAAACTATATGCCCCGGCAACTTTGTGGCGGGGGCATAAAAATCATAATGGAGGGCTCGATAATAAATTTATAAACTGCTTGCCTTAGAAAAATCAATGTGTTCTCAGCTTGCACAGTCTGCTCCATATCACTTGTTTTCCTTATTTAGCATTCAACCGCCATAATGAGAGAGGACTACAAAAAGTGTCCACATCTGTGCGTCCGTACAACCCGCCCTATTCTTTCACCAACAATATTCCAAGAACCTTTGCCCTTTGTTCACCAAATTTTAGTCTTAATTAGTATATGACTGACATGTCATAATCACCCGCATGTGCCATCACCTCTATTTAGCAACTGTCTGCGCGCCGATATGGCCTTTTTCGCTTTCCTACAGATACGTCGGTAAATAAAAACACTTACGCCTTCAAACCATATGCATGATTCCCTGAACCTAGGAGAGTCATTGAATACTATATTGAATTGGATTAGTTTCAGACTAAATTTTCCACCAGAGATTAATTTTGCTGATCACAAAATTTCCTCATTTCCCCCTACTGCCCCATTTATCATAGCTATAGGTCAGCCCACCTCTGTTTAACAACTTTCTGCACCTAAAAATGATCTTCGTTTTCTTTAGATAGGGCGGTAAATAAGAAGTTTAGCCTACATACCAATACTTATAATGCATGTTTCTTTTCCTTAACATGGCTTCTGTTCTGTATTTTATTGATTATTCATTTTATCAAATATGCCTTTTTATGAGTTCCTTTTAAAGGAAGACTTGTTGTTCTTACTGTTGTGTTTATTATATAATAATAATTGTATCGGTATGTAATTTTCTGTTCATCTTCCATTTCTAGTGTGACAGAGATCTCCAGTGGCAAGCATTTTAAATATAGCACAGTTATTTTTCTTCATATCATAAATTTCCTAAAAAAAAAAATTTAGAAAGTATCCTAGTAGGAAAACTGATACAAATTTCTCATTAATTAATAATTGATTTATTAATATTTAATAATTACTGTTTGTGGTTATTGCAAGACAGTTCATTTTTAATATAAATGTAAATACAAACAATATTGCACCCGGTTCTCATCAGAGGAAAGAAAATATTTTTGCAGTTGTCGGTAAATAAAGATCAGTGCACATACCAGGCATTTCATCCAGATGAACACAGGACAGATTGTACCACTATTTGGCCACACACCTGTCTGCAGCTTCACAACCAATCCAATCATTGGCGGGAGTCTTCTGCAAAACTTTATTGCAGCAATATGGTGTGAAATTCTTGCATTCTTTACTGCACCACCATTCCTCATCTTCTTCTGCAACCCTATCCAGGAAATATCCTGATGTCTACACAGATGGTGGGCTTCACCCTGGACAATCTCCTCTTCTGTGAATGATATATGACATAGATGATAATATTTAATGGTATTTTTTTTGTGGGGAGGGGGGATATATTTATAAATACTGAAGGTTTAAAACATCAGTAACATCCTGAACCATTAAATTATATAACTAAAGAAAATAATAATTAGCATGCATCCAACAGATTTTTAATATTTTACAATCATTAAATGTCTATGTTAATCACCAAACCACTCTTAAATTATGCTGTTTAAAAGTGTTATACCTTTGTAACAAAAAAGTTGTGACTTGGGTAACCGACTTCGAAGTTTTACACTGCTTCCATCTGTGTGCTGGCTGCCACCGTTTTTTTTTTTTTCACCATATTTTTATAAATCCTGCACATCTGATTATACATGAAATCAAATACTTATACTGCTTTTAATATAAAATGAACAGAAGTATAATATAACTTCCTGTCCTATCCCATCATCATGATCATAAAAAATGCCAACCCAGAGAAAATGCATTTTTAGTACCACTCAGGTCGTCGACAGATGCCTGGCACACACAGAAGTTGGCAGCAGCTGGGGGACCATCATGTTGGTTCTGTACATAGAAGGGCCTCAAGAAGTGAACCATCCTGCGGCTCAGTTCCATCAGGTCAACCTCCATGTTCAGCAGCTCCATGGCCAGCAGGCAGAGCATTCCCTCTGTCCCAAAATTCAGAAGCTGGTATGCATGCTGCACACCCTTCCACCGACCGATTAGTGGGAAAAACGGTACTTGAATGTGAACAAATTACCATGGTCCCCTGCACTACCACCACTAAAAACTTGTCATATGTATCCTGTAAACTGATTGGAAATCTGATCTAGAAAGGAAAATGCATTTTTTTAAATGTCTGTATAACTCAGTAAGTAAATTATTAAAGTATGCAAACGGTTAACTCAGTCACTTGGTTTTCTTATACTCTAGCTGTTAATAAATACATTTCATGGAAACATAAGAATGAATTATTGATACCAGTAATATTACTGAGATGAAGATACAGTTATAGATAATGAAATCTGTACAGCTTTACTATTAATGTTCATAATAAGATAGTATAGAGTACAGACCTTGAAACCATTATTGTGTCTGTCTGTAACTGCAGACCAATCATTCTGTGATGTGGGAATGGTTCCAAACCCTTCAGTGTTTCCTGGGAGCTGATCATCTGCCCTGCTCACTCTTACACTAACCATTCTCTCAACTCTCAGCTGGTCTCTTTCTACCAGTAAGGGGTGGGTTTCACCCTATGGGTCATGTGGGAATGGCACATACTGATTAAGATGTTTCATTATCTGTTCCACTCCTTTGTTGGACGAGGGATCAGCCTCAATGACACCAAAATTTACCTGAAATATGCAATGTTCATACAGCACATTACTAAGGTAGGTCTAAAGGAAAGATGTAAACATTTCCGGTGACTTGTATGTGAATAAAATGTGTGAAGATTATCATTATCATACATTAATGTATGACATAAGCCGTGCCAGTTTGAAAAGGATTCCAGCAAAACTGTGGTCTGTACAATGCTATATCCGAGACGCAGGAACCTGCAAGCAGGCAAATTTGAGAACTGAAAAACAGACATACTGACAAAATGACACAAGATTCAAACAAGATGACTTACTCATGTCATGGAAAACAACCGGAGGGAGATGAGATAAGCTATAATTTTTGTAATTGAGGTTTATAAGTTGTACATATATCTTTATTTCACAAATGTGTAAGAATTATCTCACAAGGTTATATTTGTTTTTCTCACAAATCTGTAAGAATTATCTCACAAGGTTATATTTGTTTTTCTCACAAATCTGTAAGAATTATCTCACAAGGGGAAAAACGGCCACCAGGGGGCGCTGCGGGTGCCGCGTCCAACTGGGCCGACATGTGACGTCACTGGACCTTTTTTTTTTTTTTTTTGGGGGGGGGGGGGGTTAATAGGACTATTTTTTTAGGGTTAAGGCGTGACAGTCAGTCCGTCAAGTCTGGGTCGAAGGGGACGGTTTTGTTTCCTTTTTTTTTTACGGATTTTTTTACCATTTTGGGGGCGGGTCTTCTTTTTTTTGTTAACTTTTTATAGGGGGTCTTTTTTTCTTCTATCGGATACACACTTTTTCTTTCACATTTTTTTCTTTCATGCATACATTTTATCCACACTGCATTTACTTTCAAAGGCATAAATCAAGATAGAGTAAAGTTTAAAAGTTAACTTCAAACACATAAAGATTTTAAACAGTAAATTACAATAAGAAAAACTGGTTTTAAATGTATACAATGGAACATGCAAACATTAATAATTGAAAACACACTAGATAACAATCAGATAACCTGTAATACATTTAAATATATAAATGGAACATGTAAACATTACACCGAACAAGAACATATTTACAGAATGTACAATATATTTACATTGAATATTCACAGTATATACATTTATTTACAAGTATGTTCACATTCACAAATATATTACTTTATTTTAGAATAGACACAAATATATTACTTTATTTTATACATTCAATATATTACTTTCATATAGAAATAGATTTTTGGTGTGTAAATAAAACAACTAAACAAATCACCGGGACCAGCCCTCTCCCTCGTACAAATCATCAAATCTAAAATAAACCTCCCCCTCCTTCCCACCCGATCGACCTCTGTAAACAAAACCTCCCTATGATTGTGTAAAGCCCAAAGGATCTGAAACAAAACCTGATACCTTGAAACTGAAAACAAATTCCCTGCCCCATTCCCCCGCACTGAAAAAACATGGTGATGGTGTAAATCAAAACTACGTAAATGATTTTGTGAAAATGAATTGAAACCAAAACGATTCTGTAACTCTTGTTCCCTCTCCTCCTCTTCCTGTTCCAAAAAAAAATCTCTCAGATGTTGGTCCAGCCAAACATCTAGAAAAAAAACCCAAGAAAATCAGTGAGTGGAGAGTGGGGTTTGAAGGTCGGGGGGCTGGCGGGTGGCGTGTGTCGGGTGACTGGGCGGGGTGTGGGGCAAACTGAACATACTGGGGGTTCTGGGGGGAAATCATGGAATTCGGGTAATGGGGGGGGGGGGGGGGGGGGGTACATACTCTATCAGTGAAGGGGGACAGGGCGGGTAGGGAACGGTCGGGGGAGGCGGGTAGGGAGCGGTCAGGGGAGGCGGGTAGGGAAGGGTCGGGGGAGGCGGGGGGACAGAAAAACCTGCCGCCGGTGCCGGATTCTTCTCTTCCTTCTTCATTTCTTCCAATAATTCTTCTACGGTTGTAGGTATCTGGAGACCTGGATCTGGAACGGGAGCCGGAGGTGGCGCGGTCCTGGTTTGGTATGTTGTCTGTCGACCGCAGACCGCCCACCATCCGTCTCCCGTTCGGCCTCCCCTCTCTTGTTCTGCCTCTTCTCCTCTCTCTCTCCCTCTCTCTCCCTCTCTCTCTCTCTCTCACCACTCCCCATATTTTCCATAATGCCAAGTTAATAAACCACGCTGTCAGTAGAAACATGATGTAAACTGCAGACTGTGCGGTCCAGGGGGTGACCCGAGGTTTTATACTCGTGTCCCGCATAGGGTCGGCATAACGGACGCTGGGTGGCACCATTGGGTCTGGGGGACGGCACGTACACCCCAGGCTATGCTTAACCCAGCAGGGAGGGTCGCCTCCGGGCCCGAACCACCCCTGTAAATTTTCGGTACCACCGACGCTGGAAACGAGCACATTGTATTACATCATCGACACGTCACACAGCACAGACGTCACACCCAACAAAAACCGACACTGCGCATGTCTGTGAACACACTTTTTTTCTAAACAGGAAGAACACGGGATAAACCCAATGCGCATGTGCGAGAATCATCAAAACAACAATAACAAGGCCAAAACACTAAAACGAACGTCACTGTGTGTCAACAGGAAGACCCCGGTAAAAACCCCCAGGCGCATGCACACACACACGCACAAACCCGCTCACGCCCAGGACAGCTGGTCAAAACGGGGCGGGGCTGTCTTAACCTTGGCGTTGTTGTAAATTGTTCGACTGAGATGCATCCACACTGGATGTACTTGCGTCTGGGGGTCTGGGACACCACCATGCTCAGGTCCCCGGTAATGCACAGCAACAGCATGAACAGGTCGTCGCTGGTGTCTATGTCTGTGCTGATGGCCTCGATCAAAATCTGCATGTTTTTTACACTGAAGTACCGTTTCTGTCGGGGGTACGGCCCGCCCCCGTTGAATTTCAGGTGTTTGAACACGAACACGTTGTAATCCCGGGAGAAACACCACATGTACCTGTCCCCGTACCCCTCTAATATATTATCGTACTCCACCCAGGTGTCGCTCTGGGAGTAAGGGTTAACCTGGCACGGCAGGGGCGGGGTCTCGTAATTGTTTTCCAGCGCCCGGCTCAACACGGTCATGGCTTTAGCCCCCAGCAGGTACTTGGCCACGCATTTTTCCAGGCACACGCCTTTCCACGGGCGCCGGGGCTGATCGCTGTACCCACCTCAGTACTCAGCCAAGAAAAACCGGTAGGTGGTGTGGGTCAGGCCGTGCACCGCCCCGTCCCGCAGGTCCACTTTGGCTTCGTCCTGCCGTATGATGACAAACGTGTCGGTGATCCAGTAGGCCACTTCCGCCCTGGCTTTCCAGTACTTGGCCCAGGGATCGGGTTTGGTTTTGAACTGCAGTTTGACGCCGTTCAGTTCGTCCAGGAACATGCACGGGTCTTCGCGCGCCCCGTGCGGTTTCCAGTATATGAAACTGTCTTTGTCGATGTGCCCGAAATTCTCGCTGTCTGCCACTTCTTTCACGAGGTACACTTTCTTTTTCACGCGGGCCTCCGGCGTCCTGCAGTTAGCCTTGCTCACCACGACCTCGGCCCGCGAATCCAACCCGTCCAGGATGTGTTTCATTTTGTCTTTGTGTTTCTTGAACACGGGATCGGACCAGTAACGACCGTCCAGGAGGGGCGGCGCGTCCCCGAATTCAAAATCGAAGAAATCCGACGGCTCCCCCGCGTCCGAGGCCGGAGGGGTAACCTGAGGCTCAAAGGCGCCGGCCCCTTCTTCCGTGGAAACGGCGAGCGCAGCCGTGGGCAAGGCGGGCGCAGCTGTGGACAAGGCGGGTGCACCGGGGAGCACCCTGGGCTCGAGGACGGGCCCGAGACCGTTTCTGAAACTGTTTCTGAACAAGCCGTCTAAAGGGCTGGGTCTCATCTGGGACGACCGGGCCCATTCCCTGGCCCTTTCCATGTCTTCTTCCATACTCTGCCACGTGTTGTCCCACGTCTGTTTTGGCGTCTCCCCGTTCAACCCTTTTTCACCCCTATTAGCTTTTTTTTCAGGTCCGGATCTTTCAGGATTGCTTTCGTCCATGCCGCTTTCCACTTCCGCTCGAACTCTTTTTCCAGTACTATTTTCATCTGCCCGTTCACCCAGATCTTCCTCACTGGCCCCAACGGGAGGGGATTTTCGTCCCACGGGAAGGGATTTCCGTATGACATCTTCCCCCGCGTTTGTCTCACAACCCGAATTGCTGTCCGTCCGATGCAGCAAAGGGGGGTGCCTCAGTTCACGGCCGTACTGGTCGTACTGCTCTTCATCGCTGGACATGGTGCTCAAAATGTGTGCGCCGAACCCCCGCAGGCCGGGGTTTATTCCCAATGGAATGTAGTTACCATGACCTTGGGGTTGCACCCCTTGATGCTAGTGACGACGACGATGATGATAATGACAATGAAGGCAAAGCCAAAACTAGCCAAGACAGTGAGTTTTCTGATCTTGAATTATTGACTTATATCCATCCTATATTACCCTATAAACAAGATATTGTATCACGGCATTGTTTATGTAACATGTTTGAAGTGTTGAGTCACACATGTCCAGGTAAAGACCCATTGTGCCTTTTTTAAACAAGTTACTTTATAATTTAGTTAGGATAACTAATCACTTAGGTCTTTGACAACCAAACACTTTAATTTCTAGAAACCAATTCTTAATTTAGATTGACCATTAGTAGGATCAATGTAAAGGTAATATCGTTTCGTTCAAAATAAAAAGAAACTTTGATGTCTACAACTGGTAGGGCTATGGATGTTCCAGTGTAATCGAACATGGATTGTTTGATTCAATGTGTTCACATGAATTACATAAATGATTTTACAGACTTTGGATATGCCCTGTGCCTGGACAATGTCCAGAAAGAGGTAAGAGCCAGGAAGTGCCAGGGAAAGGGGAGCCGAATAATTATGTGGGCGATGGCGTATGCTGTGAAAAATCCGAGTGACCTACAGACACTTGAAGAGAACAAGACTTGCATCAGGGCTTCTGACCTTTCGCTCCAAACATTCCTGCTTCCTGAGTCAGACATGTCACATCAGCGGTTCAGGATGATGGTCCTGGTAGAGAGGATCCTTGTTCAGTACCTCCCCTACTTCAGAGACAACTTTATTGGGTGTATAACAGAACACGTATCACTCCAAATCATGTGCCATGTAGGAAAAAAAGTGACGTGGTGAGTATGAAGAAATTAAAGCAAATCTTCAAAATAAACATCTCAAATAAATTTAAAACTCTGTCTTTTGCTCTACAAGCTAATGTACATAGCATAGTTCCTTCCATGCAAAACAACATGCGTGGTCATACAGTATGAATATTCCGTGACCAGCTGTTTCACTGATGTAAAATAACATCCCAAATATAGACTGATCTAGCATTGTGGGTGTTTGCAACATGGACCCATAGATGTCCCGGGATAAAGGAGTGCAAATAGGCTTTGAACGATTACAGGTTGAAAAAAAAACAGGAGTTGGAAAAATATTAAATGTTATATTAAAAATAAAAATTCTACAAATTCATGGATCAATGTTTTAATCTAATAATAGGTATTGTGTGCTGCTTATTATGTACTGCCAAATGCACTCGTAACTGATTCTATGAAAACCTTGTTTATATATTTGTCAAAATAAGATGCTAATTTCATGGATCTTAATATATCAACTGTCTGAAATTTTTTTATAACTAAAACAATTGCCTGTTATGATCAATCGGTCATGTATTATTTTACACTAAGATTGTCATCAGGTTTAGCAGCTGTATCTCCAAAATCTTCTGGACAGATTTTTGTGAAATTTTTTGACAATTTTTTTTTTTTTTTCTAATTTCTATTTCAATGTTTTTGGAAGATTATGGGCAGATGGTGGCACAATAACCTGGAGAAAATCTGCTTCAGCGAAACCCTGATTCCAAACTTTCGATTAAATAGTAAGATCACCCTTGACCATCCAGCATCTGGCCATCCATACATAAGACACAACACGAATCATTTGACCCAGAATCTGTATACAGAATTCAGGGGTGTGCTTTGGCTGTTTTGGGTTGGTGGGAGCCGTTTGTCCATTCCCCATTTTTTTTATCTTTTATTAATTTTCGCCATTTAAAAAATTGTTTTTTTTTAACATACATAATTATTTACATATATATTATTCAAACAATAACAAACTCACATTAAAAAACGTAAAAAATGAATCTTTGGTAATGTTTGTATTTAGTTACTTGAAGAATATCAGACTTCAAAAATACACACATACACAAACACAACACAGATTCAAACATACTAAGCAGCAGCTTGAAAGGTATAGAGAATTGTATTAAAGTTGCTAATAACAATGCATTAATACTGCGCTGTAATCTTCTAATTTCAAAGATCAAATATGAATGATTTGTCTTTTTTCAAGGATACCTACACATTTATAATATTGTTAAATACATCAAGACAACTTAAAACATGATTCGTTTATCTTTCAAAAGTTTGACTGTTTTTAATTATTCAAAATAATGTATGCATTGTTCTGTTCACTTAACGAAAATTGCAAAATTCAAATTTCTGTGATAATTACTAACTACTTCGCAAAAAAATTAACTACATCAGACAAACTTTGTTCTTTCATTCGTTTTGCTTATCATAGCAGTCAAGGATAGACAATCAAATTCTTTTCACCTTTTATAATTCCTGCATTCATTGACTAACTTATTGTTACTCTACATACATATCATCATCATCACCATCATCAAATGCAGCTGCAATTGAAAATTTTGTTTTGTAAATGAGGAAAGGGTATTAAACAAATATTCATGTCTTATGCTCGCATTATGCTCTGAAATCATATATATATTTGGCTTCTTAGGATGACAATCATATATGGTGATTTCAAATTTTAATTTTATATTAAGATAATGAATTATAAATATTTGATATAGGTTATCATGTCAGAAGATTCTTCTTCAGGCAGTGAAAAAGTGACAAGCATACTGGGCAAGAGAAAGAGACAACAGACTTCGCCGTACAAGTCACTTTGACAAAAATAAAGTTCAACGCCAGATGTTCAAACCAGGACAAACATTTTCATACGAGTCCTACAATCAGAGCCAAGTATTGACATTGCTCAAATACAGAAGCCTGAGATAAAGCCCGATACATCCGGATTAAAACCCTTTCATGAAGAGAAACAAGAGACCATCCCACTTGTAAACAGCCCCATCGATTTATAACCAGTTCATCATCATCATGTACGGCGCTTCAACTGTTGTCTCGAAAGCCCAAGCATTGCACATCATTATCGAGTGATGGAGATCTTATCCCATCACTGGAAAAGCACAGTTTCGCAGTCAAATCTTGGACTAAAGTGTACACGCCATCACTTTTTTTCAGGGTCATCTAGTGACAGCAAGAGCCCTTCCCAGTCACTGCTGAAAGGAAGAAATACTCAGTCCTGCACAGAGAAAGCATCAAAATGGAAAAGTACCTTCTAGATCCACAGTTATAACCCCCTCCCTATTTTTCAAGCGACTCTAACTCATAAAGAAGCAGTGACAGTCCTTCTCAGTCAATTCTAAAAGAAAGAAAAGATATCTGATGTGATAATAATTAGTTAAGATACAGAGTGAATCCATTAGCCACAATGCCACTTGCACTAGTCATGGATTGAAGTTTACATACCATGAAATTGTGTTGAGTACATTGCATTCGATATCCCTGAGGGAATACATTCAATCTCATTGCATATCATTTATTGTTCAATTCTAATATATAAATATTGCTTTATATGTGTCACCTTTGAGTGAACTCATATTCATTACATATAATCACATTTCAATATCATATTAACTATTTTTTAATGAACTCATTTTCATGAGACAACATATTTCAGTAATTCACAAAAGCTTTATACAGAGTACAGTTATAAATCCAGCCGGACTCTTATTTGTTTTCAAATTTGAATTGTCTGATGTCTGGAATGTTATTAGATTTGAAAGATTTTCCAAAGACAGAAGAAAAATAACTAGGAAAAAGTTTCCCTTGATATACAACAGAAAGAGATTTATTCCCATTTATCCTGTCATTTAGCAGTTTAACTTCAAAGAGGTGATAAATGGCTGATTTTCTGCACCGGTGGCGTCAGATTCAAAGACACTCCCTCTTCTTAGCTTGTAAATAGAATAATAGTTTAAGGGAAAATAAAACCGATGTCTGACTCGATGATCTACATTATGTGGACACAATTAAAGGAACTGTTTTTCTAAATTTAAACCAGGCGAGTATTGTAATATGCAAAGCATCTATTTATGAAATAGAATTTTTTTTTTTTTTGGGGGGGGGGGGGTGGATATTGGGTCTAGATTTAGACCTACAAATGACAAATTTGGCGTCTCTATTAAATCATCAACTTGGATAGGCTGATGACTACATATCTAGTGTCTGTGCCTGATGAAACAGCTTTCTAAAATAAACAGTTACAGTCTGGTGAAATACCATCTCCTAGATCGTGGCATTCTTTGAGGGAGTAGGGAATGCCAAATTCTTACTTTTTTCCGTGGGGGGGGGGGGGGGGGTGTTCAGGTGTGACGCACTTGGTGTCCCCATATGAATGTGAAATCAAAGATGAGAATGTTTACCTTATGGAGGGTATGGACTGGTGAAAGGTCAATATAGTAGTCCATGGGCCAGACACTTTTTCGGTATCAGAAAGGTGGCAAACATCGGTATCAAAAAGATGGAAAAAAAATTCTATCATACATTCATACATTTTTGGAAAGCTTATTACCTCCTCTTTACATGTATGTATGATAGCAGTGCCAGATGAGTAGCTTAATGTCTGTTACAGGCCTCTAAACAAAGAAAACGAAAATGTCATTTCCACAAAATGTCGATGGGGGCCAGGGCAACAAAAATGACAACAGATTAGCTTTCACTGGTCTTATCTTCACACTTGATATGGCAAGTGAAAGCACATAAGGTAAATGTTTTATTTATGTCACTGCAGGTTTATATTAAATATCTTTAGACTATATACCATGGCGTCAATATACCATGTGACCAATTCGATTTGAAAAGTTTTACATGTGTGGCAGACACAAATATTTCTTGAGTTGCGGAAATTCCTTCTGCATGAAATGTTCCTGATATTATTCCTCACATTCGTGAACTAGACCATTAGACGTAATAAAAAAGTAGTGATAGACTTCTGATAAACCAGCAATAAATAAAAAATGAAGTCATTAGCCATATATTAGCTGTCCATCAAAAAAGGTTGTTATTTGATCATTGACACAAACCAGCCCCACAGTCCGGTGGGTTTTACACACAAAAAAACTATTAACAATATACCTTGAAGCGGGAAACTGCATAAAACTTCTAAAATTTATACAGAAGGACAAAAGAATTGTTGTACACCAAGCAAAGTAACATATACAGGTAACTAGAACTTAACATCTATTTAAATAGAAAAATGGATATATAAAACAATGGAAATATAATTTACTCTTTTTACTCTTTTTCAAGCCAATTTGACAAAAACACGGGTATAGAAATGTCCCTTTGTCTGCCCTGCCGTCTGTTAGCAGACACAAATCATCCCTTAACCCTTATTTCATATTTGAGTGATTTACCTAATTATCCCTTATTTCATGTTTGAGGTTTAATGGTTCATCTAGGCGATATAATTTATTATACAATTGCTTTGGTGATCTATTATAGGTAATCATTTTCAATCCAAACACAGACAAATCCCTGAGAAAACAATACTTCATTATATTAATTGCCCTGTTCTGTTTTCTCAGGGATTTATCTATGTTTGGATTGAACAAGATGTAGGGGATAATTTATTTCAGTATTGAAACAAGGATTATATTATTCTTTATTGCAGGAATGGAAGAGTAGTATATCTAAAAATCACCGTTTAAGAACGTATTCAACCTTTAACTTAACATTACACACTGAAAATATTTAACATTAATACAAATTGTTAACATTTTCAAGTCTTAGTCTTTGAAGGCTAAGATGTTCATCACATAATTTAGAAGTAGAAAAAGGAAGGCATTGGAACATCTCATGGGATGAAAGGTTTTGTAAATATTGCCTAAGATATGTGGATGCTGTTGTGGAAGATGAGTATGATCTTATCATGTAATGCCCTTTGTTTACAGACTTGAGAATCAAGTATATTTGTGATTTAAGTACATTTTTATCCCTCATGCCAGATAATAATGCTTATACAATAAACAATTTAGCAACCTATGTACACTATACCTTTGTCAGGAGAGATGATGAATTGAAAACTGGCTTATAATTAATCTATTGATTTACTTACCTTTTCATTTTGTACTGTTTGTTTATATGTTAACTTTTTTATTATTATTGTTGTTTTTATTATTGTTATTATTCATGACCTCTAAATAAAATGAAATATGTGATAACGCATTTTCTGCATATGTTTAGATATTGCCAATATGCGTTTTCACACATTGTGATTTTTAATACATGTTATGCTAGTTCATGATTTGCTGTTACATTTTGTTGTTGTTCAATTTAAATGATTCTTAAGACATGCTCTTTGGGGAACCATCAGCCTGAGGTCTTAAATTTCAGAGTAAACTTCTATTTATTCATTCATTCAAAGGAATATTCTTTGGTCAGGTTGTCAGAAGTGACACCGCTTATGTGGATCACCAAAACGGGATAGATGTCCAGGCGCATTAAGCCATATTTTTCTTATACCATGTTGCTATATTTCAGCTTGTGAATGGACCACTGAAAGAGGTTTACAGAGGTACTTCATATTGTATCCATAAAACGGGATCTGACGCCATCTCCATCTCCTTCGAAACCGAAAGTGGCACCATGAACCACCAACTCTATCGATCTATAATCAAGAGAGACATAATCCAGAGTGGTCAGATAGACGCCGACGGTCAAGAAAATAGAAGACCTTGTTTTTTGACACCTACATTACAGTTAAGGACACTGAACAAAATTCATGATCAGCAGAGACAGTGTATTTACAATGACAGGGTCGTTTTGTTTTGATAATGCAGTGATATGTTCACTTCCTGCACTTTACGAATAATATACTTATGCACTGTATGGAATGTCCAAGTTAAGCAACATTAATGATGTACAACACGCACGTAACAACGCATGTATGCAGGGAAAATTATAAGAAGCATTTGTAACAAATCCAGGGTTTAAACCCCAGAAGCCCTCCACCTTCAATTTTTTCTCCAGAAGAAGCTTCTCAGAACCAGCTGTGTAGTCTCAGAATGGAAACGTACAAGTCTGTTTAAAAGCGTGTGAGTTTGATGGCAGCCATCTTGGATTTCAAAATAGCAGTCAGAAATAAAAAAAAATGTTGACAGTACCACCAATTTTGTTTGAATAAGAAATTAGGGTATAAATACCAAAAGTTGTTTCTCATTAGAGAAGAAATGAAACTGGCAGATGATGAAATAGAGATAAAGAGATCTCACAGGCTGCCATGGAGGATCTCCTGGAAGCCGAAGCAAATAATTTGTAAAGTTGGAAAATTCAAACAGAGAGAGGAAGTCATGGGTATAGGACGGAGAGAATGAAGAAGGTCAGCTCCGACATATACGTACAAGAGGACTTCAGCGAGAGACTGGGGGAAGCAAGAAGACACCTACGAGCTTTGGCAGGTAAAATTACAATATGTGTTAGTACATATTATGATACATTATTCAGATAGTTAATAGAATAAAAACTCAGATGATTGGAAATAAAAGCTTATGGTCCGAGAGACAAATGTACCGAGTAAACATGGTGAATGAAGTTGTTCTATAAACTAGTGGAGGCTTCAGGATCATCTGACAGAATCAGTAAATAAAAATAAACGTATAAAAGCATGGACGACTTTCAAGGGTAATTGTAAACCTGTCTTTAAGAATGTTAAAGTCCCAATTTTCCGGTGTTTTAAAAGGCTCTTATTCCGTTTAGGATCTTCTAACAATGTAATCCTATCTTCCCTAAAAGAAGACCTTTGGGAATTGGAAAAAGCAGTAAACCTAACTCGAAGACCAGCGAGAATTGTAAAAGCGGTATACTGCACTGGTCATAGGTTGGAAACCTTAGACCTTACCAAGGCATTCGAAACTGTTATTCTACGTCACTAGATCTATTTAACGGACTTGGTAAAAACTCCGTAAATTTCGATAAAAGAACACTAAAAAGAAGTTCTATAGAAACATTGCATTTTTAAAAGTTATATGAATTTCTTTAAAATTGTCTAAGGATGGTTTCAAATGTAGTATGGCAGTAAGCAATAGGTAAAGCTATTTTTGTTGATTTAATGTAATTAAATATTTTTCTTCTGTATCTTAAATATTAAAAATTTTATATAATATTAGGGGCAAGTACTGGAATGAAAATTATCTTTATATAATTCAAAAATACGTATTTACAGGCATGTGTTGGAAATGTTAAATTCACTGAGAATTCTTGTACATGAAGGTGAAACCCAAAACAGACAGGAACCATCGGGAGAGCTTTCAGGCCTAACAAGGATCATTATTGACAGCATTGGTTGGAGTAGTCATTGGATAGAGACAAGAATCGAAAACCCATCTTATTTCATCGTTGAGCAAAAAGGGAATGGAATATAATGTATTTTACAATCATGCGAGTTGTAAGTTGATCTATTACAAACATACTGTAAATGATTTACATACTGTATATATTTTATTAAAGTACATACACGATACATATGAAAGTTTTAACGCAACAATGTTTGATCAACGTATGATACACCTTTAACATGTTTAACTCGTAATTCAGAATTCAATATATTACTCAACAGATGCAATTTAGGATAATATACACACTAAAGCGTTAAACAGAAGTTCTTATACACAGTTTTTTACAATATATTGTTTATATTTAAACAATACACTTCTTTGTGTCTATTTTGTTTTAGGTTCCTTTGTCAACATTTTCCCCACATATATTTATTTCGATCACTACGATGAGCTCCTATACCTCATATTTTTTAAATAGTGTCATACTAATTATCCATCATATTATTATATATATGCATTAATTACTCTTGTTCATGGCTGGTATCACTATGTTGTATTCGCCTGTGTTGGCAGCATCTATCCTCTCCATTCCACAAAGTTAACACTGTCCCTAATGGCCGGGGAGGCGACAAAAGTGAGGCCACGCGCATTCCGTTTAGGTAATTTTCCGACTCTGTGGTTTAGGTGAACTTTTTATTTCAACACATTGGAGTTTCCATGGTGTATCACATTATGGATTATGGATAATATTGTCCAAATGGATAAAATATAATAAAATGCATGTTGTAATTGGTTTTGGGAGCAGAAAGCTGAAAAGGTACCCCTTGAAACTCTATAATGAAGTTTAAATTGCAGTCTGGCAAACACGTCATTGAAGAAGCGTCAAGTAAACAGGACCAGTTGTGGCACTGAAATGTAAAGCTGTATCCCGTAATCGTTGTAAATTCCAGTATATAAACGTATTATGGCTGGGAAACTCGATGGAAGTCTACAGCTTGGACTAAAGAAGTAGAGCTTTGACTGAGCAAGTGGGAGAATATACTTTCAGGTACATGTTAATGCTGTAAATATGTAGTGATTATAACTAATGTAGATTTTTTTAAATCACGGGTAATGTACTGTAAAGCTCTAAATATTAAGGTATTAATAGTGAAATATTGGAACTGATTTTAGTGTATTTTAAGATGTAAAAGACCCTAGTAATAATGTAAGTATAAAAGAGCAACTTATTGGGATCTACTATATTTGCAACTGGTGTTCTTAATTTTAAACTTTATTTATGTTTCATTTTGCTTTACAAAGCCAATAGTTTTCCAGAAATAAATTACCAAAATTTGTCACTCGTTTTGTATTGATATTTGTATTGCCAGACCTGTAAATCTGATCATTCTCCACTGGTATACTGATATTGTTTTTTATGATTAGGAAATTGTGTTAATGTCTTATAAATTAAATAATGCAAGATGGGGGAAATATACTTGTGTAGGGAATATTCTTTTGTGCACTTGGGAGGAAATGGTGTAATATTTGTCCTATGCATTTCAGTAAAGGCTACGACCGTTACAATGGTGCCTAAGGGTGAATGGTCAAGTTACGTCAAAATGAATGAAGAATCGAAAGAAAGGTTGAGGTGTGTCGGGGTTGAAAATCTGGGTGGGCCCGTGATGACCTGGGTATACGACCGCAAGTGGGACGAGGTTCTGGGGGAAACTGTCAAGATCCTTAATTATATCCGTAAGACAAACGGTGCAATAGTATGCACGAGGCAATCGCAAGTGTTGAGTAAGTGGTTATTCAAATGTCTGTAGGTCCCAACGTTCAGCAAAATTAAGTATGGAAATACGTTTTTAGGGTTGGTTGAGAGGGAGATGGAATTACTTGGGGAGAGTGGATGGTTTATAGAAAGGAGGGGAATGGGGGAGGGTGTGAAAATTTTTTGGGGAGTGGGCGGGTTATGGGCGGGAGATAGTTGGCTCTTCTTGGTTAAATTCGTTAAACTCGCAAACATGAATTCTCAAGATCGCGCTTTTTTAGTAGAAATTCTATCGTTCATGTAGGTAAGGTTTTATAGTTAAGAGCAAGCGAAGAGGAAGAGATATTTAAATTTAAAATATTAAATATTAAAACACTTTCTTTTTTAAGTTGAATAGTCGTACGATTAATATTTATGGAAATTTACGTTTAATTGTTATGGAAACCTATTTTAGTAATGGATTCTTGCTTGAATTCTACGAAAAATTTCTGTAACGGCAAAATTTATGAATGTGAAAGCTAAAAGGAAGAGATATAAAATCAAGTTTGCTATGCTATCATTGAGCTTTTTAAAATTTGAAATATGGTATACAAACCTACCTTGACAGTGGTTACTGAATGACATTTTTTTTCAAGGAAGAAATGCCCAGAACTGTGCAAGTGGCTGGCAGAAGTGCCGTAATCCGAAACCTTGACTATTTCGGACCCGACTCGATCTATCAAGGCGGCCCTTCGCCGAGAACATTCTTCAGCAGCTGTAAAGGTCGGCCAAAGTGTGAAACTGACCCATCTCTCGGTCTGAAGAGATTCCCTCCACAGTTCGGACCAGCTATCTAACACCAACAACACGACAACTGAGGTACTGAAATGTCCCCGAAATGATTGCATACCCCATGAAATAATTGCATCTAAGACTCCCAAAATTGTAATCTGTTAACCAAAAGTTATTCGACATTTGTCCGGAACTCCGGAATGCAATCCCTAATGCCACGTTCACCCTTGGCAGCTGACCCATATGACTGGTTTGTAAAATGATCGAACAGTAATATTGACAGCTTGACGTGCCCATTTAACAGAAATCATCAGAGTTAGTAAAAGTACAAATATCTTTTCATTTTTTTTCTTTCCTTTAATTATGTCGGATGTTTTAACGCATGAATTCGAAATATTATTAAATATGGCCTTCAGTTGATAAGTTTCTAATCTCCAAAATTTAATTAGATCTGAGCTTAAATCATCTGAGCTGTAGGGTTGACTCCTATGTGGGTTTATTCATTAGTCAGTATGTACGTGTGTCTGATATTATTTGTATAATCTTATATATCCTGAAGCCCCAAACCAGGGCGACTTTTTCGATGTTAAATGGAATTGTCAGAATAGGTGAACAAAATTATATCATGTTTGTGTTTTCTTTTGGATGGTAATGAACCAACTGAGTGTCTAAACTATTTAATAATAATCTATAATAATAAACAGTGTGAAGAAAGATATTTAGTATGTCACATTTCTGCTTCTTTATGTAATTTCGAGAAAGCATTTCGAGAAAGCATTTGACGCATCTGACTGTGTAAAAGTGGTTCTATTACATCACTGTGTAACTTGTTATATCAACGCAAGTTTAATAATGTGTGCGTGTTTTACATGATCATTCCACCTGATACAGCAGTTCTCCTGCAGATCAGGGGTGGGGGGAAAAGCTCACTCTTTGTTTCCATCAGTTATTATGTCATTTCATTAATACACTCATGTGGTGACATTAAAATCATGTTATCCATTTCATAGACGGTTTGCGATCATTGTTTTAGAAATGGGTGTGGAAATGTCCGGTGTGAGAAGGTTGTGCCCCACCGGGGGGGGGGGGGGGGGGGGGGATCTATGTTGTCTCTTTCAATATTGAAAGCTGCTTGAAGTTGTTATTTTGTGCGCCTGTAGGCGATTGCTGTATTCACGAAGGAAACCCAAGGCCGGCTGTGTTTCGGAGTGTCAAGGGAATTAAACTCAGTGTACTTTTTCGCCGCTGGACATTTCACGCACCACTGTTATTTCAATAGAACACGTCTTTGACGTTTAATGTTCATTTTGAACTGAGACTAGAACAGTTCTTAGCAGAAGAACACACTTATCGAACATCTGGCTATAGTATCCACTACACATAACCTCGAAATATATCTGCCCTAAAGAAATGAGTGTCCATGAGACTCAGCAGATTATAGAATATCCAACCGACATCAGAGCATCGTTTCTTGACCCAAGGATCGAGCTTCGATTATGCACAGACAGCGCCGCGTCAAGTGAGGTCAAACAAGACATCCTATCACTGTGCAGACAGCAGTCAAACCACGATGCTGAAACAAAAAGTCCATCAAAGAAGAACAGTGGACTCTTCGCATCAGTAAAACATCAACATCAACTTCCTGGCCACCAAACCTTCTGAGGTCACAGATTACCTGGGAGAGCCACACCTGGATAAAGATGAGGATCCGCTCATGTTTTGGCGGTCAGCAGAAAAACAATATCCTCAACTTGCAACCCTGGCAAAGAAATTGCTTTGCCCAAGATCATTTAAGTCAGCTGAAAGTCAGTAAATTTAAGCCTGTCAATTTACTTTCTAGATAAAGTCCAGTCATACTACATACCTGTTTTCTTTATGTTTTTCTGCATAAGTGAAGCATTGTCTTTTAACAATTGATCCCTTTCTTCCTCAAAAGCTTAAATCCTTGTTTTTGGTTCTTCCACCTGCGAATCCTTGGTCAGTCCACCACGTTGTCACAAGCAGTGTCATCATAGGCTCCTACAAGGATAAGTGTAGGTGGACAAGGATTCTTCCGCCTATGTATGACATTCATTGATATTTTAAGGACCTTTGTAAGAAAGAAGCAAATATTATAAAGAGCATTTGTAACACTGGTATCTGTTCTGAAACATCAGGTTTAAAGTGAATATTACCCATTACCTGTTAAAATATGAAATACATGAACACTGATTAGCAGTATATTAAATAGTCAAAACTGATTTGCAAAAAAATTTATTCATGTGTAAATATAATATCTATCTTAGAAGGAGAACAGATTTTCCTAAAATAAGTGTAAAATAGTGTCAAACAGTTTAAAATAGTGCCCTGTAAACAGACATCTGACTGGACGGACAGACAGACAGCTGGATGTCTCATGGACAAAGGACCATCACCATAGTGACTCTAAGTCAGCTGAGCTCAAAATAACCAATTGTCTGTTCCTAATGGTGGGGCTTAAATTATAATGACATGCATCTGTAGTCAAGTTATAAATATTCAGCATACCAGCTGCATAAATTGAGCATGTGGTTTGTTGGATCTGTGCTGTATCATACCTGCATGAATTGACAAGACTCGGGCACAGTATATGTTGTAAACTGATTTTCCTCTTCGTTCAGTAGTGCCTGCACAGTGGCCTCTTTTTTTCTTATCTGAAACCAAAGTATGTGTATGACAAAACAAACTAGAAATTTCTGGCATCAGAGATACTGTAATATTCTGTGACAACTAATACACACCCAGGGTTGTTGTCACTTTAAGTGACAGATGAATTTAAAGACCGTGCCAAACCACAGTATCTCCGACTTTGTCTGGGATATAATAAAAATGATATTCAGTATTTGTCTGAGAAAAATTAAATTTTCTTAGATTATCAGATTTCATGATTATAGACTGAGGAGGAGAACGGGTGGTGCCAGTGTATATACATGTATGGTGAAAAAAAATTGAAATTTCTTATCTCATATTGTCTGAAAAGAGCAAGGAGTCTTAGATAAAAAAATAAGTGACTTATGGGTCATTATGCTCAGCTGAGTAGCTTGACTTAATCCAAGGAAATGCATTGGGAATTTTATGTTTAATATGCTGGGAAAAATGGAGGGAAATACAGGTGGCACTTCAAGTCTCAGGAAAGGAGTCATGATGAATAAACATACAATGTTTATTTTTTAGGTCACTCGATCGGCCATCAGCAGACACACTAATATTACTGTCATTTGAAGATTTGATAAATCAGAGGGAAAATGTTGGAATATAAAAAGAAACAGATGGCACCACAAACTAATAATTATCAATAACCATACATGGTTTCAAGTTACCAAATGGACCAACAGCTGAGCTATTAATTTAGATATGACATAATGCTGGCAGTTTGGCAGTTCCAAAATGACAGGTCAAATAAAATAGAAGAAAAAAAAAGTCTTCAGTAACAGATGAAACTGCTCATGAAAAATGTCCATAGCAAGGATCAATGGCAATCAATAATTAATTCATGAGACTGGAGCTTTTGTATCGAATATTACCCACAGGAAACCGAAGAAATTTGGGGTTGGGAGACATACAGTGACCCAGTTTTAGGTTTCTGTGGAGATTTGTTAGGTTTGATGACTAGCGTTTATGATTTGTGCCTTGTTCTGGGATGATAAGACTACCAATGGACAAAGTTTTACTTGCAATCGGTTAGAAACTGTCAACTAGTTTTCATGGAAACTATAACTGTTTATAATTTCAAATCAAGGATATCGCCCTTCAGTACAGCTGTACTTAAACGTCGAGGACACTGAAATTGACAACGATTTCGGGATACAGCTTGTACATTTCAGTGTCACAGCTGGTCTTGTTTACGCTGCTTCAATGACGCGTTTGCCAGACTGCCAGTTAAACTACATTAAAGAGTTCCAAGGGCTACCTGTTTCAGCTTTCTGCTCCCATAATCATTTACAACATGCATATTATTATATTTTATCCATTGGGAAAATATTAATTATAATGTTGGTAGAAAATGGGAACTGCAATGTGTTGAACTAAATTGTCAATTAATCAGAGAGATGGAAAATTACCTAAATGGGATGCAAGTGGTGTTACTTTTTTGAATTATCCGGATATTAAGACTGTTCACTCCAATTGTGGAATAGAGAGGAGAGATGCTGCCAACACAATGCGAATGCAACATATGATAACAGAGATGAACAAGAGGATTTAATGCTTATATAAGATTAACAATATGTATGAAACTCAACAAAATATTAAAGGGACCGGAGTTGATGATATTGGAATAAATATATGGGGGGGGGGGGGGGGATGCAGACAAAAGAAGCTCAAACCAAATAGACTCATAATAGTATTTTGTTTAAATAAAATAAATTATACAGTAACAAACTATGTAAAATCAGAAAAAAAATCTGTTGAATGCTTTGGTCGGTGTATATTTCCCCTGATTATAATAGCATATGTTGAGTATTACTATTGAATTCTGAATTTTAAATGAGTTTAACATTCTAAAGGTATATCATACATCCGTTAATGTAGCATTGTCACGTATATACTATATTAACATATATACTGTATGTGAATCATTTACGGTTTTTCTGTAATAAATAAACCTACAACTCGCATGGTTGAAAATGCATTATTTTCAATTTCCTTTTGGCTCAACGAGGAACTAAGGTGGATTCCTGCCTCTGTTCCGCGACTACTCTCTACCATAATGTCAATAATGTTCCTGGTAATGACTTGCCGCTCTTTCGATGGTCGGACGGGCCTTCATGCACAGCAAGAATTCTCAGTATATATCATATTTCCCAAAGATGCCCGTAAATAAGCAAAAGAAAAATATGTAAATACATTGAATCAACATAAAAAAAGCTTCACCTATTGCTTACTGTCTTATAACATTTGAAAAAACATTTTTAGGGATATTAAAAAAAATACATATATGTAACTGTTATAATGCAGTGCTACCAGACAGCAAATAAACACTTCCTACAAGTGATCTTTTAGGGAAAGTTTTGTTTGGTGACGTGGGTTAAGAGCTTCGAATGCCTTGGTAAGGTCTAAGATTTTTCAAACAAAGACCAGTGCAGTTAACCGCTTTAACAGTTCTCAATGATCTTCTTTGAAACATGTGGAAACAGTCTACCTGTTCCAGAGCAGATTGCCTATATGTTGCCTGGTTTTTGAAAGTATAATAACATACTATATTAAAGGTATTACCACAGTCAAGAGGAAATAAAACATACTTGCGCCTCATTGCAGACAATATAGACGGATATCCCTGCATTTAACCATCAAAACCCGATACATAGTATATTTCTAACTTTGAAGGTTATTTCTAACTTTGAAGGTTTCAGTGATAAGAAACCCTCCATTTTGGAGAAACATTCTGCATCAAGCCACTTCACATGTTGTATTATGTCAATACCTGAATCAATTAGGCAACAGTTGTCCCTACGCTTAACAGACAAGCAAAACCTCTTCAGGTTCACTTCTTTAAAATTGTTTGCATAACCTGAAGGTTTGTGGGACAGGACCCACGTTTTGCTCATTTCAGAGAATCGTACTTTAGAATCTCTCTTGTGGAGGGCACTCAGTGCGCCCTCGGACCCCCTGCGAGTCACTCGTTGCAATGAAAGAACAGGCTGTTACAACCCATAATGTAATAACCGGCCCATAATGTAATAACGGCCCATATTGTAATAAAAACGACCCATAATGTAATAATCATACCCTGCCCATATTGTAATAAAACTGGCCCATACTGTAATAACGTCCCATAATGTAATAAAAAACGGCCCATATTGTAATAACGGCCCATATTGTAATAAAAACGACCCATATTGTAATAATCATACCCTACCCATATTGTAATAAAACGGGAAGTGGGAAAAACGACCCATATTGTAATAACATATTTATATTGTAATAACATATGTTTAAGCTCAAGAATGACAGGGCACACGCTTAGTGTCATTTACATAATATCCTGCCCCCTCCCATACCCTCTCCATGAACCTGTTACCAACCTTAATGAAACCATGGTTCACAATTGAATAAAAAAAATCATATTTTCATACACTAAAATATAACGTATAATAATAATAATAATAATAATAATAATAATTATTATTATTATTATTATTATTATTTTAATTATATATATATATATATATATATATATATATATATATATATATATATACGTATATATAACAGTTGTCATAGTACCCATGTATGCATATTAGCGCCCCCCCCCCCCCCCTACAACTTTCGAATTTCTAAATCCGCCACTAATCATGGCCCCCTGCCCTCCCTCAAACCGGGTTACGCCCCTGAATCTCCCCGCTCTGCGCCCTATGCTCTACCTCTAATACACAGAAACCGGCATTTTCAAATTGTTGTTTTGTTGTTCGGGCTAATTATTTTTAAAAATTAAATTGTAAACTCTTTAATCGCACGAATGACGCATCCAGGTTTTAACTTCAAATACGTGCGTTGAAAGCTCTTAATCTATACGACGTGTTATACATGTTAACCTAAGACATCTTAACCAGTACATACATAGGCACCAAAAATTTGCAGCAGTACCTCCATTTATAATTTCCAAATCTCGGGAGGTTTCGAGAGATCATATAAAATATTCTCTATGATACATTGAGCAAAACGCACTGAAATTTAAACTTTCATTTATATTTTAAAAAAGAATTAAAATACATTAAAAAGTATCGATAATGAGAGTTTTGTATATTTTATCTGTTAAAATTGACAAAATATTTACATTTTGGCGATATACATACATATATATATATATATATATATATATATATATTTATATATATATATATATTATCTTGTTTAAATACTTTATCACCCTATTTAAACACTGATTCAACAAAAGGATAATCATGAATCATGGCCATATTTCGCTCATATTAGCTTGGTCACCGTTTTAAACAAATAGTCATTATGTAATCCAGTGGTTTTTCATACTTGTATGTTCACTTACACATTCGTGTCACGAGAAGTCAATATTTGAATTGTCTAAATTAAGTTGCATGAACTTTGATTTATAAAATTATTGGCCGTTTACCCACCTTCGATTTTATTACAATATGGGCCGTTTTACCCACTTCCGATTTTATTACAATATGGGCAGGGTATAGTTATTACAATATGGGCCGTTTTTTATTACATTATTGGCTATTATTACATTATGGGTCGTTTTTATTACAATATGGGCCGTTATTACATTATGGGCCAGTTATTACATTATGGGTCGTAACACAGGCCTTTTTCAAAGACCAAAGAAATTCTCAAATGTTACCCCGGGATCCCTTGCACGACGCCCCACCTCCTGACACACTGAGAGAACACTCGAGGGTACACCCAGTGGACAATGTGCTTGATGTCTAAGATCTGCACACCCAACCCAAAAGCTGTGGTGGCTATCAGGCACTCTGCTGTTTGGACGAGGAAAGTCCTCAATAGTGCTGTCCATACTGCCATGATATGTGACTATGAGGCATCTTCGGGGGTCTTTTGAGTCCAGGCTGCTGGATATCGACCTGCGTTGTGTATGTCCTTGAAAAAAAATAAACACCAATTCAGAATATACAGATTGAACATGACTTCAATAGAAGACAGTTACTTGCTCAAAGTAATGGCCATGACAGCAGTAGAAAATAAATACTTGCTTAAAGTTATACACATAGCATTAGTAGAAAACAAATACTTGCTCAACAGAAATGTATATTACACTGATATAAAGCAATAATTTGCTCAACATATTGCAAATGACATAAATATGAAGTCAATTGCTTGCTCAACATAATAAATACACCTTAAGAGAAAAAAATAATTCCTTCCTAGAGTAAAAGTGTGACAAGAGTGGATAGAAAAATTCTGAAGGGACAGATTTGTCTGACATCTTACCACTGTACAATGCAATGAGCTTCATCCACAGCCACCACACACAAGTGTGACAAGAGTGGATAGAAAAATTCTGAAAGGACAGATTTGTCTGACATATTACCACTGTACAATGCAATAAGCTTCATCAACAGCCACCATACACATAAGGTCCCGGTTTGATTTCTGAGCCACATGTCAAACAACAGGGCTCCTGATGACACATTTACAACTGACACCTGCCCGGGTCTCAAGCTATGAACAAAAATCAGGTGATGCAAAGAATACTACACATATGTAGTAGTGACAGATATGAAGTATAAGTCTAAAGCTGACAATTATACAATATCAGTTTATTTTTTTAATGTTATGAGATATACATTATCTGGTATATTGTGACTTACTTTCCTGTTTCTCTCAATCTACAATGTTGTACTCTGCCAAGGCGAAATTTGGACATTCTGTACAGTGGTGTACGAGATTTATGTTTACGAGTAGACGAGGCTGTGCATCTGAGATGTTTCCTCATCACAAGCTACTTCGATCTGGCACAAGCAATACACGTCCTCCTTTCTCTGCTGTTCCTGAGCAAGAATGGGAAAGGGTTGTTGTTGAGCATGTCATACGACATTCTTTTGTTTTTTTATGTCAAATGAAAATAGTTACTGCACGTGTTGCTTCTTTGGTAACATGGCAGTGGTACCTATGCATACCTCTTGTTACGAAACCTAATATCAACAGATCACGTATGCGTGATGAACATAAGTTTTGGAATGAAAAAAAAAATCAGAGAACTTTCCTTTTCCCGAATATTCTACCGAAACAATACATAATACACAGTACACACGCGTTACAGGAAACATCTAGAACAAAAATGCTGTGTTTCTACACGTCAGGGTTCACACATGAGCCGGGCCGGCTCGGCCAGGCGAAAAAACCCCAGACTAGCATGACCGCTGCTTACACGTAAGACACCACGCGTGGGCCGGGCTATGCCGTCATGGCCACAGCCAATGCTAACGCTGCACAAATATATACAATAAAAGAGACATCTGTATCACTTTTTAAGTATAAACAAATATTCATATCACTTTAATGTTGTAGGATAGTTGTGATAGCGTGAAATGTTTAGGGGAATGAATAAAGAAGTCAGTGGATTTTTGTTAACAAATAACTATAATTTATTCTTAAAACAACCCGAACATAACAATACACTAACTCAATACAGTTACACAGTATAACAGCAGTACAACAGCATATCAATACAACCACACAGTAAAACAATCAAAGTGCACAGTACCTGGATACCACCACTGTCACAGCGATAAGTCCCTAAAATGTATAAGCCGAAAGAAAAGTTCACACAAATCGTCTCGGAGAATAACAGTCCAATGTTATTACAAAATCAATCTACTGTTATCCAAATCTGAAATCCTGGCAGTAATGCGAAAGGCAAACTGAAAACTATATAAAATCTGTCACAAATTTAGAAGAAAAGCTATAATTGCCGCACTAATCGGAAAAGGTCCACAACTGACTTACACACTTCTGTGTCCGCTTGAATATTTCTCTCCTCTATCCAATCTCAGCCCTAAAACACAGCCCCTATTTATAACATTTTCATTTCAAGCCGAGAACTTTCCTTTTCCCGAATATTCTACCGAAACAATACATAATACACAGTACACACGCGTTACAGGAAACATCTAGAACAAAAATGCTGTGTTTCTACACGTCAGGGTTCACACATGAGCCGGGCCGGCTCGGCCAGGCGAAAAAACCCCAGACTAGCATGACCGCTGCTTACACGTAAGACCCCACGCGTGGGCCGGGCTATGCCGTCATGGCAACAGCCAATGCTAACGCTGCACAAATATATACAATAAAAGAGACATCTGTATCACTTTTTAAGTATAAACAAATATTCATATCACTTTAATGTTGTAGGATAGTTGTTTTTTTCAGAGTCAAGGGTTTTTTTAATTTATAGAATTATTCAAGGTGCCACGTTTATTCATTACTAGCTGATAAACCCGATAACCACTTTTTTTTATCGGGGTTGGGGATGTATTTCATGTTATATGAAATGCAGGCTCTATTTTTTCCAAAGGTTACCAAAAATATAGTTTTTAGTGGAATATAGTCTCAATAAGATATTTAATAATATTATTTGTACTGGATGACAACCAGTTTGGGGCATCATGTACTTCACCTCTAGGTAAACATTGGACCTATATTACAGGAAATATCACAGTATGCATTATTTTCTGGAAAGATGTCTGCAGATTAAAATATAAGACATAAAAAAAATTATTTTATTTTTCACTGCAGCACTTAACAATCTTATGTGAAGGCACAAAAATGATGTACATTAAATCCAGTTTTCACATAAAATAAAATGTCTACATCAAACAAAACCTGTGTCAAAATTTACATAATACATTTACAGTGTTTTAAACAAAAAATATAAGATGCCACTTTTGTATGTATTTTTAATTCCCTTTGTTTGTAAGGTATCATTGTGCCACATAATACAATTTCCTGACTAATTTAAATAAGACTTAATCAATGTTAAATAATCAAAGTTAACGAAGTTCAATTCAACTTTTGTAGCTAGTGTGTGGACATATTAACAAGTAAAATAATGTACAACGCTATTTTACAACGCTGATCACATAACGTAAGTCAAATTCTTAGGGCGGGCTATATCTGTGAATTTAACCAATTTTTAGTAGACATTTCTTTCTAAAAAAGAAACACCAAACAATATGAATCAATTAAAAAAATTTGTCGTGTTATGATGTGCTTTTTACATTTTGGCAAACATCTTGATTTAATGGTGACCTCTCATAATAAAAAACATCATTGAAAACAAAACAGTATTTTAAATATGTCATGCTCCTGTCTTCATATCTAAAAAATGCCTGACAAACCAACCTTTATTTCCTTTGTCTTATAACCCTATGATTTTTTTCTTGCATAAATAGTATCAGTTACAGCCACACCATTGTGTCCATTTTGTCGCAATGCAACGACGGTTCTTTATGCCTTACTCACATATTATAACAGTGATAATTTGCATTAGTTCCGTGTTGCTCTCACTATTTTCTTATGGACAGAAAAAGAAACATAAATTGCCATAATATAATAAGTTTAAATATTTACCTTTTGTATGAGCATTCAACACAGTGTAAGAGTTAACATATTCTTATAATTTACAAGATTGTTACAAGATATTATTGTGTTTTTATAGATTGAGTTTTATACTTCCAGGTTATGCACCCAGGGGACATTAAAAAATCAGCTCTTCAGTTATAAGATATCAATCTAAGGAAATAATGAAGTGCATTGTTACATTATATCAGTAACTCATATTGCTTAACTTCGGAGTAAAACTTTTTCTGGAACACCGGTTTTATACGGTTTATATCAAAGTCATTTGAATGTTGAACAGTGTTCAATGTACTCAAGGATACATGCCATCAGTTGCGTCTAGGACAACTGAACCCCTTATTTGTCCCATCAGGTGAAAGAAATGCATTTTTTATCCTTCTCACAGCACATGCTGATAGGGGTATCCTGATGTGCTCCCCAAGGAACCCCCCAGTTCCGACGTACAAGCTGCCTGTATGCAGTGTATCTGTATTTCCTAAATAAAAAAAAAGACAATGTCAAGTATAAAAAAAGATGATAAAAAAAATACATTAAAAAGCATCTGATCTTAGATGCAAACCTGTGTTATCCCCGGGGAGTTTTTTCCACCGACATTATTATGAAAATCACCTCTGGATACGTCTTCCCTAGGTTATAAAAACAACAACCTTTGTCCCGTTGTATGTTGATTCACTGACATCTTTGAGGGAAATAGCATGTGGAGTGACATCACAACTTTCACTCCGAAGAAGGCCACATACATATATAGGGTCATGTTTTATCTCCTGGTGTATACAAATATGCTATAGAAATTCATAAAAACCCTTATCCCGGGGTTGGATTTTCACCAAAATTTAATCACTTGAAGATTTTTACTATACTGATCTATATACAAAATTGCAATAACATCTCGGTTATGCCATTATTCAGCTATCTTGCACACACATACACAGACAAAGAACTGATTGAATCAATAACCCCTGCAGGGTTTACGAAATGCATCAATAAGATCAGAACATAAGGTATCATAATAGCTATGATAAGACAAAAGTTATTTATTTGCTAAAAACAAGTTCCAAAACCTGTTAACAACTATATTGTACAACTATATTCAACATAATTATACAAGTATCCTTGTTTGGCTTATGATTGCTAAAATAATCAATAGTGAGTAAAATAAAGCGAACTGTGCAAACAATGCAGGCAGGGTTTTAAAAGAGAACAGGTACTTACTTATCTTCAGTAGGCATCTCATTTGCATTATCTGGATAATGCTGTCTGTAAGCCGATAAGCCGTTTTCAACACATTGGTTAAGACAGATGGCCTCGAAGCCTGGGTGCTCTGTAATGCAGGGCACTTCATCAGCATCCAGACTATTCTCAGATATCAATTCTTGAATGGTGGTGTTCCCGGCAGCATACAGACTCAGCATCGGTATCCATGGTCGAACAATTTCCACAGGTGCACTTGAAAAAAATATTAAAAAACCGAAGAGATAATATGCTCCATTAAATTGTGAGGACAATTCAGTTGAAGATGAAATCCTTTTCATATGCTCATGTCCAAAATATGAGAAAATAAGAGAGGAACTTTACAAATCTATTCATAGCAGTGAAACCGAGTTTGAAGGATTATCTGCTAAAAGTCCATTTATATACCTGCTTCAAAACTGTGTTAAAAATTCAGTGACCTTGTAGCCAAAGCATGGGAGATTAAAAAGAACTGTAAGCCTAGAATATTGAGTGTCATATAAACCCCTGCGAGGGTTGGGTACTATAAGCAGACATTTCTTGTATTTCTTCTTGTATTATTTTACATGACACTATAATAAATAAACTCGTATACTTAATTCTAGGTGGTATAACAGAGTCCTTGCAAGGGACTGCATATAGAGAAAATTAAAGTTCATCCAAGTCGCTCACCTTCTACTTTGATTTTTTTTAACCTGAAATATTTGTAAAAAATATTTGTACCATTATTTGTATAATTCTAAGACAATGTAAAATATGAGGTTTAGGGCTGGCCGGGTATCGCCCACAAATTTCGTATTGCAATATATTGCGTATGTGTTTTCGTATTGCAATATATTGCGTATGTTGTAGCGTTTTTCAATAAATATTCCGATATTTGCATTGTATTAAACTAACATAAGTGCCCATCTCAAACTATAATGCTGCTCAGTTCATTTTCCTGCCGAAGTCCAGTTACTTTGATATTTCCTCTGTATTATTATTGCACTCATCAAAGCTGTACAAGTGCATTGTGATCCACCGTTTTCTGTATCAAACATCGCACTACTCTGACTAAAAGATCCAAATATAACACTGTTTGGACTCACACGCCCTTTCTGCTGAGACTTCTATCGCCACAGGCCTTTCTCTATTTCTCACTCAACTTCTTTTTTGGTGGCATGATGACATTCAACTCTAAAAAAAAATTAATAAATTTTTAAGTTCCACAATTTATTGCTTCATAACATCTTTAAGTAAGTTTTTCTTTAAGCAGTTTCAATGGAAGTTCAGTTCGAGGTCCATGTCCGAAAACTAGTTCAAAGGGACTGAAACCCAAGGACTCTTGGAAGTATTCACTAACAGCAAACAGCAATAGATGGATTCCTTCATCCCAGTCTTTCTGTGTGTCAGTAAGTCCTAATCATGTCTGTAAATTGGCTGCACCAGTGTTTAAAGAGCCGGGGAATCTCATTTACGAGCGCCAAGAAGAACGGTCTGGTTGGCTTGGTTAATTGAAGTAATACCTTCTCTCTTTACCAGAGAAAAGCATACCTCTTTCCGAAACCTTATCTTCACTTCTTTTGCGATACTCGACTCTCAGTGTTCCTGCTTGACGTTGCAGATATACATCATCCTCTGATAATGGCTGTTCACGCAAATAATTAGTGACACCAGCACTCCATTACACTCGTTTCTCTGTTTTGTCCTTCTGCCTTATGCACTCTGTTTTACTGTTATATGTTACTGAAGATCTTCTTTATTTTGCAGAGCTGAAGACTGCTGCCGCAGTTTTTTTTTCTCCTGCCTCCTGTGTTTAATGAGAAAGAGTCACTTATGTTACCTGCAAAAAAGTAAGATAGTACATGATTTAGTGCTCTGCAGTTATATATGAACAAATATATCAACCTTAAAATACAAAGTCTGCAAATAGCTTTGTGTAAAAATATTTGAGAACTCCGCGTATTGTTTTCTTGTTATAAGACTGTGTACCATATTGAGAATTCGAGACTATTTTGGCAGGTTCATTTACGGAAATGGGGAACAATGGATGAATGTATCCATGATATGAGAGATTAAATGTTTTACCACATAGTGCAAAAAGGTTACAACGATTTTAGGATACGGCTTGCATATTTCAGTGTTACAGCTGGTCCTGTTTACAGACGCTGCTTCAATGACTGCCAGTTTAACTTCATTAAAGAGTTCCAAGGGGTACCAGTGTCAGCTTTCTGCTCTAATAACCGATTACAACTTGCATATTATATTTTATCAATTGGAAAAATAATAATGTTGGTAGAAAATGGAAACTCCAATGTGTTGAACTAAATGTCATATAACTCACAGAGTCGGAAATTATCTAAATGGGATGGAAGTGGTGTCACTTTTGTGGACTATCAGGATATTAGGACACTTGTTCACTCAAATTGTGCAATGGAGAGGAGAGATACTGCCAACACAGGCTAATGCAACGAAGTGATACCTGAGATAAACAAAGGGATGTAATGCTTATTTGTGATTAAGTATGACTTTAAAACTCTTGACAAAACTTCAGAGGGACTGGAGTTTATCATTTATAAGCTCATCACAAAAAGGTAAAGTTTTTAGATATGCTTTGGTCAGTGTTTATTTTTCCAGATTATAATTGTATATGTTAAGTAATACTATTGAATTCTGAATTTTAAATGAGTTGAATTCTGAATTTTAAATGAGTTAAACATGCTAAAGGTAAATCATACATGCATTAATCAAGAATTGGCACGTTTGAACAAATTCATATGTATCGTGTAAACAATTTATTAAAATATCCACAGTATGTGAATCTATTAAAATATACACAGTATGTGAATCGTTTACATTTTATCTGTAATAATTCAACTTCAAACTCGCATGATTACAAAATACATGATATTCAATTCCCTTTTGGCTTAACGATGAACTAAGATGGATTTCGATTCCTGCCTCTATCCCATGACTTCTCTGACCCATGATGTCAATAATGTCCCTTGTCAGGAATCAGCGCTTAATCAGGGTTATTTGGCGTCTTTTGTGCCACAAATTTTGAGTCATGTCAAGTCTTAAAAAGTGTAGTAATGACTTTTTTATATATATTGGTCCTGTTTGCAGGACAGTTGAGTCATCAAGCATACAACCCGCACATGTGGTAACAGGCTACCTTTGTTGGTACATATTGCCTATATATTGCATGTTTATATATATATATGAAATTATTATAACAGACTATGTATTTAAGGTATTACCACAAATGATTCACAGTCAAAAGGTTATAATAACACATACTTGCGCTTCACTGCAGACAAGGGATATAGTTGCATTTATACCATCCAAACCCGATACATATTTATTTCTCACATTGAAGATTTCAGTGGATAATTAAAAAAAACATTTGGAGAAACATTCTGCTACATTGTATCAAGCCATATCACATTATGTATTATGGCGATACTAGAATTGATCTGGCAACAGTTGTTCCAACGCTTAACACACAAGCAAAACCTCCCCAGGTTCACTTCTTTAAAATTTTTGCATAACCTGAAGGTTCCTTTCACAGGGCCCAAGTAACGCTCATATTTCTTAGAAATTCCTTAGAATCTCTCTTGTGGAGTGCACTAGGTGCGCCCTCGGAGACCCCGAGTGTCACTTGTTGCAATGCAAGACCAGGCTTCAGTACCGTCTTTTCCTTGTATTTAAGGCAAAAAACCAATTCGCTCCGTACTTTCTGCATGAGATCATTCAGCTGTATCACCACAGTCGTGAGCCTCGCTCCTCCTGCCATGATCTCGTAGCTGTTCCATTCAAAAGGTCAGCGACTGTATGCATGACAGCTTTCGGTGTAGCTGGTCCTAAACTTTGGAATGAATTAGCGCAGTACCTGCGAACACAATCCAGTCTATCAGTTTTTAAGTCTCATCTTAACACCCATTTGTTCAAACAGTATTTCGGATATTGTAGTCAATGAACTTCTGTGATAGGAAACATATCAAAGGAAACATCTTTTTTTCAGTGATAAAACAGATCTGAACTGTGTGTTGGGCTTAAAAAAGGGTACGTGGCACAATTCATAAGCCGGGAGGATTGCTGTGGAGGAGTCGGGCCACGTACCGCTCCTCCTTGGTTATTATATCTTCCCAGAAACCGTCCTGGGGGGTATCCATGAGCAAGTTCGCGAGGGCGGCTTCCAGCTCGCGAGCAGCTGTTGGCATCTCGTAGCCGCCCTGCTCCCGCCAGAAGAACGCCTCCTTAATAACCTGTCACCTGAATCTCCTCTGCTCTTACGGAGAACCTTCCCTAGCTTCCTCAGACGCCCTGACGAAAGCGTTGCGCTCCCTGGCCAGTCTCTCTCCACTCCCCCGCTCAATGTAACCGGCCAGCTCCTGTCCGGCTTCCGTACGGAGGGCCTTACCCCACTGAATATAGTTGTGGATTTCGAGCCCCGAAATCGTACACTTGACCAGCTGATCTCCCCGTTATTTTTCAATAACGCTGCATGAACTGGCCGCCCGGTCCAGGGCACGTTCATTGGCGAAGGTTGAAAAGCGTTCAGCCAACGCCTCCCGCGGCACCCGGACCTGACCCTTGCCAAACCAACGTATGAACCGGCGTAGCTTCATGGTGTAACTGACGTACACGAGATTTGCCGACAGTCAGTTTTTGACCCCTATTTATAGCTGACACTTATATTTGGGCCTGTTTTGATTGGTGCGGGTTGGACCCACCTCTCCCTATTGGTCCGTTTCGATTTTATGGGCGTGTTTTTTTATTGGGCACCTAGCCTGCCCTCCCATTGGCCCTTCGCCTCTCTTGGCTCTTATTGACCCAAAAACCTGATCCGGCCGGTTGGCCTGCAAAGATAGGATTGTAAATTGACCCAAAAATCTGACCTCCCCGGCTGACCTGCAAACCTTTGTTTTAGGGTCAATTTTAATTGACCCATAAACCCCGCTTGACCTGAAAACTACTATGGGCTTTTTTTAAATGATTCGAAACCCCTGCATGTTTTTAGGGTTAATTTCCGACTTTTCGTATATAAAAGGGCTTACAACCACACTCCACACTCAATCTGCTTTGAACGAGCGAGCGACATGGACAGGCACGAACTTTCAACTGAAAAGAAATATTTTGTTGAACAGGAAAAGGTGGAGAATCCGTCCCGGCAGGATGATAGCTCCCGTGTTGTATTCCTGGACCCTCCAAGCAGCCCCGACAAAGGGCACGTGCTTGAAAAAACAATGGCCCGCCACCCAAAATCCGGATTGAATACAGCAAGGGGAAGATAAGCATTTACGACTGAGTTTCACGTTGAAGATTCCACTTCCCGTTTTATAAAAACAGGTAATGCATAAAAAAATAACAAAATAAAAAAAGGTCCTTTTCAGGACCAACAACACATTAAGATTGTGAGCGTTGTTGTTCCAACTACACTACAAGTCACCTGTCTTTTGTCCGCCCTTTGCATATTATTCACATGACCGCCACACAAGCGGTGGATCAACGCTGCAACCGGTCACACAAATGGTTTTGTTTAAACACCCGCCCAAGCCACTATGACAAGTCATCATGGAGCAACCTACAGCGGAGTATGAAGGTGGCGCATGCCCGGAGTGCGAGTTGCCTGTGCTCTGGCACTGCCAAGTTCAAGAACACTGCACTCCCTACAAGGAACATTGTTGCTAATGCGAAAAAATCTATGAAGATATGGCAAAAGAAGGCTATGGGTGTCTACTAGCGATGGAGGTAAACTTGTCTCAAATAGTTTGCCTTGCAAACAAAACCCAACGGCCCTTTTCAGGGCCAACACCAAATCCAGGTCTTAAGTGTATTGTTGCATTACACATAAACGTAAATGTTCATTTACGCAAAATGAAATACATTCATGGATCACTGTTGCAAATGTCTGTTAATGTTCCCGCCTTTTCCAGCTGATGGTCGGTGGTGCTGAAGTTCCCCGCTTTTCCCATTGGTTCCCTTCACCCCTGTCTCTACACGTCACTGGCTGGTCCTAAGCCTTTTCCTATTGGCTGTCAGAATTTTGATCCTGTCCATGTCCGCTCCAGCAGTGATCCCGTGCCTCGCTGATGGTCGGTGGTGTTAACGTTCCTCTATATCCATTGGCTGCTTTCGCATCTGGCCCCTCACGCCATTGGCTAATCCTGGGGCTTTTCCCATTGGTTGCTTGACTTTTGGGCCCATTTACGAACATTATATAAAACCTCACAAAACTGACCCTGCACTTTCTCGTCTCAACCACCATGGAAGACACAGAACTGCTGAGTGAATTCACAAACGTCGACACGAACGGGGCAGATTGCCGAAACTGCCACATGCCTTTAATGTGGACGTGCGAAGAACCAAGGCACTTGGTTCCTGATTACGAACATTGCTGTGATTGCAGCTGTAAGGTCATGGCTGAGCTAGAAGATGGGGCCGGGAATGTGTACGCACCTACCAGGGAGGAACAAACAGCCAGGTTTATCAAAGTAAAATCAGAACTTAGACGTTCAGCGGGGAAAGGCCATAAAGACGAAGTTATCGTTATCAGTGACGACGAAGATGATTACGATACACACAAAGAACCACCCGCTAATGCCAACACCGACTTCCAACCCCAAGCCCCCAAGCCCAGTCTTTATTTTGAGCATCTGATTGCTGATCTGGTACACAGTTGGCAGGACACAGGCATGGCATACTTATTCAAGGATACTAGTTGATGCTTATGGACAACACACATGACTGCTGTACATGCAAAAACTTTCACACAACTGGCATTTGTCAGTGTAAAAATACATCTCAATAGCACCATTGTTCAGGTTGTACTACATACTTTTGTAATTTAGAGCTCTATGAGCAATATACAAAATAATCAATGATTATTGAACCAATGGTGCTTTCGTAATAATATTCAGAATAAGGATGGACTGTAAGGAATTATTTAAAAATGTAAGTCATATTTATGTCCATTATTAAGCACGATCTTTACAGATACCTAAGATCAACAACCATAGTGAATACCATGGCAGTTTATGCATAATTATTGAGACATGGCTCAAAACTGACCAGTTAAAACAGCTATTTTTTTCAACTTTAAGGATCTGATACACCCAATAATATAATGGGTCAGACTAATGAAGTCTATATCAATAAATTATGATTCTAAATTATATATACAAGTATTACATGTGTGTATGTGTGTGCAGAGTTGTTCAACGACCTATCAGTTATCCGTATAACAGCTAACTAACTGTTAACCCTGGAGGTTCCCTTGAAATCACTAGGTTATTATAGACATATAGTTGACTTAGTATAACAAGGAATCTGTGCATACCCATATCCTCAAATCCCTTTTCCTTTAATATATCACCTGGAAGTCTCCTCTCTAAATTCATGTAATGAAAATGTAACAACTTACTTCTCACTATTTTGTTGATTCCCAAGCTTCCGAACCCTCGTTTGTGGCCCCTTCCATAGAAATTGAAGTTTTTTGCCAGTTCGTTGGTCATAATCCTGCCCATGATTCCCCCGACAATCTCTCGAATTTCCTCCAACTGAAGTAAGGTATAATACCTATAATAAAAGAATACTGTAAAATATTGTAAAATATGAATTTTAGGGCTGGCTGGGTATCGCCACAAATTTCGTATTGCATAATATTGCGTATGTGGTAGCGTATTTCGATAAATATTCCGATATTTGCTTTGTATTAAACTAACATAAGTGCTGTTCTCAAACTATAATGCTGCTAAGTTGACACTTCATTTTTCTGCCGAACTCCAGTTACTTCGATATTTCCTCTGTATTTTCATTGCACTCACCAAAGCTGTACAAGTGCATTGTAATCCACCTTTTTCTGCATCAAACATCGCACTGCTCTGACTTAAAGATCCAAATATAACACTGTTTGGACTCACGCCCTTTCTGCTGTGACTTCCGCCATCGATCACAGGCCTTACTCTATTTCTCACTCAACTGGTCAAATGTGCCAAGGTCATCATGTTTAATATCTTTAAAAAACAAACTAAATATATTTAATGATGATATGTCTTTATAGTTTTCCCCTCAGAATCACAAATATGAAATACAAATGTGTTACCCCTAGCCCTACATGTCCCTACACAGAAAGCTACCACCGATACAATGTTATCTCACATTTTCTAACTTCAGGGTTGTATACCTTGCCGATAATCACTATTAGAATTATTCCCCTCAGATGATACCGGTAACCATATTTTCAGGGTCTAGCTCGTGGACTAATTGGAAAAGATGAATTTATTGATTAATTACCATTGGGGTGGAACCTCAACTATATATGGAAAACAAGTTATTAAAAGGCCACTGTCACTAAAAACAAAGACAAGCTGTAACACTGAAACTTACAAGCTAGGAATGGTACATTTCAATGCCCTGGATGTTCAATGATTCACGTCATACTGACAACTCAAATGTTCAGTCAATCTATTTCCGTTGAGTGTCAAGTACAATTTAGTTCATTTATTTAAAAATGTTATGACACATATTTCTTGAGAGAAAATTGCAAATGACAAGAGTGTAATGTTGATGTCTCACGAAATGATGATTTCAGTATTTATATAACTCTTACAAAAATTATGTATATGACGTGCTCATTAAACAGAAAACAATAAAATTAGTAGAAGTGCATTATCCGTAGTGTTTTCATTCACAATATATATTTTTTCTTTCATTGAATTATATGGGATACTAGTACACATTCACATACGAAATATTAAAAAAGTAGTTCTTAAAGATTCTAATCCCCAAATTGTAATTTGATATGAGCCGTAGCGATTATCTGGTATGTGGGTTTATCCCTCAGCCTGTTTGTTCGTGTGTTTTTATTATAATATGGGGAATCATTCTGAAGTTTCAACCAGGGCGATTTTCCGAGGTTAAATGGAAGTGTTAATGGAATTGTCATATCAGGCGAACAAAATGATACCAACATGTTTGTGTTCTCTTTTGAATGGTTGCAGTGTACTTCTATAATGTCACGATTTAACAACATGTTGTTCTCTTTTGAATGGTTGCATAAGTGTGTACGTCTATAATGTCACGATTTAACTAAATGTTTAAAATATTTGATAATATATATATATATATATCAATAATGTGACGACAGATCTTTAGTATTCCACATTTCTGTTCGTTTATGTAATTTCGAGAAAGGTATTTCTGCTCGTTTATGTAATTTCGAGAAAAGTAAGTTTTAATGTGTATTTTTTACATGATCATTCCACCTGGTACATCAGTCCTCCTGCATATCGGAAGTGAAAAGTGACTATGTTTCCATTAGTTATTCTATTATTTCATCAATACAATCATGCGGTAACATTTATATCATGTTATTCATTTCATAGACGGTTGGTGATTTTGAAGATTGTTTTCTATATGAAAGAAAAGATGGTTCAATCAGTTAATTTAACTTGTAACTGGAAAAGAAGACTTTCTTATAACAAAAACAAAAGTAATTTCAATTTACTGAGCTTAATTATACGATTTTTACTTCTTGTTTTATATTGCATCCGGTTTCCTACAAAAAGATTACATATCAGAACATAACACCTTTTTGTTGGACTAACGTTTCAAATATTGAATATGTTTCTGGTAATTTCTCAGGGGGATAATTTTTTGCCGCGCCGTAACGTCATCAATGTGACGTCCCCCCTGGTGCAAAGCGCGACTTCAGACCTATACGGCACGAAAAAAGGTCGGCAGCCGTAATTTAATAGATAACGGTATGTTAAAATATTATTTTCCCCTCACAGAATTATAAAAATAATACAGAAATGAGATTCAATTTTTTTATGCCGATTGGTGTTTTACGATTTGCTTGTGCCACATCATGGCAAACATATTGTTGGCGCGCTAAATCGCTGACGACTGTACAATGTTTATTTTATTAGTAAAGTAATGCAGCAGTTGTAAAATAAAATTTATGTCTATATATAACAGTTCTGTCGTACATGAAGTAAACCTAACTGTATACGATATATATATATATATATATATATATATATATATATATATATATATATATATATATATATATATATATCACGCCATTCCTGATTAACACACAGGCCTAAATCCAAGATCCAGTGAGGACATTGCTGACAAAAAACTCAATCTGCTAGTTTTAATCACATAAGCTCCCAAGTGCACTAAAATATTTTTCTTCCTTTATCTGGGGCTTCAATAACTGCAGAAAATGAGAGTCCCTCACTTTGTCTGTGTTGCACCCTTGCCTGAACTTTGTTTGATTTTCTGCGGTGACAACAAGGACACCCCATTCCCGAAGGAGGGTACTTTTATGATGTTGTTGTATTCCTCCCTGATGATTTTGTCATTGTTCTTTTGGCTGGGTTCCAGGCCTGCAATGTCTGCTGTTAGTAGGCAGTTTTCAAGCAGAGACCAAGTTAACATCATTATGTTTATCCCCCGTATTGCCACCATCTTCTCTGTGCCGGTTTCATAACCAAGTGTGAGTTCTTGTTTGATTCTATTTGGTGCCCTTTTTTAATAATTCTTTTTGATTCTTGCAGCCGAGACAACTGCAGGATGTCTCATAGCCCTGTTGGTGGAGTACACATGGACAGCGGCGGACTTGACCTGGAAGGACAATGCTTGCGTTATTCGCCATTTCTCACTCGACCACATGAGCAGTTCAGGTTATTTTTTTTTACCACCGATTGACAGACTTAAATTCTTGAGTTCATGAGGAATTGTCTCCATGTCATTCCTGGGTCCCACAGCATTGGCCCTCGTCTTTGCTCATGTCGATTTCCACCAATCTTTGTACCATGAGCTTGTGGAATGAGGCTTATGGAACGGTCTCCTTGACTGTGAAGGTATTCTATAAAAATTGCCTCTTTGTTTTGTGGATTTCTGGCAGCACATTGGACGAGCGGGGGGTACTAAAATCTGGTTACGACCATAACGTGCCTGTGCAGGACATTGCTTGCAGCAATGTTACGGATTGGAGTTTTACCGTAGCTCACCATCAAAGTCCTAGAGCAATATGTGCATGAACACCTTACCATCTTAAAATCACCCTTTGAAGTGGCTCGGCAGGACCAATTCACATAGCTTGCAGGATGATTTACTCGCTATGTCAGGGAAGTCTCCAGTTTGAAGTTTGTGTCCAGGTTTTGGGCAAAAACATGGCCACTCAGACTTGCCTTAATTTGTTAAATTCTTTTTGTGAACAAGCATTGCTGGACTTCCGTGGCCGCCTGACGCCTTGCTTTGCTGGGTTATTCCCGGTCTTTGTTCCAGTTGTTAATATATAAGTAGAGGCTATTTCTGTGTATTTACGCTTGAGTCCGATATATTTTGTTTGATGTCAGTACTGTCAGGCCCCTAGCTCTTTTTCCTACTTTACCCGGGCGACGCCGAAAACATGTTTAGGTCATATGCTGCCGTCGCAGAGAATTTACCACGCTTGGGGATGTGCATGTTAACCCTCTGGTTGGCATGGAATAAATCAAGCACAACACGAGTGCCCTCACTGAACACAGACTGGAGCCTCTTTCTCAACAGGCAACGACTATATGAATTAGGGTGGGTCTGATTGTAGCCTCTGGTCCCATTTTTTTCCAGTAGGTGATCCACCTCATCCAGAATCTCACCATGTGACCACCTCTCCATTTTCATTCAATACCAGGAAGGGTGAACTGCATTGTCTTTTAAATGTTTTAGTCACTAGATTTACCAAACCTGCATTCGAAGCAAGTTAGAATGTGTGATCAATCGACAGAGTTTGGCCGCCATCATTACTACACATATGCTGGTCGTAAAGGTGTTAGTGTCTTGCAAAGTCAACACATTGAAATTGAACTAATGTCCCACTAACCTTATATTTATTAACTACTAGACTACATGTGTTAATATTAACTACTAGACTACATGTGGGTTTTTTTAAACTTAAGAATCTGGATAACACTATTTGATCGATCTGTATATTGAGTGGCATGAAGTACATACTTTTTATATTGTATGAATATGGCTTTTAGAAACAAATGATAATCTGTGGTTTGATATCAAAGTGTAAAAAATATTTAAAAATATGTGGTGTCTTCATACATCCGTTTTTCTGATGTGCATATATCGAGGTATACTTTATAATGGTAACAGTACGAATTTTAACATATATAAAAAAAACTAGTAAACTATATGTATATCTTTAATACTGTAAAAATCTGGCATTTAAAAACAAATGGAACGTTAACCTGTTGATATCCTTGTGGTAACTGCAAACATACATGCGTCTGTTTTTGTATGGTTAACGGTCTACATTACTAACATATATACAAAACTGGTCAATTATATGTGACCTGGAACACTAATGAGCTCTGTGTCACTTCTATATAAAGCAAGGCACCATGGTGCTTGATGTACACACGAACAACAACTAACAGTTTGATAAGATTTGGCTTGTAATTAGCGAGCAGGAATGTGTCTGAAGGGATGCACAGTTATATGTAATAGCTTTCTGGAGAACTTATAGTGGGTGACTATAACGGCATCTGGAGTTCTGTTCCTGCAAAGATAAAATTACACAGAATAAGAAATATAACTCTAGATAACTGAACAAATATATGGTGCAATAGGTACACAATCAAACTGTATTTAAATAAATCTCTATACATAATTCACCATTTTATCTTTGTAACTTCAACAAAAAGTCTGAAGATGCATACACTTGTTATAAATTTAATTTCGATGCAAATGAAGTAACTGCCTTGGGAACTTGAGTGTTGTGCCCAATAATTATCTTCTCTATAAAACGGCTGGGTTTCTGGAGGGCTGCGTTATACTGTATTGCAAATACCCAAAATGAGGAAAACCAGGCCTCCAGTGCATAGCTGAATTTTCCAGTCGGTTGACTAAGAACAGCAACCCCATCTGCCATAACCTGGATTTGGTCGTTTTTGTGCACAATGATCGGGAAGGGTGTACTGATAGCCTTTGATAAAATACCTTTTAGCAGCATACTGATTATATGAATGCAAAACTATTTTGAGTAAAATAACTTAATAGCATGCAAAAAAAGGTAAAAAAATATTGCACACATAAAAACTTTCTTAACACATAAGATTGTTGTAATATTATGCATCTTCAAAATATTATAAAACGTGTTTGTTTAGGGACAGATTTTTTAAGGCAAAGGTATTACTTCTGTGCATAATAATCACCTGCATGACACCAAATAACAACTTACTTGGAGATCTGTAACCAGCAGCTGTTTTTCATTTTCACCAAAGATGGATGGGAGCAACTGGTATGCAAATAGCAAACCTTCTTCTGAAAATAGACATGGCACATATTACTTATTTCAGATAAATACACACACACACACATATATATATATATATGTGTATATATGACATGTTCTTAACTAATGACAACTATCTTGAAAGTCTATGAAAACTATCTTGACAAAGCAAGGACAGTGCTTCATAAAAACAAGTGACCAATGGGTCATGACGCTCAGCCGTCTGACGTGTTGACAATATATCCTGACACAGGCAACTTCTTAAATAATGTAGGTGGGGTTATCATTCATTCATATTAGCATAAGTTCATTAAGACCCATAAGCACTCAAAACTGATGAAAATCCATCTACCCATTCCTGAGGACCCTGACAATATGTGTGCATTTAACATTATTTCTGGGGTGCTCAAACAGCCCCCCCCCCCCCGTCTTGGAGAATAAGTCACAGTTACCCAATTTAAGGTTTCTGACGAGAACTTTTGAAGGATTGTAAGGACACAGAGGTTCATGATTATATCCTTTGTAATGACTTGTGCCTTGTTGACAGATCCAGTGTTCACAAAATACATGTAAAAACTTGTAAAAATTAGGACTAAAAGTTAAAAAAAAATTAAGATAATGCAGGTTACGCCACCATTCATGCCCAGTAGCTAAGGTTCATTGAGACCCAGTACAGTAGCACATCAAATTTGATGACCATCCATCAAGCCATTCCAGAGGAATCTGGCAATAAGTGTGCATTTTTTTTTAATTATTCTTGGGGGTTAAACTGGCTATGTAACTCAAAGGATATAGGTCAGAGTGACTTTGAGGGCCTCCCAGGATGCAGAGGTTCATGATTATAGGCTTTATGGATTTGATTTGTGACCTGTTAACAGACGGCTGGCCATAAGATCAATGCATTAGTTTTCAGATACCGGAGCTTTGGTATCAAGGTCTCAATTATTTTGGGGGGTACTTATAAGCCTCATAGCTCAGAGGATATGGATAACAGAGACCTAATTTCAGGTTACAAAGGAGCTTTTCATGGACCTCCCTGGATGAAGAGTCTATGTCCAACAGTTATGATTTGTGCTCTGTAAACGAACAACTGCTTCTTTGAAGATGTATAAAATAGAGAAAAAAGGCATGCATAAAATATCTAAAAAACGGCACCCTCAGTCTGCAGGAAACTAGGCAACACTAAACAAGACAACCATAGGTCGAGAGCTTGCTGGAAATTGAAATAGAACAGACAGGCAGAATAGGGAATGCAAAGACTAATAAAATGAGATTTAGTGTGTGTAGGGAGGACAATTTTGCACGACGTTATGAGCAAAATAATACGTATTTTTTTTTCGGTGACCTTGCCTATGATCTTCGAATACACTGTAAAAATCAGGCGTTACATACCGTTGGATTTTAACAGCAAATGACATCAATTTAACATCATGGTGATGAACTGAGATGTTTAATTATAAAATGAGGTAAATTTTCAACGGCGACGTTATAATATCCAAGGTTGAGGCCTATACTATATAATCTAGGTCGGTATTCTAAATAGTGTAATACCACATTTTCATGAAGTTAGGTTAATATTAATCATTGTAAAAATTAATTGTTTTTTTGCTCATTCAAACACAAATTTATATAAATTTTGCGGCATAAACTTTTTTTTATGTAAGAATGCCTGGATGCGTGTAAAGGAATTCTTCTATTAAAAAGAGTAACAGGATTACTTAATTCTTCATTTTTATCTTTATTCTTCATTTTTATCTTTATTTCAGTGAATGATAACTCAAATGTGATTTTTTTCGGAAAGATTAAATTGCTTTTGAAAATAGTTCACTTTAAACACCGCTGTTAGAATCCAGATGCGACCAGGATGCGCTGAATAGCTTATAATGTAGTGCTATACGCCGCCATCAAATGTAGCTTTTCCGGTACACGTGTACGGATGTTTTCAAACGAGCTCGAACCATCACGTGATACCATCCTTTCCTGTAACGTCAACCCCACGTGGAGTCAGGCAGTTTGGTGGAATATATGGTAATTTTTACGACTTTTATCAGATATTAATCTTATATCAGTTTTCTGTTCCCTATCAATGTGTTTATATCTAACAGAGGCAACTCTTCTAGACCGACAGTGCAGCATTATTAAGTAGTATAAATTCGAAACTTCTCCCTGCTCTGGGCTGGCTGACCTGTAATGGTGGCTCCACGCTGACCTATACTAGTCTATATACTTTAGATGGGTTAGGGAATTATTATTCACAAATAATACGTGGATTCTACAGTTGTAACAACCTAGCTTTGGTGATTTTAGTATACAAACCACTGATTTCTTAATTCCTTGACCCGCTTTGTCCTATTATTTCTAAAATATATTTCTAAATTATAAAACTTAGAATATATTATTTGTCACGTATATATATATATATATATATATATATATATATATATATATATATATATTTCTTATCATCCGAATCTGATTTTTTAAAGCTTTACCACCATGTTAAGGTTTTTGGTAACATGAATTATTTCTTCGAACGCTTGTGAAAAATCATTTAATTCTATTTTATTGAATGAGGCGGAGCAAGCTCTCTTAAAAAAATACATCATCTCTAGATATCATGGCTTACAGCCCCCCTCCCCAGGCAACAAATCAAACATCATATTACTGCTTCACTGGTTTCATTTATTATACAGTACTTCATCACAAATATGGAAAAATCCCCCCTCTAGGCAACATCAAACATTAAACAGCACTGGTAGATACAGAATTTAGAAAACAAATCTCATAAAAATCGCAATTCCGTCTTTCAGCAATTCTATTTGGGAAGTTGTGTTCTCTTTCTTTGGTAGGACAGGTAAAGTTTTCCGGGCAAAAACTGCGGCATTGACATGCTGTATATGCACATAGGCTGCCAATATCCGATTCTGTCGACTTCAAACAAATCCCCGTGTAGTCAGAACCACTTTCGTCGGCGAAATCGAAAACTGAAGAGAGGTCAGTAGTTTTTTAATCCTGAAAAACCCCCAATCTTGGACTGCAATAATACCTCTCATCTCTTCTGAGCAGTCTCGGCACCATGCTAACGGGATGTACCAAAAGACCAGCAATACTTTGCCGACCATCCCTCCCCGCCCTCCCCATCCCGTTTCTTGTGCATAGTTCATGACATCATCCGTTGCCCCGAAATGGACGAATATCCGGAATGGAAACCCCCATGCCAAAAGCAATAGTCGAAATGATGACTTATTGTGGAATTTTGAATTTTTCGCTGCAGAAATCTTTCAGGATTTCATCTGGTTTGTCTGCTGGGATGGATGCATGGTATATCTCCACTATTGGCTATAGACTGGACTCCGCTGTCTCCTCATCCAGGAAGACCCAGACTTGGCTCGTGGTGGTGATGTTACTTTTGTTTGACACAAAATATGTACTTTAATAAGAATTGAATTGCTTATATTTGTCAGAGCTAAATTGAAAATTTACTCTTCGTTATCAACATTTACTTAAAATTACCGTGCAAAGTCCATATCATGTAACTCGTGTAACGTCACGTTACAATGATACAATGCATGCTTTCTTTCGTATATATATTCCTTGAACTTTGCACATTTCCACACAGTATTTGCAAGCAGTTTTCAATTTATCGCATAAAATAAAAGATGTAATTATGTTTTTTTTACGATCTGGTACGGGCAAAGCATGAACAATTTTCCGATAAACTGATAAATATATTAAAATAAAATAAAAATTATATATATATATATATATCTATATATATATATATATATATATATATCCAGATTGTTACAAAACCATATCGTTTGTTACTAGGAAAAATCCGAATAATAATGCATGCACCTGACATTCCCAACAAAAGTTCCATCCATTCAACGTCGTGGACGAGTGAACCAGAAATCAATCTGCAGGCGCCTGCTCAAACTTGGAGCGAAATAACCGAAAACAAGTCTTATCTGGTGCACATAATACACAAAAAAGATCAAATATGGCCTTAATAAAGATCGTTAAACAAACTTCTTGAGTGTGTACCTCGAAACTCCCTTGAATCCTCCATCATTGAACACATAAACGGAGGACCCGTGTATAGGGAGTTAGCGCTTTAAAGGCGTTTCAATGTGCGCGTACGTGCGTATATGCGCGAAAAATATAGATGTGTTTCCACGTTCGCGTATATGCGTGAAAAGACAAACTTATATGTTGTGAAGAATCCAGTGCAGCGCCCCCTAGCGGCCATATCATGAATATATAAAAAAATCGCTTCGAGATATTAATAAAAGGAATAAGATGTACCAGTTTCAAATGGATTCCTGCAAAACTGGCCTGTAGATTGCTTAATGTAAAATGCAGGAACCAGCAAACGTGCGAAATTGAGAGCAACTGACAAACAGACAGACATACTGACAAATCGGCACAAGATTGAGACCCGATGATCTCACGAAGTAATGGAGAAGGCCCAGAAGAAGAAAATAAGTTATAATTCATGTAACTTAGGTTTATTGTTTTGGAGATATGACAAAAAAAATCATATGTTGCGGAGGATCCAGTGCAGTGCCCTCTAGCGGTCATATCTTTAAAATGAAAAAAATCCATTTCTAGATATTAGTGTCAGACATAAGATCTACCAGTTTCACAAGGATTCCTGCAAAACTGTGGCCTGAGATTGCTTAATGTAAAATGCAGACCCCAGCAATCATGCGACATTGAGGACAACTGACAAACAGACAGACATACTGGCAAAGCGACACAAGATTGACAACCGACTAAACAAGGTAATGGATAAAACCCAGAGGAAGACATTGAGCCTTAGTTTGTGACAATAGGTCTAATATGGGCGAAGTTATGACGAAAATAAACTTTCAACGTTTTCCGATGACGTTGACCTTTGACCAATGACAAAAATCAAAACGCTTCGAGGACTTCTGGTTTTACATCAAATGTGAAATTTTGAAAGTGATCGCTGCAAAACTGTGCATTTTAAGCGAGCGACAGACAGACAGATAAACTTGACGACCATAGGTCGAGCGCTTGCCAGACATGATTAGGAAAAAGTAAAATTAATGAGCAATGACAAGGAGGAAAAATACAAGTCTTAGTTTGTGACAGCTGACAGACAGACATACTGACAAAGTGACAAATGTGATACTTTGAAGTGTTTTAGTGCAGGGCCCCTAGCAACTATTTTCTGAAAATGAAAGTTCACTTTTGGGTATTAGTGTAAGACATAAGATGGACCAGTTTCAAAGGATTGCTGCAAACCTGTGGACTGCAGATTGCTAATTGTAAGATGAAAAACCAGCAAGCAGCTTTAATTGGGTACTAGTGTCAAACAGACATACATATTGTCTAAGTGACACGTTGCAGAAATCAAATAACTAAATAAACTTATGGACAGGGGGAAGAGGAACAAAATGTTAAGGTTTATAGTTTTAGAGATAAGAGGCAAAGATTTTGTTGTATTTTGAGTGCAGCGCGCCATAGTGGTTATTTTCAGAAAATGAAAAATCGTTTGCCAGTTTTAAGTGTAGGATATAATATATACAATTTTCAAAAAGTTTCCTGCAAACTTGTGGCTTTAGGGCATCTTTAAATGAATCTCATTTTTTATGATCTTCACACGATGTTCACTAAAAACAATAGACATCCAGGAATTCGGGGTTTCCAATCAACACTGTAAGTTACAAGCTGATTGCTGCTAACTTGTGGCCAGGAGAGCGCATTCATATATTCAGGCAAATTGACATTCAGAACTGACCAACATGGTCGCAGGTATTGAAGGTTTCTGGCAAGCAATGATGGACAGATGGACAACAGATGATGACTATAGCTCAGCTGACTTACAGTCATCTGAACTAAAATTAGACGTATACATACGCGATTGACCAACAAGAAGAGATGACGATGAGAGGAGGAACAGCTGGTGGAAAGTGGAACAGAGTTTAAGATCAGTATTAGTTAGAATATTCATGCAACTTGCAGATGAAAGATATATATTAATTAATATCTGATATATATTAATTAATATCTGCAATTTAATCAGCAAATTGTGAAGGTCTTAATGATAAGTTAAAATCAAATCATGTTTATCAACCTTCCATGTGAGATGTATGACTTAAGTAAATTATATTGTAAACTAATAAATTATAAAATGGTGCTCTAAATAAACTAATAAATTATAAAATGGTGCTCTAAAATTCACACTGCAACTGGTATGGTTGACAGACAGTTTCAATAAATGAGAATAAAATAAAGAATAACTGTAATGCAGTTCTTCTAGTTTTGTTTTAAGTTTTTCGTCGAACAAGAACACAAACATAATATTTTTACTGGCCATGAACATCAGCTGATTAAAAAAAACATGCAGTAAATGGCATCTTATGTCATTTAATGAAATGGGGGAAAAAAAGAAAATATATACATGATAGTTTTGTCCCGAAAGTATAGTATTACTCGCATATATAAATTATGTAATACCGTTTTTTAACCGTGATAGTTTTTGATTAACTTTTCATTAGCAGCCTCATTGCCACCCTTCTTCTGTCCTCAGAATCCTCGTCCCAATCATCATTCTCTTCTCGTTCTAACTGAATCCGTACCAGTCTCTTTCGTCCGCCTTTACCCTCATCCGCTTGCCCCTCCTCAAAGATCTTCTCCTTCAATGCCTCCTGTGATTGTCTCAGAGGTGAAATCATAAGCAGAGCATAAAACTTACAACCCGCCCCCTCCCCCACTCTAATACTAAGAATGTATCATGGTCACTGTTAATATACTCCTATATTCACTAGCTACAAACCTGGTGAGAAGAAGAAAATACTTGAGAAAGAAAGAAATGCGGAAAACCCTGTCATTCCATTAAATAAGTTTTATGAATTGTTGCCCCAACCATACTCAAAAGCAAGAAAATCTTAATAGTACTTAGTACATTCAACTTATTTTAATAGAATGATAAGTTGCCACAATATTTAAATTCACATCAGTGAATATGGTTGTGGCAACTTAGTACATTGATCTTACTTCTGAAGAGCTAAATGAACAGCGAAGTGCATGAACTAAACATATCTATAAATTATGTAAAAAAGTACTTGCAAGAGGATTACCATTACTCTTCAATGTAAATCTCAGTTTCTTCGTGTATAAGCTACGGGTTATTCTGCAAACAAGCGCCCTTGGTTTTTATATATATATATAATAATATTATATATATGTATATATATATATATACAATTAAGCGGTTCCTCAATCGAATCCACTTTTTTTTTCTTTTTTTTTTATTGAATCGTTTGAGATGGTTTACTTAATCAGAGGCCTTACAAAGGTCCATTAGTTTGTCCTTTTCTTGCCAGGATATTAAAAGCATACAATTTGCATGGGTTTTTTCGCGACAGGCCTTAATTTCAGAGTGAAATTTTAGTTTATATTTTACAACAATCGATAAAAAAATAATTGTATCCCCAGACAAAGTCGGGCTTCTATGGTTTAAGCATGGTCGCGCCGCCGCAGATATTTCGTTTGGACGCGGTAACTCGAAAAATATTTTATCGATCTTTACCGAACTTGATATGTGTATAAATATAGGTAAGAGGACGAAGCCTTTTAAAAATGGGGTCATGGCCTTTACTAAGAGTGACCCTGAATAAATCCATTTTCGGGGAAATCACACAAATTCTTAAATATCTCAAGAAATCTTGCGTGGATTAATCTAAAAATCTACTTGAACGAAGGTCTTGAGCAATGTTAAGGGACGACCGCATCTTTGAAGGTCTCATAAATAGAGAAAAAAAATATGTTAATTTTCTTATTAAATTTAGCTTGTGCCACCAGTCTGCAAGAACTGATAAAACACTCCATAATGAATATGCATGCAAAGAATCAGAGTGTTCAGCAATACTTGTTCAGATACTGGAGCTTTTGTATCAAATTTTTAGTTATTCCGGGAGGAACTTCTAAGACCCATAGCTGGGAGGATATGATACTGACCTATATATGATTTTATGATGGTCAGCCGCAAAGGCAAGGTCTGGGAGGGTCAATTTACATCACTGGTGTGAGAAAACAATGCTTATATGTGAAAGAAACGTATAAATACTTACAGGATTTTTCTTCAAGAGAACATCATCATATGCTTGTTTGCAGAGGACTTCCAGGTCAGGACGATGACCATGTTGTTGCTGGGAGACCTCAAGTGGTTCCTGATTTCCCTTTTGCAGGAGTCTCTAGATGAACCAGGCATCCTCCATGTGGTCCCTATGCAATAAGACAGACACCTCTGACCTGGCTGGAAAGTTGGGTGCAAGAGTGACCAGGCATGCAAGTATGAGGAGGACATAATGCATGTTCAGCATTGTAAGCGTCAACAGTGGATCAAAAAGAACAGCCACTGACTGTTAGTTCTGCATGGAATTGCGCTTACAGGGAAACCTCAAAAACAGTCACGCGGCTGACCATGAAGAATTCATCTACGTCCTGTAGTTGATAAACTTTAGAGGCTGGGCCTCCTGACTGTTTGTCCTGTGTGTAAAATGAGTGCATTCTTGATAGTCTGCATTCTGAAAACCTGCCATGAAAGGACACAGCAGTTGACACCCCTGCTTTAGTGAGTCTGCATTCTGTAAACCTGCCATGAAAGGACACAGCAGTTGACACCCCTGCTTTAGTGAGTCTGCATTCTGTACACCTGCCATGAAAGGACACAGCAGTTGACACCCCTGCTTTAGTGAACACTTGTGGACAACTTGGTCTTTAGTCAATCTCAATAACCTTCTTACACAATCGACAAACTTTGTGTATTCCACTTTTCTTAAACAATTTCTTGGCAAAGTCCTGTAGTTCCTCAAAACCAACAACTGGGGCAGCTGTGGCAAACATCAAGTAGACCTCCCTGCAATGGGAGGCTCGACATTAAAAAAATATTGTTTTCCAGCCAGATCCTAGTGTCACCAATAAGTTGTTGGGTACATCACCAGGTAAATCCACATGTGCCTGTAAGAATTCCTGTACACGGGTCCATCTTTTCGGTGTATGTAGTGGATAATGATATGCAGCAAAGGCCAAGCAATTCAGCCATGTCACAGGGATCTGGTACTTTGGCATTTTCCAGGGTCGAACACACTATGCACGGGTCAGATCTGCAAGAGTAAAAATCATGCTTGCATACGTTATTCAAGTGACCCATTATTCAGTGACAGGGAAGTATTGAACCATAGTTGCAGTAGTTCCTTCCTGAGTTCAGATTATAGACAATAGCAGTTTACACTGGACACCCAAAATAGAACTGATTTAATTAGCCCCTGAAGAATCTGATAGGTGTGCAATTTAACTAATCTTTTTTTCTGTAAACCATTCGATCCTACTTGACTTGTTGTTAATAAAATTTATTTTGCGGTTCGAATCATGGCAGGTACAGTACCTGTCGTTTTTAGATTAAGATGCTGCCATTGACAGTCCAGTAGGCTTGTTCCCTTAACAAGTGACCCATGGGTCATGACGCACAGCTGACTGGGAAGAGATTTGCAAAAGGAAATTTTATCATCTGAATGGTAGTATATAACTATTCAACTGAAGCATCGAACAGATTAACCAACAGGCCAAGATTGTGTCTGTATTTATATATCTCAAAAAAGAGAAAAAATAAGTAAACTTTAAAAAAAAAATACAGGTGGCTCCACAAGTCTGCAGAAACTAATAAAAACACTTAATGGTCAATATCCATGCAAAGAATCATGGTAATCCCTGCATTAGTTGTTCAGATACTTCAGATTTTCTATCAAATTGTCCATTATTCTGAGGGATACTTCGGAGTCCTATAGCTTGTAGGATATGGGAAACAGAGACCTAATTTCAGGTTTCTACAGACACTTTTCATAGGCCTCCATGCATGGCAAGAATGAAGACTCTAGTTCCAGTTGTTACGATTTGTACCCTGTTGACAGATAACCACATCTTTAATGGTCAGAAAAATAGAGAAAAAATGCGTACAAATTTTAAAAAAATGAGGTGGCACATCCAGTCTGCAGAAACGGATGAAACACCTCATGATCTATATGTATGCCAAAATTCATGACCATCAGTGTTGTAGTTATTGAGATACTGCAGTTTTGTTTCAAATTTTTCATTATTCTTGGGGGTATTTTGGAGCCATACAGCTTAAAGGATATGGGTAACAGAGACCTAATTTCAGGTTTCCATGTAGACTTTGCATGGGTCTCCCTGTGTGTCAAGAATGAAGATTTTAGGTCCAGCTGTTATGATTTGTGCCCTGTTAACAGATGTTCATAACTTTAAAGGGCTCAAAAATAGAGAAAAAATACGTAAAAAACCTGAACAAATTCAGGTGGTGCCACGAGTCTGCAGAAACTGATGTAACACTCCATGATCAATATCCATGCAAACAATTATGGTGAACTCTGCATTGGTTGTTCAGATACTTCAGCTTTTGTATAAAAGTTTCCATTATTCAAAGGATATGGGTAACAGAGACCTAATTTCAGGTTTCCATGGAGATTTTTACTTGGTCTCCCAGTGTGTCAAGAATGAAGATTCTAGGTCCAGTCGTTACGATTTGTGCCCTGTTAACATATGTTCACATTTTTAAAGGTCTCAAAAACAAAACAAAAAAAAATCCGTAAAAAATTTTAACAAATATATAGGTGGCCCAACCAGTCTGCAGAAACTGATGAAACACCACTTGATCAATATGTATACCAAAAAAATCATGACCATCAGTGTTGTAGTTATTGAGATGTTGCAGTTTGTTTTTATCAAATTTTCCATTATTCTGCGGGGGGGGGGGGGTAATTGGGAGCCCCACAGCTCAGGGGATATGGGTAACAGAGACTTTATTTCAGGTTTCCACCGAGACTTTTCATAGGTCTCTCACTATGTCAAGAATGAAGATTCTAGGTCCAGTCTTAACGATTTGTGCCCTGTCAACAGATGTTCACATTTTTAAAGGTCTCAAAAATAGAGAAAAAAAATCGTAAAAAATCGAAAAATACATGTGGCGCCACCAGTCTGCAGGAACTGATGGAACATCTCATGATCAATATGTATGCCTAAAATCATTACCATGAGTGACTGAGTTAATGAGATATTGAAGTTTTTGTATGAATTTTTTTACTATTCTGGAAAGTACTATATGGGGCCCCAAAACTCAAAGGTTATGGGTTATAGTGACCTAATTTCTGGTTTCCAAGGAGATTTTTCATGGACCTCTCAGAATGTCAATTCACCAGATTCTAGGTCCAGCGGTTACGATTTGTGCCTGGTTAACGGACAGACAGACGGACAATGAGTGATCGCTATAGCTCAGATGACTTACAGTCAGCTGAGCTAAAAATCAAAGCGCCATCATGTCCGCTAAGAGCTATGTGAATCCATTTAAGGTTGCTGCAATGGGAAGGTTGGTCATTTTCACTTGCTTTAATTGTGGAATGTCCAAAGGCGACGAGTCACCTGAACCCACAAAATTTAGTAAACACAAAAAATCTGCAGGGATGTGGAGAATTACCAGATTTGTCAAAGAAGATCAACACCTCGTAGTGCAGAACTAAACTGATCAATCATTTCCCAGTGTACCAGCTTTTCAGGACTTTGTTAACACTTTTAGACAGAATATAATATTTGTGAAAAGTAAACTTGTTAAACAGGTCCAAATCGAAATGCTAAAAAATGGCTTGAAAAGTTATCTGTCATCTCAGTAATCTCTGCACAAGAGTTAAGATATATTTTAGGCAATGATACGGCCATGCCAAGCATTGTGCATTCAAAACCCTTCTTCATCAGCTTCCCAGCAACCAGTGTTTACCAAAGGGTGACCTCAAAGACCAGGAAAATTCGGAAGCTACGGCAGAAATCATCGTATCCAGAGACCACCTGACGACGAGGCGTGATGTTTCAAATGGCCTAAAAATGTCACCCTAGGCATGTCAAAATATGGTGTCAAAGTATTTGTACCCATGTACTACCCTACGTCACGAAAAACCACAGCACAATGTAGTTTTCAAGTTTACATCACTCGAATGTCTCCAAAAGTATCTATAGAGAACAAATGATAGATTAAGCCATGAGAGGTTGCCATATTTGATCTGGATTGAAGAATAGGGGATTTTCACTAATAATATATTGTGATCTGACCATGTGTTTGCTAATGTTGTGAATGAAGCATGTTAACTATAAGTAAAGACCAGATCTGGGGTATTTCCATGGTCATTGGTTTGTTCTCTGACTAGTTGTTGACATTTAAAGAGTAGACATAAATGTGTCAATTTGGTGTTATATATTATATAAGAAATGTCAATATTATTTATATCTTCTTAAATCTTGTCAGTTAGCACTTACATTTTATCACATTTGAATATTAAGATTAAATTCCTGAAATTTTTTTTCTAAAAAAAATCAAAATAGTCAAAGTTTCATCAAAAAGAATTTATTTAACATTAAAATTATAAGATTCATTTTGTTTATTAGTGCTGTGTATTGAAGGGGGGGGGAGGGTTCTCCTTTGTTAATGCTCGTTGGTGAAAAAAATGTTAATTTAAGGTTTCATCTAGTTCATAGTACAGGTCTGTCAGCAGAATGGGACCGGGGGGGGGGGGGGGGAGAGAAAAGGGCTCCCTGTGGTATGGTAATAACTGCAGATAGCCTGATCAAGCTCAACTCAGTGGAGAGAGGGCTTGCCCTACTGATGGGATTGCATAACATTATGCCAAACATAGAGAGCTGCACTGAATGACCTACAGTCATCAAAGTGGACTGCTTGACAATGTAAGAGAATACAACAAGAGGCTCAAAAAAATTCAATAACTAGCTTTATTTTGCAGCTTTTATTTTCAAATTTCAGATTTTACCAGATTAAATCCTTATGTGCACAGGCTGTGAAAATTGAATCCACAGTACTTACCGGATAGAAACGTGCCGTGGCCAAAGTTGGGCAAAATTTAAGGTACCAATTTTTTATTTTTTTGCTAATATTTTAAAAATTTTAAAAGATTTTGATCTTATTTAGGGTATACAATTAAATTTTGATTAATTAAAGTTATATTACTGGAAAAATGTCCTTAGCTTTAACATGTTTTGTGTTAAGCAATCAAATATCTTTCCTGATTTTTTTACAAAATGCATTATGTTTGAGCCCATAACTTCTTTAAATTATATAATACAGACCTTATTTCTGGCATGTACATAGAAACTATAAAGAGGAATATTCATGATAAATATGATGGAAAACAGATGAGTGGTTTTGATATTAGGCAGTCCTGAAGTGTGAAAATAGATTTTTAATAAAAAATTGAGGTTTTTCCTTAATATCTAGAAGTCCTATCGACCCAATTTTCGGCATGGTAGCAGATTTTGGAGACATCTAACTGTATGCCGATTTTCAGATTCGTAGGTCCAATGGTGTCGAAACGTGTCAGTTATACGGACGGACATCCGGACGGACAACGGACAATGGACCAGGACCATTGCTCAGATGACTTATAGTCAGCTGAGCTAAAAATTATACTATACATTTACAGTAACACATATATATGTGAATATTTCAGCTGAAGGTCATTTCTAAATTGTCTTAACATTTATAGCTAATTAATCATATTGATGGTACCTGTCAACAGAGTGAGGTTGGGGGAGAAAGAAAGGCATAGAGGGAGAGGGCGAAAGAGAGAGAGTTAGAGAGAGAGAGAGAGAGAGAGAGAGAGAGAAAAAACAGAAAGGGAGAAAGAGAAAGGAAAATGGGAGTGAGAGAGACAGAAAGAAAAAAAGAGAGAGGGTCACTGTTAAATATATATATTTATCAATGTAATCCTATAGTGCTGCTTTAAATGAATATCTATTCTAACAAACGCTTATCTGTTTCATTTAATATGACTGGTAACTGCTAGGTGGAGTAGAAATAAGCATCCATTAATTCCACTCCCCGGGGGAGTTGAAATAAGCACCTCCATATATGTATCTGTCTTTATCTTTTATTATAGGACATGCAATGTGCCCAGTCCTTGCTTGTAACATTCATATCAACCTATTCATTTTCATAAACACCTGGGTGCATTCATACCTATTACCAAGTTATTACATATCATTAGATTAGTCATTTTTAATTTATTTTGAGCCGATGTTTAATACACATGATAAGCATAAAATTTAAACACAAGCAGCAAAATTTGTTCAAGCCATAGAGACCTTCTTTACCTAGACTGCAAGACAGTATTTGATTGGTAAAAACAAGGCCTCATTCACTGTGTGTGGCATCACTAATTCACACATATTGGACATTATAAGAGGTGATGCAATTGGACATTATAAGAGGTGATGGCAATCAGACTGTCTATTCGTCTAATTGTCTAAACAGACAGACTGGGGTGGTGGTCCCGTACGACTTTAACCGTGTCTGTATAGTGACTCAAAAGACTAGATCTAGCTGGACTGTTTATTCAGACAACAGCATACTGCAGCAGCACTGTCTAGCCTCAGCTGTCAATGCATGACTAGCCCTACATAATATTAGAACTGGTACAGCACCACTGCAGTGTTAATTGACCTAGCCTAGTTAATGAATCTACACAAACCCAGGTTTTATTTAGTTGGTTATTATCTGACTAATTACACAACAACTTAAGACTTTTCCTGTGTTTTTACATGGGCATGATCATACAAACACTGCATCCCTGACCTGTGTTTAGTGTTTCAGGCAAGGACTGTAATAGTTAGTATTATAAAACTTGAAATCTATTACTGTAACTGTTAGTCTAAAGTTTTGTATCTAGTACTATAAAATTTACTTTGAAAATTTGTAATTTTATATTTCTATTATTATTACATTACTATTACCCCATACCTAATTATACTATTATTATTCATTGTTAATTAATAACATTGTGGATATTTTGCACAAATATTGGGCTCTGTCAGCCCAAACAGTCACCAAGATTCCCATTCATCATTCTCCACATTCACATTAAATAGCTGTCATCTTGCTTATATAACAAAGTATATTTCAGGATAGCACCAGGACTTGTATGAATTCTCTAGAACCATGTCAAACATGAGCATACAAGACACACATGCGAAGGCAACTATAGACAGCTATGTCACGCTGCCCCAGAAATAGAAGTACTTGTACTTGTAATTAATTACAGACACCTGTACTTATACTTCAGTACACCATTAAATTTATGTACCTGTACTTGGACATGTACTTGTGAGAGGGTGAAATACTTGTACTTTGTCGGCTGCCTTGTTTCCTAGTTTTTATATTGAAATGCTTTCATTTAAATGTATTTAATACAAAGTTTAACACATGAATGAATTGCAGTAACCCCTGACAATTATAGAACATTTATAATTGCCAAAAACTTTCAAAGTCATATAGATTTATTTTTTTCTAGAGTGCCAAAACAAACTTTGTTGATCTAGTTGTTTAATCATTAAAAAAACTTGTACTAAAGTTGGGGATCATGAGAACTATCTAAAGGTAGCTCCTGAAGCATGAGGACAATTTTGACATTACTTGATAACTGACTGAGGGTCCATCTCCAAGGATATTATAAAAATCTTACAAAACTCATAATAGAGCTTATATTACCTCACAAAACCAGCTTTTGCCTACCTCGTCCAAACCAAATTTTGTGATCATATATAACAGCTGAGCGCCGTGACCCATGGGTCCCTTTTTTGTAATTCCGGTTCTCAAGGGCCTGCAACCAGGTGTTTGACCTAAATTAATCAGTCTGGGGCCAATGTTTTTCTTGGCATCGGTATAAAAACTATAGCTAGTCCGGCAACGCTAGGTACCACATATCCACAAAAGGTGACTGAGCAGTTTGTGCGAGAATTCTTTGGTTATCAAACATATGTTGTTTGAACAAAAGCAAGCACAGTGTGTCGGGTTTGGCTGGGAGTTCAATCAAAATAACTGAGAAGTTTACTCGCATGGACATTGGTGGGTTTATCTGTACATAGCTTCTGCTTGAACAGGTTTGTGTGTGAGGCCAAAGCATGCGGGTCCGGACACAAATGAGTAGTTCATTCCCAAAAGGAATTGTGTCATCTTCTTTAACTTGCTGTTATTCACTGTCACTGTCACTGTCAGGAAGAACATGACCGAAAAATGATAATCTTGCTATCACTTGTCGGAGAAGTGGAGTCACTGAAGAGAAAACCAAAGGCATAATGCTTTCAAGAAAAGCTGATAATCCTAAGTGGCTGGACAGTGGTGCGTTTGTGCCATTATTCAGATGTAAAACAATTGAGAGAATATTATAAAACAAAGTCAGGATGTCAGAAAGGTTATTTAATAAGTTTTTAGCTCAGCTGACTGCAAGTCAACTGAGGTATACGAATGGCGCCTTGTCCTTCGTCCGTCCGGCCGTCCGTTAGCAGGGCACAAATCGTAACTGCTGGTCCTAGAAACTTCTTATTGTACATCCAAGGAGGTCAATAAAAAATCTCCTTGGAAAACCGGAAATAAGTTCAATGTGACCTATATCCTCCGAGCTCTGGCGCTTGAAAGTACCCCCCAGAATAATCAAAAATATAATACAAAACCTCCAATATCTTGATAATTAATGCATGGATTGTCATGAATCTTGCCTTGAATATTGACCATGACTAGTTTTCTCAGTTCCCGAAAATTGGTGGCGTTGTTATGTTAACGAATATTTTTTCTATTTTTTACTATAAAATTAAAAAAATCATGTCAGTTTCTCAGCTGTAATTACATCTAGTGCCCCAAACCCTGGTGTGTTTATTGATCACAAGTGGATGCCATATAGTAATCACCCTGTCTGTCTGTCTGTTTGTCTGTCTGTCTGTCGGTCCATCCGTCCATCCACACAAATTTGTTTCCAGATGATAACTTCAGGTTGTATTGACATATTGGTTTCAATTTTGACTTATATATGACCCACCGATAATGTAAGAACCCTTTAGATTTTGGGGTCATATGATAACTTCAGGTTGTATTGACTAATGGATTTCAAACTTGACTTACGTATGGCCCACCACTGAAGTAAGAACCTATATGATTTTGGGGTCACGAGGTCAAAGGTCAAGGTCACAGGACTCACTCATTTAGAAAGATTGTGGATGCATTTTAAGCCAAACTTTTCATCCCTAACCTTTGATCTTGCACATATAGCTGAGCTGCAAATAGGGGAAGAACCTGATTGATTTGGGGATCACAAGGTCAAAGGTCATGGTCATGTGGGCCCTTCTGTCCACATATTTGTTTCTGGATGATAACTCCAGTTTCGATTGACATATTGGTTTCAATTTTGACTTATATATGACCCACCGATAATGTAAGAACCCTTTAGATTTTGGGGTCATATGATAACTTCAGGTTGTATTGACACATGGATTTCAAACTTGACTTACGTATGGCCCACCACTGAAGTAAGAACCTATATGATTTTGGGGTCACGAGGTCAAAGGTCAAGGTCACAGGACTCACTCATTTAGAAAGATTGTGGATGCATTTCAAGCCAAAATTTTCATCTTAATCCTTCCATCATCAATATGTGGTGCACATGCCAATAGGAGAAGTTTCCTTTTGATTTTGGGGTCACAAGGTTAAGGTCACAGGGCCCATCCATTCACAAATTAGTTTACGGATGATAACTCCAGTTTGGGTAGACAGGTTGGCTTCAAACTGATCACAGGACCAATATTTTGGAAAACCTCATAAACATATATCTTTATAGACAAATGCAGCTGAGCGTCGAGACCCATGGGTCCCTAGTTACCTACAAAAATCTGAAAATTATAAAAAAAAGTGCTACTATTGTTGCCTTTCACTCGTTTGCGTGTGCCCCATTGAAGGCCTTGTGGAGAGTCAATGGCGATGTCATTTGACCTTTTCCCTCCAGTGAATATGTTGGAGAAAGGGCACGTACGTATCCTAAAACCAGTTTGATCTCTACCAAATAAGCTCCGCTTTAAATCCAATATTTCTATATGTCATATATGTAGGTCAGAGGAAACACGGTTTCCTCTCAGTAAAAGGGTGTCAGATTGTTCATTTACTGTGGTATGAACTTTACTCTTGATCCTTGACTGAATCTCAGAATATTTGTTTTCCCGATAAAAAACATGTCCCCTGAATTTAACAGGAAAAGGGAACGCTACTGTATTTCGATAGTGTAAGTCCTGAGAGTTATCATCTTTTATTCAGTATAGTCGTAAGTGTGGTCTTCTTCTCAAATTTCTATCCAAAACTGACCAATGATTTGGTATTAATATGAATTGCAGTAGGTTTGTGTGTGTGTAGATTTAAATAGTACGCAGGGACTTTTTATCTGGGAAAGGTTAAGGTATATTTTAGGGTCATATAAGAAAAAATGGACGCCATGCTTTCATATTGTATGTGTGTGGGCAATAGATAAATGTTTGCCCTTAAAGAAATGTATATGAAAGGTTTATATTCTACGTACAGCCCTGCAATGAATGCAATAATGATTATTACATAACAGGGCTGGATGAGCATCCCATCCTGTGCACCACTTTCAGTGAGACTGTTCTTACTCTTGTTTTTTTTTTTAATTTAGATAATATGGGAAACACGCCAAGAGGGAAAGATTGAATACACATTGACTGCAGAGGCTGCTGAGGTCCTGGGCCGGGAATACAACCGTCTAGCATTACAGGCGGCTGGGTTCTATTACACAGATGATGACAAGTGAGTATTGAGTTGGAATAACAAATGATTTCAGGCATGAATGGTTAACCGTAACATGTTTTTCATGTAGTTAATGAATTCAGTATGCATGAAAACTGAAATAACAATAGGTAAATTGGAGTTAACAGATGAGATGGTATCAATATGAATATAATGAAATGGGACTTGGAGAATTTGAAACATGCTATGACACTGCCATGCCACATTGTCAGGGGTGTGACATCTGAAGACTTCATATTGACCAGACCAAAATGCTGGTGCCCATTGTATTGCCTCTTATGCTGTGCTTATTATTTATGCATGGAAGACCAGGTAATTTTGTTATGTGTAATGCATAATGTGGCCTTGTGTACCAGAGATGTACAGAACAGAGCAAATAATAGGAATGGAAAAGAGAAGTGAAATAAAATTCTGATGGGCAATTTGCTGAACAATGGGAGGGCCTGTTTGATGGACAAGAACACAGGCTTAGACCTACATGCCAGGGCATTGCATATATTAAAGTCCATTGGAGGCTAGGCATAAATCATATAACAAAACTGACCCAGCACATGGTCGATGCAACCCCTGCCAGTGTTATGCCTTTTTTCCACTGCTGGCAGCTCCCATGTACCACTTGGAGGGCGTCCTGTTGCCTGCCCCCTTCGATTTGTTAAGTGTCATCTGGATTACCATGATGAAAGTGCACAATGTGATGTATTGATGAACATGGAAGAGAGGGTAATCAGTCATAGCTCTTACACCTTGTTTAAGACTAGATGCACAACACATCACGCTCAATCCAGGATGATATCAGCCAAAATTCAGTGATTATAATGTTTAGTTCATGAGGCTTAATGTTGATGCTAAGGAAAAAATATGTATACATAAAGTGTTCAAAAATATATCCTGTAATATGTAAATATTAAAGATACACTCACTATTATTTAGAAAAGAAAAATTGACTGTAATAATTAAGAGGGAACGTGATCATGTATCAGAAATGTGGAAGGCAGTGCTGTTGGCATGTACAGATAGGACTTGGTGTGCTAAAAACTTGTAATACCCAAAACTGAAGTTAATAAATGGGAATAGACTTTAATGTGGTTTATAGTTTAACACTGACATGTAGTTGTTTTTTCTAGGCATGGCTTCCTCTGGAAGATGAAGGGGATTTTAGGCAGAGTAGTCGTGGCACTTCACATTGCTGGCCAAGCCGCAACTATGGCCTAAGCACAACAAATGGAGAGAGATCACCTAGACCTGGAGGCTGCCAAAAGACGATGGGAGACCTTCACTGCAGCTCTCCCAGACAGGCTGCCTGATGCATCCTCCCAAGACAGCACTAGTGTGCACACGCAAGGTGAAGCCTGGCCTTCTGCAAGTGCAGCGTTGACACATGGGTCAGTGACACCCAGCTTGTCAGAGATCTCTGACACAAATGATTCAACCCTGTCTGAACAGGCAGCCAAGGTCCCAAACCCATATTTAGCACTTGTTCCAACAAGAATTGTTGAATTGGGCAATGCCCTGCCCCGACCAAACCAGCCCTGGAACAAACAGGTTGCCGTAAACACTGTTGAGAGTGGTATCGAACTGATAAGATATTTTACAGAAAACTATTTCAAGCTACAGGGCAGCAAGGACTTTGAAGATTTGATTAGTGTACCAGAAGTGCCAGTGAACGCAGGGCCCACAAACACCATACCATACGATGGGAATGTAGTAAACCGATATGGCCCCTGTATTAAACGCCTAATTCAGTTTGGGGCAACTGTTACAACCTCGGAGGCATGTGCCCGCAAACTGATCGGGCCAGTTACCGAAAAGAGGAAGCCAAGGCCTTCTTCACACTGGTAGCTGGTGCAGGTTTGGGGGAGGTTACGGAGGAACTGAACGGCAACCGCCGAATTGTAAAATTTAAAAGAAATGATTTCCTTACAATACGAAAATCACTTTGTGAAACATTAAACCCTGAAAGTTACTAAACAAGCAAAGAAGCAACAGACAAATGAGACTGTAAAACGGCAAAACCCTCAGAAACATTGAGAGCAAATTGTCTAAATGGAAACGGCAAAACATGTAATATATTTATATGTCTTCCACATTTGCTGCTAATTTGCATTCAAGGCAACATGAAATAACACTATAATGAATCCAACTCATAGGAAACTGGTGAGTTTAATCCACAATATTCGTGTGCCTTCATTTTGCATGTAGTACATATAACGGCATATGACACAATGGTAACAGTCACCACATCGCATCCTATATTCTCTGAGCACTTGCCCATCTTAAAAAAAATCTTATAAAAGAATAAAGTGAAGTCCAGGATGGCTGGTCATAAAGATGGTAAAGAAATGAACCTGGATAGTGCTGTGGATGCTCAATGTGAATTGGTGCATTAGAAAAACCCCGTTTCTATAGCAGCGAATACACAGACTGGTTCATTCATGACGACAAATGAGTCTTGTTGCTGCACACGCATATTAAAAGCTCCGTCCTTCCATACAGTAACATTAACACACTTCTCATCACATATGTATGTCACCAACTTGTCACCATTTGTCAAATCTTAACCACCTGTAGTTAAACAGTTCGTGCTCGTGGAGACACCGTCCTTATGTTCACAACAAAAGCAGGCTGGTTCATTCACGAAGACAAATGAGTCTTGGTGCTGCACACACATATTAAGAGCTCTGTCCCTCTCAGACACTGACATTAACACATTTCTCATCAACATATGTATGTCACCATGCTGCCACCATTTGTTTAATCTAAAACACCTGTAAATAAAAAGTTCGTGCCCGTGGAGACACACTTCTAAATATTCACAACAAACCAGGTGTTCATAGTCTTTTAACTCTCTCAGCCTCTCTGAGTGGCACACTGGCTCGCCTGACAAGGTGTTGGCGAATCTGGTCGCATTCCGTTTTTTGGGGGACAACCTACTGATCATCGCAAGACAAGTCGAGCAAGCACCAGACGCTGCTGTAACCGAAGTGTCAAGGACGAGCAGGGCCAGGCCTTGCTCCAAGGTAAACTGTTAGCTACTCCTGGCAACGTCTGCGAAAGAGATGTCTTTTTATAACCTCTTCCTCATGCCCTCTTCTCAATCAGTCCATCACAAACGATACAGGCCATTTTGAATACTGGACACCTACAACCATTATAAAATAACACTACCCATATATTTAATGGGTCACAAGTATACCCATTTTTCATTTTCTTGAAGTTTTTTTCTGCCATCTGATTTAGTTCCAAAAAGACCTCCATGTGGAATCCTGATGACGGGTGGAGGACATTGGTATAATAACGGAGTGTGGATTCAGATTGGATCTTTGAAGCACCAACTTCCTTAAGAATCCTGGATGAGCAGAGTGAACCTTAATATCATTTGATGCCATTTCATGCCACATGGCTTCCGCCCAAAAGCCTTCTTCTATTCATGCAAAAACATTAACAAAGGAATCTTTCTGACAACTGTCCAGGACTTCTGTAAGGGTGTTGCGAGTGCTGCTCGAAACTTTAAATAATCTGTACCGAGCTTTATCTGTATTTCTCAGAGTTGTTTCTGATGTGATGATGTTCTGATCATTAAGAATCCTTTGAGCAGAATGTTTTTGTATCCCAAACTGATTATGTATGTTTTCCTCAAGTTCCAATTTTTCCATTTTTTTTTATTGACGACACACATTTATGGCTGTTTGTAATATCTACAACTGCAGCAATATACTTTTTGTTGTTTAAATTTAGGCCTTTCATGATGATTGTCATTTTTATTGACCTTGTGTAGGGCTAGTTCAGTATCTGTGGGACAACACTTGAGTGTTGAAACAACATATGGAAAATTATATATATATATATATATATATATATATATATATATATATATATATTATGAATTAACAGAGCAGTTGTATTCCGTCCTTTTTTCAGTTGTGGGTATAGATCAGGGTTTGGTGAGTACAGTGGGTTGTTATTTAAATTAGAAAAAAAATAACTCTGTGTGTGTGGTTGGATGTGATGTATAAAATCAAATCTGGTCTTTGCTTTAAGGGATCAGTGATCAGTTCGCAATTTTAAATTACCTCAATGTCTCAATTGTCCTTTGTTAAACCTAAAGTTTTACTGTCTATAGAACAGTAAATAAAACACTTGTTTGCAAGTAAATTGGAGTAATAACTTCTCCCTTTACAGGAGAAAAGCATACCTTTTCGGAATCCTTGTTTTCTCTTATTTCGCGATACTCAACTCTAAGTTTTCCTGCTTGACGTTGCAGAGATACATTATCCTCTGATAATGGCTGTTCAGGCCGTTAATTAGTGACACCAGCACTCCATTACAATCGTTTTGTCCTTCTGCCTCATGCACTCTGTTTTATACTTATGTGTAAATGAAGATTTTCTTAATTTTGAAGATCTGAAGACTGTTGTCGCATTTTTCTGCTGCATTCTGTGTTCAATGAAAAAGGGGCACTTATTTATTCCCTGGAAAAAGTAAGGTAGTACATGATTTAGTTCTCTACAGTTGTAAAGCGCAACCAATACAACATTCTGAAACATGGAAAGCCTTCAAATAGCTTTGTGTTAATTTATATAAGAACTCAACATTTTTTTTTCATGTTATAAGACTGTGTACCATATTGAAAATTCTAGACTATTTTAGCAGGTTCATTTGCTGATATTGGGAACAATAGATAATTTATCCATTATATAAAAGATTAAATGTTTTACCACCTGCAAAGTGCAAGTGTGTTTGATTTATAACAGGACGCGGAAAGTTGTGTAACGCCGACAATACTCCTCAGAGGAGGGGATGGGAACTAAAATCAACAAGGGTTTCACTAGCCATGGAGGGCATAATAATAGTTGAAGAGGCAGATATGGAGATATCATATGCTGTATCACTTGTTTGATTTATATTATGTTTATAACATTCATTATCCAACAAAAACCTTAAAAATACTTATATCAGGATTTAATGCCATGTCCTAATAGGTCTCACCTGTATATGGAAAATGTGGAGCTCTTTCACATGGGTAGATTTTTGTTTGTGTTTATATAATTTCCTACAGGACCAAGCTTGGCTATGAACTTGATGAACCAGCTCTTGTGTAACAGCTTTGAATGAGCAAATGAATGGAAAGGAAATTGTTCTTTACTAATGCAAGGTTAACATTTTGTATAAAAAATGAATTTATAATGGTGCTGATCTGTATTTTATTTTGTATAAGTACACGCTGTCTCATCATTCTACTTTTAATTAAAAATTATTTCCCCGTTCAGTGTAAAATTTAGTATATCTAAATGCCTGTGAAAGAAAATATCCAAGAAAAACTGGTGCCTATATAGCGCGTAGGAGAGCGACCAATGCAATCATAAGTGTTTAATCAATTAATTGTCATAAATATATATTGTCACAATATATTTTGTGCAACGGGTCAAACGAGATGTCGCCACTCACGTTTCGGACTTAGTTGACCACCTTAGGCCTGAGAAGTTGTTTGATAATGCGCAGGGCGATGCTTCCAGGTATATAAACAATTTTCACCTGTGAGTGCAACCACAAATCCATATAAATTCATGAATAAACTTAAATTCATGAATAAACTTAACGATCTTTCAAGAAAACAGGACACGTACAAACAGGCACAGAAACGAAGCCAGAAATCTTGAATATGCAAGTTGGATTACTTTCGGAATATATCTTGTTTCCGCAGTTCAAGGATTGATTCTTTCGGACAGATATTAATGTTCAAAATGTAAGGCTTGAATGTAAATCTTGTATGTAATTTAAGGCTTGAAGCTGTACACACAGTTCCTCATGTACACAGTTTATCTTGAATGTCGATCTACACAGATCCGTGTGTTCACAATTCAGTTCTTTAATCTGTACTACACAAATCATTATGTACACAGACTTGAATTTATACAGTCAAATATTGATGTCGATAATTTAAGGCTTGAACCTGTACCCACATATCCTTATGTACACAGGTTTAGGCTTCATTGTATATAAATTTATATAACATTAATATTTAACGAAGTCAGGCCATAAATTTTGGTGTGTATAAACATTAACAGTAACAGGTTTTAAAAGTTCTTTTATGCTCCGTTAACTAGTTGAATTTGTGAATTTTCGAAACTGCAAATGCGGTGGCATATAGAAACAAGTGACCCGGGGGTCTTGACGCTCAGCTGACTAGGAAGACATTGAAAAAAAGGCATTTTTATCATCTGAATGCCATATTTTGCAGGTGATATTCCCATTCAGCTGAAGAATAGCTCGGAGTATATGGGTAATAGAGACCTAATTTCAGGTTTCCATGGAGATGTTTCATGGACCTCCCTGGATGTAAAGTTAGAGGATTAAAAGTGAAATGGTTACGAGTTCCGCCCTGTTAACAGACGCAGGCCTCCCACACTTAAAACTTACTTTTAGGAACTTTTATTAAAATATGATTGTTGGGGTATTTTTTCCCTAAAAATTAGATAAATTATATTGTCTAAAAGCCCTTGATGTGGAATAGCTAAGAATAAATTATATATTGTAATTTGTTTATTAAAACATTGCTTGGAGACAAAGAGTGAATTATGAAGAAAATTTTGTTGAAGGTATCAGAATGTGAAGATAAGATTCAACGGCTGTTAGCAGAGGTTGGGGATAACTTCTCAGGGGAGTGCCAAAAGTTGCAGAATGTGACAGAAAAGGGTAAGTAAAATGTAAAAAAAATGATTAATATAACTCAATATTATATCATATAAAAGTATCCAACAGAGCTTTTGCACATTTTCATAACATTTTGTTCTTTGGTAATTTGTTTGCAGGGCTAACTATGAAATAAATAATATCCTTGTTGGCCAGTGGCCACTGTTTTATATATCCTCTTTAGTTACACAAACAAATTAAGATCATAATTATCTAATGGCTTTTATTTAACAAATTAAACTAGGTTGATAAAAATGGCTATAACCAACTCCTTTTATATTTTCATATTGGTTAATAAACCCTGGTCCAGGGCGCTTGTTGTCCATATAACTAAGTGCTGTGTTAAATATGTGCAAGCTTTATATCAAACAATACAAGAAAAACTCAATACCATCAGAGGGTTTGATGTACAAATATTTGTTGTCTTTATTACTTAGCATCTTTTATAAATACCATGACTTACTGTTACATAGTATGACGTGTGCCACAGATGGCCATCTACCTCATCTCCATCTCTGTAGGTGAAATTCGCGTCTGCAGTTATATTCTAGTATATTGTGGTTATAATTATAAATGAAACTAATTAATTTTAAATTTTTAATCCTTCTTTCTCATGCAAATTATGTGTAAATATGTTTTGTCCAATTCCAGCATTAGTTTCATCCATGAATAAATTATCAGTTTACATTCATCATGTATATACACCAAAGTTTGAGACAGTGTATCTTACCATTAACTATACATTTCACTCAATGTTCTTGGAAAATTAAATCACCAATTTAATATTGCATTTTAATTATTTTTAAAGAGAAAGAGTAATGTTTGAAAAATTTAAAAATCCTAAATAAATCGTTTGTCCAGTATATCGCATTAAATACAATCAGGTCCTGTAGGCAGGGAGTAAACCTATAACTGTAATGCTCACTACTCTCATATGAAGATCACACTGAACTTGGTTGTGACCCGTTTACAATATAAACTGAACAGAGGACATAAGAAAAAAAATACTTCCTTTCAAGTCTTCTATAAAATTAAAATATCACATTTTATTCATATGACCGATGTGTGACGTCCCTACTGCTTGCTGCTTTACAATTCATTTTATTCCTGTTCAGCAAAACGAAGAATTCAGTATTTCGTTAAGCTTATTTCGCCTCAAAAACAAAATCATGAAATAATAACTATAAATGCAGTGAGGTTATATGCTTTACTAACTAATTTCCATTGAGAAGAATATCGCATGATTTTCAAGGGTCCAAGCTCGCCAAAGTCATCAGATCACAGCGGGAGCCATGCATCGTTAGGAAATCCAATGTAAAAGGCATATTCCAAGAGGCATCTTAGTCTTCATATTTAAATTACTATCCACTGGAGTGCCAGAATTGACTGCTATAGCAGGCCATCACCGGCTTACAATGTGGCTATGTATTAATTCTTTTCAAATTGTCTTGTATCAGAATGTGAAGATCAGATGTAGAGGTTGGGGATAACTTCTCCTCAGGGGAGTGCCAAAAGTTACAGAATGTGACAGAATAGGGTAAGCGAAATGTAAAAAAAAATGATAAATATAACTCAATATTATATTATATAAAAGGATCCAACAGAGCTTTTGCACATTTTCATAACATTTTGTTCTTTGGTAATTTGTTTGCAGGGCTAACTATGAAATAAATAATTATCCTTGTTGGCCAGTGGCCACTATTTTATATATCCTTTTTAGTTACACAAACCAATTAAGAATATAATTATCTAATGGCTTTTATTTAACAAATTAAACTAGGTTGATAAAAATAGCTATAACCAATTGACTGCTATAGCAGGCCATCACCGGCTGACAATGTGGCTATGTATTAATTCTTTTCAAATTGTCTTTGTGCAAATGTCTCAGCAATTTGTTTCAACTTCAGTTTCTGATGTTTCATTACTTTCTGAGGCAGAAGCGGATGTTTCTCATTATATTGGTGGTTTTGTTGTTAGTAAGCTAATTCAAAGAAGCAAGAATGATAAATACCAGCAGGTTGTACAAGCTTTTGTCAATCATAATGAGCCAGAAAAAGTTGCTGTGGCCTACGTTACTTATATTTCACATAATGTGCATAACAACATTAAATCACCAAATCATGTTGATCACAGTGTTAAAAGATTAAGAGTAAGCTTTGAATAATCTCGAAACACAAAAATGTTAATTTAATGTATGGCACAGTTCAGCATTGTTAAACACAATCTGTTTTTGTTTAACACTACATACATTCTGTTATTTCATGTCCACCAAATCTTATATCAGGCTGGGTTTCTTTTAGTTTCCTATTTTTATGGATGCTCTATGTTTTTCACCATCTCTGTCCATCTGTCCGTCATATCCATTTTTGGATGATAGTTCAAATTAGGATTAACATATGGATTTCAAACTTGACTTATACTGTGATTGCCTTTTTTTGTTAGCGAGGGTTTTATTTTCGCGATATTCGGGAATGGGATGTAATCGCGAATATGAAACCCTAGGGAATAACCTGCCCTTTTATCAAGGATGAACAAATTGCATCTGCAGGTTCTGCACAAATGAATTAGTTATCACACCTCTGAAAACATGCTTTGTGAATCAACAACAAAATCTGTGGATTCTATCCCCACCTTCTCATGCAAACACGTAATGTTAACTGTCAAAACAACTCTTTTGAGACAGGTTATAATACAATGTCTATAATGGTAATGAGTGAGGTATTGTGGGATTAATTTTTATTTAATAATTAATGTAAATATTATGGTATTTCAATATCATAATTCTGGAACATTCGTGAAAATAGAACCTTTGCAAATATTTAAAATGGAGAAAATCGCGAAATTTCAGCTTCGCGAATATGAAGCCAACCACAGTATATAGCCTGCCACTATACCAAGAACCATATTGATTTTGGGCTTATGACCTCAAGGTCAAAGGGACAAATATTTTTTAACTAAGATTGTGGATGCATTTTAAGGGAAACTTCTCATGTCAAACCTTCCATTTTGCATGTGTAACTCATCTGTCAATAGGTGAAGATTCATTTTGTTTTTCGGGTCACAAATCAAAAAGGTCCGTTGATTCATAAATTAGTCTTTTTAGTTATATACAATAACTCCAATATGGGTAGACAAATTGGCATCAAACTTAATCACAGGAACCACTTATTTAAAAATATCCTGAAGACAAAATCAGCTGAGTGTCAAAACCATGGGTTCCTAGTTATTAATAAGAGAGGGTTTATTTAATGGGTCACATTATTTCCCGTTTACATTTATTTTAGATTTCAAAACAAATTCAGACATGATTTACATTTATATTAAAGGCAGTAACTTTTTAATCTATAGTGATATCTTTACCAAATGTTCCACAGATTGTAGTAAGAGAGTTCGCTTTAGGTTAATGGGTATCTTTGAAACAGCAAAATAAATATGTTTGAACAGAGAGAATATAGCTGAATTCAGGAGTTTCATGTGCAAATTTCAGTGCGCTTTTGTGAGCCTGTAAACAGTGAAGGATTATTGGCCGTGTATTAAAAGGTGTCTGACAACTGGCCTTTATTCCTAAAACTTTTAGTTTTATTTTTCAGTTCATAATTTTTCATTGCATATACATCATACAGTAAGAGTGGCCCAGAGAATGATGCACAGCTGCACTGTGAACCTAAAAGGAGGACTTGGCCACACTATTGCCCTAAATCAAGTAAATGAGTTTCTGAACAATGAGTTCAAAGGTATTATTTATTACCATATCTCTGACTGTATGTCATCTGGGCTATAACAATCTAGCTTTGTCCATTTGGTTGTCTGACTGTCCCAAAAACCAGTTACAAATTGTAACCTCTGAGCCAGATTTTCTTTAACGTAAGATCCAAACTGGAAGTCTGGTCACTGTTATTTATTTTGTCTTGTAAGTTTTTGGACATTTTTGTAGCCTGCAGAAATTTTTGTTGATTTTAAAGATACTAAAGTTAAACTAACGTGATAATCAAGGCATGGGTTGCTCTGAATCTTACTTTGCATTATGACCGTGGCATTTTTTTCAGTTTTAAATATCATTGATCCAACCTATACTTTTTAAAGATTTGGACACTCTTCCCCCTTATTTTGAGACAATCTTATAACATGAATTGTACCAGTTTCTAAACTGTGGTTTTATGTAGTTGCTAATCATTTGTATTTATTACAGTGTGAAAGGAAGAATTGGTGTTAAGTTCAAACGGGCCAACTTTTGTGGCACCTCAAGGCTTGTGATAAATGAGGCCAATATGAAAATTTCAGTACACCTGAAGGAGAAGAACCATATTAGACGTTGATTCTTTGCACTTTTCCATATAGAAGCAAAATCGGAATAATAGCACTTTATTTAGACACATAACTCTGTAAAAACCCTAAGAACGCTTAAGCAAGTGTCTGGCACATATTTAGAGCTTATGATATAAGCTTTTGTGCTTTTCATATAAATTACCCTTCAGGTGCCAATTCAGTGTTGGTATTTTAGAAGTGTTTCTTCACCCATTGTGCATTAATACTGGACTGTGAAATACTTTTCGGAGCAAGTCTTCCATTTTCTGGCTCAATTTTAATGCTAATCCACAGGGTAACTGCCCCAAGGCAAACCATAGGTACATGACAACCTATGGTATATTCAGCTGCCTGGTTAGTCTATGGCAGTCATGAAGGATTATTATTATGTTATACTCTAAGTTATTTTCCTTACTTTTAGCAAATTAGTAAATGCATCTCTATACTATCTTTTCACAGAGATCCTGAAGCACAGTCGTGGGAGGTACACTCGCCAGCAGGTGGACCGTACCGGTAAGATTGCTGGTCCAGTCAGTCGGGAGCTGGACCGCATCTTTGCTCAAAAGATTGGGGAAGTAACACAGCATGACCGAATTTCGAAGCAGCAAGCGAACTACCACAGAGAAATTGAAAACAAATGGTCAATGGCTACCAGAGCTACAAGCTCTTCCATTACTGTCCTGGTCGCCAGCATGACGCGTACCAGGGGTTCAAATATCCGTGTCAGATGAAGAAGCCTGACCAACTGAAAAAAAGTTAGATAGCACATCCCTCTAATATGGACAGGGCTCTAAGCACACAGACATGGCCTCAGCCCTAAACAGGAAAGAGTGAATCAACTGTGTGTGCATTAGCAGGACTCATCTGTCTTCTTTAGTGAACCAACCTGGTTTGATGTGAATGTTAAGGACGGTGTCTCCATGAGCAGGAACTGTTTACCACAGGTGGTTTAGGTTTGACAAACAATGAAAGCATCCTGACTCACAGTGATCAGAAAAGGCAAAGGTCTTTACAACAAAAGGCAAAAGTCTTTACAACAACAAGTTTGTTGAAGCAGTGGCAGATAACACAGCTGCCATGAATTGTTTAATCCTAAACGTAGAAGAGAATGCAAAGCAGAAGTTGGGAAAACCTATATTATACGAAACTTCTCAATGGGATACAAAAACATTCTCCTGAACAAGGGGACCATGATCAGCAAAGCAGCATCACGGAAAATAGGTCATGGTATCATTGATGACGCCTACATGATAATAAATCTCTCCTTATCTAAACAAGCCATTTCTTTATTAAAGTACTGTCTTTGGGGAGAGAGTGAAAAGTAACCTTCTTTCCACCCTTAACCAGGTATCCAGTTTTGTTGCACAATGGCACACAGCAAGAGCTCTAACTTTTATTAGCCTTTTTTGGTTGTGGTAGATTCATTAATCTGAAACAAAGCAAAACTGTGCTCTTAATACTGTCAAATAAATAGAATAATAGGCAGACATGGGGTAATACTTATAGTAATAAGTAATAGTGAAAGTAATAGAAATAGAAGGCAAAGTAATAGAGTAATACATATTACTTTCTATTACTTCCTGTGACACCCTTGTTCATGATGCATATCCAGAAAGTAGTGCTGTGTACAATGATATAAACTCATACCAGTACTACAATCACTTGAATACAAACACGTATTATCTAGTTAATTTACTTGTCTGTTATTTTACAATACTAATTATGAAGACCTCCATTCAGCATCTTCATTTATGTTAATTAATGCTTTCTATAAATTCTTGTCACCACCTGGTTAAATTTTTCAGTTGTTCACACTGGAAATTGAATTTGTCTGTTTTACTTGTAATGGAAGAAAATTAATATTGTTATTATTATTATTATTATTATTAATTTATTCAGATTTTGTGGGTATAAGCAAGATGGTGCACATGGAAACGTTTTGGTAAAAGTGCACATACAGATAAGAGGTAAATGTATCTTTCCTTCTTAATTATGGTTCTAAAGAACCAGTGTGGTTGTGTCAAAAATACCTTCATAAATAAAGATGTAGAACTTATGTTCTTACAGTCTTTGTCTGTTGGCCATTCATCTGTTTGTCTGTCAACAGGATTTAGGATTAAGCTAAATTTATTTATTAATTATCTGCATTTACTGATAAAAAAGCTTTAAAAAACTTTTAAAATCTTCTTCCCTGAAACCGTTTAGCCAAATGGTCGAATATTTCACAGAAATAATCCCAGGATCATCTTTCTCAAGTTTGTTTGAATGGTTTGTGTTTGGTGATTTTTGAACGAGTTAAGTAATTCTAGTTCATCCGGCCAAAACAAAAGCATACAAAAACTCAGGAACTGTCATCACCAAATTTTATGCCACAGTTGGTCACACGAGTCATATCTGAAATTGAGGTATTGGTTCCGCCAGCTGCATTGGCCTTTTTTTCGACAAGGTCCTATAACCCATAATTTCTCTGGAACAGCAGGGGCTAGGACATATGAAACTTAGATTAATGATTAGGATGATGTTATTGTATAGTGATGTATTAGAATATATTATAAATGTGGTCATGTATCAGTTTCAAATGTTTCGAAACAAAACAATACTTATAATAAAAACCCCCTCTCGACACAGTCAAAGACGTGGATCGGATAAGCACTAGACCACCTGGTGGTCTTTCTGCCCTTTATTTGAAAGAGGCGTACTCCCTCTTTATCTTGTTATCACTGTTATTTTCCTATATTGAAATATAATATAAATACATATCCCTTTTTCAAATAAAGTATTCACACTTTTTGTGTAAGTTAATTTGTAATGCGACAATACGGTTAAGACCTGGATGTGGTGTTGACCCTTTCCTGAATTATATAAGTTTTGCCTTCTCCTATCTCAAAACTGTTACATATGGCTTTTACGCATGCAGTTTTATCAGCAATGGCAAATTCTAATTTCTGTGATATATTGTGTTTTTCCTTTTTCACAACCTTTGCTTTCAGTGGTCTTTGGTAAGGCATATTACTGCCAGCGCTTAAAACTGCTTGTAATGACAACAACTGTAAAAGTCACCTCTAATTTTCTTCATCATGTATGGCACATTGCCAGCTGATTGGCATTGTGTAGAATGTGGGCTTCGGCAGGTTTGCCAATTCTGCCCACCCGACAAACCTGTTGCCAATATTGCAAAATGGTATCAGGTTCACCCCAGTGGTATACGTATCGAATGTCACTAATATTCACATCCATTCCAAAGGCCACTGAAGTAACCATTACGTATTGTTTAAACATGTTTGGAAAACTCTTGTATGATAGCATCCTGTTCAGCTCTGTCCATTTGTGCATGGAATTGCCGAATTAATTTGTTTTTGTGGCAAACATGCCTGGCCACCAAGGCGTCCTACTTCAATCTGTATAGGAGCTTCAGGTACAGTCGGCCCTGTCGTTCTGAGGATAAGCATGTAAACAATTAACTGATCTGTAGTTAAACATCTGATCTTGAATCAGTTCAGCCTAATATTTGGTGACCGTTTGATGTACTTCCACCAATGCTAATAAATAAGGTGTGATAATGATTTACATGAAAATATTGCTAATATATGTCATTTATTATAGTATTATAGGACCAAGGTATTCATCAGTTCAGTTGTGTATTCTGAAACAATATTCGATATTGGAATTAAAATGGCAGAAAAAGTTTATATTTTTTTTCTCACAGAGAGTTTAAATTTCCCGTGTACCGTATATTTAGGATGCAAATACCAAATGTAAGCCTTTCCATTTCTTTTCGGACAACATGGCAACTTTTCTTGAAATTTGGGAAATCTGATAGAATAGCGCAGAATCCCATCCGTTTGGACTTCCGCCTCCTCTCGCCATTGTGTGAATCATGTACAGTGTGTTTGTAATGAATGAACACATCTCGCATGGTTGCAAAATACATTATTTTCCATTCCCTTTTGACTCGGCGATGAACTAAGATGGGTTTCGATTCCTGCCTCTATCACATGTACTTTCACCCATGGTGCCAATAATGTTCCTTTTTAGGCCCCGGGCACAAATGGTAACGACTGGACCTAGAATCTTCTCTCTTGACCTTCTGGGAGGCCCATGAAAAGTCTTCTTGGAAACCTAAAATTGGGTCTCTGTTACCCATAACCTCTACGGTATGGGGCTCCAAAGTACTCTCCCAGAATAATTAACAGATTTTTTTTTACAAAAGCTCCAGTATTTAACAACTATTGCATTGATCACCATGTTTTTTGCATGCATATTCATAAGGACTATTTCATCAGTTCCTGCAGACTGGTGCAACCTTGACTTTTTTTTTGCGAATTTTTATGCTTTTTTTTTTCTCTCTATTTTTTAGACCTTCAAAGATCCAGTCATCTGTTATCAGGGTACAAATCGTAACAATTCAACCTAGATTCTTCTAATTTAAAATGAAGAGATGTCCATGTCCTTTGAAATCTGAAATAATTAAGGTGTCTGTTATCCATATTCTTTGAACTTTAGGGTTTGTAATTACCCTTCATTATAGATAAATGTTACATTTATAACTAGTTTCTGAACAACTAATGAACCTCACCATGTATCTATCCCATATAGCAGACTGGTGGAACCACCTTAATTTTTTTTTCAAATTTTTATGCAATTTCTTGAGTCCTTCAAAGATGTGGTTGTCTGTTAACAGGGCACAAATTGTAACCATTGCACCTAGAATCTTCTTCCTTGACATCCAAGGTCCATAAAAAAATCTCCTTGGAAACCTAAAATTAGGTCTCTATTACCCATGGGGATACAATCTACAAAATTTGGCATTGATAAAATTTCTTTTGTGAATGTTTTCCTAGTCAGCTGAACGTCATGACCCCTGGGTCACTTGTTTTTACCCATATGGCCAATGATTTCAACTGTTCTCTAGTTTCCTTTGGTATTTGCTTTTTTTATATAGCCAAAGTAGATTCTTGTGGTTCAGTCTGAAACCAGGGAGTAACCTTCATAACTGACTGTCTGAAACATTCAGCAACTGTTTGATTTGAAGTGATTGAATATTCACTTTGAAAGCAATAGAGGGGTCATATTTCTTTCTATCCGTGCGGGAGGAGGGGGGGGGGCTGATGTGATCATCATGTGGTGATTGTACACTGCTTAACAGGAATGGTTTCAGTTCCAGCACTTTAAATTGGTTTTGTCATTGTCCTTTTTCTCTGGCAGGAGAAGTTAGTATAAACTACCAATCATTAAGCACACTCTAGTTCCAACCTGAAAGATTTATAAAAAGGGAAAATTTAAATTACAATACTATTATAAACCCTTTAAGATGCTGCCACAATGTGAGGGGAAAAAATGATTTTTGTCTAGACAAACAAAAGCTATTTCCACCATATAAATCAATCATTTCAGTATAATTTGACTCAAATTCGGGTGTTAGGGTCCTGTTTATAGCAACTGAATGGCTCCTGCTTTCATTTTCAATTTTGTGTTTGATAAATATAATGAAAAAACACAGGCTTTTTTTTATTTTTATTTTTACTATTTTTGACTTAATTTTCAACATGTGGCCAAACCTATATCCTAAATATAAGCGATGGCTTGAATAGAAAGTATACTGAAATGCAAAATATCAAAATTGTGTTCCTCCACTTTTACATAGAAATACCTGGTTAAAAATTAGAAAAAGCACATTTTTGTAGCTCAAGAAATTACGTGATATGCAGTTGTTAAAGAAAAGAGGGGAAACGTGTTTAGACCATTATTTCATTTTTTTCATAACATGGACAATATCGTCAGTAATTCAAGTAAGATAAACCATTCAACACATTATTACAATCTAAATAATCTAGCTTATTTATATAGTCTATTAACCCCGGAGCCATGGCGTGCCTGCAGATATATTTTTTTTATAGTATTATGTATTTAGGATAAAATACTTGAAATTCAAGTAAATTAAACCATACAAACATGTGAATGTGAACGAGATTTCAGTGTGGCAGAAATGTGCAAGTTGCAAAAATGAAAGTAATGATTTTAAAGTGATGATAATAATTAGAAATATAAGGCCAAAAAAAATTAAAGGTATGGTTCTCAGGCACCGCCCGCATCAATTTTAAACCCCCGCATCAAAAATTTTTATTTTGATTTTCAATAAAAACTTTCCAATTTTGAGCTGCTACCGCTCCGACATTTCTTTCAAGAAGATAAAACCATACAATTTCCTTTGTTTTGTAGTGCCTTTACTTATTTAACAAAATAAAACTGTTATTTTCATGCTTTTCCCTTATCATTTGACATTTCTATCGAAGCATACAAAAAAATTTAAAATAAAAAAAGCGCCCGCCCGCATTGATTTCCGAAAAAAAGTGCCTGAGAACCATTCCTTTTTTTATTTTGGCCTAATGTTATTTGTGGTATTTTTAAATGTTAATTAAACAGACTAATAATTTGGGAAAAGGCTGCTTTATTTATAAAAAAGGGTTTAATATGTTTCTTGATATTTTGATAATACAGATATGATGAGACATGGAAGTTCAAAAATGATGTAATATTGAGTGAATTTGTATGTACATAGGAAATATATAGTGGTATAGTTATGTGAAATATTATTGAAATATGACTATTGGTTTTGAATTAAGATAATGTTGAAGTGTAAGAAAAGAATTTGATGTTTTTGGTTAATGTGTTGAAGGGATGAATGTTGCTATGATCCTGTACGGAGTTTTCTAGGAGGTGTTAGGTATATGTAAATGATGGCAAATTTGAGATTTGTCGGTTAAATGGCGTTAAAAGGTGTATGTGTATGAGAGAAATAGGGATACTGGGAGAGATAGAATAAGAGATGGATGGATGAAGAGCAATTAGGATAGATCAGTTGATTTAGATTGAGGTGAGCTAAAACTGATCTAGATTGAGGTGAGCTAAAAGGGAAGAGTGTTTATTAATTTATTTTTTAAGAAAATGTGGAAAAAAAGTGAGGAGATCCAGCCCATCGCTTAGTCATGGTTAGTTTAGAACATATCTCAAATTACTAATTAATTTTATAGTATGTAGCTTATCTCAAATGTCTTATTTTATTCATATTAAACTTTTGACATATTTATAAAAAAAAATGTTTCTTTATGTTTGTACTTGGTGGGGATGTTATTCATTGAGATATGATTCCATTAAAAATTTTTATACATATACTTTTAAATTCAAATCATTCTTATTTAAAATCTACAGTATTGCTATAATACAGGTAAACAAAACAGGACACCTTGTCACTATTATATGTCATTTATTTCCAGGCACAGATACGCAAACAAACAGTAAAGCATCAGTTAGAATCAGGAAAGAAACTCTTGGCTTTACTGTTTAAAAAAAAGCTACTTACGAGGTGTGACTCTGTATCTATCACATAGAAAGATAATGGTACAGGCCCTGGATACAAATACCGTCACCACAATAAGTCCTTTAAATGTAAACTCTCGGAGAATGACAGTCCTGTGGAGAGTTCTTGCAACAACCCAGAAAGTAAACTGAAGTCCAAATGTATAAAATCCAGGAGAAAGTCTTTGAAAATGTATAATTGCCGCATTCGTCGGATAAGGTCTTAGAATCTGACACACGATTCTGCGTCCGCTGGAACCTGCTATGCTGTCTTCCCTCTATTGCTCTAAAAAAAACAGCCCCTTTATATACCTTCACAGCCCAAGCCGGGAATTTTCCACTTCTCGAACAGTCCATAAGATCTGTACAGTAATTACGCGTTTCAGGAACTCTCGAGAAGAACACAGCCATGTGTATCTCCACATACCAGTGTCATCACGCGACCCCCGACCAGGCGTGGAAACCCAAGGCTCACATGACAACGAGAGCCAAACCAGCACGGATTAAACATAGAATGTAACACGCGGCCAGACACCAGCGCTACAACAGGACCTACGCCCGTGTCACACAATAAAAAGAGCACCTGTAACACATTTCAGTTACTAAAAAATTCAGACAGTTGATATATTGAGATCCATGAAATTAGCATCTTATTTTGACAAAATATATCCCAGGTTTCAAAGAATCAGTTACGAGTACATCTGGCAGTACCTTATCAAAGCAGAACACCAATACATGTAATTAGATTAAAATATTGATCCTTTAATTTACGAATAGGTCCCTGATAGTTAGTATGCTCGAAAAGATGGTTTATTTTCGTTTCTAGAAATTTTATTTTGAATATAAAATTTCATTTTTTTTTTCCAACTTTTTTTTCAACCTGTCATCGTTCGCACACCCTTTGCCCCGGGACATTTCTTCAGCCGAATGAACTTTCCCAGATGCTTGTGTATTACTTACTAAAATATTTAAGAAAAACAAGGTTTGTTAAGGTGTGATGGTCGGTAGAACACGACACTTATTGGTTGGACGGAACAGTATTTTGCACCTCATGAACGACAGACGTGTTTTTTTCTGTACTTAAAATAAATAACAGTTTGTGTATTACTAACTGGGCTACTTAAAATGAACAAAGTTTGTTATGGTGTGATTGACAGTTGGACCGAACAGTTTTTTGCACCTCATGAACCATAGACATGGTTTTCTTTTTTTTATCCGCCGTTAGGTGTCTAGTCCAGGTTCATGTTTCTTAATCGTACACTGGTAAAAGAAATTTACAAACATGGATGATAGGAAGAGAAAATTAAGTGTTATCAGACGTTTCCACATACATCATTATAAGGCAAAAAAAAAAATAAGGTATGGTTCTCAGGCACTTTTTTTCAAAAATCGGTGCGGGCGGGCGGTATTTTATTTTTGACCTTTTTTTGAATGCTCCGATAAAATATCCTGTGATCAGTGAAAAGCGTAAAAATAATTTTTTTTGCTAAACAGGTAAAAGCACAACATAAATGTATTATTTATCTACTTGAAAGATACAAATTAAAATAAAAATTTTTGATGCGGGGGTTAAAAATTGACGCGGGCGGTGCCTGAGAACCACACCTTTTATTTATTTTTTTTTTTGGCCTAACGGGTGTTGTTTTTAAAAATTCCTTTTGATAAAGCTCAAGGGATTTATTAATTTCACAATTACTGTAACTGACAAGTCTAAACAACTTGTTTCAAGAATATAAGTGCAACTTATGAAATAAGTTATGGGCACAAACATCCTAAGAATCAACCATTTTTCTGATTGTGTTAAAATTTTAAAAGTCTGTGTATTTATTTTGAAGGCTTGTGTATTTTTTTAATAGTTAAAAATCCTCTTTTCATTGCAGAATGGCTTTTGCATCCGCTTTCACATCCACTCTAAAACTATGAACCGTTGCAAACTACATCCACCACGTTGGAGAATGGGTCAGTTACACCAATGAAGCTCAAGAGCAGCGAGAAAGCGTCAAATAAGTCGTAATTGACCAAGAAACCGGCCCAAAATCCTGTGGGTTTTCCACAAAAAGCATCAACAATACCTTAAAACAAAAACTTATAAAAACTTCTCAATTTTATACAGAAGGACAACAGAGAATTGTTGTGCACCAAGCAACGTAACATATACAGGTAACTAGAACTTAACATCTATTCAAATAAAACAATGGATGTATCTAAAACAATGGATATAGGTAACTAGAACTTAACATCTATTCAAATAAAACAATGGATGTATCTAAAACAATGGATATAGGTAACTAGAACTTAACATATATTTAAATAAAAAATGTATATATAAAACAATGGAAATACAAGTTAACAAACAATGGAAATACAAGTTAACAAAAAAAAAAAGGACAGTCAAAATTCCCACAGTAATTTCGTATTATTCTGCCACTAAACGATGAAACAACTGTTAACGAGTTCTGAACGATATTCCTATTTTTGCATGAATAAATTAAATATTTTTGATAGAAAAATGTTTACTAACCATAAATACTTTTTTCAAGCCCAGTTGACAAAATCACGGGTATTGAAATGTCCCTTTGCCTGCCCTGCCATCCGTTAGCAGGCACAATTATCCTTAATTGACAGTACATCAAATAGACTAAAATTGAATGATATTAATCATTTAGCCATTTGAACCTCATATTTGAGTGAATAACCCATTTATTCCTCATTTCATGTTTTAGGTCTTTACTGTGTATTACTGTGTATTGTATATTACAACTGTGGAGCAGATGTTGTTCGCTGATGGACTTATTTACCCAAACCCAGTGCCGATCAAATACGTCCAAGCTGGCATGGGCGTGACTATACAGGGCAGGGTGGAATCGGTAATAAGTTTTAACTTTTCCTTTATCAAACTTAATTTTTCCTTTCCAGAATTCAACCTTCCAGAATTTTTGTAATTGGCAATAACAAATTTTCTATAGTCCTTTTTTTCGACTAACTGGCTTACTTTGTTACAGCTCCCTTGACCTTTAGAACAACTCTGCTATGTTTTCTTTTTCCCAATTATCATAAATAGATACATTGATTCAGTTAGCTGAATCAATGTATTTGATTTACAATATCCCTTTGCAGTAGCGCCACTTTATAAATAAAACGCAGTTTTTATTTATATTAGTTACTAGAAAGTATTAGGTACTAAATTTCTTACTTAAACTATTAGATACTTGTGCTAACCATTAGCAGTGTATATCTGCATGCAATAAATATATATCTACAATAATTTGTGCATTCAATATAGCAAATTTAGTCAAAAAAATTATTGCAGATTAAAAATCAGAGATGTGCAAATAAAGCAGGGGAAAGTTCGTCCAAAGTGCAAAAGTTAACACTTGGAGATACAATTGGAACAATAAACGTCACCCTCTGGAAAGAGGCCACAGACATTGGCCGGATCCTCGCACGAGGCCAGGTCATTACTACTGGTAGCATACTCGACATATCTCAAATGCCTTTATTTCAACGTCAATTACTCTGAACAAGTGCTGGTAAGTATAACTTAACCTTAACAAGTGATGACAAAGTTAATTGTGCAGTAACCAGTTTTAAAACAACCCTGTCCTTTTAAATATATTTTGTATGCCAGTACATTACAGCTCTTTTATGATGAATAATATCATACAATATTGTAAGTATACAATAAATATAAAATGAATATAACAAAATATAACCTCCCGATGTCGGGGCAGTTCAAAATATCAAATAAAAACTATAGAAATTATGCGCAATCACGAAAACTATCCCCTCGTTACATGCGATAATTTGACACCAGGAAGATGCGCATGTAACGTATCAAATGTTTTGTGACGTCATCCGTATTAGTCAAATTGTCAATATTGCTTTGTGACGTCATCCGTATTAGTCACATTGTCAATTTTGTTACCTATGAAGCCAATCGTCGGCTAAGGTCATCATATAAAACGCAACCCCTAAGTTATTCATATACCCAATTCATACGTCATTTGCGATCACATCACCTCAATTTTCTGGCCCTGAAGCAAATATAATAAAGGACGCCTAGTACCCTGCAGTAATTATTATTAACTTCCTACGTCTTTAAGACGATTTGACAATGTATGTCAGCTAAAAATTAAATGCCTAAATTTAATATCAAGCCTTTTCATATGTAGCTGACCTGCCAATAGGGAAGATAATTATCTGGGGTTCACAAGACCAAGGTTAACATTTGCTTTCATAACATGGTCAGCATTTTTAAAAAGCTCATAACTATTCTTTTCACAAATTCCGCTGAGCGTCCTAACGCATTAAGTCGCACCTTTTCTTATACCATTGGTGTTATATTTCAGGTTGTGAGTGGACCACTGAGAGAAGTGTACACCGGAACTGTAGATGGTATCCACAAAACGTGATCTGACGCCCTCTCCATCTCCCTTGAAACTGAAAGGTGGCACCATAAACCTCAAATTCCATCGATCTATAATCAAACGAGACCTAATCCAGAGCGACGCTGACGGTCAAGAAACGCTAGAAGACCAGCTGTACGAGCTTTTACCGATAAACGTGAAAGTCGTTGTTGAAAACAACAATGTTGTAGGGATTGAACGTAAATAAAAATAAACAGGTGTAACAAAGTGTAGTAGACCTACCTATCCCTTGCTCTAGTTCTTCTCTACGTCAAGACGTAATTTTGGGAGGGCATGGGGGAGCTTCAGAAAAGGCATCCCGTACACCCCACATTTTTTTTCTAGGGTGTTCTGGACAAGATTTTAAATGGGGATGTAGCAGCATGAGTAATTTTCTCCCATGAAGTATTTGTGAAAACATTTTAAATAAATGATCTAGAGTGTTCTTGACACTCATAGGAAACAGAAGTGCATGGAAGTTGTCAGTATCATGTGGTTCATGGAACAGCCAGGGCATTGGAATGTACGATCCCAGCTGTTAAGCTGGTATTGTTATGGTGTTTGTGGCCTGTTATGACTAAAGGGTACGTTTGGTCTTAGAGTGGGAGATGCCAATACACATAATGGTTGCTATCACCGAGATATTTATGAAAGTTATTCGTGAGGTCTAATGCTGATCTTAATTTTATTTGAAGACCGCACAACAAGGAAACCAAGCTTGTCAAAGACAATATCCCCCATTACACCATTTCAGAATAGCTAATTAGATTATCCCCATTTCAGAAGAGCTAATTAGATAAAACAAAAATCTATCCACGTACAACTCCCCTATAAATGTAAGAATTACATATTTCTATCGACCCAGATACCGAATATATACGAGACAAATTTCGATTGACGCAATAACTATACCAAAACAATCGTTAAATGATGGATTCAAAATATCAATTAAATTGACATCTGATCCAATGGAAATAAGGACTAGTCCATCTTCCTAATATTTGAAAGAAAAATTAAACAAAATATTCGAATATATTTGCTCTATCATTTGACGAAACTGATAAAAACGGGCGAATGGATCGTGGGAAGATGCGCCTTGATTGTGATCCTTGATTATTCGAAAGCGTTTGACACAGTAAACTTTTATACGTGTAGAAAACCGTCTATATAATACCTACTAGGGTCCACCTCTCTCGGATACGTTGACAATCCGTAAGTGATCAAAGTTACCAAAAATGTAAAGATTTCAAATTCCTATATTGACAAAACTTTCTTAATTAAAGTAAAAAAAATTTAATAATATGAAAGCTTACAATGACAATTAATGAATTGATCTCAGTAAAAAGGCAATGATGCGAATTCTCACAAATACGCATGCGTATGTCTCTGGTGTTTTAAATGTAACAAAAATTCCATCCCACTTCAATCTCTTCAGGACATTATCTTAGGTTACAAACTGATGGTATATATATATTAAACAAGAATTCTCATTCCATAATCGTTCTCTGGAGGACATTATCATGGGTATCTTCAAACTATGATAGTATGAAGAAGGAAAATCCAATGTTCTTTTCGAACACTTATTTTCTATCTACGTTATCTGCAGGACATTTACTTGGGGTCTTTTCAAACATACGTGTGATTAAGCCACAACTCCCTCTGGTTCAAATGTATCGATGCATCAACAATACACAAATATTTTGCAAAGGCACGTATACATATTCTATTTCTGCTTCCTTTCCATTTCTACTTAAAAGATAACAGCTAAATTTTCACGAAGCACACGATTTATATGTCTCATGAGCATACCCTCTGGAGCGTAAAGCTATCGATTTAAATGTTAAATTTAAATTCTGGTACAATGCAATAACGAACCTCTCCAAGTAAAGTTGATGAGATATGTAAAAGACAAATTAAAATCTATGGAAGTTATTAAATGGGTGATACGATTGTGGGGTACACGACCGAAATAGGTGTCCGCCGCCCGGGGGTTTCACTTTCTATGATTGGTGTCTACTGAATAGATTGACAGGCAGCCTACCAACGGGGAGAAAACTGCTGAACAAGGACAAACACGACCATTTGCGACTGCATTTGACAATTGAGCAACGTCAGACTTGTAGAATACATCTGAAAATTAAAATCAAATTTTGCTGAATAGGTATTGTGCTCCAACATTATTAATCAAAGCCGCTTATAGTTCGTTTAAAAGATACCATTTATGTATCTGAGCCTTCCAAGTTCGTACCAGTTCAAACCTGAATGCACTATTTACAGTATGTCGGTAAATATGTGAAATACCAACATACAAGTACCACATAATTCCTACACATATTTGGACCTTAACCAATCAGATGCCTTTTATAGAGGTGTGACCGTCGGAAAAAGTTTGAAATGGTCGAGGTTGGTCGATGGCGGAGCTATTCTTAGCATTAGTTAACCTCATTTAAGCATTCGATACTGTCAACTTACAAGGTTTGTGGTGGATCAATATAACATCACACAAAGGGGCTTTTTTTTTTTTTGTTTTTCCATGTGATTATGAAAAAAGGCCTGATCTCTAACTAGTCAACCATCATTTAGCACAGTCTGGATCAAGCTCTTTGTCATATTCTTCACTTTTATTCTAATTATATCTACAGTTGTAGCTGAGGTTAACTCTGACAGCACATATTCATACTCGGGTTTTTGGCTTGGTATGTAATCATCATCAAAGGATTCCAGTGTTCTACCAATAATGATTTCTGCCTCCGAACAGTTTGGATACATATCAACATGTCGTTGAGGACACATCTGAGAGAAATTGGAAATTCCAATGCCATTAGCATCTTCAAGTATGTTGTCCGGTGCTCTGTTCACGACGGACAAAGGGTGATGGGTATCGCTATAGCTCAGGTGACATGTTGTTCCATATTGCTCATTTACTTCTTTATAGCAATGCAACATTTTAATTTATTATTATCACACTATTTTTTGCACACATTATCAAATGACATTTTACGGAAGCGTCCTAGGGCCACTATCCCTATTTTTTTCGACCTTTTTCCATAACTCAGGTAAATTTTCCCAACTCAAAAGCCACAAAGCATCCCTTATATGTATATACGCTTCCGTAAAATTCATTTATTAAATATCTTAAATAAAATATCATAAGTCCACATCTCAAAACTATAAATCCACAGAATATCTTTTTTTTTTCATGTACAATGTTCATATCATGTGGTCTTGCCAGGACACTTATCCGGCTACTGAGCTGAAGTAGGCCGGAAGGTATTCCCTTTGGTTCTTTTCTGCCTTCGTCGTTGAGTTGGGAGGCAACTCCTACACCCCATCCATGAGAGGGTTGTTCTTTCGCCATTCTCCCGGTATGTTGTTCTCCTAGTCAAATAATAAAGGAGTGCGCCCTTCTGGGCATCTAGTCATCTGCAACGATGCAAGTCCAAATCACTTTCACCTCACAACGGAAGACTGAAATTCGTGTAGCTGATTTCAACGTTTTTTTTTTTTTTTTTTTTTAGACCATCTATATTTTCCTCTCTAACATCCTTTAACAAAAGTAGCAAATATAAATTTTACAAGTAAAACTATTTCAGACTGTTTCTACGTTTTGCAAGATTCTATAAATAAAATCACATATTTTACGGATGGTATGTTTACATGACATGTTATGAAGGAACTTGATTTGAGATATTATGGAATCTACCTTTTTGATTGCATTATTTGTTTGTATAAATCTTTTCAATTAAATCTTTTCAATGATTCATCTAAGACTATCTACTGTATATTTAAGTATCCTGAACAGTTTGGCGGAAACTTGGCAAAATCTTAAATATGCTTGTTTTCGTTCAAAACTTAAAAGACTTGTCATGTAGGTATTATAATTACTATATATATAACCCATGCAACTTCGTTCCGAGGGGATTATAAAGCGATAGCTTGCACAACAGCCTGCAGATATTTACATATCCTTAAACATGAACTGATTCCCATACTTCTAATGTAGTGCATATTTAAGGACTTCGGCGATTTCAAGTTCAATTTCGTTAACTGTAGCCTCTGTCTGTGATTTTCTGTATTCTCCTAAAAAATTCAATTTTAAGCATTAAAGCCATTTTTATGACCATACGTCAAGCATCTGATATAATCAGTATATGTTGTACCTAAAAATGGTTTTATATTTATCCCAGACACCTTTACCAATAAGCTTTACAAAATCGTCCTCCCTGCAAATTTTACCCACATCTTCTCCGAGGCTGTCCAAGACATATTCTTGGAACTTGGAATTGTTTTCCCAAAATGATGACAAATTGCATGTTGGCAACGATTTTGCGGACATCGGCTCATTTTTTGGAAATAGTGCACAGTTTTTTACATGCTTGGAAATTGTGTGCTCCGCAAATACACCATGGCATCCAGGGCAGATTGTTCCTTTACTTTCCACCGTTTGGCCTCCCATCTCTCTGTGCAGGTGCTCGTCCCCTCCTCCGTCTTTTATTATCTCTTGGTTCGCCTTTTCTATTCCCTTTTTCCGAATTTGATCAAACATGGCACGATGAATTTCCGGTATCAACTACTTCCTGGATATCCTTGTGCTTTAGAAGAATATGACGCTTCAACTGGGTCTGCGCCACGCTATATACACATGGTCTTTTGCTTTTTTCTTAAGTTCCTGCAACATAAGGTCCTCATTGTTACTTTGTGTGCAAAACCGGGCTATTTTTTTAAATGTTTACTCAAGTCATGAAATAAGGAAATAAATTAATTGAGCGAAAAGAAGAAACCCTCATGTTCTGTAAGCACGCAGTTAAGAGAGGGTTAACTACAACTCTTCCACTCTAACTTTCGCGTTCAACCTCAACAAAAAATATTGAAAAAATAATCTCACAGCTATAAATATACTGTCCCTCCTGGGTTTCAGAAAGCCGAAGTCTGATGCCGAACGCCAGCACTACCGTACACAAAGCTAACAATAATAATAAAGTGGATATATTATAAAAGGGTTCCATCAAACATATGCTCAGGACAGTGGCATTATGCATGGCATGCGTTATGATGCATATATATAGAATATGAAACTCCGTCGAAAATAAACAGGGTTTCATCAAAGGCTCTCTCATAGACACAGTATTTGGTTTCCAGCCTCACTTGCATTGATTTCTTAAGATGTTCCACTGCATATTGATTTCGTCGCAGATTCATTACCACATACCACAATGTTACCGACATTATTTTTTTAAACATTTGATTTCTGCCTATATTTAGTTATTGCCTACGTGCCCAGATCCATCTGAAGAGTATTAACCTGTCTTGGGTCATTTCTGGCTTTAAATGGGATCGTCTATATCGCAAGGCAACTACATCCAAAACGGTCAACAGTCTTGAGAATATTCAGAGTAGTTCATTATGGTTGGTCATGGCAAGCTGCCAGTAGCAGGCATTCCAAACTATTAACCTACGTCACCATACCCTCTACACTTTGGATAAGAGAACATTTATAATTAGTGTTCATTTGCTCTCTAGGAACACTGCATTATAACAGGTATATATATATATTTTAAATATGCCTGAAGATAATTTCAAATGTTGTGAGAAAGTAAGCAATAGGTTAAGCGGTTTTTTTTTATTCAATGTAGTTTATATTTTTCTTCTGCATCCCATATATATATATATATATATATATATATATATATTATTCAAAAATACATATTTACAGGCATGATTTGGAAAATTACATTAACTCAGAATTCTTTTTGTACATGAAGGCGAAACCCAAAACACACTGGCACCTTCGAAAAAAATCTTGAGGCCTGACAAGGAACATTATTGATATCATGGGTGACAGTAGACATGGGATAGAGGCAGGAATCGGCACCCATCTTTGTTCAGCGCTAAAAGGGAATGGAAAATGATGTATTTTGCAATCATGCGAGATGTAAGTTGATCTTTTACATACTGTATATATTTGAATAAAGTACATACACGTTACATATGAAACGGTTTAAACGTGACAATGCTTGATTAACGCATGTATGATATACCTTTAGCATGTTTAACTCATTTAAAAGTCATATTTCAATAGTATTACTCAATATATACAATTATAATCTAGGAATATATTCACTGACCAAAGCATTCAACATATTTTCTAATACACGGTGTGTTTAATGTCAAACAAAACGTTCCCCCCCCCCCCCCCCCCCCCCATTTGGTTTGAGGTTCTTTTGTCAGCGTTCGCTCCACATGTTTATTTCCTAATGATGAGCGCCTGTCCTTGTCATATTTTGTAAAGAGTTTCATTATCATTGTTAATCATATATAAGCTTGTTCATCTCTCGTATCACTTCGCCTGTGTTGGCAGCATCTCTCCTCTCCATTCCACAGAGTTGACTGTCGGTGTCCAAATAACCTTAGAAGTTTTTAATGAGGTTTAACTGTCAGACTGGCAAACACGTCATTGAAGCTTCGTCAGGTAAACAAGACCAGCTGTGACACTGAAATGTACAAGCTTTCTCCCGAAATCGCTGTATATTTCAGAGCCCTCGATGTTAAAGTACATCTGCACTGAAGGGTGATATCGTTCCTTTGAAACTAGGAAAAAATCCAAATATTCATGCATGCACCCGTATAACCATGCATCGTTTTTTTAGTTCTCTTTTTTTTGTTGTTGTTTTCTTATTGTCCTGACATCAGTTTCTCCATAACCATTCAGACTAGTGTTTTATATGTTATTTCAATTAGAAATATCAAGGAAAAAGAACAATAGTTGCACTAGGCTTAATCATGTTTTCCATGAGAGCTGTAAACGTGTGAATTTTATACTTTTATTTGTACGTGGACTGCACGGATATATACCTTATTTTTTTTTAATTATCGTGTCATCAATTATTATTACAAGATATGAGCAAGTATATATTCTAGGGTTTAATCACAAATAACAAACATTGTGTCCTCTCTGCTTGCGAGGAAACAAAATGACGGTCCCACTCCGATGAATTAATATACAGCCCATAAGACAATTTCGCGTGTGGTGATACTCTTGATCAAGTAGCACATGACATCGACCTGACATAAAACCCGCTGGCCTTTTACACATTTACTTAAAATTACTGGCAGTTAAACGACATGACCTCAGAGTATACCACAGTTTACATTAACTTTTTGTTCTCGTTTCACAATCAATGGCGTTTGCCATTTCCATATCAACCTGCAGACCAACATACGAGTCAAGCTCAGGTTTTGTCAAACAAAATTGTCAGTAGCTGACTGTTCAGGAAAGGGAAAGGGTGGAAATTCCTGAGCAGTTGGAATGTTAATTGTCTCCTACTTTCTCTGGTGCCATTTTCTGATGGTGGCTAACGTAGGAGCCATGTGGAAACTTACGAAATTCGGTGGGAGAAGCTGATAAATATTCTTTGTCATCTTGCAATAGGGACAACATCTAAGCATCACTGCCGATATAACCTAGGTTGACTTTCATCTTGAAATGATTCAACGTATCATTTAGGCATCATAATCATGTGCATCATTTCTCACAACTACTGCGGACACAATTGCAAAAATGCTATAATGTTTTTTCCTTGTATCAGATCCTTTCTGAGCATGCCTCTTTTGCCGTTTTTTTTTTTTTTTTTTTGTTCGATTGCCTCTGCTCCTTGCTGGCATTCCCTCTGCTGACGTTGTTGTTTTCACCACAGGCTCTGCTCGTTGCTGAGTTTCTCGCTGCTGACTTTTTTATTTTACCACAGGCTCTGATCGTTGCCGACGGTTTTTTTTCACCGCAGGCTCTGCTCCTTGCAACCGACGATTATGTTTAATTACAGCATCTGCTCTTTACTGAGATTCTCGCTGTTGACGATTATGTTTCACAACAGCCTCTGCTCGTTGCAGAGATATTCGCTGCTGAAGTTTTTGTTTCACCACAGCCCCTTCTCGTTGCTGAGATCCTCGCTGCTGACGTTTTTGTTCGACCACTGGCTCTGATCTTTGCTTTGCTACTCCCTTTTGCCGTTTTTTCTTTCACATCGGGGCCAGACCGTTGCCCTGCTTCTCTCTATGGACGTTTACATTCAACACATACATCTGATCTTTGTCGTGCCTCTCTCTCTGCTCGTACTTCTTGTCTACACAATCCTGATCTCCGAAATATTCCTATTTCCACTATATGTTGATAGACCACTCACACAATTGTTGTTGTCAGGTGACCAATTGCTGTAAATTTAAGCAGTACAGCTGTATCATCTGTCTTAGGCAAATCATTCTCATCTCTTGAATGTGAGTCAAAAATAAATTGACCTCTCCCCTATAATGTTTATCATAGTCATATACAATATGCGAATCACCAGTTATATATAAAGTAAATGTTTTTTCCCCAGGCACTATAAATTGCATCACTGATGTAACTTCTCATGACTCCTTTAAGGATAATAGGTCTGATACACTTAAGCAATACTTAAGCTTATACGTCATACTGTCAAACTCTACAGTCCTTGGCAGATCTGCCACCATCAAATATCCATGTTCACCCTTGTTTTTAGAATATAATCTGTCCCCACTAATCACACACGTGTCAACATCCGCCGAAGTCCAGTTAATTTGATATTTCCTCTGTATTATAAATGCACTCATCAAAGCTGTACAAGTGCATTGTAATCCAAGTTTTCTGCATCAAACATCGCGCTGCTCTGATTAAAGATCCAAATATAACACTGTTTGGACTCGCACGACCTTTCAGTTGCGACTTCCGCCATCGATCACAGGCCTTTCTCTCTTGCTTACTCAACTTGTTTTTGGTGGCATGATGACATTCAAATCTAAAAAAAATAATTTTTTAAGTTCCACATATTATTGCTTCATAACATCTTTAAGTAACAATTCCATGAACTCAATTAATAAAAAATTTACAATTCTGTATTATCAATGGGAAACTCGAAAATCTCGTTAGCCGTTATTCGCATGGTGGCAGCACAATCGTCAGGGTCCGACGGTCGTTTGGTGTAATTACGGTATCGCCGTGTTTACCTGCTGTGAGTGAAGCGGATCCAACCTCATATATTCAGGTATGTTCAGCATGTTTGCGACATGGAAACGACGTGTTCATAATTCATATAACATTTAATAAGTATATATTACTTTAAATACGTTTTATTTCTTCATAATATAAGTAACTTCGGGCGATAACATAATGCGCTTAACTGTACCCGCTGTTCAGCCTTCATGTCAAACAAACATTTTCTATAATAATGACCGTACCTCATTCATTGTACACTGTCGTCTATAAAATGATATGATTAATGAATTAAGGTATACTTTCCATAAAACTGGCTTAATTCCAGAAAGAAAATTTATTTTTATTTATTTTCGTTCAAAAACAGAGGTTGTGTAATTTGTTAAAAAGCCACCGGGCATCTGGGAGTTTTGTCAACTCTGCAGTGCAGTGACGTCAGCCACCGGGAAACCCCCTTTCACTGAACATTGTAGATCACAACAAAAATGTCAAAAGCTGCATATTTCTCACACTGTATTCACCAACTTTTGTGGAACAATAAAAACAAACTGTATTGTATTTTTTACGTTATTTAATTTTTTTTGTCTGTGACGTCAGTCTCACTTAACCAGTGACAGAAGGATCCTTCAGGCTTCACATTATGTCATAAACCCGTGGGTCATATCCAAATGAAATACTCAATTAGGGTAAATATATAAGCACTTTGAGAGTCCTCTGAGTGATCTGTGCATCTGTTTTAATTTTTTTGTATGAACAAATTCATTATGCATGCCTTGTATTAGTCGTGATGGTTTTATGTTTTAATAAAAACATGTAACAGTTCAATTTAGGATGAACAGAGACTATGGAAGCTGGACATTGGTACAACTGAAGGCAGAGTTGGGGAGAAGACATGCCAAAAGGACAGGGAAGAAGGCAGATTTAGTTAAGCGGTATGCATATTTCTAAGGTTTTACTAATGTTTTGTTAACATTTGATAATATTTTAGGTTATTTTTCTTGTATAGATGTTATATACAAAAGTTAATTAGCACTACAAAATAAAATTGTAGTTTTATATTACAAATTTGGAAGTTACATTGAGCATAACATCAAGTAAATTTAAGGACAGACAGAAGAAGTAATTACATTTTAACTTTTTCTTTACATGTGCAGTAAACCTTCATGAAATATTATTGTTAAACATATTCAGGCTGGAATTTTATGACAAAAACCAGAACTTCACTAGAGTAGTTGTACCAGATGATGAACATGCCTATATGATTGACACTCCACCTCGATAAGGATATTAATGCCGATTCAGTGGTGGGAAGATGAAAGTTTTCAGATATATTGTTGTGCCATTAACTACAATTAAATTCCTGTTTCTTGTTCATTTACTTGTACATTTGAATTTATTATTAGTGTTTACAATGCTCCCTCTTTATATCAACCTTGAAGGTGTCCCTTAGTTTCTGTCATAGAACAGCTCCAGGCACATTCAGTGCTGTACTGCTAATGACAAAAGACATTCACTAGGCCATAACAAAGTAAGGTCAGTATGATATGATCATATTCTTAATGACACACGAGCAAGTAGGAAGTTTTAGAATTTAACATGTATTACCCATTACTGAGCCTTAAATGACTATGAGCACTCTTAATGCATAGCTGTAAATTTCAATTCCTACCATTTTCATATTTATAAATAGAGTTCCATTTCATTAAATTACATTACTCAAAGTCTGACTTTAGCCACCATATTATCCCTGGTGAATATACCAACCTTCATTTGTCCATTTGACAACAGTGTCAATTTGGCACAGTAGTCCTAATTCTTGTTATATAAATCTAAAAGTGTTGAAGAGAGAGAGAGCACAGGAAAAATAGACATTTGTTTATATCCAAGTTCTTTACTAATAGTTCTTAATTTTGTATAGTTTGTTTAATTTAGGTGCCATCATTTGAATTTTCATTCGTTTGTTGCCTGGTCAGATTGTAGAACAATATGAATGATGTATGAATTTGAAGCAATTTTTGCATAATACTCATCCAGTTATTGTAATTTAGTCTATGGGCTGCTACTGTGTATATAATTTTGTCAGTTATTACATGTACATTGCTTGAAAATCACTAGTGTTTACTAATTTCTTTTTCATATCTTTGTTTATTTTTACATCCATATATTCAGTAAAGATCAGGATCGGGGTCAAAAATGTATATAATTGATTTTGTGTACAAATACAGGAAGTATGAATACAGTGGTTATTTGTATTTGTTTATTTAGTATGAGTAAGTATTTATATATTTATTTGCATTATGAGTTTGATGTATTTGGTCAAATACTATTCAAATAAGGTTAAAATACATATAAATATGATGTAATGTACCATGTTTGATTACTTGACTAATTTACAAACATAATATGGCTATGCAGTTGCCAGATTGTTTATTTAATCAACACCTGTCTTGGAGGGATTTTGTGTTAAAGCACCAGTGACTCATCACTTTTCAAAAGTCTGTCCTTCTTTCATATTTTTTTTCAAAGTATTTGTCTTTGATGATCAATAATTGAATTTGCATTTGACCAAATGTTTTTGAGTTTGACCTAAGAATATTTCTTTATTTGTATTTGCATTTAATTGCACATGTTTGACCTCCAACCTGGTAAAATTGTTAAGTACAGTTAATAATGTGATAGTAATTGTATTAAAGTTATTTACATTTATACCAAAAACTCTTGTTTACTATATGTAAATGACATGAAATTACATACCTATTGTAAATTCATCAGTGGGCTAACAGCATTAAACAGTATATATGATTGCTCAATTTGCATGCATGCCAGTTGGAGATTGCTGGTATTCAATAATTCATTGCTTTTCACTGGTGTGAAACACCTGTATTGGCATGACATTAGTACACTAGGTCTTTAATCAAGTTGTTTTGTTGAACTCATGGGTTTCACTTGACAGAAATCCCAAATACATATGGGTATTTATTTTTTTACACATGGATGTATCATACATTATACTTTAAATAAATGCATTAATCAGCAAAAAATTTATCTTCTTATCAGTAATAACATGTATTATTAAAACTAGTAATCAATAGTTCATCATGTCTGTCTGTCTGTTTATACCTCCACATGTTTAGTAAAGCTGTAAATTGCATTTACATTATTTTTTTGTATACTACAAAGACAAAATATGTTGATCTGGAGTGTGAGTATTAATGAACCCAAAATTCTGTTCACATTGTTTTAGTAAGATCAACTGTGTGATCTTACTTGTTTGTCAGACATCTATAATTGGCCTGGACCGAGCCCTTCAATTTGACTTAAGTTATTGTGTTAACACCATATTGGGCAAGCAGACATGCTCGTCAATTATATATCCCCCCACCAATGGCATCCATGGCAATGGTGGGGATAAAATTATTTATAATTTTTCACCTGTCTCTGCTGAGGCGATTGATGCCTACTTGGCTCCCTTTGATACGAAGCTCGAGGATAAAGTCAAGAACCTGTACAAGGAACGCTTCTTGCTTTATGCACGTGCAGCACTCGGTGATAATAAATGCTACATTCACTCCTGCTGTGCAGCAGAGTTGAAGAAAAAAGTGTCATATATCATTGATATTGTATTGACCAAGGAGGGTTCTATCCTGGAATGCCAGTGTGAATGTGCTGTGGGCACAGGTCCAGGGGCTCACTGCAAGCATGTGAAGTGTGTGTTATTTGGACTACAGACCTTTTTTTCAAAATGGAGAAATTTTCACTAGACTTGCTTGCACACAAAGGCTTCAATCCTTCCACCGATGTAAGCAATACAAAGGTTCTCCACTTAAGGCAGCAGCACTGAGTTTGCGACCAGAGGGATCTGGAAGAGAACTTAAAAATTATACTGATTTTGATCCAAGACCACCTAAACTGAGACGTTTGGATTCCTATCAGTCTGCCTTCAGTAATTTATGCCTTAACTATTAGTCTGGTATAGAGCCAAGTGGTTCTCTACCTTTACTGCAGTCCATATCACCATCAAACATGTTTGCTGTAGCACATGACCATAACTATCTCAGTGTCACCCCAGAAGATTCCTTCTTAGATTCCCTCCATCTGAGAAGTATTTCACCAGCTGAGGTGGAGAACATTGAACTTGAAACTCGTAAACAGTCACATAGTAAAAGGTGGAAGTATGAACGTAGCATTCGAATAACATCATCCAAGTTTGGTAGAATATGCAAGTGCACTGATAAGACGGATAAAATGTCCTTAGCACAATCTTTAATGAGCACAAAACCAATTTTATCTAAGGCACTGCAACATGGGCTAACATTTGAACACAAAGCTATTGAAAAGTATGAGGAGAAAACTCTCTCAAAAACACAACCTTGCGGGATTTTTGTGTCACACTTTCATCCTTTTCTTTCATCTACCCCAGATCGGATTGTAAATGATAAAACTGTTCTAGAAGTGAAATGCCCTTATGTTAGCAGGAATAAAGAAATTAATGAAACTACAGTGCCTTATTTGAAAATGGTGGATGGAGAGCTTACACTTGATTCCAAGCATGACTATTATTACCAGGTGCAAGGACAAATGTTTTGTTCAAATCGTTCTCTGTGTCACTTTTTTATTTACACTTTTAAAGATTCAAAGCTTTTAAAAATAGAAAGAGATCAGGAATTCATCACCAATATGCTTGCTTGATTGACATGCTTTTATGATTGTTTTTTTAGGGAGTGCATTTTAAACAAACATTTATACAGAAACACTGACCGTTACAACTTCACATAAATCACTATGATGTATTATTGTAAGGAAAATTAGATTCTTGCAGGGTTCACATTTACCCTGGGTAAAACCTATTTTACTCAACCTAGCATTAAATATGTGCCAGATTGCCCATTAAATGTCTCAAGTTTACTTTTTTATATGTGCAACTTGTTAATATATATATATATATATATATATATATATATATATATATATATATATATATATATATATATTTTATTCATTTTGCATTAATTCTCTTTGTATCACTCTGATTCAGGGGATCAGCTGCTCTCACTCTTAAGAAACCAAAACCAGGGTGCCCTGAATTCATACTACCGGGTATATTGAACTGGGTGGATTTTAAAAAAAATAACTTGTACAATTGTTGTCAGTTTAACATTAACAATATGTATAAAACTAAAGAAATACAGGTCCAAATAAAGCCTAGGTAAATCCTGTTTTATCCCCGGATTTTACCTGGGTGGTGGGTAAAACATGCGAACCCTGGGTTATTGTATCATGGGGTCAGAGGAAATATAAACATTGTGTCCATCCGTTCACTCACCTCTGTTGTCACCATGATAATTTTATTACCAGGAATATATTTGGTTTCTTTTACCGTTTACCAGTTAACTATCTTATATGACTTCAATTTTCAGATATATGCATATTTATTAAAGTCAGGTGTCACAACACCTACAATATCTATATGATGCCCTCTTGGGCTGTTATTGTTAAGATCTGTAACAGAAAAAATGTATCCTTCAGTAATAAACTGAATGGGTAAATATTTCAACTGATGTGTGGCTGATTTATTATAATATCACTCTGAATCTGGCCTGGCAATTAAAAAAAAACACAGAATGTTGTAGAGGTTTCATTTTATGTCTTCTTTGAATATTTCGAAGGTATACAGTTTCCTAGGATCATCATCTAATAGATTCTGGCATCTGGCAGCAAGTCAGATAAAACAGATCTTTGCAAATGGTATTTTGCCACAAGTGACTTTTTTACCTCCCCATAAATGCAACTGACCACCGTAGTTTGTTTTTCTTGTTTGTTAACATTGCAGTGTTTACAAACATTTTGTTGATAAACAAGTTCCCACATATTTCATTAAGGCTTTGTAAGAAATTTTCACAACCCAAATACCTCTAGATCATTTAGGATATACACAGTGGGAGCAAGGTATAGCATAAATTCTTTTTTAAAGTCTAATGTGAATTAACACTCAATGACTCCCATCTGTAAACTATAATACAGGTAGTCCACTAGCAACTACGTGTATTCTCTGAAATCGGAGTGGGACGGGTCAAGTGTGAAATAGAGAGAGATGTGTTGCATATAAACATAGACGTCTGCAGCCGTAATGTGTATGTAGGTGGCGCCACCTGCCACAAAAATCCATAAAGTTATCCAAGTTGTATACAACTGCAAAATTTTAGGCAGATAAGTCAAACCACTGCTGAGATATGAGTGATTTTATCCCATGGCAGACAGACAGACGGACGCTGTGCAAAAATGGTTGCAGGTAGCCCCACAAGTTTTGCGTATGATAAAGAGCTATGTCGATCTATACACCTGCTAAATTTCAGGATTATACTTCGAACCAGTAATGAGATATAAGCCTGGATATTGGCAGCCTTAACGTGAATGTAGGTGGCGCCACCTGTCTTAAAATCCAGAAAGCTATCTAGGATGAAAACACATGCAAAATTTCAGGTGGATAAGTTCATTCACTGCAGAGATAAGAGTGATTTTTTCCCAAGGCAGATGAACAAATGGACGCTGTGCAAAAATGATTGCAGGTGGCGCCACCATTTTTATGTATGTTATAAAGCTATCCAAGGGCTATATTTGTGCAAATTTTTTTTTTCCGATTGGTCAAACGAGTCTGAAGATATGTGGGTTAATATGTCAAAATACACGCACAGATGGACACACTGGAGAGGGGAAAGGTCAGAGGTCAACGCAAAATATTTGGTACAAGTTCACATGTGACTCACCGCGGCGGCGGAACACTTTGTTTTGGCGGATACAATTACTTCAAGCATCTGAAGACACAATGTTTGATCGAAAATTACATAACATGAAGCAAATAAATATAATATCTGATGAAAGAAGTGTCTCTGATGAGTTCAGAGGTTGCTGTAAGATTTTGTAGGTTTTTGCTAAACCTATGAACCTCTCCACATGTATTCTTTTTTATGCGATCTTTCTGTCATGAAGAACTGTGCTTTGGGTCATGCGATTTTTCTTAGAAGAAAAAGTTGGAATGTTAATTGAAATGTCATGGCATGCAAAAATATCTTGAACATTAAAACCCTTATCAGCCATAATGGCATCACCTGGATCACACATCGTTGTCAAAGAAGACCTTTCAGCAATCTGACGATCACTTGTTGATCCACCATAGGCTGGGGAGACATATGTACACAGCCCTCCTGGGGAAATTCCAACAAGCACCTTAACAGTATTCTTGTTCTTATATGTACTGTACGTTGACTGTTGTGCTGTTGGTAAGTTAGGTTTTTTAATAGGACATTCAGTGCCATCAATTATTACTCTCGTCTTTGGGTACTGCTCCTTGAAACCTGAAGGTGCATAAAATCTTACAAGATCCCTGTTACCCCAAAGATTTAACTCTCTCCACTGAAGGGACATGAAGCGTACCCATGTGCAAAATATATTATATACCTCTGATTCTTTGATATCAAACAATCTGCTCAGTTCAAAGTTAGTATAATGCTTCCTCAGTTTCAAAAGAACCATGAAAAATCTATCAATAACAGAAATTGTGCTACGCACTGGTCCATACATATAACTCAACTGATAAGCGGCTTGTCCAAGAGTAGCAAACACAAACATGATTTTTTGATCATGTTCTAGACCATCGAAATGATGTATCCCTGCAGGATCATGACGAAATTTTTCAATGCTGAATGATCTAAGTGGAATTGGATCTGTTGCAGCATCACACATGGTTGGTATCACGGGGGCTGCTGATGTGCTTGTTGGTGAAGATGGAGCCTCAGTCGTTGTTACCTCACACTCCTGTGCTATCTCAGGAACAACTTCCACCTGATGGAAAATCAAAACTCTAGTGACATTAATGTTGTGAATTTCCTAACTATAGATGGATGAAAGCTGATTCTACATTCATGCAGATGAACATGTTCCACTTTCCTGTGTTCAACCGTGGGAGGGGGTGATATACCATGTATTTCTCCAACATTTTGCAATGTTTATATGCAATAGAAAATTATTTTAAATGAAAATTTTATAAATGTTCATGACCAGCCTCTCTCCTGATTCACACTCATCATTTGCACTTTCCAGAAAATACTGGGCGCCCCCTTTGATTATGGTTCTTGATAAACTGGTAGGATTATAATACATACATGAAATGAGAAAATTTTTGTGTGTCGGGGGGGGGGGATATATACATAAAAGAGCCTTTGTGTGGGTGGGAGGAATCAAACAGGAATTTGTGCCCCCCCCCCCCCCCACATATTTTTCTTTAATTTAATTAGGAATATATTCTACATAGATATGTTATGTAAAAAAATATAATTAATTTATAATGTATTAAGAAACATAGATTGATATGGAAACCTGTGTATATTTATGATAAAGCAAAACTCCTCTTAATAAAGAAATTAGGTAATCCTGTTTAAAAGTGCTACAATAGATCAACTGAATATTAAATTGCACTACCCTTATTAAGCATCACCCCTAAAGCAATTTATCTTAGTTGTTTTAACACTGAGGATGTCTCAAATTATATATAGATGATTATACCTTTGATGAATCAGTTTGGCCAATATCAGGCTTTGTTGCTTGAAGTTGTGCTCTTATGTTCCGCTGCTGTAACCGGGATGATCTTTCATGCTGATCCTGGTTCACCTTTCTCCAAGGAAACTTGCTTGGGACAGCAGATGACTTGAGCCGTTTTACTGATGGTGTATATCCTTAAAAAATAAAGTTATATACAGCATTTTAAATTTTATTAGAAAATATATCATACAAAATTTACTGTAGACACAACAAAATAAAACTATAAAATTGCATCCCCCTCATTCCCTGCTGGTTTTCCATGAAATATGTTTTCTCTAATTCCAGCTAGGCAATAAACCTGTATGGGGGGGGGGGGGGGGGGGGTAAAGTAAATTATGAAAGTAATTTCCCATTATACTATTATTTTTATGCAATAAAGTTTCCACCCATTATTATATTTTAGTCATGTGTTTTCTTTATTTTTATAGATACATAATTAAAAACATGTCTGGATTTAAATCTTCACTGACATAACCAAACATAATGAGCACGACTTACTAGTACTCTTATCACTCTAAAAAAATAATACTTTTGTTAACCTTACAAACAAAGGAGGGGGTAAAGCATAATTTGTTTCTTAGGTATAACATTAGATAAAAATAATATACTTGTATCCTTGAGGATAGAGACCTGGGGCAAACACATTATTTAGAGAAAGGGATTTGGGGGGGGGGGGGGGGGGGGGGGGGTTACAACTGTGAAGGACTAATGGTCCCTGGGTCCACAGAAAAGGGAGACGGGCCACAAAAATTCGTTTGAAACCTTTAAAAACTCTGTTTTGGCTGGAAGGGGGGGTATGGACCTCCCTGAATCTCTTTAAGGGACAATTTGGATATATGTAAACAGCAAATTTATTGATGGGCGCCACCAGTGTCATAGGCATCTAACACCCCCCCCCCCCACACACACACACACGCAACACATCTTTTTATTTTTACCGGTGCGTCCCCTGATTATAATGTTATTCATATAGCTATAGTTGCTTATTTAAATTTTAAATTTAAATTTAAAGCACTTACCACATGTTGTTTCTTGGTAATAATCCTCTTCACGGAAGTGACTTTGACACACTACACTGTGTCCAGACGGGTGCCACGCCTTCCCGGGTCTTATCACTCGTCTAATGGCCACAATCCATGCTCTCCTTATCGCTTTATCCTTTGGAAAGCGGTGACCTCCTCGTTCATTACAAAGTGGAACGCAGCATTGTGTTTTGGGCATGATTTTCCGGAAAAGTAACAGACCAAAGTAGCAACTCACGGTCGGCACGGACGCGCTTCCTCTAGCAACGGATAGCAACCGGAAGTTAAACCGAAGGACCCCGATGACTGTGCTGCCCCCATGCGACGTAACGCGAACTAAAAATTCACGAGTCGCCCATTAATAAAAAAATTACAATTCTGTATTATCAACATAAATATAACTCTTACTTATACAAGTCTTACTATCAATATTGACCCATGAAACCCAATTCTACCATACACCATTCCACACATATCTGTCATTTATGCATACATAACTCTTCAACCCACCCATTACTTATTTCTTAATCTTAATTTCTTAAATAACCAACAAAATAATTTTGCATTACAAAATGTAAAACGATCAAATCCCACCCACTCCCAACACCTAATTATTTCAAAATCATTCAACACAAATTCTCGACTACATGTAATGCAAAATAAAAAAAAATCATTACACTTCCTTTTTATTCAGCTTTTCCTATATGCAAAATACAACGATTTACATTTTTATCAATATAAACAATCCACAAACAGCCTAACTACATAACAAAAACACATAACTCCATCAATCAATATCCTTTTACTATACTCATTTTATTCTTATAGACATTTAACTTCCCACAATAAACAACTTTAACAGCAAATCATGTCATTACTACTACCATCAGTTATTAATCTGCTATAAAATACATAAAAAAATTACAAACACATAAACAATAAATATTCATACACTTCATATCTTATACCTTCAACCCAATACTCAACTCCCATACAATTTCTATGACACGTTTAAATTTAAAATTATTATTATTTTGTACACAGGTTGTCGTAATAAATGTGAAGAACAGCAGAAATTTGAAGGTTTGTTGATTATTAAGGAATACATTTTTAATTTTAACATTACAAGTGACATTAAATAAGCTCATAAGCTTTCATTGCTATGCATTCTTAAGGATAATTCTACATATTGTAAAGTAATTTTAAGTAGTACTGGTCTATTCTATCCTTTACGAGTTGCCAGAAATCCAGATCAAAATAAATCGTCTCCAGGAGAAAGCCCTATGCTGACCAAACATAAAATTCTCTCTACTACAGACCAGTGACAACGAGCTGAGCTTTCACCTGAGTATAATACTCGTGCTTCCTATCGAGCTCTAGGCCTCCACATGCCGATATGAGGTAACTTAGTGCTATAACAGTCTCTATCCTTGGACATTTAATCTAGAGTAAACCAAAAAAAAGGAACTGTGCTTTGTACATGGGCATGTACACTTTCCGGTCAGGGCTGGAAGCTAACCAACACGCACGTGGACTAACAATACCGCAAGGCACTATGTTGACATCAGCTGGCTTTGTTTATATGAACAACCATGCTGATTGGCGACCTATCGCTCCGCCTACAATCGTGCAAGTGCTATCGTTTAACAGCTTGTGTTATACATATGATTAATGCTTGGAACAAAAAATGTTAACAGAACTTGCCACCTGACGTCTCCTCTTCCTAGTCGTCTCATATTGCGCGACCCGATCTCGCGACATGCTTGATGGGGATTCCCCATCTGTGCACACTGAAAGCGCGGAGGGGGCTGACGTTTTACTGCTTTTTCGTCCTGTTCACTGAAAGTTTTGACCTTTTGCTGGTTGGACATTGGGAACTGCCACTTGTTTCAATGTAAGACGGCTTCTCTAGCCTCTTTTCTTTATCCGAGCCCCCTCATAACACCAGGCTTGAAATGGCTCGAGCAAATGACAGAAGTCAGGCTCGATGTCCAGTTCGGCCTCTTCTGACGGACAAGACTTCCATTTTGTACGGGCATGTGGCTTCAACAATGAAGAGAATCTGTGCAGTCCTATACAATCGTCCTACAACACAACGCTTTGGCATTTTCTCAGGTGTATCAGATCAGAAGATAATAGAGACGCTGCGGTCAGATTGGCCACTGGGTTCTGGTTTTGACGCCAACACGCTGTCGCCAGAGACGCTGTCGTTTGGCCCATGGCCATCGGCCAGGTAGATCGCGGCAGTGTTTTCGTCAACTATTTTGCCTGACCGAGTCCCAGGACTCGCAACAGACAATACCATTGCGTCCTCCTGGTGAGATAACGAATCACAATAAATGTATTGTTTTGTTCATACATACATATGCTTTCCAGTGATTCAGCTACTAAAAAAATTAACAGTTTAAATTAATTTTTTTCTTACGGTTTTACTTTTTTAGATGACACTTTTTAATATGTGCCATCCCACGTTTAAATTTTATAAGTTTAAGTAGAGGCGAAAAACCCTCCGCAATTACAGAAGTAGGTAGGAAAACGAAATCCAACAAGGGTTTCCCTATGCCCATAGTTGTTTCCTCCTACATATTGTTTTTTATGTTTTTTTATTAACACAAGATTCACCACATAAGAAAGAACCTGTGTAATTTTTTGGTCATGAGGTCAAGGTCACAAGACTCGCATATTAAAAAAAAGATTATGGCTGCATTTAAAGCCAATCTTTTCATCGCAAACTTTCCATCTTGCACATTTAGCCAACTTGCCAGTATGGGGAGAACATAAATGAATTTGGGGTCACAAGGTCAATGTTACAGAGGCTATATGTTCACAAATTAGTTTCCAGACGAAAACTCCAGTTTGGTTTGACATACTGATTTCACACTTATCATGTATATGACTCACCACTATAGTAAGAACCCTGTCGGTTTTGGGGTCGAAAGGTCAAGGTCACAAACCATTTCTTTATAGGGAATTTGTATGCATTTCAAGCCAAAATTTTTAATAAAAAAATCTTCCATCTTCAAGATATTACTCACCTGCCAATAAGGGAGGACTTTTTTCGATTTGGGGTCAAAGATGAAGGTGACAGGGCCCATCCATTTACAAATACGTTTATGGATAATAATTCCGCTTTGACTTGACAGGCTTCAAACTTGATTTAACCAAGATTTAACCCACCACTTAAGGATGAAACGTTTTGAATTTCAGGGTCCTTGTACACCTAAATTATCAATGATCTACGCAGAAGTCTTACATTTAGTAAATGATATGATAGATGTTTTACTTGGTATTTCCTGAAGAATAATACCGGAAAGATGGAACCACAGCGGTCCCTCGCATTCTGCAGCCAGGCTTTCATCACTGCATGGCAGTCTGCCTCAGTGGCGCTACCTACGTTTTTGCGCACAGCTTCTGAAACCAAGGAAAACATTTTTATAAGGTAACATTATGGTTGCGCATGCTATCAAATAATTTGATTAACTCATTTTGAAATTTATATTCTCCCACAATGCTAAAAGTCAAATCCCAATTAGAACCCGAATTAGTAGTTAGAGATCGACGTATTGCTTCTAACAGAATACACATCGAAAGGGTTATAAGATTAGGTAAAAACTACAAAATCTTGAAAAAAAATACATGCCTCAAAGTTATGTTCGTTTGGGCAGCAAACGAATATGTGTTATATGTTAACAAACTTAAGATGAGTAATTGTAGGAAAAACAGCATGACACTTGTACTTTATTTGCTAGAAGTGTTACAAACAAGAAACAGAAAGTTGTGAAAATGCAACATGACCAGTATGTTTTGGGACATGACCAACAGTTGCAACGGTGAAACAAAACAGAATATTATTTCACCCACTTGGGGGGGGGGGGGTCACAGAGGATTAAGAAATTAATTGTAGCTGATCATGCATGATTTTATGTAAATTAAATTTAAATTTACTTACTGAATAAGCTAAAAATAACATGGTGTGCATATAACTTTAATTACTCAATGTGTCGTTATCATTATAGGCATTTCATTACATTTGCGGTAATAAGGTACATTAAATTAACACAATAATTTCTTGAATTTAAAATAAACAAATGACTCATTCTTTTAGCAGTTTTTTTCCTCACTGCTTTTGAGCCTTTTTCTGGCGATTTGGCATACGTCCCACGCCTTTTCTCAACGACTGCCTCGGGCTTTTGCCGGCGTTTCCTTGCCCTTGAACCAAGGCTGGGTCCACAGTCTATTGGCCCTGAGCGAGTGCTGTTGGATTAATTCTGGGAATCGCCCCTGGTAATAGAACGAGGATTTTTTTTTTTATCCGGCTTTCCATTGTTGGTAATTTTAGAAATCATCAGGGGTTCTGTAGTGAGGGACCTAAGTGCACATACACCCCATAAAAGTGCACCTCCGGATAAAATGTTTGCCGTTTGCTCAGAGGTATATTAGACCATGAGGAATAATAAATTGATGGTGGCACTTCCACTTCCTCCTCTGGCAGCCATTTTGAACAAATCCAATATGGCTGCCACCTGCTTAGAGATTAAGCCATATTTATGTATAAAACAAACGGTTTGAGAACACACATTTATGTGTACAAAGAGGGGTTATCTAAGGTCCTAAGTTGATTGTTGGAGGTTTGCCAACTCTTCCAGTTGAAAGTCATGTCACTGGGGTCAAGGTCAAGGTGAGCTACCGCTAAAAAGCACAAATGAACCATTCTAAAGCAGTTGTTATACCTCTTGTTTTTTCTTTTGTTGACATAAAAATATTTCAGTGATAAAACTTGCACCACATACTTACACCATACTAATTACAGCAAATATATATATATATATATATATATATATATATATATATATATATATAGTAACAATTCCATAAACGTTGCTGGAATTCCTTAAATAAAGTGTTTCATCACTTACACAACCTCATTTGCTACATGCTTTTTGCAAAGAAGTGTACAAATTACATTTGCATAAAACTAACTTTTTTTACGTTGGATAACTTTTTTTTCATAATCATTAATTTTGAAAGCATAACACATTCATTGCTTAATATTCCTAATTCTAACACTAGCTCAAACATGTGCTGGCAAGTACAAAATTCCAGAAACTAAGGTTGAACATCTTAATTAAATGGTGTCGTTATTGACACAACCGCCCTGGCATCGACAGAGAAGGGTGCAGCGCAGACTTGCCTTTGAACAATAACAATTGCCCCTGCATGCCTTCAAGCAGCCGCAGTGAAATAGCACGGAACAAGCTTTCATAGCATCAGGCAAGGAAGTCCAGAAGAAAGACCACACTTTGCTGTTATCACTTTGCTCTACCTTGATCCAACCCCAATGTGAGGCATCAGGTACATTCTGTTCTCGCATTAGAGCCTGTTTCCAAATTATAGCTGCTTGATAAAGATCACGCAGGATATGCTGAAACAGTGCCTGCTGAGAAGGTGGTATCATGTCAAGCGTACGGGTTCCATGAGAGAATAACTCTAGACGAGCCTCATTAACACGGGAAGCATTAGTGGTCTAAGAGTACATCATGACGGCGAATTTCTCGAGGCACTTCATGTGGACGCTGTCAAATGTCATCTCCTCTGGATTATTGAGAAGAGCCATTAAAGTGTCAGTCAAGTCGGGGAATTCCTTTCATATTGCCCAAGCAGTCCTTTTGCCAATCCCTAGGAAGGAAGATGTGGTGTCGCAGCCTGTGAAAGAATGAAACAGTGGCAGCAGGCTTTATTTTTAATCTCAAAATAGAGTTCTGCTAAAAAATAATATACTGTTTTTTTTTTTTACAAAAACGTGTACATTAAGTTATTTTTCATTACCTCTTCAAACAAAGAATTCCACTTCTCTTGCACCAAAGTGAAGCAACCAAGGATAATCCCGCACATCTGGCTATCTGTAAAAGGAAAGAAAAGCACATAAAAAGCAGACAAAATTTGATATCTGTACGCTTTTCTTCGCGAGAAAAAATGATATCATTACCTATATTTAATATAGCAGGCTTTCACTCTAACGTCATTTAACACTCATTTAAAAAAAAATCCCATGAACTTCTTTTTATACCCTTTTGTATGAACTACTTTGAGTTATTGCTTGTCGGAAATCCAGCTCAGATTTCGGCAAGCACGTTGGTCAGTCGCGGATGTCTGTCTGTCTGTCTGTTTGTTTGCCTGTTTCGGGTGTTCCCTCCCTACAGGTCGCAATTTTGCAGCAATCACTTTCAAATTTACACAATTGATGGACAACTAAATGTTACAGGAGTCTGTTGTTTTTGGTCAACATAGGCCAAAGGTCAAGGACAAGGTCATAACCTATTTAACCTTAAGTTGAATCTTAAGTTGGTCAACTTAGTTATGTTGAATCTTAAGTTTATCAACTTAAACTTATGTTTATCAACTTAAGAATTCAACAAAAGCTATTTAACTCTTGAGATTGCTGAGTTCAGCTCTGCATATTCCTCTGCTTCGAATATAAACTTATCTCAGTAACTCACTTTGATTTGCTACTCATTTTTCCTCTGTATTTTGCTTTCCTTTGGCCCTCACTGTAGCTCTGTAAATGCATTCGCATTGTATTTACCTCTCTCGATTTCTGTGCTTTGGTTCTCAGTTCACCTGTAAAGATTCATGCGCTTAGACGCTCTACTTACCTCAGTACATCCCTTTCCTTTGATTTTCAGTTTTCCTACGTACATTACTCTGCTCTGACTTAGTTTGACTCTGTAGATTCCTGTGCTTTGACTTTCAGTTCAGCTCTGCACATTCCTCTGCTTTACTTACCTCGTAAATCACTTTGCTTTGATGATCATTTCCCTCTGTATATTGCTTTGCTTATGCATTCACTGTAGCCCTGTACATTTGTATGTTTTCATTCCTCACTTGACTTAATTACTGTAAAATGCTTAAGCACTCAGTTTACATCTTTGGATTCCAATTTTGGTTCTCAATCCAACTGCTAAGAGTAGTGTGCTTAGACGCTCTACTTACCTCAGTACATCAATTTGCTTTGATCCTCAGCTTTTCCATTGTATATTTCTCTGCTGTGACTCATTTTAACTATGTCCACTGTTGTGCTTTGACTCTCTTATAAACTCTCTCCTTTAAAAGTCAACTTACCTCGTAAATGTTTCAATTCGGTTTGACCATCATTTTATTATCTCAAAACTGATGTGCTTTAGCTCACAGGGTACCTCTGTAAATTGGTGTATTTTCAGGGCTCAGTTTACCTCTGTCTTTTATTTTCCCTTGGCCCTAAGTGTAACGTGAAACAGCGAAGGGCCAAAACGTTCTAGAATAATACATACATATACACATACATACATACATACATACATACCTTTTTTTTAGGAATAGGCAGTCAATCATTACGTCATCATGATATCTATAGTGTGAGTGGGATGGTTTCATGTGAATTTGTGTATGTACAGAAGAAATATATAGTGGTTTAGTTATGTGAAATATTACTGAAATATGATTATTGGTTTTGAATTTAGATAGTGATGAAGTATAAGAAAAGAATCTTAATGGGAAATTGATGTTTTGGTTAATGTGTTGAAGGAATGATGTTTTTGAAAAGAGCCGGTATTGAGTTTGGTAGGTGTTTGGTATGGTGTGAAAAGGTACTAGTGTATGAGAGAAATAGTTATAGGGATACTGGGAGAGATGGATGGATGAAGAGCAATCAGGATAGATTAGGGTAGATTGTGCTTTGTAGGAAGAGTGTTTATTTAGTTATTTTTTAGAAAATGTGGATGATTTTAGATTGATTTAATATGGGTTGTATATTGGCATGGATGACTTTAATTGAAGATTAATATTGTTGGTGTATAGAAAAGAATGTAATGTAATGTATGTAAAATGATAATCTTACCATCAGTTTGTGAGAAGAAAAGGTCGTTCTCTTTTTTTCTGCTCTGGAGTGCTGTCTTTGCTTGATCTCCTGAGAAAGGCGATTGACTTTTGCAGAGCTTTGACTTGTTTAGTTTGTCTGTTGAAGATTTGGTTGGTTTTGAGACATCGTTTTTTATTTGAGCAACATGCTGATCTGGTTGGTGCATGCCCTGTTGGATGAGTATTGCATATTTGAACGACATTTTTGCTGTGTCGAGTAACTGGATAATTGCGGCAAGGTCCCTGTATTCCATTGTGGCTGGTTATCTGCAATAGAATTTAGTGGTTAATTACATAAGCATGGTGAAGTGAGCTGGGTTGATATGAAGGTTTACCGAGAGTCTGGGTTTGTGTGATGAAATGTGGTTGTTGTGCATTTTTTTGGTAAATATTTAAAGGATAATTTATAGATTAAAAGACAAAAAAATTATTATGAGCACTACCATATTGCATTATCAAAATTAAGATATATTTTGGATATTTTATTTAATGATAAAGAGGATATTTGGTTTTAAAGATAGTGTATTAATGATGGTGAAATTATTGTGGTATTAGTAAAGGTATATGTTCGAGTTAATGAATGGAAAAACATACCTGAGTGTAGCCGGGCTGTCTGACCAGGAGTGGAAGTAGCAGGCTACTAGCAACAAGTGACCAAGGCTTGCAGGTGTTCCGTGGTCAGTGAAGTGAAGGCTGGCACTTGATTACACGGTATCAACGGGAGGTGTTGATGCTCTCAGTAGGGTGCGACTAATTATGTCGTATGGAGTGTGTAGGTTGTGTATTCTGGTACTGTCTTGTAATTTTATATATGTATGACTGGCTGACTTTTGGTTGCACACCAATCCGCGCCAGACGTTCGTGTATGGAACAAGGTGGCCCTGTCAGCACTGCTCTTACTGCTATAGAGCTTGTCCATTAAGTCCTATTTAAAGAGCGAGGAGGCCATAATGAAATTATTAACAAATACAGCCCATATGGAATGGTGATTGTTATCCTGTATATCCATCATCATTACACCTTACAATTAATTATCTTTCATACAAATTAATAATGATAAACAGTATATGCTATTCCTTAAACCTGGTGCGATTCATTATCGACTTTCATTTTCCCCCTCCTTGTTCAAGATTATGTATGCAACCATTATTTTTTGTTTTCAAGTGAATTTTACTTTTTTGAATACATATTACTAGTGTTTATACCTGCAACAGGGCAATCGCTTGTTGAATTCCTCGGGTCCTGGAACCACACCTTACGGCCGTGTGACAGGTGAATGAGCCATGCCCCGGATCCTTCTTGCATCTTTCATCCTATCCACGGTAAAACAATCCCTGTGACCGGGGATGACATACGGCTGTTCTTCCTTTCTCTTTGGAACAATTTTGTGCAGGTGGTCTAATATCGCCGCCACACCAGCCACAGTAGAAGGATTCTGGTTTATCACACCTAGGCAGATAGGCCTGGTTGCTTTGTATTTAAATGTATGATCTCAGGAGATAGGCCTGGTAGTAATGTATGTATGTATGACCTGAGGGATGTTAGGTAATCATAAGATTCATGTATGTCCAGATGAAGATAAATGGCATTTGTTCTGTTTATGCAGCAAGTACAAGACGGTAAACATTCAAATACTACACAATTCTGCAGATATTTGAACAAACTGTTTTGACTCGTAATATAACATGAACAGAACTCATAGGATATCGTCTCATGAGATCGGTATATTTTTACATGTGGCTATATTATAGTAAAAACTGTAACTTATAAGTTTGTGAGAGTAGGTGGGACATTTTAGCCGAACTTTCTTTTTTGTGGCACCAAGGGATCAATCACTGGCCGACTCTCCTGAGACCGGGTGTCATCGTAATATTGATCATCTGCCGTATCTATCTGTGCGTCACTGATACCTATTTCGTCATCACTTTCGGTATCGTCACTCAAATCATCATCAGTAGCAGTACTGCCCAACGACCGGCGCGCCATTATGTGTAGATCGAGGAAGGCCATTCGATCCACATATCGTCATCGCTTCACTCCTTTGCTCCATAGCCATTTTTCCTTTCTTTTTCTTGCTTGATCTGTAGCTGTCACGTAGGCTTTTCCACCTCTTCTTGCAATCAATGTCTACAAAATAATAACAATAATATCTGCATATCCTGATATGATATGAAATCTGATGACTTTTGTGTGCCTTCACATATTGTTTGTTAGCTCATGAGCACACCAGATATATCAAACTGGTATCAGAGCATACATTCATTTGCCAGCGGTTTAAATTGTGGGCAAGACTGCAAGCAAGGTCAATTTCTCCGACTGCAGTTTAGCCACTTCCTTTACATAAATTCGCCTAACAAGCCATTAGCCCTTCCCTTAACGATACCACACCCTATCTACGACTATTCCTCCTCTCACTCGTTCAATATTAACCATTTCTTTACATCTCTGAACGTAACTCTCATACCTTATCCTGTGTTACATCACCTGCCTACACCTCCCCCCCCCCCTTCATATAATCTGCCTTTTCAGGGATTTGCCTAGTTTGGTTTTCTCCAAGCAAAGTGTACATGGCTGGATTCTGGCAAAGAGTCCGCTTAGTAGGCGTTACCCGCCTTGAAGCGAGAGAGGACCCTAGGTCAAAATACTGAAGTGTCATGTCCAGTATTTGGCTGTTGCGTCCCTTGTTATGATCGGTACTGGAGCCAGGATTATCTGAAGGGACATGTTCATCTGTTCAAGCTATAGAGGAAACAGCCTTTTCTAGAAAGATACGCAAGTCCTGTTTTTGTAAAATAACCCAGCCTGCCAGGAAATCACCGGCCAAAGTGTTGAACTCTTCGGTACCAAAACTAAATGTTTCCGGTGGTCCACTCTGAGGTAACACAGCCTCACTTATGCGTGCCTGAATTTGGGAAATTATGTCCTTGGTGAACAAGCATTGTTGGACTTTCTTGGCCCTCTGGCGACTTGCTTTACGGGAGAGTTGCTGGTCTTTGTTGATATATAAATAGGGGCTGGCAGTGGCAAAATATGGTGTAACTCGACACACATTGATCTAACCTGAATTTTGCAGTTCTCTGTGGAGATTTTCATTATTGTATTTTGTTAAACTAGGTGTAATATTTGCCAGGCAGCTTTTCTTATCGTGTAGAATCAGTTTATCCACTTCACACACTGCCTGCCCAGAAAGAACAGCTTGCCCTTCTGCAGTGATTATTTCTGTATATATCTGCTTTAAGTCCAACAGATTTTGTTTGAATACAGAACTGTCAGGTGTAGCCTCAGATCTCTTCCTCCTTTATCTGAACGACTCCGAAAACTCGAGCTTTGCTGCCTTCGCCGAGAATTCACCACGCTTGGGGATGTACATAATAACCCTCTGGTTAGCATGGAATAGATCAAGCACAACAGGAGTGCCTTCATCGAGCAGAGACTGAAGCTTTCGTCTCACTAGGCAACAGATGTCGACGTTTGTTAATTCAGGGGGGGAGGGGGTGTCTGACTTTAGTCTCTGATACCTGTTCTTCATATGTCGCAGTAGGTGAGCCGCCTCATCAAGACTCTCTACACGGGTAAATTTGCATGTGACCACCTCTCCTTTTCCATTCAATACAAGAAAGTATGTACTACATTGCTATTCAAACTTGTTGGTCACTGGATTTACTACACCTACATTCGATGCAACTTTGAAAGTATCATCAATGAAAAGAGTTTCACCCCTTTCCTTGCACCTCTAGAGGTTGGGATTGTGGCAGTGCTAGTTCTTGGAGCTGGGGAAAGAGAGTTATCAGATGCTACTTTTGTTTTCTTGTTCCTCCACAACTTAATTTTTAGTGTGTTCTCCTGCCTTGTGGTTTCTGTCCTTACATCATTTGCCTTATCCACAGCCCTTCGGACTTGTTTCTCTATGGCATATTTATGTCGAACACATGTTTTTTTGTTTCCAGACATATTAGCTCGTTGCTTTTCTTTGACAAGTCTCATCTTCTCCCCGAATTCTTCTGGATTTTCAGCCTTCTTTTTTTATCCAACATTTTACACGATCACATTCTCTTCACCGTTTTGCTGCCAATTCAGCTTGATACAGAGGTGTGACTAACTCTGTACGTGAATATATAGGTCTCAGGTTTTGTGATACAGAGGCGTGACTATACTATGTACATGTTAATATATAGGTCTCAGGTGTTATGGATACAGAGGTGTGATTACACTCTGTACTTAATAATATATGGGTCTTAGGTTTTGTTATACAGAGGTGTGACTATACTCTGTACATGATAATATATAGGTCTCGGGTTTTGTGATACAGAGTTGCATAATTGTATACAAGTAATAATTCACGATATCCAGGCTAAGACACCCTTAATCTTTTCACAAACCTTTTTGGTACACACAGTAATCATATATATCTGCTTCATCTTTGGCTGCGCTGATGGCATCTATGTCTTCTTTTGTTGGATGGAGCCAAATAAAATTCACCACCTATGCAGCCAACGTCTTGAGAAAGTCCTCCTTGACACTCAAAGGAGCACTTGGGTCGAAGCCTTGTGGGATGTCCTCAAGGCACGTCATGCCTCTCAGGTGCATGGCCAAAACACAAATCAACCAACTGGCCATGAAACGTACAAATTCAGCAACCTGATTCAAGGCCTGGCTAACCTGCTGCCGAACACCTTTCCTTCCCACAGGTCTTTGGCATGACGCATGGTTCCAACAACTGCACCACTGTTTGCACTATATAGACCGTTCACTAGATCATGTTGAATAGATCATGATCATATAAGAATTTATCTGGGGTAGAATTTGAATTTGATTACAAAGACCAGTATCATGTTTAAGCATGGGGGAAGTCATAATGTAACATATGATGGCTGTTTGATTATATGATTATACGCAGTCATTTGACATTACAAGTTCCAGGCTTGTTCTTAAAAAAAGTTATATAAACATTTTACAGTGGAAGGCTCCCCATGCACTTTCCTCCTTGCAATCTTCCACAAGTGACAGTATAGTTGCATTTTACTAAACATTCACTTTATGCATATTATTATTGTTACCTGTAGCAAAAGGAGACGTTATGGAATTCTTCGGGAACATAAACCAACTGCTTCAGAGGTTCCCTAGGCTTGTTAGAGGGAGCACGGGCCCTTGCTGAATCTACCAATATCTCAATGGAAAGTCCATCGCCATGGCATGGGATGGAGAACAAGTGGGTATCATCTGGGTAGCTCGGTGGTTCATGATCGCTATGACCCCCTGGAACTGAGGAGGGATTCCCCTCATTGACACCAAGACTGATCTAAATAGAGTCAATAGGTCACTGATAATGGTTTCCATTGATTGAGCTTTGTATGCTTATGTATGAAATGCACATATATTCTTTCATTAGTGGCACTGTAGCTTAATTTATCACTCTGTATCTTAACCAATTATTATCACATCAGACATATTTTCTTTCTTTTTAGAATTGACTGAGGACTGCCACTGCTTATTGATAATGAGTTACAGTCACTTGAAAAATAGTGGGGGGTTTTCTGATTGTGGACCTGGGAGGTACCATTCCTTAATTGTTGGTGTTTTTTTTTTTGTGCAGGTCTGAGAACTTTCTTCCTTTTCAGCAGTGACTGGCAAGGGCTCTTACTGTAACTAGATGATCTTGAAAAGGTGATGGCGTGTACACTGTAGTACGAGATTGGACTGTGGAAGTGTGCTTTTCCTGTGATGGGTTAATATCTTCATCAGCCGATAATGGTGTGCAATGCTTGGGCTCTCGAGACAACAGTTGAGGCGCAGAACATAATGACGCTGATGATGAACTGTAAAAAAAAAGATGTTTTTTTTACAAGTTGGATAGTCTCTTGTTTCTCTTCATTGACGGGTTTTAATCCTGATGTACTAGGCTTTATCAGGCTGCTTAACTTGAGTAGTGTCAATGCTAGGCTCTGGTTCCAGATTAAAGACACATATGAAAATGTTTGTGGCGTGGAACTTTATTTATGTCACAGTGACTTGTATGGCGAAGTCTGTTGTCTCTTTCTCTGATTGGCTGCTTGTCACATCGTACGCACGTTTATTTCCATGGACAACAAACCGCCATCTGGTGTTTAAATATATCATAAACGATCAAAGCTGGCAGCGTGAAAATCAGTTGCTTCTTTAGAAGCGCAAGATTTTGGCTGCCTCGGGAGCGTTACAATGTAAACCTTTTTTTCTAAGTCTAATTCTTTAATATTTGTAATGTTTCCTCAAGTCCTACAGCCCATATTACTGTAAAGAGGTGCCACCATGCATCCCGGAGTATGAATGGATTGGTTATGAATCCATAAACAAATGCACAGTAATTCAAGGCCATGTACTGAATAAATGTAGGGAGGTTTCACTTGACCTTGCTTCTAAACTTATCTTGCCCTGTTGGTAGGTGGGCAATCTTATACAGAATGAAGTTTTCAGATAAAAGTTATCTTAAAATGGACTCCACAAATCGTTTAATGAAATGGATGTTTGAACCTTACTACTGTTAAAATCACGAAATTTTTTCTCGCTATGTGTAAAGTAGCAATTATGCTAGGGGGGGCAGAAATTAAGCCTTTTGTGGTGGGAGGAATAAAAAAAATTGTAATATTTGATTTTAATGCCATGTGTGGTGCTGGTTTATCTCCACAAGCACATGGTTTCGAGCTCCAGACAACTAACTGCATTAAATGCGGCGGTATCCAGGATCTCGAACAGCGTAGGGTAGTAAGAGAGGACGGGTGCTAGGGCTACAGACAACATGCATCACTGTCGACACACATGCAGGACACCTGGCAGACAAACAGCTAACTTACAAGACACTCGACAAACAACTTGCATGACACTCGACAAAGAAACTAATATTGTGGTTTGGTTTTATCATTAAAGATTTTTTTATTAATAATAAGTACCTTGACATCAAAAACCGTTTCTTCAGTTGGAAATTGTAACGGGAAGACCTGGACACGGAAAGACATGGAATTTACTTTGCCGAGGAGACGTCACACCGTATTATGTACGGTTAGCAAAGCGAACTGAAACGCAAACTCAATGAAGTCAATATCTGCAGGTATTTCGAAATAAAACTTGTGGCGGTGGGCTTAAAAAAATATTTATTTGTGCAGCTAATTTACTGTGAAAAGTAAATGACAAAATTACGTCTGGACGTAGAGAAGAACTAGAGTCAAGGATAGGTAGGTATACTACACTATCTTTCACTCGTTCATTTTTATCTTAACATTGTTTTTCAACAACATTTACGTTCAGTATCTACAACATCTTTGTGTTTCCCACACATTGACTTTCATGTTTATCGGCAAAAGCTCGAACAGCTGGTCTTCTACAGTTTCTTGACCGTCAGCATCACTATGGATTAGGTCGCGTTTGATAATAGATCGATGGAGTTGGAGGTTCATGGTGCCAGTTTCAGTTTAGTAGGAGATGGAGGTGGCGTCAGATCCCGTTTTGTGGATACCACCGACACTTCCGGTGTAAACCTCTCCCAGTGGTCCATTCCCTAGCTGAAATATAACATTGGTACTATAAGAAAAAGTGCGACTTAATGCGTGTTGACGCTCAGTGGAATTTGTGAAAATCATAGTTTGGATCTTTTTGAAAATGCTGAATATGTTATGAAAGCAAATGTTGATCTTGGTCTTGTGAACCCGATATACGATATAGATAATTATCTTCCCTTATTGGCAGGTAAGCTACATATGAAAAGGCATGACATTAAATATTAGGTATTCTTTAATGTTTAGCTGAAATACATGCCAAATTGTCTTAAAGATGTAGGAAGTTAATAATAATAATAATTACTGAAGGGAATTAAGCGTACTTTTATTTCATTTGCTTCAGGGCCAAAAAAAAATTGAGGACGATGTGATAGCAAATGACGTATGAATTAGGTATATGATTAACTTAAGGGTTGCGTTATGTATGATGACCTTAGCCGACCATAGGTACTAAAATTGACAATGTGACTAATACAGATGACGTCACAAAACATTTGATACGTTTCATGCGCATCTTCCAGGTGACAAATTATCGCATGTAAGGAGGGGATAGTATTGGTGATTGCGCATAATTTCTATAGCGGAAATTGGAAATTTTTTTAACTGCCCCGGCATCAGTAGATTATATTTTGTTATATTAATTTTATATTTATTGTATACTTACAATATTATATGATATTATTCATCCTAAAAGAGCTGTAATGTACTAGCATACGAAATATATTTGAAAGGACAGGGTTGTTTCAAAACTGGTTACTGTCAATTAACATTGTTATCACTTGTTAAGGGAAGTTATACTTACTAGCACTTGTTCAGAGTTATTGAAGTTGACATTAAGGCATTTAAGATATGTCGAGTATGCCAGCCTAGCAGTAACGAGTTTTATGATCTGGCCACATGCGAGGTTCCGGCTAATGTCCGTGGCCTCTTTCCAGAGGGTGACGTTATTTGTTCCACTTGTATATCTCAGTGTAAACTTTTGCACTGTGGACGAACCTTTCCCCTGCTTTATTTGCACATCTCTAATCCTTTCAATCTGCCAGTAATTTTTTTACTTGATTTGCTATAAAGAATGCATATAAATATTTAATGCATGAAGATATATAATGCTAATGGTAGGCACATGTATCTGATAGTTTAGGTAGGAAACTTGGAATCTAAGACTTTCTAATAACAAATAGAAATAAAAACTGCGTTTCATTTATAAAGAGGCGCTACTGCAAAGGGATATTGTAAATCAAATACGTTGATTCAGTTATAGCTGTTCCCGATACAGTTAGCTGGAACAGCTATCCATATGTGATATTTGAGACATGTCAGTGAGTAGGTTTGAACATTTAAGCTTTCCAATTACGAGCGGAAATTCCTCAGGGAAGGGAATTATGATTTTAATAATTGTGTCTTTACTTCAATGTAAAGTTTGCTGATCATGTTTTTTTTTTATTTCCCATTTTTGCAATCATAGGGATAATATATACTTTGCATACATATTATCATATAAATTTAATGTGTAGGGATATATAATATAAATCCTGTACTCAGTATGCAAGAAATGACCGCAGCTATAAACAGCAAATCTCAAAGCATTTTGTCTTACATCTTACACAAGATGTAGAGTTTTGGCCACTGTAGGAGCATCTGTTCAGTTTTCCTGCAATCTGCCTCCAAGAGGTTCTCCAAAGACTGATGGAAATTGTATTTTATTCTTTTAAATGCATTAACTTAAACTTTAAGTCCAGCAGAACTACTTGCCCAAAAATATGACAGCCATCGACCATGAGGACCACTAAGTGAAATTTTCAATGTCACTGTTTGTTGTTTGCCAGATATCTCAGATTTCTTCAAGATTTGGTCAGTTTTGTTTGTCTGTGTTGTGAGTTGGTGGTTTGTTTGTGTGTTTGTCAGAGCTGTAATGGTAGCAATTTTACAGCAGTTGCCTTCAGACTTTAACTTTTTATAGACAAAGTTTTCGGTCAAAATAATTCTATGGTCAAACTCAGTGAAATCCGTCAAAACTTTTATTTTCATCATAACATTGTCAATATTGGTTCTTTCTTTACAAATGTAAGCTCAATTTTTTCCTCTGGGTCTTATTTTATTACACCGTTTAGTCATCTGGTCTGAACCTTGTGTCACTTTGTCAGTTTGTCTGTTTAATTTTCAGTTGTCCTCAATTTTGCCTTCTTACTTGTTCTTTTTTCTAACATATGCCATTCTACCGGCCACAGTTTTTGCCGGAATCACTTCAAATTTTATTCATATTGTATATTGGATTCCTAGAAGCTGTTTGTATATTTTTAATTGGTCAGAGGTAAATGTCAAAGTCAAAATCTTATTTACCTCATAGCTTTGTCAGTATTAGGCCTATCAACACATCATTATATTGTTATATAAGACCTTTGATATAGGTTCCTGACCAAAGCTCCCTCTTTTCCCAGAAAAATCCCCGGAATACTGCCTGCACAGACGTTCAAACCCTTTTAATGATGCCTTTAACAATTGAACCGCGCCATAATTTATACATGCGATTGGACAGGTGCTCTGGCGAGGAAACTTATCGTTCTTTTGTAAGCATCCCTCCAGACCATGCATCCATTCTCTAAGTACCTAAATGAGATAACATTTTAACTGAAATGAACCAAAAATACACCAGAATGCTTGATATGTACCCCTCCCACACTGAAACCATTTATCAAGCGAGTATAGTCGGTTAACCAGGCATAGCAGTCCAGTGCTTCTTAATAATGAAATAATAATAATGTGTGCCTGTGTTAGTGAACGTTAATGTGTCTTAAAGGCATGGAAAAAGCTCTCCTATACTCTGGTACCTCCATCTTTAAATTCTGGATACGCTTTGAGGTTATGTCCAAAGTCTTTGATAATAGTTGCTTCACTGATGGGACACTTTTCTAGATCTTTAACCTTAAACTGTGACTCATCGGATTGAGCTTTTCAATCAGAATCCTGTACAATTTCAAATCATCATCAGCGTTTTCAGGCATGCACCAGTTATTATTTGGGCTAAAGGCCAAATGTCATCTCGTGAAAGGCGGACTATGAAGGAAGAAAGTTCGGGTAATGTTTTACTGTACGAAATCATGAACCAAAAAGTTCACAGAAAAAAAGATCGAAAACGTGTCGAAATGTTACTTGCTCTTGGCTTACGACGGAAACCATGCAGGTGGTAACATAATTTCTGAAAAAAAAAACCAGTACATCTCTCCATGAATGGTTGATTTGACGACTGCAAATGTATAAATATGACCATATAATTGAAAAATTAAATAAAAAGAGCTTACAGGCGAGATGGGTCATGTTGACACTTGGCTGTAACTTATGCCAAAATATTGAACTAATTTTAGTATATATGTCGATAATGATAACAACGGTATAAAAAATATAAAAACTAGACGACCATAGGTCGAACGCTTGCCGGAAATCGGAAGTGAAACACAGACGGACAGACAGAACATTCTGTCGGTTTTCTATCAATGGCATGACTCTCAGGGCCATTGCTAAGAATATGTGGCCCTGTAGAATGACATATGAGACAAAAGAACAGGCAAGCAGACAAAGCCGACAACAAAAGACGAACAGACAGACATAATGACTTTGTGAGACAAGATTGACACCAGATGACTTAACCTAGTTATGGAGAGGATTCAAAGGAAGAAAATGAGTTGTAATTTAGATTAATAGTTTTGGAGGTATGGCGAATTAATTATATACTTGGGAGGTTCGACTGTAGCGCCCTCTAGCGGACATATTCCAAAAACGACAAACGCGTTTCGTATTATTAGTGTATGACATCAGATGTCCCAGTTTCAAAAGGATTCCGTCAAAGCTGTGGCCTGTAGAATGCTATATGTAAGGCGTAAGCAGGCGACCTTGAGGATAACGGACAAACAGATGGACACACTGACAAAGTGACAGAAGATTGAAACCAGATGCCTTAATCAGGTCATGGAGAAGACTCAAAGGAAGAAAATAAGCTTTAGTTTATGTAATTGAGGCTTTGGGTGTAGAGATATGGCCAATACAATGGTATGTGTGTGAGGGTCGTATGCAGCGCACACTAATGGCCATATCCGGAAAATGAAAAATTTATTTCGAAATATTAGTGTAAGACATAAGGTGTAATAGTTTCAAAAGGATTCCGTCAAAACTGTGGCCTATAGAATGCTATATGTGAGACGCAAGAACCAGCAAGCAGGCGAATTTGAGGACAACTGACAAACAGACAGACACACTGACAAAGTGACTCAAGATTGAGTCCAGATGACTACTCCAGTTTATGGAGAAGACTCAAAGGAAGAAAAAAGCTACAGTTTATGTAACTGAGGTTTATAGTTTTGGAGATATTGCCAAAGCATGATATGTTGGGAGAGGTTCGAGTTCAGCGCCCCCTAGCGGCCATAGCCGGAAAATGAAAAATTGGTTTCGAGATATTAGTGTAAGATTTGGATGTAATAGTTTCAAAAGGATTCTTTCAAAACTGTGGGCTGTAGAATGCTATATGTGAGACGCCAGAGCAAGCAGGCGAATTTGAGGACAACGATCAAACAGACAGACACACTGACAAAGTGACACACAATTGTGACCAGATGACTAGACCAGGTTATGGAGAAGACTCAGAGGAAGAAAATAAGCTATAGTTTATGTAATTGAGGCTTATAATTTTGGAGATATGGCCAAAATATGATATGCCGGGGAGGTTCGCATCCAGGGCCCCCTAGCGGCCCAATCCAAAAAATGAAAAAAAAAACAAATTCGAGTTTCTAGGGTAAGACTTGAAATATATCAATTTTTAAAAAATTCCTGCAAAACTGTGGCTTCAGGGCAAGATTTATGAAATCTCGAAATATCTCGTTTGATGAGCTAGCTTACGAGAAATTGCCAGACTTCTAATAAAATCATGTAGTATTAAACGAATGCAACCTAATGGAAAAAACTAGACCTCTCTAGCATTAAAACTGACAAATTAGTCCATTGATTTTTAAATATGATAATTTTACCCCGAAAATGTGTTACCATGGAAACGGCAAATTTGAGTCAAGTACCCACCAGAAGAAAGGCCATTGGATGACGATTTAAATGAGCTATAGTTCAAGTAGATACGACTAACAGTTACAAAGATATGAAGAAAAACCCATTTGGTATACTTTTGATGACCTCTACCTTGACCTTTGACCTATTTGGGCCTAAAACAATAGAGCACCTAGAATTTTGGTTGCCCATCATATCTGAAAGTTTCAAGGTGATTGTGGCAAAATTGTGGCCAGGAGAGTGCTAAATGTCAGAAAGAACAACAAGGCCGTTGACAAAATTGACAACAACCCTGAAACAGACAGACATACTGACAAGGTGACACAAGGCCAACAAAGGTTGATCATACCAGGATATGGGCAATGGAAAGACGAACAAAATGGGGTAAGAATGAGGTTGATACGACAATTTTTGACCAAGTTATGAGGAAAATAAGGTTTCGAGGTTTTTCGATGGCCTTGACCTTGACCTTTAACCTATTTTAACCAAAAACAATAGGGCACCTAGAAATTTAATTCTCCATCATCTCTGAAAATTTCAAGGTGATTGTGGCAAAATTGTGGCCAGGACAGTGCAGACAAACAAACCAACAAACAGACAGACAGACAGACAGACAAACAGACATACGCAACTGACCAACATGCTTGCCGATATCTTTGATTCCGGCAAGCAATTAACATTGAAGTTTGAAGAATTTAACTTTCTATAACATTCGTATAAAGAAGTACATAAATTCCCGTAACCTATGACAAAACGTGATCTATATGGGGGAAAAACGAATTGCGCCAATATATGATGAGCCCAGAATGCATTCACCTCTGATATCCATTTCGATTTCACAGGATACTACTATTCTTCATCTTGTTTGTCGAAAATTGTCTTAGCAGAGATTTTGATGCTTGAACTGCTGTACAATCATCATTTGTGAGGACTGTCAGATTGTATCCATCCTGATTAGAACATTTCAACAAGGCAATCTTTCTGACAACTGTCCATGACTTCTGTAAGAGTGTTGTGTGTGCTGCTGGAAACTTAAACATATTATGCACTGAGCTTCAACGGTATTTCTCTGAGTTGCTTCTGAGATTTACTATTCTGTTTTATAGCAATCTGCAAAGCATTGCCAAGACGAGAATAGGACATCAGATAGTGGTGTACGAGACTTGTTTAGCAGGAGATGAGGCTGTGCGTCTGAGATGTTTCCTTATCACAAGCTGCTTAGATTTGGTACAAGCACTACACTATCCTTTCTTTACTGTTCCTTAGCGAGATGGGGAGTGTATTGTTGTTGAGCATGTCATACAGTCATTTTGTTGTTTATATGTGTTGCATGCAAATCAGGCGAATATGTGCAGGCATAGGATAAAAAAAAGCCCGTGCCGGTGAAAATATCCTGAAAATATCAACTGTTCATAAAATTTTCTATGTTCAGGAGCCACCATACCGTCAAAATTTGGTCAACCAAGCAAAAACGCAAACTCGATCTGTACGGGTTAATAACCGGCCACACAACATAAAATCAGGCGAATATCTGCAGGCATAGGGAAAAAAGTTCGTACAAATGCAAATATCCTGAAAATGTCAACTTTTCTTCAAATTTTCTGAGTTCGTGAGCAACCATACCGTCAAAATTTGGTCAACCAAGCAAAAACGCAAACTCGATCTGTAGGGATTAATAACCGGCCACACAACATAAAATCAGGCGAATATCTGCAGGCATAGGGAAAAAAGTTCGTACAAATGCAAATATCCTGAAAATGTCAACCTTTCTTTTAATTTTCTGTTCAGGAGCCAGCATACCGTCAAAAATGAGTCAACCAAGCCGATAGACTAAAGTGATCTGTAACTGGTCAATATCCAGCCACACACTTAAAATCGGGCAAATATCTCCAGGCATAGGATAAGGAAGTCCGTACCAGTGAAAATATCCTGAAAATGTCAATTTTTCATAACATTTTCTATGTTCATGAGCCACCATACCGTAAAAAATGTAGGTCAACAAAGCGAAAAAGGAAACTCGATCTGTAACTGGTTATTATCCGGCCACACATAAAAAATCAGGCGAATACCTGCATAATGGGAAAAATTCGTATAAATGCAAATATGAAATTTTCTATGTTCAGGAGCCACCATACCGTCAGAATGGGTTAACCGAGCCGATAGGTTAACTTGATCTGAAACTGGTCAATAATCTCCCGCACACCAAAAGTCCAGCAATTATCTGGAGACAGGATAAAAAAAAGTCCGTATAACTTTTTCATATCGTAATAACGGATTGACGGAAGGACAGACATGTAAAACTATACGCCCCGTCCACTTTGTGGCGGATGCATAAAAATCTTAAAATCAATCGAGTGTGACCCAAACCATGTTTGGTCAGGAGACCCATATATACTCGCCCCTTTTATTATTAGAACTGGTTTGACTAACGGTACTTGAAAAATCCAATCCCTATGTAATTTTCGATTAAGATTTAAAAAATCATAAAAATAGCATATCTGAGTGTAACTAAAATCAAATCAGGTCAGGAGATTCATAAGATAACTTGTCATTGTTTAAGATATAACATAGAATATTAATTGTTTGATTTCAGCGTAATCTATTCATGTAAAAAAATCATTTAAGCGTAATCAATTTATGAAAACAAATATAAAATAACCAAGTGTGACCAAAACCTAATCAGGTCAGGAAACTCATGAAATACACCTGCTAACTGAGTTAGAACAGGATATGAGTAAATTTTGAATTGTTCATGTATAGGAATTGTTTTTTGACAGACTGACAGACCAAGTCAGGAGCTCATCATCCCCGCCGCCCTCACTATCCCTTTCGCCGAAGTAAGGGGTTATAAACAAAAAAATCTGTGCTTGGTATGTGAATGTTATATAATGATATTGACCATACTATGATTACTTAACTAGTTGGTTATGGTTTCTATTTGTCTTAATTTTGATGAACATAACAATACAATATCATAATTACCTTTATCTAACACACAACTTACATTTTCTGCCAACTGGAGGCAAAGATCCTGCCCTAAATTTGGGGTCATGCAGCTGGCCTCCAGGGTGCACCTTTAGCAGTTCAGCCCTATGTTTTCATGTGAACTTCATCAGTTTCCTGATGTCAGCCATGCTCTTTTTTTTTTCTCCACTCCTTCTGGGGGGGGGGGGGGGGTATCTTTGTGCAGTTCAATGTCCTCCTCCCCCTTTTCTAAATAATGGCACTGCTGAATTAGAAGACCCACTCCCTTCTGATTTCTTCTCATATCTTTCCCCATCCTTCTTAACCTAATGGCGAATGCAGTGTTGCACTGGGACGAAAAAAAATTAAATTTTCCATAATAAATACTGTATTTGGAGCTTCCCTCACTTTTAAATAGTTCACAGCAGAAATACATGGCAAGTCCCACTTTGCAAAGTGATGTGGTAGCTAGCTTAACTGTTGATCTTCAAGGTCCAATTTATGCAATTCGCTGATAACTTTAGAAGTAGTGAAGATTTTTTTTTTATAAAAATTCGACATATCATTTTTACTGCCATGATCTCATTGGAGTTTGAAAAGCGTTGACCTTAACCGTGACCTTCAAAGTCAAATCTACTGAAATCTACAATCATTGTTTTGAGATTGTGCATGTTTTACCCTTAATGTTTTGGGATCATAGTTTAAACTATTACTAACATAAATTCTAGAGTATAGAGAATGATTTTAATAATAATCGTTTAATGGCTGATATGAAGCCTAAACCTGTTTACAAATAATACCCTTTCTTGTAGGTACTACTACCATGAAAATGACCACAACAAAGTGAGATGTGTTGCAACAATGAAAACAAAGAAAACCCTGGAAGATCAGGCAATCCTTAAAGCAGTGGCACGCATGGACAAAGTGAGTTGATGAAATGCAGGTTTATTGCTGCATTCAAAGTGGCAAAAACAGCTCAGCCATTCACAACTTACACAAAAGACTGGAACTTCTGGAACGTTATCGGGTACCTCTCCTTGGCCCTTTCCAAATGGCACGTAGGTGTTTTTGCTTTTCCCCTTTACTTACCGACTTATCCAGATGGTATATCAAATCTCCTGTATGATAGATGGTTTCGTTCAGTTTCCGACTATACTGATGACTCGGGAGGTTTTTTGAGCTTTCAGATTTGTCCCTGTTATGATGGTGAATATCTGCAATATGGGCGACCAGTTCTATGACCCAACGATTGACCCGGTAGACCGTACGTTTTCCTTGATTGTGCCAAACAGCAGGTTTATGGGCTGGAACACCTCTTTGCCGAGCATCACCATGTTAGCTGAGTGTCCGGTGGCACGGTTGACCATGGACCTGAGAACCATACTAAGGATAGGAAGATCTTCATCCAAGCCATCCACAATTTATCGGATATAGCACATGATCAATTGCATCAGCGTCCTATTCTGGCTTTCCACCTAGCCGTTAGTGACTGGATGATAAGGTGATGTCCGGTTTTTTGCTTTATCCATCAATTTACAGAATTTCTTAAACATGCTCGATTTAAAATTTTCTCCCTGGTCCGTAAGTATTGTAATTTGACATCCAAAGATGGAGACAAAGTTGACAAATATAATCAGCTCGACTGTTTCTGCACTTTGTTCCGAGAGGGGGACACATCTAAACAATTTTAAAAATTGATCTGTCTATCATTGTCATCAGAGGACTGACTTTTTCGTATTTCTTTTTTGTAATTTCTTCTTTTGTTGCGTATTTTTTATTTTATGTAATATCATGTTTAGCCATCAGTGTGGGAGGCTCCGGGAGGAGAGCGCCTGGTTTGTTTGGTATCGACAAATGAGAGATTTAGCCATCAGTATAGAACACCTGCACCTTAAATGTACCTTTTATTTTGAGCTGTAAATCGTGAGAAGCCGATCTCCTACGGTGGTCTCCTAAGCAATGGTGACCAGCTTGCGTCAACATGTCTGTGTCGGTTTGTGATGTCATTAAGTAGCCTGGTCAATTGAGAACACAAGGCGCTCTGCTGTGTGGGCTGCATCATATTTACAAACAGCTGTGCAATTAGTCTCTTACATTGTCTTTTACTCTGAGAACCTTCGGCTTACGCAGGTGTTCAGAACACTTGACTTTCTCCGAAAATATATTCCCCCGATTTGGCCATGAACACATGGGCCCTTGACCAGGTATAATCCCAAATGATTTTTTTTTCTTTTTTTTATATTTTTAGATGCATAATGAAATTAGATTCCCATGGCTGCATGTCAAATGCCAGTAGAAGTTTCACTTCTGTTTCTGTATGCTAGGTTTTCATTGACTTATCAGCGGAGCTATTATACAGATTAGTGAAGTAGACTTGACCTTTTTCCCAAACATACAAAACATGCCTGGCTATTCCAGTGCACGTTGAAAAAGAGCGGAAAATCAGAGTACACAATATTAAGCTGATAGTTTGATTTTTTTTCATATTTTTAAACGAAAATTCCAGAAGCTTGAAAATCAGAACAGCAAAAACAAATCAGCACCCTGCTTATAAAAGTACTTACCAAAGATATTGCAAGTGCACAAGACGATTTTGAGTTGGCCATTGGACAGGTTAGATGCAACTCGAAGTTGAATGAACAAATAAAGGAAAAGACGGAACAGGGAAATTTGACAAGGATATACTTTCTGTGGAAGGTCATATTGCCAGCAGTGCTCATTTTATGAAAGTGTATATATAAAAGTTGAACAGATTTCCGGACTGTTTTCTCAAACATGGCCATTGAGGATGCTATTTCCAAATATTTTAGTATGTTGCCAAAACTCAGGCACCATATTTTCAAAGCCCATGACCAATAGCAGTTCTATGCTCTAGCTCGCAACAAGTTGGAAATGTCAGTTAAAATATCGTTTGAAGACTACCAACAAAACTACGGGGTAATATATTCTGAGGCTCCTACATCCATGGCTTACAGCACTAACAAACTTACAGTGCCAGTTTACCCGATTTGTGTTGAGTACTACGACAATAATGATTTATATCTTCTGAAAGGAGCTGTGGTCTTCATTACAAAAGGCATAAAGCATGAATTCCAACAGGTACAGACGATTGAGAGGCGTATGTTCGAAATTGTTAAAGAAAATTGTCCAGGCTCAATTCGGAACTGGCTTAGGTACAGCGATGCATGCATGTAACGCTCAATTCAGCTCATGAAAGGACAATGCAAGCTGCTGTCTGCAAAAACTGAGTTCAGGTAAAAACCATTAAGAAACAATAGGTCCAATCGTAAAATGTGCGTTTAAACGGGGTGTCATCAAAGAGAATTGACGAATTAGAAACGTTTAAAAAATTTTAAGGTTCATCTGCAGAGCGCTGAAGGGGTCAACTGCAAAATTTGCTTTCATTGTTGAGGAGTAAAAACTATTTGAAAGACAAACTGAATCTGCAGAATACCCTCTTTCAGGTATAATGAGTATTCACAGCTTGAAGCTGCACAAAAGGGCTGTCATGCATAACCTGTTCCCTGAATAAAAAATTATGAATCTTGTATGCAGGAGCCCCCCCCCCCCCCCCCCCCCCCCCATACATGTAGAGCAGCAGATGAGGTTGAGCAGCCTGCTATAGGGAGGATGAGGATGATGGAGGAAGTGAACTAATATCAAACCCTGATGACTCTGGAAATGAGGACCTAGCTCCAGGTGACATTGTATGGGCTAAGTACAGCAGGGTCAGGTATTAGGCAAAAATAGTGTCTCCTGAAAACATGGGGAAAAACATGGGGAAGATGCTGCAGTGGTGAAATGGTATGGATGTAACAGATTTACACATGATGAGACTCAAAATATTGATCCCCGAGCTAAGAATAAGATTTATGCTGCTCGCGCAGCTAAACAAGACAAGATTCATCTTTATTATCAGCTTGCCCTCTCTGATTAAAGACATGATTGATATTTTTGTGGTTGCATTGTATCATGTTAACTGCTTTTATGTGATATTACTTGCATATATGAGCAGGTAACTTTAATTTTTGACAGAAGTTTGACAGAACATGTACACAAAGTTATGACTCATAACAGCCCAAAACAGACTAACGCGCGCGTCAAGCGTCACGCGTGCGCCACGCGACAAATTCAAAACACACTAACGCCGCTACAACGCGAACGACACGCGTCAGATTGGAAGGTATCAACCGAGCACCTATTGCATTTTTTTTTTTTTTTGTTTATCTTTGTAAAAATAGTAATTTCGATAATCAGCGTTGGATTACTTGTATACCATTCTGAACGATATTTATATATCTGTATTGCTTGATTTCATGTTTTCTATCCAGATCCAAATGAATAATTATAGTTCAATGAATAATAACAAACGTTTCATCCGGAGTATTATATAGAATTTGAGTGCTGGGGAGGGAAACCCTCTATTTATTTATGTCATTATCAGATATCCCCACGCGGCTAGCGCGCGTCACGCGTCAAAAATCGCTCCAAGAGCGATAGCTGACGCTTGACGCGCGCGTTAGTCTGTTTTGTCATTCATAAATAGAGTGGAGCGATTTTTCCAGATTTGACGCTTGACGCGCACGTTAGTGTGTTTTGGGCTTAACTCCGAACCTTGTCCTGTATGCCTCAGCTCACTTTCAGTCTGCTGAGCTTTAAAAAACCTACAGCTGCGAACTGCTGAAAATTGGAAATTGCGAAAATGGACTGGAGAGGGAAGAGGGGGAGCAGGGTTTGCCCAGTGAACAACCGAAGGACGACTTTTTTCTCTGAATGGTCGGAGGCCAACTTGTAATAAGGTAGTTATTTTTTAAAAGTCAGTTATGAATGTTTTTAATCAATTACCATTCAAACATTTTTCTGGGTTCTCTGACGATAATAATTTTGCCCCTGGAGGCTTTAATCCTTATACTGTGCCGATTCTCAAGGAATGATTTCACATTTCTTAGGTCTTTAAATTGTTTCACAGACTTATATTATTATATTGGTCTGCAGCCAAAGGTCTCACAATCTAAGTGGGATAATTAACATTTATGATTATATACAATTGTGTAAATGTAAAGTGTAACTATGCTTAACAGATTATTTAAATCAATAATGCTGAACTTCTGTCGCTCAGAGAAAGTTGGAGAACATAAGAACATAATCATTGTCTCCAACAACATCATTGTACTCCGCGGGTTTTGTATCCCAAATTCCCATTGCCCAAATTTTACTCGCAACATTGAGCCTTGTGCAACTATTGTAGTTTATTTTCCTTGATATTTCATTTTGAAATCAATACACCAAAACTCAAGACTAAAAAACTATGACTCCAGATTATGAAACGATTGACGATAGGACAGAATAAAAAGCAAAGTGAAAAACTACGGGGTTATCTGGGTACAGGCATGAGTATTCCCAGTCAAGCAAACGATATCACCCTTCAGTGCAGCTGTACTTTTACAAGCAAGAGCTCTGAAATTTACAAGGATTACGGGAGTCGGCTTGTACATTTCAGTGTCACAGCTGGTTCTGTCAGGTTCGTTTTTTCCAATTAAAATTCATTAAAACACTCCCAGAGATTGTTAGACTGAACCTAAACATGACACAGAGATGCAAGGCAAATTATTTTTTCTTGCAAGATTTTCTGATTCACGAGCTATTATTTTTACATAGGTTTTAAAGATTATATCACCCTTCAAAATATTTCGCTCTTCCTGCAACCCACATCAGCAAACATGATAAGATGGACACAGATGGACAGACTTGGTTCTAATGATGGCAGCATAAAAACTTATATTTTTAGCAAAACATCACGACTCTACTTGACCAGTTTTTCATGTTTTTGTGCAGGTTTAGACAAGGATATTATGACCGAGATTTAGCTGTAAGGTTCGGTGTGTCACAATCATCTGTAAGTAGAATCTTAACAACATGGACATTTTTATTATATATTATTTATAAAAAAAATGGTTCCATACTGCGTATCCTTTAAACAGAGAAATCATCAGAATTACTAGAGGTACATATTCTCTAGACTTGTATTTCACATTTCTTTTCATTTAAATTTATGTGATATTAGCACACACGCACACATGGAATATTATCAGATGTATTTCTGATGGTTCTTTCAGATTCTGATCTCCAAAATTTTCTTTGATCAATTGAACGTAGCTATATAGAGATGACCTGTTATGTTGGTTTATCCTTCAGTCCGTATGCGCGTCTGTTTCAATATGTTGAATCTTATATTTCCTGAATCTCAACCAGTGCGATTTTCAAAGATTAAATGGAATTGTCATATTAGACTAACAAAATGATAACAACACGTGTATGTGCTCTCTCCTGACGTTTAAAACCATTTGATAATAATTAATACAATAACAGTTTGAAATCAATTCTTTAGCATGTCGCAACTCGGCTGCTTTATGAAATTTCGAGAAAGCATTCGACTGTATAAAACTTGTTTTATTAAGGTCAGGATAATTTTTTTTACTTGTTCAACCCACGTGGTACAGGAGGTGTATGACCTGATGCACTTTACACCTTATATTTCAAAATTTACTATTGTACCAGTCATGGTAAACATCCTGAAGATCATTACATTTTTACTGACAATTATTGCTTGATTTTGCAGTCCAGGAGACAAAGATTCTTGTGTCCTTAGCTTGAAAGATGGCGACACTTTCAACGACCAGATACTGACAGCATACTTGCATGTGTTGATTCAGTGCCTTTTCTGTCGCTTTGGACTCGAACATTTGGCCAAGTGACAACACTACAGAACAGCGGTGAAATTTCCCAAGACATACTGACAAACAGTATTTTGAATGATAGTGATGAGATTTATTGACTGCATAGAAATTTATCTTAAAAATGACAGAAACCTCGCACACAGAAAGACGAGGGAGGAAAATAAAGGACAGCCAGCCAGAGTCGAGAGATTTCCAATGTATTCTTTAATAATGCACTTGGTGCTACAATTCTATTTAGTAATAAAACTTTCAATTATATTACTGCAATGGGAGTGTGCACATATATACAACAAACCAGATGGTTATATATATATATATATATATATATATATATATATATATATATTTAAATAATAATAAACTACTGAATCTTATTATGCAAACTAAATTTGCGGATCAGTGCAATGCAAGGCAATAAACATGAAATAACACCAATCGATGACATAATTATCACAAGATAAATATATAACATATGATAATCATCCGACACACATACAGAGTTCCAGGGTGGGAGGGTAGGGTGATCTACCCCATATTAAATTTACTTTTAGCGATATTATTTATTTAGACTTCAAAATGAAATAGATGCAAAGTCCCGCACGAGGCGCAGGCCATAAACCAACTGACCCTCTGTTACTGAAATGCACACGCTTATATGATCACCCAAGCGTTAAATTACCAGAGTTCACGTGTACCTATGCGCCCTATGCAACCTTCGTTTCTGATATTTAAATCACAATAAAGATAACATGTTCCTACTTTATTGCTTTACATATATATATAATGACCTATCTATACACAAACGAGTTTTCACACATGCACACACACACACACATATATATGTACATTGTATATGTAGGTCTCGTTAAAATCATAGGCCTAGTACCAAAAAACACTTTTACGGCTTTACGATTCGGAGCATAGAAAATACCTAGATTTGATTTTAGATCAAAGAATTGTTCTCCCAGATTACAAGACAAGTGTTCTCGAGACCTCTAAATCTGGAGAGTATGCTGGTATGGTGCAGATATATGCTTTGTGCGCAGCCGTAGGTTTGCCTCTCAAATCTTACTATCCTCTGATATCCGCTAATCAAGAGGCAGTTTAGTCCCATTCTCGTAATGTATATGGTCGGAATGTGAGGCCCAAGGTTTCAGTATCAGCAAGACTAATGTGGACAAACACTGTGAAACCAAAACGTTAATCAATTTTTGAGCCCAACCATTTTGTACCCCTCTTCCGAAAAAAAACCCACTGATTCAGAGGTTATAGATCTTGATCAGACAGATGAGCAACTTGGTCATGATCACTCTATGCTGGATGAATCTCGAATTTCGAACCAGAAAACACGCCTGCCAAATCAGTGCCCAGAAATTTCCAAATGCCCCAAAGTTGTGATTCTTTATTATTAAACCTTACACAGTCAGACTCCAAAAACGTCTGGAATTTCAAAATCAGTCATATTTACGATATAGTCACATATTTCAGAAAATTTCAGAACGCATGTATCATAGATGTCCATCCATAGTGATGGACACAATCCACAGAATGAACCAAAGCGCCAAGCCAAAAGATGTTTATGATCAGATGACCTAGGAAAATGGGGAAGGGGGGAGGCCACAGGATAGGAAGCAAATGCTACAAAAAATACAGGGAAAGGCAAAAAGAAAAATTAAATATTGGATTGTCTCGAAATTTTACAGACAATGTCATCAATCTGGAAAACCAGGTGTACTGCCACCCATTTGTATAAAGTGTTGTTCATAACGAGGAAGGAGTCACTGTTACCCTTTTTACTGAAGAACAACTGATGGACATAAAGAGATTTTGTGTAAAACAGGACCAGATTTTAGGGTTCGACAAAACTTTTAACCTAGGCGAGGTTCATGTTACGGTTTCAGTCTTCAAACACCTCGGTGCCAGGAGTAACCGTACAGGGGACCATCCCATTATCATAAATGGTCCCATGTATCTGCATAGCAGTTCTTCGTTTGTCAGTTATAATTGTTAATTTCCCAGCTTTCGGCAACACTTTCTGAGGATCTGGTGAAAAATCGAAATATTCATAGGGTCAGACCAAGAATTAGGCCTAAGAAAAGCCATTTCACATTCCTATCCCCATGCCACCCAAGTACTTTGTGTCCGTCATCTAAAGGGGAATGTTTCAGATTATTTGACGAACAAAGCCCCAGTTAATCAAAACATGCGGCACAGAATTGTTTCTAAATTGTTCAGCCAGGATGGTTTGGAAATTCAGCAGTTTGTTCAAGTTTTCTTCCCCATCTGATGTATGAAATGGTCCCTACAATCCGACAGTATGTGTTAAAACCTTCACAATAATAAGAGGTTCCGAAAGCATGCATATATTATTATTAATGCATGATAAAGCATACGCAGGTATCAAAATTATATATCAGGCATGTGTACAGTGCTTTGATGGGTGGCTCTCGGTGAATCATGCTGGCCCTCGGCGGCTCTCGGTGAAAAGACCCACCCCTCAGTGAGGCACAAGTGTCCACTGAGATTACTGGGTTAACAGCGAGCTGTTGTACCATGTGTGAACAGATTAAGGGGTTAACAGTAAGCCGTTGTACCCTGTGTGGACAGAGTGCATATATTGAACATACCTGCTTTCTCATGTAAAAGTGTTATAATCGATAGTGTATTCCCTCCTGTTAATATGAGTCCATCATATGGATAACTAACCGATTTCCAGGTATCAAGGGAATGTATATATATATATATATATATATATATATATATATATATATATATACAGTGAAACCTCGTTGTGTCGAACTCGCCTAAGTCGAATAACCCGCTTATATCGAAGTGACAGACTCGATATTCCGGACATCTCTAGTTAAATTATAACCAAATAAAACCCGCTTGTGTCGAACCTCGGATGTGTCGAAGTTTTCTGAGGGTCCCTTCCACTTCGACACAACGGGGTTTCACCGTATGTATATTTGTGTCAAATGTATGTGTTTTTGTATTTGTGTATAATGTTTACCTCTAGTGATACCAGTAACCTTATCCGCCTTATCGTCAGCCTGGTCATCCGTTGACATAGCGATCGTTTGAAACTTCCAGGTTACTGGTACAAGTAAAGGTAGAAATTGAGAGTAAAAGATGCACGTTTACAGTGTCAGGGGTTGCCGACTCGCAGGTTCTCTCGTCAAACTCGAACTCAAGGCAGACGTTAAGACGATGTTTAATCAATATATATCAAAGTCGTACAGGTTTGCACCATGCACATACATTAAAAATATATTGAAACAGCAGGCTACTGGAGACTCGAGACTTGACACCTCCGACTTGACACTTGACACCGACCCTTTTTCAATGCCATCCCAGTATACTTATACGTTCTAGAGGCGTGAGTGAGGACCTTAACGAAACAAGGCTACAAGGCTGATGCTGGTATCGTTATCTGTCCACTTCAGAGTAAATGTGTGTTTCCTGTCTGCTCTTAAAAAGCCTATTAAGCAAAGACTATTATAAGCTCAACAATAAATAATACCTTGCTAGAAAGCTCACACAACACTTTATCAGTAATACTAATTGTGACGTATTCACGAATTATAATTAACTTGTAATGTGAAATAAACTTAGATTATACTAAGTGGATCTTAATTTATCAACTGAGAAATGATTAATAACTGGAAAATTAAATAAAGTAAGGTATCATGGCATATATGTACCTACAGAGAACAAAGAGGCCCACCTGATACTCTATTATTCTAAGAAATATAAATAAGGACTTGGTTGCTAATGAAAAATATAATTTAACAGAAAACACTCTATCTCTCTATATATATATCCATATGGGATCTTGAGCAGGGGTCGAGGGGAAGCCATCAGCCTCATCGCGCAGACGCTGGGCTGGGTGGCCCCTTACGCAATCAGACCGGAGAGACCAGAACTAATAGTTAACGGCTGGACATCAGTGTACGCCTAGACATATGTATAAGTGTGTACTCTGTAACATAAGATCAAATGGTTACAGCTTTTTTCTGTATGCGTAGAGGATTCCTAAGTTCAAATTGAAACAAAGATGTCAATTCAAACTAGAGGTATCATCAGGATACTAATGTTTGGACAGTTGGCCCCTGTGACCTTGACCTTGTGACCCCAAAATTACAAAGTTTCCTCCGCTATTGGGAGGTGAGCAATTTCAGGAAGATAGGTTTGTAATGAAACGTTTGGCTTAAAATGCATCCACAACTTTTTCAAATAAGCGAGTCGTGTAACCTTGACCTTCGGCCTCATGACCCATAAATCTAAAGGGTTCTTTCTTTATTTGTGGGTGATACATAACTTAAGATGAAAACCAAGATGTCAATTCAAACTCGAGATATCATCTGGATACCAATGTTTGGACACGTGACCCTTGTGACCTTGACCTTCGACCTCATGACCCCGAAATCAAAAGGGTCCTTTGTTTATTGGTGAGTGATACACAAGTTAAGATTGGAACCAAGATGTTAATTCAAACTGGAGGTAACATTAATATACTAATGTTTGGAGAGTTTGCCCCTGTTATCTTGACCTTTGACCTTGTGACCCCAATATCTCGAAGTTTCTTCCGCTATTGTCAAGTGAGCAATATGTGGAAGATGGAAGGTTTCTTTTCAAAGGAGTGGGTTGTGTGACCATAACCTTCGACCTAATGACCCTAAAATCAAAGGGGCCTTTCTTTATTGGTGGGTGATACATATGGTTAGTTTGAAACCAACGTGTCACACCAAACTGGAGGTATCATCTGGATACTAATTTTTGGACCGATGGCCCAAATGGCCTTGACCTTAGACCTTGTGGCCCTAAATTCAATTTATTTCTCCACCTATCGGAAGGTCAGATATATGCACAAGATGTAAGTTTTGGGATGCAAAATGTGGCTGAAAATGCATCCACAATCTGTTTAAATAATATTTTCTTGTTCTGGATTGACATCCGCGTTTTAATTTAACGGATCCATCCCAGAATTACAATTTTTTATCAGTCACCAATAGAGAATCTTTCCACTAAATTTCATCGAAATTTATTTAGAACTTTCGGAGTAAATGGAACGGACTCAATGGCACGGTTCCAAGATCCATGTTTGTGGTTCCAAGTTTTAGGTTCCAATTTTGCGGTTCCAAGTTCCAAGTTTACCGAGTACGCGACACGGCGCAGTGATGCGCTAGATACCGAACTCAGAAATCCAGGGGTATTTAAATCTAAGGTGTAAGTGTCGCCGTCTGGGCGCACTGTTGTGAATCACTTATGTGTTTAGAGGTTGGTGTGACGTCAGAGTAAATAGGCGAATACCATTAACCTGGAGATCAAAGGTCATAGGTTAGGCGAAATAGAAAAGGGGAGCCACTCATGGGTAGAAATAAAGGGTGGTAGTATATAATGGAAATCACATCATATATTCAATTTGTATGTACATGTATACGTAGATCAACTTGCTAATATGAAGACATGATGTTGTGTATACGAATTAAAAAAAAATTAATGATTGTGACAAATAACCTGGTTGTAATCTTATATTTGGTAAAAATGACGCAAATGCTGAGAATGAATCAGCCAAACAGTAAAGCGTTATGTTATCCCACATTGTTATGATTACGTAATTTGTGTTAATTAGCTGGAGTATTAAAAGTGTGACGTGTGAACTAGTTGCCCCTGGTGTAGGAGTTCGATTAAAACAAGATGCACACGTGTTGCAAATTAAAGGTCAACGTTGGAGACAGAGTAGCTCATTCGTCCGAGATCGTCATTGAGGGCTCAGACAGTCAGAGTGGCACACCATACTCGTCTGAAATCAGGAAAAGAAAGCCTGCAACTGAGAAGGGAAAAAAGATACCATGGCAAACAAGGGACCCATGGGTCACGGGCTCAGCTGTTATATATGATCACAAAATATGATTTGGAAGAGGAGGTAGGCAAAGGCTGATTTTGTGTTGTAATATAAGCTCTATTATGAGTTGATGGTGTTTAACTCAAGTTATGTAAGATTTTGATAATATCCTTGGAGACAGGGAAGAGGATTGATGTCATTAATATTATTTACAGATGGAAATGGTGTGCTATTATCACACAGGTTTTGACTTGGCCATAAAATTTTACCTACATTACAGCAGAATTATTTGAAAAGTTCAACTATTTATTAAAAATATTGGTCCTGTGATCAGTTTGAAGCCAACCTGTCTACCCAAACTGGTGTTATCATCCATTAACTAATTTGTGAATGGATGAACCCTGTTACCTTAACCTTTGACCTTGTGACCCCAAAATCAAAAGGAAACGTCCCCTATTGGCAGGTACACCACATGTTGATGATGGAAGGATTGAGATGAAAAGTTTGGCTTAAAATGCATCCACAATCTTTCTAAAGTAGTGGGTCCTTAGACTGGCCCAGTCAATGAAATGGCTCTGACAGAGATATCAAACAGCTCTCATTGTGTCGCACTTAGTGCCGGTAATGCTACCACGCGGCAACTTACATAACTAATTACTATACTCTCTGGCCCTCTTATTTCATCGACTGGTAAACTTGGGCCGTGCCGGACAGTCAGCGCCACACATCACCGCCTCGCTGAACTAAGGTCTTTCCCAGTGACGTTAGGAGTAATTATGTTGGTCTTTCCCAGAATCTTTTTTTTTAAACCAATATGGTTAATTCAGTATTGTTGGCTTCCAGCTAGCTATATATCTATTCCCATTTTATCAGTCTTAATATGTTTAGGTCCTCGGCCATTTGTGTACGGCAAGATTTTTAATACTATATATAACCCTCAACCTCAGTGAGTCAGTGTGTCACCGTTTATCAGACCAATGCTTATCGCAGCAGGCCGGTTTTAAAATGTCTCTAGCTCAGCCAATCAGCGTGAGACGAACGCAGTCAAACTGTTATTCATGTACCCTGTACCGGCAGACTGAAACGATCACGACGTTCAGCGTGTTGGCAACTCAACAGCGGCAATACTTTCATGTGTAACTTGAACACTAACAAATACACAGTACAAAATCGATGCGACCTTGTCTACAATACACGTAAATTTGCCCATGGACCGTATGTTCGAACAGCAGATAATATGATAGGAAACGAAGGCCCATGTATGGACTTTCTAAAATCATGCATGATTTCAGTGCGAATGTTTCCAAGCGGGTTCAGCTGTTTGTTGCCTATGGGACGCTGTTAGCCTCCTCGAAGCAACGATGCTATTCACAGGAGGCCAGACGGCCTTATATGCAAATGCGAGGGTATTATCAGGAGCCTTGTGACGCCCTAATATGCAAATATCAGAGATTCGCCATACGGACTTTACGGGGCTTTAGTGATAAGAGCTAGGACTGAGTTAGGTCGCGTCTATCGGTACATGGAATCACGTTTTTTTTAAGCATTTTAGCAGTAAACATCAATACACTAAAGCCCAGGCAGGGCTAGTGGGTCCTGTGAACTTGACCTTTGATCTCATGACCCAAGAAAGTTCTTACTTTAGTGGTGGGCAATATATATGTCAAGTTTGAAACCAATATTTCAAACCAAACTGGTGTTATCATCTGGAAACTAAAATGTGGATTGATGGCCCCATGACCTTGACCTTGTGACCCCAAAATCTATAAGTTACTTTCACTATTGGCAGGTGAGCAACATCTGGAAGATCAACAATCTTTGAAAGAGGTGGGTCCAGTGACCTTGACCTTTGGCCTTATGACCCCAAAATCAAAAAGTTCTTACATTATTGGTGGGTCATACATAAGTCAAAATTGAAACCAATATGTCAATCCTAACTGGAGTTATCATCCAGAAACAAATATGTGGACAGATGGGCCCCTGTGACGATGACCTTTGACCTTGTGACCCCTAAATCAGTCAGTTTCTTCCCCTATTGGCAGCTCAGCTATATGTGCAAGATAGAAGGTTTTACCTGAAATGTTTGGCTTACAATGCATCCACAATCTTTCTAAATAAGTGGGTACTGTGACCTTGACCTTTGACCTCATGACCCCAAAATTGAACAGAATCTTCCCCTATTGGCAGGTTAGCAATATTTTGAAGATGGAAGGTTTGGGATGAAAGGTTTGGCTTCAAATGCATATGCATTCTGTTTAAAGAACTGAGTCCTGTGACCATGACCTTTGACCGTTGGACCCCAAAATCCACACGGTTCTTACTTTAGTGGTGAGTCATATATATTAGTTAAGTTTGATAAATTAATATTTCAAACTAAACTGGAGTTATCATCTGGATACTAATTTGTGAACAGATGGCCCCTGTGACCTTGACCTTTGACCATGTGACCCCAACTTCATTTATGCTCTCCTAATACTGGCAAAGTCAGCTAAATGTGCAAAATGGAAAGTTTGGGATGAAAAGCTTGGCTTAAAATGCAGCCATAATCTTTTTAAATAAGTGAGTCCTGTGACCTTGACCTTTGACCTCATGACCCCAAAAACATAGGTTCTTGCTTTAGTGGTGGGCTATATGTAAGTCAAGTTTGAAATACACGTGTCAATACAACCTGGAGTTATCATCTGAAAACAAATGTGTGGATAGACGGATGGACCGACAGACAAACAGACAGACAGACAGGGTGATCCACTTGTGATCAATAAACACACCAGGTTTTGGGACACTAGATTTAATTACAGCTGAGAAACTGACATGATTTTATAGTAAAACATGTTTTTAAATATTCGTTAAAAAGACAAAAAATATAGGTGGCACCACCACTTTTCGGGAACTGAGAAAACTAGTCATGGTCAATAATTTAGGCAAGATTCATGACAATCCATGCATTAATTATCAAGATATTGAAGGTTTGTATTATATTTTTGATTATTCTGGGGGGTACTTTCAAGCCCCATAGCTCGGAGGATATAGGTCGCAATGACCTAATTTCAGGTTTCCAAGGAGATTTTTTATTGACCTCCCTGGTTATTCACTTAGAAGTTTCTAGGTCCAGCAGTTCCGATTTGTGCCGGACGGATAACGGACGGACGACGGACAAAGCGCCATTCCTATACCTCAGTTGACTTACAGTCAGCTGAGCTAAATAAAGATATCAGTCGCTCAGTCGTCGTACTCAGTTGGGAGTGTAAATGTGAAAACTAAGTGATAGCAGTACCTCATGTACTTATAGCCACGGCAGCTATCAGCGGAATAAGAGCGAGACATACGTGGAGGTACACACGTTAACTTATACGAAGCTTGTGAGAAAGGTCCTAATATGCAAAGACGTAACTATCCAATGGCTTTTTGACAATGAACTTATAGTAAAGATAAGTCCCATATGTCAAGATAGCATGAAATTAACCAGTGTGCCAGAAGACTACACAAGTGATTTAGTTCGATGGCCTTGCCAGAAAAAAACAACCGCGACATAATCAGACACTTATCATGGTTTGATCAGTCTAATTTAACTTTAGAAGATTTTTTTTTAGTTGACCTTTTTGTGGAGCATGGGTATGTCCCAACAGCAACTTCAGAAAGAAGTGGAATGCAGTGCCAATACTATTGTTGACTGGTGTTTGTTTGGCAGGGAGGTGTGAGAGAAAAGCATGTTAAGAGATTCAGAGAGTGGCGTAAAGATCGGAGAAGATGGTAAAGAGGTGGAAATTGACGAATCAGATTTTTTAAAGAG